>CM035628.1:88628426-91128426 GCA_020496765.1 Gossypium stocksii | reverse complement strand
GCCCATCAAGCTAAGACTCAATCGACAATTCTTTAGAATAATTAAACATGCAACAATAATACTTAAGATATTGGTATAGACATAAATAATTTATCTTGAAATAGTAAAAAATATTTGGAATAATTAAAAATATAGATATAATTTTTCAAAATGCCACACTAACACAAAAACATTTTAATAGTTTTAATAAATGAACTTAAATTTTTCAATTAAAAAGTAGAGAAACTAAATCACAGAAAATAAAAAATATAAAGATTAAATTTTAAATATACGAAAAATACAAAAAATTTGAGCAAATAATAATCTTTAAATTTTACATTATAATTAAATAAAAATAAATAATACACATTATATTATATGTTTTGTATATAGAAATCACAACTTTCTAATTGATTTCATCACATTTTTCCATGCCAAAATTTTATTCTTAATTGATTTAAAGTTTTACTGTTTTTATTTTAATATATTATATATTTTTTGAATTTGGTATTCAATGACTATGTATTCTAAAAGATGCTATTTTACAGGTAATTTACCACCCATCATCAATGCTCCAAGGCTTGAGATTCTTTTATTGTGGGAAAATAAACTTAGCGGAAACATTCCCAACTCTATCTCCAATGCTTCCATGCTTAAGGAACTAGAGTTGTCACAAAACTTATTCTCTGGCCCAATCCCTAAAATGCTTGGCAGCTTAAAACACCTTGAGGTGCTCCGAATCAATGACAATAATTTGATCACAGGATCTGCTACTGATCATGATTGGAGCTTTCTTTCTTCTTTGACGAATTGTAAGAATTTGAGAAAAATAGTTCTTTCAAGAAATCCATTGAGTGGCGTTCTTCCTACTTATATCGGGAACCTTTCAAAATCCCTTCAATACTTCTATGCCTCTAATTGTGAGCTTCAAGGCATTATTCCTATGGAAGTAGGTAACTTAACCAACCTATTGCTTTTACAGCTTGGCTATAATAAATTAAGTGGATTGATTCCAGCATCAATAGGAGGATTGAGAAATCTCCAAAGTCTAACTTTTTACAATAATAAATTAATAGGGCCTATCTCAGAAAGCCTCTGTGGTTTGGAGAGACTATACGAGATATGTTTAGGGTTGAATAAGCTGCATGGATCCATACCCTCTTGTTTAGGTAATATTTCTACTTTGAGATATCTTTGCTTAGATTCCAACAAATTGAGTTCTACAATACCCTCAACTTTGTGGAATCTTAAAGATATCTTAGAAATAGATTTATCATCAAATCATCTTCACAATTCACATGCTATTGATGTTGGAAATTTAAGGAGTCTACTGAAACTAAATTTATCAAGGAATTTTCTCACGGGCGATATCTTATCCACATTTGGGGGTCTTCAAACTTTGGTTTCATTAGATTTATCAAATAATATACTACATGGTCATATCCCTGAATCATTTGATGGGTTGATTAGTTTGGAATTCTTGGATTTATGCAATAACAATCTCTCTGGAGTTATTCCCAAATCTTTGGAAAAACTTTTACATCTAAAGTATTTTAATGTGTCTTTCAATAGACTTGAAGGGGAAATTCCCAGCAAAGGATGTTTTTCAAACTTTTCTAGCACATCATTCATGAAGAATTATGCACTTTGTGGTCCACCTAGATTGGTAGTCTCACCTTGCAAAAACGACATCCACAAAAACTCCCAAATGATTATATTGCACGCTTTTAGGTATGGTTTACCAACAATTGGTATTGTCGTAGTACTAATAGTCTTAACTATTATGTATAGAAGAAGCCAAAGAAGGAGTACAGCTCTACCAATTAAAGATGATTTGTTGTCTTTGAAAACATCGAGAAGAATTTCACATGCTGAACTTTCACGAGCAACGAATGGATTTGAGGAAAGCAATATGCTTGGTTCAGGGAGTTTTGGATATGTATATAAAGGGAGGCTTTCAGATGGAATAGAAGTTGCAATAAAAGTTTTCAATTTGCAAACGGAGGAAGCATTTAGGAGTTTTGACATTGAATGTGATGCTATGCGTAATATAGTTCATCGTAATATTGTGAAGGTCATTACTTGCTGCTCAAGTGTTGACTTCAAAGCCTTGGTGCTTGATTACATGCCTAATGGAAACCTTGAGAAATGGTTACATTCTGAAAACTGTTTCCTTGATATCATACAAAGGGTCGACATAATGATAGATGTTGCGGTAGCTATAGAACACCTCCACAATGGACATCCAACACCTATAATTCATTGTGACATAAAACCAAGCAATATTTTACTAGATGAAGACATGGTTGCACATGTTGGAGATTTTGGCGTTGCCAAATTGTTGGGAGAAGGTGAAGTGATGAAGCAAACCATGACTCTTGCAACTATTGGGTATATGGCACCAGGTGAATTCTTTTTTATTTTTGTATGATTATTTTCTGAATTTGCATTTTATATTTTTGTTTCTTGTGTATGTGGATATATATTTGAATAAGCATTATAGAAATAATTGAGGATTAATATGTTCTAATTATACTTGAAATGTAGAATTTGGATCAGCAGGAATTGTTTCTATAAAATCTGACGTCTATAGTTATGGGATCGTCCTTATAGAAACTTTCACAAAGAAAAAGCCAACTGATAATTTTTTTGTTGAAGAAGAGACTATAAGGCATTGGATGGAAAGTTCATTGCCTAAAGGAGCGATAGAAATTGCAGACGTTGATTTATTAAGAAGAGAAGATGAGTACTTTGTTGTTAAAGCAAATTGTATTTCATCTATCATGGAGTTAGCTTTGAATTGTTCAGCTGAGTTACCAGAAGAAAGAAAAGATATGAAAGATGTTGTGGTTGAGCTGAAGAAAATCAAACAAAGGTTGCTAAACAACATCGAACATTTTTGACAGAGATGGTGAGTAATGAGTACACTTGCGGTTATTAATTCACACTTAATTTTGTCTTTAAGTCAACATTTTTAATCTATTGCAGTAATCATATATATAATATGTCGGTATTCGTAAAAAATTAATAAACTACTTATTTTTTCTTTTGCTCTCACGTACTAGGCTTTCTTCAGAATTCAAACTTCTTTTGCAAAATCAAAATGGAAACCAATAAAATAAGCAACAAGCCTTCCCATGAATTACGGTTTATGGTAGCTTTTGGACATCAAGGTATTTTCTTTGTTAGATTGGATTTTCTATTTTTCTTAGTTTTTTTTTTCATTTACGGTATAATTTTATTTTAATCTTTTGCCAAAGATTTTATTAAAGGCGAAGCCAAAAAAATCTTTTTAGGGGGTGAAATTAAATTGTAATTTTTACAATAGTAAAAATACAATTTCACCATTTTAATAGCCTATATTTTTATAATTTTTAAGGATTAAATCAAAGTTTTATCATTTTTTGGGGGCCAAAGTACAATTTCACATTTATTAATTTAAAATTTTTAAAATTTTAAATGGCCTAAATAGAAATTTTTTCATTTTAAGAGGGTCGAGACCTTGCCAACTCCCTTAGGTATGGCCCTATTAACAAAGCCCTCAACAAATGGTATTATTCTCATGTTAGGGTTTTGTCTCTTGATTCCGCTCAGAGCCCTATGGGTTCATGGAGATGGTTGCAAGGTAAAGGCTACACATACATTGGTTGATAGTTTGAATTCCTACGCACATATCCTCAATGATTATTCCGTAGAGGCTGGGGATAAAATCCCGACATGGGGACACTGCCATTAGTTGTTGAGGGCAGCACCGATTGCCTAGCAAACAACACTCAAAAGACTTCTCCTAAAAGAGCCGATCTCTCTCAACAAAAAGTCAAGTATAAGGTCTATTACGGATCATCATAATTTATCCAATCAATGACATATAAGTTTTATATGTTTTCAAGTATTTCATAGTTTATCCAATCAATGACATATAAGTTTTATCTGTCTTCAAGTATTTTCTAATTCTTTCTCTTTATTTTCTTCTAAATTTTTCAATTCAGAAACAAGTATAACACAATGGTCTTAATTGAGCTAGCTTGTCTCGTCAGGTAATTTGCTGCTTTCCATATTTTTAGAGATATTTAGAGTGTTTTGTATTTAATATTGTCATAGTTGAAAGTATCATTCATAATCTAATCTAATTGTGTTTTTGGCTAGTGGTTGTTGATCAAGGAAAACTAAAGGAGGCCAATAAGAAGAACGAAATTCCACATCTTTACTATCATGTTCTACAAAACAAAGAGACATTTTTCTAGATGAAATTTGTATTGGGATATCAATGTTTCATGGATTATTTAGAGATTATTGTATGTTTTACGTTGTTTTTCTAATGTAAGAGGGGGTTTTGCCAATATTGCATGCAAAATCAAAGTAATTTTTGCCAATGCTTAGCTTAATCAACTCTAATCCTGCTGTGGATTTGATTTGTCTTTACAATATTTAGAGATTATTTTGTGAATGTTAAATTGCCTTTGGGCCCTTCAAAGAAATTCAGCAAGCCTACAATCATTTAATTACCTTTGGACCTACCATGAAATTTTTGTGTGCGAAACATACAATATATGGCTAGAATTTCATAATTATATTATATATACAATGAATAATTTGTTTCTTTTTCACCCTCTCCACCAAAATAACCATTAACATCATCAAAATCACCCGTATGATCCCAAAGGTTTCTAGGCTTGTCTAAACATGTTTTTTTTTTTTTCTTAATAAAAAAATACAAATTTATTTTAACCTATCAAAAATTATAATTTAAACCTCTAAAAAACGAATTTTTTTGATTTTTTTTTCATCAAACTTCCGCAACTACTAACCTATATATTGTTGTTAATTCAAATCGAATATTGGGTTTAGGGTTGAAGCAAATTTAAAGAGGCAGGCAGGGGTATTGGCCCAATCAAAATGAAAAAAAAAATTCCATTAAAACCCTTTAAAAAATAATAAATTAATACATGATAAAATTATATTTTAACTTTTCAAAATTTTATAATTAAATTCTAATTCTTCTATTTTTTTTTTTAGATTCGCCCTATTCAAAACTTCAAGCGTTATTTGGTTTGGTAGTATAGCCTGGTTGTTGGAAAATTGAGTGGATTAATTTATTTCACATTTTTCAATCCCACTCACTTGTGTGTGATAACTCCAGTCTCTACACGTCCTTGTCACTTACCCACATGTCTGTATGAGTTTTGGGGTTTTGATTTTTTGTCTCTTTAAATTGGTATTCTAATTTGTTTAAGTTACTATTTAGTCCCTAATAATAAAACTTGAGTTAGACATAGTAAACGAACTCAAATTAAGCTAAAAATTTTAGGCTTGCATAATTTGACTAAAAGAAGGTTGTTAAACACTTAGATCTAAAATCGGGTTAGTTTTACAATTGGTGGTAAAATGACGAAATTGCCTTTAGGTTAAATTTCCTAGGAAAAGTTTAAAATTGGCTCATAATTTACTTCTGCATTAATAAATAACTAATAATTAGATAATACAAAGGTGTTATAAGGTCAGGGTGTGTCTTTGGTGGTCGTTAGCTGGAGAGTCACTTAGGTGGCTAATGTAATTCTTCGAATTTGGGCTGGTCTATCCCAGTCAGGTTTGGGGCACCACAATCTATCATAGGGTTCATCTCTCTTAGGTATTTAGAAAATTAGTTCATGCTTAAAAATAAAAACATCCAAAGGGCAGTATAACTGAAAGAAATAAAGAAACTCATGATAATCTCCTAAGAAATTAACTAGGAATCTTCAATCTTGATGAAAATCTGCTTCAGAGTCGGCTTTAATGGTGTCTTTGGAGTTGTTTTCTTAAATATTCTAGGAAGGTTCTCTCCTATCTTCTTATGTTTTTCATATATACGTCTAAAAATGCTTCAAAAACCTAAAATTCACATTTTTTTCGTAGTTCAGAGTGAAAATCTATTAAATCGACACTACCTGCCACATGACCGTGTGGGTCACACGGTCATGTGGAATAGGCCAGCTCGTGTGGGTCCTATAGTTTGCCCCTATTTTCACTCAGTTTCCTCCCAAATGTTCTATTAAGCATAAAAACACGAATTGAAAGGATTAGGAGCGTAAAATTCATAAATAACATTGAATAATCTACCAAAAACACGTTAAGAATGATGTTAAAACATATTAATTTTAGCACTTATCAAATATCCCCACACTTAAGCATTTGTCCTTAAGCAAAATTCTCAGCCCTTTTTCAAGTTAATCTCCCTCAATTTATTGTTTTCACTGACAATACCTTAGGAATAATCTACAGATAATCATGCACTGGAAATTGAAACTAGCATGACACTAAAGAATAAAAGCAATCTAAGTAGAAATTTCTAATGCACAAAAAACATAGGCGTCTCCTCTATCTCAATAATTACTTGAAATTCAAACTCAACAATAATCAATACCCTAACTAAGATTCACTCAAAGCACTCCACCACTATAAAAACAAATCGAGATGATAGACCAATCAATAGGTCATTAGAAAGTTGTAACGGGGCTTAGGTAAAGGGTAGGAAAAAGGTCAGAAAAGTTGGTTACAATTAAGAGTCGAGTTGATAAGTTACCAAACAAAAAAAAATATAAATGTTTTTAAAAATATGAAAAATTTAATTTTTAAAATGTTTTTGCAATTTTTATGTAATTTTAAAGAGTAAGGACCAAATTAACAAAAAAACTATAAATGTTTAAGGCCAAAAAAGTTATTCTACCTTTTTTTATAACAACTAAATCAACAGTTATAATGATAAAATTGAAGGGACCAAGATTTTTAAATAAAAAAGTATATTAATTAAATGTCTCTAAATTAAAGCTTATTGTCGAAACCACCTTTTATGAGGTTTTGAAAAAACGGAGTTCGACTTTAAAAACGAAAATAAGAGTCGCCACCAATCTATTTAGGTGTGATTGGATCACCTTTAAAATATTTTGTTTTAAAATCATTAGTTTAGGTCTACGAAATCAGAAAACGGGTTCGGGAGTCGGTTACGTACGAGGAAGAGTTAGCACCCTCGTAACGCCCAAAAATTGGTACCAAATTGATTATCAAATGTCTTTAATGTCAGAAATTTAAAACTTTTAAGATGCAATCCTCTTTAAAAATATTTTGATTTTGTAAATTAGGGCTCACTTGTATCGAATGTATCAAAATATTACATCCAATGAGTTAGGATGCGATATTTTTAAGACATTCGAGGCTAAGCTAACCATTTTTGAAAATCCCTATCTCGAGACGACAAAACGCCATATCCAATAAGTTAGGACACAACGTTTTACAATTCCAAGACAGTTGTTATATTTTGAAAACCTTAAAAACTTAGAAGGGTGCTTAACTATTCGAATTCATCGAGAAAAGTTGCAACCCAGTAAGTTAGGGCACTACCTTTCTCGAAGTTTCCAAACATCAAGCATTGCCTTTATTTTTATCAAATCCTTAAATATTGTTTTAAATGACATTTTAGAGGGATAATTTGGTATTACTAAACATAGATATTCAAACAACATATATTACAAAATATTATGCCACTTTATACAAATACAATCACCATATCTAAAAGGCAAAAATAAAATAATAAAAATAATCATACTAAGCAAATAGGAATATACCTAAATAGTAATAGAGTAAATGCAATGATTATATAACGATATACTATAAATAAAATATTAAATAATAAATATAAAGAAAAACATGGTAAATATTAATGTGTCAAATATGTATGGATAAAAAAAAAGTAGATGACATGCATAAAAAATGAATAAATAGAATCTACATAAAAAAAAAAAGATATACAATCCAATAATTTAATGTACATATGAATGAGTTAATAAGTGAAATGATGCATATATTTTAAAAATGTGATATTTAATAATAAATAAAAATATGTATATGTAAGAATAATAATTATATAAAGAATATAAAATATATTGGTTTAGGAAAAAAATATATAAAGTATAAAGAACTTATATTTATAACTATATAATATAAAAAGATGTAGATTAAAAAAAATAATATATAATATATATGAGATTAATAAATATAATACAAGTGAAAATATAACAATAATATATAAATAATAATGTAAAATAATAATAATATGAAAAATAATATATAATCAATAATAATAATAATATTATATAAAACAAATAATATATAATAAAATAACTATAATATAATATAGAAATGTGGTTAGAAATAAAATAAATGTCAATACACATAAAATATAAAAATATAACAATAAAAATACACATATAGGGTTAGATTTGAAGTTCAATAAAATTACAGGGCAAATTTTAAAAAAAATAAAGTTGAATTAAGGACCCTAGGGACACGCGCGTAACACCCGAGGGACTCACGGGGTAATTAAACCCTAATTCCAAAACGGCACCGTTCCAATGTGCCCGTTTAAATGGTGTGGGACCAAATTGAAACGAAAATAAAAATAGTGGGCAAAAATTAAAAAAATGCAATAAACTAAATTTAGAAGATGAAAAAGACGGAAGGACTAAAGGGATAAATATCCCATTTTCTTAAAACACGCGGACCTTAGAGTCCGTTGGGTCGGATTCGGGTCAACCCATGGGTTGCTATATAAGCTAAAATTTAACCTCAAACTTCATTTTTTTAACACCCCGTTTTAAAAAAAACCAAAAAAAACCTCTGAAAATCCTTTGAGCTCCGACCAGTGACCGGTCTAGCTCCGACTACACGCGCCACCGTACGCGCGGTCGCACACGGTGGTCAGAAACCTTTTGGCCAAAACGCAGGTAAACTTCTCCTTTCTTTTTCCCTTTTGCTTCGTTTTTTGTTTTAAACAAAAAAATAAATGGAAATAAATTAAAAAAAATTAGAATCGAAGGAAACCTTGAAACTTTCTCTGATTTCTTTTGTATTGCTTGAATCTGTTTGTATATTTTGTGTATGTATATGCGTAGGAAACTAAAAAGAATTCCCCCCCCCCCATTTACAGTGTTCCTATTCGGGTTTATATAACCCCGATGCATTGTTACATTTTTGGGTATTTTTGCTTTTTCGATTTCTTGCTGTTTTTTGCTGCTGTTTTCTTTCCTCTTTCGCAGGTTTGACGCGAGATTCCCGGCGGAGATGAGGGCCAAATGAAGGCTACAGTGCTGGGACCTTCGATGGCTTGCGGCGTGAATGGAGGTTGTTGTTAATGCTTGCGGCGCCCTAGGGTTTCAGATACCCTAGGGTTTCTGATTCTGTTTAGCAATTTGGGCCTTTCGGGCTGCATTGTGTAATTGGGTCTTGTAATTTGGGCTACGAGTTTTGGGTCACTGTAACTGGGTTAAGTTTGGGTAATGTTTAGGGTTTTTTAAAATTAGGCCAATCGGGTAATGGGTTCTGGTATGAGTAGGTTAATGTTAGGTCATGGGTGTAATTCGGGTTTGGCTGATGGATTGGGTTGGTTTAGGGGTAGTTTAGTGATTTGGGTTAAGGGTGTAAATTGGGTTACATGTAACGGGTAGCCGAGTAGGATGAGCTAATTGGGTCTGAATGTTTTTGGGCTAAGTTTATGTGGATTTGGTACTGGGCTCAATTAAACTGTTTGTAAGAGGACTTTTGGACTTTAACTTTGGTTTTCATTATTCTTTTGTGTTTTGTTTTTATTGCCTGGGCTTCCAACGGGCCCGGGCAAAATATGGTTATTACACTTATTATTCTATAAAAGTATTAAAATAAATTATGAATGATGTCCAAAATATTTTAAAGCATATTATTCTATAAATATATTAAAATAAATAAGTCATATTATTATTAAAGATTTAAAATAGATACATGAATATAATATAAATTTTATATATTATTGACAGTTGGAATTATAAATTTCATAAAATGGCTACTCTTTCTTTTCTATTCTTTCATTTTGGCAATGATGAGACGTTTAAAATTATTCAGCTCATTATTTTACATGATCCTCTCCACAAGTACTTTTACTTGTGAGAGAAAAAAAGTCTAATAATGAAAGAGCCCATCAATATGAATATGCTTCTCCTTTTTTTTCTCCCTTATATTATTTACAAATGCTTTTTAGATATTGTAAAAATAGGTATAATTTAATTATCAATAACATCTTCTCAATTCTTGAATTGGAGGATTAAATACATTTAAGCACAATTGAATTCTCTAGCTCAAGCCAATTTCAGTCTTTTAAGAATCGCTCCGACTTTAATCTAAAAAATATCATTCATACCTAATACAAAGGCTAAAATAGTACATTTAATAATAAAGAGATTAATTTAATTTATTTCCTATAATACAAATACATCCCAAACACTTTAAAAGTGAATTTTATGTTTGGGTTTTTGATGTGTGAAATATTGATGGATTCTAATTAAGTTTTGATTGATAAACTAATAAATGTAATTAAAATATATTATAAGATACAAAATTATTGTTTGATTCTTCCATAAGTCGGGTTAGGTCACTTTCATTGGGTGACTTACCTCTAAGTCTTCTCACGACTACATTAATTCACGTTTTCTTTTGAGATTCTATGTAGAAAAAGGATGTATGGAAAGGGAATTATCAAAACAGGATTACGATAGTGTTGAAAATAATGATATGTTCGGAAATAATATAAAAAAGGTGTATATAATTAGCAAAAAATATATATATATTGTAGCGTTACTATAATTTTAAAATATATTATTGTTAAAAAAATTTTAAATTTCGTATAAAAATTTAAACATATTTTTATTTTTTGGACTGAATAGTGATAGGTTACTCTATTTCTGTGGGAGAATCTGTGTTCTGAATGATACTAATTTGAAACTGTCTATACTGAAAGAGGCGCATAGTAGCCCTTATGCTATACATCCTTGTGGAAATAAGATGTACTGAAATCTTCGGGAACTGTACTAGTGGCCGGGATTGAAACTAGAGGTTACAAATTTTGTGGCTAGATGTCTGATGTGCCAGAAAGTTAAAGCTGAACACTAGTTACCCTCGAGATTGCTGCAGCTGGTTAGGATCCCTTTATGGAAATTAGAGTGAGTAACCATGGACTTTTTTAGTGGGTTGGCCCTAACACCCATTAAGAAAGATTCAGTTTCAATCATTATGGATTGATTGACCAAGTCTACACACTTTATTCTGGTTAGGATTGGCTATTCTCTATAGAAGCTGGCGAAGCTTTACATTTCCAAGATAGTGAGACTGCATGGGTATCGGTTTCGATCATCTTCGATAGAGATCCTCGTTTCACGTCTTAGTTTTGAAAAAAATTGCATGAGGCTTTGGGTTCAAGGTTAGACTTCAGTACTGCGTTCCATCCTCAGACCGATGGTCAATTTGAGAGGGTGATTCAAATACTGAAGGATAAGTTGAGGAGTTGCGTTTTTGTTTCCAAGGTAGTTAAGAGGATTATCTGCCACTTGCGGAGTTTGCTTATAATAATTGCTTCTAGTCTAGCAGACAGATGGTACCTTACGAAGCTTTGTATGAACGTAGGTGTCGCAGTCCTCTATGTAGGACTAGGTTGGGCAAGGGACATGTTTTGGGTCCTGAGTTGGTTTCTGAGATAGAGGATAAGGTTAGACTGATTTGGGATCGTTTGAAAGCTGTTTCTAACAGGTAGAAGTCCTATGCAGATCTGAAGAGACGTGAGATTGAATATTCTGTAGGGGACTTCATATTTCTCAAGGTCTCACCATGAAAGAAAGTTTTGAGGTTTAGTCGTAAGAGCAAGTTAAGCCCTAGGTTTATTGGACCTTACCGTATTCTAGAACGAGTAGGACCAGTTGCTTATCAGTTGGAGCTACCTCTAGAGTTAGATAGTATTCATGACGTGTTCCACGTTTTGATGTTGAGGTGTTGTCGCTCTAATCCTACTCACATTGTTCCGGTTGAGGAGATCGAGGTTAGGCCAGACTTGACCTTTGAAGAAGAGCCAGTGCATATTCTGGATTACGGCGTAAAGGTTCTGATGAGGAAGTCTATCCCTTTAGTAAAGGTGTTGTGGTGGAATCATAGCACTGAAAAAGCACGTGGGAGCCTGAGGATTCGATGTGTTAGTAGTATCCTGACCTTTTCTGATCAGGTAAATTTTGAGGCTGAAATTTTCTTTTGGGCCAGAGTTGTAACTAGAGGTATGCATGAGTTGGGCGGCCCGGCCAGCTCGAAATGTGGGAGGGTTTGGGCAAAAATATAGGCCTAAAAAATGGGCTTGGACAAAAAAATAAGGCCTGTTTAAAAAATGGGCCGGGTTCGGGTAAGGATTTTTGGCTCGGGCCGGCCCAAATTCACTAAAGACAAAAAAATATTTTTTAATATTATTTTTTTTATTATTTTCTCCCGATTTTGCTACCATTTTACTATTATGTTGTTATTGTTCAGATATTGTATAAAACTTATTTTATTGTTAATTTTATTATTTTAAAGACATTTGTTAATTTTGTTATTATTTTAGAGGCATTTACTTATTAAGTTGCATCTATTTTTTTGATATTAAAGTATGCATATTTTTTAAAATTTATTTTTAATTTGTTGAGAAATATTTATTTTGATGTTTTTTAGTATTTTCGATGTTTATATATATTTTAAAATTATATAAAAATATAAAAATTAATATGGGTGGGCCAGGTCGGGCATGGGTTTTAACATTTTTATTCGAGTCGGGCTTGGGCAAAATTTTAGGCCCATTTTTAGGCCCGGCTCTGCCTGAGCCTAGCAAACGGGCCTAAATATTTAGCTGGGCCCGGCCCAAACCCAGCCATGCCCGACCTAAACCCAGCCCAGCTCGGCCCATGCACTCCTCTAGTTATAACTCCCCAAAATTCTTATTTTTGTTTTTGTGAAAGTGTGACAAATGTGTATCTACTTTAGTGGTTAAGTGTTCCGGGTGTGTGTGAGAGGTCCCAAGTTCAAGCCAAGTCTTTGGCAAAATGTTAGTTTTTGCCCTATCTTTGGTCAATAGGATTTTCAGTAAAAGTTGGTAAATAGTTAATAGAATGGGTTTGCCGGTCTGGTGGTTAAGGTGTGTGTGGGTGTGTTGGAGGTCTGGAGTTTGAATCATTAAATGAGCAAGGGTGTTGATTTTTGCTCGGTGGACAGTAAGAGTTTCAGTTTAGCCGAAACAGTGAGGTGGTTGTGTGTAGCGGGGATTGTGAGAGTGAAAGTAGGAGGGAATTAAGGGATTAGGAGAGTTATCATAATATTTAATTTTGGTTGTTTCTGGCATATCCAATTCTTTCTATTCCAATTTTGCTGACGAAATTTCTCCCTTCTGCTCTTTCCCATTTTCGACTTTTGCTCTTCCTTCTCCCATCTTCTCTTTGATTCGTTCTTTTATCACATGTTTTGTCACCTTTGCTAGTTTGATTTTTGTCATATGTTTTGGTAAGTAAGTTTTGGGCTTTGTAAGTTGTGAATACTAAGTATTTGATTAGGGCTATTGACATTTTGACAGCAGCATATTGTGAGGATCGAGGTTATCGTACTGATTTGTAATCGACTGATTTGAGGTGTTGAGGTAAGTTTTCATCGCTTTAAGGATGAGTATCACAATTCGGGTTTGACTTTAGTTTAATGTTTAAGTGATTAATTGAGTGAAATACTGATCAATTATAGGTTCAAGATTGCTTAGAGTTACTTTTGCGTCAAAACAAGATACAGGTGTGTACCCGAAACGCAGAAAATAGGTTCGGTAAAAAGCTAAAAAAGTAAACTGTCGATGCCACACCGGTGTGTGGTCACCTGTGGGTAGGCCGTCTGCCATAACACAGGAGTGTGATCAACGAGGCCAAGCCGTGCACGCAAGACACGACCGTATGATGGCCAGGTAGGCCATGTGCAACACACAAGCTAGACTGTATTAGGCTGTGTGGGCCACATGGGCGTGTGGGTCCACACGGGTAGTCCATACGGGCATGTGGGATTCTGGGCCAGGCCATGTGATCCACACGACCAAGGCCAATTTGGGCCGTGTGGGCGTGTAGGCCCATTTAACCGAAATGATTTCTAGGGTTGTACGGGTCACCCAAGTCAACTGTGGACCTACTGTAGGGTCGGTAAGCATTACCTAGGCCTCTAAATGTGTGATCTGAATGTATGTTATACATGTTTATTGATATATATATATATATATATATATGTATGACTGATTGTTGCTTAAGAGCATGACATTTATTGTATGTTTCATTACATTGGGTTGGGATGATGATATTTAGAGGAAGTGTACTGATGGCTTCAAGCCTAATATCTGGCAGCTCAATTGCATTATACTGTTATGTGCCACATTCGATACTATTTGGAGTGTAGGGATGGGTGGGTGTTTTAAACCTCACATAGAGTGTAGGGATGGACGGAAATAGTGTGTAGAGGCTGGTTGGGAAGGACTTTATTTAATGATTATTGATTATCTGATACTGAAACTGAAATGGGCTAAGGCCCAAACTGCTACTGATACTGAAATAGGCTTAGGCCCAGACTGTACTTGACATTTTACTGTTAATTGACTGTATGCTTGTTTTCTGTGTGGATTACACACTGAGTTTACATAAATCACCCCTTCTATTTTAATTTGTACAAGTAATCTGCAAACTTAGGCAGTTCGGCACGGCAGGGAACTCGACGATGGCCACACATATTTCCAAACTAATTTATTTGATTTATGGTTTTACTATCTCTGTTTTATTCTTGTTATTTTTGGGTTTTGTGTAATTTTTGGGACTTTTGAACTTTTTTCTTTTTTTGGATTTTAACTGCTTAAGTAGTCTTTCGATAGCAACCTCAGCGAAAAAAATCGATTTTATTAAAAACGAACGGTTTTCTAAAAACTAAAGTTTTCTTAAACCTGATTGATTTTTACTTAAATTCAATGGTTTTACAAAGCTTCCTTGTTATAATGAGTTTTAACTTAATGGAATAAATAGATAAGCGTTTTTGAGGTTGACATAAGATTAAGAAAGGTAACTTAGTTTACACTATAACGTCTAGGCTGGGTTTAGGGTGTTACAAATCCTCTAGCTCAAGCCAATTTTAGTCCTTCAAGAATCGCTTTGACTTCAATATGGAAGATATCATTCATACCTAATACAAAGGCTAAAATAGTACATTTAATAATAAAGAGACTAATTTAATTTATTTCCTATAATACAAATACATCCCGAACACTTTAAAAGTGAATTTTATGTTTGGGTTTTTGATGTGTGAAATATTGATGGATTCTAATTAAGTTTTGATTGATAAACTAATAAATGTAATTAAAATATATTATAAGATACAAAATTATTGTTTGATTCTTCCATAAGTCGGGTTAGGTCACTTTCATTGGGTGACTTACCTCTAAGTCTTCTCACGACTACATTAATTCACATTTTCTTTTGAGATTCTATGTAGAAAAAGGATGTATGGAAAGGGAATTATCAAAACAGGATTACGATAGTGTTGAAAATAATGATATGTTCGGAAATAATATAAAAAAGGTGTATATAATTAGCAAAAAATATATATATTGTAGCGTTACTATAATTTTAAAATATATTATTGTTAAAAAAATTTTAAATTTCATATAAAAATTTAAACATATTTTTATTTTTTTTAGAGAAAAATATATTTTGTTGATTGTTTTAAGGCTTACAATTTTTTAAATAGTTTTAAATCTTTTATAAAGTATTTAATTTTTAAAAAAAATATATCTTTTTAAAAAGGAAATTCATTAATTTATTTAATGAATAAGATCATACAATTTGAAGGGAGAAAAATAACAAACATACGTTGTATACGTTGAAGGACAAGCTCTATTAATATAACAAAAACTTCAGTTTCAGCATCAATGGATCATTATGGCACGTTGGCAATTGGTTCTATCATAACTCAAGCACAATATATTAGAAGTGATTGCAAATACTTAATATAATAAGGAAATTAGCACTAAATGGTCCAAGCACTTAAAAATATGTTTTTATGTCACTTTAAATTTCAAAAAGAAATTATTTTCTAATAATTTTTAAATTTTTGTTAAGTGTGATCGGTCACCAAAAAAAAAAAACACCTTTTATACAAAGATTTTAAAATTCTTTTAAAAAGATAAATTTGAAGTCTGCATTGAATTCTAAGGAAAAGAGTAGATTCAAGAGTCGGTTATGTGTAAAGAAAAGATTGTACTAGCCCTACAACACTCAAAATTGGTACTTATTAATTATGCAATTGTTAATAAATTTAAAATTTAAAAATGAGAAATCTAATGATTAATTATGACCCCTTGAAATGAAACACTAACTTTTCGAGTGAATTAAAATTTCTTAGTGAAATAATTTTTGGTATCTCTTGACATCCACAAAAATATGTAAAAGAAAGTAAAAGTCGTAAATTCACTTGATTTAGAGAAACGATATCTCCAAATTAATTTGATCAGTGGTTTGTTCACCGCTTTAGATGCTTGTGTCCAATAAAAGTATATTTTATAAATTAACTTATTATTAAACATTAAAAAGATATCTGAAAGCATACTTTTTTATTAATTTTGTTTTAAGTCACCAAAATCTATATTGAACAAATCAAATTTAGTGACAAAATTAAATAAAATTTTAAGTTTACTTGCAAAGTTCAATCATGTATGAGTTAATTGTTAAATTTACTTATATTTTCAAAGTGTAATGACAGATATCAAATAATAATAGTGATAAATTTCAATACACTTATAATATAGTGACAAATTTACAATTTAACTCCAAAACTATTGAAGTTTTTATTCCTACAAAATCATCTACATTTTGTGGAAGAGCTCGTCAATTACTGAAGTTTAGCCCTAAAGACCCATTTGTGTTAATAAAGTTAACATTTACTGTTTAAAAAATATTATTTTTTATTTAACAGAGTTAATATTTTTAAAGTTTTACAGTTTTATAAATGAAATATTTCTTCTAGAATTAAACTACAATTGAAAAAATTTAAAATATTTTTTATACAATAAATGTTAACTCTATTACAATTTGAATATATTTAATTAGAGTAACTAAAATAAAATATTTAATAATAAAAGGAGGAATTTGATGCACTCGAGATCCCAATTACTTTTAACCGTATTTTATGCTTGCGTTTTTTATGTATAAAGTATTGATGGATGTTAATTACGTTTTGATTGATAAATATATTAAATATATTATAAGTTAAGAATATTTTTTTTTTTTACATTTATTAGATCAAAATATTTTGTTAGTTGACAACATTTAAAATTTAATACTTTTATTTAAAAAGTTAAAAATTAAGTCCTTTTACTTTTTTAGTATAAAAAACTTAGTCCTACCATTGGGATTGTAAGTATTTTCTATTAAAATCTGTAAACTTGGATATACGCTGAGTAGTCTGCCTTCATATAATGTTGCATATGATTGATAATAAAAAACCTATCAAGTTGAAAATTTTTAATGGAATTAAAAATGATTGGACTAGAATTTTTAAATTAAAAAAATAGGAGGATTGAATTTTTTTAACTTTTAAATTACAGGGACTAATAACATATTTTAAACAATTTATTATTCTGAAAATAAAAGAATATATAGTAATTAATAAAATATATTATTTAAGTTTTTTTAAATGGATTATGTGGAGTAATGTGAAGAAAATTTAGGAGAAATTTTGGAAATTCGCTTCTTTGTACGTATTTTTTAAAGAAAAAGACTTGACATTTATTTTGAAATTTCTTCAAAACTTCGCTTTCCTTTTTAATTTTGAAACATATTAAAGCATGGTCCCTGGGCTTTTCTTCATCATCCAAACTATTTTATCAACTCAACTTCCCTTTTCCTACTTTTTCATTTCCTTGGCTTATTCCGTCTTGCAATCATGAACTACAACACTTGCTTTCATCTTCTTTTAGCTTTATTCATACCATGTTCCGTACTTTGCTTGGCTATGACAGTCAGGAATCTCAACTCCGATCAGTTTGCACTTCTCGAGTTTAAGGATCGCATTGCCGGTCCTCAAAATGTCTTGGCAAACAATTGGACGGCCTCAAACTCTGTTTGCAATTGGATCGGTGTTTCTTATGGCATCCTCCATAAGAGAATTATAGCTTTGAATCTTACAAGCATGAATCTTAGGGGTACTATCCCTCCACAACTTGGAAATCTTTCATTTCTACTCTCTCTCGACTTGAGTAGCAACCATTTCTATGGCCATCTCCCTAAAGAATTGGGCCAATTGCATCGTTTGAAGATCCTTCAATTAAGCTGCAACCATCTTAATAGCGAAATTCCATCATGGCTTGGGAACTTACTGAGTGTTCGACAGCTGAAAATGAAAAATAATAACTTTACGGGCACAATCCCTGAAACACTTGTTAACATGTCTAATCTAGAGATCTTGAGCTTGGGATTCAATCAATTATCTGGTCATGTTCCATCTTCCATCTTCAAGATTTCTTCTCTAAAGATTATTGATCTCTCCAGCAATAGCCTATCAGGTAGTTTGCCTAATGATATGTGTCAACATCTTCCCAAGCTTGAAGGGCTTCACCTAAGCTGGAATGAATTATCTGGTAACATTCCATTTGGCATGGGCAAATGCAACAACCTTAAAACTTTGTTGTTGTCCTATAATCAACTGACGGGGATCATTCCAAAAAGTATTGGAAATTTGACACGACTCCAGAAATTATATTTGGAATTTAATAATCTAGAAGGTAATCAATTTCTTTGATTTCTTGAATTTAAAGTATTTTGTTTATATAAGAGTTTGATTTGTAATAGATAACAAAAAATAAGAACTTTTTATTTCATCGGAGGAAAAATAGTTAATTTGATGAACAAAAAATATGCTTAAATATATTAAAATCCAACATCTCCAAATTATTGTAGAACAGAAAAGAAAACTTCTTTGAATTATGCTAACAAAATAGGTAGATTAACACCTTGATTTTTCAACTATGTGTGCAGGTCAAATTCCTGAGGAAATCGATAATCTTCTTGGTTTAGAACTGCTTAATATTCAAGCAATTAAAGGCCTTACAGGTCAGATTCCAACTTCGATCTTCAACGTTTCTTCTCTGAAGACTATTGTTCTCTACAACAATAGCCTATCAGGTAGTTTGCCTAATGATATGTGTCAACATCTTCCCAAGCTTGAAGGGCTTTACCTGAGTTGGAATGAATTATCTAGTAACATTCCATCAAGTATGGGCAAATGCAGCAACCTTAAAAATTTGGTGTTGTCCTATAATCAATTGACGGGGATCATTCCAAAAAGTATTGGAAATCTGACACGACTCCAGAAATTATATTTGGGATTTAATAATCTAGAAGGTAATCCATTTCTTTGATTTCTTGAATTTAAAGTTTCTTATGCTAACAAAATAGGTAGTTTGACACCTTGATTTTTCGACTATGTGTGCAGGTCAAATTCCTGAGGAAACCGGTAATCTTCTTAGTTTGGAACTGCTTAATATTCAAGCAATTAAAGGCCTTATAGGTCAGATTCCAACTTCGATCTTCAACATTTCTTCTCTGAAGACCATTGATCTCTCCAACAATAGCCTATCAGGTAGTTTGCCTAATGATATGTGTCACCATCTTCCCAAGCTTGAAGGGCTTTACTTGGACGGCAACGAATTATCTGGTAACATTCCGTCAAGTACGGATAAATGCAACAACCTTAAAATGTTGGCATTGTCTGTGAATCAATTTACGGGGATCATTCCAAGAAGTATTGGAAATCTGACACGGCTCCAGGATTTATATTTGGGATTTAATAATCTAGAAGGTAATCAGTTTCTTCGATTTCTTGAATTTAAAGTTTCTTTTTTTATAAAAGAGTTTGATTTGTAATAAATAACAAAAGGAAGAGCTTTTTAATTCATTCGAAGCAAAATAGTTAATTGATGAAAAAAATGTTGAAATATATTAAAATCTAAGATCTCCAAATTACTGTAGAACAGAAAAGAAAACCACTTTGACTTATGCTAACAAAATAGGTAGTTTGACACCTTGATTTTTCGACCATGTGTGCAGGTCAAATTCCTGAGGAAATCGGTAATCTTCTTGGTTTGGAACTGCTTAATATTCAAGCAATTAAAAGCCTTACAGGTCAGATTCCAACTTCGATCTTCAACATTTCTTCTCTGAAGACCATTGTTCTCTCCAACAATAGCCTATCAGGTAGTTTGCCTAATGATATGTGTCAACATCTTCCCAAGCTTGAAGGGCTTTACTTGAGTTGGAATGAATTATCTGGTAATATTCCATCAAGTATGGGCAAATGCAGCAACCTTAAAAATTTGTCCATTTACTGTAATCAATTTATGGGGATCATTCCAAGAAGTATTGGAAATTTGACACAACTCCAGAAATTATATTTGGGATTTAATAATCTAGAAGGTAATCAATTTCTTTGATTTCTTGAATTTAAAGTTTCTTATGCTAACAAAATAGGTAGTTTGACACCTTGATTTTTGGACTATGTGTGCAGGTCAAATTCCTGAGGAAATCGGTAATCTTCTTGGTTTGGAACTGCTTAATATTCAAGCAATTAAAGGCCTTACAGGTCAGATTCCAACTTCGATCTTCAACATTTCTTCTTTGAAGACCATTGATCTCTCCAACAATAGCCTATCAGGTAGTTTGCCTAATGATATGTGTCAACATCTTCCCAAGCTTGAAGTGCTTTACTTGCATAGAAATGAATTATCTGGTAACATTTCGTCAAGTATGGACAAAGGCAACAACCTTAAAATGTTGGCATTGTCCGTGAATCAATTTACGGGGATCATTCAAAGAAGTATTGGAAATCTGACACGACTCGAAAGATTAGATTTGGCGGATAATAGCTTAGAATGTATTGAATTTTCTTTGTTTCTTTAATTTAAAGTATTTTTTTCATAGAAGAGTTTGATTTGTAATAGATAACAAAAGTAAGAACATTTTATTTCATTCAAGGCAAAATAGTTAATTTGATGGAAAAAAAAATATGCTTAAAGTATTTTTAATTGAACAGTTCAGAAGGTATGTTTTTCACTTCAGTTTTGGACAATGTGTGCAGGTCAGATTCCATCAAGTATAGCTGAATGTTACCAGCTTCAGAATTTAAGTTTAGGAGGAAATCAATTCAGTGGGCTGATTCCAGAACGTATTTTTAATTCAACTACGCTCCAAGAAATAGGTGTATATGACAACAAATTAGAAGGTATGTTTGTCACTTTAATTTTTTCCGAACTCCAAAAACATTCTCTTTAATTTTTTTCTTCTATTTTGGTCATATACTTTTATCATTTTAATCTGATAATAAACAATAAGATTTATATGATTTGATTTATTTTTAATTTTTTAATTTCCATTAAACTTTAAAAAAAGAAATTATTTTATATTGCATAAACTAATCTATTTTATATAAGTAAAAAAGAAAAACAATCATTAGAACTCCTTTGTCTGTAGAAGAAAAGAAACCAGCATGGAAAGTATATTTATTTTAAAAAAATGAAACAACGATATATATACATATACATTTATATACATAGATTCTCATGTCACCTTTTGCACGTTATTTTTAAGTAGCTTTTAAATAATGTTTTTTAAAATTATTCTAATTAGTTTTTTTTATTCAAATAGTTGAATATAATTAAAATATATTAATTTATGTAATAAAATTTCAAGTTATAATTAATTTAGTATACAATATAATTTTACTTCATATAATTAAAAAACATTATTAAAAATAATAACTAATAAATATAATTAAAATATATCACTAATATTTTGATAATTCAAAAATAGTGCTAATAATTTTTTTATCATCATTAAATCATCTGTACAAAATGTAAAAATTGATTTAGTGTTAATTCAATTTTATTTTTTCTTTTCTTGATACTTAGGGTTAGTTTGGCAATACTTTTGAAAAGTGCTGTGAAAAAATGCTTTTGAGAAGTGCTTTTGAAAAGTTTAGTTTAAAATTTGAGTGTTTAGCATTGCTGTCAAAAAGTGCTTTTGAGAATTAAAATGTCCATTTTAGACATGTTATTGTCAAGTAACAAATACACATTTAAATAATATTTAAATTAGTTAATATTATTATATTTTAGTAAGAATATAAAAAAATTATTATAACTTCTTGTTAATATTTTAATATATAAAATATAAATTTCAAATATTTTTAAGCAATAAATATTAATTATTTATAAAATTTAATTAGAATATATAAACTATATTTTAAATATTTAAATATAATTATTAAATATTTGTAATTAGTATTTTAAAAAATATTTTTTATTTTTAATTAATGATTTTAATACATTTGTAATTAAGTACCAAGAAAAAAAAGAAAAAGTACTATGTTATTGGAGGGGTGAAAAATAATTAAGCACTAAAAGTGCTTTTGGGAGAGGAAAAGCTAAAAATTTTAGCTTCTCCTTTTCAGAAGTGCTTTTGAAAAGCACTTCTGAAAAGCTAAAAATTTCAGCCAAAAGCAACTTGTTCTACACAGCTTTTCTTCCAGAAGTGCTTTTGGAGTCAAAAGTGCTTTTGAAAAGCAATGCAGACTAGCCCTTAATATAAATTGATCTTCAAAGTTTGTAGATGATATATAATTAATATAAATATAAAATATTAGATCATATAAATATATTATTTATAAATTCATTCATCAATTATAAATTTATTTATAAATTCATTCATCAATTATAAATTTACTTGTTATATAATTATTTGGAATTAAAGTAATATTTTTTTAACGTGAATATCTATATTATTATTGAAGCTTTTGATTGAGTTGGTGTCATGAGTCAACCGGGCACCAACTCGGTTAGAGAAATTACAAAAATACCCTTTCGTATTTAATATAAGTTATATTATTTGAGGGTACTTTAGTTTTTTATTTTAAAAAAATTGTGGTGATGTTTGAATCCACATCAATACATAAGATCTTAAATTTATCACTTAAATTTATGATGTCACAAGTTAACTCGACACCAACTTAGGAATTGACAACAACATCATCATAAATAAAAATATTCATTTAGTATTCTTAATTTGATGTATTCATATGTTTAAATTATGTTTTACTTACAATTTAATTTTTTTATTTTATCACTTAAATTTATGATGTCACAAGTTAACTCGACACCAACTTAGGAATTGACAACAACATCATCATAAATAAAAATATTCATTTAGTATTCTTAATTTGATGTATTCATATGTTTAAATTATGTTTTACTTACAATTTAATTTTTTTATTTTAATATGGTAGATATGACATGTGTTATTATTAAATAGTTTTAAACCATACATTTCATTATTTATCATAAGTTATTTTAAAACACAAATTTTTATGTTCTAAATATGTGGTTCTATACGTATGATAGAGTTTCTAACAATAATTTAAGTATAAGTAATTCAATATAATTTTTAAATTTTTATTATATATTTTTAAAATAAAATTTTTTAATAAAATCAAAATTGTTATTTATAAGGATGCTAAATTTTCTTATGAAGTGAATTTATTTAACCAAATATTTTAGTAAAGCCTAAATTGTTATCCATACATATAATAAATCTTAAAAGTAAGAAAAAAATATAATTTAAAATAACAAATTCAATAATATAGTTCAAAAGTTTCTCAAAATTTATGCATTTTAATAATTGAATCACCTAAAAAGATCTATCAATTATAAATTTTGATTAATTGAATCATTAAATAATTGTTATAGGTGGTATCCTTCCAAGAGACAATGATCACATGTTCAAACTCAAATAAATGCGATTTATAAAATTTTAAAAATATTAAAATATCCAATATATTTTTAAAATTTTTAGTAAATTTTTTATATTTTATATTTTTATATTTTTTTTCTATGTTTGGTTGAGTAAAACCAAAGATGGTAAGCACATGATTATAGTAATTTAGATTAATAGGAATTATCAACTTTACAATTAAGGATTATAAATTCATTTAATTCCAATCTTTACCTTTTTAAATTATAAGAATGGTTTTATACTGTTATTGGTTATTCTAAATACTTCATTCTAATTAAAATGATTATGTGAATTTTTAAAAAATTGTTAGCGCTATTAAAATTCTTTACAAATTCAAGTCTATTTTAATTTTTTTGGTTACATAAATATCAAGTTTATTTTTTTTTCAAATGCCATACTAACACAAAAACTTTTTAACAATGTTAATAAATGAACCTAAATTTTTCAATTTACAAAGTAGAGAGACTAAATCACAAAAAAATAAAAAATATAAAGATTAAATATCAAATATACGAAAAATACAAAAAAAAAATTAAGCAAATAATAATGTTTAAATTTTAATAAAAATAAATAATTGACCCAATAGATAAAAATCATACCAGTTTACATTAAAAACAATGAGTTATAGGTATCACATATGGATAGTGTTGGTGCAGTTTGACTGTCCAAACTAACATCGTATTTCCACCTCTGGTGTTTTCCTTTCCCCTTTTTGGCATTTTAATTTACTTTATTTAATAATTTCAAATATTAAATTGATACAAATAAATTCGTTAGGAATCAAAATAACAATTAAATACAAGTTGAAGGGCTAAACCAACATCTAACCCTTAGAACAATGTTGTATTTGAAACAAACATCTTAGCCCTTAAAATGCACTTTTATCAATTTAATGATTTATTCAAGAGCTGCAGTTCTTTTTAATTATTAAATTTATGCTACTCTCATCTATTTTGTCACTTTTAGATGTTTACAATATTAAATTCTTTTTAATTTTCAATACATATTACTTAAAAGATAGAGAAAAGTTGCACAACCAAATCATTTATTATTTTCATTTCTTACACTTGTATTTAGGGAAAATAAAGGATTTAACATTTTTGTTTCTCAAATCATAAGTAATTGTTATTCAGTGTCAGTCTCATTTTTAAGATTGATTAGATGCCACATTCTCATGCCAAACTTTTATTTTTATTTTATTTCAAGTTTTACAATATTTTAAAAACTTATTAGTGTATTATATGTTTTGTCTATAGAAATCACAAGGACTAATTACTACTCAAAACTTCTTATTATGTCTCAACTTTCTAATTGATTTCATCACAGTTTTCCATGTCAAAATTTTATTCTTAATTGACTTAAAGTTTTACAGTTTTTATTTTAAAAATATATTTTAATGTATTATATATTTTGTGAATTTCGTATTGAATGAATATGCATACTAAAGGATGCTATTTTACAGGTAATTTACCACCCATCACCAATGCTCCAAAGCTTGAGATTCTTTTATTGTGGGGAAATAAACTTAGCGGAAACATTCCCAACTCTATCTCCAATGCTTCCATGCTTCAGATTCTAGACTTGGCAGATAACTTATTCTCTGGCCCAATCCCTAAAATGCTTGGCAGCTTAAGACAGCTCGAATGGTTCCAAATCTATGAAAATAATTTGATCACAGGATCTGCTACTGATCATGAGTGGACCTTTCTTTCTTCTTTGACGAATTGTAGGAATTTGAGAAGAATAGATGTTTCAGGAAATCCATTGAGTGGCGTTCTTCCTACTTATATCGGGAACCTTTCAAAATCCCTTCAATACTTTCTTGCCTCTAATTGTGAGGTTCAAGGCATTATTCCTATGGAAATAGGTAACTTAAGCAACATGTTGGTTTTAGGACTTCGCTATAATAAATTGAGTGGATTCATTCCAACATCAATAGGACTGCGAAACCTCCAAAGTCTAGGTCTTTCCTCTAATAAATTAGGAGGGCCCATCTCAGAAAGCCTTTGTGATTTGGAGAGGTTATGCAACTTGTTTTTGGGGTTGAATAAGTTGCATGGATCCATTCCCTCTTGTTTGGGTAATATTACTTCTTTGAGATATCTTCACTTAGAATCCAACAAATTGAGTTCTGCAATACCCTCAACTTTGTGGAATCTTAAAGATATCTTAGAAATAGATTTATCATCAAACAATCTTCATAATTCACATGCTATTGATGTTGGAAATTTTAGGAGTCTACTGAAACTAAATTTATCAAGGAATCTTCTCACGGGTGATATCTTATCCACATTTGGGGGTCTTCAAACTTTGATTTCATTAGATTTATCAAATAATATATTACATGGTCATATCCCTGAATTATTTGGTGGTTTGATTAGTTTGGAATTCTTGGATTTATCCAATAACAATCTCTCTGGAAGTATTCCCAGATCTTTGGAAAAGCTTTTATATCTAAAATATTTTAATGTGTCTTTCAATATACTTGAAGGGGAAATTCCCACCGAAGGATGTTTTTCAAAATTTTCTAACACATCATTCATGAAGAATTCTGCACTTTGTGGTCCACCTAGATTGCTAGTCCCACCTTGCAAAAACGACATCCGCAAAAATTCCCAAATGGCTATATTGCATGTTTTAAGGTATGGTTTACCAACAATTGGTATTGTCCTAGTACTAATAGTCTTAACTATTATGTATAAAAGATGCCAAAGGAGTACAACTCTACCAATTAAAGATGATTTGTTGTTTTTGAAAACACCGAGAAGAATTTCACATGCTGAACTTTCACGAGCAACTAATGGATTTGAAGAAAGCAATATGCTTGGTTCAGGGAGCTTTGGATATGTATATAAAGGGAGGCTTTCAGATGGAATGGAAGTTGCAATAAAAGTTTTCAATTTGCAAATAGAGGGAGCATTTAGGAGTTTTGACATTGAATGTGATGCTATGCGTAATATAGTTCATCGTAATATTGTGAAGGTCATTACTTGCTGCTCAAGTGTTGACTTCAAAGCCTTGGTGCTTGATTACATGTCTAATGGAAACCTTGAGAAATGGTTACATTCTGAAAATTGTTTCCTTGATATCATACAAAGGGTCGACATAATGATAGATGTTGCGATAGCTATAGATTACCTCCACAATGGACATCCAACACCTATAATTCATTGTGACATAAAACCAAGCAATATTTTACTAGATGAAGACATGGTTGCACATGTTGGAGATTTTGGTGTTGCCAAATTGTTGGGAGAAGGTGAAGTAATGAAGCAAACCATGACTCTTGCAACTATCGGGTATATGGCACCAGGTGAATTCTTTTTTATTTTTGTATGATTATTTTCCTAATTTGCATTTTATATTTTTGTTTCATGTGTATGTGGATATATATTTGAATAAGCATTTTAGAAATAATTAAGGATTAATGATGTTCTAATTATACTTGAAATGCAGAATTTGGATCAGCAGGAATTGTTTCTATAAAATCTGACGTCTATAGTTATGGGATCGTCCTTATAGAAACTTTCACAAAGAAAAAGCCAACTGATAAATTTTTTGTTGAAGAAGAGACTATAAGGCATTGGATGGAAAGTTCATTGCCTAAAGGAGCGAGAGAAGTTGTAGATGTTGATTTATTAAGAAGAGAGGATGAGTACTTTGCCGTTAAAGCAAATTGTATTTCATCTATCATGGAGTTGGCTTTGAATTGTTCAGCTGAGTTACCAGAAGAAAGAAAAGATATGAAAGACGTTGTGGTTGAGCTGAAGAAAATCAAACAAAGGTTGCTAAACAACATCGAACATTTTTAACAGAGATGGTGAGTAATGAGTACACTTGTGGTTATCAATTCACACTTAATTTTATCTTTAATTCAACATTTTTAATCTATTCTGGAATTTTAATCATATATATAATATGCCAATATTTGTAAAAAATTAATAAACTATTTTTTTTTATTTTTCTCTCACATTCTAGGATCTCTTCAAAATTCAAACTTCTTTTGCAAAATCAAAATGGAAACCAATAAAATGAGCATCAAGCCTTCCCATGAATTACGGTTTATGTTAGCTTTCGGACATCAAGTTATTTTCTTTGTTAGATTGGATTTTCTTAGTTTCTTTTTTCATTTATGGTATAATTTTATTTTAATCTTTTGCCAAAGATTTTATCAGTGGCGAAGTCAGAAAATTTTTTAGGGGGAAAAATTAAATTGTAATTTTTATGATAGTAAAAATATAATTTCACCATTTTAATAGCTTATATTTTTATAATTTTTAAAGGATTAAATCAAAGTTTTATCATTTTTTGGGGGGGTCAAAGTATAATTTTACCTTATTAATTTAAAATTTTAAATATTGTAAAGGACCTAAATGAAATTTTTTTCCATTTTAAGGGGGGTCGGGATCCCTGCCAACTCCCCTAAGTATGACCCTATTAACAAAGCCCTCAACAAATGGTATTATTCTCATGTTAGTGTTTTGTCTTTTGATTCCGCTAAGAGCCCTATGGGTTCATGAAGATAATTGCAAGGTAAAGGCTACACATGCATTGGTTGGTAGTTTGAATCCCTACGTACATATCATCAAGGATTATTATGTAGAGGTTGGGGATAAAATCCCGACCTGGGGAAACTACCATTAGTTGTTGAGGGCAGCACCAATTGCCTAGCAAACAACACTCAAAAGACTTCTCTTAAAGGGGGTCAATCTCCCTCAAGAAAAAGTCAAGTACGAGGTCTATTATGGGTGATAGTAGTTTATCCAATCAATGACATATAAGTTTTATCTATTTTCAAGTATTTTCTAACTCTTTCTCTTTATTTTCTTCTAAATTTTTTAATTCAGAGACAAGTATAAGACAATGGTCTTAATTGAGCTAGATTGCCTTGCCAGGTAATTTGTTGCTTTCCATTTATTTAGAGTTATTTAGAGTGTTTTGTATTTAATATTATCATAGTTGAAAGTATCATTCATAATCTAATCTAATTGTGGTTTTGGCTAGTGGTTGTTGATCAAGGAAAACTAAATGAGGCCAATAAGAAGAACAAAGCTCCGCATGCTTTACTATCATGTACTACAAAACAAATCGACTTTTTCTCGATGAAATTTGTATTGGGCTATCAATGTTTCATGGATTATGTTGTTTTTCTAATGTAAGAGGGGGGGGGGGTGGTTTGCCAATATTGCATGCAAAATCAAAGTAGTATTTGCCCATGCTTAGCTTAATCAACTCTAATGCTTCTGTGGATTTGATTTGTGTTTACAGTATTTAGAGATTATTTTGTGAATGTTAAATCGCCTTTGGGCCTTTCAAAGAAATTCAACAAGCCTACAAGTCATTTAATTACCTTTGGACCTCCCATTAAATTTTTATGTATGGCTTGAATTTCATAATTATATTATATATAATTATAATTTGTTTCTTTTTCACCCTCTCCACCAAAATAACCATTAACTTCATCGAAATCACTGGTATGATCCCAAAGGTCTCTTGGCTTGTCTAAACATTATTTTTTTTTTCTTTTATATTTTGTTAATAAAAAATACAAATTTATTTTAATCTTTCAAAAATTAATAATTTAAACCTCTAAAAAAGGAATTTTTCCACGTCACACTTCCACAAAGACTAACCTATATATTGTTGATAATCCAACTCAAATATTGGGTTTAGGGTTGGAGCAAATTTAAAGAGGTAGGCAGGGGTATTGGCCCAACCAAAATGGGGAAAAAATTCTATTAAGACACTTTAAAAAATAATAAATTAATATATGATAAAATTATATTTTAACTTCGCAAAATTTTATAATTAAATTTTGATTCCTCTAAAAAAAATTTGTTATATTCGCCCCAATTTAAAGCTTCAAGTGTTATTTGGTTTGGTATTATATCATGGTTGTTGGAAAATTGAGTGGATTAATTTATTTCATACTTTTCAATCCCACGCGCACACAGTCTCCACACACCCGTGTCACTTACCCACATGCCCGTGTACATTTTGGGATTTTGAATTTTTATCTCTTTAAATTGGTATTCTAATTTATTTAAATTATAATTTAGTCCCTAATAATAAAACTTGAATTAGACATAGTAAACGAACTCAAATTAAGCTGAAAATTTTAGACTTGTATAATTTGACCAAAAGAAGGTCGTTAAACACTTAGATCTAAAATCGGGTTAGTTTTACCATAGGTGGTAAAATGATGAAAATGCCCTTAGGTTAAATTACCTATGAAAAGTTTAAAATTGGCTCATAATTTGCTTCCATATTCTATTAAAAATGAACAAAAAAAAAAAAAACATATATCTTTATATAAAGATACCAACAACTAAATGCGAGAAGGATTTTATAAATTCATAGAGATACAAATAAAGAATTATATAAATTGAATTAGACTTAAGGTGTGTTTAATGAATTGAAAATTTAAGTGCTGAAAAATTAAGCACTGAATTTTTAATACTGAATTTGATAAGTGTTGAATTCATATTGGAAAATTGTTTGGTAAATTAATAAATATAAGTACTAAATATAATTGTATTGTTTGATAAAAGTAAATAATAATCTTTAAAAAATATTTATTTCATAGTTTTAATTTTATTAATATAATATTTTATATTATTTTGGATAGTTTTAGATAAAAATAAATATGGTAATTTCGTTAACTCATTTAAAAAAAAGATAATTTATTTTAATTTTTTAATAAAGTAAAATCAACTTAATATTTTCTACATTACGTGTCATGCCCTAATTTCATTGATATCTTTTGTACAGTTAAACATAAATGAGTTACTTGTCTAATAGTTAAGTGTTAGTGAATTTGTCCTTGAAACTTGAGTTTGGTTCTCTTCCCTCGTGTAATTTTTATTTTTTAGTAGTTTTGCATAGAACCCTAGTTGTGTTGTCCCATGTTGTAACCCTAGGTATAAATTGTATTTTATTTATTGTTCAGCCTTTTTTGATAATTTTTTCCCTCTTTTGTTGCCGCCTCTCTTCTCTTTTCTCTCATTTTCCCCAATTTTTTTTCCTTTATTTTTTTTTCATTGTGCCGCCCCCTCAGTCCTAATTTTCTCCCATACTCTTCTTCTTTCTTACATTGCTGTCATCACTCTAGTGAACAACCACCATTGTTGTCACCGTCCATTAGAAACGTCCCATCCTCTCTTTGTTTTCTTTCTTTTCCCTATGATGGCTGAATACTACAGGGTCTATGGTTGAATTTCTCATGTGCTAATTTCATGAATTTTTCTTTATCAAAGGTCTAGACCTAAATTTCCTCAGATCTCCAGTGAAGTTTGAGGCCGTATGCATCTTTTGTTTGATCAGTAGAAGTGTAAGTGATCTTGGAAACTCAAATATGAAATTTTGGTTTGTTTCCTTGATTTGGCTGAGCCCTATAGAGGTGTTTTATGGTTGATTCTGACGTGTAATTTCTTTGTGTTAGGTACAAATCTAAATGAGGTTTAGTCAGATCTGAGACATAGGAGTTGTGGATTAGTTTTAGTGCTTCAGATTGGATTTTCAAGTGTGGCTCTTAACTCTAGGTGTATTGATGATTATTGAAAGTATGTGTTATGCATGTTTTCCGATTGTGCATGCTATTTTTGTGCATGGCCGAATGGCCTTGTGTCAGATAAGAGACTGTTGAACATAGTAAGTGTTAAGAAACGATGGGTGAATGTTTAAGGGCCTTTAATTGTGGTTAATTGGGTGTGTAACTGTCATATGTATTATTTGATTGTATGTCTAATGGGATATATAATGTGTTATTGTTTATTATTTACAAGTAAAAGCGTACCACTGATTTTTACTGTTCATATCGATTGCATGTAAAACATGTCACTGATACTGATAAACTGAAAGCATGTTAAGCATACCACTGTTATTGATATTGTCAATGACTAGCATGATATGCTACATTATTGGTATGACATATTGCATTGCATGGAGATTGGGGATTGATTGGTGACGAAAGAGTTCCATGGAGTTTGACAGTTTATCGGCATTTTTTACACTAATAGTTAATCTGCAACCTTTGGAGTACTAGCAGTTTATCCGCAACTTACTGGTAACTCGTCTGCAAATTATTGACAGTTTAACTGCATATTGTTACTGGTGGTTCATCCACATTGAGCTACAACTCCTACTATTTTGGTGTATCAGATGACAAGTACTAGAAACTCGTAATTTGTAGTAGATGGATTGGTAGGACCTTTGCGCTATTTCATATAAGCTGTCATGTAAAAAAATTATAATACTGAGGGCTGTGATGCCATGATTTATTGTATGTTCTGTTATAGTGATGGTTGTATGTTTCACTAATCGTTTGTATATCTATACATTGTTTACATATGTTTAGACTCAGACTGAGCTTTTCAAGCTTACCTATTTAGTTTACTTATTACAAATAACTCTAAAGGTTAGGATCAGACACGATATTTGAAGGTTTTTTCTTAGATTTATTTAATAAGTACTTTTAATTTTACTTTATTTTACTATGGTTTTTGTGGTTGTAATTTTGTTAATTATGGACTGTGGCATAAGTTTGTTTTTATTTGGGTTTTTACATGCATGAAATTTTCCTAAAAATCAAAAAATCTTAATAATTAGCTTAATATGACCTAACACAATCTTTTGTATAAAATTAAAGGTATTACCTTTTTTGCTACATAATAATGAAATTCAAGTTTTAAAAAGGCAAAGTGACGAAATCATATAAGTTTTGTAAAATGACGCGACTTTTAACAAATTGGACTCTAAGTTTATTTGGCTTAATAAAATGGCTTTTTGGCTTTCCTAAGACTAATACTTTAAGTTCACTAAAAATTGGACAAAAAAATGTTATACAAATTGGACAATTTTATCAGTTCATTTCAGTGGCCAATGCAATCTTTAGAATTAGGTCATAATGTTTGAGTTAGGGAGGTTACATCACGTGATAAATAGTTACTGTTGTAGGCCAATTTTGGCCCATTTAATTACATCAAATCCACCTAAATCGTTAAACTAAACCTACCCAAGCCTCACAAAACCCGAATGACCCGACCACACCTCAATAAAAAAGATTGGTGGCGACTCCCGTCTATTTTCAAAATCCAAAGTCAATTCCCTATTTTAAAAAAAAGCATAAAAATGGTTTCGACAGCTTGGCGACTCCAATGGGGACCAATTTTGTGAGTTAAGTCACAAGTTGATTAACTTTTGTCTTTTTGTCAAAAATTGAAAATTTGATTTTAATATACAATCCCTCCTTTGCATTTCATCTATTTTGCATTACAATTTTCGTTAGTTTTTTCATATTTTCTTTATTTTCAAGCTTGTGTGTGTACCTTTTGCATTACATTGCATGATCGTTGTGGTTACACCTTTTTAAGTGGGAGTGAGAAGCTACTCCTTCGTGAGGTTTTCACCTTCGTGCAGGATAGCGTATCGCTTTCGGGATACATCCATACCTATGTCTTCATGAGGTTTTCACCTCCGTGCAGCCATAGGGAAATGTATTCCCCTGAACTGAACTTAATCCATGTGAGCCTATAATGGGTGAGGATTGAAGAATTTTCTAGTTTAGGTACCCTTCCTTAGAACTGAGCCTCATGTAGTGAACCTTAGGAGCCCACCCTAGATGGAGCTATGCTGAACCCTAGCGGTCACTTGGATAGGTGTTTGATTGTTTTTCTTTCCTCTTTTTACATGCTCTAAATTTTACTCTTATTTACCGCACTAACTCCTTATGTTTTGTTTTTGTTATATTTTGCATAAGAGTCATATTTAAAAGGCGTCGATTTTGGTTCGATTACTAAATTAGAAAGCTCGGTCACGGAATGCAGTAGTCCAAAATTGGTCAAAGACAACGCAATTAGAGAAAGGGGATAGCTTAGCTGCGGGGCATGTGTCGGAGTTATGGGACTACAATTTATCTTCTTTACTTAGAAAAGTAAAAAATCTGAGCATTAGGGTAAAACCGTACTTGTAATCCGTTTTATGTAAAGATATTTGCTTTCTAGTAAAGTTTTCTAAATGGAACTGAATTAGAATCGATGCCTTTTTGCATTAATTTGTATTGAATATTCATTCATGAATAACATTCATTTGACATTTATTCATTCATCCATTCATTGCATGTACATATCACCATAATCATTCACTGAGGCTAAAACCATATAATCCACGTTGCGACACTACAAGCCTGGAATCACGCCATTCTTATAGGACGCGCCGAAAAGCTAAAATTATGGAGACCGAATTCAATGAGAGAATCGAAAGGATGGAAAGGACCCAAAGAGAATTGCAAGAGCAGTTGGCTAAGTCACAATAGGAAGCAAGAGATTTGATGTTAAGATCTCGAGAGGAATCACTCGAACAAAAAGATTAGATGGCCAAAATGATGGAGATGATAACAACTTTGGTCAAAAGAAAGGGACCTATGCAGAGCCCCGACATCATGGAGCCTCAGTCAAGAGTTAATCATGATCAGGATCCGCTCTATCCCCCAGGATTCACTCCATCTCACGCCCATGTAACGCAAAGAGGATATACTCAAGGGGAATTCGCAGGTTGAAGCAACGACCTGTACTACCTACTCATCTTGAATAAGGCATATTCGTATCAAACTCTGGAGCTAATCCTGCTGATCCCAATGTTCCAGATTTGGATGATCTGGTAGAAATAGCCAAGTTGAAAATGGATGATCATGATGCTCAAAACAAGTATAGGAACTTGGAAGAAAGGCTCAAGGCGATAGAAGGTACTGAAGCCTTCTCTGCACTAAGTGCCAAAGAGCTCAATTTGGTGCCAGATCTAGTTCTGCCTCTGAAATTTAAAGTGCCAGACTTTGAAAAGTATGATGGGACGAGGTGTCCAAAAGTGCATCTTATCATGTTTTGTCGGAAGATGACTGGTTATGTGAATGAGGACAAATTGCTAATACACTGTTTCTAAGGCAGCCTTGTCGGATCGGCCCTTTGATGGTACAATCAACTTAGTAGAGAAAAGATCCGATCATGGAAAGACTTAGCATCAGCATTTTGTGAGCAATACAAGCATGTATCTGACATGGTACCTGATTAGCTAACTCTGCAGATGATGGAAAAGAAGTCGACGGAGACTTTTAGGCAATACTCACAAAGATGGAGGGATGTCTCAGCTCAAGTAGATCCCCCATTAACCAAAACTGAAATAACGGTTCTTTTCATCAACACTTTGAAAGCGCCGTTTTACGATAAGCTGGTAAGAAGTGCCACAAAAGACTTTGCAGATATTGTAATATCCGGGGAACTTATAAAGAATGCTATTAAGAGTGGAAAGATGAAAGGCCCTGAAAGCTCGAAAAGGACAGCGCCTACAAAGAAAAAAGAGGCAGAAACCCACATGGTGGGAACCGAGAGCCACCATGCTTCTAATCCATACCCAACCCAGTCACGACCGCGATATCGCCCATCTCCAAACTTCTATTATCCTCCTCAAAGCCCTTACTATCAAGTACCTCCTCTTTACCCCGTTTACGCTGCCACAAATAACCAAATACCATTCGACATGTTCCCGCCAAATACCATGCAAAGATGAACAAAGACTGGCAAGACCTAATCCTGAAAAACCTCAATTCACCCCTATTCCCATGCCGACTCAAAGCTAGCCCAAAGATGAACAAAGACTGGCAAGACCTAATCCTGAAAAACCTCAATTCACCCCTATTCCCATGTCATATGAAGAACTGTACCCAAAACTATTGGAAAAACAATTAATCTCCCCACATTATATGACACCCCTGAAGCCTTCATACCCAAAATGGTATGATCCTAATGCTAGTTGCATGTACCACGCTGGAAATCAGGGACATTCTACAGAAAATTGTCTGGCCTTTAACAGGAGGGTTCAAGGTCTTATCGATATAGGCATTTTACGATTTGATGGTGCTGGTAATACGGCTGGGAATCCGCTCCCTAACCACACTGAAGCGAATGTGAGCAAGGTGATAAAAAAAGACAGGTAGCGAGCCAAAAGTTGTGTTTCTGAAATAAAGACACCTTTGCGGAAGGTTTGGGAGGTAATGGTTGAAAAGGGGCTGTTCTGTCATCCCAACAGAATTTCAAAGAAGGAAACACAAAAAGTCAATGTTTTTGTGATTTCCATGATATCAAAGGGCATGACATTCAGTCTTTTGAGGGATTCAGAAAATTACTTCGAGACATGATGGACAACAAAGAGATCGGGATCTTTAACAAAATGAAAGAGGCCCATGAAGAAGAAGTATGCGCTTCTGATAGTTAATCATCAAGTTTCCCTTATAGCGCCAATCGACCATTAGTGATTTATTACGATGCAATAAAGGAACAAGTGAAACCAAATATGATAATTGAAGTATCATCTCCTTTTCCTTACAAAGACAACAAGGCGGTGCTGTGGAAATACGATATCAAAATTATCGTACTTGAGGGGGAAAAATCCAAAGCTATGACTGGAAATGTGGGCGAAGTAGGACACTTTACCCGCACTGGAAGATGTTATTCTAAAATGGTTGAACCAATGAAGAAAATTGGTGACTCGAACCAGAAAGGAAAAGCACCAATGCATGAATTCCTGAAGTTTATTAAGCATAGTGAATATAATGTCGTAGAACAATTGAGCAAACAGCAAGCACGAATCTCGGTATTATCCTTACTGTTGAACTCAGAACCACATCGGAATACTTTGCTGAAGTGTTAAATCAAGCTTATGTGGCAAGCAACATATTTGTTGAAAAGCTTGATATGTGGGTGAATAACCTGAACGCGGATAATTTCATTTCTTTCAGTGATGATAAAATACCGCTAAATGGTAGGGGCTCCGTAAAAGCATTACACATCACAAACCGTTGCAAGGGTTAAATAATACCGAATGTGCTTACTGATAATGGGTCTGCACTCAATGTCATGCCTTTGGCCACGCTTTCTAGAATTCCAAATTGATCTGTCTTATTTGAGGCCTTGTCACTCTACAGTAAGGGCATTCAATGGGACAAGATGAGAAGTCATGGGAAAGATCGAAATCCCTCTAAAGGTGGGCCCCTATATATATGATGTCGAAACCATTTTTTAAAGGGTTTAGGAAAACGAGATCGACTTTAAAAAACGAAAATGGGAGTCACCATCAATCTTTTTAGGTGTGATTGGATCACCTTATAAAACATTTTGGTCTACGAATTTTTAGAAAACGAGTTCGGGAGTCGGTTACGTACGAGGAAGGGTTAGCACCCTCGTAACGCCCAAAAATTGGTACCTAATTGATTATTTGTTGTCTTTTATGTCAAAAATTTAAAAATTTTAAAGTGCGATCCTCTATTTAAAAGAAAATTATTTGGACGTATTGATTTTGAAAATTAGAACTCACTTATTTCAAACGAATCAAAACATCGCATCCAGTAAGTTAGGATACAATATTTCAAAAACTTTCGAAGCTAAGCTTTTCTTTTAGAAGATTCCTATCTTGAGCCAATAAAATGCCATATCCAGTAAGTTAGGACACAACATTTCGAAATTTCAAGAATAGATGTTTATGTTTTAAAACTCAAAATATTTAAAAAGGTATTTGAATATTCGAACTCAACGAGAAAAAATTACAACCCAGTAAGTTAGGGCACTACTTTTCTCGAAGCTTTCAAACATCAAAGATTGCCTTTATTTTTTTAGAAGACTTTTGAGTGATTTCCGTAAAAATGAATTTCTTTGTTTAAAACAATGATTTATGGAGAAATATGACATTGATATACATCATAAAGCAAATATCAAAAGTAATAAATTATAACATAATACAATTCAGCATGAGATAATGAAATATACATGATAAGACAATTATACTAAAGCAAAAATAAACTAATATATGATGTTAGCAAGTAAAAATATAAACAATTCATAATAAATTAAAGAATATAAAAATGGAAATGAAAATCAAAATTAAAAAAAAAAACGACAAAATAACACTTAAAAACAAGTATGAATATTTAAAACATCAAATCAAGATCAAGAAAGGTAAAAAGGAAATAATATTAAAAACATATATGTATATAATAATTGGCATATTTAAATAAATAATATAAACTATTTTTTAAAGAAAAGGATAATATATAATAATTTAGTATATGGAAAATATTTAACATAAAAAACAAATATGTACAAAAAACCTTTATTATCAAAACAATTAAGAATATTATACATATAAAATGTTCAAAATATTTTAAATAAATAATATAAAACTTAAGATTTTTGAAAAATAAAAAAACATATATAAAAAATATATAATAATTTAAGAAGGATAACATACGAAAATATATATACATAAAAATTTGAAATTAATTTAAAATATGATATAATATACATAATTTTAAAACAATTTATAATAGATATAAGATATACAAAAAAATATATAATAATTTTTTTTAAAAGATAAAATATATACATAATATTTAAAAATATATAAAATAAAAATACTAAGTTAAAAAATGAAGTGAAATATAAAGGGCGAAATTTAAATTTCAATAAAGTTCATGGGGTAATTTTAAAAGAGTAAAATAGCGCTTTGGACCCAAATGGAGCACACATTAAAAGGAGAGGGACTCACTGGGCAAAATGCCCTATTCCCAAAACGACAGCGTTTCATCGCTTGCGTTTTAAAAGGCCCAGGGACGAAATTGAAATCAAAATAAAATCATTGGGTAAAATTAAAATATAAAATAAACTTAATTTTAAAGACAGAAAATGCGGAAGGACCTAAATGGTAAATTGACCATCAACAGAAACACGCGGATCCTTCAGTAGGCGGGTCGGGTTGTGCGGGTCAACACCTAAACGGTGCCGTTTTAAGGCTTATTAGTTTAAGCCAAAACAGTGCAGTTTTATACTATTATAAAAACAAAATTTTTACACCCAAGTTCATTTTAACCCTACCCTTTTAAAAAAAAAAAAAATCAAAAACTCTCTCTCAGCCCCTCTCCTCAGCCCAGAATCCGGTGAGAACTTCGGCGATCGACCACCACACGCTCCACCACATACGGTGGCCAGAGGCCAGAAACCTCCATTTTTAAAGCCGAAACGCAGGTAATCTTTCTTTTCTTTGTTTTAAAAGGTATTTTGTGTACTAAAAACCCTGTATATATTCGAATCAGAATAAAAAATGAAATAATAAAACTCAACGGAAAACCACCTTTCGTTGGAATAAAAAACTATTTTTATTTCTCTTTTCGTATTTTTGTACACGAATCTATTTGTATTTTTCTCTCTATATGCCCCCTTACCTCTGTTTTAGTTTAGTTTATTTAGCCTAAATACATAGATAGAAAATAAATCATCCCGATTTCTTACCATATATGCTTCTTTCTTTTGCTATTTTCTCTTCTTTTTTTGCAGGTAATCACGAGGATTACGGCGACGATGGACCGGGCATTGACTGCGGCTTGATTCCAGATCTGTGCTAGGGTGCTTGCGGCACGACGAGCGTGGCGTTCGGTGTCCTGTAAGCTGCGGTGCGAGGAAAGGGCTAGAGTTTCCAACCCTGGCCGAAATTTTTAAAATTTTGGGCCTTTTGGGCCACTGCTTATTGGGTGTAACGGGTTATGGGGTAGCATTTGGGTAGTGTTTTTGGTGTTTGGGCTTAGGTTAATTTTTGGGTTGTGTAAACGGGTGGTGGGTTGTGTGTTGGGTCATTTAACATATGTATTTGGGCTTGTTTTATTGTAAAAGGACTAACAATATGGACATTTTTATTTTTTTTAGTTTTCTGTTTATTTAAGCCCGGGCAAAATTAGGGTATTACATATGATATCGAGTTCTAGGTTATGGACATTACGCCTTCATATAATTGCCTTTTAGGAAGGCCTTGGATGCATTCTACTGGGGTAGTTCCTTCGTCTCTCCATCAAAAAGTAAAGTTCATCATAGATGGCTGTTTGATCACTGTCGCAGGTGAGGAAGACATTGTCGCATCTATCTCTGCTGATGCACCATACCTCGAAGTAAGCAAGATGCAGTAGAATGTTTCTTCCGTTCCCTCGAATTCATCAATGCTACGTTTGTTGATGAAGGAAATAGGATTCCAATGCCTAAGCTGTCAAGGAATACCAAAATGGAAATTAAGTTGACTATGGGAAATGAAGCCCGAGCGAGGAAAGGTTTGGGAAGATATCAGCAAGGGATAGTTAGAGCTCTCAAAGTAGTGCCCCGCAAGGCTTGATACGGTTTAGGGTTCCAGCCAGATATACGACAGAGAAGAAAATAGTTGCAGAAAGATTAAGAAAGGAGGGTTGTAAGAGTCTTAGTCCGAGAATTAGAATGGGAGCCCATAAGGTACCCTCCTTTGTCAAAAACATTTACATCTGCAGGGATGATATACCCAGGGCAAGATAATCCACAAAGCACGTTGTTATTGATTGAAAGGGGTCTTCAGAATGCTAGTATAAATGTCATTGACAAAGAAGATGATGCAATTAAAGATGCTTCAAAGATACGCCCATGTCCTCCTGGATTTGTCTTGAACAATTGGACTGCTGTGGATCTTCTTGTAGTTTCTAAGTCTTTTCCAGAGTAATGCTCAATGTTAACTCCTCTTTTTGTGTCCCTAAGTAATAGTGAGATTCTTTTGTAAGAGCTTATGTTTGCTCTTTATCATTTAAATGAACATTAATGGAGATGCATTTTATCATGGTCTTTTCATTCTTATTAACTTCATAATTTTTCCTCTTTTCACAGCCTGTCTTTACATGTACCTCATATCATGCCATAACATTATGCTTGTTGGTTCCAATACTTTGATGCTCCTTTATAGTTTTCTTTTCCATTCAACTTTCAGGTGCTCAAATATCAATGACACTAACAAACCTGTTACAAATCTTGAAATCAATTTTGAGAAAGCTATTTGTTTAGGAGAGTTCGAAGCTGAGGAAAATGTTGAAGACTATGTCTCATCTCTGGACTTACTAAGAATGGTAGAACAAGAAGATAAACAAATTCTACCCCATTAAGAAGCTGTCGAGACAGTAAACTTAGGGAATGAAGAAAAGAGGCAAGAAGTGAAGATTGGGACCTCCATTTCAGATGATACCAAACATGATCTGATTGCTTTGCTTCATGAGTACAAAGATGTATTTGCGTGGTCGTATCAGGACATGCCAGGCTTGAATGAGGATGTAGTGGTCCATAGACTCCCACTGAAACCAGAATGCAAACCTATTCAATAGAAGCTAAGATGAATATGACCTGAAATGCTGTTAAAGATAAAAGAAGAAGTCAAGAAGCAATTTGATGTTGGCTTCCTATAATTCTCCAAATATCTAGACCTCTAACAATATATGTTGTATGGGTTCTGTTGTGCATTGGTTTGGGTAGCTCGGAGACTCAGACAATATATGTTGCATCATACAACATGGTTAATTTCAAAGTTAGACCTAATAAAGTACATGATAGAATCACCTGCACTCTCAGGGAGAATGGCACGATGGCAGATCCTACTATCAGAGTACGACATCATTTATGTGAGCCAAAAGTCAATAAAAGGGAGCGCAATAGCTGACTTCTTAGCAACTCGAACAACAGAGGAATATGAGCCGCTGAGATTTGATTTCCTAGATGAAGACTTGATGTGCATTATAGAAAAAGAATGTGAGTCATCAAAAGAGAAGTCATGGAAGATGAGCTTTGATGGTGTATCAAATGCATTAGGGTATGGAATTGGAGTAGTCTTGGTATCACCAGAAGGGAATCATTATCTGCTCACTGCCAGGCTGAATTTCTTCTGTACCAATAACATAGTAGAATATGAGGCTTGTATCACGGGACTTCGTGCAGCTATTAAACGAAGCGTCAAAATCTTAGAGGTGTACGGGGACTCAGCGTTGGTGATTTACCAAATCCATGGAGATTGGGAAGTGAGAGATTTGAAATTAGTTAAATATAACGATCTAGTGGTGGAACTGATTAAAGAATTCAACGAAGTAACTTTTAATTACCTCCCACGAGAAAAAAACCAATTGGTTGATGGTTTAGCCACTTTAGCTTCAATATTCAAAGCGAACAGAGAAACAGAAATAATGCCTCTCTAAATGAGCATATATGAGGTCCCTGCACATTGTTATAGCATTGAAAAAGAGATAGATGGACGACCTTGGTTCCATGATAGCTTAGAATATGTCAAGAATCAAAGGTATCCCGAACAAGCAAATGAGAACTACAAAAGAACAATAAGAAGAATAGTGGTACGATTTGTTCTTGATGGGGACATCTTGTATAAAAGAGGAAAAGATCAAGTGCTTCTGAGATGCGTGGATGTTGTTGAAGCCAGAAAAATACTTGAAGATGTCCATAAAGGAATTTATGGGATGCATGCCAATGGTTTCACTATGGCTAGGTAGATTATGAGACTCAGTTCCTATTGGCTGACGATGGAAAACGACTGCATTAGTTATGCACAAAAGTGCTACAAATGTCAAATTTACAGTGATAAAATTCATGCAGCCCCTTTGCCCCTTCATGTCATGACTTCTCCGTGGCCTTTTTCTATGTGGGGCATGGATGTTATAGGGCTAATTCCCCCAAAAGCTTCTAATGGATACCGATTCATTTTTGTGGTTATAGACTACTTCACAAAATGGATAGAAGCTACTTCGTTTGCTAATGTGACGAAGACTGCAGTTTGCAGGTTCTTAAAAAAGGAAATAATATGTCGGTATGGATTGCCTGAGAGAATCATTTCAGATAACACAACAAGATGATGAAGGAAGTGTATGAGTAATTTCAAATAAAGCATCATAACTTCTCGCTCTATTGCCCGAAAATGAATGGAGCTGTTGAAGTGGCCAACAAAAATATTAAGAGGATTATTGGAAAAATGACCGAGACATATAAAGATTGGCACGAAAAGCTACCATTCGCTTTGTATGCATAACACACATCTGTGTAGACATCTACGGGAGCAACACCTTTTTCTTTGGTCTATGGAATGGAAGCTATACTGCCCATCGAAGTTGAGATTCCCTCTCTGCGAGTATTAATGGAATCGGAACTAGAGGAATCAAAATAGGTTCAAGCTCGATATGACCAGCTAAATTTTATCGAAGAGAAATGCTTGAAGGCAATCTGCCATGGACAGATGTACCAAAAGAGAATGATCGCGACTTACAACAAGAAGGTACAGCCAAGGGAGTTCCGTGAAGGAGAACTCGTACTGAGAAAGATTCTCCCAATACAAAAAGACTTGTGAGGAAAATGGGCACCAAATTGGGAAGGACCATATGTCGTAAAAAAGGCATTTTCGGGTGGAGCTTTGATTCTCACTGAGATGGGAAGGAGTTACCTAATCCAGTGAATTCAGATGCTGTGAAGAAATATTATGCTTAAAAAAAAAGAGAGATCAAGATGAAAACCCGAAAAGGGCGTCTTGATTAACACAAAAGATTAGGATGAAAACTCGAAAGGGCATCCTAATAAAGCAAACTAGGCTTAAAAAGAAAGACCATTTGAACAAGTAAGTTAAACGGTGATACTACGGTATTTGAAGCATTTCCGAAAGCTCAAAATCCTCTACACAAGAAGCCATGCTCGAAAAGATTCTTGATTAAGAAACGTGGAAGAGTTCATGTGTTGAATATCTAGAGCATTTGTGTCCACTGAATACGATCCATTTTCTCTTTATGACACTTTTTGCTATCCTTGCTTAACTTTCTTTGTTTGTTACATTTGAAATAAATAAATGTGAGGTATCCATTTCATACATACCTGACCATTTTCATGCATCTCATTATGGGTTTATTTAAATAATAAATAGTAAAATGACATACTCTAAACAAAAGAAATGTTAAGCATTACCCGGATAAGAATTTGATAAGTACAAGAGCCTCAAAACAAGGACAAAGTTCAACAGGGGGCAAAGTAGTGATATCTGAGAAACACAGATTACTCGTAAAGCTTGAGGACGGGTACAAAGCCTGAAGAGAAAGTCAAGAATCAAAGTAATGAATGCAGATCATCACAAGAATCGTGACGAAAAGGGATACATGGCAAACAAGCTCAAGGCGCATAGCATAATCATGTAGGCATAAAGGCATTTAAGAAAACATGTGCATATCATGATAACATCATGCATGACATATGAAGGTACTCTAGCAGAGCAAGAGGTTTTGATGATAGCTGTACTGAATCAAGGAAAAGACACTCAAGTTCATCCAGATGACATGTTTTGGTACTCTGATGTTTTAATTTATGTTTTTCAAAAATCAACTCATATTGCGAGAGGTGAGTTGAGCCTCAGGACACGCTGAGGTATTTTTTTTAATTTCTTTTTTTCAATTTATGTTTTTTAAAAAATCAACTCATATTGCGAGAGGTGAGTTGAGCTGTAACGCCCCTAACCCGAATCCGTCACCGGAATAGAGTTACGGAGCATTACCGGAGTTACCGATTTATTTATCAGATATTTTACTTCATCTAACATTCATATTTGAAACCAATTAAAATTAAACATATTGTCCCTTAAACGTGCTTAATTTTCCTCGACATGTTTTACTTGAATTTATGGTCTCAACATACTTAATTTTCTTGTATCAATGTATCAATGAAAATCACATATTTACATGTCATGATAAATATTATTCTCTTGCCTTTTCTTCATAAACATAAATTAAGTAATTCATTATATCGATATTTCATGTATTTAAAAATACAATTCAAGTTACACTGACTTATCTCGTTGCTTATTCATGTTTATAATTTCAATAATTTTATATCTTTTCTCTTCCACTTTCTAGTCTCATATTTGAGTCATCCGGATCTCTATAAATAAAGATGATCGTCATTTTCATTTATTTCATGTTCTAATACATTCGACGAATGCTCTAAACAAAATTTACCGTTTTGCCCCTGAACTTTTAATTAATGACGATTGCATCCTTAGAATCAGAAAATAAAATTCTTGCAATTTAATCCTTATTTCTTGCCGTTATTCTTATACATATTGATAACAACCCATGAATTCTAAAAATATTAAAATTTTCTATAATTTTAACACTTTTTCAATTTAATCTTTAAAACATGTTTTTCCCCCGATCTTGAACTAAGTTAATAATTCCATTCAATTTTGAAATTTTAAATAATAAAATAATCCATTTCAAGCAAATTAGTCATTTCTAACATTTTTACAAAATTGCCCATAAAGTTTTACTTTTATTCAATTTAGTCCCTAAGCCTAAAATATGCAAATTAACCATGCTAGCTGAATATTCATACATATTTTCCTCCTCCTCCTCTCCATTCCACATCCTTAATTTATATAACATGTTATAAGTAACATTATCAATAATTTCACTATTTACTTATTTATATTCAAAACTGTCCATCCGTGTCATAGTCGCTAAATTATTTTTATCTTGAGATACAGAACTCCAATTTAAGATCCAATAATTTTCCCTAAAACTAGACTCACCTATCTTCTTACCATAATTTTTCCAAAATTTTTGGTGTGGCCAATTTGTACAGTTTATTCATTAAAGTCTCCCCTGTTACACAGTCCAACAGCTCTGACCTCTCTTCACTAAAATTTCAATTTCTCTTTATACCGAATTCAAAAGATGTTCATGTTTATTTATTATAAAAATATACTCAATAAGGATTCCAACCATATAAATTATGTTCCATAACTATTTTTGTACGATTTTTAATGATTTTTTACAAATCAGAATAGGGGATCACGAAATCAATCTAAACCAGTCTCACAAAAATGTAAATATCTCAAGATACATAATTTCTTTGCTTTCTCTGTTTCTTTTATATGAAAATAGACTCAATAAGATTTAATTCCATATCTTACTCATTCTCTAATTCAATTTCTACAATTTTTGGTGATTTTTCAAAGTTAGACCACTGCTGCTGTCCAAAACAGTTTTAGTGCAAAATATTGATTTCCATTTTGCCCCAAATTTCACAATTCATACAGTTCAGTTCTTGCTCAATTAGCCCCTTAATTAAGATAATTTTCTCTATTAATACTTTTCATAGACATTATAAGTTATTTCATAACTATTGAAATTCAGAATTTCCTCATAAAATTCTAACTTCAAACTCTTTTACAATTAGGTCTCAAACATTCACTTTCTATTCAATTCTTTTAATAAATCAGCATATAAACAATTTAAAACTCTAACTCCATGCCAAATCATCATTTACTTCCAGCACATATTCATGGCAACTTTCAATTTCTTTCATAGAATCAAAAACTAATGAATTCAACAAGTGGACCTAGTTGCAAAAGTCACAAAAACACAAAAATTTCAAGAAATAATCAAGAATTGAACTTACTTGAAGTAAAAATATGAAAAACCAATTTAAGGGAACTCTTCCATGGCGTTTTTTCTCATGAGAATGCAGAAAAATAAAGAGAAATCTAGATAATTCCACTTTAGTCCTAGCTTTATTAAGTAAATTTTGCAATTTTCCAATTTTGCCCTTAATTCTCCTTATTTTCTTGCTGATTTCATGCCCTTGCCGTCCAGCCCAAATAGACCTTGGGTCTATTTGCCTTTTAAACCCTCTTTCTTTTATCATTTAAGCTATTTAATCATTTCTCACAATTTTGCATTTGATACAATTTAGTCCTTTTTGTTCAATTAACTATCAGAACTTTAAAATTTCTTGACGAAACTTTAATACTAACTTACTAATACTCCATAAATATTTATAAAAATATTTATGGCTCGATTTAAAATTCCCGAGGTCTTGATACCTCATTTTTTATTCTAATTATTTTAATATTTATTTTTAGTACACTATTCACTATTTCAAAATTTTTCCTAACTTCATATTTAACTTATACTCACTAAATTAATAATATTTCGTACTCATTTTTCGGATTTAGTGATCTCGAATCACTGTTCCGACACCACTAAAAATTAGGCTGTTACATGAGCCTCAGGACGCGCTGAGGTATTTTCAATTTCTATTTTTAATTTATGTTTCAAAAAAATCAACTCATATTGCGAGAGGTGAGTTGAGCCTCAGGTCTCAGCCGAGGTATTTTCCATTCCTGTCTTTTTAATTTATGTTTCAAAAATCAACTCATATTGCGAGAGGTGAGTTGAGCCTCGGGTCACATGCCTAGGTATTTTGAAATTCTATTTTTTTCTTTTTTTCATCAAAATCAACTCATATTGCGAAAGGTGAGTTGAACCTCAGGACACGCTGGGGTATTTTGAATATTATGTTTCAAAAAATCAACTCATATTGCGAAAGGTGAGTTGGGCCTCGGGACACGCTGAGGTATTTTCAATTTCTGTTTTTCAAGTTATGTTTTTCAAAAAAAATCAACTCATATTGCGAGAGGTGAGTTGAGCCTCGAGAAACGTTGAGGTATTTTCAGTTTCTGTTTTTAAATTTATGTTCCAAAAATCAACTCATATTGCGAGAGGTGAGTTGAGCCTCGGGTCACACGCCGAGGTGTTTTCAATTTCTGTTTTTCAAACAAATCAACTCATATTGCGAGAGGTGAGTTGAGCCTCGGGACACGCTGAGGTATTTTCAATTTCTTTTTTTCAATTTATGTTTCAAAAATCAACTCATATTGCAAGAGGTGAGTTGAGCCTCATGTCACACGCTGAGGTATTTTCAATTTCTGCTTTTCAATTTATGGTTCAAAAAAGTCAACTCATATTGCGAGAGGTGAGTTGAGCCTCAAGTCACATGCTGAGGTATTTTGAATTTCTGTTTTTCAATTTATGTTTCAAAAATCAACTCATATTACGAGAGGTGACTTGAGCCTTGGGTCACATGCCGAGGTAATTTCGAATTCTGTTTTGCAATTTCTATTTTCCATCAAAATCAACTCATATTGCAAGAGTGAGTTGAGTCTCAGCTCACACACTGAGGATAAAGATTAGAGCTAATTGAAGACACCAGATTTTGCCTCCTTGAAGTTGCAATGGAGCTAATCGGAGATACAGACTTTGCCTCCCTGAAGTTGCAGTGGAGTAGGTTGAAGTTACAAGTCTTATCTCCCTGAGGTAGCAGCGGAGCCCTGAGTTGTAGCAGAGCAGATTGAAGATGTCAGATCTTATCTCTCTGAAGTGGTAGAAGAGCAGATCACAGCAAACCTTCTCTTCTTAAAGTTGCAGTGAAGCAAATCGAAGACAATGAATCTTATATCCCTGAAGATGCGAGTAGACTGAAGCTACAAGTCATATCTCTGAAGTTGCGGTGGACTGGAAAGAGACTACCTGAACAAGAAGAGCACCAAAAAAGTCAAGATTCAGCAAGACTAGGCAAAATTGGCCTTTCTTTTTGTCTTTGCTCTATTCTCATTAAACGACAATGAGCAAAGAGGGGCAGCTGTTGTAGGCCAATTTTGGCCCATTTAATTACATCAAATCGACCTAAATCATTAAACTAAACCTACCCAAGCCCCACAAAACCCGAATGACCCGATCACACCTCAATAAAAAAGATTGGTGGCGACTCCCGTCTATTTTCAAAATCCAAAGTCGATTCCCTGTTTAAAAAAAAAGCATAAAAATGGTTTCGACAGCTACCTATCTACTTATCTTATTTAACACTTTTTTGTTGAAAATTTTATATTAAATAAAATATTAAAAGGATTATCAAACATATTTAAAATATTAAATATTGGAAATTTTCAAAATAGTTTATCAAGCACACCCTTACTTAGGTTACCGTAGATGAGTAGTAACTACAAGCATCCTTTGTGATGAAAAGAATGAGATCATCCCCAAGCATATCTCAAGTAGCCATTGATTCTAATGATTCTTAGCCTAAACAATTAAATTTCAATACTTGGAGTCCAACAAAATTTTGACACAATCTAATAACATATTACTCTCGATTAAAATCACACTGATAATAAGTTATGAAATAATGAAAGAAAAGAACAAATTAAATAGAAAGGTAAATAACTTTTATTTGATTCATTGTTTATATATATCTATATGCCTTGTGCATGTCTCTATTAAGTTACAAAGAATAAATAGAGGCTTGATTACAACATAAAAGCCTCATAATTTCATTGAGGTTACTACATTAGAGGTTACAACTTTAAGAATTATGGGCATCCACAATAAAATATTATTCCTAACACATATAATATTATAATAAAATATTTTATTTATAAAATTTACGACAAAGAATAAATGGAATTCTTTCTGGTATGATAATGATTCGAACTCAAGTTATTATTAAAATAGATGAACACTCGATAATTAGTCACAGTTTGATAAAATAAATCTTATATTATAATTTAAAAAACTTGATAAAAAAAGAGATTAAATAATGTAATAAAACTATAAACAAACAACAAATCTTATATTATTAATTAAAAAATATTAATACAATTATATATTTAAAAAACAAATAGATTGATCATGTTATTAATGAAATAAAGTGGAAAAATCGAAAAACAGTTACGTTTGAAATGAAGGTGTTAGTTTGGCCGAAGAAGGAAAGTGGGAAATAGATATAGGGTGTTAGTTGAAATTGAGGCGAAAATGTGAATATGCTAGAATTTTTTAGTGTAATTTAAATGTTTAAATGTTTCTTATGTAATTTTAGTGTATCTGAAAATATTAAAGAATTTTTTATATTTATTAAATATAAAATCCATTCATCTTTGAAAATTTATGGTACAGTACATAGTTCAAATGACATCACTTTTCATTGGTAATGTTCATTGGGTGCACTAAAAGCCGTTAAAGGTTTGGACTTTTCTGTTAGCATGATTTGCTAGAATCCTAATTTATAGTCAAATTTATTAAAATATTTTGTTTCTTTAGCTTGATTAATTCAAATAATTATAAAAAAAATAATATCTTGATTTAATCTTTTATAGTTAATGACCATACTATTTTTTTTTTCGCATGATTTCTAACCTTGATTTGTATAAAAAAATTCTTCTTCTTTAGATAGATCATAGGTTTTACTCTGATAATAGTATTGAGATTTTCCAATTTAATACTACAATATCTAGGTTATTTTGTCATAATCTTAATGATTGTTCACTAAAATTATTATCTAATATCTTAAACAACCAATGACTTATTTCAAGTTGTTTAATTTGTTCCTTTCTTGATGGTGAAAGTTTTTTTGCCACACACAATTTCATGATTTGCTACTAATAATATTTCTATAAATATTTTTTTCTACAAATAACATAATTAAATTTCTATCAAAAGAAAATAACAAATGTTGATATATAAAATTATTTCCTAATAAAATATCTCCACAGAGGCGGATCCGGGGGGGGAGGCATGGGCCCCAGCCCCCCCAAAATGTAAATTTTCTATTTTAGCCCTTGAGATTTTTTAAAAATTTCTAATTAGTAAAGATAAAATTACACTTTGGCCCCCCTAAAATTATAAAAATTCAATTTAATCCTTTAAAAATTATAAGGATATAGACTATAAAAAATTAAAATTTTTTCTGGCCCCCCTATAAAATTGTTCTGGCTTCGCCCCTGTATCTCCATATATTTCTAGAAAACATAACAATTTAGCTATCACAAATCTTATATTATTTATATAGATTGGTACATTTTTTAGCTTTATATTAAATTTTAGTTTTGTTATCATTTATTCCAATGACTCTTATTGAATGCTTTATAAGTTGTTATTTTTCTAAAGGAATGACAATTTTTTCTATAATTACTAATTGTAGCAAGTTAAAATTTAATTAATTAAAATAATAGTAAATTATGATTAAAGAAATTTTCACTCCTGATTCAATTTAGCCTAGGCAAATACAAATGACTCATTTTATTGTTTAAAAATTATAATTAAATTAAATTTATAAAAATATAAAAATTAATATAATATTACTTTTTTATTAACTAAATAGTAAAATGAGTCGGATAGAAATAAAATTACAATCTGCCCCCAAAGTGGGCTGCCTAACCACGGACTTACCCAGGAGATAGGCGTGGCAATAAAGAAATTTCAGACTGGAAATTTTGGATTTCTCAAAAAAATATTATGAAAAGTAACAAAAATTAAATTAAAAAGAGAAGTAGGAAGTTAAAATGTCTAGATTGTCCAGACATTGTTATAACAAAAAGCATATATAGTTCTTATATTACAAAATTCAACAATTTACGAAATTTGATTTTTTTCCGACGATTTGAATCTGTAATAAATAAAAAATTTAATAATTGATTTAGATATAAACAAATAAAACTAATAAAAAAATCATTTGAATACATTTTAAAAATATAAGCCGAAAGACTCGCGTATATCGTTTCAATTAAAGTGAATTGATGACCAAGGTTGGAGAAGTCAGCGAATAGCTCCAAACTGATTTGTCTCCTTACTAAACACTTGTTAGGGACAAGTTTGTCAAATAAAGTATGGATAGGTATGAATGGAGATACGAGTTTTCTTGTTGTAATGGCAGTGAACTTTATGTATGAGAAGTGTGCAAGGGTTGAAGCCTATTTAAGCATGTTGGCTGGGTATTTCTTCATCAATTCAACTTCCCTCTTCCTACTTTTTCTTTTCCTGGCTTATTTTGTCCTACTAAACCAACCAACTTATTCTTAGTAGTTTTCTAACAAAAATTAATTTAAGGCATTCTACTTCCCTTACCCTATGTTTAAAAATTAAAACTCAATTTTCCCCATATTTCTTCTAGGCCCAATTTTGGGATGTGATGCTCAAAGACAGAAGCTTGAAAGAGTAGAATAGCTAAAGAAAAACAATGCACACAAGGTGTTTGAGTAAATGTTATCAAATATATTCACAACTGTGAATGGAATGATTAGAAATGAAGGGGGAGGGCTCTAATTATAGTTGAGATCCCTAAAAGCAACTGTCGAAACCATTTTTTAATGGGTTTGAAAAAAGGGGTTCGACTTTTTTGAAAAATGAAAACGGGAGTCGCCACCAATCAGTTTAAGTGTGATTGAACCACTTTCAAACCATTTTGTTTGAAATCATCTGTTTTGGTCTACGAAATCAATAAAATGGGTTCGGGAGTCGGTTACGTACGAGGAAGGGTTAGCACCCTCGTAACACCCAAAATTGGTACCAAATTGAATAATTTTCTATCCTTAATACTAAAATTTGAAAATATCTGAAAATATGATCCCTTTTGAAATTAGAATGGTTCGAGTTTAAAACCGAGATTCTTTTATTCAAAAGAATTTGAATATTACATCCAGCATGATAGGACATGATATTCTAAAACTTTTGTAACTAAAATCGTCTCGTAATTTATAAAATCATTTAGAAGGGTATTTTAGGCATTTAGACAAACGGGAAATTGCAACCCAGCATGTTAGGGCACTATTTTCCGAATTTCTAAATACAAAAACATTGCCTTTGTTTTTAAACATTTTTTTTGTTTATATTTTATTTTAATATGATGCAATTAAGATGGTACATTATAGGATAGCAAAATTTAAACAATTATAACATAAGATTAAATACAAATATAACAACATTTCATACATTAATATTTTATGCAAAATATAACATAAGTAGTCAATTTATATGCACAAAACATAATAACGAATAATTCATATAATGAAATTTACAATAAATTAATACAAATATTTTAATGAAATATGTAGAACAAAAAGCAATCAAAAATAAGAATTTTGGGAAAAATCATATACTTGACACCATAAATAATAAAAAAGAGATTTTTTAAAATGTTTAATACATGCTAAAATGATATATAATATGTAAAATGATACAATTTTTCAATAATATACACTATATGTTTAATATATACAAATATAACACTTAACAATAATTTATAAATTTACTAATTCTATAATAATATAATAAAATATTTATAATACATGGTAATCAAGAAAATAATGTAATACATAAAATAGTAATGCATAATATGATTAAATAATAAAATGAATTTTTTATAAGATAATGATAATATATAAAATCGTAATATTAAATAATCACAATTTCAAAATTTATCAACATACATAATAATAATAAAAATAAAAATATAATAAAAATATAATATACTATATACAATAAAATATGAAATATAAAAATATAATAAAATATAAAATAATAACATACAATAAGATATAAATAGAAGTAAGTAATATAATGAAAATAATGTAAGTATATGTGAAAATAATATAAAATAAAATAAATTTTTATGTATAAATGATATTTATAATAAAATAAATAATATTTAAAGATTTAAAATAAATAAATTATAAAAAATATACAAAGGTGATAGTATATAATAAAATAATTTTATAGCATATAATATAAAAATATATTTTGTTTTTTTTTTAAAATGTATAATATAAGTAATAAAATAAATATAAAATGTAAGTTAAGAACATAGTATATTTTAAAAAAAAAACTCTAAAATTTTAAATAATATAATATAATAAAATAATAATAAAAATATACATGAAAATAATATAAAATAAATATTTTTTATAATAAAATAATATATAAATTAAAAATAATAAATTTAAAGGGATTAAAATGGGAAAAGAATTAAACTTTAGGGTCAATTTATAAAAAAAAATGAATTTGGGCCTTTGGGAACACGGGTTTAAAGTCCAAGGACTCACTGGGTAATTAACCCTAATCCCTAAAACGGTATCGTTTTACAAATATAACATCAGAAGCTTTATTGGACTAAATTGAAACCAAAACAAACAATTAGGGCCAAATTTAAAAACTTAATTTTCAGAAAAAATATAAAATCGGAAGGACTAAGTGGGTAATTAACCCATTTAAAGAAAACACGCGGATCCTCCCCGGGTCTTCGGGTCAACACGCGGATCTTCTTAAGGTATAGGTCGGGCAACCGGGTTCTATATAAGTCAAAAAACAGAGAAAAAAACATTCTTAACTTGGTTTTTTTTTTTTAAAAAAAACTCCTCAAAAATCCTCCGTTGGCCCTCCGGGCTCCGGCCATCGGTTGTTCAGGCCCCGGTCATCGGTCCTCCATACACGCCGCCACATGCGCCACCACACGCGGAGGCTAGAAGCTGAAAAGCTTCAAATCCCAGGTATTCTCTGCTCATCTTTCTCTTTCCCGTGTTATTTTTTTAAAAGAAAGTGTTATTTCGATATATTAACAAGTAAAACAGGAACGAAATGTATAAAAAGATCACCTTTCCAAAAGAAACTGAAAGTTTTTCTTTTTGTTTTTATTTCTCTTCAATCTCTGAGTGTATGTATCTGTATATATTCCAAACAAATTTTTTTTTCTTTTTTACATCGTATACTCGGGCTTTTTATAGCCTCTGTTTCATGTTACAAAATAGGTAAAAATATTTCTCTTAATTTTGTTGCCATATTTGCTCTTTTTTGCTGCTTTGTTTGTTTCTGTTTTTGCAGGTTAACCACGGGAATCTCGGCGTTGATGGTTCACTAGTGTTGTAAACCAGTGGGATGGCCGGTGACCAAATCCCCGAGCGTTGATGGCGCCTTGATGGGAGCCTCGGATTTTGGAGCTGGTCAGATGCTCCTTGAACCTTCCAGAAGCAGTTGCGGCGCGAGGGAATGCAGAAACCCTAGGGTTTCTGCCATCGAGTTTAGTTCATTGGGCCTTTTGGGCCTTGTGTATTTGGGTTAGGAACTGGGTAGGGAGTTAATTGGGCAATTGGGTTAGTTGTAACCGGGTTTGTTGTTTATGGTACATTCGGGTTTAGTGTTATGGGTTTAGTCTAAGTGGGTCAAGGTCTGTAATGGGTCGTAGGGTATTTGGGCTGTATGTATTTGGGCCTGTTTTATTGTAAAAAGGACTGTTTATGGACTTTTTATATTTTTATTTTAACCCGGGCAAAATTACTGTATTACAGCTGCCCCTCTTTACTCATTGCTGTGTAATAGGAATAGAGCAAAGACTATAAAAGAAATTTTGCCCGGGCTTGCCAAGTTTGGGTTCTTCGATATGCTACTTGTCGAATACAGATATGCCAAATCTTCATCTTCGATTTGCTCTCCGTCTATTACAGAGATGCCAAACCATCTTGGATCTGCCTTGATGAAGGTCAGATCTGCTAAGTTTTCGATTTGTTCCCCGTCTATTACAGAGACGCCAAATCTTTGTCTTTGACTTGTTCCCCGTCTACTACAGAGACGCCAAATCTGTCTTTGATTTGCTCCCCATCTACTACAGAGAGGGCAAATCTGTCTTGGATCTGCCTTGATGAAGGTCAGATCTGCCATATCTTGGATTTGCTCCCCGTCCATTACAGAGACGCCAAATCTTCTTCTTTGATTTGTTCCCCATCCATTACAGAGATGCCAAATCTTCGTTTTCGATCTGCTCCCCATCTACTACAGAGACGCCAAATCCATCTTGGATCTGCCTTGATGAAGGTCAGATCTGCTATGTCTTCGATTTGCTCCCTATCCATTACAGAGACGCCAGATCTTCATTTTTGATTTGCTCCTCGTCTATTACAGAGATGCCAAATCTTCATTTTCGATCTACTCTCCGTCTACTGCAGAGATGCCAAATCTGTCTTGGATCCGCTCCCCGTCTTCTACAGAGACACCAAATCTATCTTAGATCTGCCTTGATGAAGGTCAGATCTGTTATGTCTTTGATTTGCTCCCCGTCTTATTACAGAGACGCCAAATCCTCGTTTTCGATCTGCTCCCCGTTTACTACAGAGACGTCAAATATGTCTTGGATCTGCCTTGATGTAGGTCAGATCTGTTATGTCTTTGATTTGCTCCTCGTCTTATTACAGAGATGCCAAATCCTCGTTTTCGATCTGCTTCCTGTCTACTATAGAGACGCCAAATCTGTCTTGGATCTGCCTTGATGTAGGCCAGATCTGTTATGTCTTCGATTTGCTCCCTGTTCATTACAGAGACGCCAAATCTTCGTCTTTGATTTACATTGTCCTTTAAAGGACATATCCTGTAGAATGCGTATGAGTTTATGCTTAATGATTAGGATGCTATGATCAAAATGAGTCAAATGTTCCTAACTAAACATGATGCAAAATGTTATGAGAATGACTCCTATCTTAGACGTCATCTCTAATTCTTTTATCAAAACTTCATCTTTTATCCTTCTTGACATATCAATCATACTCTACTCGTATGCTTTGAATCAGTTTGATCTCATTGTACCATCCCCGAATGTACAGCTTGGTGGAGATGTTCGTGAAATGATCCTCTCTTAGGACTGAATCGTTTGAATTGTCCAAACATCATTTGAACCAAGGAATTTCAATCTTTCGAGTGCTTTAACCCTTACTCATAGGAATTCCTTAAATGATTGTCATGTTTCAGTTTCTTATGTTATCTAGAAATTTCCAGAGTAATATGTAAATCTTCATTTGTGAAAATATTTTAGTTCATCTATCATTATTTCAATGCAACATATTTTAAGAATAATAAGAGATGAATGAATCAATCTTGAGAATAATTATATTCAAACAAATAACCAAGAATACAATAGGAAATCAATCTGATGGTATATCTTTGAGAAGAAAAAGAATCCCAAGACAACCAACAGGGCAAAAGACCAGATGCCCTAGATATCGCCGCTTGGGCACCTACGTACACTTCATGAAGACTTCTTTGAGCTCAACATGTGTTCCGAAGATTCAAAGTACTTTGTTGATGCCCTGGTATGCAACGCATTTCGCTTCTTGTCAAATCAGATATAGCAAGATCACCGTATGCCTTTCAATATTTTCAGCCGCCCTTTCCGGTTTTCAACTCAAAACCCCCTTTGGTCTCAAGGTGCCCTTTGCGAGTTTTCACCTTGACCTCTCCATTTTTTTTTTGAAATAGAAGTCTCAAAGTGCCCTTTACGGGTTTTCACTTTGGCTTCCCTCCTCTCTAGACAAAGTACTTCTTGACTGAGTCTGAATTCACGGGATTGGATAAGCTCTTTCCATCCATTTTGGTCAAAATTAATGCACCACCAGAGAATGCCTTCTTTACGACATATGGCCCTTCCCAATTCGGCATCCATTTTCCTCTATAATCCTTCTGTATGGGAAGAATCTTTTTCAACACAAGGTCCCCCTCACGAAATTCTCTTGGACGAACCTTTTTATCATAAGCTCGCATCATACGCTTTTGATACATTTGACCATGATGAATAGCCCTTAATCTTTTCTCTTCAATCAAGTTCAACTGATCATATCACGATTGAATCCACTCTGCTTCATCCAACTTTATCTCTGACAGAATCTGAAGTGAAGGAATTTCTACCTCTATTGGTAAAATAGCCTCCATCCCATAAACTAATGAAAAGGAGCTGCTCCAGTAGAAGTTCTAATGGATGTTCGATAGGCCAAAAGTGCGAACGGTAGCTTTTCATGCCAATCTCTGTATGTTTCAGTCATTTTCCCCACTATCTTCTTGATATTCTTATTAGCCGCTTCTACTGCTCCATTCATTTTTGGGCGATATGGAGAAGAATTGTGATGCTTAATCTTGAATTGGCTGCAGACTTCTGCAATCGTGCTGTTATTCAAATTCAAAGCATTGTCCGATATGATTCTCTCAGGCATTCCGTACTGACAAATAATTTCTTTCTTTAAAAATCGACTCACTGTCGATTTGGTAACACTAGCATATGAAGCGGCCTCTACCTATTTTGTAAAGTAATCAATGACTACAAAGATAAACTGATGCCTATTTGAAGCTTTCGGAGAAATTGGCCCGATGACATCCATGCCCCACATGGAAAAAGTCCATGGAGAAGCCATAACATGCAAAGGCGAAGGCAAAGGCGGTACGTGAATCTTATCCCCATAAATCTGACACTTGTGGTATTTCTTGGCGTAGCTAATACAATCTCATTCCATAGTAGACCAATAGTAGCCAAACCTCATAATTTGCCTTGCCATAGTGAAACCATTAGCATGTGTCCCACAAACACCTTCATGTACCTATTCCAAAATTAGCTTAGCCTCCACAGCATCAACACATCTCAAGAGTACTTGATCCTTTCTTCTCTTATACAGGATATCCCCATCCAGAACATATTCGCAGGCTAGCCTCCTTAAAGTCCTTTTGTCATTCTTAGTTGCTTGCTCTGGATATTTATGATCTCTCACATATCGTAGTATATCACGATACCAGGGGTTGTCATCCTTTTCTCCTTCCTCAATGCTGCAACAATGAGTTGGTTCTTCGAAGATACTCATCTGAATTGGTCTTATCTCTTCTCCTTGATTCACTTTAATCATGGATGCTAAAGTTGCTAGGGCATCGGCCATTTGATTTTCTTCTTGTGGTAGGTAATTGAAGGTAGTATCATCAAACTCTTCAAGTAACCCCAAAACTACTTTCTGATAATTAACCAATTTGGGATCCCTTGTCTCCCATTCACCCTTAAGCTGGTAAATCACCAATGCGGAGTCTCCATACACTTCCAGGGTCTTAACTCTTCGTTCTATGGCTGCTCGAAGCCCCATGATACATGCCTCATACTCGGTCATATTGTTCGTGCAATCAAAATCCAACTTGCATGTGAATGGATAATGATCTCCATTTGGGGAAACCAAGACTGCCCCAATTCCATTTCCTACTGCATTGGATGCTCCATCAAAATTCATTCTCCAAGGACACTCTTCCGTAGTTGCTATGCACATCACCTCCTCGTTAGGGAAGTCAAATTCAATGGTTCATAATCCTCTAGAGCTCTGCTAGCTAGAAATTCTGCTATTGTACTTCCTTTTATAGCCTTCTGACTTACATAGACTATGTCAAATTCGGAGAGCAATATTTGCCACCTAGCCATTCTTCCATTTAGTGCGTTGACTCCATCATGTATTTTAGTGGATCAAGCTTCGAAATAAGCCAAGTAGTATGATATAGCATGTATTGCCTTAACCTCCGAGTCGTCCATATCAAAGCACAACATAATTTCTCAATTGGAGAATATCTCATCTCACAATCAGTGAATTTCTTACTGAGATAATAAATTGCCTTCTCCTTTCTTCCTGACTCATCATGTTGACCCAGTACACATCCCATGGAATTGTTGAACACTGATAAATACAGTATCAATGGTCTATTTGGACTAGGCAGAGATAACACTGGAGCATTTAGCAGGTATTGCTTGACTTTTTCAAAGGCATTCTGACATTCTTCATCCCAAGTTCCCTGATTGTGTTTTCTAAGGAGGCGAAAAATAGGATCACATTTCTCAGTTAGTTGTGAGATAAACCGAGCAATGCAATTCAATCTTCCCAGAAAACCACGGACTTCCTTTTGAGTTTGTGGTGGAGGCAAATCTCGTATGGCTCTGACCTTATCTGAATCAACCTCTATTCCCTTTTCACTAACCACGAAACCCAGCAACTTCCCTGATCTAGCTTCAAAGGTGCATTTGGCCGGATTAAGCTTCAACTGAAATTTCCTCAATCTCAAGAATAATCTCATCAAAACCTCAATATGCTCATTTTCCGTTCGAGACTTGGCAATCATGTCATCAACATACACCTCAACCTCCTTGTGCATCATGTCATGGAATAAAGTCACCATGGCCCTTTGATAGGTTGCCCCTGCATACTTCAACCCAAATGGCATTACCTTATAACAAAAAGTGCCCCATAATGTTATGAAAGTAGTTTTATCCATGTCCCTAGGATGCATTTTTATCTGATTGTACCCCGAGAAACCATCCATAAAGGAGAACAATGAGTATCCTGCTGTATTGTCCACTAAAGTGTCGATATGTGGCAAAGGAAAATTATCCTTTGGGTTAGCCTTGTTTAGATCTCTGTAGTCAACACACATTCGGACCTTCCCATCCTTCTTAGAGACTGACACAATATTAGCCACCCATTCAGAGTACTTAACTTCTTGTAAGAATCCTGCATCGAATTGTTTCTTCACTTCATCCTTTATTTTCAGCACAATATCCGACCTCATTCTTCTTAACTTCTGTTGGATAGGTTTGCAATCCTGTCTTATAGGAAGACGATGTACCACCATATCAGTACTCAAACCGGGCATATCTTGATATGACCATGTGAATATATCCTTGAATTCTCGTAGCAGATCTATCAAACTTTGTCTTGTACTTTCAGCAATATGCATCCCAATTTTCACCTCCTTTCCTTCTTCTAGGACTACGTTCTCTATTACCTCCTTCTCATGGGGGAAGGATTTGCTTTTCCTCTTGCTTTATCATTCTCAACAGATCTGGAGACACATCACAATCCTGGTTATCTTCAAAATCCTGAGGTTCCTCTAAACATATGTCTTGCTTAAAAGAGTAATCAGGATTCGGGATATCAGCGCTCATGTCATTGATATCTAGGGATCTGCAAGGTATGAAAGAATATACAAAGAATGAATGGATTTTAAGAATGATAAGTTATGTACTATGAATGAAAGAATTAACAATATTCACTCAATTTGGATAAAAGTTATGTTTTATTGAAGGAATAATATCTGAACATAAGCCTATTTCACAAACGCAATCTCATTACCCTAGGCTCTAGAATAACAAGAGTGTTTTGAAAATTGCTCTGAAATATTCCCAAAAACTACAGGAAGTTCTTCCGCAGTCCAATTGTCTAAAGAGCTTCCCGATTCATAAGGGCGAATGCCCTTAAGGTTTCCTTGTTCAGACCCTTCGGAATGTATGGCATAAACATGATGACCTCCAAATGACCTTCTCTCAGGGTGAATCATCCCTCCTGATATGAAGGTTTGGGATATATGTGGAAATGTCATTGATTCCCATTCCACCTCCCTCCCGTTTAAACGCGCCATTCTTTTCTCTCGGCACTTCTCAACTTCCTTCCTTTTCTGCTTATAATCTGGTTTGAAACCCAAACCGAAACGATCATTCTCTTCACTCAACTTTGGGACTCGAAATCCTCCTTGGAGGTATCTTTCCAATCCTTTTTCTGGCAAGGCTCCCTTCCCTACCATCATCTGTAGACCCATCTTCACGACCTTGGATAGTTTGGGCACTGGCATTTCTTTCCCCTTTTCAATAAAAGTCGCATTAACAAATTCTAACGAGCGAAAAACACACTTAATAGACTCTTCGTTCGTCTCCACATAAGATGCATTACTAGTGACTGCCGCTATGATGTCCTCCTCTGCATTGATGGTCTCTAATCGTCCATCTGCCACTAGCTTCAGTTTTTGGTGCAATGATGATGGCACTGCCCCTGCTGAATGTATCCAAGGTCTTCCCAACAAGCAATTGTAAGAGGGCTTAATGTCCATCATTAGAAAATCCATTTCATAGACATTTGGCCCAATCGTCAATGGGACATCAATCCTCCCCATCACTTTTCTTTCTGTGCCATCAAATGCTCTTACCATATTATGACATGCTTTCATATGTGAACTATCTATAGACAGCCTATTTAATGTGATTAACGGCATGACATTCAAGGCCGACCCATTGTCAATCAACATGCTTGGAAGTATGTATCCTTTGTAACGAGTAGTAATGTGCAAAGCCTTAGTTGACCCCATACCCCAGATGGGATTTCATCATCATTAAATTAGATAAAATTGTTAGCACTTATATTGCTCACCAACCGATCCAACTTATTAACCGATATGTCATTGGTGACATAAGTCTCGTTAAGCACCTTCATCAATGCTTCACGGTAAACCTCAGAACTCAAGAGTAATGCTAACACAGATATGCGAGCCGGTTGCTTGCGCAATTGCTCCACCACACTATATTCACTATGCTTTAGGAATTTCAAAAATTCCTTAACTTCTTCTTCCTTCACTGGCTCATTAACGGGCACTTCCACCTCTTTCTCCTTCTCGATACTGTCGTCTTTTGTTTTCGTAGACTCTACCCTAATACCTCTCGTGTCATAACGCTTCTCACTCTGAGTATGGGAACCTTCTGTTTGCTCATCCTTGAATGCACTAGCTATATTTTCCTCCACTGGTGTTGTCACACTACAATCATAGCTCCATGGCACTCTCTTGCTATCCTTATAAAGGAAAGGAGTGGGTTTACAGATAATGACCTTCGGTGTTGCTTGTATCTTTATTTCATTATTCCCTGGCATAGAAATAATGATTCTTGGCTTGCTAGTTCCTAAACCCTCCAACGCACATACTTGTTCTACACTGGAGCTACCCTCGCAAATTTGTAGCTCCTTGTTATCTATAAAGCCTTGCACCAAGGCTTTGAATTTATTGCAATCTTGGATCCTATGACCCATTTTTCCATGGAACTCACAATAGTTCCTTGTTCCTTCTTCATTTCCTTTGGAAATTACCATTCCTCTCTTCAGTAATTCCCTCCAGACTCCCTCATTGGCATTCTCACCTCTGTAATGTCTTCCCTGACTTTTCCTACCTCAACTCCTTCAATGGCGTTCACCCCTTGATCACCATGGTTTGGCAATGGATTTTCAGTATCAGAGGTACTATCAAATTTCACGACCCCTGCTTTAATAAGCCTTTCCACTGCCTTTTTGAATCCAGTGCAATTTTCTATCGAATGCCCCAATATTCCCGCATGATATTCACATTTGGCATTCGCATCATACCACTTAGGGTATGGAGGCTGTAAAGGCTTCAAGTGAAAATGAGCTATTGCATGCGCATTGTATAAACTTTGGTATAGCTCATGATATGTTACTGGGATAGGGGTAAATTGCATCCTCTCGGAATTCTGTCTCGTGCCAGATTCTTGTTTTTGGGAATCTTGATGCCCAACCGCAACTGTTTTGGGTTATCCCACTATAATTGATTTCAAGTTGAAACTACTAGCATTATTCACCTCATTATCTTTTCTTCTCGGGGCCGATCTCTTGACAGCCTCTCCCTTTATTTTGCCACCTTTTATAGCGTTCTCAATCATTTTTTCGGCCATAACAATATCAGCCAAACTTTTAGTAGTGCTTCCAATCATGTGCGTGATGAACGGGGCTTTTAAAGTATTAATGAATAACATAGTAGTTTCTTTATCCAACAACGGTGGTTGAACTTGCATGGCCACCTCTCTCCATTGTTGTGCATATTGCCTAAAATTCTCATTAGGCTTTTTCTCCATGTTCTGCAGTGTGATTCTATCCGAAATCATGTCAGTCACATGAGTATACTGTTGCATGAAAGCTTGTGCAAGATCCCTCCATGAGTTTATTCTGGCCCGAGTTAGCTGATTATACCATCTGGCTGCTTCCCCTACTAAGCTGTCTTGGAAACAATGAATCAACAGCTGATCATTGTTCACATATCCAGTCATCCTCCTACAGAACACTATAATATGGGCTTCTGGACAAGTGGTCCCATTATACTTCTCAAACTCAGGCATCTTGAATTTGTGAGGCGTCACCAAATTTGGGACCAAACTTAAGTCCTTGGCATCAACTCCATGATGCCCATCAACACTCTCTAATGCCTTGAATTTCTCTTCCAACCATTTGCAACGTTTCTCCAACTGTTTGGTAACTTCGGTTATCGAATCTTCCTTTTCGATCACATCCAAGTCAGGAACATTGACCGGATTAGCAGAGTTGTCACCCAAATTGAGTCTTGAACCAATTGGGATTCCAGCATTGATCGACCCCTGTTGAGGCCTTATAGTGACAGACGGCCTTGTAGGGGGTACCTCAGTTTGTGCTTGGACATGAGGTGGGGTAAAACCTGGAGGATAGTTTTCATTATCTTCACCAGTAATGGCCATAGGAGCTTTTCCCTTAACAGTGGCCCTCAACAGTTGGGCCATTTCAGCCATCATATTCCTTTGAGGCTCCAACATTTGTTCTCTCATATCATTCTGCATTTTCGCCAACTGCTCTTGTAATTGGTCTTGCATATCCTTCTGTAGTTGTTCAAATCTCTGATCCATGTTCTTGGTTTTAGTGCGGGTACCTAAGGATGTGTAGGTTCCAGATTAGCCTTTCCTTTTCTGTGTAGTAATTTTAACTTATTAGGGTCTTCCTATAATTTTGAATGCATATGATATGATGAAATGCAAATGCATGAATGCAAAAGATATCGATTCTGATTCAATTTCATTTTAGAAAACGTTATTTAAGGAACAAAAATCTTTTCATAAAACAGATTACAAATATGCTCTCACCCGTAGGCCCAAAGTCTTAACCCTATCTAAAAATAATGCTAACTCTCGACCTCTATTTGATACACACTCATAAGTTACACTCAATATATTAGCTCGTGCCGCTAAATCCTGCAAGTGTTCGGCAACTTCGCGAATCTGGCCTATAGCTTCCCCCATGAGGTGGTCTCTATCTCTAACTCGTTCTTGCGAATAGTAAAGTTCTTCCTTCCAATGCCCTTCTTGTGCCTCAAGCTGCTCGATCCGATGCTCACAATTATGCAAGGCTATCTCCAACCTCTTGACCTTGCCATTCAAGTCTTCAATCCTGGCTAAACTCTTTTTTAACTCGATTGCAGTATTACGGCTTCGATAATGATGTAGAGACCGCCCAAGTTCGGTCACCTTGGTCCTTAGCCCTTGATTTTCTTCCTTTAAGGCCTGATTCTGTGTTTGCATTTCTCGAAACCTCTTTTCCCAATGCTCAACTTTGGCCTTTTCCTCTTGGACCTGTTGCTGCCACTGATCCAACTCTTTTAAGTGTCAACTGAGCCTTCTTATATTCTTTTTTCAGGTCATCTCGATCCTCCTCGATCTTTCTCTTTTCTTTCCTTACTTTTTCAGTCTCGATCTTCTAAACATCGACGTCCAAGCTCAAATACATCTTTTCTTCCTTAAGTTTCTCAATTTTCTTCTCAAGCTCCAAATTCTTCCTCTCAAATTCTTGCTTCATAATCTCTAACTCTGAAGGAACCACTCGCAATCTTTCCTCTATCGATCGATCAACTCCTAAAATCGGCCTAGGGATATTATCATTAATTCTCTTGCTAAACCAACCTTTGTAATCAACAGTCGATGTCGAGCCTTCAAACAAAATCTTCACGCAGCAAGGCTTCTTCCAAGCCTCAGAAATCTCTCGCATCCTCTTCTTATAGTGATCTCCCTTATAAGAGAAATCGCTCAGAGCCAAACCAAACGTTGCCGATATAAACTGCCTCGCTCGATACTGTCTCAAGACAAGCAATGGTGCATAACCAATAACTCCCCAAATACCTGGAAGAGGTACCCAGTCAAAGCTGCTGCAACGATAAAGGATTTCATTAGGAGTCATCCAAGGTGCCTTCCACATAATATCTTCCTCTCGAAGATTCTGAAGAATATCTATCCACCTTTCTTCGGTGATGTCGTCTCTCCTTGGTATAGTTGCTGCCTCTTTTAAAGGAGAATACCCCTTAACGAACATTCGGCAAAGGACCTTATCAAACTTTCGAAAGTGACCGTAAAACTAGGCTAACAACAACTGCGCACATCCAATGAATCTGCCCTCCCTGGCTCTTCGACACGCACTCAAAGACCGACATGTCTCAGCTAGAATAGCGGGCACTGGTATGTTCTGCTTACCAATACAATCAAACAAATCTGCAACTCCCTCATCTATGTGCCCTATTGCCTTTGGGAAGATCACTAAGCCGTAAATACTTAAAGCCAAACATCAACCTTCTTCTTCATATCAGGGTGCGCTAATATCAAATCTCTCAAAACGGCCCAAGGAATGCATTTACTATCACCCTTTTGCTGAACCCGAGCTAAAACCCACTGCTCACTCATCCCAGTGATCATCACTAATTTCTTCGCAAAAGTTGGAAGGTTGGCAGGTCTAACATAAGCCTTATAACCCTAAATCTTTGGGCAGCGCAGTAAAGTCGTATATTCCTCTAGAGTAGGCACTAAATCTATGTCTCCAAATGTAAAACAACTATAAGCAAGGTTCCAGAATTGTACCATGGCTCGAAAGAGGTGCTTATCTACTTTGATGTCTAGTAGATAAGGAAGATTCCCATAAGTCTGAAAGAAAATCTGCCTAGACTTGTCATCCAACTAGGCCCAAATGTCCCTCATTTCCTGAAAATTGAATTGCGTTGAACTGATACGAGTAAAATCCCATAATTCTAATGTATATCCCTCGATGACACTATCTCCTTTCTCTAACTGGGTTTTCTCTGACCATGCACAGAGGAAAGAGTTGTTCCCCACTTTATTAAGATATTCGTCCCCCATTACAAAACTTTCTAAATCAGAGATCAAACCTTGAACCGATAACTTTTAATGATGAATGATATGCAATGACAACAAAATAAAAAAAAGGTCAGTATCATATAAAAAGATGTAACAAACAAGCACATATAAAGGTAGGTACTAAAGATCACCACCATACTACCTAGGGTAAGTACTTAAAGTTCACTATATTAAGTTCAATTCTAAAGTAAAGGGTACCGAAACCAGCAGATTCCTCGATCCTCACCCATTATAGGCTCATATGGACCAAGTTCGGTTTAAGGGGATTCATTTCCCTACGACCATACGGAGATGAAAATCTCACGAAGTCTATAGGTACAGATGTTTCCCGGAAGCAATCCACTAACTCATACGAAGGTGAAAACCTCACGAAAGCTTAGCTTCTTACTCCCACTTAAAGCTATGACCAACGGTCATGCAAATGCAATGTGTGCAGATAAAATAACAAACATATGCAACAAACACATGAAAAGGGATCTTTATTTTTACATCTTTTCAAATTTTAGCATTAAGACAGAAAGTAATCAATTTTCGGCTTGACTCTCTTATTGGTCCCCAGCGGAGTCGCCAAGCTGTCGAAACCATTTTTTAATAGGTTTGAAAAACGGGGTTCGAGTTTTTTGAAAAATAAAAACGAGAGTCGCCGCCAATCAGTTTAAGTGTGATTGAACCACTTTCAAGCCATTTTGTTTGAAATCATCTGTTTTGGTCTACAAAATCAATAAAACGGGTTCGGGAGTCAGTTACGTACGAGGAAGGGTTAGCACCCTTGTAACACCCAAAATTGGTACCAAATTGAATAATTTTCTGTCCTTAATACTAAAATTTGAAAATATTTGAAAATATGATCCCTTTTGAAATTAGAATGGTTCGAGTTTAAAACCGAGATTCTTTTGCTCAAAAGAGTTTGAATATTACATCCAGCATGATAGGACATGATATTCTAAAACTTTTGTAACTAAAATCGTCTCGTAATTTATAAAATCATTTAGAAGGGTATTTTAGGCATTTAGACAAACGGGAAATTGCAACCCAGCATGTTAGGGCACTATTTTTCGAATTTCTAAATACAAAAACATTGCCTTTGTTTTTAAACATTTTTTTGTTTATATTTTATTTTAATATGATGCAATTAAGATGATACATTATAGGATAGCAAAATTTAAACAATTATAACACAAGATTAAATACAAATATAACAACATTTCATACATTAATATTTTATGCAAAGTATAACATAAGTAGTCAATTTATATGCACAAAACATAATAATGAATAATTCATATAATGAAATTTACAATAAATTAATACAAATATTTTAATGAAATATGTAGAACAAAAAGCAATCAAAAATAAGAATTTTGGGAAAAATCATATACTTGACACCATAAATAATAAAAAAGAGATTTTTTAAAATGTTTAATACATGCTAAAATGATATATAATATGTAAAATCATACAATTTTTCAATAATATACACTATATGTTTAATATATACAAATATAATACTTAACAATAATTTATAAATTTACTAATTCTATAATAATATAATAAAATATTTATAATGCATTGTAATCAAGAAAATAATGTAATACATAAAATAGTAATGCATAATATGGTTAAATAATAAAATGAATTTTTTATAAGATAATGATAATATATAAAATCGTAATATTAAATAATCACAATTTCAAAATTTATCAACATACATAATAATAATAAAAATAAAAATATAATAAAAATATAATATACTATATACAATAAAATATGAAATATAAAAATATAATAAAATATAAAATAATAACATACAATAAGATATAAATAGAAGTAAGTAATACAATGAAAATAATGTAAGTATATGTGAAAATAATATAAAATAAAATAAATTTTTATGTATAAATGATATTTATAATAAAATAAATAATATTTAAAGATTTAAAATAAATAAATTATAAAAAATATACAAAGGTGATAGTATATAATAAAATAATTTTATAGCATATAATATAAAAATATAGTTTTGTTTTTTTAAAAAAATGTATAATATAAGTAATAAAATAAATATAAAATGTAAGTTAAGAACATAGTATATTAAAAAAAAAAACTCCAAAATCTTAAATAATATAATATAATAAAATAAAAATAAAAATAAAAATAATATAAAATAAATATTTTTTATAATAAAATAATATATAAATTTAAAATAATAAATTTAAAGGGATTAAAATGGGAAAAGAATTAAACTTTAGGGTCAATTTATAAAAAAAATGAATTTGGGCCTTTGGGAACACGGGTTTAAAGTCCAGGGACTCACTGGGTAATTAACCCTAATCCCTAAAACGGTACCGTTTTACAAATATAACATCAGAAGCTTTATTGGACTAAATTGAAACCAAAACAAACAATCAGGGCCAAATTTAAAAACTTAATTTTCAGAAAAAATATAAAATCGGAAGGACTAAGTTGGTAATTGACCCATTTTAAAAAAAATACGCGGATCCTCCCCGGGTCTTCGGGTCAACACGCGGATCTTCTTAAGGTATGGGTCGGGCAACCGGGTTCTATATAAGTCAAAAAATGGAGAAAAAAACATTCTTAACTTGGTTTTTAAAAAAAAACTCCTTAAAAATCCTCCGTTGGCCCTCCGAGCTCCGACCATCGGTCGTTCAGGCCCAGGTCATCAGTCCTCCGTACACGCCGCCACACGCGCCACCACAAGCGGTGGCCGGAAGCTGAAAAGCTTCAAATCCCAGGTATTGTCTGCTCCTCTTTCTCTTTCCCGTGTTATTTTTTTAAAAGAAAGTGTTATTTCGATATATTAACAAGTAAAACAGGAACGAAATGTATAAAAAGATCACCTTTCCAAAAGAAACCGAAAGTTTTTCTTTTTGTTTTTATTTCTCTTCAATCTCTGAGTAATATTCCAAACAAATTTTTTTTTTCTTTTTTACATCGTATACTCGGGCTCTTTATAGCCTCTGTTTCATGTTACAAAATAGGTAAAAATATTTCTCTTAATTTTGTTGCCATATTTGCTCTTTTCTGCTGCTTTGTTTGTTTCTGTTTTTGCAGGTTAACCACGGGAATCTTGGCGTTGATGGTTCACTAGTGCTGTGAACCAGTGGGATGGCCGGTGACCAAATCCCCGAGCGTTGATGGCACCTTGATGGGAGCCTCGAATTTTGGGAGCTGGTCAGATGCTCCTTGAACCTTCCAGAAGCAGTTGCGGCACGAGGGAATGCAGAAACCCTAGGGTTTCTGCCACCGAGTTTAGTTCATTGGGCCTTTTGGGCCCTATGTATTTGGGTTAAGAACTGGGTAGGGAGTTAATTGGGCAATTGGGTTAGTTGTAACCGGGTTTGTTGTTTATGGTACATTCGGGTTTAGTGTTATGGGTTTAGTCTAAGTGGGTCAAGGTCTGTAATGGGTCGTAGGGTATTTGGGCTGTATGTATTTGGGCCTGTTTTATTGTAAAAAGGACTGTTTATGGACTTTTTATATTTTTATTTTAACCTGGGCAAAATTATTGTATTGCAGCAAAGATACAGATTGAGCTATATCAACGGTCAAGATTAGAGCTTATCTACAATTGAGAGTCATAAAAGATTTAAACTCTATACAATCTTATCCATTTAAGATTTACACTATTTACCCTAGTAACTCTAGTTTTATTGGAGTATTTCACTAAACCACCAAGGCTTCAAGCAGATGGGCTTCTCCACGGGTTCCATGAGTCGGACCGATTCATGCGAGTCAAATGAACCTCGTTTAATAAGTTTACCTCTATGGGGTGTTCTATGCGCAATGGTCACAGGCTTTAATTTGTAGCTCGTGATACATAGATGTCAATTTCCATATCTGCGTTTAATTAATTTTTAAAAATTAAAAAATATATAAAAACATTTTAATTTAAAAATCATTAAAAAAATATCAAAAATATTTTCTTTAATATTTTTTAAGTTATTTTTTAAATAAATGTTGACTTGTCATCCATGTGACAATTCATGTGTATGCCACGTCATCCAAGTTTACAAATGTTAAGTTTTTGATTCATTTTGGAGTGATTTGACAAAAAATATAAGTTAAAGGGTTAAAAGAGACGAAAATTAAATGAAAGCTAAAATGATTTTTTTTTTTTGGTAAAGTTGGTGGGCCTAAAAGATCTTTATGACTAAAATATATAACAAATAAAAATAGGGATAATAAAGTATCCGACCTTCCCTCAAGCAATTAACATACAATCAAAACTTTAATTCGTAAAAAAAAAAAAAAATCAGCTTTAAAAAAAATTGAAGGCATTAAAAGAAATTTCTTTCTTGATTCAACAGTTAAGCCCTACAAGGTCCTGTTTTCTTAATAACTAGTAAGCATCACCCTCGCTCCGCTTCGGGAGGGTAACCATTTAGGTGAATTTTGTGTAGAAATTATCATAATTTAGACTACAAAATAAACAATAACAGTGTTTGTTTTTAATATGAAACAGTTAAAGAAAAGATGCTTACAATAACTAATCCCAGTAGTTGACCTTGTCTTCAACAAAAAAGTTTTCCAATCATTACAATGAGGAAAAGATAAGATTGCGGGAAAAGAGATTTACAGACATTTGTTTCTCTAAAGAGTTTTGCAGACACTATTTATAGTTTTAGTACTACAAAAAGAAAGGCAAGAGGAAACATTTCATGTATTAGCATACATCATTTTTCAGCTATAATGTCACAAAGAGTTGAGGAAGGTATAAAAAAGAGTAGGATTTTTAGAGTCTCTTGCCACTGGTTCCTCTGCAGAAGAAAGAATTCAGCAGTTAGTCGTCTTCAATGTCTCCAAGAACTGGAGTGGTACAACATGTATTGCTGCAAAACTAACCCATGTATTTTTTCACCAATAAGCCGGCACATATCAGGACTTTGATTCACTCGTTCATCAAGTAGCTGGTGTTCATTGATTTCATTTACCATATTCGACTAAAACCCGTCTTACTTGGAGCAGTGAAGCTGCAAGTAATTGATAAGTATTAGCTGGCATGTCTGTTGATTCGGTAATGAAATCTGTATTTCAATTTTGTTTCAATTTTACTTTTCTTCTAGAAAGAAATGTCGCGCTTCTGCGCATTGTGGCTGTATTGGTCAATCTAATCTTCGTGATAGTTACAGTGGATGAAACAACTATTGGATGTTATTATATTGAAGAGAATAGATGAGGATATTAAGACATACATGTCAAGTATTTGCCATGTTTGGCCCGTTGGTGCAAATAGGTTAACTAATTGTCCAATTTTTAGTGGTACTGGAAAATGCAATTTTAGAATCCTATTTTCGTAAACTGGGTCTGTAAATATTAAATATGAATATTTCAGAGTTGGTATAATAGAATATTAAATTTTAAACCTTCAACTTTGTCTATTAATTGTTTAATTAAGGTACAGAGATTAAATTTTAAAAGCCTTATCGCTATAAATTTCTAATTAGCTAAAGCTTCAAAATGGTAAATAGATCATTTGGTTATATCAAATAGTGTAGGATGATGTTAACATCCACTAATCTTTATTAATTGTTATTAAGTTTAATTAATTAAGATCTAATTAATTAGATTTGATTAATTTAGATTTAATCTAAGTATTTAAAGGTGATTTAGTGCAAGTTGTCAACTTTATTTCTTCTTCTTCTTCTTCATCTAATCAACATAAAACCTCAAGGGAAAAACCCATTTTTGAGCTTCAAACTTTTGGTCCTCAATTGGTATGCATTTTTAAATCATTTTCTTTTAATTTTTTTTTGTTTATGAGATCATGAGAGTTTGATTTAAATAGAATATGTACCAATTTGTAAAACTATTAAAGTTTTTGATCGTTTTCATCGTTGATTTTTGAAGAAATTGGTGTTAAATTGATAGATTTTAAGCTTAGATTATGAAAAATGACTAAATTGGGATGTATGGTTGTTAGTTTTATACATAATAACTAAAGTGAATAAATTGTGAAATTGATGTGAAATTTCGATAATAATAGATAGTAGAGAGTATAAAATGAAATTGAGGTCGATTTTCAAACCAAAGTTCAGAATTTAAAGTTATGACTATTTCGATTTTAGAGACTAAATTGAAATAAATGTAAAACTTTAAGGGTATCAAAAAATGAATTTATCTAAGTTCATTCATGACATGACATAATGTCCAAATGTTTAATATTGTTGAATTGAACAGAATAATTGTATAGATCAAGAGTTGAACCAAATCAGAGACAATTGAGGAAAAGCCAAAATTGCAAATTAGTCCTTGAAGTTTTAGATTGTTCGGTGTTTCACTAGATAAGTTCATATGGAATTTACTACCTTATTTTTTAGTGTTGTATGAACAATATTTGTTAGAATCAGGAAAATTGGTAGAAATGTTTGTATTGGATTGAATTGTAAATTCATGAAAATATTGATCATATGGAAATATAACAGGATTCAAATGAGTCTTGATTGAATATGTCTCATATGAGAAATGAATTTGTATACAAGAATTGATAATGTCATTTATATAGAAATGATGCCGATGTAAACTTCATAAAAGGTTAGAATATATATGAGATGTCATTAGGGTTATACGTGCGATTAATCTATGATTTTACATGGTATTACAAGATCTAGCATTTGTTGCAATTTCTGAATTATATGTATTGTAGGTTTAGCATGGATGGGTAGCCTTGATATAATGTCAGCTTATGTGATCAACCTAATTATAATGTCAGCTTGTGTAAGCAACTCTAAAAAATTGTCAACTTGTGTGGGCATTATATTCTCGCGTATCCGAGTCTATTTGACTATAGTTCCATCAATTGATGTTCAATTGATTGAAAAATGGAATTTAAATCATAAAATAAAAATGAAATGCTATTGATGATATTTGACATAGAGATTGCTGTATGATTATGTTTTAAATGTTGACAGTATTTATGATTTGAGAATGTAACTAATGTAATTAGGTCCCTTTTTTTTCAATTGGGTACTTGACCTTTCAAAATGCATAAAAAAAGCCCTTAAACTTTTTCAAAAAAAGCAATCAAACCCCCTTTTTTTGGCACTCAATTGGGTACTTAAATTGTCAAAATGCATTAAAACCCTTTGACCGTTAACTAAAACAATTGACCATTAAAGTTACCTACCCTTAACTTTTTTTCAGTTAAAGCCACCCCCGTTACAACTACAGCGTGACATGTGGCAAAAAATTATAAAAAAATAAAAATAAATAAAAGTTTTAAAAATTATTAAATTTCAATAAGAATAAAAATGTTTAAAATTTATTAAAAATTAGAAAGAAATTATAAAAATCATAAAAATTATAAAAAACTATAAATTTTATAAAAAAAATAATAAAAATTATAAAATGCATCAAAAAAGGTCATTTAATTGTTAACTTTAACTATTGATCGTTAAAGTTAACGACCCCCCTTTTTTTCAATTAAAACTATCATGTGTTGCGACACAACATGACATGTGGTGAAAAATGATATGAAAGAAAAATCAATAAAAGATATAGAAAAATTATAAATTAAATGCTTCTTTTGGTACAATAATTTTTATAATTTTTTTATGAACTTTCTATTTCTTTACATTTTATAATTTTTTATGACTTTATAAAAATTATAATTTTTTATGATTTTATAAAAAATTTACAATTATTTATTATTTATTATGATTTTTATTTTTTTCCAATTTTGAATATATTTTTATATTTTTATTAAAATTTAATTATTTTTATAACTTTTATTGATTTTTTTATCATTTTTTTGCCACATTTCACGTCGTGGTTCTGACACATGGTGGTTTTAATTGAAAAAAATTAGGGGCAGTTAACTTTAGTGGCTAACTATTAAAGTTAACAGTCAACGAGCCTTTTTGATACATTTTGATAGTTCAAGTGCCCAATTGAGTGTAACAAAAAAGTATGGGCTTAATTGCTGTTTTTGAAAAAGTTACAGGGCTTTTTACACCCTTTACACCCTTAAGCCCTTATAAAAATTGTTATATGTTTTGTATAAAAAAAGTTATATATATATTTGCAATAACTTATTTATAAAAATAACTTTAAAAGTTATGGCAAAAGAATATATATTATTTATATGAAATGTTATAAAAGTTATTGAAAACTTTATAAAACCTTATTTTATAAAGGTTATATATATATTATAAATTTTATATTATTTTTATCTAATTTATGTTATGAATATCTTATTAAATAGATGTCCATCAAGATGAAGATAAGTTTTGATGTAATTTAAATTCTAATAGTCATCAGAAACAGATCTCTATTTTATTTATACTTCTTATGCCTATAAATATTCCCATTGATCAATAAAATACATTCTCTATTACTTCCCATATTTTCTTTGTTCTTTATTCTCTATCTATTTATTTTATAACACGTTATCAACACAATTCTCTTTTCATTGTTTTTCTCTTTAAGTCACAAACATAACTCAAAATTTGCTATTGTTGATTGCCTCTTAGAGTTGCTGCTATATCAATTGAGGCCTGTGTACTAAGGGTAATCATTAGAGCTTTAACCACTCAGCCAGGGTGATAATGATGATATTAAAGAATATCAGGTATATTTTACTATGATTTACATATTATATCATGTTTATTATAATTGGAGACTAATTATGAAAACATGAATAGATAGATTTTGATTTGAAATCCCAGCATATTTGTGATTGTGATTATGAAATAAAAAATTTTTTGGGACATTTATAAGTTCGTCCTAGTAAATCTATTGCATTCCCCGAAGTGAACGCAAAAGAAAATATAAACCAATATTATTCAAATATTTGGTAGTAAAAAATTAGTCGAAAGCTATAACACACTAAAACCCAGCCTAGCAATTTAGACCAAATCCTGGAGGTCACATTGGCCACAAAAAGTGGTGAAAACAAAAACTTTAATTCAAATCGAGTAAACATTTTGTTTGCTTCATCTTTAGGAAATTAAATAATACTTAGCTATGCTTTGAAACAATATTTAATTGGCATAAAAAAACATTCAAATTGACTTTTCTTGTACAATTTCAAATTGGAGCGTTAAAAAAAAAAAACATAACAGTTTCAAAAATTCATATTAGTTTCATTTTCGTAAAAATCAACGCATGAACTTTGTAAATTTAGGTTCAGTATAAAATCCATAGTTTCTAAAGTTTAGCCCAAATAATACTTTACAAATGTCCAAAATAAAATTTATACCATAGTTCCTATAAATACTGTAACCCCCTAAACTTGGCCTAGACATTATGGCTAGAGTGAGAAAGCTACATTAGCCACCGAAATGGCTAAGCTAACTTACATTACTTATGAAAACCTTAAATAAACTCATTTTAAAGAAAACCATAGTTGTACTTTGAGTTAGCTTAAAAGCATTCATTCATTAGGTTGTGTATACTTAGAATTCATTTTATTGTTGATAGTGTTGTTTTAGAAAAACCGTTTGCTTGTCGCTCGCCTTTAAAAAAAACTCGATGTTAAACTAATGCAGTGGAAAAACCAATTTTCAAGTCATTTTGAAAATTTAGCTTCCTTATCGATTTGTTTTTCAAAAATGAATCCTTTGCAATGTAGCCGAAACTAGGGAACAATATCAAATTTTACTTAAGCCTGATATCATGCATTATCTGGTTATTATGCTTGAGTAATCCACGCATGCAAAAATCCCAGAAGAAAAGTTATCAAGCCATAGACCAGAAACAATTAAAAATTACAAACCAAAACCATTAGAGATTGATTAATACTTATTAAAAAAATAATTCAAGGTCCAAGGTCCTTCTTTAAATGTTGAGTCCAGTCCTAATTTCGAGGTTTACTTGAAAAGTTAAACACTATTAGGGGTGAGCTTATGAAAAGCTCAGTTTGAGTCAAACAATTATTTAAACAAACATAAATATCGAATACAATGAAACAAATTAGCTTTAACAGAAGAAAACAAAACCATCATAGGCATTTCATATCGTTACATAGCCATTATCAAATTGATGTCAAAGGTGTATAAGCATAGGTCATCATTCATTCGAGTGACAATCATTAATTTTGATACCATTCAATACAAAAAAATACAATGCGTAGCATAAACCAATAACATTCAAATATGTCGTGCACATGATGCAATGCAAAAAGGTTTCTACCCATACCATCCGCTACACACCACGAGTTCCCCAGAACCTATCTGCCAAACTCCAAAACATTATAAGCATAGCTGGATGTGGTAAAACTACCTAATAATCAAAAATGCAAAAAATCTATCAAATATCAAATTGTGCGATACAATCGCGATTAACATATAATATGCGATAAAATCTCCAATCCCCGCGATACTCCAATGCAGTGCATTAACTACGAATAATGCGAACTTAATATGCTGCCAGTACTCCACGGAACTCCTCCGTCAACCAAAAAATCTCAACCCAATGCATATGCAATATGTCACACAATCTCATACATAGTTATATCACAATACTTTTCACATTCATTTGACATGCTCAGCATGTCCTCAATAATCACATACTTTCACGATTTATCAAAGTGAATACTAGTTTAACCACATGATTTCAAAGAAAATTTTTGGATTTTCAAGCGAGTTAAAGTAACTCATCAGGATTCAGGCATAACGTTGAGTTTGGGGTGTTATAATGCATCCATAGCCAAAGGCAGATTCCAACTGCGGGTATATGTTGTATAATCTACAGGCAAAAACTGGCTTCATTTGCAAGACTTTTTGCTGTGAACCCACAGCCAAAGCTAGAATCCAACTGTGGGGACTTGCTGTGTGTCTACAGCCAAATGATAGTTATTATCTGCGAATGAGTAGTGTTTTATCCACAACCTAGTATGTTGGAGAAGGGAGTTTAAAGGAACTCCCATTATGATGTGTAATGTGGGGTAGGATTTATTTTGTTGAAACCCAAAATTATATGGTATCTTCTAAATCATGTGCATACAAATCTGAAATTCTGTTATAATATATTTATATATATATATGTGAATATTGTGAATGATGTGGAAATTTGATATTTTGAAATTACAATTGTGTATACTTTGATGCAATTGGTAGTTAAATTGTAAAATCGACATTTTGAACTGTTATCTGACTGTGATTACTTTATGCGATATTATTTAATGTGTCTTACCAAGCGTTTGCATTGAATTTATTGTGAATGAACTCACACTAAGCGTCATAGCTCACTCCCCCTTAAATTTTTATCCTTATAGATAACCCACTAGGTTAGGATGCGGGCCTGACATCTGTAAGGTCTCAACACATTATTAAATTAAAAAATTATTTTAGGTTCATTATATGATTTTTTTTTATTTTCGAAGACTACAATAAATTATTTTGAACTATGGCATGAGATTTAGGTTTAAACTTGTTTTATTTTACATGATATTTAATTTAATTTTTAATGTTTTCGAATTATGGTTATTAATCAATTATACATGAAACTCGATTTTTATTAAAAATAAATAGTTACCATCTTTATGGCCGGTGTAATTTTCCAAATTTAGACTTAACCTTTACGCCGGATTCGAGAAGTTACAAATATGTTATTTTCTTATCGTCCGCAAAGAAATCTTGTAATAAAATTGAAAATTACAAGTTCAAATTCAATTCATAAAAACAATACTAGATTATGGTTAGAGGCGTTTTAGTTGGCTTTGGTCAAGTAAAGCCTTGATGCAAACCGAACTCAACTCAATTTAGCCCACTTAACTCAATTTAGCCCATATAAATGGTTGATTTTACTGTTTAAAAATATAATTAAATTTAAATTTATAAAATTTAATTATATTAATAGAACATTATTTTTATATTTTTATTATTTTTAAAGCCCAAGATTAAAAACTTAAGCCGAACCTGTCCCAAAGTGGGCTGCCTAACCACAAACGTTTAATTTGGGTGAAAGTTTTCTTTGTTTTATGTTTAGAAAATAACAATAAATGTCTTTAAAATTTAATTATAGACATATATAAATATCAATATAACATATATTTATATTTTTAAATAGTAAAATAAGTTGAATTCGGCCAACTTGAGATTGGAAACCTAAGCTCAAGCTTGACCCAAAGTGGACTGCCTAGCTATGAATATCTCCAAATATGGTGTACTTGTGATACGGGTGAAAAAAAAGTTTACATAGTTTTATAAAATATTTATATATTAATAAAATTTTGATTGAAATGTTAAAGTTGAGGTTTTAAAACTTTGATATCTTTAGATTAAGTTCTACCGTGTATGAGTTTATTTCTCTTAAAATTATTCTAATTGTTTTTTAATATATTTCTATAAAAAATATAAAAAGAAAAACATCTTAACAATAGTATTTGTTACAATTTAAAAATAAATTAAAGATTTTTTCAATTGAGTCGGTATATGATGTACAATTCATTCGTGACATTAACTTAATTACTTTGTGATAGATAAAAATACATAATTACAAATTATTACTCTTTTTTTAGTATATCTCATTAGTGGAAGCTTTTTTAAAGTTATTATATATAATATTAATCATATTAAAAAAAAAACTTAATTATCATAGTTAATATAATATTATTTTGATTCATAAAGCCTTAATTTTGGGATATTTAAAGAAAGTATAGTTGTTTTTTTCTTTTTACCAAAAAGAAAAGTTGTTGGTATGAGTATATTAAATTGTGAAAAGTTAGACTAAATAAACTAAGGTTAGTGAAAAGTTAAGCCTAAATTTAATCATTTAGTTTTTTCAATGTTTTTCAAAATAAATTGTGAAAAGTTAAAAAAAAAAGTGAAAAGTTACAAAAAAATAAAAAAATAAAAAGAGAAGTAGTAAGTTAAAATATCTAGTTATAATAAGAAGTATATAAATTCAACAATTTATCACATTTGATTTAAATATAAACAAATAAAATTAATAAACAATCAACTAAATACATTTCAAAAATATAACACCAAACACTCGTGGATCTCGTTTCAATTAAAGTCCGTTAATAGCTCCAAAGATTGATTAAAGTGATTTGTCTCCATGCTAAAGACTTGTAGAGAAAAGTTAGTCAAATAAAGTGATTGGTTTTTATTATTATTATTTTTGTTTTAATCACAAGTAGCTTTTCTTCAGAATTGATATGATGTTGATTAGAATTTCTTCTAGGTTTTTAGTTTCTTCAAACATTTTTGTAAAGAATTTTTGAACTTCTTGAACTTGTGAATGTGTAAAATGACTTGGAAGTAACCCATTTTTATAGTGTCAATCACTTAGACATAAGACAATTCTTGTAGAATTTAACTTTTTCATTTGAGTGTTCTATAAGAATTTAATTTCTTGATTTATCTCTTCATTTAGTTAGAGATAAACAATAATAACAAATGATGAATTCTAACTTTTGTTGGGCGTAGAATGGGGACAAGTCTTGAAATTTTATTTGCTTCGTACTTTGAAGAATTTGTTTCAAATGACATGTAACACCCTTTACTGGTGTCCAAAGCCGGAACAAGGTACGAGGCATCACCGGACTTAAACGTAACCAATCATACACAACTGGGCCGTAAAATTTCATTCAATTTAAAACCATTCATACACAGGCATTTTGTCACTTATACGGGCCCACGAGGTTCAAAACATACATTGGGAGTGAAGGACTAAACCAAGAACTTTTGGAACTTTTACAACGCTTAGAAAAATTTCATGTTTTAGAGAGTCACATGCCCGTGTGCTAGGCCGTGTGGCGAATATAATTTTCACATTTAAGGGTGTAGACTTCACATGGACTGGACACAAGCCCATGTCCTGGGGCCGTGTCCTTCATACGGCTGAGACACACGGCCGTGTCTTTGCTCATGTGTTTACTACTAGGTATTCTATTTTGCCAAATTAGGGTACAAGGGACACACGACCTATTCATATGCTCGTGGGGCTGACCGTATGTCATACACGGTCTATACACATGCCGTGTGTCTACCCGTGTGGACAAAAGTAAGGCTATTTACCAGCCATTTTACCACCCTTTCTTGCACCAGCTTGTACAACATCAAACAACACCAATCCAAACATATACACACACAACTATTACAGCCACAACCAAGACACCTACACATTAATTTCAAGCTATTGTCTATCACATACAACATCTCATACTTATCATCGTAACTCATCCAATAACTATATCCATGAAATGCATCATCATATGTGTATATATATATACTTAACCAATATTAGCCAATACCAAATGGCCACTTACAAAATGAATCAATTACCATTACAAGCCAACACATTTGGCCAAATCAATAATGGCAGGTATTGCAAAAAGACCAAGTCCCTATATATGCCATACTAAAAGTGTTGAGACTAACTATACCCAAAAGATCCAATTGATAGTGTGATCGAGTCTCCGATGTCCTTTGATCCTCGAGCTAGCTTGGCGATACTATAGGAAAATGGAAAAGAAAGGGGAGTAATCATAAAGCTTAGTAAGTTTGTGTAACACCCCAAACTCGGCCTAGAAGTCTAGATCAAATTTGGAATGCTACATTGATCACCGAAGTGATCGTAGCAAAATTTACAAAACAATGTATCTTATGAAACCAAATCATTTAAAATCATTTCTTAACAAACCAGTACCATTTAAAATAAAACTCATTGTAAAACCAGCTTAATGTAAACAAATAAAACATAAAACAAAGGGTTTATCCACCAGACTATCTGAGACTTCGCGTACTACGTCCAACATCAAGAAACCAAAACTGTACCTGAAAGGGGAAACAAAAAAGGGGGTGAGCTACTTGAGCTTAGTGTGAAATCCAAACAGATATCCTATAATGGGAAAAGCCAAGAACTAGAAGTAGTTCGGAAAGAAGCATACTTACAAACTGACTAAATCAAATTATAGACCATATGTAACTTTTCAGTCATATGGCTCTATCAGACATAGTAACAATAATTCTCAACAGTCGCAAATTGGGCCTAAGCCATTTACAATATCAATAACAGACTTGGGCCCTAGCCCATCTCAGTACAGTAGTAGTCATGTCTACAGAAACCACTTAAGCATGAGTGCCTTTCAATCAACAGTCAATCGCAAACGGTAAGCCAGACATATCAGTCAATATTGCAGACACATTCAGTTGAAGTAACACACTTAGTCAATCAGATATATTTATCAGTCAAGCAGTACAGTTACATTCAGACAATCATATTCAGTCAAATGTTTATGAATGTAGATGAGTTATGAAATAAACCCACCCATCTAGCCGATACACCATCTCTGTCCACCTCTGCACATCCAGTGGGGATATAATCGGCCCACCCAGCCTTACACACCAAGTACAGGGATAAAATCAACCCATCTAACCCTGCACTTTTACGATGTTATCTCGGGTAGTCCGGCAAGGATGATCATCTAAACTGTCCATGACTCTCAAGGAATTAGGATTGCCCTCGACCCTCTGGGAATTGGGGCTATCAGTGTGTAGTTAGACTGCCAGTCTCATATATCACGCAACAATGCTAGCGTGTGGGTTGTACTGTGCAAGGCGGTAAACCATGGTACAGACATGTAGTGTGAATTGCTAGATTGAATAACCGTATATAGTGTAGCTATCGTAACTGCGATACAGTGCAATGCGGTAATCTGCAATACCGATGGGTTTGCAGTAAAACTGTCAGATCAGATAATGATACGTAGCGATGCTGACGTATGTGCTGTACAGTGCAGTGTGGAAATTCGCAGTACAGTCAAATCGTCCATGGCCTTCTGGGAATTGGGACTACAAAATGTAGTTAAATTGGCAGATCAAATCAGTCTTCCTTCTCTTCAATATCCCAACCCAAAACGTTTAATGCACATGAATGTATGCAAAGGTAGTAAATGCACCAACTCAAAACATCATTACAGACAGTCAATCAGAAATAGTCATTCAGTAGCAGACATTTAGAAGTAGACAATTGAAAGTGGTCATTTAGAGATAACCATTCAGTTCAATAACATGCATACTTGTGCACTCAGTTTCAATATCAATCATTTCCCATAATCGATCACAAGTAGCACACAAATTGCAGTCAGAGTAGAGTCGTGTCCACCCTCAGTAAGCCTAGTCGAGGGATCAGAACACATAGAATCGTAATCGTACTTAAATTACCCTAAAATAAGAATTTGGCAAGCTAAGGCCACGCACCCGTGTGATCTGGCCGTGTGACCTAGGCACACGCCCTTGTGGTGTAAAGGCACGACCGTGTAACCATGCCGTGTAACTTACTGTTCCATTTCTCTAAGTTCAAGTACAGGTCTGACACGGCCATGTGAAGGTGTCACACGCTTGTGTGGCCCTCAGACACGGCCATGTGTCCCATAACATACGCCCTTGTGGAATTCCTAGGCCTCAAATCAGTCACACAGCCATGTGTCCCGAAACACACGCCCGTGTGGGAACCTTCAATCCCAAAAGCAGTCACACGGCCGTGTGTCGCATCACACATGCCCGTGTGGTAGCCCTAGATACCTAAATTAGTCACACGGCCTTGTGTCCAAGGGACACAGCCGTATGGATTCTGAAAAAAATCCCTAAATTGGTAACATGCCCATATGGCCAAGCCGTGTGGCACCCAAAATTGACCAGAAACCCTAATCCCCAAATCCACATGGCCGTGTGCCTTCAGCACACGCCCATGTGGTCGTCAAGACAGCCATGAAACTACCCCAATTCAACCATATTTTCGCTATTTTGGCCACCGAAATGGTCCCAAACCTTCACCCTATCAACATATATAAGAAAAGGGAGTTTTCTCATCCCTTCTAACATCTAAGAACTCAAAAACAGAGGGATTTGATAACGATTTAATAACGAAGGGAAATAGGAATTTGTAAAACACAATAACAATTTAATAACGAAAAATAGGAAGTAGAAGACCAATTATAATCCTACACCTGATTTGATGATGAAGAGGATGGTGGAGGAGCGACAATCTCGAAGCCACAATTAAAATGTTGAGAAATAGGAAAAAGCAAAACAAGAAGAATAGAAAGGAGAGGGAGACGTCCCAAAAACAATAGATTAAAAATAAAAATAGAAATAGAATAGAATAAAATAAAATAAAATAAAAATAATAAGTTTAACATAACCAAATAGTTATTATATTAAAATAATAGCTAAATGACATCAATAAAAAAAAAAAGGTCCACAGTAGGACTCGAGCAAAAGACTTTCAACCAACTAACTCACCACTTATCCACTAGACCAGCAGGCCCATTTTGTCACTTAAACGCACAACTTCACTTATGTGTGTGCCTTCCGCACTGTCCCTATGCTTAAGAACCAATACTTTTAGGCCTAAAATTCAGGGCATTACAGTTTGCATGTAAATAATTAACAACATTAATCGTGTAATAATATACACATAGCATACAATGAACTAGCACATAATCATCAAATTATCACAGGCACATCTTACTCATTTACAGCCTTACCAATAATGCATCATAAACTGAGTTCATTTATCATGAGTTTTACGTACGCACCTGTACCATTTCATAGCATAATCATAGCCTTTCATATCTTTGACATAAACTTTAAATTACATGATGAACCATTTGGAATACCAAAGGATACCCGAGAAATCTCATACACATAGTACGATGCCAACGCCATATCCTAGATATGGTCTTACATGGTTTTACACGATATCTCATATCAATGTCAACATCATATCCCAGATATGGTCTTACACAAAATCTTATATCAATGCTATATCCCAGACATGATCTTATACAAAATCATATGCCAATGCCATATCCCAGATATGGTCTTATACGGAATCTCAATAGCCCTAATGTCATGACATTTGTATCCTAACTATTCCTAAGGTTCAACTGGGAGTTTTCCTACATCGAGTTTCGTCGAACGTATTCATAACAATAATTAAAAAATTCATGCAATATCAATTATTAAATGCATAACATAGAGTTATATTATTTACACACAAACTTACCTCGGTACAAAATATGGACAACTAATTCGATTTAGTCCAAAAGTTTGTTCTTTCCTAGGTCTAGGTCTGGACTTTATTTTTCTTGATCTATAATAACAAATTTCACTTATTTAATTATCAAATTGATCAAACAACCCATAAATCATACTTTGACAAAATTATAGTTTTTCCCCTAAACTTTCACATATTTACAAACTAGTCTCTAGGCTCGTAGAATGAAATGCACTCATTTTCTTATTACCCAAGCCTAGCCAAACCTATATCATGCTTATAACAGCCCACATTTTCTCTCAAATCAGATTTTTACCACCTATTTTACAACTTTTACAAAAAGGTCCCTTTTTAGGTGTTTTCTTGAAAAATCACTTAGGAAAAGATGTTTATTACACATCAATTCCTCCATTAAACATCAAAACACATGCATATCCCACATGGGTAAATTTTTGAATATGAACCCTAGCTCAAACAAATGGTAGAAATAACTAAACCATGCTTTAAGGATCTCAAAAATGTAAAAAAATAAAAAATAGGACTAGGATGCACTTACTTTGAGTTTGAAATTCAATAAAACCCTAGCTTTTCCTTTTTAATTCTTTTATTAACCAAATGACTAAAATACCCTTACAGCTTTTCCTTGAAATTTTTACCCTTCCATGTCTATTTTTGTTCATAAAAATAGAAATTGGGTAAATTTATATTTAAGGACCTCTAATTAATAATTTAAAGCTATTTCATTCTTAAAGCTTCTAGAATCTTATATTTTGCAACTTTTGCACTTTAGTCCTAAAAGTTAAAAAGAACAGTTATTTGCAAAATTTCTTCATAAAACTTCCACACAATTATGCAAACATGTCATGGACCTCAAAATAACCATAAAAATATATTTCTACTTCAGATTAATGATTTTGAGACCACTACTTTAACTAGGCCCAAAATCAGGATGTCACAACTTTCCCCCATTAGGGAGTTTTGTCCCCGAAAATTTTACCGGTGCAATACTTCCTCAACCCTATGTGTTTACTATAATACTTCCACAAGGGCTATATTTTTTATTCCTCAATTGTTTGACTTCCCGAGCCAAAATCTTAACAGGTTTTTCGCCATAAGTCATTGCCGGTTGAATCTCAACTTCTATTGGTGAAATCATATGTGAAGGGTTTGATCAATATGGTACAACATATACATATGAAACATATCATGAATTCTTTCCAAGTCAGATGGCAAAGCTAATCGATATGCTACCGGCCCTATCATTTCGGTATTCTCATATGGTCTAATAAAACGCAGACTCAACTTGCCTTCCGACCGAATCTGAGAACTTTCTTCCATAGAGATACTTTCAGGAACACCTTATCACAGACTTGAAACTCAATATCTATCTATTTCAAATCTGCGTAGGATTTCTGTCTATCCGAAGCGGCCTTTAAACAATCACGAATTACTTTTACTTTCTCTTCCATTTCTTTGACTAAATCAACCCTGTGAATTTGATTTTATTTAAGTTCAGTCTAATACAAAGGCATACGATGTAACTCCCTAAAAATCTTGACAATCTTTTTGGGCGATTTTTCACGTGAATGTGTGCTTAGTGTGCGTAGGCAAATATTAATTGTGTGTTAGAAGACCCATAGTTAAGTTTAGGTCCAAGCTTGAAAGGGAAAATTTTAAATTAATTAATTAATTAAGGATTAAGGGTTGTGTAGTGGCCTTTTAAATAAAAATGGCACGAAGAAGCCTGTGGTGAAGTGGCTAAGTAACGCCACTAGAGTGTAGGGAGGTGGCAACATGTGCAGGCCAGGAGGTTTGAGGTTTGAGTGCTAGCTTAGTTTTATTTTAGAGTTTAATTTTAGGCTTCTAAAAGGCTAGAAGTGGCGTCAAAGTGGTCTCTAAGGGGAAGGATCAGAAGAGAAAATTTAGGAGTAGGATAAGGGAGATATCAAGGAGAAAAGTTAGGAGTTTGAAAAGTTGAAGCTAGTGAGGGAATTGGGAAGGCAAAATTCGGCTAGGATGGAAGGTATAGCCGAATCTATAAAAGGGCTATAGGTTTGGCACTTTTCTCTTTTGATTCACTTGAGTATTGCAAAATTTTCTTTTTTTTCCAAAAGCCGAATTCCCAATTGAAATATCCCTAAATCTGTTTTCATTTACTTCTTTGTTTTCTTCTCCCTCTTTTTTTTAACCACAAAACCGATTGCTATCCTCTACATTCAGCCTTGTCCCTTTTTCTTATTTCTTTGATTTTTATTACCTACTTTTAACTTTTACTAGACATTGAATCTCCAAAGTTGGCTAGGGGCTTGTTAGGAAAAGCTGAATTCCTTATTTTAGGTATCATGTTCGTGAAATCAAGGTAATGTTAGGGGTTGGTAAGGATGGTCGAAAATCCCTTTTTAACATGTTTTTGAGTATCGTTTTAGTTGTTATAGTATTGGTCTTGACTCGGGTTGGATGCTAGTTACCTAATACTCGGGTTTTATGATTAATTTAGTATAGGTCTAGGGTTTAATCGTGGTTGGTGATAAAGAAAGGAGTTGTTAAGTCTTGTCGCAAATGGTAAGGTTACGGTGAGGCTTCAGGACTTTTTTTATAAAGTTTATGTTAAGCCTATGATTAATTGTTAAGTAATATCGAATGTAGGTTCGTGACTAGGTGGGAATCGTAGCACGCTTTATTCCTAGGTGTGTACAAACACTACACACATGATCTTGGCAATGTCAAAAAGTCGAATAGCCGAAAGTGGCTAGATGGGCCGGGTTTGGCCCTAGGGCTAAGTTTTGTGAAATTGATTGATTTAGTTATATGAATTAAGTTAGTCATGCATGTTACATGATCTGGAATTGATTTGGGCTTGAGGGGCTTTCTGAAAGAGATTGGGCCTAATGGGCTATATGATTATGATTTGGGCCTAATAGGCCACATGATTGAATTGGGATTTATACATGGGTTTGGGCTAGTACCTGATAACTGCCAAACATTCATAAAACTTAAAAACATAAATGGAACCGTGAACAAGTCATAAGGTTGAAGTGTGGTAATGGGTATATGCATGTCTGGGATTGGATCTAGGGAGAGCTTGGTACTTAAGCGGTCTCAATGAGCCACCTCCTCTTCTCTGGAATCCTACTTGGTGCATACTACCTATTCACTTTGGCCAACGGGGACTTGTTAACCGGCCTAGGTAAGTTCTGAATCCATAATACTTAAAAATGATCAAAATACCCCTAAGGGCGAAAATGACTAAAATACCCCTAGGTGTTAAACTTAGGATTTATGAGTGCGACATGTTGCATTCACATGATACTCTACTTAGGCTGCATATGGGTGGGAATTATGGTACGGAGGAGGAATTTAAGGATCGCATGGTTGGTTGACGACTGTGGATCCACCGTTGGCTTTCAAAGCCCAATATGTAATTAGCAGCTTGCTGCAACATAGGTAATACCGCAACCGGGCTACCATTACTGTGTAGCAAATGGGTGGGTTGATTTAGAAATCCCCACAGGTGTATAAGGTTGGTCGGGAAATGTTGTGTAGCGGATGGATTATTAGGGAGGGTTTTTACTGAATTGCATATGAGATATATTATGATGATACTGTGATTAGGGCTCAGGCCCAATTAATTGCTTGCATGGTAATGATTGCTGAGGGTTGTATACACTAAGTTTCGAAACTCACTCCCTCTTTTATTTTCTCAAGAAATCCTTAGTAGGTGGTTTGACGAACAGAGGGACTCGGAGGTGGCCAGCTAGTAGGACATTTTGTTCAAATTTCTTTATAATTCTTAAGTACTTCGATTATTTTAAGTTCGGATTGTAATAAGGCTTTTCCTTTGCTATTTGTTACATTGAACGCTTTACTTTACTCCTTCAAAGTTTATCTCAAGTTTTTATTTTGAACCAATGGGTTTTATTCACAATTAAGCTTCCGCACATAAAAAGATCTTCCTTAAAAATGATTTTTAACTTATAAAAAGACTGATTGGTTTTTAAAACACAAGTCGTTTGGAAAACAATTTTAAACTGAAATTTTACTTAAATCTCTTTAAGAAGGGTTTTTAATGAAAAATAAGGATTTCACAAAAACACTTCAATGTGACACACTGGATTCGACCATAATGTCTGGGTCAGGTCTAAGGTGTTACATTTGGTGGTATCAGAGCCCGGTTGCAAAGCTCTGGCTGTGAAAATGGACTTTATTATTAATTTTAAATATTTTTAGTAGAATACTTAGAAATTCTTGCTGGTCTCCGACGTCGAACCAAGTAAGTTCTCTTGATACTTAAATACTTTGAACTATTATACCGTAGATAGTGGGCTACTTTTAGAATATACCTAGAGTAAAACTAAAGCCCATAGGGAACTAAAACTATACAGGATATACGACTGCGAAAACAATACTCTACTTAATACTCCCATAAGACATCGGCGTAAATACTGAAACTAACTAAAACTTCATAAAACTTCTAATACAGATAATGAGTGCTAGAGTAGGTGCAAGGGGCCACGATCGAGGTCGCAAAAGTGTTAGGGATGAGTCGTTGGCATCGGGCCATATGTTCAATGTTGAAGTGGGAGAAGCTCTGACTTCACCCGTAGCTAAAACTGGAAGTATGATTGGGCTACTGGAGACGAAGCATTGCCGTAGGCAATGCCAAAGATCTTGGAAAGGGTCGCTGGGCCCAATAATGATACGGGGAATCGATGGTCAATTCTAGAACGACTGCATTCTAATGAGGTTGAGGTCTTTAAGGGTGTGGCTGGTGTGGCTCCTAATGTGGCTGAGTATTGGATGGAGGCCACAGAAAGGATAATGGATGACTTGGACTGCACCCCTGAGCAAAAGTTGAGAGGGGCAGTGTCACTACTTAGGGAAGAAGCCTATCCGTGGTGGTTGACGGTGAAAGAGGGCACCCAACCTGAGCAGATCACTTAGGAGTTTTCCAAAACTTCATTTCAAGGAAATTATTTGGGTGCAAGCTATGATAATGCTAGGAGGAAGGAGTTCCTGAACTTGACCCAGGGGAACAAATTTGTGGCAGAGTATGAGGCGGAGTTTCTATGCCTCAGTAGGTATGCAAGGGCTATTATGGCCATGGGCTATGAGCGTTGCGTTAGGTTTGAGCATTGATATTGTGTGATATGAAGTAATAAAATTTATAAAATATGGTCGTACCCAAAACTAACTATTATCTCGAATTAAGGCAAGCGCACCTATCAAACAGTAGTATAGCTTAATGGCAGGACCAAGATATTGTACCTAAGGGAACCAAAAGTACTAGTACTAACTTCCTTTCTATTATTTAACCTAGAAATAAAAGAGGGATTTTTATTGAACTAAATTAATTACTAAACTAAGCTAAGAATGCATAGAAAGTGAATTGGGGAAAAACTCTTAGCAAAAACTGATTGATTTGGACAATACTCAATGGAGAATCCACCTAGACTTCACTTGTTATTAACTCTTGAACTAGATGATTTATTCACTTGACTTGATCCGTAGAAATCCCTAACTTATGTTAATATCTCTCTCGAGACTAAAAATAACTAACCCTAGGTTGATTAATTGAAATCTCTTTCTAATTAAAACCCCTAGTGTTGCATTAACTCGATCAATGGATTCTCTTATTAGGTTTGACCCTAATCCGGCAGATTTATGTCACCCTATGTCTAGGGTTGCATGAACTCCGCTTAATTATTATAGATCTACTCTTAAACAGGGACTTTTGCTCCTCTGAATAAGCACATCAATACTTGAATCAGTATCTTGGAATATTAAAGAAAAAAATTAAGAACACATAATTAAGAACAATTCAAGTATTTATCATATAATTCAAGAGAAAATAATAACAAGATCTGTCTTAGGTTTCATCCCCCTCCAGTATTTAGGGGATTTAGTTCATAATTATAAAAGAAAACATCTCAGAAGAATAATGATAACAAAACATAAAGAACCCTAAAACCCCTGTAGGAAATTGAAGGGAGATCTTCAGTCTTGAAGGAGAATCTAGCTTCTGAGATGGATCAATTAGCTTCTTTTGGAGTAATTCCTTATTTCTGCTCTCTGCGTTGGTGAGAAATAAGTACCTTCCTGAGGGGAGAAAAGCACACCTTTCTAGTGTCCCTCTAGGGCCTTTATATAGTGCTTTGGAATGCCTTTTTTAGCCCTTAAGTAGCCCTTTTTAAGTGAAATTGAACTCCCTTGCGATAGGGACACGCCCGTGTGACTTCGACAATGGGCCGTGTGTAGGCTCGTTGATGTGGCACGGTCGTGTAGCTTGGCCGTGTGATTCAGAATTGGGCCGTGTTTAAGCTCAAGGTGACACGACCGTGTGACGTGCCCGTGTGGCGAACTCCCAAGCAGTGTTGATTATTGAATTGGGCTTATTTTGGCTGTTTTTGGCCCGTTCCTTGCTCTTTTCTCTTCTCTAAGCTCACCTGAGTATAAAACATGAAATTAAAGGTTTAAGAGCATCAATTTACACAAATTAAGGGTTAAATCATCCAGAAATTAGGCTAAGCATGGGGTAAAAATATGTATAATTTATCGCTTATCAAATACCCCCACACTTAAGCCTTTCCTTGTCCTCAAGCAAAATCTCAACTCACAAGTAGAAATCATTCTCCTCAACTTATAATCATTTATCATCAATGCTTCGAACTAATTCACAAGTGATTACACAATGAAAATTCAACTGAAAGAACATTAAAGTCTCAAACAATTTAAGTTGAGAATTCTATTATAGAAACCTAGGTTCTCTTCCCCCCTCTAAGTACTTATCTCTAATTCAAAAATCAACAAAACTTAACATCCTCACTTAAGATTCACTCTAATCACTTAAAGTGTTTATGGTTCAGAAAGAAAGCACTCATTAGTCAACAAGAAAAGTCATTACCATGGGCTTGCATGAAAATCAAATCTCTACCACTATGTATTGATATGACACTTCGATCAAAGGGTCTTTCAATGGTTGCAATGGGGCTTTGGTTAGGGGTGTTGTCACAGGCTAAAAATGAAGGTTAGAACCGAGAATTGTACTAAAAAATTATCTAGCTAGAAAAATCTCTATCACTGGAACATATTCTTAGAGTTAAGCCTGATGATGATATCGTTCTGGATTTGGAAGCTTGTAGAAATATGAAAAAACTATTGAACTATTACAGATTACAACCGAATTAACTGTATATACACATTTTTTAAGAATAATTCAAGTACAATACCTTGAATATTTACAAAAAGTTTACAACTTAAAAAGAGAACAAAGCTAGATAATAAGTCAACTCAAATCTCAACAAAAATAGGGATCAAAATGATTAGGGGGATTTCAACAATAATGGGTTATAGGTTAATATTGTAGGTAAGTCAATGAACAGGTTGTTAGGCTCAATGGGGTTCACTAGGGGTTAATTTATAGAGTTAGGCTTTTATTGAGTAAGTAGGTTAAACCTAGGTGCCTTTATCATTTCGGTATATCAAGTCAATGGTGTGGTCTCGACATGTATAATCGAAGCAAGTTCTAGAATAACAAGTCAATGTTGACTCATTCATAGCAATAATAAAAGTGAGCACGAAGGAATGTATGCTCAAAAGGCTCAAAAATCTCACCAGAATTGTGGCTTTGATGTCAATCCTGCAAATTTCAAACTTCAAGATAAAATTTAAAATTGGGAAGACAACCTAGAAAAATTTGTAGTTCTCAAAAATTTTCAACTTATCATGCTTGATTCTTTAATGCCTTAAAGTTTGAATAATTAGAGTACAATTTCCTATGTCTTAATTCTCAACATATTAATAAGGATCATAAATCAATCAGAATTAATTCCTATTAGGAGATTGAGACTAATGCAGAGAACGAAGTGAGAATTCAGGATTTCATGATAATGCAAAAAGTTAGATTTCCCCCCACACTTAAGATGTACATTGCCCTCAATGTGCAAAGATACATTAGTAGCAATAAAAGTATTAGATCAAAAGGTAGGGTGAGAAGTGAAACTCCCTGAATTGGATGGATTCCTTGAAGTGGTAGTGGCTATAGAGTATCTAGGATAAAGGAAGATGTAGAGGTGGATACTCCAGTGGTAGAGGTGTTTATTTGTCCACAGCTACTGTACCGAGAGAATATGCTCGGTGGTGGGCGATGGCTACGGTTGTGATCGCGTAGGAGTCAGTAGGTGTGGTAGGGTTTTCCCATTAGAGTTAGACTTTAGCTGTAGAGCTCCTTTGAAATTGTAATAGCACTTAAGGGATTTTAGGTGTTTCAGTATTAGAACAATTACTCATTAGGAAATAGCCGATAAAATGATGAAAATAAAATGAAAACATTCTAATAAAGATTGAAATAAAGGAAAAGAGAAATCTGAATAACCTAAAAATAAAAATATCGAAGAAAAAGGAAACTAAAGGAAAAAGGTTAAAAATCGGCATGTGTTGTCATTATGTGTTATTAAGTGAGGGTTAATGAAAAAAATAGTTTGATCAAAGACTTAATACCTAATTCAATGCAAAAGCTATAAACAAATTGGTTTATCTAACATGGAGTTTGGAAATGCTTAAATAGAAATTGAGACTAAAACTAATGGCCTAAGATAACTAGAGGTGGCATACAGCTAATGGTTCTAAATGGCATAATATGTAATCTGGATTAATCATGCAAAATGTGTGAATTTTCTAGCAATAATATTGCAAAACAATATTGATAGATAAATAGATAAAAGACATTAAAATTTAATGGAAAAAGTGAGAAAAGGAGAACCGAATGGGTGGTTTTAGGGCGGAACACGGTCGTGGAGCAGAGCACGGGCATGATAGTGATATTGAAGCCGGCGACGGCACTGGGAAGGCTTGATGTGGGTTTTGGGTGGGGGATTTTAGGGTTTTAAATAGGGAAGAAGATGAATAATGGCTTGTTTACATAGGTTTTTGGGTTACACGGGCACAGCACACGACCGTGTAACTCGAGTTTTGCCCGTGTGGCTCAAAAAGTAGGGATTTTAGCGGGCCTGGTTCGAGATACAAGCCCGTGTTCCTAGGGCGTGTTGGGGCACACAGCCGTGTCACATGGTTGTGTCCTTTGATGTTTTCTTCTCTCATGCCCGTTTTGATGGTCACAAGCCCGTGTCTAAAATGGCAAGTTCAACCATGATCTTAGGGCACGGTGTGTCGCACGCCCGTGTTTGAATTAATAGGTTTGGGCACAATTTTGAGACACGAACGTGGCAACTTGTTGAAGCCTATGTTTGATTTAATAGGATCAGCCACGGCCACATCGCACGGCCATGGCAATTTGTCAAAGCCTGTGTGTTAGAAAAAATTTTACCCTACTCGTACATGACCATATTGCACGACCGTGTCTCTACTCGTAGTGTCCACACAGTCTTAGGCACGCCCGTGGATATGGCCGTGTGGTTCGAAAAACTTGTATTCAAAGGGTTAGTTGATATATTAGAAAGTCGAAATAAAAGAATTTACTAAGTCAATGCTCAGGTTGCCTCTCAAGAAGCACTTATTTATAGTCTAAGCTCGACTCTCCTCGAGCTCGTTCGTTCACAGTGGTTTGAAAAGTTTAAACTCTTCTATCTTGTTTGCACTTTTATGATCAGAATAAGGTTTGAGTCGAGTATGATTTACCTTGAGAGTGCCGAGTGACTCATGATTTATCTCGACTGTACCATAAGGGAAGGTTTTCATTACCATGAAGTAAGGTGTGTCGCTTGTGTGTTCTTTTGAATTCAAGATTCGAGGATCGTCCTCTTCCAAGATTACCTTGTCCTCTACCTTGAGTTGATTTGTTGTTACCTGTGGATCGTCTTGGTGATGCTCTGGGTTGGTGTGGCATATTTTAGGCTTTTCGTGATAGTTCAGCTACTCATCTAATTCCTCAATCTGAAGCATTCGCTTTTCAGGTACGTCTTCCTTGGATGGACTTATTTGTGATTGGGTCACCTTTACGTAGAGTGTTTCCTGCACAGAAGGTTGGGTGGTGAGATTATTCTTTTTTACAAGGACTTGTATCAATATCTTTATCAACAGTTTTATTTGAGTTACAAGCCTGTAAAGTAACTTTATCATCACCTGCGCAAAGTGTAAGTTCACCTGTGCCTACATCAGTTATGGTCCTAGCGGTTGCTAAAAAGGGTCGCCCTAGAATTAGGGGTACAGTACTATCTTCATCCATGTCTAACACAACAAAATCCACTGGGAATATAAATTTATCTACTTTGACAAGCACATCTTCAATTATACCTCTAGGGACTCTAATCGTTTTATCAGCTAATTGAATGTTCATTTTAGTTTGTTTAGGTTTCCTTAGACCTAGTTGTTTAAAAAATTTAAATGGCATGACATTTATACTAGCCCCTAAATCAGCTAAAGTATTTTTGACGTCTAAGCTACCAAGTAAGCAAGGAATGGTAAAACTCCCTGGATCTTTTAGTTTGTTGGGTAGCCTATTCTGTAGAATGGCTGAGCACATTGCATTCAACTCCACATGAGGTTTTTCATTAAGCTTCCGTTTGTTTGTCAAGAGCTCTCTTAAAAACTTAACAGCATTTGGCATCTGCGACAAAGCTTCAATAAATGATAAGTTGATATGTAATTTCTTTAAGAGTTTAAGACATTTACCAAATTGCTCATCTGTGCGGTCTTTCTGTAATGTATTTGGGTATGGGATACGAGGTTTATACTCTTTTATAGTTACTTCTTTGGAACTTACCTCATCCTTACCTTTACCTACCAGAGTCTCTTGATATGGCTCTAAGTTTGTTTTGGTTAATTCTTCCTCGTCTATTGTATCCACTGCATTGAGTTTCTCTTTAGGGTTAATTTTCGTGTTACTCAACAACCTACCATGTGGTCTTTCGGAGATCAGCTTAACGAGTTGGCCCACTTGGGTCTCAAGTCCTTGGATGGATGCCTATTGGTTCTTCAGTGCTTGTTCGATGTTTTGAAAACACGTTTCTGACACAACAATAAATTTTGAAAGCATCTCTTCAAGATTCGGCTTTTTCTCTTGTTGGTATGGTTGTTGCTGAAATCCCAATGTAGGTGGTGGTCTTTGATTTCCTTGGTTGCTTTGTCCTCCCCATGAGAAATTAGGGTGGTTTCTCCAACCTACATTATATGTATTAGTATAAGGGTTATTTTGAGATCGAGAATTGTTACTCATATAGTTAGCTTGCTCATTTTCCATGCCATGTCTATAGTTGGAGTAGTCGGGATTGTAGCTGTTCCCTAGAATTGCGTCGCATTGCATTACTGGGTGTGCCTGCGTAGAATCAACAAAATTATCAATCTTTTTATTTAAAAGTTCTACTTGATTAGAAAGCATGGTTACGGCATCAATATTAAAAACTCTTGAAGCTTTTTGTGGCTTTGTCCTCATAACTTGCCACTGATAGTTATTCAGTAACATCTCTTCTATAAATTCATAGGCTACTTCTAGCATTTTATTATTGATTGTTCCTCTGGCAGCTGCATCGATCATTTGTCTCGTCAAAGGGTTCAAACTGTTGTGAAAGGTTTGAATTTGTAGCCACAAAGGTAACCCATGGTGAGGGCACCTTCTCAAAAGGTCTTTGTATCTCCCCCAAGCATCGTAAAGTGTCTCTAAATCCATCTGCACAAAAGAAGAAATATCATTCCTTAATTTTGCTGTTTTAGCTGGAGAAAAATACATAAGTAAAAATTTTTCGGTCACTTGTTCCCATGTAGTGATTGAGCCATGTGGTAAAGAATTTAACCACTGTGTAGCTTTATTCCTTAGGGAAAAAGGAATAGTCGGAGGCGAATGGCATCATCAGAAACACCATTTATTTTAAAAGTATCACAAAATTCCAAGAAATTTGCTATGTGTGAATTAGGATCTTCATCCTGTAAAGCATCAAACTGTACAAATTGTTGAATCATCTAAATAGTGTTAGGTTTTAATTCAAAAATTATTTGCAGCAATAGTAGGCCTAACAATACTAGATTCAGTACCAGCCAAACTGAGTTTAGCATAATCATACATAGTTCGAGGAGCATTATCATGGTTTACTAGTTCTACGGCTATTGCGAGAGGTGGTAGATTATCTTTATTTGCGTCCATCTCTTCGGTAGGTTCAGGTTCTTATTCTGGATATTGCAAGCTTTTTCTTATCTCAGAGCAATTTCTGCGAACGGTAGCTTCTAGATCTTCGTCGAAAAGCAGTGGTCCTCCTGAGTTTCTTTTAGTCATAAACTAGAGATACCTGGAAGGAGAGAAAATTTAGTAAATAAAAATAAAAGTAAAAATAAGTTGGAAATAAATAAAAGTAATAATGGCTAAAGTAATAAAAATCGAGTGTTCCTAATATTTTAGTTCCCCGTTAACGGTGCCAAAACTTGATATTGCGTGATATGAAGTAATAAAATTTATAAAATATGATCGTACCCAAAATTAACTATTATCACGAATTAAGGCAAGCGCACCTATCGAACGGTAGTATAGCTTAATGGCAAGAACGAGATATCGTACCCAAGGGAACCAAAAGTACTAGTACTAACTTCCTTTCTATTATTTAACCTAGAAATAAAAAAGGGATTTTTATCAAACTAAACTAATTACTAAACTAAGCTAAGAATGTACATAAAGTGAATTGGGGAAAAACTCTTAGCAAAAACTGATTGATTTGGACAATACTCAAGGGAGAATGCACCTAGACTTCACATGTTATTAACTCTTGAACTAGATGATTTATTTACTTGACTTGATCCGTAGAAATCCCTAACTTATGTTAATATCTCTCTTGAGACTAAAAACAATTAACCCTAGGTTGATTAATTAAAATCTCTTTCTAATTAAAACCCATAGTGTTGTATTAACTCGATCAATGGATTCTCTTATTAGGTTTGACCCTAATCCGGCAGATTTGTGTCACCATATGTTTAGGGTTGCATGCAACTCCGCTTAATTATGCTAGGTCTACTCTTAAACAAGGACTTTTGCTCTTCTGAATAAGCATATAAATACTATAATCAATATCCTAGAATATTAAAGCAAGAATTAAGAGCACATAATTAAGAACAATTCAAGTATTTATCATATGATTCAAGAGAAAATAATAACAAGATCTGTTTTAGGTTTCATCCCCCTTAAGTATTTAGGGGATTTAGTTTATAATTATAAAAGAAAACATCTTAGAAGAATAATGATAACAAAACATAAAGAACCCTAAAACCCCTGTAGGAAATTGAAGGGAGATCTTCAGTCTTGAAGGAGAATCCGGCTTCTGAGATGGATCAATCAGCTTCCTTTGGAGTAATTTCTTACTTCTGCTCTCTGCATTGGTGAGAAATAAGCACCTTTCTAAGGGGAGAAAAGCACACCTTACTAGATGCCCTCTAGGGTCTTTATATAGAGCTTTAGAATGCCTTTATTAGCCCTTAAGTAGCCTTTTCTGAGTGAAATTGAACTTTTCATGAGAGGGACACGCCCGTGTGCCGCGCTCGTGTGACTTCGACAATGGGCCGTGTGTAGGCCTGTTGATGTGGCACGGCTATGTGGCTTGGTCGTGTGATTCAGGATTGGGTCGTGTTTAAGCTCAAGGTGACACGTCCGTGTGACACGTCCGTGTGGCGAACTCCTAGGCCGTGTTGATTATTGAATTAGGCCTATTTTGCCCGTTTTTGGCCCATTCCTTGCTCTTTTCTCCTCCCTAAGCTCATTTGAGTATAAAACATGAAATTAAAGGTTTAAGAGCATCAATTTACACAAATCAAGGGTTAATTCATCCAGAAATTAGGCTACGCATGGGGTAAAAATATGTATAATTTATCACTTATCAAGGATGGTTTTAGAGATAGCCTCAGAGTATTGATAGCTCCACAAAGGGAGTGAGTTTTCTCGAAGTTAGTGGAGAAGGCAAAGATAACAGGGGAGGTAAAGTGGACTGAGCGCCTAAACCAGGAAAAAGAGAAGGGTAAAAATAAAAAGGAGGCTGAATCTTCCAGTGTTCGATAAAGATCTAGGGCTAAGGCTAGAGAGTTAATGGGCCAGTAAGAGCGGGGCCCCCTGCTGTTAATCCAGGGATACCACCTTGTGCTGATTGTGGGAGAGGTCATACAGGCGAGTGTTGGAGGAGGACAAGAGCTTGTTTGTGTTGCAGATCCATGGCCCATACGATCAAAGATTGCCTTATGAGGCCGATTCAGGTACAAGACGAGGGTCAGGGTAATGTTCAGCCTCAGAGGGGTGGTCAATAGCCGCCAAGAGGCCGAAGGCAGGCTAGGGTTGGTAATGGCAATGGTTGAAGATGTGGAGCACCAGGCGGAGATATAGGTCATGCTGAGGCAAGGCAGCCAGCTTTAGTTTATGCTGCTCGCCTCCGAGAGGACGAAAATGCCCCAGATGTGATAACAGATATGTATTTAATTCATGAGTTACCTTACTGCATTGATTGATATTGAATCGACGCATTAGTATGTTGCATGCAATAAGACTGAGTCTTTGGGTGATATGTTTGAAATTACTGCATATTGTGTTAAGTCCTCTAGGCCAGTCAGTAGAAGTGAATAAGTTTTATAAGAATGTACCCTTAGTAGTCCAAGAGGTTACCCTTTTAGCGGACTTGATCGAGTTACCTTTTAGTGAGTTTGATCTTATCTTAGGGATGGATTGGTTGGTAAAACACCGAGCGACTTTAGATTGCACTGCAAAGTGAATGATGTTAAGAACGGTGAAGGATGAGGAAGTAGTAGTGTTTGGAGAATGCAAAAATTATTTTTCGAATGTGATTTTGACATCAAGGGCTAAAAAGTTGGTGTGTAAAGGTTACGAGTCCTACTTGGCTTATATAAGTGATACGGAGGTTAAGGGTCCTTCTGTTAAGGATTTAAGAATAGTTAATGAGTTTTCAGATGTTTTTCCCGATGAATTGCCTGGGCTACCTCCCAACAAATAAGTAGAGTTTGGAATTGAGTTGTTGCCTGGTACGGCTTCGGTGTCTATTGCCTCTTATTAGATGGCACTGAAGGAGTTAGTGGAACTTACGGCGTAAATTCAAGAATTGTTGGATAGGGGATTTATCCAATAGAGTGTATCTCCATGGGAAGCACTGGTGTTATTTGTGAAGAAGAAGGATAGGTCTTTGTGAATGTGGATCGACTAATAGCAGTTAAATAAGTTAACCATTAAGAACAAGTGCCCTCTGCCAAGGATCGATCATCTTTTTGATTAGTTTAGGGGAGCTTCGATTTTCTCAAAAATTGACCTGCATTTAGGTTATCACCAATTGAGGTTTAAGGAGGAGGATGTTTTTAAGACAGCTTTTAGAACTTGTCATGGACACTACGAGTTCTTAGTGATGCTGTTTGGGCTAATGAACACACCTGCTGCTTTTATGGATCTCATGAACCAGGTTTTCCAACCCTATCTGGACCGATTCATAGTAGTCTTTATAGACGACATCTTGGTGTACTCAAGAAATGAGGATGAACATGATGCACACTTAAGGATTGTATAGCAGATTCTAAGAGAGAAGTAGTTGCATGCCAAATTCAGCAAGTACGAATTTTGGTTAAGGGAGGTTACTTTTCTTAGGCATGTGGTGTCAGTTGAGGGAATTAGGGTGACCCTCGGAAGGTTGAAGCAGTATTGGATTGGAAAATGCTTGAGTCGATGACTGAAGTTTAGGGTTTTTGGGCTTGGTAGGGTACTATAGAGATTTGTAGAGGGGTTTTCGTTAATTGCGGCGCCATTAACTATGTTGTTGAGGAAAGAGGTACCGTTCATTTGGATGGACAAGCGATAAGAAAGTTTTGAAAAGCTTAAGAATGTTTTAACTGAGGCTCCAGTGTTGATTCAGCCAGGGCTTCGGAAAGAGTTTATGGTTTATAGTGACGCGTTACATGTTGGCTTGGGCTGTGTGTTAATGCAGGAAGGAAAAGTGGTTGCATATGCATCACGTCAAGTTAAGACTCATGAGGTTAATTACCCAACCCATGACTTCGAGTTAGCTGCAGTAGTTTTTGCGCTTAAGATATGGAGGCACTACTTATATGGGGAGAAGTGCATAATCTACTCAGATCGTAAGAGTTTGAAGCACCTCCTTACTCAGAAGGAGCTGAATCTTAGGCAACATAGGTGGGTCGAATTATTGAAAGATTATGATTGTACAATCGAGTACCACCCTGGCAAAGCAAATGTGGTAGCCACTGCTCTAAGTCGTAGGGTTATATTGGATCTAAGGGCTTTGTTGGCTCGGTTAAGTTTGTTTGATGGTGGCAGCCTATTGGATTAGCTGCAAGTAAAGCAGATGTGGGTTGACAAATAAAGAGTAAGCAGTTATTGGATAAGGAATTGGGTTCTCGATTTAGGCAAGTGGAGAATGGAGAGATGTCAGATTTTGGATTGAATGGTGAGGGAGTGCTATGTTTCCGTCAGCGACTGTGTATACCAATGGACGTCAAGCTAAGGCGGTCTATTCCGCAGGAAGTGCACATCAGTCCCTATGCTATGCACCCTGGCAGAACAAGATGTACCAAAATTTCCGTGAGCTTTATTGTTAGCCTAGACTTAAGCGTGAGGTTATGGAATTCTTAAGTAAGTGTATGGTCTGTCAAAAGGTGAAGGCGGAGCATCAGTTGCCCTTGGGATTGCTGTAACCAGTAAAGATTCCATTTTGGAAGTGGGAAAGGGTTACAATGGATTTTGTTAGTGGGCTACCCTTGACGCCTGCTAAGAAGAATTCAATTTCAGTTATAGTGGATCGGTTAACTAAGTCCACCCATTTTACACTAGACCGCACCGATTATACGTTGCAGAAGCTGGCTAGGTTGTATGTGGCGGAAATTGTAAGGTTACATGGAGTGCCAGTTTCCATAATTTTTGATAAGGACCCACATTTCACTTTGCGGTTCTAGGGAAAATTGCATGAGGTGTTAGGTACTAGGTTGAATTTTAGTATGGCATTCCATCCTCAAACGGATGGACAGTCAGAAAGGGTAATTCAAGTCTTGGAGGATATGTTAAGGGGTTGTGTGATGGAGTTCCGGAGTAGTTGGGAAGACTACTTACTGTTAGCCGAGTTTGCGTACAAAAGTAGTTTCCAAGCGAGCATTGGAATGGCACCGTATGAAGCGCTGTATGAGCGAAGGTGTCATACCCCAACTTGTTGTATAAAGTTGGACGAACGTCGAATTTTGGGCCCTAAATTGGTAGCTGATACTGAGGATAAGGTGAAGTTAATTCGAGAAAGGTTGAAGGAGGCCTCTGATAGGCAAAAATCGTATGCTGATCTTAAGTGTCGAGAGATCGAGTATGCAGTGGGCGACTTAGTTGTTCTTAAAGTCTTTCCATGGAAAAAGGTGTTCAGGTTTAGACGAAAGGGGAAGCTAAACCCAAGGTTCATTGGGCCACACTTGGTTTTGAAGCGAGTTGGGCCAGTTGCTTATTAGTTAGAATTACTTTCTGAGCTAAGTCTAATTCACGATGTGTTTCATGTGTCCATGCTGAGACGTTATTGTTTAGATCCCTCACATATGGTATCGGTTGAGGAGATTGAAGTTAGGCCTGACCTAACTTTCGAGAAAGAGCTCGTGCAAATAATTGATCGAGATGTTAAGTTGCTAAGAAGGAAATCCGTCCCATTAGTCAAGGTACTTTGGTGTAATCATAATGCTAAAGAGGCTACATGGGAACCAGAAACCATGCGTCATCAATATCCTCAACTATTTAGATCAGGTAAAATTTTGAGGATGAAATTTCTTTTAGGGGGTAGAGTTGTAACGCCCCAAAAATCCCGAAAATCTTTTTGTACGATTTTTCATGTGAATGTCTGCTTAGTGTGCTTAGGAAAATATTATTTGTGTGTTAGATGACCTATAGTTAAGTTTGGCTCCAAGCTTAAAAGGGAAAATTTTAAATTAATTAATTAATTAAGGATTCAGGGTTATGAGTAGTGGCCTTTTAAATAAAAATGGCACGAAGAAGCCTGTGGTGAAGTGGCTAAGTAACGCCACTAGGGTGTAGGGATGTGGCGACGTGTGCATGCAGGAGGTTTGAGGATCAAGTGCTGGCTTAGTTTTATTTTAGAGTTTAATTTTAGGCTTCTAGAAGGCTAGAAGTGGCGTCAAAGTGGTCTCTAAGGGGAAAGATCAGAAGAGAAAATTTAGGTGCAGGATAAGGGAGATATCAAGGAGAAAAGTTAGGAGTTTGAAGAGTTGGAGCTAGTGAGGGAATTGGGAAGGCAAAATTTGGCTAGGATAGAAGGTATAGCCAAATCTATAAAAGGGCTATAGGTTTCGACACTTTTCTCTTTTGATTCACTTAAGCATTGCAAAATTTTCTTTGTTTTTTTTCCAAAAGCCGAATTTCCATTGAAATATCCCAAAATCTTCTTTCATTTTCTTCCTTGTTTTCTTCTCCCTCTTTTTTTAAACACAAAATCGATTGTTATCCTCTACATTCGGCCTTGTCCTTTTTTTCTTATTTCTTTGATTTTTATTAGCTACTTTTCTTATTTCTTTGATTTTTATTACCTACTTTCGCTAGACCTTGAATCTCCAAAGTCGACTAGGGGCTTGTCAGGAAAAGCCAAATTCCTCATTTTAGGCTATCGTGTTTGTAAAATTAAGGTAACGTTAGGGGTTGGTAAGGATGGCTGAAAGTCCCTTTTTAACAGGTTTTTGAGTATCGTTTTAGTTGTTATAGTATTAGCCTTGACTCGGGATTAGATGCCAGTCACCTAATACTTGGGTTTTATGATTAGGTTGGTACAGATCTAGGGTCTAATCGTGGTTGGTGATAAAGAAAGGAGTTGTTAAGGCTTGTTGCACACGGTAAGGTTACGATGAGGTTTCGAATTTTTTTTATAAAGTTTATGTTAAGCCTATGATTAATTGTTAAGTAATATCGAATGTAGGTTCGTGACTATGTGGGAATCACAGCACGCTTTATTACCAGGTGTGTACAAACACTACATACACACAATCTCGGCAATGCCAAAAAGCCAAATAGCCGAAAGTGGCTAGATGGGTTGGGTGGGCCCTGGGGCTAAGTTTTGTGAAATTGATGTTTTGGTTATATGAATTGAGTTAGTTATGCATGGTACATGATTTGGAATTGATTTGGGTATGAGGGGCCTTATGAAAGAGATTGGGCCTAATGAGCCATAGTGATTTTGGCCTAATGGGCCACATGATTGAGTTGGAATTTGTACATGGGTTTTGGCTAGTACCTGATAACTGCTAAACATTCATAAAACTTAAAAACATAAATGGAACCGTGAGCAAGTCATAAGATTGAAGTGTGGTAATGGGTATATGCATGTCTAGGATTGGATCTAGGGAGAGCTTGGTACTTAAGCGGTCTCAATGACCAACCTCCTCTTCTCTGGAATCCTACTTGGTGCATAGTACCTGTCACTTTGGCCAATGGGGACTTGCTAACAGACCTAGGTAAGTTCTAAATCCATTATACTTAAAAATGACCGAAATGCCCCTAAGGGCAAAAATGACTAAAATACCCCTAGGTGTTAGACTTAGGATTTAGGGTGCAACATGTTGCATTCACGTGATACTCTGCTTAGGCTGCATATGGGTGGGAAATATGGTACGGAGGAAGAATTTGAGGATCGCATGGTTTCTTGATGACCGTGGATCCATCGTTGGCTTTCAAAGCCCAATATGTGATGCTGTAACATAGGTAGTACCGCAACTGAGCTACCATTGTTGTGTAGTGGATGGGTGGGTCGATTTAGAAATCCTTATAGGTGTATAGGGGTTGGCCAAGAAATGTTGTGTAGCGGATGGATTATTGGGGAGGGTTTTTACTGAATTGCATATGAGACATATTACGATGATACTGTGATTAGAGCTTAGGCCCTGATAAACGATAAATTATACATATTTTTACCTCATGTTTAGCCTATATTTTGGATGAATTATTATCAATTTTGTGAGAATTGATGCTCTTAATCTTTCTTTTTCATATCTTATACTTAGGAGAGCATAGGTAAGAGAAAAGAATGGAAAACGGACCAAAAATGGAGAAAATGGGCCAAAATGAGAAAACGACATGGCCCAAGAAGTCACTACACGGCCGTGGCATATGGCCGTGCCACACGAAGACCACACGGTCTAGGCCCCGACAAGCACGGCTAGGCCACATGGCCGTGTCTCCATCGACAGACTCACCCACGGCTACTTGTCGTGGCACACAGGCGTGGCACACGGACATGTCCCTATTGTGAGGAAGAGGAATTTCACTCGGATTTGGATACTTAGAGGCTAACAAAGGCATCCCAAAGCTTTATATAAAGACCCTAGGAGGCAACTCTAAGGGGGTACTCTTTTCTCCCAAGAAGGAGCACTATATTTCTGCCAACACAAGAAGTGAAAGCAAGGAATTACTCCAAGAGAAGCCAATTGATTCATTCCAGAAGCCAGAATTCTACGTCAAGACAAAGGATCTCCCTAAATTCCTTCAGGGGTTTTTGGTTTCTTTATGTTTTGTTATCTTATTTCTTCTGAGATGTTTTCTTTATTAATTATGAACTAAACCTCTCAAATACTTGAGGGGGATGAAACCTAAGACAGATCTTGTTATTATTTATTCTTGAATTATATGATAAGTACTTGAATTGTTCTTAATTATGTGTTCTTTATTCTTGATTTAATAATCCTAGGTATTACTTCAAGAAACTGATGTGCTTACGCAGAGGAGCAAAAGTCCCTATTTTAAGAGTAGATCTACCATAATTAAACGGAGTTACATGCAACCCTAGACATAGGGCGACATAAATCTGTCGGATTAGGGTCAAACCTAATAGAGGGATCCATAGATCGAATTAATGCAACCTAGGGTGTTAATTAATAAAGAAACTTTAGTTAACAGCCTAGGCCTAGTTGTTCTTAGCCTCGACGGAGGGATTAACATAAGTTAGGGATCTCTACGGATCAAGTCAAGTGAATAAATCATCTAGTTCGAGAAATTAGTAACAAGTAAAGTCTAGGTGGATTCTCCCTTGAGTATTGCTTATATTAATCATCTTTTGCTGAAAGTTTTCCCTAATTTACTTTTTGTGCACTTTTAGTTAGTTTTAGAATCAGTTTTAATCAATCCTCTTTATTTTTAGGCTAGATAATAGAAAGGAAGTGAGTATTAGTACTTTTGGTTCCCTTAGGTACGATAACTCGGTCTTACCACTAAACTATACTACTGTTCGATAAGTGCGCTTATCTTTAAAATCGTGATATTAGTTAGTTTTTGGTGCGATTAGTTTTTATAAAATTTATTACTTAATATCTCGAGTATCAGGCCTAATTGATTGCTTTCATGGTAATAATTGCTGAGGGTTGTATACATTGAGTTTTGAAACTCACTCCCTCTTTTATTTTCTCAGGAAATCTTTAGTAGGCGGTTCGAAGAATGGAGGGACTTAGAGGTGGCCAGCTAGCAGGACATTTTGTTCGAATTTCTTTATAATTCTTAAGTACTTCGATTATTTTAAGTTCGGATTGTAATAAGGTTTTTCCTTTGCTATTTGTTACATTGAACGCTTTACTTTGTTCCTTCTAAGTTTATCTCAAGTTTTCATTTCGAACCAATGGGTTTTATTCACAATTAAGCTTCCGCACATAAAAAGATCTTCCTTAAAAATTATTTTTAACTTATAAAAAGACTAATTGGTTTTTAAAACACAAGTCGTTTGGAAAACAACTTTAAACTAAAATTTTACTCAAATCTCTTTAAGAAGGGTTTTCAATGAAAAATAAAGATTTCGCAAAAACGCTTCAATGTGACACACTGGATTCAACCATGGTGTCTGGGCTGAGTCTGGGGTGTTACATACGACACTTATGTCTATACAATGCCTTATAAGGCGCCATTTTCAAACTTAATTGAAAACTGTTGTTGTAGGTAAACTCTACCAATGATAAATACTTTTCCCAACTACCTTAGAATTCCAATACACAATATTGAAGCATGTCTTGAAGTATCTGAATTACTCTCTCTGGTTAACCATTAGTTTACGGATGAAATGCGGTGCTAAAATTCAACTTTGGACCCAAACCTTCCTGCAACTTTGTCCAAAACCCTGATGTGAACCTCAGATCTCTATCCAAAATAATCAACAAAGGTACTCTGTGAAGTCTCACAATTTCAGAAACATACAAACCAGCCAACTTTTTGAGTGAATAGTTAGTACATACCAGTATAAGATGAGCCGATTTCGTAAGCCTATCAACTACAACCGAAACGACATTTTTCTTCCTCAAAGTCAAAGGCAAACAGGTCACGAAATCTGTGGTAACTCCTATTTCCACTCTGGAATCATTATGGACTAAAGTAAACTGGAAGGTACTTGATGTTCAACTTTTACTTGTTAACAAATCAGGCATCTCAATACAAACTCAAAAATATCCCTTTTCATACTTGGCCACCAATACAATTTCTTCAAGTCATTATAGGTTTTCATACTACTTGAATATAAACAAACAACTATTATGCGCCTCATGCAAATTTTTTTGAATAAGCTCATTTTCTTTTGGTACAGAGATTCTATCGCGGAACATTAAACAACCATCAGAACCAATATGGAAATTCGATTCAATACCCGACTCATATAGAATTTTCTTGGCTTGCCAATCACTGTCAGTTTTCTAAGCTTCACAAATCTCTCAGAGAAACATTGGTCTAGCTCTTAACTCTGCTATAATTGAACCATCATTTGATACAGTGAACTGAGTATTCATAACTCTCAAGGCAAACAGTGACTTTCTACTCAAAGCATCAGCGACTACATTTGCCTTCCTCGGGTGGTAGTCAATTACCAACTCATAGTCTTTTAGTAGCTCGAGCCACCTCCGTTGCTATAGATTCAAATCCTTTTGAGTCATCAAGTACTTCAAACTTTTATGGTCAGTGAATACCTAGAATTTCTCGCCAAACAAATAGTGTCTCCAGATCTTCAATGAAACACAATGGCGGCTAGCTTTAAATCATGTGTCGAATAATTTTTCTCATGTGGTATCAGTTGTCTTGAGGCATAAGCTATCACTTTACCTTCTTGCGTAAGTATACCACCCAATCCATTCAAGGATGTATCACTATAAACCACAAATTCCTTTCTCAGTTCAAGTTGTATTAAAATTAAAGCTCAGTCAACAATGTCTTTAGTTTCTCAAAGCTTTCTTGGCATTTTTCTGTCCATTCGAACTTGACGTCTTTCTGTAACAACCTCATCATCAGAGTAGCAATCATGGAAAGTCCTTTAACAAACCGTCTATAATACCCGGCTAAGCCTAGAAAGCTTCTAACCTCTAATACATTTCTCGGCAGTTTCCATTCAATAATAGCTGAAATCTTACTCGGGTTAACTCTAATACCATCTCTCAAAACAATTTGCCCTAAAAATCTAACCTATCAAAGCCAAATTTCACTTTTAATAAACTTAGCATACAATTGTTTGTCCCTCAAAGTTTGTAAAACCGTTCTCAAGTGCTCAGCATGCTCAGTCTCATCACGAGAAGAAATCAATATATAATCAATAAAAACAACAATAAATTTATCCAAGTACGATCGAAAAATATGGTTTATTAAATCCATAAATACAGTAGGAGCATTCATTAAACCAAAAGGCATGAAAAGAAATTCATAATGACCATACCTAGCCCAAAATGCAGTTTTCGGCACATTTGGCTCCATAACTCTCAAATGGTAGTAACTGAACCTCAAGTCTATCCTTGGAAACACTGTGGCTCCCTTCAATTGGTCAAAAAAATAATCAATCATTGGCAAGGGATACTTGTTCTTTATGGTTACCTTATTGAGCTGCCGATAATCTATACATAGTCTCATAGAACCATCTTTCTTTTTCACAAATAGTACCGGAGCACCCCATGGAGAAAAACCTAGTCTCGTAAAACCTTTATCTGTCAATTCTTGTAATTGGGCCTTCAACTCTTTCAATTCAGTCGGAGCCATTCTGTACGGAGCAATTGAAATAGGTGCAGTACCAAAGACCAACTTAATACCAAATTCAACTTCTCTAATTGGACGCAATTCGGGCAACTCTTCCGGAAACACATCTGGATATGCACATACTAACAGCACTAATTCAATTTTCAAATTAGACCCTTTTGTATACAGAACAAAGGCAAGATAAGCTTTATAACCCTTTCTTACACAGTTTTGAGTTGTCATAGAAGAAATCACTACAAGTAAGTTATCTGATTCACCTGGTTCAACCTAAAGAATATCCCTATTTTCACATTTCAGTTCAATAAATTTTCTTCCATAATCTACTATCACATCACGAGCAGTTAACCAATCCATACCAAGAATTACATCAAATTTATCAAATGAAAATAACATGAGATTAGCCGAAAAACAGTGACATCTAATCATCAAAAGGATAATTTTTACATACTTTGTCAACTAACACATACTTGCCTAATGGGTTTGACACATTTATCACAAATTCTATAAATTCAACAGGCATATCATACTAAACATCAATTTCACACAAAAAACAAATGTATAGATCCCGAATCAATCAAAGCAACAACATAAGTATCATAGAAAGAAAAAGTACCCGGAATCACATCAGGAGATGAAGCCTCTTTATGAATGTGACTGGCATAAGTCATAGTAGGTGCTCTACCTTCACATCTCACAGCTAACTCTCTAGGTGCACCCTTGCTCCTCGCTCCATTTCTTGAATTTTTCTGTGGTATTCCTTTACTCGCAGTGTTACCCAATCTCATATTCTAATTTCTATCTTTCTCAATTATTTTAGGACAATCACGAATAAAATGGTCTTGTGAACCACATTTGAAGCAAGCTCTATCATTCATTTAGCACTCACCGGGGTGACGCCTACCACACTATGGACATTTCGGTCAATTAGGTCGACCACTACCAGCACTCGTAATCGAAGTGGCTTGAGCTTTAGAATTCGAGTTCTATTTATTCTCATTTCCGTTTGAAAACCAAACTAAAGTATTTGATTGAATAGTGAACTCTCTCGATTTTTTAGATGAGGACATAAATGATTTTCCCAACTGTCTTTTCCTCAAGTCACGAGACTCAATTTCAGCTTTTCTTAACTCTTTGGCCAATTGTTCGGCCTTGGAAGCTCTTTACACAAGCACCAAAAATTCTTTTAAGTTAAGAATTCCCACTAAAAGTCGGATGTCTTCGTTTAACCCGTCCTCAAACCTCTTGCACATGATGCCTCAGGAGATACATATTCTTGAGCATATTTGTTAAGTCTCAAAAATTCACGCTCATTGTCAAGCCCCAAATTTTGGGCTTAAAAGTATTGGGTCTTGAGCATAGGGACAGTGTAGAGGGCGCACACATAAGTGAAGTTGTGCATTTAAATGACGGAATGGGTCTGTTGGTCTTGTCGATTGATGACTGTTAATTATGCTTGAGGACTTGAGTTCGATTCCTTGGGTGAACATTTTGGGGAGTTACTTTTAGCATTCTTTATTTATGTTATTTATTTATTTAATTATTAATTACTTTTTATGGTGAGTGTTTTATGATTACTTGATTTTTATTTTTATTTTACTGCTATTTTCTTTGGCTGTGAGACATTCCTCCATCTCCCTTTTCTTTTTCTTTTTGTTTTTTAGTTCTGGCTAGAAAATTTAGGATTTTCACTCTTCTACCGCCATCTTCGATCGCAATTAACAAGTGTGGAATTTTAACCCTAACTATTTTTACTTCTGTTATATGAGATTGTTGATTGGCTTCTTGAAAATACATGTTAGTCTGATGAATGCGGGTTTTAGTCATGTAAGAGAGGGGAAAACCCCCTATTCTGGTATATATTTGATGTGGTTTAGGTTAGGGCAATTTTGGTGGCCAAGTCGGAGGTTTCGAGACAGTTTTGGAGAGAATTCGTGGCTACCTCGATGGTAACACGAGCATGTGCCGAGGCACACAGCTGCTTGGAATTAGGAATTAGGGTTTTTGGTCAATTTTGGATGCCACATGGCCTGGCCTGGCCATACAGCCATGTGGCTGATACAAGGATTTTGTCGAAAACCAAATGGGTGTGTCCCTAGGACACACGGCCGTGTGACTGATTTGCATATTTAGGGTTTCCATACGGTCGTGTGATTGATTTGGGACCTATGGATTCCACACGGGCGTGTGTTATGGGACACACGCCTGTGTCTGATGGCCACACGGGTATGTGACACCCTCATGTGATTGTGTTTTCCTTGCACTTTAAATTAGTGAAATTAGACAGTGAGTTACACGGCCTGGTTACACGGTCGTGTCCTTGCACTACATGAGCGTGTGCCTCTATCACACCGCCGTGTGCTACCCTTTACATGGGCGTTTGGATCCTCACATAGCCTCGATTGCTCCGCATGCTGGATTACACGGGTGTGTGGCTCTAACTCGCAAAATTTTGATTATAGGGAGATTTTAGTGCAATCGTAATTTTATGTGTTCCAACCCCTTGAATAAGGTTACTGAGGGTGAACATAACTCTATTTTGTTCTTGATTTGTGCACTACTAGCTTTTGGTTGTGTAAAATAATAGGTACCGAAACTGAATATAAAAGTGTGTACGTGTCTGAAACTGAATGGTTACTTCTGAATGAGTGTCTGTAATTATGTTCTGAGTTGGTACATCTACATTCATACATTTGCATACATTCATTTGCATAAACCATTTTGGGTTGGGATGATAAAGAGAAGGAAGACTGATTTTATCTGGCAGTTCAACATAGATGATCATCGTTACGGGGCAACCCGGGATGACATCGTATAGATAGTATAGCGGATGACTGCATTGCACCGTATCGCACGTAAGTTAGCTATACTACATACTAATATCTAATCTAGCAGTTCATACTGCATGTCTGTACTGTGGTATTCTGCATTACACTATACAGCTTATACGCTAGTGTTGCCGCAAAACATACGAGACTGGCAGTTTATCTGCACACTGATAGTCCCAATACCTTGATAGTCATAGACAATATTGATAATCATTGTTACCGAGCATCCCAGGGTGATATATCTAAGGATCTATACTTAAAGGCTCTTAAGCCTGTTATCTGGTAGCTCAACTGCAAATATCTGTTTAGTGCCACAACCAATGCTAATTGTAAGTGTAGGGATGGGTGGGTTGATTATATCTCTACAGTAAGTGCAAGGTTCGAAGGAGAGGTGTGTTGGCTAGATGGGTGGGTACATTTTGTAACTCATCTACACTCATATGCATTTGATTGAATTTGATTGACTAAAAGGAACTTTTGCCTAAGAGATTCTGTTGATATAACTGCTACTATCTGACTGGATAGTTACTGAGAGGGACTAAGGCCCCAACTAAAACTGGTAGTGATTATGAAAAGGGCTTAGGCCTAGTTTGTGACTACTAAGAATTTTTGTTACTGTGTCTGACAGAGCCATATGACTGTAAAGTTACATATGGTTTGTGTTTTGTCTTAATCAATTTGTAAGTATGTTCTATTTCCAAACAACTTCTAGTTTCTTGCTTTCCTTTCTGTAGTTAATTAGTTTGATTGCACACTGAGCTCAAGTAGCCCACCCCCTCTTCTGTTTTCCCTTTCAGGTACAATTCTAGATTTGGATGCTGGACTTAGTACGCAGATGTCTCGGATAGTTTGGAGGAACTCAGTTATAAGCTTTATTTCAGTTTTTATTTGTTATTTGGTTTAAATTGAATTGTAAATTTTTATACTGCTGTGGTACAATTTTCATTTTATGTATTTATTCGAGTATTTTAAGCAGGTTTACACTGAGTTTTATTGTAAATTGTTACTGGTTAGTGATTAAATGTTTTTAAATGATTTTTGATTCATTGAGATAAAATGTTTTGTAAAATTTTCTCACGATCACTTCGGTGATTAATGTAACATTATGAATTCAGCCTAGTCTTCTAGGCCGAGTTCAGGGTGTTACATTTAGTGGTATCAGAGCCAGGTTTGCAAAAACTTGTCTTGTGTTTTCTACATGGAAGTTTGCACAAATAATTAATTTTGAAAATTGTCTAAAAAATTGTACCATTAGAAACAAAAATGTTTTGAATTTGGAAGTAATTTATGAAAATAACTTGTTTGAGACTTCGATGCTGGTCCAGGTAGGAATTCGAAACTGTGATATTTGAAGTTTAGATTTAGTACTGATTTTGTGTTTGTCTTTTGAAAGTGTAGATTTTTACTGATATGTATTTTGAGGGTAAATAGGATCGTAAGGAGTCTTCTGCTTCTCCGGAACGTAAGACTGTTTAGGAACCAAAAGTCAATACGATTTTACCAACTTTGGGTAGCAATAACCCGGAGTTTAGTACTGAGGCACTGACCGATTAGTGAGGGAGGTATAAGAGGGAGTGTTTGAGGCTAGAATGAGGGATACTAGTGAGTCATTCTAGGCTAGATGCATGGATTGTGGGAAGAGGAGAGATCGCAGTTCTCCAAGGCTAGAGCCTCGATTTGCAAAGCGTGCTAGGACGTAATTGACTGATACTAGAGGTAGTACTAGTAGGAGTACGAGCGTACCATTTTGCTGGCATTGCAAGAGGTGCCATCTGGGCGAATATTGGTGGAAGTTAGGAGCGTGTCTGAAATGCGGGTCCACTGGGCATCGGGTTCGAGACTGTTCTCAGCATTTTGAGTCAGGTATGCTTAGAAATGTTGAATATACTGATTTGAATATAATGATTGTTTGTTACAACTGTTTGTCTTCTTCAGCAGTTAAGTGCTCTGGGTGCGTGTGTGAGGTCCCAATTTCAAACTTGATGACTAGTAGTATTTTGGAATTAGAGTGCACAGCGGTAGTATAGTGGTGTAGACTGTGTTATGTGACTTTTCTAATAGTTGGAAATTTCTTTAAGCAGGGGTGAATTGTAACGCCCCAAATTTTGGGCCTAGAAGTATTGGATCTTGAGCATAAGGATAGTGTGGAGGGCGCACACATAAGTGAAGTTGTGTATTTAAATGATAGAATAGGCCTGTTGGTCTAGTGGATTGATGAGTGTCAGTCATGCGTAAGGACACGAGTTCGATTCCTTGGGTGAACATTTTAGGGAGTTACTTTTAGTATTCCTTATTTATGTTATTTATTAGTTAATTATTTTTTTGATGGTGGGTGTTTTATGATAACTTGATTTTTTATTTTTATTTTAACGCTATTTTTTTGGCTGTAAGACGTTCCTTCGTCTCCCTCTTCCTTTTCTTTTTGTTTTTCTATTCTGGCTAGAAAATTCAGGAATTTCGTTCCTCTACCACTATCTTCGATCGCAATTAATAGGTGTGGGATTCTAACCCTAGCTACTTTTACTTCTATTATCTGATATTGTTAATTAGCTTATTGAAAATACTTGTTAGTTCGATGAATGCGGGCTTTACTTGTGTAAGAGAGGGGCAAAACCCCCTATTCTGGAATTTATTTGATGTGTTTAAGGTTGTGGGAGATTCTGGTGGCCAAGTTAGAGGTTTTGAGGTAGTTTTAGAGAGAATTCGTGGCTGCCTTGATGGCCACACAGGTGTGTACCGAGGAACATGGTCATGTGGAATTAGGAATTAGGGTTTTCGGTCAATTTTGGGTGCCACACAGCCGTGTGACTGATACGGGGTTTTTATCGAAAACCAACCAGCAGTGTCCCTAGGACACATGGCCGTGTGACTGATTTGGGTATTTAGGGTTTTAACATGAGCGCGTACTTTGAGACACACGGCTGTGTGATTAATTTGGGGCCTAGAGATCTACACGGGCATGTGAAACCTTTATACAGTCGTGTTTACCCTGCACCTTAAATTAGTGATATTGGATAGTGAGTTACATGGCCTGGTTACACGGTCGTGTCCCTACACTATACAAGCGTGTACATCTATTACATTGTCGTGTACTACCCTTTAGATGAGTGTTTGGATCCCCACACAGCCTGGATTGCTCTACACAGCTAGATCATATGGGATGTGGCCCTAACTCGCCAAATTTTGATTATAGGGCAATTTTAGTGCAATCACAATTCTATGTGTTCCAACCCCTCAACTAAGGTTACTGAGGGTGAACACGACTCTATTTTGATCTTGATTTGTGCACTACTAGCTTTTGGTTGTGTGCAATAATAGGTACCGAAACTGAATGCACAACTGTGCACGTGTTTGAAACTAAACGGTTGCTTCTGAATACCTTGAAGGTCGTGGACAATATAATAATCATTGTTGCCACGCAACCCCGGGTGATATATCTAAGGATCTTTACTAAAAGGCTCTTAAGCCTATTATCTAGCAGCTTAGCTGCAAATATCTGTTTAGTGTCGTAACCGATGCTAATTGTAAGTGTAGGGATGGGTGGGTTGATTATATCCTCACAGTAAGTGCAGAGTTAGACGGCGAGGTGTGTTGGTTGGATGTGTGTGTGCATTTTATAACTCATCTGCACTCATATGCATTTGATTGAATCTGATTGACTAAAAGGAACTTGTGCCTAAGAGATTCTATTGATATGACTGCTACGATCTTATTGGATAGTTATTGAGAGGGACTAAGGCCCCAACTAAAACTGGTACTAATTCTTAAAAGGGCTTAGGCCCATTTTGTGACTACTGAGAATTTCTGTTACTGTGTCTAACAGAGCCATATGACTGTAAAGTTACATATGGTCTGTGTTTTGTCTTAATCGGTCTGTAAGTATGTTTTATTTCCAAACTGCTTCTAGCTTCTTGGTTTCCTTTTCGTAGTTAATTGGTTTGATCTCACACTGAGCTCAAGTAGCTCAACCCTCTTCTGTTTTCACTTTTAGGTATAGTTCTGGATTCTGGATGCTAGACTTAGTATGCGGAGGTCTCGGACAGTTTGAAGGAACTGAGCTATAAGCTTTATTTTAGTTTTTATCCCGTTATTCAGTTTAAATTGAACTATAAAGTTTTATACTATTGTGGTACAATTTTTGTTTTATGTTTTTATTCGAGTATTTTCATCAGGTTTACACTGAGTTTTATTGTAAACTATTACTGGTTAGTTATTAAACATTTTTAAATGATTTTTGATTCACTGAGATAAAATGTTTTGTAAACTTTTCTCACAATCACTTTGGTGATCAATGTAGCACTTTGAATTTAGCCTAGTTTTCTAGGCCGAGTTTGGGGTGTTACACTTGTACTTAGTTACAGTTATTCGGCCTTGCTTCAATTTAAGAAATTCCTTTCTTTTTGATCAATAAATCTCTAACTAATGTACTTCTTACGAAACTCTTCTTGGAAAAATTCCCCGGTTACCCTCTCTTTTGGTACAACCGACATAAGGGTGTTCCACCATTGATAGGCCGAATCTCTTAAAAGTGACACCACACATTTCATGCATTCCTTAGGTGTGCAAGACAACTTATCAAATACCCTGATAGTATTTTCAAGCCAAAATTTTGTTCTTTCGAGATCATTATCTATCAGCCTCTTGCTTTCAAATTCTATCAACCGGTGGCTTTTCCCTTCTTATCATTTCCATTATGTGGGGAGATACAAGGGTAGGTTGATGGTTTGGAAGGGTGGAGGAGGTATAGTCGGATTTGTGAGAACGAACTCAGCAAACCATTCATTCACTACTTGGAAGAAGGCATCCCGAGCCTCCCTCCTTGGCTCACAGTCATGGGTTTATTTTCAGTTGAACTGTCCTTTGAGCGGGAGCTGACGTGTTACTTTTAACATCATCCGCCGCTGCTCTATCGAGATCCGTTTAGTATATGAAAACAAATTTTTAAAATCATCAAGAGTCGTCAGACTATCATAATATATATGGCATGTATAGCTAGACTCTTACACATGCTACGTTAGTCTGAGAATCGACTAAACCATAGCTCTGATACCACTAAATGTAACACCCTTTACCCATGTCCAATGCCGAAAGAGGGTACGAGGCATTACCGGACATTTCGTCCCTTATATAGGCCACGAGGCTCAAAACATACATTGGGAGTGGTTAGGAACTAAACCGAGAACTTTTGGAACTTTTACAACACTTAGAACATTTTCATGTTTTGGAGAGTCACACGCCCAAGTCGTTCGGGACACGCCCATGTCCTCAACCAGTGTAACTCTCTATTTATGATGTCATCAACAATTTAGGGTTACACTACCAAGTCATATGCCGGTGTGCTAAGCCATGTGGTGAATTTAATTTTCGCATTTAAGGGTGCAGACTTTACAAGGCCTGGGCACACGCCAATGTCCTGAGGTTGTGTCCTTTACAAGGTTGAGACACACGGTCGTGTCTCTGTCTGTGTGTTTACTACTAGGCATTCTTTTTTGCCAAATTAGGGTATAGGGGACAGATGACCTATTCATATGCCTGTGGGGCTGACTGTGTGTCACACATGCTAGTGTGTCTACCCGTGTTGACAAAAATAAGGCTATTTACAAAGCCTTTTTGCCACCCTTTCTTGCACCAACCTGCACAACATCAAACAACACCAATCCAAACATATACACACAACTATTTTAGCTATAACCAGGGCATCTACACATTAATTTCAAGCTATTGTCTATCACATACAACATCTCATACTTATCATCGTAACCCATGAAATAACAATATCCATGAAATGCATCATCATATGTGTATATACATACTTAACAAATATTAGCCAATACCAAATGACCACTTACAAAATGAATCAATTACTATTACAAGCCAACACATTTGGCCAAATCAATAATGACACGTATTGCAAAAAGGCCAAGTCCTTATATATGCCATACTTAACGTGTTGAGACTAACTACACCCAAAAGATCCAATTGATAGTGTGATCGAGTCTCTGACGTCCTTTGATCCCTGAGCTAACTGGGCGATATTATAGGAAAATGGAAAAGAAAAAGGAGTAAGCATAAAGCTTAGTAAGTTTGTATCTAAATAATTAGCAACATTAATCATGCAATAACATACACATAGCATATTATGAACTAGCACATAATCATCAAATGATCATAGGCACATTTTATTCATTTACATCTTTACCAATAATGCATCATAAACCGAGTTCATTTCTTATAAGTTTCACGTATGCACCTGTACCACTTCATAACATAATCATAGCCTTTCACATCTTTGACATAAACTTTAAATTACCTATTGAACCACTTGGAATACTAAAGGATACCCGGGAAATCTCATACATATAGTAAAATGCCAACACCATATCCTAGATATTTATATCCCAGATATGGTCTTACACGAAATCTTATATCGATGCCATGTCCAAAACATGGTATTACACTAAATCATATGCCAATGCCATATCCCAGATATGGTCTTATACAGGATTTCAATAGCCCTAATGTTATGACATTTGTATCCTAACTATTCTTTAGGTTCAACCGGAAGTTTTACTACATCGAGTTTCATCGAACGTATTCATAACAATAATTAAACAATTCATGCAATATCAATTATTAAATGCATAACATATAGTTATATTATTTACACACAAACTTACCTCGGTACAAAATATGGACAATTAATTCGATTTAGTCTAAAACCTTGTTCTTTCCCCGGTCTATGTTCAGACTCCGTTTTTCTTGATCTATAATAACAAATTTCACTTATTTAATTATCACAGTGATCTAAACAGCCCATACATCATACTTTGGAAAAATTATAGTTTTGCTGCTAAACTTTTATATATTTACAAATTAGTCCGTAGGCTCGTAGAATGAAATGTACTCATTTTGTTATTACCCAAGCCTAGCTGAACCTATATCATGCCTGTAACAGCCCAAATTTTCTCTCAAATCAGATTTTTACCACCTATTTTATAACTTTTACAAAAACGTACTTTTTTAGGTGTTTTCATGAAAAATCACTTAGGAAAAGATGTTTATTACACATCAAGCTTTCATATTCCTCCATTAAACATCAAAACACATGCATGTCACACATAGGTAAATTTTTTAATATGAACCCTAGCTCAAATAAATGGTAGAAATAGCTAAATCATGCTTTAAGGATCTCAAAAATGCAAAGAACATCAAAAAACGGGACTAGGATGCACTTACTTTGAGTTTGAAAATGAATAAAATCCTAGTTATGGAGAGCATAAAAGTTTCGACCTTATCTTGAAGAAGATAAACACCCATTTGATTTGATTTTTCCTTTTTAATTTTTTATTAACCAAATGACTAAAATGCCCTTAAAGCTTTTCCTTGAAATTTTTACCCTTCCATGTCCATTTTTTTTCCATAAAAATAGAAATTAGGTAAATTTCTATTTAAGGACCTCTAATTAATAATCTAAAGCCATTTCATTCTTAAAGCTTCTAGAATCTCATATTTTGCAACTTTTGCACTTTAGTCCTAAAAGTTAAAAAGAACACTTATTTACAAAATTTCTTCATGAAACTTTCACACAATTATGCAAATATGTCATGAAGCTCAAAATAATCACAAAACATATATTTCTACTTTGGATTTATGGTCTCAAGACCACTATTCTGGCTAGGCCCAAAATCAGGATGTCACAGGACACCTCCAATATTTTTTTCATATGGACTGAACTTGGCAATGAAACCAGGCTATCTACGTACCTTCATTTTTAAAAGATCAAGTTATAACGTAGTCCAATTTTTTTGAACTGCAATTTAAGCTCATGGTTAGGAGTATCATTATTTATTATGTATGAATAATTTAAATTCATGCTTAGGAGGTCATCATTTATTTTGTATGAATAGTTTAAGCTCGTGCTTCGGAGGATCATCATTTATTCTTTATTAGTTTAAGATTGTGCTTAAAGCATGACCGTTTGGGTTGAATAGTTTAGGCTCCTTTTTAGGCGTATTAGATGAACAATTTAAGCTCATGTGTATCATCATTTTGAATGAACAATTTATGCTTGTGCTTAGGAGCAATGTGACGAGATAAGCTTATACCTAGGAGAGATGTTTTTCATTGGCTTCTTTGACATGTGGCTAGAGTCCAATCATGGCCATTCTGATATTCTAAAAATAAATGATTAAAGCCATTAATTGAGTTTGTTTGAGTTTATATCTCAAAGGGTTCAATTGGACACTGTCGCATGTGAAATGATATGCAATTTGTGCAAGTATACACGTTGAATCAAGTAATAAAGTGATGAGTGAGTATCATTCCTACGAGGATCAGATTGAGGCACAAAATTGGTCAAGTTATTATAATAAAATGAGATTAATGCTATGGAAAAGTCAATGATAAATATGAAATTTCAATTAGTAGAGTAATGATGTAAGCAATATGTGGAATTAATGAATAATTACTAATGCTATGGCAAACCGATAATAGAAATGTAATGGCAATTATGAGAATTACTATAGGAATATTATGTAAATGAACAAATAAATAACAAATAATGATGTGGCAAAGATACTATGGAAAAGAATCAAGGATATACGATGTGGATTTGGAAGGTCGGGATTACCCAGAATTGACCCTTATTGTCAATAATGCCTTGGCAAAATCGTATCTCCTTTACACCACAGAAGAGTTCTAAAATGGTCTACCTCTCATGAGAAAAAAATTCTCAAGTTGGCTTGCCCATGTCTAAAAGCTTTTTAGATATCTTGCATGGTTTCCTTCTGCATGATCATGACTCTATGTCTAGAGTTGACTACAAGTGTCTATCAAATACTTGCTCATTTCATTTAATTTAATCCAACCCTTTTAGAATTAGAATTAGTTTATAAGTATGCGAACAATCTTTTATATCTAGAGATCATTTGCGAACAATCTTTTATATCTAAAGATCATTTGCATTTTAATTCAGAAATAAGAGCAATCAAATGCAATAGTAATGTAAACTAGATATATATTGCATCCATAAAAACAATTTAAGATTTCATTGATTGTAATCCCAACCCAATGAGATTTAGCTCATAGGCTGGGAAATAAAATTTCAAACCAAAATATTATCTAACATTGTGTTCAACTACTTCAATTCAATCTTTTGAAGGAACACTGATAGAAATAACAGAAGAACTTTGAAACAGCTTTCACTTGCCCAGTCCACACTTCGGCAGCACAATGTCCTGTGATGGCTAAGAATGTCTGCCTTCAACGTTCTTTCTTTTGCTCAGCTGAACCCTTATTCACGCCAAAGGATCTCTCCCACTTTTTTCTACCGTTTGTGAGATCCCCTTCATTGGCTTTAATGGATAGGTTAGGCTAGGGTCAGCTAATAGTAATGTGATTATCTTCTCCTCTTTTAAGGGGATTTATCTCATACAAGTTTGGATTTGAACTGGGACTGTTGTCCAAAAAATATGAACTTGGTCTTCCTGACATTGCCACGGCATCCATGCTGGCAAACTGTATGCATTTTTGCCCTAACGAAACTTCACTCCTTTATTTCCTCGTTCTAAAACATGTTTCTGCCATACCAACACACAAAAAACTCCACCACAAGCGATTAAAAGTACCTAATTCCAACACAGTCTAAGTCCGAATACAGTATTAAAAATGCTAACTAAAATGTCTTAAAAACAACAAAATGGACTTAAGTACAATCAATTAGCTTGGCCTAAAGGCATGAAATATAACATTTTTCAAGAGTTATCAGACACTTATCCATCTATATGTCATATCCATCATTTATTCATTTCATCTGTCACTTTTTATTCTATAATTTCTTTATTTCTTTATTTATTATTTTTAATATTTATTATTTATTCTTAAATTTCTCATTTTAGTTTTTTCTTTGTTTTTTCTTGTTTTCCTAAATCAGTTCGGTTTCTTCTTTTCAGGTCATATCCGAGTCTTTCTTTCTTGAGTCGAACAACTTGAATATGATTTATTGACATTTTTCCCCTTATCACAAGTTTGTTTTGAATCTGTTTTTTGGTTTTCTCAACTCAATATGAACTAAACCCTATTTTCTTGAAACAATAATGGATCCTATTTCTTAGTTAATTAATTTATTTTTTCTTTGATTGTTTCAATCTTCGCTATTTATTTATTAAGTTTTATGCTTATTTAATATGATTGTCTAGCTACCCAGTTGTAATAATTTGATAATCTTGATTTTTCTTGGAAGAGAATATTAATGTTTAGTTCTAGACTAAATAGATTAAGATTAACTTTAGTAACGTTAGTGTAACCCCCCAAACCCAGCCTAGACGCTATGACTTGATTTTTGAGGAATTACATCGACTCGTTTGAAAATAATAATTAAAAATCAACTTAGTAATGCATTCCAAAAACATAAAATTTGGCAAAAACTCTCACAAATGTTTAATAAAATCGAAATCCAAAAACCCTTATTTAAAACCCAGAATTTGATTTCAATAAATACTTTTACTTGTGAGGAAAAAGTCTAATAATGAAAAAGCTGATCAATATGAATATGTATTTTTTAAATTTTGTACGTATATTATTTATAAATCATTTTTAAATAGACAAAAACTGATATAATTTAACTATTGAGAATCCTCTCCAAGTCCTATTTGGAGGATAAAACACATTAAAACATGATTGAATTCATGTTCTTTTGCACTGACAATAATATCGATATTAATTCAACTAAAACTCAATCAACCATATATTTTAATTTTTGAATATAATAAATTTGCATGAAGAATAAATATAGTATATATAAATAAAATAGTCTACACGGTTGGATGGTGAATTTTGGTAATTTAAGCCTTGGGATGGATTACTATTTTGATAATAATCGTGTTTTTTTGTTTACTTTTTATGTTCGTTTTATGGTTTATAATTGAGGTTCGTGGTTGCTCATTTCAAGAATGTCGTCTCCAAAATTTGAATCATATTCTTCTCTCGTCCAAAGCTTAATCTCCCCTTAAGAATGTAATGTGTCTTGTCATTACACCCAACACTTATTATTTTTTTTATCAAATGGTAATAGACATGGTTATGGTTATAGTCTAATAAGTATAATATTATAATTATAGAAATAATAAGAATAATAGTCATCATAATAATAACATCGAACAAATAAATCATGTATATTAATGTAATGCTTAGCAATATATATTAAAAAGAATTAGACAATGTCAATTTAAAATAAAGTCAATATGTATTGTTTAAAAATATTATTTTTATTTAATAGAGTTTATATTTTTAAAGTTTTATGGCTCTATAAATGGAATAATTCTTTTGGAATTGAAAAAATATTAATTTTCAAGACATTTTTTATACAATAAATGTTAGCGCTATTACAATTTGGACTTATATATGTATTTACAAGAATTATAATATATATAGAATTTTATAAATATAATTTTTTCTTTAATTATAAGGAAATAATTTTGAAAGATGAATGGGTTATAATAAGTAGATATATAATTAATGATTCGGAATTTATATGATATAATTTTTTTACCCATCAATAATTAAATATCATTAAATCATTTTGTAAGTTTGCTGTAATTTTTTTATGAATGATGTCAAAAATATTTTAAAAAGCATATTATTCTATAAAAATATTAAAATGAATAAGTTATATTATTATCAAAGATGTAAAATAGAGACATCAATATAATATAAGAGGATACAGTTATTTTATTTTATAAACAAATATTTGAATAAACGATATAATACAATTCAATAATTCTCCATTGCTCCAAGTATAGTTTATATATATATACATATAAATGGCTAACTACTCAAATAAATTTTCATTTCTTTGATTTAGGAAGTGGATTCAAGAGTCGATTTCAAAATTAAAAAATTGAAAATTAAATGTTTAATTGTGATCCCTTTAAATAAATTACTTATTTTCCAGTTTTGTTAAAATTTCATAGTAAAATAATTTTCAGTATCTCCTAATATCCACAAAAATATATTTCAAAGAAAACAAAACTCATGAATTCACATGATTTAGAAAAAAAAAAAAAAAAATCTTTGAACTAATTTGATCAGTGAATTTTTAATCGGCCGGGTAAGTAAAAATAATGAGGAGGATACAATAATTGTTGGAAGGTAAAACCAAGTATCACGCTAGTTGAGAGATTCCACCCAAAGCAAACCATGGACTAATCATAGAAAAGTTAGTGTATGTGAAAGTGATGGCAAATTGTGGAAAATGTTTCTCATTCAAAAAGATGAATTGTGACAAGTAATTTCATGGTGGTTAGGAAACAAAGAAATGACATAAAGAAAGTCTGAAAAGAAGAAAAACGCAGAAAATTATAAATAAAATGGCTTGTCCACATTCATAAATGCTTTTTAGATATTGTTTCTCTTTTTTTTTTCCTTGTATTATTTATAAATGCTTTTTAGATATTGTAAAAATTAGTATAATTTAATTATCAATAACCTTTTCTCAATTCTTGAACAAAGGATAAAAAGCATTTACCCACGTTGAACTTGCGTTTTCCGTAACCTACTGTTCGCCATTAGGATGGAGTACGCCAAGCAATAGGAGATTCATCATAGTTAGCTATACATCAAGACAGTGAGTTCACCTTGTTAGGTAGGTTCACCAAATAGAGGAGTTCGCGAGTGAGCCATCCACCTAAGCAGTCTATTAAAACAAAACGATAGTTGTAACACCTCAAACCCCACCTAGATGTTATGGCTGAATATCGCGGCGTCACATTAGAGTGCTTTCTGGAAAAGCTTTAGCAAGTTGAAAAATCTTTCCGGTTATTATCTTTACTTAAGTCAGTAAACCGATAATCAAGTTATTTGTTTAAACCCATTTCTTTTACGCGAAAGCTCTTAGTTAATTTTAGAAAAATAAATGATGTGACATTTTGCAGTTTTAAAATAAATCCATAAATAACAATTTAAATCCCAAAATAAAACGATAACAGTCCAAGTCCCAAATTACATAAATAACCCCAATATAATAAAAACAGAAAAAACATTTAAGTCATAAACTGTAGCAAATGTCTTAGTAGTCACTGACGAGCCCTCCGCTGCACCGATCCATCTAACTGTTGGGGATTACCTGACAGATAAATAAAATAAAGGGGTGAGTTTTCGCAACTCAATGTGTATATCCCCACAGTAAAACATGCATGTAAATAGATATCAGACAATCAGTCATAAATCAGGCCTGAGCCCTTAACAGATATAGTGTAGGCCTTAGCCCACCAACCCTGCACACCATCTCCGTCCACCCTACACACCATGTGGGAATAAAATCAACCCACCCAACCCTACACATCAAGTATAGGGATAAAATCGACCTATCCAACCCTACACACCATGAGGTACCGTACAACGGCACAAAATAATAAATACAGCATAGCTGCCAAATAATCAGCCAAAAGCCTTACAATCTTCCTTCTCTTCACTAATAATCCCACTCCAAATGCAATACAACATAATATTATGTCATGCTATAATGCAGATAACAGATCATACTCATATAATCGGAACAGATCAGATTGAATATACATGCTAAAAACACATGCACTTACATATATTAATATTAGTTAGTAGAATTAGGGGTCTATGATATTCTTACCGACCCTTCAACAGGTCACAGTCGACTGGGGCGACCCGTGCAACCTTACAGTTCAAATCAGAGAAATGGGCTTACACGTCCATGTGGGCCCACACGTTCGTCTAGCCCACACAGCCCAAATTGACCTTGGTCGTTTGGATCACATGGCCTGGCCCAAAGTCTCAAACACCCGTGTGGGCCCACACGCTCATGCGGCCCACATGGCCCAATTGGCCTAATCCATGCCTCGCACACAGCCTAGCCAGCCATCACACACCCGTGTCTGTCATGCCCGTATGGCACGAGCACGGCCTGGCTCGTCGATCACATGGCCGTGTGTCGCCACACAGCCTCCACACATGCAGTTCGCACGCCCGTGTGGCATCGAAAGCCTCATTTTTTATTGTTGTTGAAATGTATTTCAGTGCAATCGGAGTACACAGCTAGTTTATTTTCGACCTTAACCCTATTCCGAGCACTCCAGAACCTATAATCAGATTAACTAACCTTTTAAAAACCTCAAAAGGAGCCTCAAATAACAATTTCGAAATGAGAAATCGACTTACCACTTCCAAATGTTCACTACCTCTAATCAACTCAATGATCTGTTGATTCCAGTCTCCTAATTGTCATCGAAACAGTAAGCACTACCTCTAATTAACACTTAAAGCAAAAGATATCTGAGTTAAATGAATCAGAGACTTACCAACCGACCACCACACCAAAGAATTACAAGAGCTCACTAAAACAAAGCAACGACAAAAGAAAGAAACAAGGGAAAAATCAGTAGCAGAGTAGAGGATTTTGGCAAAAATCAAAGAGAAAAGAAGGAAAATAGAGATGAAGAAAAGCAGACGATTTCCGGCAGAAAGGAAACCAAACAGAATAACTCCCAAATCCCTCAAAACCCTTCTATAACCATCCACTTCCCCTCTAGCATCAAGATTTTAATCCAACTTAAATTCACCTAAGGTGAACGAGCATAAAAAAAATGCCCCCACCGCGATTCGAACACAGGACCTCAAGCATAATCCTCTACTAGTTAACCATTAGACCAGTAAACCCATCCTGATGTATTTTTATAAATAAATTCTTTTAAGCTTATTGACCAAGGGTTAGGCTTTATTCAAATAAAAACCAAAATTTAGCCAGAGTTAAGGCTTGAACTTAGGACCTCTCCAACACACCCAGAACACATATCCACTAAAGTAGACAATTATTTGTGTTATAATATTGTACAAACAAATTCAGAAAATTTTCATGCCACAAATTCACAAAAGCCGAAAGTATAGAAATTTGGGGCGTTACAACTCTACCCCCTTAAAGAAATTTGCTCCTTGAAATTTCTCTGATTAAAAGAGGCGAGGATATTACTGTCGCATCGATTCCTCTGGCTCTCAAGTAGCCTCTTCAGTGCTATGATTCTGCCATAGCACCTTCACTAAAGGTATATATTTCCTGCGTAGGACCTTCATATCGCGATTCAAAATCTGCACTGGCTCCTCCTCGAACGTCAGATCTAGTCTAATCTCAATATCCTTCACTGGCACAATGTGCGTGGGATTAGAGTAGTAACGTCTCAACATCGAGACATGGAATATGTCATGTATACGATCTAACTTTGGAGGTAGCTCTAAATGATATGCAGCTAGCCCCTTCATCTCAGAATCCCATACGGCCCAATAAATTGAGGACTCAGCTTGCACTTATGACCAACCCTCAGAACCTTCTTCAATAGCGAGACCTTAAGGAAAACCATGTCCCCCATAGAATACTCAATGTCCTTCCTTTTCAAATTAGCATAGGACTTTTGTTTATCAGAAGTAGCTTTCAAAAGCTTTCGAATCAATAAGATTTTATCCTCAGTCTCTGATACCAGCTCTAGACCCAGAACACGTCGCTTACCCAACTCAGTCCAGCATAAAGGAGTGCAACACTTAAGACCATAGAGTGCCTTGTAAGGTGCCATCTGTATACTAGATTGATAGCTATTGTTGTAAGCGAACTCAGCTAACGGTAGGTACTCCTCCCAACTGCCTCGAAACTCCATCACATAGCTCCTTAACATGTCCTCCAATACCTGAATCACCCTCTCTAACTGACCGTCTATCTGAGGATGGAAAGCAGTATTGAAATCAAGTCTTGAACCCAACGCCTCATGAAGCTTCTGCCAGAATCGAAATGTAAAACGAGGATCCCTATCGAAGATAATTGACACAGGAATCCTATGCAGCCTCACTATCTCTGAAATGTAGAGTTTAGCTAGTTTTTGTAGGGAGAAGTTTGTCTTGACTGGAATGAAGTGAGCCAACTTGGTCAATCGATCTACGATAACAAATACAAAATCCTTCTTAGTGGGTGTCAGAGGCAACCCAGTAACAAAGTCTATCATCACTCGCTCCTATTGCCACATCGGTATCTATACTGGCTGTACCAAACCCAAAGGCAACTGTGCTCATCCTTAACCTGCTGACAAGTTAGACAGTGAGCCATGAAATTGGTTACCTCACGTTTCACCCTCGGCCATCGGTACAACTCTCGAAGATCTCTATACATCATGTTCCCACTGGGATGCATAGCATAAAGGCTATTATGTGCTTCCCTCAAAATCGACTGTCTTAAGTCCTCATCATTCGATACATAAATTTGTCCTTGAAAACTTAAAACCCCATCATCATTAACCCTAAAATATGAAGTAACCCCAGTTTCAACATGTTAAAATCGTAACTCGAGAGATTTATCCCCCATCTGTTTATTTCTAATCTGAGTAATCCATGTTGGTTTCACTTGCATCTCTGCCAACAGACTCCCATTATATTATAAACTCAATCGAGCAAACAACTTTCAGATCGGTCACAACCCTACGGCTTAACGCATCTACCACCACGTTAGCCTTACTAGGATGATACTCAATGCTGCAATCATAGTCCTTAAGCAGCCCAATCCATCGACGCTGCCTAAGATTTAACTCCCTCAAAGTAAGGAGATACTTGAGGCTCTTGTGATCAATGTAGATGGTACATTTCTCACCGTACAGGTAATACCTCCAGATCTTAAGAGCAAAAACCACTGTAGCCAATTCTAAGTTGTGTGTCGGATAATTAACCTCATGACTCTTGAGCTGTTGAGATGCATAAGCAACTACCTTACCGTCTTGCATGAAAACACAACCCAAACCTACATGTGACGCATCACTATATACTACGAAGTCCTTTCCAGGCTTAGGCTGTATCAAAACTGAAGCCTGTGTCAAAACCGCCTTGAGCTTCTTAAAGTTCTCCTGCTGTATACCAGTCCAACCAAAAGGAACTCTCTTACGCAGTAGCTTAGTCAACAGAGCTGCGATGAAAGAGAACCTCTCAACAAAACGACGGTAGTATCCTGCCAACCCCAGAAAACTACGAATCTTTGATATGCTCCTTGGTTGTTTCTAATCCAGTATAGCCTCAATCTTTCGAGGATCCACACGAATCCCCTCAGTGGATACCACGTGCCCCAAGAAAGTCACCTCTCAAAGCCAGAACTCACATGTAGAAAACTTCGCATACAGCTGTTTCTCGCGCAAAGTCTGCAGAACAACCCTGAAGTGCTCTTTATGTTCATCCTTTGTCTTAGAATAAATTAGAATGTCGTCGATGAACACTACCACGAGCTAATCCAAGTAGGGATGAAACACAGGGCTCATCAATTCCATAAAAGACGTTGGTGCATCAGTAAACCCAAATGGCATAACTAGGAACTCGTAATGTCCATCACGAGTCCTAAAAGACATCTTATGCACATCGGTATCCTTAACTCTTAACTGGTGATACCTTGACCGTAGATCAATCTTGGAGAACACAGAAGCCACTCTGAACTAGTCGAACAGATCGTCTATCCTCAGAAGTGGGTACTTATTCTTGATAGTCAACTTATTTAGCTGGCGGTAGTCGATGCACATCCTTATTCTACCATCCTTTTTCTTTAAAAACAGAAAAGGTGCTCCTCATGGAGACACACTGGGATGGATAAACCCACAATCCAACAACTCTTGAATCTGAGCCTTAAGTTTTGTAAGCTCCTTTGGTGCCATTCGATAAGGGGCGATAGACACCGGAGTCGTACCAGGAATCAAGTCAATCCCAAACTCTACCACTCGACTTGGAGGTTATAACATCCCAAACCCAGCCCAGAAGATAGGCCCGAATCTAGCGTGTCACATTGAAGTGTTTATCAAAAATCATGTTTATCGAAAACTATGTTTTCATTGAAAACCCTTCTTTATGTAAAAACTTGAGTAAAATTCCAGTTATGTTTGTTTATTTTTAAAACATGGTACATTGAAAAAAATAATTACTTTGTAAAATCTTTTTTAGTTGTGGAAGCTAATTTTAAAAGAAACTGATTTATGAAAATGTGATGATTAAATTTTAAGTTACAAAATCATTTCAAAAATGTTGCAGAAATGTAGTGTTGTTTTAAAAATAGTTAACATTTTGGAAAACTGTGACTTACTTCTAACAGATATAAATCAAGTAAATAAAACCGAAAGTTAAAATCTAGGAACTTTAAGAGGCCTTATTACAAAAATTAAAACCCAAAACAGCATCTAGACCATAAATAAAGTCCAACGCATAATAAGAAAGCAGTCGTTTGGTCATCTTCGAGTGCATCACAGCACCGATCCTCCTAATACTGGGGATTACCTGCACAGTTAATAAACGGGGTGAGTTTATGAAAACTCAGTGTGTAATCCCCTTACTAGAGTAATATTCAATATACAGAAATAGATACAGAAACAGTCTGGGCCAAAGCCCTTTAACTGTAGCAGTATAGTCCAGTTTAGAGCATAAGTGGGCTGAACCCCAGTACAATATTATTTGGGTCACAACCCATAATAGAATCAATTGTGTCTAGCCCCAACCAATAACAGAACAAGTGGGCCCAAGCCCAACATAGAATCAGAATAGAGCAGATATGAAACCCAACCCAATCCAACCAACACACCACCCGTACCAACCAACACACCATGTGGGGATTAAATCGACCTACCCAGCCGACACACCAATAACGTAGCATGGCTGCTAATATCAGATAACGTGGTGGAGCCACTAGAATCAGAATACTTGGCAAAGCCACTAACGTAGAGCTTCCTCCAAATCAATGTCCCAACACCATGCAACATGTCGTGTATGTCATGCCTAAACATCACACGTGTATGCAAAATGGCCATGCTCAGTAACAGTCATTTCAACATACGTTAAAAGCATATCAGTCATACAACCACAGTCAAATTAGTTAACCACAGTCATACAATCATAGTCGAATCAGTTAAAACACAATCATACAACCACAATCAAATTATTAAACCACAGTCATACAATCACAGCTAAATCAATCAAATTCATAGTCCAAGTCAGTTATTTACCCTACATGGGTATTTCGGTAATCCTACCCTACAGGGATATTTCGTTAATTTTACAAACCAGAGGTATTTTGATAATTTTACAAACTGAGGGTGTTTCGATAATTTCACAAACTGGGGGTATTTTGGTAATTTAAAAAATTAGGGGTATTTTAGTAATTTCACAAACTAAGGGTATTTCGATAATTTCACAAACTGGGGATATTTCGATAATTTCACAAACTGGGGGTATTTCGGTAATTTCACAAATCAGGGGTATTTCGATAATTTTACAAATTGGGTTCTTAACGACCCCACAAAAGGTCCACCGTCCCTCGAGCGACTTAGGTAGTCTAAACAGATATAATGGTGTAGATGGGCCTAAGGCCCATTACTCGGCCCAAGTGGGCCGACACACTTATGTGGCCCAATTAGCCCGGAAATAGCCTCAAATATGTGAACTACACAGCCCAAACCAACAGTAGCCATATAACTTACATTGGCCCAAAAACGACTCTAGCCACGTGGACTACACAGCTCGGTCTAATATCTACCACAATATAGGATTCTAATCCGTGTGGGGCCCACAGGCCCATTGGGGCTAAATGGCCCATTCCAGCCCAAATTAACCTACACCAATGAGAACGTTCATGGTGGCCCCAACCATTCCACGCCCATGCTCGTGGGCTCGATTCACCACACTAGCGTTTGCACTCTCGGGTGGCACCACTCGCTGATATTTTGGCATTTTCAGCATTTTGCCGATCTGCAGTCTATTCAGTGTATTACAAGCTTTCGATTTTTTAGCTGACCATCAAATATAGCATACAGTTACACACCTTTTTACGGAGTAGTGCAGAAACACTTGAGCATCAAACCTATTATAACAATAACTTGGTTAAAACCTTAACACGACAGTTGAAAGCACTCTAATCAAAACTTGATCAAACGATTACCCACTAACGACTTGCTTGAACGAATATCTTTTATCCTTTTAAGAAACCCAACAAAATTGAGCACGCAATTAATCGAGCATCTACATTACCACATATTGTATTAAAAAGATTGAATAACAACATAAGGTTTAGGAACCCAATATTAGAATAATCGGACAGACATACTTACCTAGCAACCTTCGGCCAAAGGATAATTTGAAGAATAATTCAGAGATATGCAAAGAAGCGTCGCCCAATTGATTTTGGAAAAAAAAAGACCAGTTTAAAAATCTTCAGTTAAAAACCAAAAAACAAAGAACGAAAGAGAGGGAGAAAGAGGGTGTAGAATTCGACTTACCCAAATGTTATGAACAGAAGGAGAGATCACTACCCAAACGAAAAGAAAAACAATATTGAAGAGAAGAAACAAGGAAGGTTTGGCTATAATGAGACACACCGATAGGCCAATTGAAAAGAGGAAGTGAATAGTATATTCGGTTCTATAAAGAAAGAAATAGAGAGAAAAGGAAAAATGGTTCAGTAGAGACAAGAGGGAGTGTGTTTAGGTAGCACTTGAACAAAGGAAGAAGAAAGAGTTAGACAAAGGAGAAGGAGGAAGAATGAGTTCAGCTAAAGGAGAAAAAAAATTTCAAAAAGAGGAATCCAAAATAGGCACTTGTTATTTTGTGTTTCGGCAAAAAGGATAGAAATAAGTTGAGATATATCGTTAGGAAAGAAAAATGACTCGAATAGTAAAAAATGCAACAAAAGGAAAATGAAAAGCTCTAGGGAAAAGCTTCCAAAAAACCAAAATAGAAGACCCTTATTCACCCTATACTAATTCGGCACTAAAGACCAAATATGCACCCCCAAGGACTTCCAAATTTGGCCAACAACTCCCCCTTAACAACTCCACAAATTTCTCTCCTTACCTCTCCACCTTTTCCCCTTCCAACAACCCAACAACCATATCATATCCATGATACTCTCCCCCTTTTACCAAGTCCACAACCACCCTACAGAGTTCAAAACAAACTCTATTTCTCACACCACAAAGTCAGAAAATAAAATCCCCCTTTGCATTACCTGGGATTCGAACCCTTGCCCTCACATATGCTCAATATGCCACTTGCCACCAAGCCAGCACGCTCATTTGCAACATAAATCCAATATAAATAATTTTAAGAGCTACAAGCTAACATCCAAGTTCCTTTAAGAGCCCAAAAACTAAAATTTTTCCAAAGGCCAGACTTGAACCTAGGACTTCTCCGGCACTCCCAAACACTCCCAATTCACTTAACCATTAAAGCAGACAATCAATTTGTGATATTTCTTGCAGACATAAACTTTTATGTGCATCCTCCTAGCGGCTTCCATGTACAAGTGGGTAACACCCTATCCTGAACCGTCACCAGAATAGGTAAGGGACATTACTGGACTTCAAAACTGATCAGAATAGAAAATTTACAATTCATAGCTCACATCAGAAATCAAACATAAAGTCCTTTTTTAAAAGTCTACTAGACCTCAAACATGCGTTACAAAGTGGGTCGGGACTAAATCGAACATATTCAAAAGTCTTAAAAACATATAGAAAATTTACCAAACTGTTGAGGTTACATGGACTGTGCGCCCCACATGATCTCCAGGCACACCCATGTGCCTAGGCCGTGTGAAAACAGAGCAAGGCTACTGGATTATACCCACGGCCATAAGACACGCCTGTGTGTCTTGGTCGTGTGAAATTATTTAGCTACTGTTTTATTTACATGGCCACAAGGCATGCCCATGTGCTATGGTCATGTGGTACAAAATAGACTTGGCATAAGTCCCATTTTCCACCCATTTTGGGTCCATTCTACAAGTATACAAAGATCTCAAATTACAATTCAAAAATCAACCATTTCTAGTCCTAAAACATTCAATCATAAGGCCAATTCATCAATTACCAGTTCATGCACTTTAACTATGTAATACCATACCAAATTCTCCACATTTCCATACTAAAATGACCATTTCTCAATTGGCCATATAAGCATCACATAACATACCAAAACTAAATTTGAATACAACCATAAGTTAGCGATTACCTTATGGCAAAACTTATACATCTCAAAACTATCTCTTAGTCATTCTAGTCTATACATGCCATACTTCAAAATTTATATATTAAAAGGTATCGAAATCAAGTTTGATAGTGTAATGATGATCCTCTACTATCCTCGAGCCTACAGTAGCTATGATATCTATAAAAAAGTTGGAAAAATATACAAAGTAAGCTACTGAGAGCTTAGTAAGCAATATACCAGTAAGTTCAATTCATTAACAAAAACTAATAGCCATCTCAATTAAACATAACATAAACCAAAATTCCTAACCACTTTACATAGGTAGTTCATGAATCAAACCATGCTCAATAGCTCATATACATGATATATTACATTATAAAGAATTAATACATATTCCATACTCATTATTTCACAGAAACAGAGTCTTTTATGTTTAGAGTTTTAATACGATACAAATGTACCTGAATCGATTTCACAATCCATATACTCGTTCTGTTTCTCGTAATTTATTAACAGATGATTCAGAAGTGACTTAGATGCTAATAATCTCATACACCGCCAACGTCCCTAACATGGTCTTACATGTGATACAGTATCGATGCCTCTGTCCCAGATAGGGTCTTACACATAATTTGATATGATGCCAATGTCTCAAACATGGTCTTACACGTAATATTCAATTGAAGCCTATGTCCCTGACACAGTCTTATACGATACCTTTGGACCAATAATATAACATTCTCAAAATTTATTCAGACTTTATACATCAGGCTCTCACGACCATCCAATACAGCTTATAATTCATAAATACGCATTTAGCATCCATACAACACATATTTGTATATTGACTTACCTCGTTCAGACTCGTACGAAAACAATCGACTATTCAATGACCTTTGACTTTCCCTGATCTAAGTCTATTTTCCTTTGTTCTTGATCTAACAAATTCAGATTCAACCATTCAATCTTACATTTCATTCAATTAAATCTATAAATACATATTTAGGGCACTTTGCAAAATAGTCCTCATACGTTACATTTTTGACATTTTAGTCCTTAATACACAAAATCACAAAATTCACCAAGACTATAGCTTGGCTGAATATTCATGGCTTTCATATAAGCCCATATAACACATTTATTTCACAATTTAGTCCTCTATAATATCATTTTCACAAATTAGCCCTTATAACTCAAATTCATCAAAAATCCAAAGACAAAACATTTTAATCTATCAACTATGTTTCATAAACCATTCAAATTCATCACAAAACTCTTGATATCAACCATGGCATCACACAAGAAATTGAGATATGGGCTTTGTAGTATACTAAGCAACGATCACAGAAACGTAAAAATTATAAAAAAACTGAGCTCAAAACATACCTTGATTTAACCAAGAAAGTGTCGGATGAATAAATGCTCAAACCCTATTCTTTTGTTTATAATTTCAATGAAGAAATAAAGAAATAATATGAATTCCTTCATTTTGTTTTCTTTAATTCAAAATAAAACATGTATTACTATTTTGCCCTTGTTTAATAAATCATAAGCCATGTTGAATACCCATTTATGACATTTAAAATGTTCAATGGTCTAATTGCATCATAGATACCTCATGTTATAAAAACAATAGCTATTAAATACCTTTACCAAATAGATGGCAACTATGACATTTTCTATAATTTAGTCCTTTTGTTAAAATTCAGCATATAGACAGACAATTAAATTCATAAAAATTTCACAGCTATTAATTCACATATCATAGACACAGAAAATACTATTAAAATATTTTTAGACTCAAATATATGTGGTCCCAAAACCACTATTCCGACTAGGGTCTAAACCGGGCTGTTACAAATCTCTCTCCTTAGGGATTTTCATCTCTGAAAATCTTACCATTAAACAGATTCGGATATTGCTGTCTTATTGCACTTTCAAGCTCCGATGTTGCCCCTTCTAATCCGTGATGATGCCATAGTACTTTTACAAGTGGAATCTTCTTGCTTCAAAATTCTTTCATTTCTTGGGCTAAAATACGGATCGGCTCTTCATCATAAGATATATTAGACTTTAATTCAACCTAAAAAGGGAATATCACATGAGACAGATCAGATCTATAATGTTGAAGCATTAATACATGAAACACATTATGTATCTTTTCCAGCACTAATGCCAACATCAGCCTATAAGTGACCGGCCCGACTCGTTCAATGATTTCATACGGCCTGATAAACCTCAGACTCAATTTGCCCTTTTCACCAAAATAGAGCAGTTTCTTCCATAGAGGTACTTTCAAAAATACTTTGTCACCAACCTCAAATTCAATATCTTTCCATTTCAGATCCGCATATGATTTATGACAATTAGCAGCAGTTTCTAGACTATCTCTGATCACTTTTACTTTTATTTCTATTTCTTTTATCAAATCAATCATGTATATCTTATTTTCACTGAGCTCAGACCAGTATAATGGTGTTCTATATTTTCTACCGTATAAGGCTTAGTATGGTGCCATTTTAATGCTTGATTGAAAACTATTGTTATATTTGAATTCAATCATAGGTAAATAATGCTCCCACGTACCTTCAAACTTCAGAATACAACATCTCAGCATGTCTTCAAGTATCTAAATGATTCTCTCACACTGACCATCTATCTGCAGATGAAAAGCAGTATTGAAATGCAACTTTGTACGTAATGCCTCTTGCAACTTCTTCCAGAATCGTAAAGTAAATCTTGGATCTCTATCAGATACAATAGACAGTGGTACCCCTTGCAATCTCATAATATCAAAAATATAGAGTTCAGCTAGTTTATCAAGTGAAAAATTAGATCGTATCAGAATAAAATGAGCAAATTTCGTCAAACAATTAACAACACCCAAATTGAATCTTTCTTTTTAAGAGAGAGGGGTAATCCCAAAAAAAAGTCCATAGTCACTCGGTCTCATTTCCATTCAGAAATCATAATTTGTTGTAACAAACTAGAGGGCACCTAATGTTCAGCTTTAACTTGCTGACAGAGCAGACATTTTGAAACAAAATAAGATATATCTCTTTTTATTCCTGGCCACCAGTAAAACGATCTCAAATCATTATACATTTTCATGCAACCCGAATGTACAGATAATTTACTACTATGAGTTTCACTCAAAATCATCCGTATCAGTTCTGAATTTCCCAGAACACAAATTCTATTTCTAAATCTCAAACAATCATCAGCATCAACTCAGAATTCAGAATCAGAATCACACTAAGCTCGTTTTGTAATTGATTTATTATCAATCTTTTGAGCTTCACAAATCTGTTGAATAAATAATGGTCTTGCTTTCAATTCTACTAAAAATGAATCATTTTCAGATAATGAAGAAAAAAAATTCATCATACGCAAAGCAAATAGTGATTTTTAGCTCAGAGCATCAGTTACAACATTTGCTTTTCCCGGATGATAATCAATAAGCAGTTCATAGTCTTTTAATAATTTTAGCCATCTTCTCTGTCGTAGATTCAGATCTTTCTATGTCATCAAGTATTTTAGACTTTTACGATCAGAAAATACATGACACTTCTCACCAAACAAGTAGTGACGCCAGATTTTCAAAGCAAAAATTATCGCAGCTAACTCAAGGTCATGAGTAGGATAACTCTTTTCATGCGGTTTTAACTGTCTTGAGGCATAAGCTTTAACTTTGCATTCTTGCATTAGAACACAACCCAGTCCATTTAACGAAGCATCACTGTAAATGATGAATTCTTTACCCAATTCAGGTTGCACAAGTATAGGAGCTTTAGTTAACAGAACTTTTAACTGATTAAAACTATTCTGACAATTATCAGACCATTCAAACTTTACATATTTTTGCAGCAGTCTTGTCAACAGAGTTACAATTATCAAGAAATCTTTTACAAAACAACGGTAATACCCATCAAGTCCTAAAAAACTACAGACTTTAGAAACATTCCTCGAAGGTTTCCAGTCTCAAATAGCTGAGATTTCGCTCGGATCAACACGGATACCTGATGCAGATACAATGTGACCCAGAAAGCTAACTTCTCATAACCAGAATTCACATTTGCTGAATTTCGCATATAGTTGCTTATCACGCAGAGTCTGAAGCACAATTCTTAGATGTTCAGCATGCTCACTTTCATTCCTCGAGTAGATCAAAATGTCCTCAATAAATACAACAACAAATTGATCTAGATACGGTTTGAAAATTCTGTTCATCAGATCCATAAACACATTGGCTGTATTTGTTAATTTGAAAGGCATAACTAAAAATTCATAATGTCCGTACCTCGTTCAGAAACCTATTTTAGGAATGTCAGAATCTTTCACTCGTAGTTGATAATAGCCCGATCTCAAGTCTATCTTTGAAAATACAGTAGCACATTTTAATTGATCGAACAAATCATCAATTTGGGGCAGAGGGTATTTATTCTTTACAGTCACCTTGTTGAGCTAACGGTAATCAATGCACATTCTCATCATGCCATCTTTCTTTTTCACAAATAGAATAGGAGCACCCCACGGTGAGAAACTCGGTCTAGTAAAACCTCGATCAGTCAATTCTTGTAATTGAGTCTCTAATTCTTTAAATTCAGTTGGGGCCATTCTATACGAAGCTATTAAAATCAGAATAGTTCTCCGAATTAACTCAATCCCAAACTCAACTTCTTGAATCGGAGGCAAACCTAGAAGTTCTTCAGGAAATACATCAGAAAATTCACGGACAACAGGCACAGATTCAATCTTTTTTGCAGACATTTTTGAATTAAACACATAAGCAAGGAGGGCTTCACAGCCCTTCCTCACATATTTCTGAGCTTTCAATGCAGATATCACAGCTGGTAGTCCATTCAAATCATTAGATTCAATTTGAACAATTTCATTATTCCTGCATCTCAAGTCGATAACTTTTCATTTGCAATTAACAACGGCATCATGCAAAGTTAACCAGTCCATACCTAGAATTATATCAAATTCATTCAACAGCAATAGCATCAAATTAGCAAAGAAGTAGATATCTCGAATCATTAATGGGCAGTTCTTGCAAACTTTATCAACTAGTACATTTTTGCCTGAGGGGTTTGATACTCTAATGAAAAATTCAGTAGACTCTACAGGAAAAGTCTTATTGTATACTAAATTCAGACAGATATAAGAATACGTTGATCTAGGATCTATCAAAGCAACCATAGAGGTATCATAAAGATTAAAAGTACCAGTAATCACGTCAGGAGACGAAGCTTCTTCACGCACTCGGATAGTATAGGCTCTAGCAGGCGCTCGAGCCTCAGATGGCACAGCCGTATCTTTGGTAATTCTTTGACCACCACTTGCATTTCCCGCGTTTCTGGGAGGACTACCTCTAGCGGAGGTATTGCTTGATCTCAAATTTTGCACTATCCCTTATTCAATAGGTTCATAACAGTCTCGAACACAGTGATCTAGAGACCCACATTAGAAACAAGCTCGGTCTTTCAATCCACAATCTCCTAGATGTCTTTTACCACAATGAGTACATTCAAGTTTCTTAGATCTGACATTCCCGACACTTGCAACAGAGGTAGCAGGACTTCTAAAACTTGAACACGATTTATCACGATCTCTGCTAGAATCCCACCTAAATCTCTGAACGGTTAGAGTCATCTCGAAATTTCTTTGACACAGACTGAAATGATCTACCCGAAGATCTCTTTCGAACTTCTTTAGCTTTAGAATTAGCTTTCTTCTTTTCACAACTAAGTTCCTCGGCTTTACAAGCTCTTTTAACTAACACGACAAACTCATTCCAATCAAGAATTCTAACCAGAAGTTTAATGTCTTCATTCAAGCCCTCAACAAATCTTTTGCACATAATGGCCTCTGTAGATACACATTCCCGTGCATACTGACTCAATCTTACAAATTCTCATTCGTATTCTGTAACAGATTTATTACGTTGTTTCAATTCAAGAAATTCTTTACGTTTCTAATCAATGAAACATTGACTTATATACTTCTTTCTAAATTCAGTTTGAAAATAATCCCAGGTGATACGTTTGCTCAGAACCACAGATGTCAATGTTTTCCACCAATGATTTGCCTAATCTTGTAATAAGAAACCGCACATTTAACACATTCTTTCGGAGTACATGACAATTCATCAAGAACTCGGATTGTATTTCCAAGCCAAAATTTAGCCCTTTCTGCATAATCATTAGTAGTAGCTCGAAACTCTTCAGCCCCATACTTTTTAATCTTATCTACCTGAGGCTTATTCAGACGAATTGGATTACTCATAAGTGATACAACTGGAATTGGTGGAGGAATAGTCGGGGATAATGGTAGTTGAACAGCCGGATTTGTCCGAACATATTGAGTGAATCTCTCATTCATCAGTTGAAAGAAGGCTTGTTTAACCTCTCCCTCATTACTACTTGTAACCAGTCTAGAATAAAATGGTGCTATCCCTTGAGTGGGAGCAGGCACGTTACTTTTAACATTGTCAGCTACGGCTCTTTCAAGATCCATTACTATATGAAAAACACATTTAATTTATTAGGATTCATCACACTATCACAGTTTAAATATATGGCATGTATAGCTAGACCCAAATACGCTACATTAGTCCAAGAATCGACTAAACCTTAACTTTGATACCAATCAAATTATAACGCCCCTATCCCAAAACCGTCGTCGAAATAGGTAAGGGGCATTACCGAACTTTAGAATAGATCAGAACAGAAAATTTACATTTCACAACTCACATCAGAAATCAAACATAAAGTCCCTTTTTGAAAGTCTACTAGACCTCAAACATCCGTTGCAAAGTGGGTCGGGATGAAACCGAACACATTCAAAAGTTTTAAAAACACATAGAAAATTTATCAAACGGTTGAGGTCACACGCTTGTGTGACCAGGCTGTGTGCCCCACACGATCTCTAGGCACACCCATGTGCCCAAGCTATGTCAAAACAGAACAAGGCTATAGGTTTATACCCACAGCCACAAGACATGCCCGTGTGTCTTGGTTCTGTGAAATTATTTAACTACTATTTTATTTACACAGCCACAAGGCACGCCCGTGTGCTGTGGTCGTGTGGTAAACAATAGACTTGGCATAAGTCGCATTTTCCACCCATTTTGGGCCCATTCTACAAGTATACAAAGATCTCAAATTGCAATTCAAAAATCAACCATTTCTAGTCCTAAAACATTAAATCATAAGGCCAATTCATCAATTACCAATTCATGCTCTTTAACCATGTAATACCATACCAAATTCTCCACATTTCCATACTAAAATGACCATTTCTCAATTGGCCATATAAGCATCACATAACATACCAAAACTAAATTTGAATACAACCATAAGTTAGCCATTACCTTATGGCAAAAGTTATACATCTCAAAACTATCTCTTACTCATTCTAGTCTATACATGCCATACTTCAAAATTTATATATTAAAATTTATATATTAAGTAATGCTGATCCTCTACTATCTTCGAGCCTACAGTAGCTATGATATCTATAAAATAGTTGGAAAAATATACAAAGTAAGCTACTAAGAGCTCAGTAAGCAATATACCAGTAAGTTCAATTCATTAACAAAAACTAATAGCCATCTCAATTAAACATAACATAAACCAAAATTCCTAACCACTTTACATAGGTAGTTCATGAATCAAACCATGCTCAATAGCTCCTATACATGAGATATTACATTACCAAGAATTAATGCATATTCCATACTCATTATTTCACAGAAACAGAGTCTTTCATGTTCAGAGTTTCAATAGATACAAATGTACCTGAATCAATTTCACAATCTATATACTCATTACGTTTCTCTTAATTTATTAACAGATGATTCAGAAGTGACTTAGATGCTAATAATCTCATACAATGCCAACGTCCCTAACGTGGTCTTACATGTGATACAGTATCGATGCCTCTGTCCCAGACAGGGTCTTACACATAATCAGATATGATGCCAATGTCCTGATATGGTCTTATACGTAATATTCAATCGAAGCCTGTGTCCCTGACATGGTCTTATGCGATACCTTTGGACCAATAATATAACATTCTCAAAATTTATTCAGACTTTATACATCAGGCTCTCATGGCCATCCAATACAGTTTATAATTCATAAATACGTAGTTAACATCCATACAACACATATTTGTATATTGACTTACCTCGTTCGGACTCGTACGGAAACAATCGACTATTTAATGACCTTTGACTTTCCCCGATCTAAGTCTGTTTTCCTTTGTTCTTGATCTAACAAATTTAGATTCAACCATTCAATCTTCCATTTCATTCAATTAAATCTATAAATACATATTTAGGGCACTTTGCAAAATAGCCCTCACATTTTACATTTTTGACATTTTAGTCCTTAATACACAAAATCACAAAATTCACTAAGAATATAGCTTGGCCGAATATTCATGGCTTTCACATAAGCCCATATAACACATTTATTTCACAATTTAGTCCTCTAAAACATCATTTTCACAAATTAGCCCTTATAACTCAAATTCATCAAAAATCCAAAGACAAAACATTTTAATCTATCAACTATCTTTCATAAACCATTCAAATTCATCACAAAACTCTTGATATCAACCATGGCATCACACAAAATCTTCAACAAAAATAGAAATTGAGATATGGACTTTGAAATATACTAAGCAACGATCATAGAAACGTAAAAATTATAAAAACAATTGAGCTCAAAACATATATTGATTTAACCAAAAGAGTGTCGAATGAATAAATGCTCAAACCTTATTCTTTTGTTTATAATTTCGGTGAAGAACATGAAGAAATAATATGAATTCCTTCGTTTTGTTTTCTTTAATTCATTATAAAACATGCATTACTATTTTCCCCTTATTTAATAAATCATTCATAAGCCATGTTGAATACCCATTTATGACATTTAAAACATTCAATGGTCTAATTGCATCATAGGTACCTCATGTTATAAAAAAATAGCTATTAAATACCTTTACCAAATAGATATCAACTATGATATTTTCTATAATTTATTCCTTTTGTCAAAATTCAGCATATAGACAGATAATTAAATCCATAAAAACTTCACAGATATTAATTCACATATCACAGACACAGAAAATACTATTAAAATATTTTTTAGACTCGAATATATGTGGCCCCAAAACCACTATTCCGACTAGGGTCTAAACCGAACTGTTACAGCCCAATTCTACTAGGCCCAAATTTAGAGTGTTACAAAGGTAAACCCGGTAGTTCCTCTGGAAAGATATCTAAAAAATCCCTCACAGTGCGGATGTCCTTAACCAAAAAGTCCACAAAATTCAAAACACTAATGTAGGCTAAGAATGCGTCACATCCCTTTCTTACCAACTTTTCTACCGCCAATGTCGAGATCATATTACTCAAATAATTTCGTCGCTTCCTAATCACGACTATCTCAGTTCCCTCTTCAATCCTTAGAACAACCCTCTTTTCGGCACAATCCAGACTCACGCGATGCTTCACCAACCAGTCTATGCCTAGAATCAAGTAAAACTCCCCAAATAAAAGTTCCATCAAGTCAGTCAAGAATACAGTCTCTTGGACCTCCAACGGTACATCTTTGAATAGTTTACTGACCTAACAAATTGCCCCAATGGACTTACCACTGATATCTCACTAAAAGTACTCTCATAAAGTATCCTCAAAGTCTCAGACACAGTACATGCAACATAGGAATGTGTAGAGCCTATGTCTATCAGTGCAAATTAGGAACTTACCCATGATGATGTCTGGAGCATCCTCACGACAACGTACAGCATAGACCAGCACAAGCTGCCTTGCCTCAGTCAGCCCAACACATCTGCCCGGTTCTCTCTGACTTCGACCCATACCGTTACCACCTTTAGCCTTCCTTGGCCCCTATGTGGCTGTTGTACCCCTCTCAGTGGCTGTGCAATCTCAAAAACTGGAGCTTGCATCTGATTACCCTCAATGGATAATTATTAACTCGGTGCTCAGTAGACTTGCACCTTAAACATGCTCCAGTAACTCTCCAACACTTACCTGGATGGCTCCTATTACAGTGTTGACAAATTGCCACCTAGCAGGTACAACCACGATGGGCCCAATTCTTATGGGCCCATTAGTCCTGGCCTTTTTCCTAGGATTTATAGTAGCATTAGAAGGCTCTGGATCCCTCTTAGCCTTCCCTCTGTCATGGTTCTTGTGCTTAGTACGCTTCACCTCCTTGGCTTTCTTGGCCTTTTCGACTAAAGCCAAGAAATCCAACTCCTTCTATGGAGCTATCAGAACAAATAGGCTATCATGAAGACCATTCTCAAACCGCACACAATACTCGTACTCGGTCGACACCATGCCCCTCATATAACGGCTTAGTCTCAGGAATTCAGCCACATACTTGGCCACAAAACGGTCCCCCTGGGTGAGATTCAGGAACTCACATTGCCTAGCATTAGTGTAGCTGGCTCCTACATATTTACTCTAGTAGGTAGTCTTAAACAAATCCCAAGTCAACTGTTTAGGCTAACTGCTCTCATTAATAGTCAACCACCACTGATATGCTTCGTCTCGAAGCAGGGACACAGCCTTCTTGAGCTTCTGCTCATCAGTAAGATCCAATCATCCATGATGCGCTCTGTGGCCTCCATCCAGTACTCAGCCACGTAAGGAGTAACTCTAGCGATACCCCTAAATACCTCATCCTATTGGACTGGAGTCGTCCCGTAATCGACCCATGGACCCTGATCCAGTATTAAGCCCAGTGACCCTCTTTAAAATCTGAAGCATGGCTTGGAACAGTGCGTCGTCCCCAACTGTACAGCTATAAGGTCCTAACCCCGTATCAGTCATAGGCAATGTTGGTGTCTCACTAGTATCTATCACCGGTATAGTATCAGAAGAGAAGGACTCAGCTCGAGCCCCTCTACGGTCTCTACCTCGGCCTCTAGTACCTTGTCTATGAGTACCACGTGCGCTCATCGTATCTATCCAATTAATCTGTATTAAAAGTTTTATGCAAATCAGTTTATAGTTTCGATAATTATTAGCAAGTATTTGATGCAATTTAGTATCAGATGTTTAAATTCTGTTATCACGAGAGAAGGAATCGTCTCCCTACTATTTTAGTTTACACTGCCTAAAGTGTTTCAGGAAGGTACTACCTAGGGCAATCTCATAACATAGAAACAGTGTTTCTCAATCAGATCAGACAGTATCTCAGAATATCTAGACATGCTTTAAGTCAATTTAATCACAGTTTCAGTAACTTACTTGGATCAGTGCCGGAGGCTCGGTGTACCACTTTCTTAGTATCAAAAACATTTCAAAATAATTTTCTAATCATTTCTCTAAACCATACTTTAAAACCCAAAAACCACAGCTGAATTTTGTAACTTGGCTCTTATACCACTAAATGTAACACCCCAAATCTAGCCTAGATGTTATGGCCGAATCTGACGGAGTCACATGAGACTGCTTTTTGGAAAAGCTTTAGCAAGTTGAAAAATTATTCCAGTTATTATCTTTACTTAAGTCAGTAAACTGATAATTAAGTTATTTTTCAAACCCATTTCTTTTACGTAAAAGCTCTTAGTTAGTTTTGGAAAAACAAATCGATGTGATGTTTTGCAGTTTTAAAATAAATCCATAAATAATAATTTAATTCCCAAAATAAAACAAAAATAGTCTAAGTCCCAAATTACATAAATAACCCCAATATAATAAAAATAGTAAAAATGTTAAAGTCATAAACCATAGCAAATGTCTTAGTAGTCACCGATGAGCCATCCGCTACACCGATCTATCTACTGCTGGGGATTACCTGATAGATAAATAAAATAAAGAGGTGAGTTTTTACAACTCAATGTATAAACAGATATCAGACAATCAGTCATAAATAACGCTTGAACCCTTAACAAATAGAATGTAGGCCTTAGCCCACTTAGAATAGAATCAGATAAATTTGGGCCTTAGCCCATACAGATATACATGCATATGAAATCAGTACAATTGTAACACCCCTAAACCCGTAACCGTCGCCGGAGGGTTAAGAGACATTACACAACATTCATTTAATATAACAAAAATTCACTCGTACAAATCATGTCATAAATACTTATGGGGAAACATCCTAAAAGTATATCAAATTTCTAAATCTAAGTTATACATGTATAAACATAATCGTACGTACATCATCAATTCAATCAAAATTTTGACCCCCATGAATCGGTTAAAAGATCTTACACCACCAATTAACTTTAAGACCACTTTTTGCATGCATTATGACCAATACTATTCAAATTCTCATGGTAAAAGAATGTCAAAATTTAGCAGATTTTAAGACCAATTTCACTAGTTCGATTTACCAAGCTCAAAACAATGCGTATCGTAGCATACATCCATACCGAACCTTAATCTAATGGTTACATTCAAACCACACATGTTTCATAAAACTTAGATATCAAGATATAACTTACTACAAGCCTAGTTTACAAAATGCATAACTTACACTTCCATTCGCATACAACATAACCAAGTTGAAAACCATAGATGTGGATGTAAGGTATTCGGGTAAGCCATTTTCGCATGGCTAACTTAATTACAACATCAAAATCATATTTGTTTAACATCAAAATGTCAAGCCTATACATGTCATTTTTAAGGTTTAGTTACAAAATACCGAAAGATGTTTTGATAGTGTGGATAACTTTAATCCTGAAATTCCAGAGACCGTAGCTAACGAACGAGATCTACAAAATGGAGATTTAAGGGCAACGGAGTAAGCAATCATATGCTTAGCAAGTTTTTAAGTAACAATAATCAATTAAAAGAGTAGCATAGGGATATTTAAGCTTGACTAATTCTTCCCTAGGCCGAATAGGAACATAACTAAAGTACTACTTCCATCGTTCATGTCATTTTAACAAATCTTATTATTCATTCTAATCACGCAAGTAATATCAATGTATCCAACTAAGCTCAACCTATAGCCGAATATGTTCATCTCAATTATCATGTTAAACTCATGCATATACACATACATCCCATGTCCGTGTAGTTGAACTTTTTGAATCAGAACTCACACATAACAATCAAGTTATAAGCGTTTGAGTGACTTTAAAAAATGGTCAAAGCATCCCCACCGAATTTCATAATCACAATCCAAAGGTAATCAAATTCTCAAACGGGAGTAACATGCATACCTGGCTATCTTACAGTAGGTAGCACATTTGTTTAGGATTGTTTCGACATTTATTATATAATTGCTCGCACAAATGCCTACAAGATTTTAACCTAGATATGATGCCGGTACGGATGCCCTTCGGGACCAAACTCGATTTTTAACACTGGCTTCGAAACTAAGTTCGGTCATATCATTGGCTCGAAAGCCCTTCGGAACTAAGTCCGGATATATCACTGGCTTGAAAGCCCTTCGGAACTAAGTCCAGACATATCACTGGCTCGAAAGCCCTTCAGAACTAAGTCTGGACATATCACTGGCTCGAAAGCCCTTTGAGACTAAACTTGGATTTAAACCCCAATTAGCATTCACACATATAAATATATTACATTTGAATATCATTCCCAATACTCGAATACAATCAAGGCATGTTTGCCAACCATAACATTCAGTTTACTAGTCATAAACAAAGGGCACAATTTCATTTCAAGATATAACAAAAATTCAAAGTTAACATTCGGCTTCAAGCATTTGCATAGGTTATCTTTCCCTCAACAACATTCAAGTATAACCTTTAAGTCTGAATTTATATATATTATGCATATGCTCTATGATTTCATCATGTCATGAGCTAAAATTCGTTACTCAAGAACTTACCTCGTATCTTTCTAAATAATTACGGGTCGACTATTCCGTCGTTTTGGCTTTCCCCTTATCTGAAGTTGTCCCTCTATGCTCTTGAGCTTAATCAAACAATTTGAATGTATCAACTTTCATATACATCACTTAATCAAAGCAAGAAGCACAAAATATCCTCTCTATGCTCCACATACACATTCGGCCTTATACCACTATGTTACAAGCCAAGCCTAACTTGGATTAGATTAAATATACATATTCTTTTGAATCAACTTATCATTCATGATATAATAATTATCCAATGCCGACTATGTTTCACATAGTGAGCTAAATTCTTGGCTCCTATTTGGTACATATTAGTATGCATATAATACCATCAAACATGGTTCAAGTTCAACCGAATGTTTTCAATGAAATTACAAGGCACAGGCATAGGGTCTATATACATATATTTACCATAAAATCACCACCTTTTAAAACATTTAACAAGTCCTTCCTTAGGATATGCATCATGGCCGAATGCTTCACTAAGGTTCTCACAAGCATTTTCAATTTCAAATTCTAAAATTTTTAAGGCCAACTTTCTAGCTCTATTTACAAAAACCTCTCATAACATAATCTATAAGCAAGTGATTCAATTCCACCATTTCTTCAACTAGTTACTTAAATTCACCTTTGGCAATAGCATATCCTTATTCAAAACACACCATTTAATTAAAATCCAATACATAAAACATCAACTACATTCTCATAGACATCCATGGACATTTCTCTTACAAAACCACATTGACAAAATGAAATTTCATCAATCCAAAACAAAAATTTAACCGTGGGCTAGGTAATACTTCAACTAACAGCTCAATTCATGCAAAAATTTCAAAGAATCAAAATGACCATACCTTTACAATTAAGCTATATAAATGCCGATTGCTACCTCCTATTTCCTTCTTTCCTTTTTACTCTATTCGGCCGAAATAAGAGAAAATAAACATGAATTTTTCTCTTTTACTATTTCATGCAATAAGCCTTATAATTGAATTACCAAATTGGCCTCTTTATTTACAAGACTCTTTCACTAAGCATGTCCTATAATGTCCATGCAAATATGTTTTGGTTTAATCACAATTTACCTCCCTCCTTTTTAGAGAACATCAACAATCGGTAATCACTAATTATCCCTCTTGTTTTACCTTTTTCTCAATTAAGTCACATTGCTTAATTTTTTTCACATGTAATAATACAAATTCAAAGCACTCAATTCCACTATAACGTACACATAATTTAAAGTATAAAATATGTCATTTGAACCCATTCATTTTATACCTTTCTAATATTAGTCTCTTAAAATTTAGTCCCACATAAAATATATATTCCCATTCGAATCCTTTTTATTTCAAAGCACATTAAATTAGAAAAGAATTATAACATTCACGTTTAACACATGCATGGTCACATATTCAGACATGAAATACTTTATTCAATTCTTTCAGTGACTCAATTTAGCGGTCTCGAAACCGCTTCCCAACTAGGGTCTAAATAGGGTTGTCACAACAATACATACCCATCAACCTTGCACACCATCTCTATCCACCCTACAAATCATGTGGGGATAAAATCATCCCACCTAACCCTACACACCAAGTATGGGGATAAGATCGACCCATCCAACCCTACACACCATGAGGTACCGTATAACGGCACATAATAATAAATGTAACATAGCTTCCAAATAATCGACTAAAAGCCTTACAATCTTTGTTCTCTTCACTAATAATCCCACCCCCAATGCAATGCAAGTTAATATTATGGCATGCTATAATACATATAACAAATCATACTCATATAATCAGAATAGATCAGGTTAAATATACATGCTAAAGAGACATGCATTTACATCTATCAATATCAGTTAATAGAATCAGGGGTCTATGATATTCTTACCGACCTTTCAACAGGTCATAGTCGACTAAGGTGACCCGTACAACCTTATAGTTCAAATAAGAGAAATGGGCTCACACACCCATGTGGCCTACCCGTGTGGGTCCACACGGCCCAAATTGACCCACACAGCCTGGCCTAAAATCCCACAGGCTCGTGTGGGCCCATACGCCTGTGTGGCCCATATGGCCTAATTGGCCTAGCACGTGCCTTACACACGGCCTAGCTAGCCATCACATGCCCGTGTCCGTCGTGCCTGTGTGGCACTTGCATGGCGTGGCTCGTTAATCAAATAGTCGTGTCTCACCACACGGGCTCCACACGGGTAGTCCATATGCTCGTGTAGTGTCGACAACGTTGTTTTTGGCTTTCATTGAAATGCATTTTTAGTGCAATTAGAGTACATACTTGGTTTATTTTTGACCTTAACGCTATTTTGAACACTTTAAAACCTATAATTAGATTAACTAACCTTTTAAAAACTTCAAAACGAGCTTCAAACAACAATCTAGAAATGAGAAATCAACTTACCGCTTCCAAACGTTCACTACCTCGAATCAACTCAATGATCCGTTGATTCCAGTCTCCTGATCATCTCCTAAACAGTAACTAATACCTCTAAATTAACACTTAAAGCAAAAGATATCTGAGCTAAATGAATCAGAGACTTAACAACTAACCATCACGCCAAAGAATTACAAGAGCTCATTAAACCGAAGCAGCGACAAAAGGAAGAAACAAGGGAAAAATTGACAGCAAAGTAGAGGATTTTGGAAAAAACCAAAGAGAAAAGAAGGAAAACAGAGATGTAACGCCCCAAATTTTGGGCTTGAAAGAAATGGGCTTTGTGTGTCGGAGAAATTAAAATTTTGGTTGTGCAGGAAAATTTTCATAAATTGTGTGTTTAGTTTAGTGGATAAGTGGTTAAGGAGGAATTCGGAGTGTCGAGCAAAAATATTAATTTTTGCTTCCTTAGGAAGACTTAAGCTTTTGACCTTACAAATAATTTTAGTTAAAGTTTGAGACGAAGGGACGCTTGGTCCAGTGGCCAGAGGCGTTAGCAAGCAGGAAGGGAGTGCTAGGTTCAAGCCATGGTAGTTGCAAAATTTTGGTTGTTTTTTTAAAGCCAACCTAGATGTCGACAGGAAGGCTTATTAAAGATTTGTATAAAAAGGTAACACAAGATAAGGTGTAGTCCAGTGGCAGAGGCGTGTGGTTAGGGTGCAAGGGAGCCTGGGTTTGAGACTTTGCTTGAGCACATTATTTTTGTTTTCTTTTAAGTAAACTTGGAGCCTAGCCTGAAGGCTTTATAATTAATTAAGGAGGAAACGTGACACAAATAAAGCGGGCGGTGCAGTGGTAAGGGGCGTGTAACATAGTGAAGAGGTTAGAGGTTCAAAGCTGGGTGTTGGTGAATATTTTTAGATTTATTTAAATGATTCAGTCGCTGGGAAGTAGGCCTTAAAAGAAGTTGAGAATTAAATATCTCACAAGAATAGTTACGGTGCAGTGGTAAGTACCGTAAAGGTGCATAGAGGTCTTGGTTTCGATCTGCTTTGTGCACAATAAACTGTTATTTTGTAGCTCACGAGGGGAAGGTAATTGAATTTAATCGAAACACCCAAGCTTTGATTGAAATTTGAATTAAGCATGTTGTTGTTCAGTAGAAGGAATTTGAATGTAATTCAAACTGGAGTGTTGGGTAAAATCTAGGAGTTTGAATTTGGCAGGTGTTGTGGCCGATTATGGATGCTTGGGGGTTGACAAATTTGATTAGAGGCTTTTGTTAGGTGTATTCAGCAATTAGGAAGCTAGTTAGTGCCAATTTTGGTTTTAGTTTTGTAAGCTGATCGTTTTGTTTTTTTTTTGTTTGAAGGTCATTTATTGTTTTTGTATTTTGCTCAAGATCCCGAAATGCCAGAATTATTTCTTTCCTTGCTCTTCTGTTTGTGTCGAATGGTCTCTTCTTTTTACATTTAATTTTGTTTCTTTTCTGTAAAGAAGAAACTGAATATCACTTCATTCTCCTCTTCAAGTTCTCTACTCATCTCTTCTTCAATCAGTTTCTATAGCAAAACCTTTTCTTTTTTATTCTCATTTCTTTCCATCCTTGAAACGAGTTTCTCTTCTCTGGTAATTGGCTGAATATTAATTGGTAAGTTTGGGTTACTTTTGCTCTTTCAGTTTTTCTTCATCCTCTAATTGCCGAATCTTATCTCTTTTCTCTTTTCAATACTTATTGTGGTATTGGTTTCCTTTTTTACTATATTTCAATAATGGTTTTTACCTAGATCTTCTCAAGATTTAATAGTAGGACAAGCGACTTGGAGTAGACAACACTCTCGATCAAGGTAAGCATTTTGTTTGTTGTTTTATTCTGGCGTTAGTGGAGGCCGAATGCCCTCATAGGTGGTTAAGGGTGACTTATGACAGATGTAAGTCACTTGTTTATTCAACTCTTGACAGATAAGGTTTGATGCAGATCTTGGAAACAATAGTGGCTAGCAATTAGTGAAAGGATAATAAGGCTTGATAATTAAGGTAAGGGGGTTAATGTGATTTCGATTTTTAGTAAAGAAAGGAGCTATATTTAGCGTATGATTAACTATTAGGTTTTGATTGATTATAGGTTAGAGATTTGCAAGCTTGAGTGCTGTTTCCCAAAAAGGTGTGTACTACACCGTACACACAACATATCGGCAAAAGCCGAAATTCTAAAAATTCAAAATTTTAGAAAGCCAAAAGATTGGCAATGGCAACCACATGAGCGCACGAACACTCGTGTAGAAAAGATCGATGTGACGATAAAGGCCCTATGAGCAATCTCATGGTCTTGGGTTGCATTTTGGCCAACCGGGCCGAAATGGGCCAAATAGGCCTGATAGGCCCCTGGGCCCGAATGTGCAAAATTGATGGATTGGTAAGAAATGACCAACCGGTCACGATGGTTACATGGCTTTGCATAGATTTAGGCCTGATGGGCCATATGAGAGCATGGGCCTGTTTGGGCTACGTAATGGGTATTTTGGGCCCTAGTGTTTTTGTATTTGCTAAAAGGGCATAAAACTCACTAAGTGGCTATGGATATGTTAATAGGCCAAGTTATGCTTTTAGGCCCGTAGTGAAAATGACTGAAATACCCATAAGGGGTAAATTTACGATTATACCCCCGAGGGTAAATAACTATTTTTATGCTATGATCTGACTGTCGTTTTGAAGCATGCCTTGTGATTTATATATTTATATGTGTTGCATACATGTCATATTGCATATGGGTTGGGATTATGTTGGAGGAAAAATATGTGAGGGTCACACAGTCGCTTGACGATTGTGGATCCAATGAAGGCTTTTAAGCCCATTATATGATTAGCAGCTTTGCTGCAACATTCTGGTTAGTGTCGTAACCAGTGCTAACATTGTAAGTTTAGGGATAGCGTGGGTGATTTATACCTCACAGGTAGTGCAAGGTTGGACGGAGGCAAGTGTAGGGTTTTTATGAAATATAACAATAATTAATGTTTTAAAAAGTAATGACACTTTAAATGATAACAAATTCCTTAGTTGAAACGGGTTTTTACGAAAGAGGCTTTAACTTCCAATTGAATTTTTACCAACAAAACTAGTTTCAAAAAACACTCTAATGTGACACGCCAGACTCAGGCCTAACTTCTAGGCCGGGTTTAGGGTGTTACAAGAGAGGAGAAAAAGAAAAAGCTTTTCAACAGAAGGGAAACCAAACAGAATAACTCTCAAATCCCTCAAATCCTCCCATAACCGTCCACTCCCCCTCTAACATCAGAATTTTAGTCCAACTCAAATTTATCTAAGGTGAATGAGCAATAAAATAATGCCCCCACCGCGATTTGAATAGAAGACCTCAAGCATAATCCCTTGCCACTTAACCACTAGACCAGTAGGTCCATTCTGATGTATTTTTGCAAATAAATTCTTTTAAGCGTATTTGCCAAGGGTTAGGCTTGATTCAAATAAAAACCAAAATTTAGCCTAACTTAAGGCTTGAACCTAGGACCTCCCCAACACACCCATAACACATATCCATTGAAGCAGACAATTATTTGTGTCATAATATTGTACAAACAAATTCAGAAAATTTTCATGCCACAAATTCCCAAAAGCCGGAAGTACAAAAATTTGGGGCGTTATAGTAGTATGTGTCTAGGTTTACTAATCTTTAAGGATCGCAGGGTAGTAGCAAACTAGTGCTTCGTAGGGCTAGCAATAAGCTAGGGGTTCCCGAGTAGGTCGTGAGGCGGTGCTCACCAGGTTGATGCGAGCTATTAGATTTCTAAGTGGGTGGGTTCGCAGGTGACCTAAACATGTATTTTTTTTACTTTATTTTTTATGGTATGTTTAGAAAGGCATGCAATTAGGATTAATTTTAATATGATTTATGATGAAAACGTGTGGTATGCATGGTTGGTTGGTGTATTTTATGGTATTTTAACAGGGAATCATTTTAGTGGCTAATATAACTTTCAAAATTTGGGTTGAGCCATCTTTTCCAAGTTTGGGTGCCACAAGCTCAGTTATGATAGTATAGTGGAATGACTTCGTGACTAAATGAGTTTATAATTAATAAAGGAAAAGCTGAAAGTTCAAATATAAATCATTTAGGCCGTAATTGCATATGTCCAATTAGTCCCTTCGCTAGCTTGTTGAAACCATAAACTAATTGCGTGTTTGAATCAAAATGAATAGAATGAATAGAAATAGAGAAATAGGAAACATTCAAGAATGATTATACATTTCTCTAAAATGGAGAAATTGAATCATTTGGAAATGAATGCAGGTTTCTCAAAAATGGAAATGGAAATGAGAAATGGTTCATTTGCAAATATATAAAACATGTACATCAAGAATAAATATAGTATGTACATTATATAAAATAGTGTACCAGGTTGCGTGACGAATTTTGTTAATTTAAGTTTAGACATGGATTACTGGTTTGATAATAAATGTGTTTTTTTTTGTGAAATTTTCATGTCCGTTTCAAGGTTCATCATTGGTATTTTTGGAATTGAAATGCAATTCAAAAAATATTTTTAAAATATTTTTTATACACTAAATGTTAACTCTATTACAATCTAGACATAAAAATCTTTTGGTTGAACATAAACTTAGAAAATTAAGCTAGGTGTGTGTGCGAGGTCCTAAGTTTAAGACAAGTCTTTGGCAAAATTTTGGTTTTTTTATGAGTAAGCCATATCTTTGGTCAGTAGGCTTTTAAGTAAAAGTTGGTAAATAGTTAATAGAATGGGCCTGTTTTTCTTGTGGCTAAGGTGTGTGTGGGTGTGTTGAAGGTCTGGAGTTTGAATCATTACATGAGCAAGGGTGTTGATTTTTTCTAGGTGGATGGTAAGAGCTTCAGTTTAGCTGAAACAATGAGGTGGTTGTATGTAGTGGGGATTGTGGGAGTAAAAGTAGGAGAGAATTAAGGGATTAGAGGAGTTATCGTAATATTCAATTCCGGTAGTTTTTGGCATATCCAATTCTTTCTCTTCCAATTTTGCTGATGAAATTTCTCCCTTTTGCTATTTCCCATTCTCGGCTTTTGTTCTTCTTTCTCTTATCTTCTCTTTGATTCATTCTTTTGTTGACTATCACTGTCACATTTTCTAGTTCAATTTTTGTCACATGTTTTGGTAAGTAAGTTTTGGGCTTTGTAAGTTGGGAATACTAAGTATTTGATTTAGGTTATTGATGTTTAGATAGTAGTATATTGCAAGTATCGAGGTTCTTCTCATACTAATTTGTAATCGACTGATTCAAGGCGGGGTAAGTTTTCATCACTTTAAGGATAAGTATCAGATTCGAGTTCGGCTGTAGTTCAATGTTTAAATGATTAATTGTGTGAAATATAGATCAATTATGGGTTCAAGATTTCTTGGACTTGATTTTGCATCAAAAATGATACAGGTGTGCACCCGAAACGTAGAAAATAAGATTCAGTAAAAAGCTAAAAAAGTAAACTGTCGACGTCAAACGAAACTGTGGTCGCCCGTGTGGAAGGCTGTGTGCCATGACACAGGTGTGTGATTAACGAGGCTAGGCCATGCGCACAAGACACGGCCGTGTGATGGCCAGGTAGGCTATGTGCGACACAAAGGCTAGACTATATTAGGTCGTGTGGGTCTACACGGGCGCATGGAATTCTAGGCCAGGCCGTGTGATCTATACTGCAAAGGCCAATTTGGCCAGTGTGGGCCACATGGGCAAGCTACATCAGCATGTAGGCCCATTTAACCGAAATGATTTCTAGAGTTGCACGGGTCACCCAAGTTGACTGTGAGCACTACCTTGGCCTTAATTTTATGATCCGAATGTATGTTATGCATGTTTACTGATATGTATATATGATATGTATATATATATATGTAAAGTATGACATTTATTGTATGTTGCATTGTATTGGGTTGGGATGATGATATTTGGAGGAAGTGTACTAAAAGGCTTTAAGCCTAATATCTGACAGCTCAGCTACATTATACTGTTACGTGCCACATTTGGTACTATTTGGAGTGTAGGGATTGGTGGGTGTTTTAAACCCCTCATAGAGTGTAGGAATGGACGGAGACGGTGTATGGAAGCTGGTTAGGTAGGACTTTGTTTAATGATTACTGATTATCTGATACTAAAATAGAAATGGGCTACAACCCAAACTACTACTGATACTAAAACGGGCTTAGGCCCAGACTGTACTTAACTATTTTCTGTTAATTGATTGTATGCATGTTTTCTGTGGGATTACACACTGAGTTTATATAATGACCCAAATTTCACTGGCACTGGAAAAATAAGTCGTAGGGCCTCCGTCTTGGTAAATCGAGTTACTAAATAATTATTAGAAATATTTGAGTGTTTAATTGTGTGTTTACTTAAGCTTTGAATAAGATATTTTAATTCAATTAGAAATAATTAGTAGAAAGGACTAAATTGAATATAGTATAAAAGTTTAATTATGGAATGGAAAAAGGTTAAAGGATTAATTAGTAGTTAAACCGAATTAGTGACATGCGTATTTATATTATTAGTACAAGTGTATATTAGATATAAAATTATTTACTTAATAATTAAGTAAAAGATACTTGTTTATTTGTTTATTATTTGTTTATTAATTATAATTATGTAATATTATGTTTTATTTATTTATTTGTGATGGTGACAAGTGTATGGCGATGGGTAATACATGTGTCTATGTGTGTATAATACATGTGTATTAGTTTTATTTGTTATTAATTAGATATTTTATTAGTAATTATTAATTTAATAAATAAAAGAAATAATAAACAAATCATAAAAGAAGAAGAGAGCAAGAAGTCACGAAATTGAGAAGAAAGAAAGAAGAAAAGAAAATAAAAAGGGAGAATTAGGGTTTGAAAGCTTGGAAGTTAAATTGGTAAGTCAATTAAGTCATTTTCTTTGTAATTTTGATATTTTTTGAAGTCTTAGAGTTGAATATTTTTGAATTTATGTGGAAATATTGAAAGTCGATAGATATTTGAGTAGGGTTTATGTTGAGCAAATGATGAAGTTAGGGATTAATTTGATAAAATTATTGATTTGAATTGATTTAAGGACTTAATTGTAAAATAGGCTATAAGTTTTGAGTTTTAGGGGCTAAATTGAAAGATATTTGAAATTATGGAAAAATGATGAAAATTTGATAGTTGTATTGAAGTTTTGATGGAAATTGAATAAGGAAATGATGTGAATTGTTAAAACGAAGAAGATGAATGTAATTAGGACAAATTTGGTATTATGGTAAAAGTTGCATGGAAAACTATTATTCTATATAAAATATGTGTGCTATTAATTAATTATAATTATGCTAATTTTCTAGCAAACAAGGAAACCGAGACGTCCAATATGAAGGGAAAGGAAAAAGTGATCGAAGAGTAGCTCAAGAGAAATATCAGTTTGTATTATCATAATTCAAGTTATTTATTATTATATGTTTAATTGTATTATATATGTGTGCATGGAAATGAGTTGAGATAAGTAGTGTCTTTGAACTGAATATGAATTGGGTAATGTTGATATGCTTATGACTTTGAAATTGAGATTGAATTGTTAATGTGATTGAATTGAATTTGAATGATTATGATCAAGTGGAAATAGAAATGAAGTGAAAATATGTGATTATGTGAATTTGAAACAAGTTGTGGATGAATTGTGAAATATGTGAAAAAATGTAGTTAAAGTGCAATCGATGTGAACTTGACTGAAATAGAGAAAGAAATCTAATACCCTATTAACTAAGAAATCCGATACCCTATTAACTAGTCAGGCTTAGTGGATATAGTTGGCATGCCATAAGGTTCAGGAGAGTACAGGATTTGTCGGCTATGCTGATCAGGCACTTTATGTGTCGTATTTCAGGCACTTTATGTGTCGTATATCAGGCACCTCGTGTGTCGTATTCAGGCACCTAGTGTGTCATTCCAGGAACTATATATGTCGTATATTGATCAGGTACTATGTACCATTTAAGGCACAATGTGCCGTATTGGTGTGATTGGGCTGGAACCCGAGTATCTGTTAAAGTCCGGAGTGTTAATAGGGGTAAATAAGAGAAAAGAGAAAATCAACTGAATTTGATTATTTGAACCATTGAATGAACAATGAAAGGGATATTGTAAAATGAAATGAGAAATGAAACCGTGCTATGAGATTGAAAGCATGAACCAAAGGTTCATGAAGTGTTTACATTTGAAATGTGAATTGCATAATTATATATGGTTATGAAATGAACCAAATGTTCTTGAATTGTTTGAAATCTCAATGATGATACATATATTGAATCAATTATTTGAATTATGTTGGCTTGGTATGAATTTGTATGCGTGATTTGCTAATTATCTCTGCATGTTTTGATATTATGTTGTTGATATAAAATGAATTATGATAATAGCACTGAGTATTTCCAATACTCAGCGTACGGTTGTTTTCCGTGCGCAAGTTAGGTAGAGTTAAAGTCTAGCTCAGCATTCAAATCAATCCCGACTTCAGCTCAAATTGTGGTGATGAATCTATCTTTTAGAAATGTGGCATGTACTAGGTGTAATTTTAGCCACTTGTAATTACTTATGTTTTGAATGTAAATATGGTTTATAAACCTTAAGAAGTTTTTGGTATGATTGAACAAACATTTGCTAAGTTTGGAAATGAAATGAATGGTATTTGATTAAGATTTATAAGTCAATGATTTAGGCATGAATAAGGTATGTTTAGTGGGTAAAAGTGGCTTTAAAATGATGAAAAATATGGTTTTCACAATGCCAAGACACATAGACGTGTGCCCAGGCCGTATGGGAAAGTCAAGCTTGCACACGGGCTAGTCCTACGGCCATGTGTAGCAAGTCAAATCTGCCCATAGCCTGGCCCTACGGCCTGGCCCTACGGCCATGGGAGCCCTACAGGCAGACCACACGGGCATGTCTTAGGCCACACGGGCCTATGCCCTTGTTTTCAAAAAAAGTTTCCAAAGTTTTTGGTTTAGCCCCAAATCACTTCTTAAAAAATATTTTGGGCCCCGTAGGCCCATATTAAGGACAATTTGATGGAAATTAGAAGGTTTTAGATTGAAACTCAAATTTATGTTTCGATTTTATTCGTTTACTGATGTATAAGTCTAGTAATACCTCGTAACCCTATTCTGGCGACGGTTTAGGGTTAGCGGGTGCTACGGTTTACATAAACACACCCATTCTATTTAATCTATACAGGTAATCTCCAAATTTAAACGGTTAGGTGCAACGGGGGACTCGATGGTGGCCACTCGTATTTCTAGACTGATTTATTTGATTTATGGTTTTACTATCTCCATTTTATTCTTGTTATTTTTGGGTTTTGTGTAATTTTTAGGACTTTTGAATTGTTTTCTTTTTTTTTTGGATTTTAACTGCTTAAGTAGTTTTTCGATAGCAACCTCAACGTGAAAATCAGATTTATTAAAAATGAACTGTTTTTTAAAAACTAAAGTTTTCTTAAACCTGAATGATTTTCACTTAAATTCAATGATTTTACAAAAATTCCTCGTTATAATGAGTTTTAACTTAATGGAATAAATAGATAAGCGTTTTTTAGGCTAACATAAGATTAAGAAAGGTAACTTAGTTTACAAATCTCGTTCTATGTGATAGCGCCAGATTTGGCCATAACGTTTAGGTCGGATTAGGGTGTTACATTTAGTGGTATCAGAGCCAGATTACAAAACTTGGCTATGGATTTTAGGTTTTAAAATTGATTTTTTAAATTAATTTTCAAATGATTTGGGATTTTCTAAATTGAGCATGTGGTACACCGAGTCTCCGGCACCGATCCTGTAAGTATTCTAAAACTTTTATAGGTTCAAACTGAAAAATACTATAGATAGTATATTTTGAAACTACTATATGTAGTATACTGTGAAAATACTCTAGTTAGTATATACTGGAAACTGTAGTCAAACTAAAACTATAGTAAATTGATAGAGACTGTATGTGCGAAAGAATAAACTCTGAATTTATGATCCTGCTCCATATAAAATATCTGTTAATAACAACTAGAACTGTAACTGATTCATAAAATTTCTAATTCAGATAAATTTGATTAGATATGAGCGCATGAGGCATCGACGGACGGGGTACTAGAGGCCAAGGTAGATGTCATAAACGAGCTCGGGCTGAATCCTGTTCTCTAGATAGCATGCCGAATCTAAACACTAGCGAGATGTCGGTGTCACAAGTTACTAATACTGGATCACAAGATCGTGCGGCTGGGAACGACACACTATCCCAAGACATGTTGAGGATACTAGAGAGGGTCATTGGGCCCAACACTGGATCTGGGGGTCAAGGGTCAGTTATGGAATGACTCTAGTCCAATGGAGCTGAGATCTTCATGGGTATCACTAGAGTCACCCCAAGTGTGGCCAATTACTGGAATGAGGCCACAAAGAGGATTATGGATGATTTAGATTGCACCCCTAAGCAGAAATTAAATGGTGCAGTCTCACTGCTGTGGGATGAGGCTTCTCAATGGTGGCTAACTATTAAGGAGGGCACTCTGCCCGAATGTCTGACCTGGGAGTTCTTTAAGACCACCTTTCAGAGGAAATATGTGGGAGCCAGTTATGTGGACGCCCGTAGGAGAAATTTTTTAAACTCACACACGGGGATCGATTAATGGCCGAGTATGAGGCTGAATTTCTGTGTTTGAGTCACTATGCGCGAGGTATAGTGGTGTTCGAGTACGAGAGGTGTGTCCACTTTGAGGATGGCCTCAGAGAAAACTTAAGGGTTTTGATAGCTTTGTATAGGGGAGCGAGGTTTTTTTTCTTAGTCAAGAAGGCAAAGATTACCGAGGAGGTTAAGTGCACTGAGGGAAAAAACTGAGATATAGAGAAGTAGGAACAAGAGGGATTCAGAGCCCTTAAGTTCTCTATAGAGGCCTAAGAAAAAGGCCAGAGCTGATGGGTCGATTAGAGCTAAGCCCTGTTGTTGCTATTGGACTGCAGCCATGTGTAGATTATGGTAGATGCCATCAGGGTGAATGTTGGAAGAGGATTGGGGCTTGCTTGAAGTGTGGGTTGGTGGAACATTGCATCAAGGAGTGTCCACTGACGGCTGATCAGATCCAAGCTCCGGGTATTGGTACTGCACAGCCATAGGTTGTTCAGCAACCACCGTGGCGTCATGGTCAAGCTAAGGGTAGTAATGGGTTAGGTCGTGGATAGAAAGCACCTAGTAGAGGTGCTGGATAGACAGAGGCAGGGCAACCTGCTCTCGTATATGCTACACATCACTGAGAGGATAGAGATGCTCTGGATGTCATCATAGGTACGTTTCTTATTTATGGTGTACCTTACATTGCATTGATAGATATAGGATCCACTCACTCCTATATATCATGCACTGTGTCTGAAAATTTGGGAGTTTTGGTTGAGAGCACTAAGAGTGAGGTTACTATACTAAGTCCATTAGGGCAATCCGTTTAGGTTAATAAACTATTTAGATACATCCTTTTAGAGGTTCAAAGGGCAATCTTTCTGGCTGATCTGATAGAGCTTCCATTTGGGGAGTTTGACCTAATTCTAGGAATGGATTAGTTGGTCAAGTACTGGGTAAGCTTGGACTATGTGACTAAGAGGGTTGTGTTGAGAACTGAGGAGGATAAGGAGGTAGTCATGATTGCAGAGTGCTAGAATTGTTTATCTAATGTGATCTTTGTAATGGTGGTGGAAAAGTTGGTCCGTAAGTGGTGTGAAGCATTATTGGCCTATGTAAGTGTTTTTCATTCTAGGGACTCTATAGTTAAGGATATCAAAACAGTAAAAGATTTTTTGGACATCTTTCCTATGGAGCTATCGGGTTTACCTCCGAATTAGGAAGTGAAGTTTGGGATTGAGCTTCTCCCTGGTATAGCTCTAGTGTCCATCGTCCCTTATCAAATGGCACTGAAAGAGCTTACGGAGCTTAAGGCTTAGATTCATGAGTTGTTGGATCGTAGGTTCATCTGCCCCAGTGTGTTTTCATGGGGAGAACATGTATTGTTTATAAACAAGAATGATGGAACCATGAGGATGTGTATCGACTACCGACAACTGAACAAGTTGACCATTAAGAACAAATATCCACTTCCGAGGATTGATGATCTATTCGACTAGTTCTGAGGGGCTTCTCTATTCTCCAAGATTGATCTGCATTTTGGGTATCATCAGTTGAAGGTTAAGGAGGCTGATGTGCACAAGATAGTGTTTAGGACTCGTTATGGTCATTACGAGTTCCTACTGATGCCATTTGGACTAACTAATGCACCAGCAGCTTTCGTAGATCTGGTGAATCGAGTGTTTTAGCCCTATCTAGATCAATTTATCACGGTGTTTATCATGACATATTGGTTTACTTGAGGAATGAAGATGAGCATGATGAGTACCTTAGAGTTGTTCAGCAGATTTTGAGGGAAAAATAACTCTACGCCAAATTCAGCAAGTGTGAGTTCTGGCTTCGTGAAGTGACTTTTCTGGGTCATATGGTTTCTGCAGAGGGGATTTGATCCTCATAAGATTGAGGCTATATTGGATTGGAAACAGCTGAAGAATGTGTCCGAGATCCGCAGTTTTCTAAGACTAGTGGGTTATTATCGACGTTTTGTAGAGGGGTTCTCCTTGATCATAGCTTTGTTGAGTAAGCTTTTGCATAAAGGAGTACCTTTCATTTGGTCTGAGGCATAGCAGAAGAGCTTTGAGAAGCTCAAGACTGCATTGACTAAGCTGTGGTCTTTGCACTGAAAATCTAGAGGCACTACTTGTACTGTGAGAAGTGTATCATCTACACCGATCACAAAAGCCTCAAGTATCTCCTTACTTAGAAAGAGCTGAATCTTAGCCAGCAAAGATGGATCGAGCTAATTAAGGATTACGATTGTACCATTGAGTACCATCCAGGCAAGGCCAATGTAGTGGTTGATGCGTTAAGTCGTAAGGTTATGACTGATCTAAGGGCAATGTCTGCTCGATTTAGCCTGTTCAACGATGGTAACTTATTAGCTGAGCTTCAGGTTAAATCGACTTGGATTGAGGAGATTAAGGGTAAGCAGTTGGAGGACTAGTCTTTGGGTCTTCGGTTCCCATAGATTGGGAGTGGTAACACTACGAATTTTGGACTGAATAGTGATAGGTTACTCTATTTCTGTGGGAGAATCTGTGTTCTGAATGATACTAATTTGAAACTGTCTATACTGAAAGAGGCGCATAGTAGCCCTTATGCTATACATCCTTGTGGAAATAAGATGTACTGAAATCTTCAGGAACTGTACTAGTGGCCGGGATTGAAACTAGAGGTTACAAATTTTGTGGCTAGATGTCTGATGTGCCAGAAAGTTAAAGCTGAACACTAGTTACCCTCGAGATTGCTGCAGCTGGTTAGGATCCCTTTATGGAAATTAGAGTGAGTAACCATGGACTTTTTTAGTGGGTTGGCCCTAACACCCATTAAGAAAGATTCAGTTTCAATCATTATGGATTGATTGACCAAGTCTACACACTTTATTCTGGTTAGGATTGGCTATTCTCTATAGAAGCTGGCGAAGCTTTACATTTCCAAGATAGTGAGACTGCATGGGTATCGGTTTCGATCATCTTCGATAGAGATCCTCGTTTCACGTCTTAGTTTTGAAAAAAATTGCATGAGGCTTTGGGTTCAAGGTTAGACTTCAGTACTGTGTTCCATCCTCAGACCGATGGTCAATTTGAGAGGGTGATTCAAATACTGAAGGATAAGTTGAGGAGTTGCGTTTTTGTTTCCAAGGTAGTTAAGAGGATTATCTGCCACTTGCGGAGTTTGCTTATAATAATTGCTTCTAGTCTAGCAGACAGATGGTACCTTACGAAGCTTTGTATGAACGTAGGTGTCGCAGTCCTCTATGTAGGACTAGGTTGGGCAAGGGACATGTTTTGGGTCCTGAGTTGGTTTCTGAGATAGAGGATAAGGTTAGACTGATTTGGGATCGTTTGAAAGCTGTTTCTAACAGGTAGAAGTCCTATGCAGATCTGAAGAGACGTGAGATTGAATATTCTGTAGGGGACTTCATATTTCTCAAGGTCTCACCATGAAAGAAAGTTTTGAGGTTTAGTCGTAAGAGCAAGTTAAGCCCTAGGTTTATTGGACCTTACCGTATTCTAGAACGAGTGGGACCAGTTGCTTATCAGTTGGAGCTACCTCTAGAGTTAGATAGTATTCATGACGTGTTCCACGTTTTGATGTTGAGGTGTTGTCGCTCTAATCCTACTCACATTGTTCCGGTTGAGGAGATCGAGGTTAGGCCAGACTTGACCTTTGAAGAAGAGCCAGTGCATATTCTGGATTACGGCGTAAAGGTTCTGATGAGGAAGTCTATCCTTTTAGTAAAGGTGTTGTGGTGGAATCATAGCACTGAAAAAGCACGTGGGAGCCTGAGGATTCGATGTGTTAGTAGTATCCTGACCTTTTCTGATCAGGTAAATTTTGAGGCTGAAATTTTCTTTTGGGCCAGAGTTGTAACTAGAGGTATGCATGAGTTGGGCGGCCCGGCCAGCTCGAAATGTGGGAGGGTTTGGGCAAAAATATAGGCCTAAAAAATGGGCTTGGACAAAAAAATAAGGCCTGTTTAAAAAATGGGCCGGGTTCGGGTAAGGATTTTTGGCTCGGGCCGGCCCAAATTCACTAAAGACAAAAAAATATTTTTTAATATTATTTTTTTATTATTTTCTCCCGATTTTGCTACCATTTTACTATTATGTTGTTATTGTTCAGATATTGTATAAAACTTATTTTATTGTTAATTTTATTATTTTAAAGACATTTGTTAATTTTGTTATTATTTTAGAGGCATTTACTTATTAAGTTGCATCTATTTTTTTGATATTAAAGTATGCATATTTTTTAAAATTTATTTTTAATTTGTTGAGAAATATTTATTTTGATGTTTTTTAGTATTTTCGATGTTTATATATATTTTAAAATTATATAAAAATATAAAAATTAATATGGGTGGGCCAGGTCGGGCATGGGTTTTAACATTTTTATTCGAGTCGGGCTTGGGCAAAATTTTAGGCCCATTTTTAGGCCCGGCTCTGCCTGAGCCTAGCAAACGGGCCTAAATATTTAGCTGGGCCCGGCCCAAACCCAGCCATGCCCGACCTAAACCCAGCCCAGCTCGGCCCATGCACTCCTCTAGTTATAACTCCCCAAAATTCTTATTTTTGTTTTTGTGAAAGTGTGACAAATGTGTATCTACTTTAGTGGTTAAGTGTTCCGGGTGTGTGTGAGAGGTCCCAAGTTCAAGCCAAGTCTTTGGCAAAATGTTAGTTTTTGCCCTATCTTTGGTCAATAGGATTTTCAGTAAAAGTTGGTAAATAGTTAATAGAATGGGTTTGCCGGTCTGGTGGTTAAGGTGTGTGTGGGTGTGTTGGAGGTCTGGAGTTTGAATCATTAAATGAGCAAGGGTGTTGATTTTTGCTCGGTGGACAGTAAGAGTTTCAGTTTAGCCGAAACAGTGAGGTGGTTGTGTGTAGCGGGGATTGTGAGAGTGAAAGTAGGAGGGAATTAAGGGATTAGGAGAGTTATCATAATATTTAATTTTGGTTGTTTCTGGCATATCCAATTCTTTCTATTCCAATTTTGCTGACGAAATTTCTCCCTTCTGCTCTTTCCCATTTTCGACTTTTGCTCTTCCTTCTCCCATCTTCTCTTTGATTCGTTCTTTTATCACATGTTTTGTCACCTTTGCTAGTTTGATTTTTGTCATATGTTTTGGTAAGTAAGTTTTGGGCTTTGTAAGTTGTGAATACTAAGTATTTGATTAGGGCTATTGACATTTTGACAGCAGCATATTGTGAGGATCGAGGTTCTCGTACTGATTTGTAATCGACTGATTTGAGGTGTTGAGGTAAGTTTTCATCGCTTTAAGGATGAGTATCACAATTCGGGTTTGACTTTAGTTTAATGTTTAAGTGATTAATTGAGTGAAATACTGATCAATTATAGGTTCAAGATTGCTTAGAGTTACTTTTGCGTCAAAACAAGATACAGGTGTGTACCCGAAACGCAGAAAATAGGTTCGGTAAAAAGCTAAAAAAGTAAACTGTCGATGCCACACCGGTGTGTGGTCACCTGTGGGTAGGCCGTCTGCCATAACACAGGAGTGTGATCAACGAGGCCAAGCCGTGCACGCAAGACACGACCGTATGATGGCCAGGTAGGCCATGTGCAACACACAAGCTAGACTGTATTAGGCTGTGTGGGCCACATGGGCGTGTGGGTCCACACGGGTAGTCCATACGGGCATGTGGGATTCTGGGCCAGGCCATGTGATCCACACGACCAAGGCCAATTTGGGCCGTGTGGGCCACACGGGAGTGTGGGCCCACACGGGAGTGTGGGCGTGTAGGCCCATTTAACCGAAATGATTTCTAGGGTTGTACGGGTCACCCAAGTCGACTGTGGACCTACTGTAGGGTCGGTAAGCATTACCTAGGCCTCTAAATGTGTGATCTGAATGTATGTTATACATGTTTATTGATATATATATATATATATATGTATGACCGATTGTTGCTTAAGAGCATGACATTTATTGTATGTTTCATTACATTGGGTTGGGATGATGATATTTAGAGGAAGTGTACTGATGGCTTCAAGCCTAATATCTGGCAGCTCAATTGCATTATACTGTTATGTGCCACATTCGATACTATTTGGAGTGTAGGGATGGGTGGGTGTTTTAAACCTCACATAGAGTGTAGGGATGGACGGAAATAGTGTGTAGAGGCTGGTTGGGAAGGACTTTATTTAATGATTATTGATTATCTGATACTGAAACTGAAATGGGCTAAGGCCCAAACTGCTACTGATACTGAAATAGGCTTAGGCCCAGACTGTACTTGACATTTTACTGTTAATTGACTGTATGCTTGTTTTCTGTGTGGATTACACACTGAGTTTACATAAATCACCCCTTCTATTTTAATTTGTACAAGTAATCCGCAAACTTAGGCAGTTCGGCACGGCAGGGAACTCGACGATGGCCACACATATTTCCAAACTAATTTATTTGATTTATGGTTTTACTATCTCTGTTTTATTCTTGTTATTTTTGGGTTTTGTGTAATTTTTGGGACTTTTGAACTTTTTTCTTTTTTTGGATTTTAACTGCTTAAGTAGTCTTTCGATAGCAACCTCAGCAAAAAAAATCGGTTTTATTAAAAACGAACGGTTTTCTAAAAACTAAAGTTTTCTTAAACCTGATTGATTTTTACTTAAATTCAATGGTTTTACAAAGCTTCCTTGTTATAATGAGTTTTAACTTAATGGAATAAATAGATAAGCGTTTTTGAGGTTGACATAAGATTAAGAAAGGTAACTTAGTTTACACTATAACGTCTAGGCTGGGTTTAGGGTGTTACAAATCCTCTAGCTCAAGCCAATTTTAGTCCTTCAAGAATCGCTTTGACTTCAATATGGAAGATATCATTCATACCTAATACAAAGGCTAAAATAGTACATTTAATAATAAAGAGACTAATTTAATTTATTTCCTATAATACAAATACATCCCGAACACTTTAAAAGTGAATTTTATGTTTGGGTTTTTGATGTGTGAAATATTGATGGATTCTAATTAAGTTTTGATTGATAAACTAATAAATGTAATTAAAATATATTATAAGATACAAAATTATTGTTTGATTCTTCCATAAGTCGGGTTAGGTCACTTTCATTGGGTGACTTACCTCTAAGTCTTCTCACGACTACATTAATTCACATTTTCTTTTGAGATTCTATGTAGAAAAAGGATGTATGGAAAGGGAATTATCAAAACAGGATTACGATAGTGTTGAAAATAATGATATGTTCGGAAATAATATAAAAAAGGTGTATATAATTAGCAAAAAATATATATATTGTAGCGTTACTATAATTTTAAAATATATTATTGTTAAAAAAATTTTAAATTTCATATAAAAATTTAAACATATTTTTATTTTTTTTAGAGAAAAATATATTTTGTTGATTGTTTTAAGGCTTACAATTTTTTAAATAGTTTTAAATCTTTTATAAAGTATTTAATTTTTAAAAAAAAAATATATCTTTTTAAAAAGGAAATTCATTAATTTATTTAATGAATAAGATCATACAATTTGAAGGGAGAAAAATAACAAACATACGTTGTATACGTTGAAGGACAAGCTCTATTAATATAACAAAAACTTCAGTTTCAGCATCAATGGATCATTATGGCACGTTGGCAATTGGTTCTATCATAACTCAAGCACAATATATTAGAAGTGATTGCAAATACTTAATATAATAAGGAAATTAGCACTAAATGGTCCAAGCACTTAAAAATATGTTTTTATATCACTTTAAATTTCAAAAAGAAATTATTTTCTAATAATTTTTAAATTTTTGTTAAGTGTGATCGGTCACAAAAAAAAAAAAACACCTTTTATACAAAGATTTTAAAATTCTTTTAAAAAGATAAATTTGAAGTCTGCATTGAATTCTAAGGAAAAGAGTAGATTCAAGAGTCGGTTATGTGTAAAGAAAAGATTGTACTAGCCCTACAACACTCAAAATTGGTACTTATTAATTATGCAATTGTTAATAAATTTAAAATTTAAAAATGAGAAATCTAATGATTAATTATGACCCCTTGAAATGAAACACTAACTTTTCGAGTGAATTAAAATTTCTTAGTGAAATAATTTTTGGTATCTCTTGACATCCACAAAAATATGTAAAAGAAAGTAAAAGTCGTAAATTCACTTGATTTAGAGAAACAATATCTCCAAATTAATTTGATCAGTGGTTTGTTCACCGCTTTAGATGCTTGTGTCCAATAAAAGTATATTTTATAAATTAACTTATTATTAAACATTAAAAAGATATCTGAAAGCATACTTTTTTATTAATTTTGTTTTAAGTCACCAAAATCTATATTGAACAAATCAAATTTAGTGACAAAATTAAATAAAATTTTAAGTTTACTTGCAAAGTTCAATCATGTATGAGTTAATTGTTAAATTTACTTATATTTTCAAAGTGTAATGACAGATATCAAATAATAATAGTGATAAATTTCAATACACTTATAATATAGTGACAAATTTACAATTTAACTCCAAAACTATTGAAGTTTTTATTCCTACAAAATCATCTACATTTTGTGGAAGAGCTCGTCAATTACTGAAGTTTAGCCCTAAAGACCCATTTGTGTTAATAAAGTTAACATTTACTGTTTAAAAAATATTATTTTTTATTTAACAGAGTTAATATTTTTAAAGTTTTACAGTTTTATAAATGAAATATTTCTTCTAGAATTAAACTACAATTGAAAAAATTTAAAATATTTTTTATACAATAAATGTTAACTCTATTACAATTTGAATATATTTAATTAGAGTAACTAAAATAAAATATTTAATAATAAAAGGAGGAATTTGATGCACTCGAGATCCCAATTACTTTTAACCGTATTTTATGCTTGCGTTTTTTATGTATAAAGTATTGATGGATGTTAATTACGTTTTGATTGATAAATATATTAAATATATTATAAGTTAAGAATATTTTTTTTTTTTACATTTATTAGATCAAAATATTTTGTTAGTTGACAACATTTAAAATTTAATACTTTTATTTAAAAAGTTAAAAATTAAGTCCTTTTACTTTTTTAGTATAAAAAACTTAGTCCTACCATTGGGATTGTAAGTATTTTCTATTAAAATCTGTAAACTTGGATATACGCTGAGTAGTCTGCCTTCATATAATGTTGCATATGATTGATAATAAAAAACCTATCAAGTTGAAAATTTTTAATGGAATTAAAAATGATTGGACTAGAATTTTTAAATTAAAAAAATAGGAGGATTGAATTTTTTTAACTTTTAAATTACAGGGACTAATAACATATTTTAAACAATTTATTATTCTGAAAATAAAAGAATATATAGTAATTAATAAAATATATTATTTAAGTTTTTTTAAATGGATTATGTGGAGTAATGTGAAGAAAATTTAGGAGAAATTTTGGAAATTCGCTTCTTTGTACGTATTTTTTAAAGAAAAAGACTTGACATTTATTTTGAAATTTCTTCAAAACTTCGCTTTCCTTTTTAATTTTGAAACATATTAAAGCATGGTCCCTGGGCTTTTCTTCATCATCCAAACTATTTTATCAACTCAACTTCCCTTTTCCTACTTTTTCATTTCCTTGGCTTATTCCGTCTTGCAATCATGAACTACAACACTTGCTTTCATCTTCTTTTAGCTTTATTCATACCATGTTCCGTACTTTGCTTGGCTATGACAGTCAGGAATTTCATATAAAATTTCAAACATATTTTTATTGATTTGTTCGAGAAAAATATATTTTGTTGATTGTTTTAAGGCTTACAATTTTTTACATAGTTTTAAATATTTTATAAAGTATTTAATTTTTTTAAAAATATATCTTTTTAAAAAGGAAATTCATTAATTCATTTAATGAATAAGATCATATAATTTGAAGGGAGAAAAAAAACAGACATACGTTGTACACGTTGAAGGACAAGCTCTATCAATATAACAAAAACTTCAGTTTCAGCATCAATAGATTATTATGGCACGTTGACGATTGGCTCTTTCACAACTCAAGTACAATATATTAGAAATGATTGTAAATATTTAATATAATAAGGAAATCAGCAATAGATGGTCCAAAGCACTTAAAAATATGTTTTTAGATCACTTTCAATTTCAAAAAGAAATTATTTTTTAATAACTTTTAAATTTTTGTTAAGTGTGATCGGTCACAAAAAAAAAACACATTTTATACAAAGATTTTAAAATTCTTTTAAAAAGATAAATTTGAGGTCTGCGTTGAATTCTAGGAAAAGAGTAGATTCAAGAGTAGGTTATGTGTAAGGAAAATTAGACTAGCCCTACAACACTCAAAATTGATAATTATTAATTACACAATTGCCAATAAATTTAAATTTTAAAAATAAGAAATCTAATGATTAATTATGACCCCTTAAAATAAAACACTAACTTTTCGAGTGAATTAAAATTTCTTAATGAAATAATTTTTGGTATCTCTTGATATTTAAAAGAAAACAAAACTCGTAAATTCACTTTATTTAGAAAAAAGATATCTCTAAATTTATTTGATCAGTAATTCACTGCCTTGGAGGCCTATGTCCAATGAAAGTATATTTTATAAATTAACTTATTATTAAACATGAAAAAGATATCTGAAAGAATAACTTTTTATTAGTTTTGTTTGAAGTCATCAAAATCTATGTTGAACAAATCAAATTTAGTGACAAAATTAAATAAAATTTTAAGTTTACTTGTAAAGTTCAATCTGAGTTTAATGGTAAATTCACTTATATTTTAAAAGTGTAATGACAAACATCAAATAAAATATAGTGATAAATTTCAATACACTTATAATATAATGGTAAATTTACACTTTAACTCGAAAATTATTGAAGTTTTCATCCCCAAATCATCCACAGTTTGTGGAAGAGTTCGTCAATTACTGAAGTTTAACCCAAAAGACCCATTTGTGTTAATAAAGTCAACATTTACTGTTTAAAAAACATCATTTTTTTTATTTATAGAGTTTATATTTTTAAAGTTTTATGGTTTTATAAAAAAAATATTTCAACTAGAATTAAATTTTTAAATTACAATTTAGATATATTTAATTAGAGTAATTAAAATAAAACATTTAATAATAAAAGGAGGAATTTGATATACTCAGATTCCAAATATTTTTAACTTTTAAATTACAGGGACCAGTATCATATTGTAAACAAAAAGAACATATAGTAATTAATGTGAAGAAAATTTAGGAGAAATTTTGAAAATTCGCTTCTTTGTACGTAATTTTAAAAGAAGACTTGACATTTATTTCGAAATTTCTTCAAAACTTTGCATTCCTTTTTAATTTTTAGTGTAGTCTTAAATTTATCAAGTTTATCAAGTGTGCGAGGGCTGAAACATATTAAAGCATGCTCTCTGGGCTTTTCTTCGTCATCCAAACTACTTTATCAACTCAACTTACTTTTCCTGCTTTTTTTTATTTTCTTGGCTTATTCCTTTATGCAGTCATGAACTACAACACTTGCTTTCATCTTCTTTTAGCTTTATTCATACCATGTTCCGTAGTTTGCTTAGCTGTGACAGTCAGGAATCTCAACTCCGATCAGTTTGCACTTCTCGAGTTTAAGGATCGCATTGCCGGTTCTCAAAATGTCTTGGCAAACAATTGGACGGCCTCAACCTCTGTTTGCAATTGGATCGGTGTTTCTTGTGGCATCCTCCATAAAAGAGTTATAGCTTTGAATCTTACAAGCATGAATCTTAGCAGTACTATCCCGCCACACCTTGGAAATCTTTCATTTCTACTCTCTCTCGACTTGAGTAGCAACCATTTGTATGGCCATCTCCCTAAAGAATTGGGCCAATTGCATCGTTTGAGGATCCTTCAATTAAGCTACAACCTTCTTAATGGGGAAATTCCATCATGGCTTGGGAACTTACATAGAGTTGAAAGGTTGAAAATGAAAAATAATAACTTTACAGGCACAATCCCTGAAACACTTGTTAACATGTCTAATCTAGAGATCTTGAACTTGGGATTCAATCAATTATCTGGTCAGGTTCCATCTTCCATCTTCGAGATTTATTCTCTCAAGAGTATTGATCTCTCCAGCAATAGCCTATCAGGTAGTTTGCTTAATGATATGTGTCAACATCTTCCCAAGCTTGAAGGGCTTCACTTGAGTCTGAATGAATTATCTGGTAACGTTCCGTCAAGTTTGGGCAAATGCAACAACCTTAAAATTTTATCATTGTCCTTCAATCAATTTACGGGGATCATTCCAAGAAGTATTGGAAATTTGACACGACTCGAAGAATTATATTTGGGGTTTAATAATCTAGAAGGTAATCAATTTCCTTGATTTCTTGAATTTAATGTATTTTTTATAAAAGAAATTAATTTGTAATAGATAACAAAAGGAAGAGCTTTTATTTGATTCGAAGCAAAATAGTTAATTTGATGAAAAAAATATGTTGAAATATATTAAAACCTAACATCTCCAAATTACTATAGAACAGAAAAGAAAACCTCTTTGACTTATGCTAACAAAATAGGTAGTTTGACACCTTGATTTTTCGCCTATGTATGCAGGTCAAATTCCTGAGGAAATCGGTAACCTTCTTGGTTTGGAACTGCTTAATATTAAAACAATTAAAGGCCTTACAGGTCAGATTCCAACTTCGATCTTCAACATTTCTTCTCTGAAGACCATTGATCTCTCCAACAATAGCCTATCAGGTAGTTTGCCTAATGATATGTGTCAACATCTTCCCAAGCTTGAAGGGCTTTACTTGAGTTGGAATGAATTATCTGATAACATTCCATCAAGTATGGGCAAATGTAGTAACCTTAAAAATTTGTCCTTGTCCTGTAATCAATTTATGGGGATCATTCCAAGAAGTATTGGAAATCTGACACAACTCCAGGAATTATATTTGGGGTTTAATAATCTAGAAGGTAATCAATTCCCTTGATTTCTTGAATTTAAAGTATTTTTTTATAAAAGAGTTTGATTTGTAATGGATAACAAAAGGAAAGCGTTTTATTTCATTCAAAGCAAAATAGTTAATTTGATGAAAAATATATATTGAAATATATTAAAATCTAACATCTCCAAATTATTGTAGAGCAGAAAAGAAAACCTGAATGACTTAATGCTAACAAAATAGGTAATTTGACACCTTGATTTTTCGACTATGTGTGCAGGTCAAATTCCTGAGAAAATCGGTAATCTTCTTGGTTTGGAACTGCTTAATATTCAAGCAATTAAAGGCATTACAGGCCAGATTCCAACTTCGATCTTCAACATTTCTTCTCTGAAGACCATTGATCTCTCCAACAATAGCCTATCAGGTACTTTGCCTAATGATATGTGTCAACATCCGCCCAAGCTAGAAGGGCTTTACTTGAATAAAAATGAATTATCTGGAAACATTCCATCAAGTATGGGCAAATGCAACAACCTTAAAAATTTATCATTGTCCTTGAATCAGTTTACAGAGATCATTCCGATCGGGTATTGAATTTTATTTGTTTCTTTAATTTAAAATATTTTTTTTCATAAAGGAGTTTGATTTGTAATAGATAACAAAAGTAACAGCATTTTATTTCATTCAAGGCAATATAGTTAATCTGATGGAAAAAAAAAAATGCTTAAAAGTATTTTTAGTTGAGCAGTTTAGAAGGTATGTTTTTCACTTTAATTTTGGACTATGTGTGCAGGTCAGATTCCATCAAGTATAGCTGATTGTTATCAGCTTCAGAATTTAAGTTTAGGAGGAAATCAATTCAGTGGGTTGATTCCAGAAAGTATTTTTAATTCAACTACGCTCCAAGAAATAGATCTATATGACAACAAATTAGAAGGTATGTTTTTCACTTTAATTTTTTCCAAACTCCAAAAATATTGTGTTGAATTTGTTTCTTCTATTTTGGTCATATACTTTTATCATTTTAATCTGATAATAAACAATAAGATTTATATGAATTGATTTATTTTTAATTTTTTAATTTCCACTAAAATCGGTTTGTTTACATGTAAAAGGTTTTACGAAAAATATTTTATGCATTTTCCTATGTTTGTTTCACAGAAAATAGTTTGGTCAACGAAAAATAACTTACAGGTCAAAATAAAATAAGCCTTTTTTCCTGTAAAATGACTTACTCAACGGAAAACGACTTATAGTTCAAAATAAGCCATTTTTCCTGTAAAATGACTTATTCTTTTGAAAAGCGTAAGCCATTTTCCGAAAAAGAGCTCGTTCATAGATAATTTTATTTTTATATAAAAATTAACTTAAATCAAGCTTAATATTATTATATTGATAATAAATTTTATTTTTATTTTTAAAAATTTTTAAAATATTATATTTTCAATATTATTAAACATACATATTTAATTATTTATATTTAGTCATATAATAAATTATTAATATAATAAATATAATTTATTATTTAATAAATTATTTAATATTTTAATTTTATTTTAATAATAAATTTTAAAATAATACTTTTAAATAATATTATTCACATATTATTGAAAATATTCAATATTAATATTTTAATAATAAATATTGATTACAATTATAAATATATTAATAATAAATGTTTTGTAGTATAAAGTTTAAAATATGTCATAAGACAATGTACACTTTACAGATTTGTAATTTAGTTTTTGACCTATTATTTTCAAGAATTTAGTCCCTTTACTTTTCAAATTTAAAAATCAAGTCCAATTGTTAACATCGTTACTTTTTTTGTCAATTTTGTTGATATCACATTTTTAAATAAAAAATATATTCACTTAGTAGTCATGTAATTAAAAAATGACGGTGTAATGAATCTGAATTTACATAATATTTTTAATATATACAAAAAAAGGTAAAATATAAAATTATAGATAAAATAGATTTAATTAAACAATGAAAAAATAAGAAAATCTCAAATATATGTTTGTTTAATTGAAAACAACTTTTATGAAATATTTTTAACAAATCCACCAAACAGTAGAAAATATTTTACACAGATTCATCTAAACACTATAAATATTAACTTTTCCAAAAAAGTAAATCATTTTTCAGAAATCATTTTCCGAAAATCATTAGTGAAACAAACGGAGCCTAAACTTTAAATTTTTTTAATTACATAAACTAATCTATTTTATATAAGTAAAAAAAAAAAAATCATTAGAAATCCTTTGTCTGTAGAAGAAAAGAAATCAATGTGGAAAATATATTCATTTTAAAATATGAAACAACGATATATATACATATACATTTATATACATAGATTCTCATATCACCTGTTGCACGTGATTTTTAACTAGCTTTTAAATAATGTTTTTTAAAATTATTCCAATTTTTTTTTATTTTGTTATTCAAATGGTTGAATTTAATTAAAATATATTAATTTATTTAATAAAATTTCAAGTTATGATTAAAGTATATGTGTACCATATTTAGTGTAGAATAAATTATGACTTCATATAATTAAAAAAACATTATTAAATATAATAAATAATAAATATAATTAAAATATATCAATAATTTGTGTTAATTTAAAAATAGTGCTAATAATTTTTTTATCATCATTAAATCATCTGTACAAAATCTAAAAGTTGGATTCGGTGTTAATTCAACTTCATTTTTTTTCTTTTCTTGATACTCAATCTGTACAAAATCTGAAAGTGCATTAAGATGGTAATTTTTTTCTGAAGGGAATAGAATTTTTTCTAAGGGAGTAGTATGTTTGAAGTAGTCAGTAAGTCTAATAATATTATTATTAGAGATAAGATATTTGATTCTGTTTTAATTAAGTAAATATCAGTCATTAAGTAAAACCAGACATAGTAAGCAGATTATTATAGTAATTTAGATTCATAGGTTATCAAATTTACAACTAAGGATTATAAATTTATTTAATTCCAATCTTCTACTTTTTTTAAATTATAAGAATGGGTTTACCTTTATATTTAGCTCAAATTGAGATTTAATTACAAAAATTTTGAGCAAATAATAATCTTTAAATTTTACACTATGATTTAATAAAATAAATAATTAACCCAATACATAAAAATCATACCAGTTTACATTAAAAATGGCCTATACGTATCTCATATGGATAGTGTTGGTGCAGTTTGAGTGTCCGAACTTACATCGTATTTCCAACCCTGGTGTTTTCCTTTCTTTTTTTGGCATTTTAATTTACTTTTTTATGTTTACAACATAAATTTCTTTTTAATTTTCAATACAGAAAAGTTGCACAACCAAATAATATATTATTTTGATTTCTTACACTTGTATTTAGGGGAAATAAAGGATTTAACTTTTTTGTTTCCCAAATCATAACTAATTATTATTCAGTGTCAGTCTCATTTTTAAGATTCATTAATGCCAGATTCTCATGCCAAACTTTTATTTTTATTTTATTTCAGTTTTTATAATATTTTAAAAAATTGTTAGTGTATTATATGTTTTGTCTATAAAAATCACAAGGACTAATTACTACTACTCAAAACTTCTTATTATGTCTCAACTTTCTAATTGATTTCATCACATTTTTCCATGCCAAAATCTTATTCTTAATTGACTTAAAGTTTTACTGTTTTTATTTTAAAAATATATTTTGTGAATTTAGTATTCAATGAATATGTATACTAAAAGATGCTATTTTATAGGTAATTTACCTCCCATCACCAATGTTCCAAAGCTTGAGATTCTTTTATTGTGGGGAAATAAACTCAGCGGAAACATTCCCAACTCTATCTCCAATGCTTCCATGCTTAAGAAACTAGAGTTGGCAGATAACTTATTCTCTGGCCCAATCCCTAAAATGCTTGGCAGCTTAAAACACCTTGAAGTGCTCCGAATCAATGACAATAATTTGATCACAGGATCTACTATTGATCATGAGTGGAGCTTTCTTTCTTCTTTGACGAATTGTAGGAATTTGAGAAAAATAGGTGTTTCAGGAAATCCATTGAGTGGCATTCTTCCGACTTATATTGGGAACCTTTCAAAATCCCTTCAATACTTTTATGCCAGTGAGTGTGAGCTTAAAGGCAATATTCCTATGGAAATAGGTAACTTAAGCAACCTATTGCTTTTAAAGCTTAGCTATAATAAATTAAGTGGATTGATTCCAGTATCAATAGGAGGAATGAGAAATCTCCAAAGTCTAAGTTTTTACAATAATAAATTCGGAGGGCCTATCTCAGAAAGCCTCTGTGGTTTGGAGAGACTATACGAGATATGTTTAGGGTTGAATAAGCTGCATGGATCTATACCCTCTTGTTTAGGTAATATTTCTGCTTTGAGATATCTTTGCTTAGGTTCCAACAAATTGAGTTCTACAATACCCTCAACTTTGTGGAATCTTAAAGATATCTTAGAAATAGATTTATCATCAAACCATCTTCACAATTCACATGCTATTGATGTTGGAAATTTGAGGAGTCTACTGAAACTAAATTTATCAAGGAATCTTCTCACAGGCGATATCTTATTCACATTTGGAGCTCTTCAAACTTTGGTCTTATTAGATTTATCAAATAATATACTACATGGCCATATCCCTGAATCATTTGATGGGTTGATTAGTTTGGAATTCTTGGATTTATGCAATAACAATCTCTCTGGAGTCATTCCCAAATCTTTGGAAAAGCTTTTACATTTAAAGTATTTTAATGTGTCTTTCAATAGACTTGAAGGGGAAATTCCCAGCAAAGGATGTTTTTCAAACTTTTCTAGCACATCATTCATGAAGAATTATGCACTTTGTGGTCCACCTAGATTGCTAGTCCCACCTTGCAAAAACGACATCCACAAAAACTCCCAAATGATTATATTGCACGCTTTTAGGTATGGTTTACCAACAATTGGTATTGTTGTAGTACTAATAGTCTTAACTATTATGTATAGAAGATGCCAAAGAAGGAGTACAGCTCTACCAATTAAAGATGATTTGTTATCTTTGAAAACATCTAGAAGAATTTCACATGCTGAACTTTCACGAGCAACGAATGGATTTGAGGAAAGCAATATGCTTGGTTCAGGGAGTTTTGGATATGTATATAAAGGGAGGCTTTCAGATGGAATAGAAGTTGCAATAAAAGTTTTCAATTTGCAAACGGAGGAAGCATTTAGGAGTTTTGACATTGAATGTGATGCTATGCGTAATATAGTTCATCGTAATATTGTGAAGGTCATTACTTGCTGCTCAAGTGTTGACTTCAAAGCCTTGGTGCTTGATTACATGCCTAATGGAAACCTTGAGAAATGGTTACATTCTGAAAACTGTTTCCTTGATATCATACAAAGGGTCGACATAATGATAGATGTTGCGGTAGCTATAGAACACCTCCACAATGGACATCCAACACCTATAATTCATTGTGACATAAAACCAAGCAATATTTTACTAGATGAAGACATGGTTGCACATGTTGGAGATTTTGGCGTTGCCAAATTGTTGGGAGAAGGTGAAGTGATGAAGCAAACCATGACTCTTGCAACTATTGGGTATATGGCACCAGGTGAATTCTTTTTTATTTTTGTATGATTATTTTCTGAATTTGCATTTTATATTTTTGTTTCTTGTGTATGTGGATATATATTTGAATAAGCATTATAGAAATAATTGAGGATTAATATGTTCTAATTATACTTGAAATGTAGAATTTGGATCAGCAGGAATTGTTTCCATAAAATCTGACGTCTATAGTTATGGGATCGTCCTTATAGAAACTTTCACAAAGAAAAAGCCAACTGATAATTTTTTTGTTGAAGAAGAGACTATAAGGCATTGGATGGAAAGTTCATTGCCTAAAGGAGCGATAGAAATTGCAGACGTTGATTTATTAAGAAGAGAAGATGAGTACTTTGTTGTTAAAGCAAATTGTATTTCATCTATCATGGAGTTAGCTTTGAATTGTTCAGCTGAGTTACCAGAAGAAAGAAAAGATATGAAAGATGTTGTGGTTGAGCTGAAGAAAATCAAACAAAGGTTGCTAAACAACATCGAACATTTTTGACAGAGATGGTGAGTAATGAGTACACTTGCGGTTATTAATTCACACTTAATTTTGTCTTTAATTCAACATTTTTAATCTATTGCAGTAATCATATATATAATATGTCGGTATTCGTAAAAAATTAATAAACTACTTATTTTTTCTTTTGCTCTCACGTACTAGGCTTTCTTCAGAATTCAAACTTCTTTTGCAAAATCAAAATGGAAACCAATAAAATAAGCAACAAGCCTTCCCATGAATTACGGTTTATGGTAGCTTTTGGACATCAAGGTATTTTCTTTGTTAGATTGGATTTTCTATTTTTCTTAGTTTTTTTTTTTCATTTACGGTATAATTTTATTTTAATCTTTTGCCAAAGATTTTATTAAAGGTGAAGCCAAAAAAATCTTTTTAGGGGGTGAAATTAAATTGTAATTTTTACAATAGTAAAAATACAATTTCACAATTTTAATAGCCTATATTTTTATAATTTTTAAGGATTAAATCAAAGTTTTATCATTTTTTGGGGGCCAAAGTACAATTTCACATTTATTAATTTAAAATTTTTAAAATTTTAAATAGTCTAAATAGAATTTTTTTCATTTTAAGGGGGTCGAGACCTTGCCAACTCCCCTAGGTATGGCCCTATTAACAAAGCCCTCAACAAATGGTATTATTCTCATGTTAGGGTTTTGTCTCTTGATTCTGCTAAGAGCCCTATGGGTTCATGGAGATGGTTGCAAGGTAAAGGCTACACATGCATTGGTTGATAGTTTGAATCCCTACGCACATATCCTCAATGATTATTCCGCAGAGGCTGGGGATAAAATCCCGACATGGGGACACTGCCATTAGTTGTTGAGGGCAGCACCGATTGCCTAGCAAACAACACTCAAAAGACTCCTCCTAAAGAAGCCGATCTCCCTCAACAAAAAGTCAAGTACAAGGTCTATTACGGGTCATCATAGTTTATCCAACCAATGACATATAAGTTTTATATGTTTTCAAGTATTTCATAGTTTATCCAATCAATGACATATAAGTTTTATCTCACTTCAAGTATTTTCTAATTCTTTCTCTTTATTTTCTTCTAAATTTTTCAATTCAGAGACAAGTATAACACAATGGTCTTAATTGAGCTAGCTTGTCTCGTCAGGTAATTTGCTGCTTTCCATATTTTTAGAGATATTTAGAGTGTTTTGTATTTAATATTGTCATAGTTGAAAGTATCATTCATAATCTAATCTAATTGTGTTTTTGGCTAGTGGTTGTTGATCAAGGAAAACTAAAGGAGGCCAATAAGAAGAACGAAATTCCACATCTTGACTATCATGTTCTACAAAACAAAGAGACATTTTTCTCGATGAAATTTGTATTGGGATATCAATGTTTCATGGATTATTTAGAGATTATTGTATGTTTTACGTTGTTTTTCTAATGTAAGAAGGGGTTTTGCCAATATTGCATGCAAAATCAAAGTAATATTTGCCAATGCTTAGCTTAATCAACTCTAATCCTGCTGTGGATTTGATTTGTCCTTATAGTATTTAGAGATTATTTTGTGAATGTTAAATTGCCTTTGGGCCTTTCAAAGAAATTCAGCAAGCCTACAATCATTTAATTACCTTTGGACCTACCATGAAATTTTTATGTACGAAACATACAATATATGGCTAGAATTTCATAATTATATTATATATACAATGAATAATTTGTTTCTTTTTCACCCTCTCCACCAAAATAACCATTAACATCATCAAAATCACCCGTATGATCCCAAAGGTTTCCAGGCTTGTCTAAACATGTCTTTTTTTTTTCTTAATAAAAAAATACAAATTTATTTTAACCTTTCAAAAATTATAATTTAAACCTCTAAAAAACGAATTTTTTTGATTTTTTTTCATCAAACTTCCGCAACTACTAACCTATATATTGTTGTTAATTCAAATCGAATATTGGGTTTAGGGTTGAAGCAAATTTAAAGAGGCAGGCAGGGGTATTGGCCCAATCAAAATGGAAAAAAAAAATTCTATTAAAACCCTTTAAAAAATAATAAATTAATACATGATAAAATTATATTTTAACTTCTCAAAATTTTATAATTAAATTCTAATTCTTCTAATTTTTTTTTAGATTCGCCCTATTCAAAACTTCAAGCGTTATTTGGTTTGGTAGTATAGCCTGGTTGTTGGAAAATTGAGTGGATTAATTTATTTCACATTTTTCAATCCCACTCGCTTGTGTGTGATAGCTCCAGTCTCCACACCTCCTTGTCACTTACCCACATGTCTGTATGAGTTTTGGGGTTTTGATTTTTTGTCTCTTTAAATTGGTATTCTAATTTGTTTAAGTTACAATTTAGTCCCTAATAATAAAACTTAAGTTAGACATAGTAAACGAACTCAAATTAAGCTAAAAATTTTAGGCTTGCATAATTTGACTAAAAGAAGGTTGGTAAACACTTAGATCTAAAATCGGGTTAGTTTTACAATTGGTGGTAAAATGACGAAATTGCCTTTAGGTTAAATTACCTAGGAAAAGTTTAAAATTGCTCATAATTTACTTCTGCATTAATAAATAACTAATAATTAGATAATACAAAGGTGTTATAAGGTCAGGGTGTATCTTTGGTGGTCGTTAGCTGGAGAGTCACTTAGGTGGCTAATGTAATTCTTCGAATTTGGGCTGGTCTATACCAGTCAGGTTTGGGGCACCACAATCTATCATAGGGTTCATCTCTCTTAGATATTTAGAAAATTAGTTCATACTTAAAAATAAAAACATCCAAAGGGCAGTATAATTGAAAGAAATAAAGAAACTCATGATAATCTCCTAAGAAATTAACTGGGAATCTTTAATCTTGATGAAAATCTGCTTTAGAGTCGGCTTTAGTGGTGTCTTTGGAGTTGTTTTCTTAAATGTTCTAGGAAGGTTCTCTCCTATCTTCTTATGTTTTTCATATATACGTCTAAAAATGCTTGAAAACCTAAAATTCACATTTTTTTCGTAGTTTAGAGTGAAAATCTATGAAATCGACACTGCCTGCCACATGAACGTGTGGGTCACACGGTCATGTGGAATAAGCCAGCCCGTGTGGGTCCTATAGTTTGCCCCTATTTTCACTCAGTTTCCTCCCAAATGGTCTATTAAGCATAAAAACACGAATTGAAAGGATTAGGAGCATAAAATTCATAAATAACATTGAATAATCTACCAAAAACACGTTAAGAATGATGTTAAAACATATTAATTTTAGCACTTATCAAATATCCCCACACTTAAGCATTTGTTTGTCCTTAAGCAAAATTCTCAACCCTTTTTCAAGTTAATCTCCCTCAATTTATTGTTTTCACTGACAATGCCTTAGGAATAATCTACAAATAATCATGCACTGGAAATTGAAACTAGCATGACACTAAAGAATAAAAACAACCTAAGTAGAAATTTGTAATGCACAAAAAACATAAGCGTCTCCTCTATCTTAATAATTACCTGAAATTCAAACTCAACAATAATCAATACCCTAACTAAGATTCACTCAAAGCACTCCACCACTATAAAAACAAATCGAAATGATAGACCAATGAAGAGGTCATTAGAAAGTTGTAACGGGGCTTAGGTAAAGGGTAGGAAAAAGGTCAGAAAAGTTGGTTACAATTAAGAGTCGAGTTGATAAGTTACCAAACAAAGAAAAACTATAAATGTTTTTAAAAATACGAAAAAATTAATTTTTAAAATGTTTTTGCAATTTTTATGTAATTTTAAAGAGTAAGGACCAAATTAACAAAAAACTATAAATGTTTAAGGCCAAAAAAGTTATTCTACCTTTTTTTATAACAACTAAATCAACAGTTATAATGATAAAATTGATGAAGGGACCAAGATTTTTAAATAAAAAAGTATAGTGACTGAATGTCTCTAAATTAAAGTATAGGGACTAAAATTTAAATTTTAGAAAAGTATATAGATTTTTGGTAAATCCAAGTTATGCTCATGTATTTTATTATGTCACAGTTTAGATTATAAGTTTTAAATATTCGTTTGATAAATGAATTTTAAATTTTTGTTGCTACTTCTTTAAGTTGATAAATTTTTTTTATAAAACACAGCTATATTTAAGTATTGTTTAGTTGGCACTTATTAATATATCTAAATTTATAGTTTTAATTTTTCAAATTAGTACATATTCTTTTTAACGAAGGGGATTCTCTCTTTCAAAAATAGAATGTCGGAAAAATTAAATTAGGTGTAATTTGAGGACTATAACCCTACTATCTAATTTTTATATATTAATCTTAATTCCGAATTAGCCTATCACCAATTAGAAATGTTTTCTAGAATATTTACACATATTTAGCTTTATTTGATTGTTGAAGTTCAATAAACATATAAGATTACTTTAAATTTAAACTAACCTTTTATGATAATAAATAATCTTAAATACTTTTTCTTACTATATATACGATGTTCATATTATCTAATATGTAAAAGGGGATTCGTTAATTTTAATAAAGGGCAATCAGTTTCAGCTTAACCATTTTTCTTTTAGTTTCTAACAAAATCAAATGATTTGATTATGTATTTAATTACTCGATAATTAATTACCTTAATCCATTATAACTGTTACTGTATAGCTAGGGTTAATGTGGTTAAGCTGTTATCAAGTAGGTGTAAGCAGTTATTTTGTTCACAATAGTTAAGCTGTCAAAAGTGTATTAAATACCATGCACTAACCCTACATGGATTCAATGAAGAAAGAGTTATTTCAAACATGGTATCAAGAGCTAGGCTCTCTCTGTGATTTTTTTTCTCTCGACATGACTACAAAGGCAATTCCAACTATTGACACTCCCAGGCACTCTACTCATCTCGGCAAAGCAGTTTACTCTCATGGCTCCTGTAACTTCTCTTCCCACACAGTTCATTATTTTTCCAAACATGATACCATCAAACTAGGGGAACATAATTTTCTATCATGGAAACACAAAATCTTGTTGATTCTTGAAGGCTATGGCCTCGAGGGTTTTGTTCTTGGTACTGTTTCCATTCCCTCGCCCCTAATTCCTGGTACTGAAGGTCAACTCATTGATAATCTGGCATTTCTTATTCACAAGAGGCAAGATAAGTTCTTAGCTCCCTGATTGTTATCGACAATTACAGATGAAATCTTAGTTCACTTGTAACACCCTAAACCCAGTCTAAAAGTTAGGCCCAAATCTAGCGTGTCACATTGAAGTGTTTTTCAAACACCATGTTTCCATTAAAAACCCTTCTTCATATTTAAAAACTTGAGTAAAAGCTTAGTTTGCGTTCATTTATTAAAAACGTGATTTATTACCACTAAAACCTTATTTGTTGCGAAAGCTTAATTTAAAACAATTGTGGAAACGTGATATTTTGAAAAGCAGTTGTTGTTTTGGAAACACTGTGTCCTACTTCTAGCAATTATAAAACAATAAATAAAATCCCAAATGTAAAAACCAGGAATTATAAAAGGCCTTATCATAAGAAAAGCCCAAATTTAAGTACTTATGAATAATTTAATAGAAAAATAGAAACAAATGTATGGCCATCTCCAAGTTTCTCGCAACACCGATCCTCCTAATGCTGGGGCTTACCTGCACAGTTAATAACAGGGTGACTTTATGAAAACTCAGTGTGTAATCCCCTTCCTAAAGAACTGTCAGTAAACAGAAACATATACAGAAACAGATACAAAAATAGTCTAGGCCAGCGCCCCTTAACAGTAACAAAATCTATTGGGCTTTAGCCCAATTCAGTGACAGAATCAAAATCAGAATCAGAATCAAGTGGGCCTAAGCCCAAAACAAAATTAGAACAAAATGTGAATGCAATCCCAACCCAGTCCAACCATCACACCACTCGTACCAATCATCACACTATGTGAGGAATAACTCGACCCACCCAGCCTGTACACCAATACGCAGCATGGCTGCTAATAACAGAATATGTGGCAGAGCTACCAGAATCAGATTACGTGGCAAAGACACTTTAACAGAAATACGTGGCAAAGCCACTGGTACAAAACTTCCTCTAAAACAAGCCCAACCCTATGCAGAACATCGTGTATGTCATGCTCAATCATCACACATGTATGCATAATGGCCATGCTCAGTAACAATCATTTAAACATATATTAAAGACATATCAATCATGCAACCATGGTTACGCCAGTTAACCACAGTCATATAATCATAATTGAATCAGTTAAAACACAATCATACAACCGCAATCAAATCAGTCAAATTTATAGCCCAAGTTAGTCATTTACCCACAAGGGCAAATTAGTCATTTTACCCTACATAGGAATTTCGATAACTCTACCCTATCGGGGTATTTCAATAATTTCACAAACTAAGGGTATTTCGATAATTTCACAAACTAGGGGTATTTTGATAATTTCACAAACCAAGGGTATTTCGGTAATTTCACAAACCAAGGGTATTTAGATAATTTCACAAACTAAGGGTATTTCAGTAATTTCACAATCTAGGGGTATTTCGATAATTTCACAAACTAAAGGTATTTCGGTAATTTCACAAACTAGAGGTATTTTGATAATTTCACAAACCAAAGGTATTTCGGTAATTTTACAAACCAAGGGCATTTTGGTAATTTTACAAATCAAGGGTATTTCTATAATTTTGCAAATCGAGGGTATTTTTGCAATCTTGCAAATCGAGGGTATTTCTGTAATCTTGTAAACCAGAGGTATTTTAATAATTTTGTAAACTGGGGGTATTTCTATAATTTTGTAAACTAGGGTCTTAACGACCCTACCGAAGGTCTATCGTCGACTCAAGTGACTTTTGTAACCTAATTAGACAAAACGGGGTAATTGGGCCTAAGACCCATTCTCGGCTTAAGTGGGCCCGCACACTTGTGTGGCCCATTTATCCCAGAAACAACCACGGCTATGCGAACAACTCAGCCCAAAATAATCACTTTTTACATCACATACATTTCATCTATGTGGGCCCACAAGCCCATTGGGCCTACACGGCCTATTTCAGCCTATCGAGGCCCAATACAACCAAAGTCATGTGCGCGATATGACAAGTCCATCTATTTTCCACTTAGCAGTGAGATTTACCCAAACGGGCCCACGGGCCTATTGGGCCCACTACAACCCAAGCCCATGAATTTGCTCATGGTGGCCTTTCTCATCGCATGCTAATGCTCCGTGAACTCGGTTCACCACATGCACAATCGCACGCTCGTGTGGTATTATTCGTCAGTACTTCAGCTTTTCAACATTTTGCCGATCTACAATCAAAATAGTACGAGATATTTGCTTTCGGCTTTTCAGCCGATCAACAATCAGAATAGTGTAAACGGATACACATCTTATTGCGGAACCGTTTCCAAAACTCCACAGCCTCCAACCTTGATTGTGAGATAAATGATTTGTTCCCCTTAGATTGTTGATTAAAACAATCAACACCACTAATCGCCTCACTTAACAGACAGTTAGAGGAAAAGGCTTGATCAGCTAGAAATCCTTACACCCAGTCACCCCTTGAAATGGGCCCTTGATAGAACACTTGCAGAATTGTAACGTCATCACTAATCGACGAAAGGAGATAGAGAAATGCCAGAAAAGAGAAATGAAAAGTTCGGCTACAAGAGAAATTCAAAAGAGATTAACAAAGAGGAGAAGAGAGAGTAGACTGGTTCGGCTAGGAGAGGGAACTGACAAGAAAAGAGAAAGATTGGTAGGATATCCATGACACTCAGCCAAGTTTTGAAGAGTAGAAGAGCCAAGGAAAGAAAGATAATGTCGGTAAAGGTTGAAGCCAAATGAAAAATGAGGAAAAGACTTAAAAAGAGGCAACACATAAATTTGACAAAATGAAAAACAAAGAGATGCAAAAACCCAAAAGGTAATTTCAATAGGTAAACTACAACACCCCCTAGCACCAATCAGTTTTTCCCCAAAAAGAAAAACAAACAATAACCGAGAGAAGTACCACAATTCCCCCTCAAAGCTGAATCTTTTAGTGACCAAAACACCAATTCAGCACAACCAAAGCAAAAGTCCTCAAATTCAGCCACACATTCACTTTTGAAAATCTCTATGATTTTCTCCACCAGTTACTCCTTGATTTTCTCCAACTTTCCCATTTCAAATTCAAATCACAACCACCAAGACCAAAACCAAGTCAAATCTCACCCTTTTACCAAGTCCACAACAAACTTCTAGTATTTGAACCCCTTTCAAACTATTGCCGCCTCCATGTAGCAAAATAACTATATTTTGCTTGCAAGGGCATTCGAACCCTTGCCCTTCTCACATGCACACACACCACTTGCCATCACAACACAAGCTCCTTTGTGCCCTAAAACAACCACAACTAAACATAAGTCCACCTTGCTAGTATCAATCTCTCATTAAAAGTAAAAATTGTAAACTTTGCAGATGCTAGGACTTGAACCCCAGACCACATGCACACTCTTAACACCACCTTGCGACTAGACCACTTGCTTCCTTATGTCATATTCCCACCAAACATATTTATAAGGCCATCCAACTAACGCCAAGGTCCTTTAAAGGTAAAAACTAAAAATTTTGCTACAGCCCAAGTTTGAACCCAAGACTTCTCCAACACTCCCAAACACTCTTAATTATTTAACCAATAACCCAAACACACATTTGTGGTATTTCCATACACAAAAAAATATTATAAGCCATCACTAAGGCCTAGTAGTTCTAGGCCCAAAATCTGGGGCATTACATCACCTTACAATGGCCAAAACTAGTCTTGAAATTTGGACTGCCATTGAACGACGTTTTGGGACAAAGTCACATATAAAGGTCTCTAATATGCGTCATTCTTTGTACTTGATCAAGAAAGGAAGCCTTACTGTTAAAGAATATTTATTCAAAGTTTGATGCTTGAGTGATGGTTTAACTGCAGCAGGCAGCCTAGTAACAGAACAAGTGCAAGTCAGCATCATACTGGCTGGACTCCCTATCAAATATGAATCCATTCGTGTTCTTGCTTCAGCAACTTCTGCCACGCTTGATTTGTTAACCGAAATGCTTCTTGACTGCGAAGCCTGACAAGTACTTGGGTTAACTGAAGCTCCTTTACAAGTCAACTTAACCTCTCTATCCTCCCAATGCAGTATAGACAATTCGACTCAATCTAAGCAAGGACAACAGGGACAAGGCTGAGGATGGTCTCATGGTCGAGGATGTAACGATGGTCGAAGTTGGTCCCGTTCCAGGCCCTAGTGTCAACTGTGTGGAAAAATTGGTCATATGGTTCAAACCTGCTATCATCGATTCGATAAAAATTTTTCTAAGTTAAATTTGGGTCAATCGGTGCAAGTTAAATGTCATCAACTCTCTCTATCGTTGCCTTATTGTTGTCTTTCACTATCACCTAAATCCATGGTATCTACTCAGCCTACTTCTCAAAGTCCAGGCTCCTTTCTTCTTGATCAGACGTGGTACCCTGACTCGAGGGCAACAAATCATATCACCTCTGACTTGTCAAATCTCAATAATGTCTTTTCCTATACAAGTAGGGCTCAAGTTTCTATGGGCAATGGGGATCTTGTTTCTATAAGTAGTGTGGGCTCATCTACATACAAGCTAGTTCTAGACTCTAGACTCTTACATGTTAAAAATGTTCTACATGTGCCTATTATCTGTAAGAATTTGATGTCAGTAGGACAATTTGCCAAGGACAACGCCGTGTATTTTGAGTTTTACCCTTGCTTGTGTTTTGTGAAGGATATACAGACAGGGACAACCTTGCTAGTGGGCCACATGCATAACGGGCTTTACAAGTTTGATTTTTCATAAGTTGCTCCCTCATCTAAGGTTCAATCAAAGATCAATGGTGTTCAAAATCCTAGCTCAATCCTTATTAACAATATACAGCTTGGCTCGTCTCCTTTGATATGGCATGCCTGGCTAGGCCACCCTTGTAATAGCACTTTAAGTCATTTTACTACGCACCTGTAATGTGCCTTTCAAACAAAATAGTTTACCACATGTGTGCTCCTCTTGTCAGCAAAGGAAAGCTCACAAACTACCTTTTACTCCTTCTATAACACTGTACTCATCACCCTTTGAACTGGTTGTTTCAGATGACTGAGGGCCATCACATGTAAATTCAAATGGATTTTCTTACTATGTGTCATTTGTTGATATGCATAGTCGACATACATGCCTTTATTTTCTCAAGAAAAAATCTGAGGTGTTCCAATGCTTTCTTCATTTCTATCATATGGTCAATGTGTAGTTGGAAGGTTCAATTAAGATGCTTCAAAGCAACTGGGGAAGGGAGTATCGAGCTCTATCGAGTGAATTGTCTCGGCTTGGTATCCAACATAGGGGCACATGCCCTCACACCTCAGAACAAAACGGGGTTGCAGAGAGGAAACATAGGTAAGTTGTTGATATGGAACTTACACTCTTAGCTCAAGCATCTATGCCATTGGAGTTTTGGTCCTATTTCTTCGCTCATGCCGTGCACTTAACCAACAGACTACATACCTCCATACTCTAACATTGCAGCCCTTATGAATGACTATACAACTCAAAGCCTACTTACTCTCAGTTCAAAGTATTTGGATGTGCTTGTTTTCCTCATCTAAGACTATTTCAACAATATAAGTTACAATTTCAATCAAAGAGATGTGTGTTTCTTGGTGTTGGCACAAATCAAAAGTGGTACAAATGTCTAGATACAGTGGTCAAATTTTCGTGTCAAGATATGTAGCATTTAATGAGTATCACTATCTTTTTGCAAACAGTTTCTCTACAAAGTCACTCTTGGACTCACTCAGGTCAGGTCACTAGTTATCCCATCTTTCTATGGTTTACCCTACTAATCAAAGTGTTCCTGTGGTCTCTTCATCAGGACCAAGCACCAGTCTTCCTCACGTTGGTTCATCCACGGGGTCTTCAAATGCACCTACACCCTCATCGTCTAATAACATGAAGATCCTTCTTATAGTTAGCATGACCTGCCTACCAGTGTTCCCACCCCAACAGCTCAGGTCGATGCTTCCTTAAAGGTCCCTAACACTGTCAACCTACACCCGATGCAGACAATGTCTAAAAGTGACATTTACAAGCCTAAATTCTTCTCCTCCAATCTAACTAAGAAGAAACCTACGTCTATTTCTGAGGCATTTCAAAGCTCTGCATGGATAACAGTAGCTTAAAAAGAGTACGAGGCACTAATCTCAAATCACACTTGGGACTTGGTTCCACTTCTTGAGGGACGACAGGCAGTGGGTTGTAAATGGATATTTAGGATTAAAAGACATGCTAATGGGTTGGTTGCAAGGTATAAAGGAATACTAGTGGTTAAGGGCTATCTACAAGAGGCAGGAGTTGATTTTCAGGAAACCTTCAGTCCTGTAGTTAAGTCAACCACTATAAGAGTGGTTCTTACACTAGCGGTTTCCTTTGGCTGGCCTCTCAAGCAAGTCAACATAAATAATGCGTTTTTGAACGGTGACTTATATGAAGAAATCTACATGATGCAACCTCTTGGGTTTGAACAGCAAGATGTCTCTTGTAAACAATTGGTATGCAGATTATGCAAGGCCTTATATGGCCTTAAACAAGCCCCTAGGGCCTAGTTTCATAAGCTCAAGGAGTTCTTGGTAGCTACAAAATTTGAAGCTTCAAAAGCAGACTCTTCTTCGTTTTTCCATTATTCGGAGTCAAATCTGGTTTATGTCCTCATCTATGTGGACGACATCATTATCACAGGGAATGATAGTGAACTTATTGATTAGTTTGTGAAAGAATTGAATGCTCAATTCTCCTTGAAGGACTAGGCAAGCTCAACTACTTCCTTGGTATCGAGGGTATCTATAACAAAGGGGGGATTTTTCTCAGCCAAAAGAAGTATATCCTAGAACTTCTTCAAAAGGCCTCTATAGATAAAGCCAATGATACTCCTACACCAATGACAACCACCTCCAAACTGTCTGCTAATGAAGGAAATCTTGTTGAGGACGAACATCTCTACAGAAGCATTGTTAGAGCGCTATAGTACATTGTGATCACAAGGCCGGAAATCGCCTTCTCCGTAAACAAAGTATGTCAATTCATGCAAAAGCCATTAGATTCTCATTTTAGAGCTATCAAAAGGATCCTGAGATATCTTCAAGGAACCTTGGCGTATGGGTTACAGTTTACTCGCTCGTCAAAGATTTTACTTGAAGGATTTTTAGATGCAAGCTGGGACTCCAACACAGATGATCGAAAGTCTACCTCCGGGTTTTGTATTTTTCTTGGAGAAAATCCAATGCTTGGAGCTCGAAAAGAAATAAGTGGTGTCAAGAACCACTGTAGAAGCAGAATACCGAAGCCTTGCACATGTCACTGCTGAAATTACTTAGATCCAGTCATTGCTATCTGAACTTTCTACTCCAAAGCCTAAAGCCATGGTTTGGTGTGATAGTGTAACAGCTATAGCAGTTGGAAACAATCCGGTCATGCACTTAAAATTTAAACATGTAGAGTTGGACTTATTTTTTGTAAGGGAAAAGGTTACAAGTGGAGTACTTCAAGTAAGCCATGTAACAAGCCAAGATCAGATTGCGGATGTTCTGACGAAACCGTTGTCTGAAGGAATGTTCAACAAATTTAGAACTCAACTTCGAGTAGTTGAGAATACTTGAGGAGGAAGAAAAACTCAATAAAGATCGAGGCATGTTAGTGTATAGCTAGGGTTAATGTGGTTAAGTTATTATCAAGTAGGTGTAAGCAGTTATTCTGTTAACAGCAGTTAAGCTGTCAAACGTGTGTATTAAATACCATGCACTAACCCTACATGGATTCAATGAAAAAAGAGTTATTTTCAAACAATAATTGATTTTAAAATTGATTTTATCAATCTAATGGACTTGACCGAGTCAACTAAACCAATATCATCAGTTTTAATTGGGTTTTGCTTGACCCTACCCAAAAACATGTCGATGTTATATTTACCTTGTTATAAAAGATTAATTATAAAAAAGTCAGTCAATGCTAAATGTCGAAACCATTTTCTTTTGAAAAAATGGATGTCGACTTAAAAATGAAAATGGGAGTCGCCACCAATCTGTTTAGGTGCGATTGGATCACCTTATAAAACGTTTTGGTCCACGAAGAATTGAGAAAATAGGTTCGGGAGTTGGTTACGCGCGGGTAAGGATTAGCACCCCCGCGACGCCCAAAATTGGTACCAAATTGAGCAATTTTCTGTCTTAAGTCGAAATTTGGAAAGATTAAAAAGTAGGATTCTTTTTTGAAACAGGGATAATTTGAGTTTGAAAAATCAAGATTCCTTTTGCTTCGGAAGAATATGAACATTACATCCAACAGATTGGACACGAGGTTCTTAAATTCTTCGAAACTAAAGTTATCTCGTGAGTTGCAAAATTTGTTTAGAAGGGTATTTTAGGTATTTAGATGAACGAGAAATTGCAATCCAGCACGTTAGGGCACTATTTCTCGGATCTCTAAACACAAGAATATTGCCTCGTTTTCTTTAAAAACAATTTTGATTATGTGATATATGTTTGTGTTTTTTTTTTAAAAACCATGATGAGGTTAATAAAATGTTAAAACATGATAGTAGTGATGATATGCACAGTAAAAAGGATAAAAAGGGGTATATTTAAAAAGTATTTACATAGTAAAAATATAACGTAAAAACATGTATAATGTAGTTAGAACAAAATATATGCATGAGATAACAGAAAGATATGAGTAAAATGACATTAAGGATATGCATGCGAAGTATATAAAATGTACGCGTAATATAATATTAGAATTTTTTATATGACATAATACAAAAAGTATGTGACTACTATAATGGAAAATACGTATATATATAATAATAAAAAAATAACATATGAAATATGTAAAGGTATTAAGATATAATATTAAAATGTATATGTATGTAATACGCAAAAAATATGTATATAATAATATTACAAATGTATGTACATAAGACAGTACAAAATGATATATAATGTTAAAACCTATATATAAATATAAGATGTACATAATATAGTGTTAGGAGTATATATCTAAGATAGTATAAAGTATATAATTAATAACATTAAAAATATATATGAAAAACATAATATAATATTAGAAATACGTATACATAATATAGAATTAAATATATATATATATATAAACGAGGCATATTAAAAGAGTATATATAATACATAGATAAAATATATATATATACACAATATATATATATTAGAAATACTAATATTAAAATATAACTATTAATAACGATAAATATATACGTATATATGAGTATATAAAAAAAATTTAATTACAACTAAAACTAATATTAATTATATCAATGATAAATATAATAAAAAAATAATAATAATTATACTAGTAAATATAGTAGTAAAAAATAGGTAATAATAATAGTAGTAAAAATAGTAAAATCATAATATTTAAAATAATAATTGTCGAAACCATTTTTTAGGGGTTTTGAAAAACGGGGTCGACTTTAAGAAAAATGAAAACGGGAGTTGTCACCAATCTTTTTAGGTGTGATTGGATCATCTTATAAAAACGTTTTGGTCTACGAATTTTAGAAAACAGGTTCGGCAGTCGGTTACGTACGAGGAAGGATTAGCACCCTCGTAACGCCCAAAATTGGTACCAATTGATTAGTTTTCTGTCCTAATGTCGAAATTTTGAAAAGATTTAAAAGTATGATCCCTTTTTAAAATGTGAGCAATTTGAATTAAAACTCGAGATTCTTTTGTTCTGAAAGAATACAAACATCACATCCAGCATGTTAGGACACAATGTTTTGAAATCCTCGTAACTAAAATCATCTCGTAATTTACAAAATTTATTTAAAAGGGTATTTTTGATATTTAGACAAACGAGAAATCGCAACCCAGCATGTTAGGGTACTATTTCCCGATTTTTTAAATACAAAAATATTGCCTTGTTTGAAAGAATGCTTTTGGGGAACATATTTTTTTTTAGAAAATGATGCAAGCAAAGTATGATATTAATACATTGCAAGATATCCAAACCACATAATATAAATTACATAAAGTACATTAACATTTCAAGCAGATAAAAAAAAATGATAAATAACAGATATGATAAAATTATTAAGCTAAAACAATGACAAGCAAAGTATATAATAAAGTGAAAAATTAAAATAAACCATAACGGAATAAAAATGCTTTATATACAAAGCATAAATAAAAAAATGAATTTTAAAACCATATATAAAAATAATGAATGAGAAAGGATTTAAAAATAGAATCCCTTTTTAAAACTGAAATAATTTAAGTTGTTTAAAACTGAAATAATTTAAGTTGAAAATCGAGATTCCTTAGCTCTAAAAGAATACGAATATCACATTCAGCATGATAGGACACGATATTCTTAAACTCTCGTAACTGAAATTATCTCGTGATTTACAAAATCTATTTAGAAGGATACTTTAAGCATTTAGACAAACGGGAAATCGCAACCCAGCATGTTAGGGCACTATTTCTCGAATTCCTAAATACGGAAAACATTGCCTCATTTTTTAAAACTCTTTTGGGTTAAATGAAATATAAGTTTTTAAAACAATAATTTGAGTAAAATTTAAAAAACAATTTACTAAGAGTAATACTAAAAAATTTTATTAAAAAAATGAAATAGTTTGATATGATACTAAAATTATTAAAAAATAAAATATAAAAAATTAAAAATCAGGGAGACATGGATTAAATCAAAATAAAAAAGGTTGAAAAACGAGAACAAAGAATAAAATAAGAACAAACCACAGAAAATAAGAACGTAAGAGGGAGAGAAATTTGAGTGAAAGCTCTCAAGAATGTTTATTGCTTCCCCAAAACTCAAGTGTCTTTCAATGAAGGGAGAGGCCTCTATTTATAGTTGAGCCTCCTCAAATCCAACGGTACAGATCAATTACATCAACGGTTAAGATTAAAGGGTATCTACAAATTAAATCTCTAAGATATCAAAATCATATCTTCTAAGATTGCATACCATATCTTCTAAGATTGCATATCATATCTAAGATTTACATATCATTTCTAAGATTACGTATCCTTGAAGATTATGTTTCCATATGCGTCAAGTTTGTAGATGGACCTTCAATCTTTTCAAGTAATGGGCCATTCTGATCGGGCCAAATGATATATTCTGGACTGGGCTTGGAATTTATTTATTTATTTATTTTTTATCATTTTTTAGTATGGGCCCGGGCAAAAATGGGGTATTACAATAATACTAAATATAATACAATATACTAATAATATGTAGCAATAATAATAATGGTAATAAGGGTATTAAAAGGAAAATAATACAAAAAGGACGAAATCGGATTAAAGGCAAAAGTTTCAGGCAAATTTGAAAATAAAAACGAAAGGGAAGGATCTATACGAACACGAGGGAGACGTAAGGGGGCCAAAAGGGCAATTTTACCATGCCTTTGAAACGGTGTCGTGGCAGAAAGGACTAAATAGTAAAACGGGGTAAATTATAGGGTCAATTTAAAATAACATAACTTGATTGTAAATCACAGAAAAAGCGGAAGGGCTTGAAGCGCAATTAGCCCTTCCACTATGAAAAACACGCGGATCCTAGCGGGTAGGGTCGGATCGATCCGACCTGAGGCCCACCCTATAAAAGGCAAAATTTTTTGAAAAAATCATTTGAGCCTAGAGAGAAAAAAAGGGGGGAGAGGGAGGGGGAAAGGAGGCCGGGGCGATTCCCGGGGGTCGGTCCGACCACCATCCGGCCACCGTCTAGTCACCAGCGCCGGTGCCGGCCACCGTGTAAAGGTAAGAATTTTAAATTTTTTTATTTTTTTATATTTTTTATTTATTTATTGTTTAAAAATATATTTAGGTATATATATAATAATAAAAAAACAGAATCGTGAAAAGAATTTTACCCTAGATATTGTGGTTTTTTGGTCCCCAGATTTGATGATTCGGGGTATTCCTTTCGTTGTGCTATTGCTAGGGTTATCACTCTTGCGATTTTTGGTGTATTCTACTACTGCTATTGTGTTATTGTAGTCAATATTTCTAAATCTGATTTGTATTGCTTCCCAAAAAAAAAATCGATCCCATTACAATTTTGACTCGGCTATTTATAGCCTTCATATAAACTGCTTTTTCCTTTTTTTCTATTATTTTTTCTTTTGCTGTCTTCTCCTATTTATTGTTTGCAGGAGCCACTTGCTAGAGTCGGTGGCTGAGATGACTCGGGGCGGTGCCTGCATGTGGTTGGCAGAGCAAGTAGGCAAAAGGGGCCAGGGTTTCGTTGGGGTCTGGTTAGTGTAACGCGTAGGTTAGTGGGTAATCGGGTCAAATGGGTAATTGGGTTTCTATTTTATTGGGTTTAAATTGTAATCGGGTTTTGTATTTGGGTAGGTTCAATTTTGATGGGTTGAGGGTGTTGGGTTTTGATTGTTTGTAATAGGTTCCTGGGTTAAAACGGGTTTTGGGCTTAGGCTGCTTGTAACGGGTTTTGGGCTTAGGCTGCTTGTAACGGGTTTTATACCCGAGCCAAAATTGGCCTACAACACTAAAGTCACATATAACTCCAAAGACCACTCAAAAAATTGAATGCATCAACAACAAATTTAAGGTCGATGTTTTATTGTTTCCGAAAAGGTTGATAAGACTGAAATTATAGAATAAAATCATGAGGTCTTAAATGCAATTGAATTAAATGTGATCCTAAAATGTTAGAGTTCTTATCCCACAAATGTGAAAGAGCTTGTCAAGCACTGAAGTATAACCTAAGTATTGGTTTGTGTTAAAATTGAAATGTTTGTGTCATCCAAAAAGATCTTGAATTCAATTAATTGGTGAGAAAATTCTAAGTCTATGGCAAGTAATTTCATGATGATTGGGAAATAAACAGCCAACATTTTTCTATGTTCTTCTTTCATTGTATTTGATAAGAAGAATAGAAAATGACAAAGAAAAAAAAATGAAATAAAGTTGTCAGATCTCAAGACTCTTTCTTCTTGTCCAAAAAGATGTGGTACTCTTGAATGCAATTGATTGTGATTGAAAATTGAAGTGAAGTTGATGGAAAATAAGTTAGAAAATTCTACTTCTCCAAAAATTGAATGTGAAACAGCAAATTTAATGTCGACATTTTTTTTATTATCGTTTTTGAAACAATTAATAAGATTAAAATGACATAAGAAAATCCTAAATGCATTTGGATTAAACGAGATGAAGAAATGTTGAAATTGTTTTGCTCAAATAGAGACCCAAAATTGTGGAAAACTGAGTCAATACTCAAAAAAGTATAATCACAATTCTATAAGATTTGCATGTCTCAAAATTTACATCAATATGTTAAATTAAGAATATTAAATAAATAAATTATTTATCAAATTGTTATCATTAATCTTGAGTTGGTGTCGAGTTAATTTTTGACACCAACTCTATCAACAATAAAAATATTTTAATAATCTTAAACCCCTGACTGAGTTGGTATCCTAAGCCAACCATAGATCAACTCTATTTAGAATAAGTTATATCATTTAGGGATACTTTAATGTTCTTAATGACAAACAACTGGCAAAGGTAATAAATATAACTTTATTGATGTAATATGATAAAATTTTGTTTTATGCACAATTTAATCTTTTTTTTTTTCATTTTGATATCGTACATAATTCATGTGTTATTATTAATTAGTTTCAAACCATAAATTTCATTCTTTATTGTAGGTTATTTTTAAACACATCTTTGTATTATAAATTTGTGGTTTTCATACACATAAAAGGATTTGTAGTCAATATTTAAGAGTTTTATTGAGTTGGTGGCAGTGTTACCCTCAATCAGGTCACTAACTCAATAATGTATTACTATATTTTCTACCCAACCTATACTCAATTTAAAAGAAAATATTTTTAACATAAAATGGTTATGACAAAATCTAGTTATATGTATATATATATATATATATGCTTTTCATATATTATAATATATGTTTTCAAATAAAAAATATAAATAGCAGGTATAATTGTAAGATACATTGTACTAATAAATAAAAAAATATAAAATCGAAGCTTAAAAAAAGTATTGCCACAAACTCTAAAAAGGAGATGAAGGATACCATAAAAGTAAAGATATATTTATTTAATTTGATTACATCAATTGGTTGAATTATGTATTTCATTACTCAATAATCAATTCGCTTAAACTATTATAACTAATTTTAAAATTGATTTTACCAGGTACCTATAGCTAGGGGCATAGGCTTTGGGCAATTTGTCATTCAGCCTTTTTTAAAATAAAAAGCTTTAATTTAGTCCTTTTAACCTTTGATTAAATGAAAAATTGAAAAACTTAATAATTTAATTTATGCCTTTTAATTAAGATACAATTTTTTTAGTTTTGGCCACCCAAATTTTTTAATCTTGGCATCTCAAAACAAAAAATTCCAACTGCACCCTGAAATTTACTAATTTAACTAATTTGAACAAACCGACTCGACTTGACCGAGCCAACTCAACCTATATCATCTGTTTCTATTAAGTTTTGCTCCACCCTACCCAAAGACCTGTCAGTGTTGTTAAAATTGAAATATTTATCTTGTTGGAGAAGACTTACAGTAGAAAAGTAAGCCAATGCTAAAGTGATATATAACTCCAAAAACCATTTTAAAATTGATTGCATACCAACAATTATAATGTCGACGTTTTTTTTTTTCTTTGGTGTAAGACGTTTTGTTGTTTTCAAAATAGTTGATAAGCTTGAAATTATAAAAGAAAATCATGAGGTCTTAAATGCAATTGAATTAAAGGATCTTAAATGCAATTTTCTCACGTTTTCGTTACATATTTGGTTCGTTTTTTATACAGAAGCAATCCTGAGACAACTAGAACCTAAAATTTGCCAATAAACGCCTCAAAATCAGTCTTTATTCATCAAGTAAACCAAATTAATGAACTTAACTATAGTGAAACTCAAGCGTTCATCACTTACCCAACTTCCAAAACAATCCCGATGCTACGATTCCACAAGGGGAGAGTTTCGATCCTCACAATTCACCGTTGCCAACGGCCCAAGAATAAAATTAACAAAAAGGACAACATCGATTTAGAACAGCTTCAAAATTATCCCTAACCCACGTGAAGCCCCATAACCTCATCTTACCAAGCCGCACGAAGGAACCGAAAATTCGAAGTATAGCAATTTGAATGAAAAATTGTGACAGAATCAAAGAGGAAGGCGAAAGAAAATTGACAGTGTACAAAGAAGGGGAAAAAAGTCAAAACAAGAGGAGGGATTTTTGGGGAAAATAAAATAAAATTTAAATTTAAATTTAAAAAAAGTAATAAAATCACTAAAATCCCCACTAAAATTGATAGTTGATTCTCATCCAACAGCCTCAGAATTTCAATTCCACCAAACCTAGGTCACACAACCGACACACACTGAAGGAAAATTTATCATCCCCACTCACACAGGAATTCGAACATGAGACCTTAGTACAAACTAACCCTTTACCACTTAAATCAACAGACTCAATCTAATTGAGTTGACCGAAAATAAAACGTAAGCCAAACCACCAAAGATAAGGCTAGGATAAAAAAAATATCATATTTTCCAAAAATGCGACTTGAACCAAGGCCTCAAACACACACCCACATCACTTAACCACTAAAGCATATACTTCATTGTGAAAAAATTCATAAAAAACAAAGTTAAATAAATCAAGGTGTTACATATACGTGATTATTGTTATATCATTTGATGTTTGTAAGCCATGAATAATTGATTCTTGATATTGATAAAGCATATGGAAATTAAATTGACATGTTGATGTGTTTTCTATACTAACTAAAATATACGACTAAGGCAATTGCATTTATCAAACAATAGTATAGCTACGGTGAGTAAAAATATCATATCCACGAGATCTAAAAGTAATATTAATTATCATTTTCTTATTATTTAGCCGCAAATTTGGAGTGACGGGTTTTAAAGCTAAAATTACTAAACTAATTTAACTAAGAATGTAATAGAGAATGAATCAAGGAAATAATCGAATATTAACAAATGAGAGAGAGAGACCATACCCAAGAAAGAATCCACCCAAACTTCTCCTATTATTATGAATCTAAATTAAACAATCTATTCACTTGTACCTTGATCCGTAGAAATCCTTAAACTATGTTAATATCTCTTTCAAGAGTAAGAACAACTGACTGTAGGTTGATTAATTGAAATATTTTTCTAATTAAAATCCTTATCATCGCATTAACTCAACCTATGAATTCCCTATTAGATTTGACTCTAATCAGGTAGATTTATGTCGCCCTATTTCTAGGATTGCATGCAACTCCACTTAATTATGCTAGATCTACTCTTAAATAGGGATTTTTCCTCCACTGAATTAAGCACATTAAACATGAATTAATATCGCACGCATAATTGAGAACAAGAATAAGTATTTATCGCATAAAACAAAAATTATATAATAGAATTCACCATAGGTTTCATCTTCCCTAGGTATCTAGGGAATTAGTTCATAATTTTGAAACAAAACATTTAAAATTTAGAAAAACCACAAGAAATAAAGAAACTCATAAAAGCTTCAAAAGAAATTAAAAGAAGGTCTTCGATCTTGATGGAAATTCGCTTCAGAGTTAGCTCCAATAGTGTTCTTCAAGTGTTTTCTTCGATCTTCTCTAACGGCTCCCAATTCTCTTCTTCTAATTGGTATTTATAGACTTTAGAATGCCGCGAAAGCCTAAAATGTCTTTTTTTTTGCATGTTTAGGAAGCAATGTGTGAAACGACATAGACGTGTAGCCAACCCGTGTGGCTCTTGAAATATGCTCTTTTTTCTGCTTTTTGCTCCTTTTTCTCCCAAATAGTCACCTAAGTATAAGAACATGAATTAAAATGATTAGGAGCATCAAATTTACCAATTTGCATAAATAATCATCCAAAAACATATTAAGAATGAGATTAAAATATGTTAGTTTTATCATTTATCACATCTTTCAATATTATGGTTGATAATTGGTGATTGATTGGATGTGATTTAAGCATGATTTGGAAATTAATTTACTATTCATTTTTTTGAACATTCACTGAGCTTTTTAAAGCTCACACCCTTACAATTTGTACAGATAATCGTCGGGCTTGAGGAGCCGAGCAACAAAGTTCCAAGAGATTTAGGCCTGGTAAGACTTTATTACACATTTTAGAGATTATAACCGAGCATTGTGGAACTCTTAGGAATTAGTTTAATTTTGGTTGTAATTGGACATTAGACATTGGACATTTTATTTTGGATGGTTTTATAATAATTTTAAGGCATATTTGAGTTTAATTATTGAGTGAGTTATAGTGTATTGCTACTTGATAACACGGTGATTGATAACACTGGTGTTTTTCTATGAAAAGTGCTTACTTTATGCTTAAGGAGGAGTCCTGGAATCTGAAGGATGTGAACTGGAGTATTGTTTGGAAACTCTAGGGCCCCAACAAGTCAAACAGATTATCTGTTTGGTTCTTAAGCAGCGTCTTTTAACTAATTCCGAAACGTTAGAAGAGGTATTGTGCAAGATGCTTCTTGTCATCTCTATGGCCATTTAACGGAGGATATTCTTCATACTCTTAGGGATTGTTCTTATGCAAATGAAATTTGGAAATTTGGAAACAAATCATCCCTTCCAACCATTTTGATAGCTTCTTTATTGGTAATGTTTCAAAGGGGTGCTCTCGAATTTGCGTTTTCATCTTTCCGTTGGTGCAAATAACTCTAACTGGACTTGCCTCTTTGGGATTCATCTTTGGCGTATTTGGAAGAGCCAGAACTTGATCATTTTTCAAGGGAGTTCTATGGGTACTAAGGACATCATTAGTACCTCTTATAGTTGGGCCAATCATTTTTCCTCTACTCAGATTACAGCGCTGGATTGCAGGCCAAATCAGTCTTCTACTCTTTAGAATTCAGGTATGTGTTTCTACCTTAATACTGACGATGCTGTTAATTATGTGTCTGGTTTCTCTGCTACAGGAGGAGCTATACGTGATGGTAGAAGACAGTGGATCTTTGGGTATAATCGACCTTTGGGGAAATGTACAACAGCAGTTGCTAAGCTATAGGGAATATTGGATGGGTTACTTCTCCTTCAGAAACAAGGCTATGCTGAGGCCATTATTCTGTCTGATAACCTTAAAAATGTTATCTCTATTTGTGAAAGCAAGCTTGATGCCCAAAAAGCTCTCTAATAAGGAGGATTCAACAAATTCTAGCATTTGAAGGGAAGTGGTCCTTGAATTATGTTCCAAGCGAGTCCAATTAGGTAGCTGATGCTTTAGTGAAAATGGCTTTAACGAGGAGCGAAACATTGCACATGTTTGAGGAACTCCTTTTAGAGATTAAAGGGATTTTGAAGGAAGATTGTATTTTCCATAATATGTCTAGGAAGTAATCTTTGTATTTCTTTGTTTCAATTACCAAAAAAAAAAAAACTATTCAGGTCATAATTTTACATCATCCTATCCATAATTTTATGAATGATGTCAAAAATATTTTAAATCATATTATTCTATAAAAATATTAAAAATGAATAAGTCATATTGTTATCAAAGATGTAAAATACATAAATGAATATAATATAAGAGGATACAGTTATTTTATTTTATAAACAAATATTTGAATAAACGATATAATACAATTCAATAATTCTCCATTGCTCCAAGTATAGTTGTTTTTATAAAAAGGCTAACTACTTAAATAAATTTTCATTTCTTTGATTTAGGAAGTTGCAAAATAATGATATGTCAAGAAATATATATATATATATATATATGTGTATATATATATATAAAGAATGTAATTAGTAATATAATTTTTTCAGGTTTGTAATATTATTATAATTTTTAAAATATATTACTGTTAAAAAAATTGGATTCAAAAGTCGATTATGTTACGGAAAGTTATAGCACTCCTACAACGCTCAAAATTGGTACCTTGTTAATTATGCAATTGTTAAAAAAAATTTTAAATTAAAAAATTAGAAATCTAATATTTAATTATAATCACTTTAAATAAATCACTTATTTTCCAGTTTTATTAAATTTTCATAGTAAAATAATTTTCCGTATCTCCTAATATCCACAAAAATATTTTTTAAAGAAAACAAAACTCCTGAATTCACATGATTTAGAAAGAAAAAAAAAAATCTTTGAACTAATTTGATCAGTAAATTTTTCATCCGTCGGATAAAAATAATGAGCATCAGGCTAGTTGGAAGAATCGACCCAAAGCAAACCAAGGACTAATTATGGAAAAGTTAGTCTATATTAAAGTGATGGAAAATGTTTGTCTCATTTAAAAAGAACAATTGTGATTGAGAAATTTGGAAAAGTGGTGAGAAAATTCTACACCATGACAAGTAATTTCATGGTGGTTAGGAAACAAAGAAAATGTCATTAAAAAAAGTCAGAAAAAAAAAAAGAAAAACACAGAAAATTATAAATAAAATGTCTTGTCCACAGTCATAAAATTTATATTTTATTGACTGTTGAAATTATAAATTTTATAAAATGGCTACTCTTTCTTTTCTATTATTTCATTTTGGCAATGATGAGACGTTTAAAATTATTCAGGTCATTATTTTACATGAGACGTTTAAAATATGTCAAAATTTGACTTCCCAATTTTTGGAACACTAATCGTGAATCTATCTTACTTCAACAATACTACTTACTATAGCTAACTCGTTACGAATAACTTCAATCAACATTGTGTTGTCACCTTCCATCTCAACACATCTGAATCCTCTAGTCTAAGCCAATTTTAGTCCTTCAAGAATCGCTTTGACTTCAATCTGGAAGATATCATTTACACCTAATACAAAGACTAAAATAATACATTTAATAATAAAGAGACTAATTTAATCCATTTCCTATAATAAAAGTACTTTTACTTGTGAGAGAAAAAAATTCTAATAATGAAAGAGCCCATCAATATGAATATGTTTCTCTTTTTTTTTTCTTATATTATTTATAAATCCTTTGTTTAATATCGTAAAAATTGGTATAATTTAATTATCAATAATCTTTTCCTAACCCTGGAATTGGAGGATAAAACACATTTGAGCACGATTAAAATCACATTTTCCTACACTGACAATAATACCAATACCAACTCAACTAAAAACTCAGTCAACCATATATTTTAATTTTTAAATGTAATAAAACATGTGCATCAAGAATAAATCTAGTATATATATAAAATAGTGTACCGGGTTCCGTGGCAAATTTTGTTAATTTAAGTTTAGACATGGATTGTTGGTTTGATAATAGATTTTTTTTTTCTAATTTTCATGTTCGAGTTCATCCTCGATATTTGTGGAATTGAACTGCAATTGGAAAAAATAATTTTTAAGATATTTTTTAAACACTAAATGTTGACTCATTACAATTTAGACGTATTTAATTATTTTTGGTTGAACATAAGTGTCGAAACCATTTTTTTTTAAACTTGGTCGTCTTTAGTTTTGAAAACAAAAAGACGGGAGTCACCACCAATCTTTTTTACGATGTGCGATCGGATCCTCGTAATTCAGTTGTTTTAATAAATGGTTTGATTTACTAAAACAATGATTTTGGTCTACGAAAATTAGAAAATGGGTTCGGAAATAGTTAAATACGAGGAAGGATTAGCACCCTCGTAACGCCCAAAATTGGTACCTAATTAATTAATTAGTGTCTTGGTGTCGAAAATTAAAAATTTGAAGAAATTTTAAAAATATGATCCTTTGTTAAGATGTCGCTTAATTGATTTTTTTAAAAAAAGGGTACATTTCACGTTAATCAAGAAAAAGCATTACATCCCGTAAGTTAGGACACAATGTCTTAAATTCCCGAAACGAAAATAAACACAAAAAAAATTATTTCTTTTAAAAGGTATTCAGTTATCTCGGTTTTAGAAAGAAATCATATTCTATAAGTCAGAACACGATCTTTTCTTAATTCTCGAGAATATTTAAAACTAGCTTTTAAAAAATTTGTTTATTCGGATTCATCGAGAAAATCGAAACCCCATAAGTTAGGGAACGACTTTTCGAATTCCAATATAAAAGTTGCTTCTTTTAAAAACCAAAATTTCAATATGTATCAGGTAAAGTGTAACGTGACTTTGTAGTAAAATGTAAAATGAATTATGGAGTTGATGTGTAACAGAATTGAAATTAATAATAATAATAATAATAATAAGTAAAAAAATATAAAACATAAATAAAATAAATGTATACAGTAAGACAAGCAAAAAAAAAATTTAAGAGTAAGCCGATGAATAAATGAATTAAAGAAATATTAAATAAGAAGGTTTAAAAATAATGATAATAACAATAATAACATAGAAAATAATAATTGTAGAAGGCCCATTTTGCCCTGGCCCTTAGAATTATTTACAACAAATACATAAACCCAAATTAAAAAACAAAATAAATATAAAAAAATAAAAATCTAAATTTATCAGTCCAATGTCCATTACAAGCATTAGGGCCCAAAATAAACACAAGCCCAAATTAAGTCTAAATAAAGCCGATTAGCTTGATTTGTTATAGACCCAAATTCAATAAAGCCCAAATTACAAGCTTCATGTAACCCAAACTAGACTAGACTCAAAGTGGGCCTAATAGCCCAAACTTAATGGCCCGATGACCCATTTTTAATCAACTCAATGGCCCAATGCCAGAACTGGCCAAAATGGCCTGGGTATCTTGAAACTTCTAGAAACCCTAAGTTTCTCGTTCTGTAGCACGGCCTCATCATCGCCAACTCTCCCACGAGCGGTTTCTTCACAGCTGTACTTGCAACAAACTAGCAAACACAGCAAATATGTAGCAACAAATACCAGAGAAGAAGAGAAAATAAAAAGCCTATTGTAGTCACTGTAAATTTCCTTACGCATGCATACTATATAGAAAACCAAAAGCAATCAAAAATTTAAGTTTTTCGGAAGGTAATCTCAGATCTTTTTTTTTCCTTTTCGATTTTATTTGTATTCCTTTGATTTTTCCTATTGCATGTGAACGAAAATAAAGAAAAGAGGAGAAATTTATCTGTTTAGCAGTGCCTTCGAATCCCTATTTGCTTCATAGTAATCGAAGCTCAAATGGGGATTATGAGGTTTGAAACTCTTGAATATGCTTTCAAATAAGGTTCGATTGGCATTCATGCGACACCATCCACTGTTTACAGTGGCGAAATGGTAGCCGGCCTCATTCGTTCTGCCAAGCATAGAAAGAGGCGTTTAGGTTTTCCTTATTTTGTTTTTAAAAGGTTAATTGTTTGTATTTTAGGGTTTTTTTAGTTTTTATAAAGTATATGAAACGACACCGTTTAGGGCCTGTTTCAGTGGCTCCAAAACAATGCCGTATTGGCCATGCTCGATTCAATCCTACCCGACACCCTCAAGATCCGCGTGTTTCTGTGGTGAAGGGATAATTGCACGCTTAATCCCTCCATTTTGCACTGACATTCGATTGGGCCTTGTTTTTATTTCTTTCGTTTTTTAATTCTTTCCCTAGGATTTGTGTGCCATTTTAATTTAGTCCATATCTATACGCTGCATTTTGGGCAAGGAGGAATATTTGCTAGTTTAATCCCTGATCATTTGTGCACATTTCATTTTAATCCTTAACTCTGTTTTAATAATTTTGTTTATTTACAAATTGTTCTTTTAATTTTATTTTTATTCCGATTGGGTATTTTTTCCTAGTTTTTGTTTTTATTCTTTGTAATCCTTTTATGATTTTAAATTCATTTATTATTCATCTTTTTAGAAATTGTTTTAATAAGTCATTTTGAATTATTCACTTTACAATGTTTTAATTTGTTTTTATACTTCCATTTATATATATATATTAATTTATTATGTAAATATTTTTGTTTCAAAATTTTCTTTTATATACCTCATTGTTTTAAAACTTTGTATAATATTTAATTTAAATATTCCTACATTATTATTTTACATATACATACATAATTTGTATTAAAATTATTTTTATTCTATGTATATATTATTGATTTCACATTATTTTATGTATATATTTCATATATAAATTATCTCTATATTAAGTTTTTTTGTTCTATGTATATTGTTATGTAGATTGATATATATTATTTTGTATATTACTTACTTTGATTTTCTTCTTATATAATATTTATTTTAAAGTTCATTTATATTATTTCATGTAGCAGTTATTTTTATCTTTGTTTTTTAATCTATTTCAAACTTTTACGTAAATTATTTGTTTTAAAACTTTTGTACATATATTTTATCGCTCGCATATTGTTGATTTCAAATTATCTTTCCCTCATTCTTTTATGTTTTGAAATTGGTTACATTTTATTTGTGGATTTGTGTATTATTTCTTTTAAAATTGGCTTTTAATTCATTATCTTTTGAATGTTAGTTTTAGTTCGTATAGTGTATGATGTTTACCATTGTATGAGCCCTAGTTTGGTTTCTTTGCATTTGTGTATGTTGTATAGCGTTATGGCCATATACTATTATTTCATGTTCGTAATTATGCTTTTATTTCTTGTTATTGCATCATGATTCTAATTTCAATTTTCGCCTAATATCAATTTTTTTTATCCCAAACAAACCAAATAAAATAAATTTTGAGTCAGTTTTATAATCGCTAATTTGAAAGCTTTTTAAATTAAGGCAATATTTGGTGTTTGGAAAAATCGGAAATCGTGCCCTAACGTGCTGGGTTTCGGTTTTTTCGTTTGGCCAAATAACCAAATATCCTTTTAGAATTTCAATGTATGAGTTTTGGAAATCATGAGATAATCTTGGTTTAAAGGGTTTAAAATGATGTATCCTAACGTACTGGATGTGATTTTTTATTCTTTCGGAACAAGAGAATCTTAATGTCCAATTCGAGTTATTCAAACATTTTTAGAAGGGATTGTATTTCAAAGTCTTTTCAAAATTTCAACATTAGGACATTAATTAATCAATAGGTACCAATTTTGGGCTTTGCAAGGGTGCTAATCCTTCCTCATACGTAACTGAATCTCGAACCTATTTTCTTTAATTTCGAAGGCCAAAATCAATGTTTTAATGAAACAAAATGTTTCATAAGGTGATCCGATCACACCTAAACAAAAAGGATTGGTGGCGACTCCATATTTCTTTTTGAGGTCAATTCCTGTTTTTCAAAAATAAAAAATGGTTTCAACAATTGGTGCTTATGATGAAGTGGAACAAGATGCAGGATTAGCTTGAACGGGCTTGTGAGCTAGTTTACTGATGATTATCTTCTTTGAGTTTATTGCAACTTTGATCTTTAACTTTTTGAGAGAATAGATAAAAGTCAAAGAATATCCCACCAAGTGTATTAGAAATTTGTACATACAAAACTCGAGTTGAAAATTGACTTGAAATTTTGGCGTATAATTTTATTTATAACTTTGAAAATAGTACAATGTCAAAACTTCTTTACAAAGAAAATTCCTTTAATTTTCTCCTTGATTGAGCTTCAATTCATGGGTCATCTAAACTTGATCTACTTAGAGTAGAATGTTGTTTTTTAATAAATAAATATTATTTGTGTTTTACTAATTCAAGCAGGATCTTCCTATATCTCCCTATAAATAGATAGTATAAGTAGAGCTATTTAACACAAGACATAAGTTTCACATATTATTATTTTACCAAAAAATATTGAGAATATATTTTCAAAGAATAAAATTTATTTTCTGGGAATTAAAATTCTATTGTTTTCTATTGAGAGAGAATTACTTTGCTATTGAAAGTAATAAATCATTTCTTATTTTTTGTTTAATTTGTGATTGTTCGAGTCCACACTCGAAGCAATTTGTGGTACTAGAATAGAGAAGAAGGTCTAGGATCCATCATGCTCAAACCACAGGTACTTTTTGGAGAGAAAATATTGCTATAAATATCGCAAAATGATTAGGTGTTCAAATTTTTAATTTTCCACTGTGATTGAAAATTGTTTTCCTAAACCGGATCTTTCAAGAAAGGAGAAAAGATGAATGTTTTATTCTCTCACCACTCACTTAAGTATATATTGTGGATTAATAACTTAATTGAGTTAATTAAGCTTAATGGATGATAATGATGGAAATTAATAACCATAATGGAAATGAATGATTTAGATCATCTACACCCACTAACTCATTAATGGAAATGGCTAAATAACCATTAAGTCCTTCGCATAATTGTTAATTGAGTACTCAAACATTTTCCAAATTAAAATTTTATACCAATTACATTTTTACAATTTAATTAGTGTATTATAATTATTGATTTTCTTGATTTAATTACTTGGTCGTCTACCAATATATTTCATACTAAACAAACAAATTTTCCTATTCAAAATTTCATAAGCTCAGTTTACGAAATTGGGTTTCAAAACTGCATTTTTTGACATCAGTTAAAATCGAGTCATTACAAAATCAACTTTTCGTCCCTTAGCTAGTGGCAACTAATAAGAGATATTCATTTCAAAAAATTGCGTGATTAAATCGAAAAAATTAATAATTAAATTATCAAAGAAAATATGAAGTGCATAATTGAATTTACTTTACCTTAACAAAAAATTATCGATCCACTACTCATCTCTCTTAAACAAACAGCAAAAACGGGGAGAATAAATAATAATTGTAGCGACCATTTTCTGGTTAAAATTAGGGGTGAGTATTCGATCGAATTGAATCGAATCGAATGAAAAAATTTCGAGTTAATCAAGTTGACGAATCATATTTTATCATCCTAATTTGATTTGTAATTTTTTCTAATCGAGTCGAGTGAGATGGAATTCGAATCAAATCGAATCAAATATATTTGTTCGAGTTAAATTTTAAAAAATAATTTTTGGTCCTTGTAACCGCTATCACCCACCGTAATAAAATATGTCCACCGTAATCAAATTTTTTATTAACATTCATCACCTCATAATTTATTTATTAATCTTTTATATACGTGTTAGCTTATTTACTTAGCTCTTTCAATTATCTTCAAATTCTAGTCACTATATATTTTGGAATTAAAAAATATATTAAATGTAAAAATTTGACTTTTTTAATAAAAGTTATTTTAAAGAAAAAATGTGAAATTGATAATGTAGCAGGCCCAATTTGCCTGGGCCCATACAAACCAAAATAAAATAAAAAACCCAAAATTATTAAAGTCCATTTACAGTTTTTTTAGCCCAAATCTCAAAGCCGATTTATTTAATACCAGCCTAAAATACTAACCCAATTAAATAAACTAACCCAGGCCTATCTACCAAATTAACAACCTGAAATAATATAGGGCCCAAGTGGCCCAAAATCAATTAAATTTTCGGAAACCCTAGAGGTTTCCAAAGTATTCTGGCACCACAGCCATCGGTCGGGCCTCTACCTTCCCCCGAACCACGGTTCCCACAAAAGGTTACTACCATCGGACGGCCTTTCCGTGCACTGCCTCATTCTAGATAGCTTTCGTACGTACCTGCAAAAGCAAATAACAACACAACAATAGTGGCAGTAACGGAATGACAGCTATGTAGACAAATAATCGCAACAATATAGCAGAAGAAAAAAGATTTGTATTTTTTATTTTTATTTCTTATTTTTATTTTGTGATTAATTTTGGCTATAAATAGAAGCCGATTGTACACTGTAAATTTTACGCACACAAACGAAATCAAAGCAAAAAGAAAGTTTAAAACCTTTTAAAGGTGATCCCAGTTTTTTTTTCCTTTTTTAATTGTTTCTATTCTTTGCTTTCGATTTCTTGTTTTTCTTTCTATTTGCATGCGAAAATAGGAAAGGGAAAAGAGGATTTTACCTATTTGGACATGCCATCAGAACTCTATCTTCTTTGCTGAAATCAAAGTAGGAACGGGTTTCGGGGTTGGAAATGGTAACCGACGCATGATTGGCCCTCTCTTCTTGGTCATAATCAAAGTAAGAAGGGTTGAAAATATTGACACCTGTGGTTTCGGTTTAAGAGAAATGGCTCCATCGACCAGTAGCCGAGCATGGTGGCGGCTTAATGGTTGAGTAGGGGTTTCCTTTGGGCTGGCTGAGAAAGGGTTTGCCAAGGGAAATTTACGGTTTGTTTTTTTAGTTTGCAGTGTTTTCTTTTAAAAATGAGTTAATAGTGTTTTTTAAAGAAAAATAAATTTTAAGTAAGCCTTTTAAAAAGCGCCGCCATTTTAATGAAATTAAAGGAGTTTCAAAACGCCATCGTATTGGTCTTGACCTGATTCGGCTCGACCCGACACCCTAACGATCCGCGCGTTTTTGCGGTGAAGGGATATTTGCGCGATTGACCTTCTTTTTTGTGCCGCTACTCGATCAAATCCTGTTTGCAGTTTCTTCATTTTTAAATTTTTCATGAAATTTGTACGTCATTTCAAATTTGGTCCATATTTATGTGCTACGTTTTGGTGACTGGGAATATTTGCTAGGTTAATCCCTGATCATTTGTACGCCTTTCATTTTGAGCCTTGGCTCTATTTTAATAATATTATTTATATATAAATTGATCTTTTAATTTTATTTTTATTTCGATTGAGTTTTTTTATTTTTTTCTTTATAATCCATTTAATGTTTTAAAATTATCTATTATTCTTTTTTTATTGTTTTAATAAGTCATTTTGAATTATTTTATTGACTTTACCACGTTTTAATTTGTTTACATATGCTCCCATTTGTATATATATTTTTAAATTTATTTAATAAATATTTTACTTCAAAACTTTCTTTTATGTTGCTATTTGCTTTAAAATTTGTATAATATTTTAATTTAAATACTCCTATATATTATTATTATTATTTTATACATACATATATAATTTATATTGAAATTATTTTTATACTATATATATATTATTGATTTCATATTATTTTATATATATATATATTCTTTAAATCTTTTTATGTATATATTTTCTTTTACTCCATTTATACATATATATTTCTTTTCAAATCTATTATGTACATAATTTATTCCTTTAAAAAACATATTTTATTATTTATTTTTTTGTCATTTAAAACTCTTTAAATTTTAATAATCATTTATATGTTATTATTTTTTTTTATTTTTTTCCTTTATATAAACTATTTCAAACACTATCATGTGTTGTTTTTTAAAAAGTTTTCATACATCTCATTGTTTTTAATTTGTTTTTATATAGTATTGATTCCAATTTTTCCTTTCTTTTATATTATTACTTTTATTTTATTCATCCACATTTGAAAATTTGTACATTTTATTCATTTTAATTAGCTACTTTTTTAGTTTTCATTAGTTTTCATTATTATTCATGTTAGTTATTCGAAATAAGGTTGCAAGACTATAGTTATTATGCATTGTGAGATTAGTTTTAATTCGTATAATGTTATATTCACATATTATTATTTCATGCTTGATACTTGTGTTTCTTCTTATTATTTGTGATTCAAACTCCAGTGTATTTAAGCTTTTACTAGATGCTTCATTCCTATTCCTAATAAATGCATTTCGAATAAGTTTTTATAGTTGTTCTTATCTGAAATCTTATCAAAATAAAGCAATATTTCGTGTTTGGTAATTCAAGAAATCGTGCAGAAACGTGCTAGGTTTCGATTTTTCGTTTGACCCAAATAAACAAATATCCTTTTACAGTTTCAATGCATAAGTTTTGGAAACCGTGAGATGATCTTGGTACCGAGGGTTTGAAATGTCGTATCCTAACATGCTGGATATGATATTTTATTCCTTCGGAACAAAGGAATCTCAGTATCCAATTGGAGTTATCCAAACATTTTCAAAAGGGATCATATTATAAACCTTTTCAAATTTTCAACTTTATGACATTAGTTAATCAATCTGGTACTAGTTTTGGGCGTACGAGGGTCCAATCCTTCCTCGTATGTAATCGACTCCCGAACCTATTTTTCTTATTTCGTAGACCAAAAGTGATTTTTTGTACAGGGTGATTCAACCACACCTAAACAAAAAGGTTGGTGGCGACTCCACATTTTTAAAGTTGATCCCCGTTTTTCAAAAATTAAAAGTGGTTTCGACAACTTGACGACTCCACTGGGGACTGGTTGAGAGTCAGGCCATAGATTGATTAATTTTTGTCCTTTCGATTGAAAATTTGAAAGATTGATCTGAAAATCATGTGTCTTTTGGTTGCATTTTTGGGTGCTATGTGTCGTAACCATTTTTTTGAAAAAAAATGGAAGTCGACTTAAAAAATGAAAATGGGGAGTCGCCACCAACCTTTTTAGGTGTGATTGGGTCACCTTATAAAATATTTTGGACTACGAAAAATCAAGAATAAGGTTCGAGAGTCGGTTACGCACGGGGAAGGATTAGCACCCCGCAACACCCAGAATTGGTACCAAATTGAACAGTTTTCTGTCTTAAGTCGAAATTTAGAAAGATTTAAAAATAAGATTCTTTTTTGAAACTGGAATGGTTTAAGTTGAAAAGATCGGGATTCCTTTGCCTCGGTAGAATACGAACATCACATCCAGCACGATTGGACACGAGATTCGTGAATTCTTCGAAACTAGAGATATCTTGCGAGTTGCAAAATTTTGTTTAGAAGGGTATTTTAAGTATTCAGGCGAACGAGAAATCGCAACCCAGCACGTTAGGCACTATTTCCCGAATCTCTAAATACAAAAACATTGCCTTGTTTTTTTAAAACATTTTTTGAATTAAATTGAGATGATTTAGGTTGAAAAATCGAGATTCCTTCGTTTCGGAAGAATATGAACATCACATCCAGCACGATTGGACACGAAGTTCTTAAATTCCTCGAGACTAAAGTTATCTCGCGAGTTGCAAAATTTAAGAGGGTATTTTAGGTATTTAGACGAACGAGAAATCGCAACCCAGCACATTAGGGCACTATTTCCCAAATCACTAAACGCCGAAATATTGCCTCATTTTCTAAAACAAATTTGGTTATGCGATATATATATATATATGAATTTTTTTCAAAAAACCATGATGAGGTCAATAGAACATTAAAACATAGAGTTAGTATATTGAAAATGATAGTAGTGATGATATAAAGTATATAAGAAAGGGTGTATTTAAAAATATTTACATAGTAGAATATAACGTAAAAACATGTATAATGTGGTTAGAACAAAATATATGCACGAGATAATAGAGAGATATGAGTAATGTGACATTAAAGATATGCATGTGTAGTATATAAAATGTACGCGGAATGATATTAGGATTTATATGAAATAAAAAGTATGTGACTAATAGAATGGAAAATGCGTATATAATATATAATAAAAAATAACCTATGAAATATATAAAGGTATAAAGATATAATATTATATGTAATACGCAAAAAACATGGGTATATAATAACATCACAGATATACGTACATAGGATAGTACAAAATGATATATTATATTGAAGCATGTATAAATATAATATATACATAATGTAGGGTTGGGAGTATACATCTAAGATGGTATAAAGTTTGTAATAAAAAATATATGGAAAACATAATATAATATTAGAAGTACATATATAATATATAGGATTAGATATATATACGAACATGAGGATATACACTAAATACACATAGGTTTAAAATGTATACGATATATATTAGAAATAATAAAAAGGGTACATGTATAGTAGAATATTGCAATATATATACATAACATAGTAAACAACGTATATGAAATAAAAATAAAAATAAAAAATATGTACGTATTATAAAGAGGACATGTACATAATATAAAAATATATACATAACGTATAAACATATATATATATATAATAGTATTTAAAAGATATAGCACAATAATATACATACGTAATATTAATATATATATATATACAAAGAATATATATATGTAACGTATAGATTAAATATATACAATATATATATATATACACATTGGAAATATTAATACTAAGATATAACTAATAATAATATTAAATATATACACATATATGAATATATTAAAATATAACTAAAACTTAATGTCAATGATATAAATATAATAAAATAATAATAATAATTATTATGCTAGTAAGTATAAAAAAAAAATTAGGTAATAATAATAGTAGTATATAGTAAAACCATAATATTTAAAATAATAATACTAAATATAGTATAATATTTAAAATAATAATATTAAGTATAGTATAATATACTAATAATAATAATAATAATAATAATAATAATAATATATGGTTAATAATATAACTAATATTAAAGTAAAAAAAGTGAGAAGAAGAAAAAAAGGACGAAATTGCATTAAATCAAAAGGTTTCGGGCAAATTTGGAATTAAAAACAAAAGTAAGAGGATCAATACGAACACAGGGGGGACGTACAGGGGCCAAAGGAGCAATTTCACCATGCGTTTAAACGGCGTCGTGGCAGGAAGGACTAAATTGTAACGCAGGGTAAATTAATGGGCCAATTTAAAAAATAACAAAACTTCAATTGTAAAATCACTGAAAAGTGGAAGGGCCTAGAGTGCAATAAGACCATTAAGCGAAAACACGCGGATCCTATGGAGCGGGTCGGGTCTGTGCACGGGTCGGCTCGAAACGACACCGTTTTGGGGCTTAAGTACAGCCCTCAAAACGGTGTCGTTTTGGAGGGCTATAAAAGGCCCATTTCCGTGAAAAAAAATCATTTGGAGAGGGAAAGGGAAAAAAAAAAGTGAGAGAGGGAGAGGGGGAAGAGAAGGGGAAGACCGGAGCGATTTTCGGTGGTCGGTCCGACCACCGTCCAGTCACCGGCCGGTCACCGGCGCCTGCTCCGGCCACCGTACACGGTGGCCGGAAAAGGTAAGATTTTCAGTTTTTTTATTTTTATTTTTTTTGTTATTAAAATATAAATGCATGTGTATGTATACCCACTGTTTTGGCATGAAAATGTAGAAACAGAATAGAAAAAACTAGGGTTTACCTTCGATGATTAGGGTTTAAATCTTAGTACTTTGGTTCTCCGATTTTGGTTGGTTTTCTACCCCGATCTCACTGGGGCTTCGTATTTTCTGAGAATAAAATGTATAGTGGCTGCCAAAATATTGTTTGTATTTTTCTGAAAAATGCCCGAGAGCTTTTACATACGTTTGATTCGGCTTTTATAGCATTCACAAATTATTTTTATATTGCCTTCTGTCTCTTTTATTTATTGTTTGCAGGAGCCACTTGCTGGAGTCGGTGGTTGAAGTGACCCGGGGCGGTGGTGACAGCTGCTGAGTCAGAGCAAGTGGGCAACAGGGGCTAGGGTTTCGTTGGGGTCTGGTTCGGGTAACCAGTTGGCGTAATGGGTAGGTTAGTGGGTAACCGGGTAGGATAGTGGGTAATCGAGTAGGTTAGTATTGGGCTTCTGTTTAGTTTTTTGATTTTGGGTAAGGGATATTGGGTCTAATGTATTGGGTTTTGCTGGGCTAAAACGGGTTTTGGGTTTTATTTTGGTTAAGTGGGTAATTGGGTAGTGGTTTAGGGTTTGAGTGTTTGGGCTTTGTACCCAGGCCAAGATTGGCCACTACACTATGGTTGTTATAATTTCATAGAATATTTTCACATTGCATTGCATGACCGTTATGGTTGCACCTGTAAGTGGGAGTGAGAAACTATGCTTTCGTGAGGTTTTCACCTCTGTATGGGCTAGTGGGTTGCTTCCGGGATACATCCATACCTATGTGCTTCATAAGATTTTCATATCCGCTTAGCCATAGAGAAATGTATTTCCCTGAACTGAACTGAACTCTTTTCTTTAGAACTAAACCCCATATAGTGAACCTTAAGAGCTTACCCTAGGTAGAGCTATGCCAAACTTTAGTGGGTTACCTAGATAGGTGTTTGATAATTTTCTATTTGCTTTAAGTTTTATTATGTGATGCTGACTTGTTGTGTTTTGACTTGTTTTTGATTGCATGTCATCTTATATTAAAAAGGTGTAGATTCCCTTTCAGTTACTAAGTTAGAAAGCTTGCCATGGAAAGCGAATTTCTTGATAAAGTGGAGGATAATGCAACTGTTCGTACATGGTTGGAGAAGTTGCAGTTGGAAAAAGGAGATAGTCTAGCTAAAGGACATGTATCAGAGCTATAGGACTTAACTCGTATTAGTGTGACGCAAAATGAGCTCCAAGAGTTAAGAGATATATGGGCCCATTGGGAGGATGAGACTAAACAGATGTTCTACTATAATTATGGCGACATACCCTATTTGCTTGATATCAAGGTGGACAAGCATTTGTTTCGTGCTATGGCTCAGTCCTGGAATCTTGCTTATAGTTGTTTCACTTTCGGCAAGGTGGATTTGGTACCAACCGTGGAGGAATAAACGACTTTTCTTCGCTGTCCAAAGATCCAAGTTGATAAAGTTTACTCTAGGGTTGTTAATGTCCCAACTTTTGTGAAGAAATTAACGAACATCACTGGAATGAGCGAACAATGGGTTACGGCTCAGATTCAGCAAAAGGGTGAGGGGAAAGGCATTCCTTGGGTGCATTTGAGAGCCTTGATTCTGGCACACTCTGATGTAAAGAAGAGAGTGGATGTTTTTGCCTTGAGTATTTATGGGCTAGTTATTTTTCCTAAGGCTCTAAGGCATATAGATGAAGCAGTCACGAATTTATTTGATCAATTAGATAAATAAGTCACACCTGTTCTTGCAATCCTAGCTGAGACATTCAGGTCTTTAAGTGCATGTTGTAGGGCCAGTGAAGGTAGATTTATTGGTTACGGGTAGTTGTTGTTGGTATGGTTTCATGGCCATTTTTGGAAAGTGGATAAGGTTTCTTACCGTATTTTCTCTGAGAATTATTCATCGCTAAAAGAAGAATCAGCTATGACAAGAAAGGATGATATATCAGAAGAAAAGTGGATGATGATGCTTCAAAATCTTCAAGAGGATGATGTTGAATGGAGAGCTCCATGGATGGTTCCCAACGAGATCCTTTATAGATGTGGGAGTTTTGATTGGGTCCCTTTACTTGGAATTTGGGGAGCTGTTAGATATGCCCCTTTGCTTGTATCATGGAAGTAAAACTCAAGGCAATTTGTACAACGACACACGGGCTGGCTCAATCTGAGTTCTTGTATAAAGGGGAAAATTATAAGAAGAAGGCCCAAGAAATTTCCAATGCTTGGAAGTAAATTCATCAGATGAAGAGAGTGATTATAGGTGCAATATCAACTCCTGAATATAACAGGTGGATGAGTAAAAGGGTTAATGATAATATTCCTGGGCTGAATTTAAAAAGTGCTCGATTAGTGGAGGAATATTTGCAAGTAATCCCATTAGAATTAGAAATTATAAAGCAAAACTTTGAAAAACAGAATTTAGAGCTTGGAAAGAAGATAGAGCAGTTGGAAGAGGAGAAAATGCACTTGAGGTTGGATGTAGACATTCAAAAGTCAGAGACTGAAATGTTAAGAAAGGGGAAGAACAAATTTGAGGAAGATCTGGAGAGTTTAAAGTCAGATTACAAGAAGCTGCGTATGTCAATAAGAACTACAGGGTTAGGGAAAACTTCAGATCAGTGGCGATAAGAGGTTTAGGAAGAAAGGATTAAGGCTAAGCATTGGAAGAAGAAATTCAAAGAGATTCAGGCATGAAATGAAGCCTTAGTAGAAAGTATATTAGAAAACCAAAAGGGAAAGGATGAATTAAAGGCTAGGATGGTTGAACTGGAAAAGTCTCTTTGTTAACATAGAAACTGTAATTCTGTGACGGAGCTGAGGGCAAGTTTAAGCAAAATAGAAGAAATGAAAGGGAAAATCGAAGAATTAGAGACGCCATTACATAATTTTTGAATCCGTATTGAGTTCTTGGAAGTGAATGAAGAGTCTTGGAAAGAGGAGGTTCACCATCCTTAGAGTCAGGTCAGAAGTAGAGATTATATTATGGGAGAAGCTGGGGCACAGATTCGAACAGTGGCCAATCACTTGCAGACTTTGGCGGTGTAGGCTAATGTACTCAGTGTGAAGTACGAGTTGGAATCAGACCAAGGGCAAGCGTTAGCTTCATTGCTTAGGAAGATTAAGATTTTAGGCATTAGGGCGAAATCATATTTGTAATCTATTTTATTTAAAGAGTTTTATTTTCTAGCAAAGTTTTCTGTATGGAATTGAGTTAGAAATGACGCATTTTTGCATTCATGCATTTTATGCATTGCATTGCATTGCATTATATGCATTAAAATTCATAACAAGACCCTAATTAATTAAAATTATTTCAGAGAGAGTTAATCTGGAAACCAACAAAAACCAATCAACCAAACACCATTACGGTACCCGTATTAAGTCAAGGAATATGGATCAAAGGATGGAAAGATTGGAACAACTCTAGAAAGAGATGCAAGATCAAATGCAAGAGCAGTTGGCAAAGATTTAGCAAGACATGATGGACCGAATATTGGAATCACAGAGGAACATGATGAATTAGCAGACTCAGTTGTTGGCTAGAGAATTGGGTAAAGGAAAGAATCCAGCGGTCAATACTGCAGAAAAATAGGATCCTTTCTATCCTTTAGGTTTTACCCCAACCAATGCATAAACACAACACGAGGCATACCCACGAAGACCATCTGCTACAATTAGGCCGCAACAATTTCAAACCAGTGCTTCAATGCCAATAAACCTTTAAACTAGCTTAGGTTCAGGAGATAACCCAATCAATCCTACTATCCCTGATTTGGATGAGGTTGCTGAAAGAGAAAAGACAAAGGTTGAATTACCAAAGCAACTAGAAGATAGATGTAAATGGATGAAGGAGAAGTTTAAGGTGATAGAAAGTACTGATAACTGTTATGGAATTGATGCTAAGGATTTAAGCCTGGCCCCAGACTTAGTACTTTCGTACAAGTTCAAAATGCCTAAATTTGAGAAATATAATTGGACTAGATGCCCTGAAGCTCATATTACTATATTCTGCAGAAGGATGACCGGATACATTAATAATGATCAACTGCTGATCCATTGCTTCCAAGATAGCTTGGTGGGAGCAGTAGCCAATGATATAACCAGTTGAGTCGTGCTAGGATTGGTTCATGGAGAGATTTGGCTCAAACGTTCATGAAGCAGTATAGTCATGTGAAGACATGACTCCTGATAGGATTACCTTACGAAATATGGAGAAAAAGTCGAATAAGAATTTTAGACAATATGCACAGAGATGGAGAGAAGTTACCATATAAGTTCAGCCGCTACTCCTAGAGAAAGAGACCACGATGCTCTTTATCAATACTCTAAAAGCTTCGTTCATAACTCATATGTTAGCAAATGCCACAAAAAGCTTTTCAGATATAGTAATGACAGGTGAAATGATTGAAAATGCAATAAAAAGCGAAAGGATAGATGCAGGAGAGAGTAACAAGAGAGCAGCCTCGAGGAAGAAAGAAAACAAGGTAAACAACACGAACACTTATAATAAGGGTTACTCTAAATCAGTTACTGTAAGTCAACCAAAGGCAGTGGGTACTGGTCAGGGCTCATCAAGATAAGAATCTGGCATGAAGCAAAATGCTGAGAAACTCCAATTTATGCCAATCCCAATGTTGTACAGGGAGTTATATCGGAGTTTATTCGATGCACATATGGTGGCCTCTTTTTACTTAAAGCCGTTACCGCCCCCATACCCTAAATAGAATGATGCAAATGCTCAATATGAGTACCATGCAAGGATCACGGGGCATTCGATAGAAAATTTCACTACCTTTAAGAAGTTAGTTGAAAGGTTCATACAAATGGGCATTGTGAAGTTTGATGATGCACCAAATGCAGAAAATCCATTGCCCAATCATATGACCATGGGGTAAATTCAATAAGTGAAAATTTGGAGAGAAGAATGAAAGCAAATATTGTAGAAGTAAAGACTATAACACCCATTACCCGAAACCGTCACTGAAATCGAGTAATGGGCATTACCGAACTTACCAGAGTACAGACTCATGTTTTCTATCAAATCATTACAAGTTTACCCTTATCGAGGGTTTTCTGACTCAATATAGACATCTCGAATGATTAGGATTTGAATCCTATCTCATCGGAAGCCCAAAAAATTTTTCACTTTCGAAACTATGTCACACGCTCGTGTGACACAAAACACGGCCATGTGCTAAGGCCGTATGGCCTTCACACACCCATGTCCAGAGACCATGGTTGAATCTGTCAAATTGGCCACGGCCACCCCACACGGTCATTTGGGGACTGTTTACCCCACACGGTTGAGACACATGGCCGTGTCTCTTGCCCATGTGGTACCCAAAATTTAAAATCAATGTGCAGGGAAGGCACGGTCAAGGGAGACACCCATGGGGTCAGACCATGTGCCACTCACGACCTAGGCAAGCCCTTGCCAAGTGCCTGTAGAGCATTCTATCAAACCCCACATGGCATGTCATACAGCCGTGTGCCCTGCCGGGTAGACCGTGTTAGGCTATTTCCCAAGCCTTTGCCTCCCTGAAATTCCCTTTCACATACACAACATTCATTTCAACCAATTCGATGACACATACTCGGAATAATTTCATTGATAACATAATGTACAAAACAAGTATCACATATACACCTATTCTATTTGACTTACAAAACAATGCTTATACAAAGACTAGCCACCTATACATGCCAAACTCAAAATTTTAAAACCATGCATACATACACCAAGGTAGCTCTATAGTGTGAGACGAGCCTCCTTTGATCACCAATCCCAATATGCTCTATGCTTAACAATCTAAAAGGAAGAGGAAAGGAAAGAGGAGTAAGCTACAAGCAGTTTCGTAAGTCATAGGTAAATCAATAGCAAATGCACAATAATTAGCTAAGACATTTAATTTCTTTATGTCATAATTCAACATCCATATACTTACTCATGCACATTCTTACCAAAATGTCCAAATATAGACATTCACACACATAACATGTTCAATTCATTTTCAATTGCTTAACCTACACAAATGCTTCACATAACCACGTTAATTCCCATTGAACATTTAGAACAGAAACAAATATACAGAGGTTAGCATCGAAGTGCCTCACAGATATGTGGCTGAAGCCAGTATAGAGGTATGGCAAAAGCCATCAGAGCATGTAGCCGAAGCCACCAGAATATGTAGCCGAAGCTACCTCAGATCATAGAAATACAGACGTAATCCACGGGCCTACTTGCATAAGCTGATAGGTGACTGCAACACATGCCAGTGCACCCAGCACCTGGGATACGGAATCAGACAGAATCAGAATCCCTCAAGCGACATGTCACCCATATCCGGAATCATTCTTACTGTTCAAACGGGATTTACCAGAATGTTCACAAACATACAATTGCATAATTCAAAAATTCATATCCATATATTTTCACATAGAGATCATCAAATGAACAACAATGAGGTAATGTGCTATAATTTACTTATGACTTACCTCGATAACAAAACGACTAAATCTCGAATTAGTCGACTATCTTTTCTTTTCCACGATCATGATCGCTTTCTCTTCTTTCTTGATCTAAATAAACACATTTAACACATTTTATCAATTTCTTACTCAAATTCGTTTACAAACCAGACTTTGGGTGGATTGACCATTTTGCCCCTAGTCTCGTAAACTCAATTTCATTCTATTTTCTTGCATTTTAGACTTAGCTAAATCTTTTTTTCACAAAAACAATCCAAGAATCACATATATTCACACACTTATAGAAAAATTTTCACTTTTTCTCATCTTAGTCCCTTAAGGACGTTTTTATCAAAAACTATTCGGAAAAACCCATAATTAACACTTCAAAAACTCATTTTCTACCATTACTCATCAAATCACAATTTTTCTCAAGAATGGGTCAAATTTTTGAAACTCATTATCTCTTCAAATAAATGGCAAAATCATGAAATTTAAGCTTAAAGGAACTCAAAAATATGAAAATAATCGAAAACAGGGCTCAAATGTACTTATAATTTGCTTGAAAAAGCTCAAAACCCTTGAGCTATGGTGGAGAGAAAATCGACAGACAACTAAGGAAGAAGATGAACACTTTTCATCTTTCTTTCATCTTTTTATTTGTTTTTTAGCAATTTGGACAAAAATGACCTTAGCCATATTACTTAGAAATTTTTCTAGAACTACCCTTTTTGTCCATGCCACTAACTCATGGTCTATTTTCCATTTAAAGACCTCTAGTCCAAACCCCCATTTCAAATAGGTACTTACACATTATAACTTACATTTTACAATTAATGCAATTTAGTCCAAAAATAAAATTAAGCACTAAATTAATAAATTTTCTAAACGATTTTTACACAGAGCATATTTAACAGATCGAAAAACATAAAATTTTTAAAATTTAACTATTTTAATTCAAATTTTGTGGTTATGAAAACCACTATTCTGATTAGACCCTATTTTGGGCTGTCACAAAGACTCCTTTACGATAAGTCTAGAGAGAAATGGTCAAAATGGGACTAATTATTTTAGAGGGGAGTTGTGGAAGGATGAAGAATTATTGTGAGTATCATCATGAAATGGGGCATGAGATTCAAGAGTGCGTGGAATTCGGAACCTTGTTGCAAGGTTTGATGGACAACAAAGAAATAGAGTTCTATAAAGAAGGTACAGAAGAGAGAAGCATATGTGTGTCAAAGGTATCAAAAGTCAACTATCCAGTGGTTATTATTTCGTGACCCAAAAATAATAAAACTAGGGTACAGATGACGCTGAAGATAATCATTTAGAAACCCACAGTTTTTCCTTATAAGGATAACAAAAGGGTCCTCTAGAACTATGATTTTAATGTGACAATCCAAAGAAATGAGAGTTCAGCCAGTGCTTTAAAAGAAGATCAAGATATGGGATCGCATACTCGTAGTGGAAGACAGTATGATTTGATAGATGACCAAACAGAGCCAGTAAAAAAGAGGATACCAATGGTAGAGAAAAAGAAGGGAAAGGTAGTTGAACCTAGCCATCTATTAATGAGCCAGTAAAGGATTTTTTGATGTTTTTGAAGCATAGTGAGTATAGTGTTCTGGAACAGCTGTACAAACAGCCAACTCTTATATCTGTATTAGCCTTGCTTCTGATTTCAGTGGTTCACCGAAATGCATTGATGAAAGTGCTAAATGAGAAGTATGTGGCCAATGATATCTCGATCAATAAATAGGATCGGCTAGTTAACAATATAAGTGTTGATAACTTCATTTACTTCAATGATGATGAAATTCCACCAGGAGGTATGGGATCCACTAAAGCTTTGCATATCACCACTAGATGTAAAGGGTACATGTTGCTAGGGGTCTTGATAGATAATGGATCAGCATTAAATGTATTACCCTTATCCACATTAGATAGATTACCTGTTGACAGTTCCCATATGAAGGAGTGCCAGAACATAGTGAGGGCGTTTGACGGCACGTAAAGGAGAGTCATGGTGAAATTGAAATACCTCTGTTGATTGGCACAACTACTTATGAGGTGGATTTCCTGGTAATGGATATCAAGCTTTCCTACAATTGCTTATTAGGAAGACCTTAGATACATTCGGCAGGGGCAGTCCCTTCGTCATTACATCAGAAGTTAAAACTAGTATCAGAGGGTTAGCTAATAATAATAAATGCTAAAGAAGACATCATTGCAGCTGTAACTAGCAATGCACCGTACTTAGAGACAAATGATGAGGCAACTGAGTGTTCTTTCTAGTCTTTGGAGTTCGTGAACGCAACCTTCATTACTGAGGAGAATAAAATTTCGATGCCAAAAATATCTAAGACCACAAGAATAGGGCCGCAAATGATGTTAGGAAAGGGAGCCTTACTGGGAAAAGGGCTAGGGAGACATCTCCAGGGTAGAGTTGTGGTTCCAGTATTGAAGGACAAGCAGGATAGCTTTGGCTTAGGGTTCAAGCCAGATTTGAAACAAAAGAAGAAGGAGTTTGAAAAGAGGCAGGAAAAAAGAAGGGCGCATTTGAGTGGCGAAGAAATTAAGTGGGAAACCATGATAATTCCCCACATGTCCAAAACCTTTGTATTGGAGGGATTATTGATGCTGAGCAAAATACACCAAAGGAAAAAGGCATTGAGGAAATGTTGAGAAATGTATACATCAATGCCATACCCGAGGAGACAACTGAAGAGAAGACCTTATCAAATATCCACCCTTATGAACCTGGGAGTGTTTTGGATAATTGGGCTGCAGAAGAAATTCCTGTAGTACTTAGAGCTTACTCAGAGTAATGTTCGAAACACACCTGTTGCTTTAAGCCTAAAAGCAATAAGATTTCTTTTGTGAAATAGGCTCATGTCCAAACATCATTATCTCAATGAAGTACATTTTTTGCTATCCTTTGGAGTAAATATTCTTTCATATTATTTTGAATTCTTTCATTCTTTTAGATTCTTTCATTCTTTGGACACTCTTGTGATAGGCCCATTTCGCCAGGCCCATTAGAAACAAATTAAAACCGTAGTAAAATAAATTAAAGTCCAAATTTTGATAAGTTTCCTTTTACAATAAGAACCCTAAACCATAAAGCCCAAATATTAAACATAGGCCCAAATTTCAATTACAATTCACCACAAAATAAGCCCAGTCCTAACATTTTAACCCAATTAAACAAACCCCCAAAACCAACCCAAATTACACTACTCGAATTAAAATCCAATGTAAGCCTAATTCGGCCTAGTCCTGGCCCGAATGGCCCAACTGTGGATTAGCGTTTGGGAAACTCTAGAAGCTTCAGGGGCCTCCTGGTGGCTCTACTCACACGAGTGGTTCCTCCTTGCAGCCTCGTCATCACCACGTTGGCAGTCTCCGTACGACAGTTTCACCTGCAAAATGTAACAGAACGGCAAGCAGCAGAGAGTACATTCAATTGATAGCAAATATTTTGTATTTTATTTATTTTTGTCTGCGATTAATCTCGGCTATAAAAGGAGGCCGATTGTAAACGTTGGAGGACTTACGCCTTCACGCACATTTACGCATAGATTTTGAATAGAAATCAGCCAAAATTTAAGGTGATTATAGTTTTTTTTCTTTTTCATCGATTTTAGATCAAATTCTTTTTATATTACACACACTGAGAAAACAGAAATCAAATCAGGAAAACTAAAGTTTCTTAAGAGGATTCTCAGATTTTTTTTTGGTTCTTTTTTCTATTCCATGATTCTTGATTCTTTTGCATGTGATAGTAAAAAGATGAAATAGAGGTTACCTTTGAAGTGCACCGTCGGAGTCTTGGTTTTCTCCGTCGAAATCGGGGATAGATGGGGACTTTCCTTGGTTTGAAATGATGAAATTCCTTTGAACAATCAATGTTCAAGAGGAATTTTAAGTCAAATCTCTATTACATGGTTTCAAGAAGAGTAAACGAGGCAGCCCATCGTCAATTTCAATGGCGTATGGTGGCTGTTGTTGGCTGATTAAAGAGAAATAGAAAATAGGTTAGGTTTTTTAGTTTCATTTTGCCTGATTTTAGAGGTGATTAAACATTTTAAGGGTTAAGTTTTCTAAAATATAAAACGGTCTCGTGTGTGTGGCTGCCTCGATCTGATCCGATCCAGTGCCTATGAGGATCCGCGCGTTTTGCTTAGAGGGAATATTTGTGCAATCAATCCCTCTCTTTTTGCACCATCCTATGATTGGGCCATACTTCAATTCTCATATTTTTAATTTGCCTCTGAAATCTAAGCATTGTTTTAATTGTATCTACTTTCAAACGTCCCGTTTCACAATTTGGTTTAATTTCATTTTTAATCCCTGATTATTTGTGCGCATTTCATTTTAAGCCTTAACTTTGTTTTAATAATCTTGTTTATTTCTAAATTGACCTTTAAATTTTATTTTTTATTTTTATTTTGATTGAGTTTTTTTATTCCATTTAATTTATATTTTTATTCTTTGCAATCCCTTTACTGTTTTAAATTTATTTATTATTCCATTTAATTTATTTTTATGTCTTAATTTTTTTATATAAATCCTTTGTTTCAAAATTTTCTTGTATATTCCTATTTGTTTCAAAATTTGTATAATATTTTAATTTAAATATTCCTATACCCTGTTATTTTACATATGCACACATAATTTTTATTAAGATTAATTTTTATTCTATGGGCATATAATTAGTTTCATATTATATTATTATATATATTTTCTTTTAAATCTATTATTTTATATATATATTTTCTTTTAAATCTATTATTGTATATATGTATTTTCTTTTAAATCTATCCATGTGTGTAAGTATGTTCTTTCAAATCTATTGTATAATTTATTTCATTAAAAGACCATAGTTTATTATACGTATTGTAATTTATTTCAAACACTTTTATATATTATTTTTACATATGGATATATTATTTATATTAATTTTTTTTTTTAATTTCATGCATACTATGTGTTTAGATTAATATAGATAGTTTGGTATATTACCTATTTTGATTTTCTTCATATATATTATTATTGTAAACTTCTTTTATATAGAGCTATTTAATATTTTTATCTTTATTTTTTATTCTATTTCAAACTTGTACATATATTACTTGCTTTAAAACTTTTGTACATATGATTGATAGCTCACAAAGTGATGGTTGCAAATAGTTTTTCCCTCATGTTACTCAGCTTTTTATAGTTTAGAATTTGTCACATTTGGATTGTGTTAATTTACTTGGTATTTCTTTCTAGATTGTCTTTTATTTCATTAGTTTTGAAAGATGATGTTGTCTAGTGTATGAAGTGTTGCTATTGCATGAATTCTAATTTGTTCTTTCATGTTTTCATTATTGCCATAAATTGTTATTTCATATCTGCCATTATATTTTCGTTTTTATTATTGCATTGTAATTAAAACATCCAATTTATTTATGCAAAATTGTTCATTTTTTTATCCAAATGAATCAAATAAAATGCATTTTGAATCAGGTTTATAATCACTTACTCGAAAGCTTTTCAAAATGACGTGATATTTTAGAGTATGGAAACACGAGAAGTCATGCTATAACGTATTGGGCTGTGGTTTTCTCATTTGACCAAATAACTTAATACCCTCCTCATTTGCATGCTTTGAAAATTGTAAGATGATCTCGACTTAAAGAGGTCAAAGTATTGCATCCTAACGTACTGGGTGTAGTATTTTGTCTTTTTGGAACGAGTGAATTTTACATTCAAATTTGAGTCATTCCAATCATTTTCAAAGAGGTTAAATCTTTTCAAATTTTCAACATTAGGACATTAATTAATGAATCTGGTACCAGTTTTGGGCGTATGAAGGTGCTAACCCTTCCTCGTACGTAACCAACTCCCGAACCCGATTTTTCATTTCATAGACCAAAATTGACTTTTAAAGATAAAATGTTTTACAAGGTGATCCAATCACACCTAAACAAAAAGGGTTGGTAGCGACTCCATATTTTTTGGTTGATCCTCGTTTTTTTCAAAATTAAAAACGGTTTTGATAGCTTGGCGACTCCACTAGGGACTAGTTGAGAGTCAGTCCATAGATTAATTAATTTTTGTCCTTTTGATTGAAGGTTTGGAAAATTTGATTTTAAAAATCATATGTCTTTTGTTGCATTAGTGGGTGTTATGGTCATTATAATGTTGAATTTCATAGAATACTTTTTGCATTGCATTGCATGACCGTTATGGTCGCACCTTTAAGTGGTAGTGAGAAACTATGCCTTCGTGAGATTTTCACCTTCGCATGGACTAGTGGTTCGCTTTCGGGATACATCCATACCTATGTCTTCGTGAGATTTTCACCTCCGTGCAGCCATAGGGAAATATATTTCCCTAAACTAAACTCGATTTATATGAGCCGATAATGGGTGAAGATTGAGGAATCTGCTGGTTTGGGTACCTCAACTTTAGAACCAAACTACATGTAGAAGATCCTAAGAGCCCACCCTAGGTAGAGCCATGCTAAACCCTAGTGGTTACCCAGACAAGTGTTCTATTTTGTTATTTATTTCTCATGTGCTAACGCGTTTTCTTTTGTTTTGATTGCATTACATTGCATCATCATAGAAAGGAGGTGTTGATTAATATTCGATTGCTAAATAGAAGAGCTTGTCATAGGAAAATGAATTTCTTGATAGAGTGGAGTATAATACGATCGTCTGAATATGGTTCAAGTAAACACAACGAGAGAAGACTGATAGTCCGTGGAGGAGAACAAGACTTTTTTTTATTGCTCGAGGATTCAACGATAAAGATTACTCGAGAGTTGTCAACTTTCTTAAAGAAGCTAATGAGCATCGCGGGTGAGCAATGGATCGCGGCCCAAATCAAGAAAAAAGGAGATAATAGAAACATCTTCTGGAAATTTTGCAAGATTTGACTATAACATCCAGATATGAAAAAAAAGATCATTGTCTTCACTTGGAATATGAGGGCAATGCTGCATATGTAATCTGTTTTATGTAAAGAAATTTGTTTTCTAGAAAAGTTCTTCTAATGGAATAGAATTTGAAATCAATGCCTCTCTTTCTTTTTTGCATTTATTCATTTCATGCATTTGCATTGCATCGCATCATATGCATTAAAATTCACTGAAAAGACCTTGATTAATTAAAATTATTTCAGTTAATCTAAAAACTGACAAAAATTTACCAAACCATCGTTACAGTACTCGAGCAAAGACAAAAGATATGGATCAACAATTGGAAAGGCTTGAACAACTCCAAAAAGAGATGCAAGATCAACTACAATTGCAAATGTAAGAGCAGCTGGTTAAGATTCAGCAAGATATGATAGACCACATGCTGGAGTCATGAAAAACTATGATGAACCAGTTGACTCAACTATTGGCTGGAGGAATGGATAAGGGAAAGGGCCCCATGGACAATATGGGGAAGGATAATGATGAGCCTCTCTATTCTCCATGTTCCAACCTAACTAATCCACAAACCCAAGCTGAGGTGTACACGTGAAGACCATCTATTACAATTAGGCCTCAACAGTTTCAGGCTAGTGCTTCGATACCTATAAACTTCCAGACTGGATCAGGTTCTAATCCAGGAGATAACCCAGCTAATCCTGCTATCCCTGATTTGGATGAGGTAGCAGAAAGAGAAAATGCAAAGGTAGAATTGCCAAAGCAGTTGGAAGACAGATGTAAATGGCTGGAGGAAAAATTCAAAGCCATGGAAAGTGCTGATAACCATCATAGGATCGATGCTAAAGATTTGAGCTTGGTTCCAGATCTAGTACTTCTTTACAAATTTAAAATGCTAGAATTTGAGAAATATAATGGGATGGGTTGCCCCGAAACCGATATCACTATGTTTTGCAGAAGAATGACTGGGTATGTTAGCAATGATCAACTATTGATCCACTGTTTCCAAGATAGCCTGGTGGAAGTAGTATCTAAATGGTACAATCAATTATACCGTACCAGAATTGGTTCATGGAGAGACCTAGCTCAAGCATTCATGACGCAGTATAGTCATGTAACGAATATGACCCTCGATAGAATTACTTTGCTGAACACAGAGAAGAAACAAAACGGGAGTTTCCGATAGTATGTCCAAAGATGAAGGGAAGTCGCTATACAAGGCCAGCCACCTCTACTGGAAAAAGAAACCACAATGCTCTTCATCAATACTCTGAAGGCCCCGTTCATTAACTATATGTTGGGAAGTGCCACCATGAGTGTTTTAGATATAGTAATACCCGGCGAGATATTTCAAAAAGCAGTAAGGAGTAGGAAGATAGATGCAAGAGAAAGTGTCAAAAGAACAACTCTGAGAAATAAGGAAAATGAATTAAATATCCTGAGCACGCATTCCAAATTGGTCACCGTAGGCCAGTCGAGGGTCATAACCACTAGTTATCACGGCTCTTTAAGGTAAGAATCCAGTAACGCCCCAAATTTTGGGCCTAGATGGATTGGGCTTTGGGTCTCATAATTTTATTTAGTAGAAAGAAAATGACTAATGACATGTTGGCTCTAAGGGTTTAATAAATTTGGAGTGTCTAGGGGTGTTGGAGAAGTTCTGGTTCAAACTTTGAGGTGAAGGAATTTTAAATTAATAATTAAAGGAACCTTGATGGCAAGTAGCTTGGCTTTTAAGTAAATGGAGGTAAAATAAGACACAAGCAGGGTTGTGGTGTAGTGGATAAGTAATGCCACTTAGGGTACAAGGAGTTGGCATTAGTGGCAAGCAAGGGGATTCTAGGTTTGAGTGCTGGCTTGGTATTTTTAGGAATTTTATTTTTGCCTTCTAGATGGTTGGTAGTGGCATGGAGCTGGACTCTAAGGGGAGTGTTAAGAAGAGAAAGTTTAGGAAGGGATTAAGAGGTTTATCATGGAGAAAAGTTAGGAGATGGGGATAGAAGAAGTGGTGGAGCCGAATCGGCAATTAAGGGAAGGCAATTTTGGCTAGCATATATATATAGGTACCGATTTTGGGGTTCTAGGCTCATGCCAAATTCCTTCTTCTTATTTTGCCGAATCTCATCTCTTCTCTTGGCTTAATTCTTCTTGTGTGTATTGCCAAAACCCTTTTCTCTTTAAGTAGTTCGAAGTTGAATTCCTTATTTCTTGCTTGCCCTTTTTTTCTATTATTTTCTCTTCTCAAATTCTCTTTTGATTCACCTTTGATTTTAGTAAATTCCTTCTTCTCTTCTTCTTCTTATTTGTGCTGAATAACCCCTTTCACCATACTAATCTCAAAAGCCGAATACCTCTTGAGCCGATGGCGTCTTGGGTAAGCATTCTCTATTTTGGTTTAGGTGTAGGTCGAATGGTCATAGATAGGGAAAGGGGGACTTGTGTTGGATACAAGTCACATGTTATTCTATTTTTAATGATTAAGATTGATGCAGATTTAGGAGGTACTCGTGATTGGTGGTCAAGAAAAGCCTATTCAGGCTTGTCGTTCAAGGTAAGGCAAAAGTGAGATTTCGGCTTTTGGTGATAGTATTTGATAAGTGTATGATTAATCGTTGAGTGACATCATTTGTAGGTTCGTGGCTAAGGAGATCGCAGCGCGTTTCGTTACTAAGTGTGTACATACACTACACACAGACAAAAGATCAGCTAATCTCGAAAAGCTGAAAAGCTGAAATGCCGAAAAGCTGAAAGTTTGGGTACGGTAGTCATGCGACCACGTGAACACTCGTATGAGGGTTGTTGATACATTAGTAGAGGCCCCATGAGCGATCTTATGGACTTGGGCCACGTTTTGGCCAACTGGGCCAGAATAGGCCAAATGGGCCTAACAGGCCTATGAGCCCAATAAGCAAAAAATGATGATTTGGTAAAATGGAATGAACTGATTAAATTTGTTGAATGGGTTGGAATAGATTCAAGCCTGATGGGCCACATAAATGTGATTGAGTCTAATGGGCTATAAAAGTGTGATTGGGCCTAATAGGCCATATGAATGTGATTGGGCCTAATGGGCCATATAAGTGTGATTAGGCCAGGTTGGGCTATATGAATGTATGAAAGCATGTAGACTTGTTAGGGTTTTGTAACGGACTTTTAGGCCTAGTTTCTAATAAACTCCTAAACGGCCATAAGACTTAATTATTTTATCAAGTGCATCTGTGGACAAGTCATAAGGTTAGAGTGTGGCAATAGGCATATGCATGTCTAGGATTGGATCTAGGGAGAGCTTAGTACTTAAGCGGTCTTAATGGCCCACCTCCTCTTCTCTGGAATCCGACCTAGTGCATAGTGTCTGTTCACTTTAGCCAACAAGGACTTGTTGATGGGCCAAAGTTTATAATTAAACCCATAATGATAGGAAATTACTGAAATACCCCTATAGGGCAGAATTACTAAAATACCCATGTGTGTTATGAGTATGACTTATGTATGTTATACGTGTATTCATGTGTTATTATGTTGCATGGGGGTGGGAATTGTATTGGAGGAAGTATTATATGAGGATCGATGGTTGCTTGATGACCGTGGATCCACCAATGGCTTTTTAAGCCCAATATATGAATGACAACTCTGCTTCAATGTTCGGCAGTACCGTAATCGACGCTAACCTTAATGTGTCAGATGGGTAGGTCGATGTAGTCATCCCCACAGAATGTGATTCGGTTGGATAGAAATGTTGTGTATTGGTTGGATGGGGTGGGGATTACATTATTTTATACATGATTGCTCTAAATGTTGCGCTATTATTGTATAGGGCCAGGCCGAAGATGACTGCATTGTATATATATATGCATTGTTGCCAAGGGTGTACACACTGAGTTTTGAAACTCACTCCCTCTTTTATTATTCTCAGGAAATCCTCAGTAGGCGGTTCGATGGATGATAGGACTCAGAGGTGGCCAGCTAGCAAGACGCCTAAACTTGGGTTTCTTTATGATTTCTATTATTTCTAATTATTTTAATTTGGATTGTAATAAGGCCTTTCCTCTGATTGTCATTTCAAAATTTGGACTATTACTTTTATTATTATGCTTATTATTTTGGAAACATGGGCTTATTTCTTTCTAAAGCTATATATCAAGTTTCTCAGAAATCATCTATTGTTTTCAAATTGAACTTCCGCTGTTAAAGAGAATTTTTCGAAGTAACTTTTAACTTATAATGAAGAGATAGCTTTTGAGTACATCTTGTTTTAAAACAAATACGAACTGGGATTTTACTTTAATTTCTTTTAGAAGGGTTTTCAATGAAAACAACGTTTTCGCAAAAACACTTCAATATGACATGCCGGACTCAGGCCTAACTTCTAAGCTGGGTTTGGGGTGTTACTTTAGTGGTATCAGAGTCCGGTTGAAAAGCTCGGGCTGTGAAATGGGCCTTATTATTTGAGTTTGAAAAACTATTTTTGAGTGGATCAAAATATTTTGGAATTCTTGCTGTGTGGCACAACAAGTCTCCAACGTCGAACCAAGTAGGTTCTCCTAATATTAAGCTAGTTTTGAATTGATATATTGTAGATAGCGGGCTACTTTAAAAATAGATTATACTAAGACTTTTAGTTCGAGTGGAACAGAAGCCTGTAGGAACTTGAAACTGTAGAGGATTACGAAAACAACATTTTTACTTAATACTTTCATAAAACATCGGCGTAACTACTGAAATTAACAAAAATTTCATAAAATTCTAATTCAGATAATACGAGAATCAATGATGAATGCTAGAAGAGTGTAAGAGGTCACGACAGAGGTCATGTTAGGGCTGGGTCATCAGCACTGTGCCACACATCTGCTAGTGAGGCACCAACTTCACCAGAGCATGAGATGGTCCAGGAGACAGAGGTCAGAGTGAGCCCACCAAATTTGGGTAGCGATAACCTAGAACTCAGTACTGATGTGCTGACTCAGCTAGTAAGAGAGGTACTGGAGGAGGTTAAAGAAATTGGTGAAACACTCCGGGTGTACTGGAGGAGGTTAAAGAAATTGGTGAAACACTCCGGGTTAGTGCGTGGATTGTAAGAAAAAAAGAGATCATAGTTCTTTAGGGCCGCAGTCTCATTCTGTGAGGCATGTTAAGGTACGTCCAAAATTTTCGTCTTGCGAATATTGCAAAAGGCGCCATTCGGGCGAATACTGGAAGAAGTTAGGTGCGTGTCTCAGATACGGGTCTGAGGAGCATTAGGCTCAAGATTGTTCAATCACCATTAAGTTGGGTATGTTTTGCATGAATCTGATGTTTTGGGTATGGAAACTGTATGCGTGCATTGTTTATCTGTTTCAGTAGGTAGGCTTTTTAGGTAAGTGTAAAAGGGTTCAATTTGGGGTTAAAGTGTGTTAGTGTTATTAAAATTAGAGTACGCAGCGAAAGCATAATGGTGTGACTTGAGTGGTGCGATTAGTAGTTAGTTAGAAATTTTGAGGACGAAATTTCTTTAAGGGGGTAGAGTTGTAACGCCCCGAACTTTGGGCCTAGATGGATTGGGCTTTGGGCTTTAGGTCTCATAATTTTTTTAATAAGCAAGAAAATGACAAATTACTTTTTGGCTTTAAGGGTTTAATAAATTTGGAGTGTCTAGGGGTGTTGGAGAAGTTCTAGGTTCGAACTTTAAGGTGAAGGAATTTTAATTTAATAATTAAAGGAACCTTGACGGCAAGTAGCTTGGCTTTTAAATAAATGGAGATAAAATAGGACACAAGTAGGGCTGTGGTATAGTGGATAAGTGACGCCACTTAGGGTGCAGGGAGGTGGCGTTAGTGGTAAGCAAGGAGATTTTAGGTTCGAGTGCTGGCTTGGTATTTTTAGGAATTTTATTTTTACCTTCTAGATGGTTGGTAGTGGCATGGAGCTGGACTCTAAGGGGAGTTGTAACACCCTAAACTCGAGACCGTCACCGGAATCAAATACAGAGCGTTACTGGGCTTATCGGATCTTTACAGAACTTAATCGACTTCAAATCAGAAAATTTCATGTCAATAATCATGAAAAGGTTCATATGAGATATTTTCGGACTAAAACAATCATCTCGGATAATTAGGATTCGAATCCTACTACTTCGGAAGCTCAGAAAAATTTTCGTTTTTTGAAACAACGTCACAGGCCCATGTGACTCAAAGCACAGCCGTGTTGTTAAACCGTGTGGCTTTCACACGCCCGTGTTAGGCACCCGTGGAACATTCTGACTTGTAAAACACGGTTAGAAGTTAATTTAACACGCCCGTGGAGTAGGGCCGTGTGCTTCCCACGGCCAAGGCACGCCCGTGTGCTCAGCCCGTGGAAGATTCTGCCAAAAACGTTTAAGGTGCAGGGGACACACGGTCGAAGCACACGCCCGTGTCCCCTGGCCGTGTGGCACAATGTAGGCTTGGTTTAAGCCAAATTGCCACCCAATAAGGGTCATTTCTTACCAGCCAATAACATACAACATTTCCAAGCCAATTTTACCAAATACAACATATCAAAGAACAAATCAAATACTTCATTATAAACATATATGACCCAAGCCACATCCCATGGCTTGATCACTTACAAAATACATCATGTACACCAAATATCTAGCCTATACATGCCATGACCATTTTGCCCTTTTAATATAAACCATAAAAAAAATATCATTAAGGACATAGTTGTCCACTAGCATTGGGAATGGTAAAATAACCATTTAAGGCCTTCCATTTAAAAAGTCATCATCAAATAAGCCATTTATAAAATAGGACTCTAATTTATCCCTTTATGCAATTTAGTCCTTTTTATCAAATTAACCGGTCTAATAATAAAATTTCTAACCGAAACTGTCACGCGGTAATTTCTATCATGCTGTAAAACATTTTAAAGCACCAAAAATAATAATTTGACTCGGTTAAGTGGTCCCGAAACCACTCGTTCTGACTAGGGTATAAAGTGGGCTATTACAGGAGTGTTCAGAAGAGAAAAGTTAGGAAGGGATTAAGAGGTTTATCATGGAGAAAAGCTAGGAGATAGGGATAGAAGAAGTGGTAGAGCCGAACTAGTAATTAAGGGAAGGCAGTTTCGGCTAGTATATATATAAATGCCGATTTTGGGGTTCTAGGCTAATGCCAAGTTCCTTCTTCTTATTTTGTCAAATCTCATCTCTTCTCTTGGCCTAATTCTTCTTATGTGTATTGCTGAAACCCTTTTCTCTTTAAGTACTTAGAAGCCGGATTCTTTGTTTCTTACTTGCTATTTTTTTCTATTACTTTCTCTTCTCAAATTCTCTTTTGATTCACCTTTGATTTTAGTCGATTCCTTCTTCTCTTCTTCTTTTTATTTGTGCCGGATAACCCCTTTCACCATACTAATCTCAAAAGCCAAATACCTCTTAGGCTGATGGCTTCTTGGGTAAGTATTCTCTATTTTAGTTTAGGTGTGGGCCGAATGGTCATAGATAGGGAAACGGGGACTTGTGTTGGATACAAATCACATGTTATTCTATTTTTAATGATTAAGATTGATACAGATTTAGGAGGTACTCATGATTGGTGGTCAAGGAAAGCCTATTGAGGCTTGTCGTTCAAGGTAAGGCAAAGGTGAGATTTCGGCTTTTGGTGATAGTACTTGATAAGTATGTGATTAATCATTGAGTGAAATTATTTATAGGTTCGTGGCTAAGGAGATCGCAACACATTTCGTTACCAGGTGTGTACATACACTGCACACACACAAAAGATCAGCAAATCCCGAAAAGTCGAAAAGCGAAAATGTCGAAAAGTCGAAAGTTTGGCTATGGTAGTCATGCGAGTATGTGAACACTCATATGAGGGTAACTAATACGTTAGTAGAGGCCCTATGAGTGATCTCATGGACTTGGGCCACGTTTTGGTCAACTGGGCCAAAATGGGCCAAATGGGCCTGATAGGCCTGTGAGCCTAATAAGGAAAAATTGATGATTTGGTGAAATAGAATGAACTGATTAGGTTTGTTGAATGGGTTGGAATGGATTCAGGCCTGATGGGCCACATAAGTGTGATTGAGCCTAATGGGCTGTATAAGTGTGATTGGGCCTAATGGGCTATATGAATGTGATTGGGCCTAACGGGCCATATAAGTGTGATTGGGCCAAGTTGGGCTATATGAATGTATGAAAGCATGTAGACTTGTTAGGGTTATGTAATGAACTTTTAGGCCTAGTTTCTAATAAACTCCTAAATGGGCATAAGACTTAATTAATTTATCAAGTGCATCTGTGGACAAGTCATAAGGTTAGAGTGTGGCAACGAGTATATGCATGTGTAGGATTGGATCTAGGGAGAGCTTGGTACTGAAGCGGTCTTAATGACCCACCTCCTCTTCTTTGGAATCATATCTTGTGCATAGTGTCTGTTCACTTTAGCCAACGGGGACTTGGTAATGGGCCAAAGTTTATAATTAAACCGATAATGATGGGAAATTACTGAAAAACCCCTGTAGGGTAGAATTACTGAAATACCACTATATGTTATGAGTATGACTTATATGTGTTATATTTGCATTCATGTGTTACTATGTTGTATGGGGGTGGGAATTGTATTGGAGGAAGTGTTGTATGAGGACTGCATGGTTGCTTGACGACCGTGGATCCACCGATGGCTTTTTAAGCCGAATATATGAATGGCAGCTTCGCTACAACATTTGGTTGTACCGCAACCGACGCTACCCTTGATGTGTATCAGATGGGTGGGTTGAGTAGTCATCCCCACAAAATGTGATTCGATTGGATGGAGATGTTTTGTATCGATTGGATGGGGTGGGAATTGCATTATTGCATACATGATTGCTCTAAATGTTGTTCTATTATTGTATAGGGCTCAGGCCCAAGATGACTGTGTTGTATATATATATGTATTGTTGCCAAGAGTGTACACACTGAGTTTCGAAACTCACTCCCTCTTTTATTTTTCTCAGCAAATCCTCAGTAGGCGATTCGACGGATGGTGGGACTCAGAGGTGGCCAGCTAGCAAGGCGCCTAAACTTGGGTTTCTTTATGATTTCTATTATTTCTAATTATTTTAATTTGGATTGTAATAAGGTCTTTCCTCTAATTATCATTTTAAAATTTGGACTATCACTTTTATTATTATGCTTATTATTTTGGAAACATAGGCTTATTTCTTTCTAAAGCTATATATCAAGTTTCTCAGAAATCATCTATTGTTTTCAAATTGAGCTTTTGCTATTAAAGGGAATTTTTCCAAACTAACTTTTAACTTATAACGAAAAGATAGCTTTTGAATACATCTCGTTTTGAAAACAAATACAAACAAAGATATTACTTTAATTTCTTTTAGAAGGGTTTTCAATGAAAATAAGGTTTTTACAAAAACACTTTAATGTGACACGTCAGACTCGGGCCTAACTTTTAGGCTGGGTTAGGGTGTTACAAATCCAACTTGAGGCCAAATACAGAAAGGCTCCAGTTCACACCCATCCCGATGACATATAAGGAGTTGTAGCAAAATCTTTTTGATGTGCATGTAGTGTCCCCGTACTACTCAAAACCTGTGTAGCCTCCATTCCCAATATGGTATAATGAGAATGCCCAATGCGAGTACCATGTGGGAATAACAGGGCATTCAATTGAAAACTACACTACGTTTAAAAAGTTGGTCGAAAGTTTCATTGAAATGGGAATTGTGAAATTTGACGATTCCTCAAAACCTAATCACTCTGATGAAGTAGTAAATGTGATACTTGAAAGTGAGGGCAAAAGAGTTGGAAGCCTTGAACAAGGAAAGAGCCGAAAGGAATATCGGGGAATTTGAAAGTTAATGACGTGCCCAAAGAGGGAATCAGAGAACAAAAGTTTCCAAGCCCTTACATACTTGGGAATGTTTTAAACAATAGGACTGTGGAAGGGATCCTACATTTTTAGAGCTAATCTAAAGTAATATTCAAAACATGCTTGTTGCTTTAAGCCTAGGGGCAATAAGAGTCCTTTTGTGAAATAGGCTTGTGTCCAGAATTTTTATTTCAATAAAATGCATTTTTTTAAAAGTAAATATTTTTTCATTCTTTCCATTTCATACTATACATTCTTTTGTTCTTTGGAATATTCTTTAATTCTTCATTCATGATCATACCATACAAATAATCGTCCTTAGAATCATTTATTCTTTGGAATTTGTCTTTGTACCTACGTACCCAGATATCAATAACATGAACGACACTGTTACTAACTCCCGTTTAAGTGAGATACGTGTTAGAAGGATCTAAGGACTTTGAAGATGACAGAGATTGTAACCTATCTTCTGATTTATTAAGGATAGTAGAATAAGATGAAAATGGACTCTACCTTACAAAAGGTTAATGGGCATTGCAACTTAGGAAAGGGGTGAAAATTGAAGCCTAGCTCACCACAGAAACAAAGCAAGACGTCATTGAGTTATTCTAAGAATTCAAATATGTCTTTGCATGCTGTCGAGTGTTTGAAAAGGCACATGCTAATAGTTTTACGATAGCCAGGCCGATTATGAGGTTCGAGTACCGCTAGTCCACCATGAAAGGGAGATTGCATCAGTTATGCCGTAAATATCAAATTGAGGTAGATAAGACTTATGTACCTCCTCTATTTCTTCACATATTTTCTATATCAGAGGCATATATGTTATGGGACGGATCTCTTCAAAAGCATCTAGCCGACACCAATTTATCTTCGTGGTTGTTAATTACTTCATTAAGACGGTGAAGATCACTTCATATGCCAAAGTTACAAATCAAAGTCATCAAATTCAAATTCGAATCGAAATTCAAATCCAAATCCAAATTCAAATCCAAATCCAATTCCAATTCCAAGTCCAAATCCAAATCCAAGTCCAAGTCCAAATCCAAATCCAAATTCAAATCCAAATCCAAATAATTCAAATTCAAATTCAAATTCAAATTCAAATTCAAATTCAAATTCAAATTTAAATTCAAATTCAAATTCAAATTTGAATTCAAGTTTAAATTCAAATTCAAATTCAAAATAAAAAAGTGCCAATAAAGAATGCTAGAAAGGAACATGTCTAACACAATTGCACAGTGTCAAAGTTTATAATCTGTTCAAAGATTAGACGTCATATCAGTGTAGCAAAATAGTGGAAGATGAAACAAACCTTATACTCCTGAATTGCAGTGGGACGAGATCGAAGTTGATAGAGATCTTATACCTTTGATTTGCAGTGGGAATGGGTTGAAAAAGTTTCAAACCCAATAACCCTGAGTTGTAGTGGGATGGTTTGAAAATGGTACAAGCCTTATGTCCCTAAGGGACAGTGGAAAAGACCCTGAAGTTACAGTGGGGCAAATTAGTTGAGCAAAATGCAAATGTTTTTTGAGTTTTCTGTCAAATACCAGCTGAGCAGGAAGGCAGCATACTACGTTAATAATAGAGCCCTGATGAGCAACGAGTGATGACACCCTAATTATTAAAAAGGATTGTTCTCATGACATTTTGCATTCATACATATATCATTCAGTTAGGAGTATTTGATTCATTTCAATCATAATATCCTACTCATTTTGCGTAAGCATAAGCACATAAAATCAATTCTACAGGACAAGCCCCCCAAAGGATAGTGTAGCAACATCGGTGAATTTGTAGATCTTGTCTTCCTAAGTTTGCAGCGAAGCGGATTGAAGACACCAGCCTTGACTCTCTGAGTTTGTAGTAGAGCAGACTGAAGATAGCAGATCTTGTCTTCTTAAGTTTGTAGCGACATGGGTCGAAAACACCAGTCTTGACTCCCTGAGTTTGTAGTGGAGCAGACTAAAGACAACAGATCTTGTCTTCCTGAGTTTGCAGCGAAGCGTATCGAGAACACCAGTCTTGACTCCCTGAGTTTGCAGCAGAGCAGACTAAAGACAATAGATCTTGTCTTCCTGAAGTTACAGTGAAGCAGATCAAAGACACTAGTCTTGTCTCCCTGAGTTTATAGTGGAGCAGATTAAAGATAATAGATCTTGTCTTCCTGAAGTTGCAGTAAAGTAGATCAAAGACATCAGCCTGACATCCCTTAGTTTGCAATGGAGTAGACTGAAGACAGTAGATCTTGTCTTCTTAAAGTTGAGCGAAGCAGATCAAAGACACCGGTCTTGTCTCTCTGAGTTTGCAGTGGAGCAGACTAAAGACAACAGATCTTGTTTCTTGATGTTGCAGTGAAGTAGATCAAAGACACCAGCCTTGCCTCCTTGGCGGAGTAGACTGAAGAAAGTAGATCTTGTCTTCCTGAAGTTGCAGTGAAGCAGATCGAAGACACCAGCCTTGCCTACCTGAATTTCTAGCAGAGCAGATTGAAGATAGTAGATCTTATCTTCCTAAAATTGCAGTGAAGCAGATCGAAGACACCAGCATTGCCTTCCCGAGTTTGTGGCAGAGCAGACTAAAAATGGCAGGATCTTATCTTCCTGAAATTAAAGTAGATCGAATCCACCATCCTTATCTCCCTGAAGTTGTAGTGGTGCAGGATAAAGCCACAAACCTTATTTCCTTGAAGTTGTAGTGGAGTAGGTTGAAATTACCCATCTTTATCTCCCTAAAGTTGCAGTGGAGCAGTGGTGTAGATTGAAATTACACATTCTTATCTGCTTGGGATTCTAGTGGAATAGTTTGAAGATACAAATCTTTTCTCCCTGAAATAGCATTGGAGTGAATAGCATCAATTCCTATACCCCTGAAGATGCAGTGGAATGGAATGTTGTTACTGGAAAAGAAGAAGTGCCAGGAAGTCAAGATTATGTAAGACAGGGCAAGATTGGCCCTTCTTATAAGTCTTTGCTCTATTCTCATTACACGACAATGAGCAAAGAGGGGCAGCTGTAGCAAACCCAATTTGCCCGGGCCCATACAAACCAAAATAAAACCAAAAATATAAAATTAAATAAAAAACCCAAAATTATTAAAGTCCATTTACAGTTTTTTTAGCCCAAATCTCAAAGCCAATTTATTTAATACCAGCCCAAAATACTAACCCAATTAAATAAACTAATCCAAGCCTATCTACCAAATTAATAACTTGAAATAATACAGGGCCCAAGTGGTTTCCAGAATATTCTGACGCCTCAGCCATCAGTCGGGCCTCTATCTTCCCCCGAACCACAGTTTCCATGAAAGGTTACTGCCATGGCACGGCCTTTCCGTGCACTGCCTCGTTCTAGATGGCTTTCGTATGTACCTGCAAAAGCAAATAACAGCACAACAATAGTAGCAGTAACGGAATGACAACTATGCAAACAAATAATCACAACAATATAGCAGAAGAAAAAAGATTTGTATTTTTTATTTTTATTTCTTATTTTTATTTTGTGATTAACTTTGCCTATAATTAGAAGCCAATTGTACACTGTAAATTTTGCGCACACAGACGAAATCAAAGAAAAAAGAAAGTTTAAAACCTTTTAAAGGTGATCCCAGTTTTTTTCCTTTTTTAATTGTTTCTGTTCTTCGCTTTTGATTTCTTGTTTTTTTTATATTTGCATGCGAAAATAGGAAAGGGAAAAGACGATTTTACCTCTTTGGACGCGCCATTGGAACTCCATCCTCTTCACTGAAATCGAAGTAATAATGGGTTTCGGGGTTAGAGATGGTAACCGACGCACTATTGGCCCTCTCTTCTTTGTCATAATTAAAGTAAGAAGCGTTGAAAATATTGATGCCTATGGTTTCAGTTTAAGAGAAATGGCTCCATCGACCAGTCACCAATCATGGTGGCGACTTAATGGTTGAATGGGGGTTTCCTTTGGGTCGACTAAGAAAGGGTTCGCTAAGGGAAATTTAGGGTTTGTTTTTTTTAGTTTGCAGTGTTTTCTTCTAAAAATGAGTTAATAGTGTTTTTTAAAGAAAAATAAAGTTTAAGTAAGCCTTCTAAAAAGCGGTGCCTTTTTAATGAAATTAAAGGAGCTTCAGAACGCCATCGTATTGGTCTTGACCCGATTCGGCTCGACCCGACACCCTAAGGATCCGCGCGTTTTTGCAGTGAAGGGACATTTGCACAATTGACCTTTTCTTTTTTGTGCTGCAACTCAATCAAATCCTGTTTACAGTTTCTTCGTTTTTAAACTTTCATGAAATTTGTACGTCATTTCAATTTGGTCTATATTTATGTGCTGCGTTTTGGTGACTGGGAATATTTGATAGGTTAATCCCTGATCATTGGCTCTGTTTTAATAATATTGTTTATTTATAAATCGACCTTTTAATTTTATTTTTATTTCGATTGAGTTTTTTTATTTTTATTCTTTATAATCCATTTATTGTTTTAAAATTATCTACTATTCTTTTTTTTATTGTTTTAATAAGTCATTTTGAATTATTTTATTGACTTTACCATGTTTTAATTTGTTTACATATACTTCCATTTGTATATATTTTTTAAAATTTATTGTATAAATATTTTATTTCAAAACTTTCTTTTATGTACCTATTTGCTTCAAATTTTGTATAATATTTTAATTTAAATACTCTTGTATATTATTATTTTATACATACATATATAATTTATATTGAATTTATTTTTATACTATATATATATATTATTGGCTTTATATTATTTTGTGTATATATATATATATATTCTTTAAATCTATTTATGTATATATTTTCTTTTAAATCCATTTATACATGTATATTTCCTTTCAAATCTATTATGTACATAATTTATTCCTTTAAAAAACATATTTTATTATATATATTTTTTGTCATTTAAAAATCTTTCAATTTTAATAATCATTTATATGTTTTTATTTTTTTATTTTTTTCCTTTATATAAACTATTTCAAACACTATCATGTGTTGTTTTTTAAAAAGTTTTCATACATCTCATTGTTTTTAAATTGTTTTTATATCGTATTGATTCCAATTTTTCCCTTCTTTTATATTATTACTTTTATTTTATTCATCCACATTTGAAAATTTGTACATTTTATTTATTTTAATTTTTTAATTAGTTATATTTTTAGTTTTCATTAGTTTTTTTATTATTAATGTTAGTTGTTCGAAATAAGGTTGCGAGACTATTGTTATTATGCATTGCAAGATTAGTTTTAATTCGTAGAATGCTATATTCACATATTATTATTTCATGCTTGATACTTGTGTTTCTTGTTATGTTATGTGATTCAAACTCCAGTGTATTTAAGCTTTTACTTGATGCTTCATTTCTATCCCTAATAAATGCATTTTGAATCAATTTTTATAGTTGTTCTTATCTGAAATCTTATCAAAATAAGACAATATTTCGTGTTTGGTAATTCGAGAAATCGTGCCCTAACATGCTAGGTTTCAATTTTTCATTTGACCCAAATAATCAAATATCCTTTTAAAGTTTCAATGCATAAGTTTTGGAAGTCGTGAGATGATCCTGGTATCGAGGGTTTGAAATGTCGTATCCTAACGTGCTGGATATGATATTTTATTCCTTCGGAAAATAGAATCTCAATGTCCAATTCGATTTATCCAAATATTTTCAAAAGGGATCATATTTTAAACCTTTTCAAATTTTCAACTTTAGGACATTAGTTAATCAATCTGGTACCAGCTTTGGGCGTACGAGGGTGCTAATCCTTCCTCGTACGTAACCGACTCCTGAACCTATTGTTCTTATTTCGTAGACCAAAAGTGATTTTTTGTACAAGGTGATCCAACCACACCTAAACAAAAAGGTTGGTGGCTACTCCACATTTTTAAAGTCGATCCCCGTTTTTCAAAAATTAAAAATGGTTTCGACAGATACCAATATAAAATTTTAACATGAATATTTTATGACATCATTAATAATTCAATTTTAATACAAATATTTAATATGACTAAATAAGTCAATAATATAAATAATATAAAATATGAAATTTAATTTAACAATATAAATAGTAGATATAAATAAAATTATTACTATTTATGTTAAGGGATTTTTTTGCATAATTTTGATTTTTTATTTGGGAATAAGGGGTAAGGAGTAAAAGTTTAGTGGGAAAGTAAAAAGTTTAAGGGAGTAAAAGTTTGAGGGAAAGTAAATAGGGGAGAGTAAAATTTTGGAGGAAAAATATTAATAAAAAAATTTGGGGGATAAAAAAATTGGGGGGGGGGGAAGAGGATGGGTTGGGGTAGATTGGGGGTGGGATGGGAAGGGAGTACAAGTTTTAGAGGAAAATGAGAGGGAGTAAAAAATTTTGAGGAAAATAAAAAGTTTTGAGGGTCTTTGGGTGTAAAATTTTGAGGAAAAGTAAATAGGAGAGTAAAATTTTGGTGGAAAATGAATTTTAGGTAGATGGGGGTTGGGATGGGAGGGGAGTAAAAGTTTTTGGGGGAAGTGGAAAGGAGTAAAAGTTTTTAGGGAAAAGTAAAAAGGTTTGGGAATTTGGAGTAAATATGTAATATATTATAGTTTGATATTTGATTTATTCAAATTATTCGAGTTATTCGAATTCAAAAACTCAACTCGATTCGAACTCTGAATTCGAAAAAAATTCGAGTTGACTTTAAAATAACTCGATTAGTTTAACTTGAAATTTGAATTTTTTCCGATTTTTTTGTGTCAAATCGAATTTTGCTTACCCCTAGTTAAATTAAAAAATAAAAAAATATTAGCTTCACAAAGTTTTTGAAAATTATGGAAATTTTTGTATTTATAAAAACACAAGGTTTAATGTGAAAGGAGTTCCCACCAATTTTTCTTTTTTATAAAATGTGATTCATCACCTAAAAAAATCGCTTTTTATAAAGAGGTTTAAAGATCTTTTACAAAGTAGGTCACCTAAAAAATTTGCTTTTCATAAAGAGATTTTAAAAATCTTTTGAAAAGATAAATTTAAGGTTTGCGTAGAATTTTTGAGAAAAAAGTGAGTTCAAGAGTTAGTTATGCATAGGGAAGGCTATAGCAGTCCTACAAGACTTAAAATCAGTACTTATTAATTACGTAGTTGTTAAAAATAAAAAATTTAAAAATGAGTAATCTAACATTTAATTGTAATCCCTTAAAATAAAACACTAACTTTTCTAGTGAATTAAAATATTTTAGTAAAATAATTTTTGGTATCTCTTGATATCCACAAAAATACTAAAAATATTGTTTTTAAAAAAGAAAAACAAAACTCGTGGATTCAAAGAGTGATATCTTCAAATTAATTTGATCAGTGGTTTGCGGCCGCGTCGGGTAGGAATAAAGATGACTCTACGCTAGTTGGGTGAGGAGGCTACAATAATTCTTGGAGAGTGACGCCAACTATCACGCTAGTTGGAAGAATCCACCCAAAGTAAAGCAGTGACTAATTATAGTAAAGCCAGTCTATGTTAAAGTATCATATAACTCCAAAGACCCGTCTTAAATGCAATGCACAAATCACTTACAAATAATGATGGCAAATTGTGGAAAATGTTCTCAATAACTAACGTATAACCCTAAAGGCCTGTCTTAAATGCAATGTGATCCAGAAATGTTGAACCTCTTATCCCAAGTCACTCAAGCAATTTTCTATTATTGACAGTTTAATTTAAAATTTTCATAAAATTTAAAAAATTCTCACAATTTTGTTGACAGTCGGATTATAAATTTCACACGATGGCTAGTCTTTCATTTCTGTTATTTCATTTTGCAGTGATGAAAGGTTTAAAACTATTCAGGTCATAATTTTACATCATCCTGTCCATAAATACTTTTACCTGTGCGGATAAAAGTCTAATAATGAAAAAGCCGATGAATATGAATATGTACTTTTTTTTTTTTAATTTTCTATTTATATTATTTAAAAATCATTTTTAAATAGACAAAAACTGATATAATTTTTTTCTCTAACTCTTAAATTGGAGGATAAAACGCATTTAAACATGATTGAACTCACGTTCTTTTGCACTGACAACAGTATCGATATTAATTCAACTAAAACTCAATCAACCATATATTTTAATTTTTAAATATAATAAACATTTGCACAAAGAATAAAGATATTGTATATATATATATATATATATATATAAAATAGTCTAGACGGTTGGATGGTGAATTTTGTTAATTTAAGCCTTGGGATGGATTACTATTTTGATAATAAACGTGTTTTTTTATATTTTTTATGCTTGTTTTATGATTCATAATTGGGATTTGTGGTTGCTCATTTCAAGAATGTTGTCTCAAAAATTCAAATCATATTCTTCCCTTGTCCAAACCCTGATCTTCCCTTAGGAGTGTAATTTGCCCTTGTCATTACACCCAACACTTATTTTTTTATTATCAAATGATAATAAACATGATTATGACTACAGTCTGAAAAGTATAATATTATAATCATAGAACTAAAAATAATAATAATAATCATAATAATAATAACAACTAACAAATAAATCATGTATATTAATGTAAAGCTCAGCAATATATATTAAAAAGAATTCATTTTAAAATAAATTCAACATTTATTGTTTAAAAATATTATTATTTTTATTTAATAGAGTTTGTATTTTTAAAATTTTCTGGTTTTATAACTGGAATAGTTCTTTTGCAATTGAAAAAAAAATTAATTTTCAATATGTAGATATAAATTCAGAATTTATATGATATAAATTTTTTTACCCGTCAATAGTTAAATATCATTAAATTATTTTGTAAATTTGTTATAATTTTTATGAATGATGTCAAAAATATTTTAAAGCATATTATTTTATAAAAATATTAAAATCAATAAGTCATATTGTTATGAAAGATGTAAAACAGATACATGAATGTAATATAAGAGGATACAGTTATTTTATTTGAATAAACGATATAATACAATTCAATCATTCTCCATTGCTCCAAGGATATAAATTTTCATTTCTTTGATGTAGGAAGTTGCAAAATAATGATATGTTAAGAAACATATATAAAAAAAAAAAAAAAAAAGAATGTAATTAGTAATATAATGACAAGCTCAAATCAATGTTTTGTCCTTCAACTAATGTAATTAGTAATATTATCGCCCCCACCTTCCCAGCAAGGGAGTCTTTCACTGTAAATGGACCAGAAAGTAAGGCCCTTGCCACCCCATCTGAATTTCTTAACAGCCCTCCACACCTAACTTATCCTTAAATGCCACACCACAAACATTAAATTTAACCCCACCATAACACGAAGAACACCAAAACCTGCCACTCAAACCAACTTTTTTTATATTACACCAACTTCTATATGGACAGACCCACCAAATTCTCTCATCGATTTTCAATTCTTCATACACCAATCTTATCCACATCAAAGCCCGAGTCTTTTAAAGAGAACCCAAGCCGGACATTTTCAGCCACTTTCTATCGAACACCAGCTTATTCCTCACTAACCACATCAACCAACAAGCTGTTGACACCGAGGTCATCCATAAACTTTCAACCACACCTGAATAAGAGACATTATTACAAAATAAGAAAAAAAATCAGGGAAACCATCAAATGGGCTCCATTTCACCTCCCACCAATCCAAAAATTTTCTCCAAAAACTCTCAATAAAATTGCAATGGAAGAAAAGATGCACTACAGTCTCCGATTCTCTATAGCACCAAGGGCAACCGTTCCCCAATTGACCAAGCTTCACGCCTCTTCTAATGAGGAACTCTTTCGTAGGAAGACGATCAATTGAAATCATCCAAAGGAAACTTTTCACTTTAAGAGGCACCATTAACTTCCAGATTTTATCAAAATCGAAACTTAAATCAACCCCAACACTGAGCAGTACTTCTATTAATTTTCTCATTGAAAACACCCCTTGATTGTCATGAATCCATAACAATCTGCCCTCCACCTCGGGGAACAAAATCATGTTGCTCATTGCTTCCTTTAAACGAGAGACCATATGAATCTCTCTATCCAATAACGGACGAGAAAAAAAATCAGTCCAATTGACCTCCATGAACCCATTTGACATCGAGAAATCTTTAACCAGACCATTCTTATTCAAGGCTAAACAAAATAGCCTTGGAAATTCCACTCTCAAAGGTCTATCACCACACCAAACATCCTCCCAGAATAAAATTCAACGACCATTCCCCACCAACCATCTAAAAGACTCAATCCCCGTCCATCTTGCTACTATCGAATCTTTTGCATCCTCTACAATACCCCTCCAAACCACCGATATATCTCTTGAATTGTTCATTCTGAAATGCCAATGTTGCGTAGGAGTTCCATACTTTGCAGCAATTATTTTCCTCTATAAAGCTTCTCTATCCACCGCGAACCTCCAACACCATTTAGCCAAGAGAGACTTATTTTTAACCTTTATGTCCATTACTCCCATACACCCATTAGCCTTTGGCAAGCGAATCTAATTCCATTTTACCTTCACCATTTTCCTCTGACCTCCAATGCTTCACCACAAGAAGTTTCATCTAATTTTATCAATCTTTTTAATCACTGCAATGGGCGCTTGAAAAATTGACATAAAATAAATAGGCAGAGAGGATAACATGACGTTAATAAGCACAACTTTGTCAGCCCAAGAGAAAGATCTACTTTTCTAACCCGCTAACTCCCTTTCAACTCTCTCTACAATACCATCCCAAGTAGATAACTTCTTTGGATCAACACCTAAAGGAATACCTAAGTAAATGAACGGTAAACCCCAATTTTGCATTTACAAACAGCAGCCATTCTGAATACAAACTCATCTTCGGTATCAAAACCCACTAAGCAAAATTTCTGACAATTTATACATAATCCAGAAAAGATTTCAAAACAACGTAGAATATACTTACTATTTGTAGAAGCCCAAATTGCCCGGGCTTGACCAAAACACCAAGCCTAATGACCCATTAAACCTAAAACCAAATTAAACCTTTAAAACCCATGTTACAACCCATCAGCAAAATCAACCTTAAACCCATTTACATCAGCCCACATCCACTAAACCCAAACCCAAAACCCAATTAAGCCTACTACAAACCCTAGCCCAATACCCCAAACAACCTTAGCAGGAAGCAAATATTTCAAACCCTAGGTGCGGCGCATCTAGGGTATTCTAACACCCCAGTTGCACCACCTGCTCCACCGCCACTATCTCCATCAGCAAGTTGCACCTGCAAGAAGAACACGCAAACAAACAGTAGAAATAATAAACAAATCTTGTAGAAATCGCTATAAAAGCCAATCAAAGTAGTTGTAAACGGGGGGATTCGGCCAATTTTTTTTATCAGTACAAACAATATATTCGAAATACTAAAAATCAGTTCAAATACAAGCAAAAACATTGGGCAAATCCGATTAAGGTAGCTAGCATCCATTCTTTTTGTGTTCTTTTTATCCGAATCTATATACATATATATTCCAAGATTTCATTTTTATTTTTGGCTATATACATATATATGTTTCCAAAAAATAATAAAGAATATAAATAAATCATAAATAAATAAAAAACAAAAATTTTACCTTTTAAAAATTCGGCCACCGTACGAAGGACCACGGCGGAGCGTCGCTGGAGGCTTGGCCAGACTGTGGCTGGCAATCGCAGGCCAATGGAGGGGAGAGAGAGCTGTTGCAAATTTTTTTTTTAAAACAAGTTTAAATTGAATTTTTTAAGAAATTTTGGGGTATTTAAAGAAGACTAAAACGGCGCCGTTTCGATTCAAGGGTCTAGGGCATAAAACGACGCTGTTTTGTCCTGGATAGTGTTGACCCGACCTTAACCCGCTCAGGATCCAGGTGTTTTTAAGCGGAAGGGCAATTTGCGCATTTGGCCCTTCTGCTTTTTCAGGCTTTTGCAATCAAGTCTTACTTTATTTTAATTTGGCCTCGAAGTTCGTCACGCTTTGCAATTTGGTCCTCCTGTTGCGCTGCGTTTTGAGGGGAAGGAATAATTGCTGTTTCAGCCCTTCCAGGTTACGCGCGTGTTGCAGTTTGATCCTTTTCCCTTTATTTCTTTTTAAATTTTCCCCAAAACTCTATTTTTAGTTCAATTTTAGTCCTTTTTTGTTTATTTTCATTTCTTTATTATTAAATTAATTATTTTTAATATTATTATTATTAATCTACTATTATTAATATTATTATTATTATTATTACTAATATTAGTGTATATTTTTATGATATATGTATATATTTTTTTATATATAGTATTATTTTTAATTACTTTATTTTTAATATTATTATATTATATTTGCTATTATTAATGTTATTACTGTTATTATTATTATTATTATGATTATTATTATTTTATTATGTACATATTATTATTTTATATTATTTTTGTAAATATATTATTTTTTATTATATTATTATGTACATTATTTTTTTACTATTTTCTTTTTATTGTAAATATTATTATTCTAATATCCTCATGTTATATTTCAATATTTTTCATTAATCATATCATTAGTTGCATCATTTACTTATTTATGAATTTTTGTTACAATAACATCATCAGTTTTTTTATCATTATTTTAGAAACATTTTTTAATTTCAATAAATAAGGCAACGTATCGATTTTAACATTAAGTCGTTGATTTCATCGCTATGTTGGGTGAATATCATTGGCTCGTGTTAAAAACGGGACGTCCTTCAAAAAAAATCTAAAAAATTTTAAATTCTCGTGTTTCGATCAGATCACGATTAAATATTAAATTGAACTTGTATTTTTAAAAATTAAGACAACGCATGTTTAACGGGATACCAATTTTGGGCGTCACGAGGGTGCTAATACCTTCCTCGTGCGTAACCAACTCTCGAACCCTATTTTTCTCTGGATTTTTGATGTAGACCTAAACCCGACCTTCTTATTACCCGAAAATAAATTTTTCTGTTAAAAAGAGGATTGATTAGGTGTTTAATCACACCTAGAAAAAAGATCGGTGGCAACTCCCTTTTTTAAATAAAATCAAAATTCAGTTTTCAAATTTTCAATAAATCGCCTCAATTAGCGACCAAGCAAATTTTTACGTCGTTACAATGTTCCTTACCACAACCTCGTTCGCCCTCAAAAACAAAATGGTGTCATCCGCAAATTGTAGATGTGAAACCGAATGCTCAGGAATAACGTCTTTAAACCCCTCATGACCCCTAATTCCTCCGATTCCCCTAACATCAGATGCAAAACTTCTGTCACCAAAATGAATAAAAAATGGGATAATAGATCCCCTTGTCGGAGACATCTAAACATTCTAAACTCATTTGTAACCGTTCCATTTACACGCACTACAGCCCTCGCTGATGCTATACACCCCATCATCCATCCTGTCCAACATTCACTGAAACCCATCTTCAACAGTACCAATTCCAAAAATCCCACCGCACAAAATCAAACGCCTTAGCAAAATCCAGTTTAAATATCAGATAACCCACCGAACCCTTATTTTTCTAGACTAAATGTATCAACTCATTTGCAATTAAAATTCTGTCGAAAATTTGTCTACCTCGAATTAAGGCACATTGCGTGTCACTAACTACCTCCCCTATAACATCTCGTAATCTCTTTGATAACACCTTTGCTACAATTTTGTACAGCGAGCTCACCAAAATTGTTGGCCTAAATTTGGAAATATCCTGCGGATTATCATTTTTTGGAATTAAAGCAATAAACGACGAGTTTATACTTTTCTCCAATTTTCCAGAATTAAAAATTTTCGCCATCATCTCGAACAAGTCCTCATGAACAACCTCCCAACATTTTCTAAAAAAGCATAAATTAAAGCAATCTAGGCCCAGGGCCTTGTTCTCATTGCAGCTCCTAATCGCTTCTTTTATCTCCTCCATTGAAAAAGGTTTCTCTAAGTACAACACATCAATTTCTTTTAATCTCTTGAATTTCAAAGCCAAATCCAATCCCCATCTCCTCGAGGGACAACTAAAATGGTTTTTTAAAAAATTAAATACCTTCTCTTTCAACTTCTTGGGTTTACAAAACCACGAGTTTCCAATTCTCATCCCATACACTATCTTCTTTTTCGCTTGAAACTTAACTGCTCTATGAAAAAATGCCAAATTGGAGTCACCTTCTTTTAGCCATGTCAATCTCGATTTTTGTCTCCAAATTGACTCCTTAAATTTAATTACCTCTCCCCTTTCAAGGTTCAAGTTTTTCAATTCTACCAATTCCAACTCAGACAGCTCATGACCATCACTAATAGCATCCAAAAAATTAATTCTCCCTTCAATCTCGTTGATTCTTTTCTCCAATGAATACTCTCTTCCCCATTCCATTTTTTTAGCTCACTTTTTAGCTTCTACAATTTTCCCTAACCCTACCATTCTTTCTAGCCATCTCACCCAATTCATTTCTAATAATACTTAGGCACTCTTTTTTATTAACCCATGCATTAAAAAACTTAAATGGTTTCAGACCCCAATTTGCAGAACCATAAGATAACAGAACCAGAATATGATCAGAGACTGATCTGTTTAGCACCTGCTATTGAAAGTCCACAAAATTTTCAAACCAGTCTTCATCTAGCAAAAAACTATCCAACCTGCTTTTCTTATTTCTTGGGCCATACTAATTGAATTCAAATCCACCAATTTGCATTTCTCTATGAAATTCACAAAATCCTTCGAACCTCTTAATAATCCTACAAAATTGCATCTCTCACTCTTATTCCTAATAGCGTTAAAATCCCCACCCATAATCCAGTAGTTTGTGAATTGTTCCCGTATCTCAATCATTGCCTCCCAAAAAATTTTCTGGTCTCTTAATATATTAGGCACATAAACATTAACTAATACCCCTTCCCACCCTTCAGTACACCATAACCCTTCAACCACAATCAACCTGTTAATACAAAAATCTTTCTTCAATAGAAAACATGATTTATCCCAAATGGTAATCAGTCCTCCCAACCGACCCACAACTGCTGCAAATCTAAAATCAAAATTATCGTCACCCCAGATTCTACTTACAAGGTCCACTGACACTTCCTCTAACTTTGTTCCCTGTAAGAAACAAACATCCACCCTATGTAGTTTGACTAATTTGTTTACCATAGTTACTTTAACATCCAAACCCAATCCCCTAACATTCCCCAAAACAATTTTCATCTTACCCAGCTAAACTACATTCACAAATTGTCAATCTCAAAAAAGACGCACATGTAATTCCTATGAAGTTTGATGATTCTACGCCTCCTTTATTGTTGATCTTTGAGTCTCATAATGTCTTCAATTACATCTCTTTCGTCTTCCCTCACTCTAAGCCCTAATTTCTTCCCTAACTCCCAAGTCTACTTAGCCTTCTTGAGAATAACCTTCCTCCTATTACTAAAGTCTAAATCAAATACGGAGAGATTCACAACTTTATCCTCTCCTGATGCCGCTTTGCTCTTGTTCTTCCTCTTACCTAGGTCCCTCTTTAGTTTTTCTTTGGAAGACAACACCCTATCCTAGATGTCCCGCATGGAACCAATCCTCTTATTGAAATTTTTTTTCTTCCTCCTGCTTCTGATTGCATTTAAAAATTCCTCTTCAATTTCTTGACAAAAGCCCTAACCCTTTGTTTCTGGAATTTCAAAAAGATTAAGGGAAATTTGATTTGGGTCCGAAGTACACCCTTACTCAAATGCTGCCCTTCGATACTATATGGCCCAATCCCTTTTCAGAATCCACCGGATCACATTGACCCCCACTAGGGCCCAAAACCAAAGCCAGACCCATATTAACAACATCCTCACTTGCCCGATCCAACCTACAATTAATTTTACTAGCACCTAAATCATCACCTACTAACCTTCCCACGCTTATAGCATCATTATCACCTTCATTTAATTCCTCCAACACCTTCTAACAATTTTTTTCCTGCACTTTCATTTTCAATAACTTTTCCTTAATACCATTCATCCACGAGTTTTAATTTCCAGCCGACCACTTCTCTGATTCCAATCTAATCACCGATTCTGATTCTGATACACTTTCATCAGCCACCCTCATGATTCTTTCCTTCTTTGAAAAACTATCTTTATTTTTTTGTTCCTCTAGCCATCCTCTCTCCCTAATACTGACAGGAAATCTAACATCTCCCACCTCTAACAATACAGTCTTATCTAACTTTTGTACTTGTGAAATTGAAATCAACATATCGACTTTCTCATAGTTTTTCGCGCCTGACCAATTTTCACCTAGCGACACCAGTGTACCCCACTTTCCAGGATTCTTTTAAATGTTTCATAGTTCTAGCAATGCAAAAGTACCTTAGATTATTCAATCCATGTAACCCTCCCTGAAAAAACCAACTTTTCTGACCAAGGTGCAATATGGATGAAGAATTCTTTCAAGTACGACCAGTCTTTTTGCTTCAAAATATCAAAAAGTTCATCATTCGGAATCTCAATAAGAAAATGATTTCCTTGAATTCTCTTTACACTAATTTCACCAAAGGCCCATCCCTACAACTCTATCAGCTAAACTCTTCAATTCACAGAAAGAAGCCACTTCCCCCACCAAACATTTCTGTAACCTCCACAGTTGCTCGTGCTCTACATGACCTTGAATTACATTTCCTATCATATCCCCTCCACCCGAATCACCACCTAATTCTCTTTCAATCCTTTTTAGTTTCCAAATTGCATCCATATGCTCTTCGATTTCTTTCCCTCTTAGCTTGTCCTCTACTCCTTTTTGATTTGATTATTTGAAAAATGAAGGATTTCATTGTTTGGACACCCTTTTCCATATTGATCTCCTTCTTTTGAACCTAGCTACCTTCACCCATATTCTATTTCCAAGAATCACAAAGCTATTTAGCCTTAATATCGCTCATTGAGCATCCAAAAAATTAGAAAATCTCACGAAACCAAATTTCTTGTCACTCTTGCTTGTTTTCTCCGGGATGAAAGCATCTACCACCTTTCCATGGTAACTTAATAGTGTCCATAACCTTTTCCAATGCATAGTCACCGGAATATTGAACGCAAACACCATGATCATTTTTTTCCAAAACTTATACCAATTGTTAAAATTGCCAATTAGAATTATGATACTTAAAATTAATATTTTAATTTCTATCTTTACAGATAATCTACAATATTAAGACATGAATTCGGTATTTGAAAGGTTTTAACTCATATTAATATTTTCATTATAAGTATTTTAGACTTATTATTATAATTTTGTTATATGAAACTGTATTGTTTTATTTCAACAGTGGCATGAGACTTAAGTTTTGAGTTTGTTTAGCATGCATAACATTTAATATGATTTTAGGGTATTGAAACTTGGATTTTGAATTAATTATGCATAAATTATGGTTTTTTTTTATTATAACTATGTTAAATATCACTTTTTCGCTACATTGTAAATGAGATTTGAGAAACATATAAAATTGGTAATCAACTTTTGCAAAGTAATCCATAAAATCAATCGATTTTTTAAAAAAACTGTACCTTTTAGAAACTTACTAAATTTCTCTACTAAAGTAAGCAAATGTTTTAAAAAGATTGTCTTATCAACTCCGATGGTTCTACTAGGTCATTTTGTTGGCCAATGTAATTTTCCATATTCAATCATAATATCTAGGTTGAGTCTGAAAGATTATAATATTTATATAAATTGACTTGCTCAAAATCTGTAACTTGAACAAAATGTTTTTCAATTCAAATTAGTCTTAATCACCAAAATTAACATTTAAAAAAACAAAGTAGAGTAACTGCTCAATTTGTATTAGATAATACATGTACGGGCCTAAATTTGCCCGGGCCCAATCAATCAAACAAGCCAAAATTAAAAAGACCAAATGAATGTCCAAATCTCAAAGTCTAAATTACATATCAAAAATAAAATCCAAACTAAATTAAATTTACCCAGACCCATTACAATTTAACCCAACAGAAACCCAACTACCCAAGCCTAATACAAGCCTAATCCCGGTAGCCCAATTGACCCAAAACTCCAACACCTGGTCAACCCATTACAAATTCCAGACCCAAATACATCAATAACCCGAAACCCAAATACCCAGCACTTGACCCGATTAGCCCAACCCTAACCCTACCCGGTTACCCCTAATCCAAAACCCTAAGCCAAGTCGGTAGCCTCCATGCCCCAAACCCGAGAAGCAAATTTCAAACTCTAGGTGCGGCGCACCTAGGGCCTTCTGACACCGTCACACTCACTTGCCCCTGTCAAAGCCGGCTACCGCCATTGCCACCGCCGTTTAGGGACGTCCCACGGCATTTATTGAAATTCACACCTGCAAGATCAGAAATGAGAACAGCAAACAGAGATAGGAATAGCAAAATATCAATCAAATAGTGGTCTTTTTTTAGTATTGGGTTTTATTCGGTTATAAAAGGACCGAAATCAAAATGTGAAAAAGGGGGGATTCTTTTGGTAAAAAAAAAAGGGAGTAACTTTGTATTACAGAAACTTTGCAGAATACAAAAAAAAAAGGAGAAGATAAAAGAGAGTGCATATTTGAAAAATACCGAAAGGTATCGTCTTGAATCTGTTTTCCAGCATATCATTCATTCTTTAACCTGTTTCATGCATAAATAGTGATAAAAACACGACCTTTTTTACCTTTCGTAGGGATTAAGCCTTAAACTTCGATTTACTCCAGCATAGTCGAGTTTAGAGAGGATTTAGAACTCGAAATAGCTCCGTTCCTCTAAAAATTGTGCCCAATAGAGCCTGGCCAGCCGTCCACCAAAAACCCACTGCCGATTTCGGGCAAATCAGGTCGGATGACTGTCGGCCTAAATGGTTATACGGCGACGACTTAGAGAGAATATGGGTAGGGTTAGGTTTATTTCCATTTTGATTTAAAAAAAAAAAAAAGGGGGTGGCCGTGTATCTGTTTTTGTTGGTCTTTGAAACACCCTCACATACGATGCGAAATGACGTCGTTTAAGCATCATCTCATTGCTTTAAAATGGCGTCGTGTGGGACGAACCGAGGACCTGACCCGGAACCCTTAGGATCCGCGTGTTTCTGCGGGGAGGGGATATTTATGCGATGAGTCCCTCCGTCTTGTGGGACGTTTCATTGAAGTCTTGAGTTTCTTTATTATTTGGCCCGCTTGTTTTGTTAGCTTTTCAATTTGGTCTGTGTACTGGTGGTTGACCGGAACGTGAACGGTGTCGTTTGAATAAAGGGGATATTTCCCTTTTTAGCCCTCGTTTTTCATATGCGTGTTTCAATAGGTCCCTACCTAGTGTTTTCATTTTAGAATTTATCCCGATTGTTTTACTTTGCTTCCAATTTAGTCATTTTTTACCATTTTGTTATTAGTTCCATTATTCTGTTCTTTTATTTATTATTATTATATTATTTGATATTATTATTATTTACCGTTATCATATGCTTATTTCTACTATATATATGTGTTTATTATTTGTCATTTTTTACAGTATATTTATTATTACCGCCATATTTTATTAAACTTGTTTTTTTATTATTATTATCACTTATTCCTAATAATATTACTATTTATTTATCTATGTAAAAAACGCATTTTATATGCACATCATTCCTATTTTTTATTTTTATTATCTCATACATATATTACGTAAATATTTTAATATCATATTATGTACATATATGATTTAGTATATATTTCAACTTTAATATTATCATTATTATCTACATGTATATAAATGTGTACTTATTAAGTACATTGTTTTCTTATCGTGGTATCATGTATATATTGTTTTTTATACATGCCGTATTTCAATGGACTTTTCACCCATATTATTATGTATATATATATATTTTTATTATATTTATGTTATGAATATACTTTTAATAACTATATCATGTATATATGCACCATATATGTACTTTCAATATTATATTTTTTTAAATATCATAATTATCTTGTTTAATTTCGTATGTATTTATTAATGTTGTGTAGTCACTAAGTTTATTATCTGTCGTATATTCGCATTTTACTATTTGCATGCTTATAAATTGAATATACGTAAATTGTATTTAATTATGACATTATTACGATTTTTTGTTTTATCGTTTTAAAATATTTTTTATATATTTCAATTTATTCTTTAACGAATAAGGCAATGTACCGATTTTAACATCAAGTCGGTGATTTCATCGCTATGTTGGGTGAATCACGATTGTCTCATGTTAAAACGGGACATCCTTCAAAAATTCGAAAATTTGAAATTCTTGTGTTTTAAATGGATCACGATTAAATATTAAATCGAACTCGTATTTTTGAAAATCAAAACAACACCTGTTTATTAAGATACCAGTTTTGGGCGTCACGAGGGTGCTAACACCTTCCCCGTGCGTAACCGACTCTCGAACCCTATTTTTTCTCTGGATTTTAAACGTAGACCTAAGCCTGATTTTCTTTCTTTAAAATAAATTTTATAGGTATCCGATCACACCTAGAAAAGAGATCGGTGGCGACTCCCTCGTTTTAAAATCAAAATTCAGATTTCAAGTTTCTAATAAATTGCCACAATTAGCGACCTGAGCAATTTTTACGTCGCTACAGCTGGCGACTCCACTGGGGACCTCAGTTTTTGGGAGTCGAGTTTAGAAATAAATGCGCGTTGTCAAAATTTTCAAAATTCTTTGTTCAAGTAAATATTTAGTCGTGAACCGAAAATTTCGTTTTTGAAAAATCATGCATTTGCATCTATTGTAGATATTTTGTTGACTTGTTTTATCCTTTTGTTCTTAAGCTCTAAGTTTTTACGATTTTAGTTTAGTTTTGAATAAAACGAAAGGTTTGTGAGTTTCTCCACACACATTGTGTACGTGCATTTCTGCATAACATGAGCGCCATACCCGGGCTCTGTCCATTTAAGTGAAAGTAAATGCTACGCCTTCGTGAGTTAACTCGTCCCTCCGCACAGGCTAGTGAATACTTTCAGATTACATACGACTTATGCTTTCGTGAGTTAACTTGTCCCTCCGCATAAGCATAAGTAAATGTAACCCCTCGAATTGATCTCGTTAGCATATGATGGGCCATGACTGAGACTCTGTAATAATCTTAGTAGATGACAGTACGGACAATTCGAGTACCCTTCTAAGAAGCAAAACCACATGTAGTGAAACATACGAACCGCCCAATTAGAGCCGTGCCGAACCCCTGTCCATTTAGCAGTTACCAAAATAAGTACACGGGAGAAGCGTCTCTTACCTTTTACTTTTTTTTTACCTTCTATGCAAGGGAATTGGTTTGCTTAATAAATTAGATCGGGTAGCTTAATTTGTCAAATTCTTCGTTTTTCTTTTTTTACCTATGTTACTAACCATGATTTGTTTGTTATTGTCTTATTTGTCATCATGCATTCTAGGCATCATATTAGGAAGGTGTTGATTAGAGATCGGTCACCGAAAAACGGGTTTCTAATGAAGGAGTCGATTACACAAACAACCGAAAGGAATGTCATAGTTCGGGACTGGTCCCTAAAAACCCAAAGAGAAAGAGGGGATAGTCTAATGGAGGGATGTGTTGCTGATTTACCGGGGTACATAATGGTAAATGTTCGTCAAAATAATCTTGAGGATTTGGTTAAGATTTGGAATCAATGGGACTCGGATACTAGGGGAATCTTCATGGAGAGGTATGGTGATATAGCTAACCTGATAGCTGTCAAGGTAGACGAGCAGTTGATACAAGCTTTGGTCAAATTTTGGGATCCCGCCTATCAATGCTTCACTTTTAATGGAGAGGATATGACTCCTACTATCGAGGAGTACGCGGCTTTGCTTCGCATTGATAATGTACAGCCTTACAAGATCTACATGAAAGAACCTAAACCGATGACCTTCAAAAAGAAAATAATGAGGTTGACGGATATGACCGACACATGGGCCGAGAAACAAATAAAAAGGAAGAATGAAGTCATTTGTATCCCGTGGTTTTCTCTACGAGATTTGGCTCTTAACCATCCGGATTTACTGAAAATGGTGAATTTATTTGCCTTAGCCATATATGGATTGATCGTTTTCCCAAAGGTTCTCGGACATATAGAAGTTGCGGTACTGGATTTCTTTGAAAGACTAAAGCAAGGAATCAATCCTATCCCGACTATTTTGGCTGAAACCTTCAGATCTCTAAGCAGCTGCAGGAGGAGAGGGGAAGGACATTTTATAGGATGCGCACAGCTACTTAATGTCTGGATTTTAAGCCATTTTTGGAAAGTCGAGCGCACCCCGTACCATATGTTCTCAAAAATGTTTGCCCCATTAGAAGCTTATGTCAAGAAAGAATGGCCAAAGGAAGTCACCGAGCAACATTGGACTTCAGTCTTTCAGAATCTCTGTGCCGAAGATGTAACATGGCGAGCACCGTGGATCTGCCCGACCGTCTTGTTGTACAAAGTGGGAAATCAAGATTGGGTGCCGCTGTTAGGGTTATAGGGAGGAATTGGATACGCTCCGCTATTGGTCCAAAGGCAATTCTCTTCACGACAATTCATACCAGCCACTGGAGGGTTAGCACAATCCGAGTTTGCTTTCGCGGGCGAGGGTTATATGAAGAGAGTCCGAGACACCGCCAAGTCTTGGAAGGAAATTCATCTGATGGAGCTAGCTCTATACGCTGATACTCTCACCCAAGATTATGACGTATGGATAAAGCAACGGGTAAATAGTCAGCCAGTATCATCGACGAGTCACGCTTTCCAGAACCCCTTTTCAGAAGAAATGCCATCCGAATTAGAAATGGCGAGACAGGAGTTTGAGCGGGAAAAATCCAAAATGTTGCGAGACATTGGTGCTCTTCAAGAAGAAAATTATCAGTTGAATATTGATGTCCAAATTGAGAAGTCCAAGACCGAGAAAGAAAAAAAGAAGTTGAAGTTATGAGAAAAGACTTAAGAGACCTTCACTTGGAAAATAAGAAGCTAAGAGCCACTATCAAGAATAGCGGACTAGGCAAGTCACCTGAAGAATGGAAGGAAGAATTGAGCAACGTAAAAGGCGGAATGGAATTTTGGAAAGGGAAGGCGAAGAAAGAGGAGGAAAAGACTGCTCGGGCCATGATAGAACTGAGAAAGAAAAATGCTAAATATGATACTACGTCTAATGAATTGATGAGTAGCCGATCCGAGTGTCAAGAGTTAAGAAAAAGAATACAGGATTTGGAAGAAACGTTACAAGCTCATCAACAATAATTGAACACTCTCTTAAAAGCTTTGGAAGAAAAAAGTGATCAATACGATAGAGATACCGACGCCTATAAAATAGACCTCCAGGAAAGGGAAATGCAACTTGGTTTTCTAATCAATGAAATCCGTGGAGTGGCTATGCCAACCAATTATCAAACGAAGCAGAAGATCTTAGTTGCTGATTTCCACCGAGCCAACGGTCGAGCATATCAGAATTCCTAGAGCGAGTAAAGAAATATAGTGATATAGCTAGAAAGTTCATGTAATAGCCAAAATAATAAGGCAAAATGTTTTGTAACGAACTCTTTTGAATGAATGAAATGCCTAGATAGGGGCTATCTTGAAATCAACACCTAATTCTTGCATATGCATTCATGACTAACATTCATATAGCATTCATGCACCCATTCATTGCATACACGTATTCTGTGGCCGTTCACTAAGGTTAGAATCGTACAATTCGCAGTTGCAACAATACAAGGCTGGAATCACGACATTCGTATAGAACACGACGACAAACTAGAGTGATGGAGGCAGAGCTTAATGAAAGAATCGAGAGAATGGAAAGAATTCAATGAGAATTGCAAGAACAACTGGCCAAATCACAGCAAGAAACAAAGGATTTAATGGTGAGGTCCCGAGAGGAGTCATTGGAACAAAGAGACCAGATGGCTAAGATGATGGAAATGATGTCAGCACTAGTAAAAGGAAAAGGGCCCGTGTAAAACCCTGAGGTTGTTAACCTTGATCAAGATCCACTTTACCTACCGGGATTCACTCCACCCCATGTGACACAAAGAGTACAAACTCAAGGAGAATCCGCTGGTTTAGAGCAACGACCTATGCCGGCTATACACCTAGGGCAGGGGATATTTGTATCTACGCCGGCCAATCCGCCCGTCCCAGATCTAGATGATCCGGCGGAAGTAGCTAGGTTGAGAGTGGAGGATCATGAGGTCCAAGAAAAGTACAGAAGCCTAGAAGAAAGATTGAAAGCGATAGAAGGCGCTGAGGCCTTATCTACGCTAGGTGCTAAAGAGCTTAGTTTAGTACCTGATTTGGTTTTACCGCCAAAGTTTAAAGCACCTGATTTCGAGAAATATGATGGGACAAGGTGTCCGAAGGCACACTTGGTCATATTTTGTCGAAAGATGACCGGGTATGTAAACGAAGATAAACTGCTCATACATTGTTTCCAAGATAGCCTTGTTGGATCAGCTCTTCGCTGGTATAATCAGCTCAGCAGAGAGAAGATCCGAACATGGAAGGATCTAGCGTCAGCATTTTGCGAGTAGTATAAGCACGTGTCAGACATGGTACCCGATCGTATGACGCTACAGATGATGGAGAAGAAACTGTCAAAAACTTTTCGACAATATGCGTAGAGATGGAGAGACATCTCGGCTCAGGTGGAACCTCCACTGACAAAAACTGAGATAACTTTCCTCTTCATAAATACCTTGAAAGCACCATTTTATGATAAATTGGTGGGAAGTGCCACAAAAGACTTTGCGGATATTGTCATATCTGGCGAGCTCATTGAGAATGCTGTCAATAGTGGTAGAATGGAGGGGCAAGAAAGTTCTAGAAGGGCAGTGCCCGTGAAAAAGAAGGACCCAGAAACCCACATGGTGGAAACAGGAAACCGCTATGCCCCAATCCGTATCCGAACCAACCTCGACCACGAAACTACCCACCCCCGAATTTCTACTATTCGCCTCAAACCCCTTACTACCAAGCACCATCTTCATACCCTTCTTACCCTGTTTATGCCACAAACAGCCCTAGACCAAATGCCACATTCCCACAAAACACAACGCTCACCCAAAGCCAACCAAAAAACGAGCCAAGACCAGCGAGACCCAATTTCGAAAGACAGCAATTTACCCCTATTCCTGTACCATACGGGGAGCTATACTCAAAGCTCTTGGAAAAATAGTTGATCTCTCCATATTACATGGCGCCTTTGAAGCCTCCGTACCCGAAATGGTACGATCCAAATGCCAGTTGTGCTTATCATGCCGGGAATCAGGGTCATTCTACAGAAAACTGCCTCGCCTTCAAAAAAAGAGTTCAAGGACTCATTGATGCGGGCATCTTGAAATTTGATGGTATAGGTGGAACGACCGGGAATCCATTCCCAAACCACGCTGAAGGGAATATGAGTGCATTGGAAAAAGGAGACAAACGGCAAGTCAAGAAATGGGTTTCTGAAGTGAAAGCACCTCTGCAGAAAATCTGGGAGGTATTAGCTAAAAAAGGGTTACTCTGTCATCCTAACAGAGTATTTGAAGAAAGAGTTGAGAGGGGGAAAATTTTTTGCGACTTCCACGATAGTAAAGAGCACGATATCCAGTCTTGTGAGGAATTTAAGGAAGTACTCCAAGATATGATGGATAGTAAAGAAGTTGAAATCTTCAACAAAGACGGAGAGGCAGACGAGGGAGAGGTGTGTGCCTCGACAACCAATCACCAGGTTTCTCCTATAGCACCGATCGGCCATTAGTAATCTACTACGATACCAAGAGAGAGCAGGAGAAACCAAAAATTATAATAGAAGTGCCATCTCCTTTTCCCTATAAGGATGATAAAGCTGTACCTTGGAAATATGACGTTAACATTGTCACACCAGAAAGTAAAAAGTCTGAGGTTGCAACTGAAAGTATCGGAGAAGTGGGTCATTTCACCCGCAGTAGGAGGTGTTATTACAGAGAGAATGAGCCAGCAAAAAAGGTCAATGATGTGAAACAAAAAGGAAAAGCATTGATGTCTGAGGAAAAAGTTGGGCAGGAAGCTGCGCCTGAACAAGAGATCAAAGGGCCTGTAGATGAGAATGAGGCACAAGAATTTTTAAAATTCATCAAGCATAGCGAATACAACGTGGTAGAGCAACTAAGCAAGCAGCCAGCGCGTATTTCGGTATTGTCCCTACTTTTAAATTCAGAGCCACACCGGAACGCTTTGCTAAAAGTACTGAACCAAGCTTATGTGGCAAACTACATATCTGTGGAAAAACTTGATCGATGGGTGAAAAATCTGAATGCGGTCAATTTCATCTCTTTTAGCGATGATGAAATACCGCCTAATGGTAGGGGCTCTGTGAAGGCGTTGCATATCACAACCCGTTGCAAGGGTTACATCATACCGAATGTGCTCATCGATAATGGATCAGCACTCAACTTATGCCCTTGGCCACGCTGTCTAGGATTCCGATAGACTTGTCCTACCTGAGGCCCTATCATTCAACGGTAAGGGCTTTTGATGGAACGAGGCGAGATGTTATGGGAAAGATTGAGATCCCTCTGGAAGTGGGCCCTTATGTATATGACGTTGAGTTCCAGGTCATGGACATCACACCATCATATAATTGTCTGTTGGAAAGACCATGGATTCATTCTGCCGGAGCTATTCCATCATCACTCCACCAAAAATTAAAGCTTATCATAGATGGTTGTCTGGTTACCATTGAGGGTGAACAAGACATCGTCGCGTCCATCTCTGTTGACACACCTTATGTCGAAGTAAGCCAAGATGCATTAGAGTGTTCCTTCCGATCCCTCAAATTTGTAAATGCTACATTCGTTGCAGAGGGAAACAGGATCTCCGAACCCAAGTTATCAAGGAACACAAAGATGGGGATTAAATTGACTGTAGGAAGAGGAGCCCGGGCGAGAAGAGGTTTGGGGAAATATCAGCAAGGGATAATTAGGGCCCTAAAACTAGTACCTCATAAGGCTCGGTATGGTCTAGGGTTTCAACCCAATGCTCGTCAATTAAGAAAACAATGGAAGAAGGATCAAGAAAGAAGGATAGCAAGAACCTTAGGCCGAGAACTAGAATGGGAACCCATGGAGTATCCTCCTTTGTCAAGAACATTTACGTCTGCGGGAAAGATATACCCTGGACAAGATAGCTCGCGAAGCGTGCTACTTTCAATCTAGAAGGGTTTTCAGAATGTCAGCATAAATGTTATCGACAAAGGAGTTGATATTGATGCAAGCAAAGATGTCTCAAAAATACGACCTTGTTCTCCTGATTTTGAACTGAACAATTGGACTGCAGAGGACATTCTTGTAGTTTTTAAATCTTCAGAGTAATGCTCAAACGTTAACCCTCTGTTGTGTCCTTGGATATAATAGAATTCTTTTGTAAGAGCTTGTATTCGCTCTTTATCATTTAAATGAATATCAATGAAGATGCATTCTGTCACGATCTTTTGCATTGTCACTAAATTCCTTATTATTTTTCTCATTTTATAGCCTATTCTTACATTTGCCTCATACCATGACATAACATTTAGTTTGTTGGTTCCGACATTTGGATGCCCTTCTATAGTTTCCTTTCTATTCAACTTTCAGGTGCTTAGATATCGACAACATGAATGAACCCGTTATGAGTCTTGAAATTAATTTCGAGAGGGCTATTTGTTTAGGGGAGTTTGAAGCTGAGGAAAGTGCCGAAGACTATGTTTCGTCTCCTGACTTATTGAGAATGGTGGAACAAGACGATAAACAGATCTTACCTCATCAAGAATCCGTTGAAACAATTAATTTGGGAACTGAAGAAAGAAAACAAGAAGTAAAGATTGGAACCTCCATCTCAGTGGATACCAGGCATAATTTGATTACTTTACTGCGTGATTATAAAGATGTATTCGCTTGGTCATATCAAGATATGCCGGGATTAGATGAGGATATAGTGGTTCATAAGCTCCCACTGAAACCAGAATGCAAACCCAACAGAAACTAAGACGGATGAGACCTGAAATGCTGTTGAAGATAAAAGAAGAGGTCAAGAAACAATTCGATGCGGGTTTCTTACAAGCTTCCAAATATCCTGAATGGGTGGCAAACATTGTCCCGGTACCAAAGAAGGACGGCAAAGTACGAATGTGCGTGGATTATCGTGACCTGAATCGAGCAAGTCCTAAAGATAATTTCCCCTTACTGCACATCGATACATTGGTGGATAACACGGCAAAGCATTTGTTATTTTCATTCATGGATGGATTCTCGGGGTATAATCAGATCAAGATGGCTCCTGAGGATATGGAGAAGACCACCTTCACAACAATGTGGGGAACATTCTGCTACAAAGTAATGCCATTTGGATTAAAGAATGCTGGGGCAACATATCAGAGGGCCATGGTGACGTTGTTCCATGATATGATGCATAAAAAAATAGAAGTCTATGTCGACGACATGATTGCTAAGTCCCGAGGAGAAGAAGAACACGTGGTAAACCTCAAAAAGTTATTCGAAAGGCTGAGGAAATTTCAATTAAAGTTAACCCAGCCAAGTGCACATTCGGGGTTACCTCGGGGAAACTACTGGGCTTCATTGTCAGTGAAAAAGGTATCGAGGTTGATCCAGACAAAATAAAAGCCATTCAAGAATTACCACCTCCGCACACACAAAAGGAAGTCAGAGGATTTTTAGAAAGGTTAAATTATATCGCCCGATTCATCGCTCAACTTACCAACCAATGCGACCCAATCTTTCGACTTCTTCGGAAACATAATCCAGGAGAGTGGGATGAGGAATGTCAGTTGGCTTTTGATAAGATAAAATAGTATTTGTCAAGTCCTCCAGTGCTAGTACTGCCAGTTCCAGGAAGACCATTGATTTTGTATTTGACTGTGTTCGAGAATTCAATGGGTTGCGTACTAGGGCAACACGACGAGTCAGGAAAGAAAGAAAATGCGATTTACTACCTCAGCAAAAAGTTCACAGAATGTGAGGCAAAGTATTCGTCCATCAAAAAATACTGTTGTGCTTTAGTGTGGACAGCTCGGAGACTCAGGCAATATATGCTATATCACACGACCTGGCTAATCTCAAAGTTGGATCCGATTAAGTATATGATGGAATCGCCTGCACTCTCAGGAAGAATGGCACGATGGCAGATCCTCCTATCGGAATATGACGTTGCCTATGTAAGTCAGAAGTCGATAAAAGGGAGCGCAGTAGCCGACTTCTTAGCAGCTCGAACCACAGAAGAATATGAGCCCTTGAGATTCGATTTCCCAGATGAAGACTTAATTTGTATCACAAAGGAGGAACGGGAGTCATCTGAAGCCAAGTCATGGAAGATGTACTTTGATGGAGCATCAAACGTATTGGGGCATGGAATCGGAGCAATCCTAGTATCACCCGAAGGGAATCATTATCCGTTCACTGCAAGACTGAATTTTTTCTGCACCAATAACATAGTGGAATATGAAGCTTGCATCATGGGACTCCGAGCAGCCATTGAACGGAACATCGAAGCCCTAGAAGTGTACGGCGACTCAGCCTTGGTGATCTACCAAACCCGTGGAGATTGGGAAGTGAGGGATCCAAAGTTGATTAAGTACAGCGATCTAGTGGTCGAATTAATCAAAGAGTTCAAAGAAATAACTTTTAACTACTTCCCACGAGAAGAAAATCAATTGGCTGATGCCTTAGCCACATTGGCCTCAATGTTCAAGGCAAGTAAAGAAACAGAAATGATGCCCCTCAAAATGAGCATATATGAAGCCTCTGCACACTGTTGTAGTATTGAGAAAGAGGCAGACAAACAGCCGTGGTTCCACGATATCTTGGAGTATGTCAAGCATCAAAAGTATCCCGAACAAGCAAATGAGAATGACAAAAGAACAATCAGAAGAATGTCAGTGGGATTTGTTCTTGATGGGGACATCTTGTATAAAAGAGGGAAAGATCAAGTGCTTCTAAGATGCGTGGATGCCATTGAAGCCAAGAAAATACTCAAAGAAGTCCATGAAGGAATATGTGCAACGCATGCCAATGGTTTCACTATGGCCAAGAAGATTATGAGGCTCGGTTATTACTGGTCGACGATGGAAAGTGATTGCATTAATTATGCAAGAAAGTGCCACAAATGTCAAATTTACGGGGATAAGATTCATGTGGCCCCTTCACCTCTTCATGTCATGACTTCTCCATGGCCCTTTTCTATGTGGGGCATGGACGTCATAGGACCAATTTCTCCGAAAGCTTCTAACGGGCATCGATTCATTTTTGTGGTAATAGATTACTTCACGAAGTGGATAGAGGCAGCTTCATTTGCTAATGTAACGAAGACTGCAGTTTACAGATTCTTGAAAAAGGAAATCATTTGCCGATATGGTCTGCCTGAGAGGATCATTTCGGATAATGCTATGAACCTGAACAACAAAATGATGAAGGAAGAATGGGAGCAGTTCCAGATAAAGCATCATAATTCTTCACCCTATCTCCCAAAGATGAATGGAGCACTTGAAGCAGCCAATAAGAATATTAAGAAGATTATCGGGAAAATGACTGAGACCTATAAAGACTGGCACGAGAAGCTATCATTTGCTTTGTTTGCATATCGCACATCCGTGCGGACCTCTACGGGAGCAACTCCTTTCTCCCTGGTCTATGGAATGGAAGTTGTGCTACCTATCGAAGTTGAGATCCCCTCTCTACGGGTCTTAATGGAGTCGAAATTAGAGGAAGCAGAATGGGTCCAAGCTAGATATGACCAGCTAAATCTCATTGAAGAAAAACGCTTGAAGGCAATTTGTCATGGACAGATGTACCAGAAAAGAATGATCTCGGCCCATGATAAGAAGGTACGGCCAAGAGAATTCCACGAAAGAGAGCTCGTACTGAGAAAGATTCTCCCAATACAAAAAGACTTGCGAGGAAAATGGGCACCAAATTGGGAAGGACCATACGTTATAAAGAAAGCCTTCTCGGGTGGAGCTTTGATTCTCACAGAGATGGATGAGAAAGAGTTGCCAAATCCAATAAATTCTGATGCTGTGAAGAAATATTATGCTTGAAAAAAAAAAGAGGGATCAAGGTGAAAACCCGAAAAGGGCATCTTGATTAACACGAATGATTAGGATAAAAACCTGAAAGGGCGTCCTAATAAAGCAAACCTGGGCTTAAAGAGCAAGACGGTTTGAATGACGGGTCAAGTGACGAGGCAATAATGTTCGAAGCATTTCTGAAAGCTCGAAATCTTCTATGCAAGGAACCATGCTCGAAAAGATTTTTGATTAAGAAATGAGGAAGAGTTCATGTGTTGAATATCCAGAACCTTTGTATCCACTAGAAGCAATTCTTCTCTTGCTTTTTGACTTTTCTTTAACCTCTTGATCAAACTTTCTTTGTTTGTTACCTTTGAAATAAATAAGTATAGGGCATCCTTTTGTGCCTTTCCTGGTCATTTTCATGCGTTACATTGTGTGTTTTATTTAGATAATAAATAGTAGAACGACATACTCTAAACAAAAGAAATGTTAAACATTACCTGGAGGAAATTTTGAGAAGTACAAGAGCTTCAAAGCAAAGACAAAGTTCAAACAGGGGCAAAAGAGTAACATTTGAGAAACGTAGATTACTCGCTAAGCTTGAGGATAGGTACAAAGCCTGAAAAGAAAGCTAAGAGTCGAAGTAATGGATGCAGATCATCACAAAGAATCATGATGAGAAGGGATATATGACAAATGAGTTCAGGGCACATGGCATAATCATATAGATGCATCTAAAACAAACATGTGCATAACAGGATAATATCATACATGACATACACAGGTACTCCAGCAGAGCAAGAGGTTGATAATGGCATCGCTAAATCAAGGAAAAGGAGCCAAGATCCTCCAAATGACAAGTTTTGGTATTTTGATATTTTTATGTTATCTTTCAAGAAAATTAACTCATATTACGGAGGTGAGTTGAGCCTCAGAGCACACTAAGGTATTTTCAATTCTTGCTTGTCAATTCATTTTTTAAAAGTCAACTCATGTTACAGAGGTGAGTTGAGCCTCAGGACTCGCTGAGGTAATTTCAACCCCTGTTTTTCAAAAGTCAACTCGTGTTACAGAGGTGAGTTGAGCTTTTTCAATTTCTTTTTAAATTGCTTTTCAAATATCAACTCATATTACAGAGGTGAGTTGAGCCTCAAGCCACGTTGAGGTATTTCCATTTTGTTTTTCATTTCTGCTTTTTTTTTAAAATCAACTCATATTACAGAGGTGAGTTGAGCCTCAAGACACGTTGTGGTATTTTCAAAAAAATCAACTCATATTACAGAGGTGAGTTAAGCCTCAAGACACGTTGAGGTATTTTCAAAAAAATCAACTCATATTACAGAGGTGAGTTGAGCCTCAAGACACGTTGAGGTATTTTCAAAAAAATATCAACTAATATTACAGAGGTGAGTTAAGCCTCAAGCCACATTGAGGTATTTGCAATTTCCTTTTAATTTGTGTTTTTAATTTCTTTTATTCAACTCATATTACGAGAGATAAGTTGATCTTTTTCAAATTCTACTTTCAATTTCTGTTTTTCAAAAAGACCAACTTATATTGCAAGAAGTGAGTTGAGTCTCAAGTTACACACTGAAGTACTTTTGATTTATGATTAACCTATGTTGCGAGAGTTTGTAGGTTGGGCTGTTTTCGATGTTTGTTTTTCAATAAAGAATAAAGACTGGGGCCGATCAAAAAGACCAGATTTTGTCTCTCTGAAGTTGTAGTGAAACGGATCAAAGACAAGGAGTCTCATATCCCTGAAGCTACGGTGGAGCATATTGACGCTACTTAAAGAAGAAGAGTACCAAGAAGTTAGGACCCCGCAAGATCAGGCAAATTTGGCCCTTTTGAAGTCTTTACTCTATTCTCGTTACTCGACAATGAGCAAAGAGGGGCAGCTGTACGGGCCTAAATTTGCCCGGGCCCAATCAATCAAACAAGCCAAAATTAAAAAGACCAAATGAATGTCTAAATCTCAAAGTCTAAATTACATATCAAAAATAAAATCCAAACTAAATTAAATTTACCCAGACCCATTACAATTTTAACCCAACAGAAACCCAACTACCCAAGCCTAATACATGCCTAATCCCGGTAGCCCAATTGACCCAAAACTCCAACACCTGGTCAACCCATTACAAATTCCAGACCTAAATACATCAATAACCTGAAACCCAAATACCCAGCACTTGACCCGATTAGCCCAACCCTAACCCTACCCGGTTACCCCTAATCCAAAACCCTAAGCCAAGTCGGCAGCCTCCATGCCCCAAACCCGAGAAGCAAATTTCAAACCCTAGGTGCAGCGCACCTAGGGCCTTCTGACACCGTCACACTCACTTGCCCCTGTCAAAGCCGGCTACCGCCACTGCCACCGCCATTTAGGGACGTCCCACCGCATTTATTGAAATTGACACCTGCAAGATCAGAAACAAGAACAGCAAACAGAGATAGGAATAGCGAAATATCAATCAAATAGTGGTCTTTTTTTAGTATTGGGTTTTATTCGGTTATAAAAGGACCGAAATCAAAATGTGAAAAGGGGGGATTCTTTTGGTAAAAAAAAAAAGGGAGTAACTTTGTATTACAGAAACTTTGCAAAATACAAAAAAAAAAAGAGAAGATAAAAGAGAGTGCATATTTGAAAAATACCGAAAGGTATCATCTTGAATCTGTTTTCCAGCATATCATTCATTCTTTAACTTGTTTCATGCATAAATAGTGATAAAAACACGACCTTTTTTACCTTTCGTGGGGATTAAGCCTTAAACTTCGATTTACTCCAGCATAGTCGAGTTTAGAGAGGATTTAGAACTCGAAATAGCTCCGTTCCTCTGAAAATTATGCCCAATAGAGCCTGGTCGGCCGTCCACCGAAAACACACTGCTGATTTCGGGCAAATCGGGTCGGATGACCGTCGGCCTAAATGGTTATACGGCGACGACTTAGAGAGAATATGGGTAGGGTTAGGTTTATTTCCATTTTGATTTTAAAAAAAAAGGGGGTGGCCGTGTATCTGTTTTTGTTGGTCTTTGAAACACCCTCACATACGATGCGAAACGACGTCGTTCAAGCATCATCTCATTGCTTTAAAACGGCGTCGTGTGGGACGAACCGAGGACCCGACCCGGAACCCCTAGGATCCGCGTGTTTCTGCGGGGAGGGGATATTTATGCGATGAGTCCCTCCGTCTTGTGGGACGTTTCATTGAAGTCTTGAGTTTCTTTATTATTTGGCCCGCTTGTTTTGTTAGCTTTTCAATTTGGTATGTGTGCTGGTGGTTGACCGGAACGTGAATGGTGTCGTTTGAATAAAGGGGATATTTCCCTTTTTAGCCCTCGTTTTTCATATGCGTGTTTCAATAGGTCCCTACCTAGTGTTTTCATTTTAGAATTTATCTCGATTGTTTTACTTTGCTTCCAATTTAGTCATTTTTTACCATTTTGTTATTAGTTCCATTATTCTGTTCTTTTATTTATTATTATTATATTATTTGATATTATTATTATTTACCGTTATCATATGCTTATTTCTACTATATATATGTGTTTATTATTTGTCATTTTTTACAGTATATTTATTATTACCGCCATATTTTATTAAACTTGTTTTTTTTTTATTATTATCACTTATTCCTAATAATATTACTATTTATTTATCTATGTAAAAAACGCATTTTATATGCACATCATTCCTATTTTTTATTTTTATTATCTCATACATATATTACGTAAATATTTTAATATCATATTATGTACATATATGTTTTAGTATATATTTCATATATTTTGAATATTTTATTATTATTGTTATTTTCTTATTGTATTATGTATACACTTTAATATTATCATTATTATCTACATGTATATAAATGTGTACTTATTAAGTACATTGTTTTCTTATCGTGGTATCATGTATATATTGTTTTTTATACATGCCGTATTTCAATGGACTTTTCACCCATATTATTATGTATATATATATATATTTTATTATATTTATGTTATGAATATACTTTTAATAACTATATCATGTATATATGCACCATATATGTACTTTCAATATTATATTTTTTTAAATATCATAATTATCTTGTTTAATTTCGTATGTATTTATTAATGTTGTGTAGTCACTAAGTTTATTATCTGTCGTATATTCGCATTTTACTATTTGCATGCTTATAAATTGAATATACGTAAATTGTATTTAATTATAACATTATTACGATTTTTTGTTTTATCGTTTTAAAATATTTTTTATATATTTCAATTTATTCTTTAACGAATAAGGCAATGTACCGATTTTAACATCAAGTCGGTGATTTCATCGCTATGTTGGGTGAATCACGATTGTCTCATGTTAAAACGGGACATCCTTCAAAAATTCGAAAATTTGAAATTCTCGTGTTTTAATTGGATCACGATTAAATATTAAATCGAACTCGTATTTTTTAAAATCAAAACAACACCTGTTTATTAAGATACCAGTTTTGGGCGTCACGAGGGTGCTAACACATTCCCCGTGCGTAACCGACTCCAGAACCCTATTTTTTCTCTGGATTTTAAACGTAGACCTAAGTCTGATTTTCTTTCTTTAAAATAAATTTTATAGGTATCCGATCACACCTAGAAAAGAGATCGGTGGCGACTCCCTCGTTTTAAAATTAAAATTCAGATTTCAAGTTTCTAATAAATTGCCACAATTAGCGACCGGAGCAATTTTTACGTCGCTACAATACAATTATTTTTTAAGGAAAGTAAGTTTATTTAAAAACTATTTTATTGTTTGGGATAGAAATGTTTCATATTTTTAAGGGAAAAAAATTCCATGTTAAGCTTTAACTGACAAGAATAGCAGCATTCAAGGCTTAGAATTAAATTTAAATTCGACAGTCGACACATAATTCATTATTAAGTTTAGCAGTAGTATTTTTCTATGTTTGTTTATTTGAAGTGTTTCCTTACTATGTTCTTAAGACTTTCGACGAGTTGCTCATTTAAAAGAAAAAAAAAAGGATAAAACAACATTTACTTCATTAACTTAATAATTCCTTTTTAATTTAACTTTTATACTTTTTTGTTTACATTAATTTTTGAATTTGGATTTCTTTAAATAGTCTAATTTACTTGAATATTGTTAGTGCCACATTATAAAGAATTATACATGAAATTTTAAAAATTCAAAAAACGTATAGCAAAATGATTCTAGAAAAGTAACATTTAAGTTCAACTTCGGAGATTAATTTGTTGAAATTTATTCTAAACAATCACACATCATTTTCTTAAGATTTAATTCACAATTTGACTCTTGAAATATACTTATTTTCTCATTTTAATATTGAAACTCTTTTTATCTCAATTTAGTAACTAAAATATTGTTTTGGTATGATTGTTTGTCGAATTTTTGAATGGGCATTAAATAAAATCTGGTGGTTATGTTAGCCAATGAAATAATGCCTCATAGTAGTGTTTCTTTTATAAAACTTATAGATTCTTTTTTCCAAATATAAACTCGTGATACACTAATTGTTGGAAAGTAAAACCAAGTATCATGCTAGTTGGAAGATTCCACCCAAAGCAAACCAAGGACTAATCATAGAAGAGTTAGTGTATGTTAAAGTACTGATGGCAAATTGTGGAAAATGTTTCTCATTTAAAAAGATGAATTGTGACAAGTAATTCCATGGTGGTTAGAAAATGACTATAAAAAAAGTCAGAAAAAGAAGAAAAACACAGAAAATTATAAATAAAATGGCATAAAATTTATATTTTATTCAAAGTTGGAATTATAAATTTCATAAAATGGCGACTCATTCTTTTCGATTATTTCATTTTGGCAATGATGAGACGTTTAAAATTATTCAGTTCATTATTTTACATGATCCTCTCCATAAGTATTTTTACTTGTGAGAGAAAAAAAGTCTAATAATGAAAGAGCCCATCAATATGAATATGTTTTTCTTTTCTTTTTCCCTTATATTATTTATAAATGCTTTTTAGATATTGTAAAAATTGGTATAATTTAATGCTTTTTAGATATTGTAAAAATTGGTATAATTTAATTATCAATAATATTTTCCCAACTCTTGAGTTTGAGGATAAAACTCATTTAAGCACAATTAAACTCACGTTTTCCTACACTAATATAATATCAATACTAACTCAACTAAAACTTAGTAAATCATATATTTTAATTTTTAAATATAATAAAACATGTGCATCAAGAATAAATCTAGTATATATATTATATAAAATAGTGTACCTGGTGCGTGACAAATTTTGTTAATTTAAGTTTAGACATGAATTGCTGGTTTGATAATAGATGCGTTTTTTTTTTCTTTTTGTAATTTTTATGTTTGTTTTAGGGTTCATCATCGGTATTTGTGGAATTAAACTGCAGTTGAAAAAATAATTTTTAAGATTCTTTTTATACACTAAATGTTAACTTTATTACAATTTAGATTTTTTTTTTTTTGGTTGAAAAAATATATGAGCTTTCAAACAAAACTTATTTTTGGAGACTTGAAGTGTTGCGTTCTAACTTACTGAATGTAATATTTATTGTCTCGAGATAAGAATTTCAAAACCAAGGCAATATTTTACGTTTTGAGACTTTGAAAGATCGAGCCCTAACTTACTGGGTTCTGGTTTTTCATTCGACTCAAAATGATTAAATATCCTTTTAGATTTAAATACATAAACCTTTTAAGCAAGAAAGGCGAGCTTAACTTCAAGGAATAGATATGTCGCCTCCTAACTTACTGGGTTCGGCATTCTCATTCTTTCGAAATAAGTGAGCCTCAATTTTTATGTCAGCATATTCAAATGTTTTAATAAAAGGGATCGTATTTAAAATTCTTTCAAATTTTCAAACATTCGACATTAAGACATCAATTAATCGACTAGGTACCAATTTTGGGCGTATCGAGGGTGCTAATCCTTCCTCGTGCGTAACCGACTCCCGAACCCATCTTTCTGATTTTCATGGACCAAAATCGTTGTTTTAATAAATCAAATTGTTTATTAAAAACAACCCCTTTTCGAGGTGATCCAATCACACCTCATATAAAAGATTGGTGGCGACTCCTCATTTTATTTTCATTTTCAAAACCAAAAGTCGATTCCACCTATTATCAAAAAAATGGTTTCGACAATGTGTAAGGAAGATTGTACTAGCCCTACAACACTTAAAATTGGTACTTATTAATTATGCAATTGTCAAAAAAATTCAAAATTTAAAATTGAGAAATCTAATGATTAATTATGAACCCTTGAAATAAAACGCTAACTTTTTGCGTGAATTAAATTTTCTTAGTTAAATAATTTTGGCTTCTCTTGATATTCACAAAAATATTTAAAAGAAAACAAAACTCGTAAATTCATTTTATTTAGAAAAAATATATCTCCAAATTAATTTGATCAGTGGTTCACCGCCTTGGAGGCCTGTGTCTAATGAAAGTGTCTTTTATAAATTAACTTATTATTAAACATTAAAAAGATATTTGAAAGAATAATTTTTTATTAATTTTGTTTTAAGTCGCCAAAATTTATATTGAACAAATTAAATTTAATGACAAAATTAAATAAAATTTTAAGTTTACTTGCAAAGTTCAATCACGTATGAGTTAAATGATAAATTTACTTATATTTTTAAAGTGTAATGACAAACATCAAATAAAATATAGTAATAAATTTCAATACATTTATATTATAGTGGCAAATTTACACTTTTAACTCCAGAATTATTGAAGTTTTTATCTCCAAATCATCCACAGTTTGTGGAAGAGCTCGTCGATTACTGAAGTTTAATAAAGTTAACATTTACTCAAGTTGTCACATGATAGTATGATAATGTGGCATGCGATGTAAAAAAATAAAAAATATTTTTTAACAAAAAAGTTATTTAAAAAACATTTTTAAATTTACTTAACAACATTGAGTAACATCATCCACAAAAGCTTGAAGGTTCATATCCATAACACCACCTTTCATGGCGGCTTCCCTCGCTAACCCTTTCCATTTCTCAACATTTTTCTTCACTTCTATCCCTTTTCTCTTCATCTCCCATCACCAAATCCAAGCACCTAACGATCTCATCACGTTAATTTATTGAAAGAATATTTTATAAATTAACTTATTATTAAACATTAAAAATTATTTGAAAGAATATTTATGATATAGTATATTTATAATATTATAAATATAATTTATGCTTTCATTATAAGGAAAATTTTGAAAGATGAATTTATTATAATATGTACATATATAATTAGTAATTCGGAATCTTAATATATACAGATATATATGATATATTTTTTTCCGTTAATAATTAAATATCATTAAATCATTTTGTAAGTTATTATTTTTTTTAATGAATGATACAAAAAATAATTTAAAGCATATTATTCTATAAAAATATTAAAATTAATAAATCATATTATAATGAAAGATGCAAAATAGATACAAGAATATAATATAAGAGGTTACAATTCTTGTTGTAGATATATAATTTACTAGTAATATTTTAAAATATGTTGTTAGTTTTTGTATTTCAATAAGTTCATTCTTTATACTTTAAAAGTTATAAATTTAAAATTTTTAATTTAAAAATTGATTTTACCAGGGGCGTATAGCTAGGGACATGGGCTTTGGGCAACTTGTCATTCAGCCTTTCTTAAAAATAAAAAGCTTCAATTTAGTCCTCATAACCTTTGATTAAATGGAAACTTGAAAAACTTAATAATTTAATTTATGCCTTTTTAAATACAAAATTTTTGTTTTGGCTACTAAAATTTTTTAGTCTTGGCATCTTAAAACAAAAAATTCTAACTACACCCTAAAATTTACTAATTTAACTAATTTGAACAAGTCTACTCGTCTTGACTGAGCCAACTCAACCTATATCATCTGTTTCTATTGAGTTTTGCTCGACCCTACCCCAAAGACCTGTCAATGTTGCTAGAATTGAAATATTTGTCTTGTTGGAGAAGACTAACTGTAGAAAAGTAAGTCAATGCTAAAGTGATATATAACTCCAAAAACCATCTTAAAATTGATTGCATACCAACAAATTTAATGTCGACATTTTTATTTTTTAGTTTTTGGTATAAGACGTTTTGTTGTTTTCAAAATAGTTGATAAGCCTGAAATTATAATTAAAATGTTGGAGTTCTTATCCCAAATCATCCCAAACATTGGTTTGTGTTAAAATTGAAATATTTGTGTTCTCATCCAAATATATCTTCAATTAATTGTGATTGAGAATTCATGTCAGATTGCTTGAAAATTGGTTAGAAAATTCTACGCCTATGGCAAGAAATTTCAGGATGACTGGGAAATAAATAGCCAACATTTTTTCTTTGTGCTTCTTTTATTGTATTTGACAAGAAACACAGAAAATGACATAAAGAAAAAAAAAAAATGTTAACAAAGACTCTCTTTGTTCTTCTTTCATGGTATTGGACGGGCTGGAAAGCAAAGTTCTGGCCCTCCTGCCTTATGATGTAGGTTGATATTTTGTTCATTTGAGTTTTCAACGTACAAAGAGCAAGATCCTGGAAGGAGCGTAAGAGAAGTGGTGGAGAGAACTTATCAATGCTAAGAATCTCTAAAAAGATATTTCTCAACAATTTTTTTAATTTCTTAATTGATGAAAACAAATTTAGGTGTTTCCCAATTTGTAAAAAACATGATGAATTTCTACGTTTTTCTTAGATTTTTTTATATTATTTTGGAATTTTTGTAATCTTTTTATAATTTCTTAAAAAATAATATATTTGTAAAATTTTTTAAACTATAAATACCAATTAAGGGGAATGTGATAAAATTAGGGGTAAATGTGTATTTAAGCCAAAGAAAATAAAAGAATAATAATGAAATTTACCTAAAAGCCATTACAAGGACTAGATGAACAACTTGACCTAAAACGTTGTTTGGAATGATGTCATTAATGTGTTACATCAGCTTTCTTACATAGATAAGATTAAATGAATTTAGGATATCATGAAACTTGTATCTATTTTCAATAATTTAACATCATTTTAATATTTTTATCTTGAAAAAGATCAAATTCAAAATGATATATCAATTTTTTAAATGAAAATGTTTGAAATGGCATTAGATGAATAAAAAAAGATACAAGTTTCTCAATTTAAAAAGATGAATTGTGACAAGTAATTTCATGGTGGTTACGAAACAAAGAAAATGACTTTAAAAAAGAAGAAAAACACAGAAAATTATAAATAAAATAGCATAAAATTTATATTTTATTCACAGTTGGAATTATAAATTTCATAAAATGGCTACTCTTTCTTTTCTATTATTTCATTTTGGCAATGATGAGACGTTTAAAATTATTCAGTTCATTATTTTACATGATCCTCTCCACAAGTACTTTTACTTGTGAGAGAAAAAAAGTTTAATAATGAAAGAGCCCATCAATATGAATTTGTTTCTCTCTCTCTCTTTTTTTTTTTTTCCTTATATTGTTTATATATGCTTTTTAGATATTGTAAAAGTTGGTATAATTTAATTATCAATAACATCTTCCCAATTTTTGACTTGGAGAACAAAATGCAGTTGTCGAAACTATTTTTTTTTTGTTTTAAAAAAACAAGAGTTAACTTTATAAACGAAAATGGAGTCACCACCAATCCTTTTGTTTAGGTGTGATAGGGTCATCTTGTAAGACATTTTGCTTTATTCAAACATCGATTTTGGCCTTCAAAATTCAAGAAAATGGGCTCGAGAGTCGGTTACGTACAAGGAAGGATTAGCACCCTTATAACGCCCAAAAATTGGTACCTAATCAATTAATTAATGTCCTAATGTCAAAAGTTTTAAAAAAAATTAAAATACAATCCTTTTTTTTTTTTTTAAATGTTTGTATAATTCAAATTGGATGTTGAGATTCTCCTATCTCGAAGTGATAAAATATCACATCCAGTACGTTAAGATACGATATTTTAAACCCTCGAATCTAAGATCGTCTCTTGATTTTCAAAGCTCATGCATTGAAATTTAAAAGGATATTTGGTTATTTGGTCAAACGGAAAATCGAAACCCAGCACATTAGGGCACAATTTCTCGAATTTCTAAACACGAAATATTGTCTTGTTTTTAAAAGTTTTCTTTTTGAATTTGGAGAAAATTGATGCAATATTAAAACAATGCATAAAAACTTTGATAAAAAAAAAAAGCAATATGAAAATACAAATAAACAATTTATAAAACACATAATGGCAGCTATTTAAATACTAACATCAATAATCAAAGACCAATGAGTTTAAAACAAAGAGTATAAAGGAAAAAAAATTATAAGGCAAAATAAAATTATATATATAAAAAAGTTAGGTTATATATGTATAAGTTTGAAATAAATAATATATATAAAATGAAAATAGGTAATATATAAAGTAATAATATATAAATGAGTTTAAAAATAAATATTGTGTAATAAGGAATTTAGAACAAGTTATATACAAAGCATCTTAAAAATAAATGATATATAAAATAGATAGTATAAAAAAATTGCAATTAATAATATATGGAAAAAAATTAAAGCAAATAATCAAACAATTTAAATAGATTATTTATAAAACGAGTTTTTTTTAAGATAAACAACATGTCTGACATAATATTAAAAACAAATAAAGTATATAATTAATGGAAGAAAATAAAAGAATGATAAGAATGGTTAAATGAAGGAACAATATGTAAATAAAAAAGTTGATGGATAAATAAATGAATAAAAATAAAAAGAATAATTGATGATTAAACAATTAAATGGATAAATAAAAAAAAGCTGAAAAAAAGCCTAAGTCAACCTATCTCTCACAATACGAGGATTCAACGAAAGTCCTCCACCAAAATCCAACTAAAAAAGAAACGAAGATAAACGAAGAACAAAATAAGAACAAGCCACAGAAAAAAAGAACGCAAGAGAGAGAGAAATTCGAGTGAATGCTCTCAAGAATTATTATTGCTCAAAACTCAAGTGATTTACAATGAAGGGAGAGGCCTCTATTTATTAGATCAAAATATTTTGTTAGTGCTTGTACTTTGACAACATTTAAAATTTAATCCTTGTACTTAAAAAGTTAAAAATTAAGTCCTCTTAATTTTCTAGTTTAAAAAACTTAGTCCTACCATTAGGATTGTAAGTATTTTCTATTAAAATCTGTAAACTTGGATATATGCTAATCAGAATGCCTTTATATAATGTTGCATATGATTGATAACAAAAAACCTATTAAGTTGAAAATTTTTAATGGAATTAAAAATGATTAGACCAGAATTTTTAAATTAGAAAAATAGAAGGATTGGATTTTTTTAACTTTTAAATTACAAGGACTAATAGCATATTTTAAACAATTTATTATTCTGAAAATAAAAGAATATATAGTAATTAATAATATATATTATTTAAGTTTTTTTAATGGATTATGTGGAGTAAATGTGAAGAAAATGTAGGAGAAATTTTGAAAATTTGCTTCTTTGTACGTATTTTTAAAAGAAGAAGACTTGACATTTATTTTGAAATTTCTTCAAAACTTTGCTTTCCTTTTTAATTTTTAGGGTAGTCTTAAATTTATCAAGTGTGCGAGGATTGAAACATATAAAAGCATGCTCTCTGGGCTTTTCTTCATCATCCAAACTATTGTATCAACTCAACTTCCCTTTTCCTCCTTTTTTTTATTTTCTTGGCTTATTCCGTCTTGCAATCATGAACTACAACACTTGCTTTCATCTTCTTTTAGCTTTATTCATACCATGTTCCGTACTTTGCTTGGCTATGACAGTCAGGAATCTCAACTCCGATCAGTTTGCACTTCTCGAGTTTAAGGATGGCATTGCCGGTCCTCAAAATGTCTTGGCAAACAATTGGACGGCCTCAACCTCTGTTTGCAATTGGATTGGCGTTTCTTGTGGCATCCTCCATAAAAGAGTTATAGCTTTGAATCTTACAAGCATGAATCTTAGGGTACTATCCCTCCACAACTTGGAAATCTTTCATTTCTACTCTCTCTCGACTTGAGTAGCAACCATTTCTATGGCCATCTCCCTAAAGAATTGGGCCAATTGCATCGTTTCAGGATCCTTCAATTAAGCTACAACCGTCTTAATGGGGAAATTCCATCATGGCTTGGGAACTTACAGAGAGTTCGAAGGCTGGAAATGAAAAATAATAACTTTATAGGCACAATCCCTGAAATGCTTGTTAACATGTCTAATCTAGAGATCTTGAACTTGGGATTCAATCAATTATCAGGTCAGGTTCCATCTTCCATCTTCAAGATTTCTTCTTTGAAAGCTATTCATCTCTCCAGCAATAGCCTATTAGGTAGTTTGCCTAATGATATGTGTCAACATCTTCCCAAGCTTGAAGGGTTGTACTTGAGTTGGAATGAATTATCTGGTAACATTCCATCAAGTATGGGCAAATGCAGCAACCTTAAAAATTTGTCATTGTCCTATAACCACTTTATGGAATCATTCCAAGAAGTATTGGAAATTTAACACAACTCCAGGAATTATATTTGGGGTTTAATAATCTTGAAGGTAATCAATTCCCTTGATTTCTTGAATTTAAAGTATTTTTTATAAAAGAGTTTGATTTGTAATAGATAACAAAAGGAAGAGCTTTTTATTTCATTCGAAGCAAAATAGTTAATTTGATGAAAAATATATATTGAAATATATTAAAATCTAACATCTCCAAATTATTGTAGAACAGAAAAGAAAACCTCTTTGACTTGTGCTAACGAAATAGGTAGTTTGACACCTTGATTTTTCGACTATGTGTGCAGGTCAAATTCCTGAGGAAATAGGTAATCTTCTTGGTTTGGAACTGCTTAGTATTAAAGCAATTAACGGCCTTACAGGTCAGATTCCAACTTCGATCTTCAACATTTCTTCTCTGAAGACCATTGATCGCTCCAACAATAGCCTATCAGGTAGTTTGCCTAATGATATGTGTCAACATCTTCCCAAGCTTGAAGGGCTTTACTTGAGTTGGAATGAATTATCTGGTAATATTCCATCAAGTATGGGCAAATGCAGCAACCTTAAAAATCTGTCCTTGTCATATAATCAATTTATGGGGATCATTCCAAGAAGTATTGGAAATCTGACACAACTCCAGGAATTATATTTGGGATTTAATAATCTAGAAGGTAATCAATTTCTTTGATTTCTTGAATTTAATTTTTTTTTTATAAAAGAGTTGGATTTGTAATAGATAACGAAAGGAAGAGCTTTTTATTTCATTCGAAGCAAAATAGTTAATTTGATGAAAAATATATATTGAAATATATTAAAATCTAACATCTCCAAATTATTGTAGAACAGAAAAGAAAACCTCTTTGACTTGTGCTAACGAAATAGGTAGTTTGACACCTTGATTTTTCGACTATGTGTGCAGGTCAAATTCCTGAGGAAATAGGTAATCTTCTTGGTTTGGAACTGCTTAGTATTAAAGCAATTAACGGCCTTATAGGTCAGATTCCAACTTCGATCTTCAACATTTCTTCTCTGAAGACCATTGATCTCTCCAACAATAGCCTATCAGGTAGTTTGCCTAATGATATGTGTCAACATCTTCCCAAGCTTGAAGGGCTTTAATTGAATAAAAATGAATTATCTGGTAACATTCCGTTAAGTGTGGGTAAATGCAACAACCTTAAAATTTTATGAAGTATTTTTTTCATAAATGAGTTTGATTTATAATAGATAACAAAAGTAAGAGCATTTTATTTCGTTATAAAAAATATATCAAATTTTAGTACTTTACTAACTCCCCAATTCATAAATAGGAGAATAATGCACTTCAGCATTCTTAAACCTACATTCTTCTACATTGGCAACAATGCACATGCCAATCAAGCTAAGGCTTAATCGACAATTCTTTAGAATAATTAAACATGCAACAATAGTTCTTAAGATATTGGTCTAGACACAAATATTTTATCTTAAAATTGTAAAACAATATTTGGAATAATTAAAAACATAGATATCAAGTTTATTTTATAAACAATATTCAAATCAAAATGATTATGTGAATTTTTAAAAAATTGTTAGCGCTGTTAAAATTCTTTACAAATTCAAGTCTATTATAATTTTTTTGGTTACATAAATATCAAGTTTTTTTTTTTTTTTAAAGTGCCATACTAACACAAAAACTTTTGAACAATGTTAATAAATGAACTTAAATTTTTCAATTTAAAAAGTAAAGAGACTAAATCGCAAAAAATAAAAAATATAAAGATTAAATATCAAATATACGAAAAATACAAAAAAAAATTTAAGCAAATAATAATGTTTAAATTTTAAAAAAAATAAATAATTGACCCAATAGATAAAAATCATACCAGTTTACATTAAAAACAATGAGTTATAGGTATCACATATGGATAGTGTTGGTGCAGTTTGACTGTCCAAACTAACATCGTATTTCCACCTCTTTTAATTTACTTTATTTAATTTCAAATATTAAATTGATACAAATAAATTGGTTAGGTATCAAAATAACAATTAAATACAAGTTGAAGGGCTAAACCAACATCTAACCCTTAGAACAATGTTGTATTGGAAACAAACATCTTAACCCTTAAAATGCACTTTATCAAATTAATGACTTATTCAAGAGCTGCAGTTCTTATTAACATTAAAATTAATAAAATTTATGCTACTCTCATCTATTTTGTCACTTTTAGATGTTTACAATATTAAATTCTTTTTAATTTTCAATGCATATTACTTAAAAGATAGAGAAAAGTTGCACAACCAAATAATATATTATTTTGTTTTCTTACACTTGTATTTAGGGAAAATAAAGGATTTAACATTTTTGTTTCCCAAATCATAACTAATTATTATTCAGTGCCAGTCTCATTTTTAAGATTGATTAGATGCCACATTCTCATGCCAAATTTTTATTTGTATTTTATTTCAAGTTTTACAATATTTTAAAAAATTATTAGCACATTATATATTTTATCTATAGAAACCACAAGGACTAATTACTACTCAAAACTTCTTATTATGTCTCAACTTTCTAATTGATTTCATCACATTTTTCAATGTCAAAATTTTATTCTTTATTGATTTAAAGTTTTACAGTTTTTATTTTAATGTATTATATATTTTGTGAATTTGATATTCAATGAATATATATACTAAAAGATGCTATTTTACAGGTAATTTACCACCCATCACCAATGCTCCAAAGCTTGAGATTCTTTTATTGTGGGGAAATAAACTTAGCGGAAACATTCCCAACTCTATCTCCAATGCTTCCATGCTTCAGATTCTAGACTTGGCATATAACTTATTCTCTGGCCCAATCCCTAAAATGCTTGGCAGCTTAAGACAGCTCGAATGGTTCCAAATCTATGAAAATAATTTGATCACAGGATCTGCTACTGATCATGAGTGGACCTTTCTTTCTTCTTTGACGAATTGTAGGAATTTGAGAAGAATAGATGTTTCAGGAAATCCATTGAGTGGCGTTCTTCCTACTTATATCGGGAACCTTTCAAAATACCTTCAATACTTCTATGCCTCTAATTGTGAGCTTCAAGGCATTATTCCTATGGAAATAGGTAACTTAAGCAACATGTTGGCTCTAGAACTTGGCTATAATAAATTGAGTGGATTCATTCCAACATCAATAGGAGGACTGCGAAATCTCCAAGGTCTAGGTCTTTCCTCTAATAAATTAGGAGGGCCCATCTCAGAAAGCCTTTGTGCTTTGGAGAGGTTATACAACTTGTTTTTAGGGTTGAATAAGTTACATGGATCCATACCCTCTTGTTTAGGTGATATTTCTACTTTGAGATATCTTGAATTAGATTCCAACAAATTGAGTTCTACAATACCCTCAAATTTGTGGAATCTTAAAGATATTTTAGAAATAGATTTATCATCAAAACATCTTCATAATTCACATGCTATTGATGTTGGAAATTTGAGGAGTCTACTGAAACTAAATTTATCAAGGAATCTTCTCACAGGCGATATCTTATCCACATTTGGGGATCTTCAAACTTTGGTTTCATTAGATTTATCAAATAATATATTACATGGTCATATCCCTGAATTATTTGGTGGTTTAATTTGTTTGGAATTCTTGGATTTATCTAATAACAATCTTTCTGGAGTCATTCCCAAATCTTTGGAAAAGCTTTTATATTTAAAGTATTTTAATGTGTCTTTCAATAGGCTTGAAGGGGAAATTCCCACTGAAGAATGTTTTTCAAACTTTTCTAGCACATCATTCATGAAGAATTCTGCACTCTGTGGTCCACCTAGATTGCTAGTCCCACCTTGCAAAAACGACATTCGCGAAAATTCCCAAATGGCTATGTTGCATGCTTTAAGGTATGGTTTACCAACAATTGGTATTGTCATAGTACTAATAGTCTTAACTATTATGTATAGAAGATGCCAAAGTAGGAGTACAACTCTACCAATTAAAGGTGATTTGTTGTCTTCGAAAACACCGAGGAGAATTTCACTTGCTGAACTTTCACGAGCAACTAATGGATTTGAGGAAAGCAATATGCTTGGTTCAGGGAGTTTTGGATATGTATATAAAGGGAGGCTTTCAGATGGAATGGAAGTTGCAATAAAAGTTTTCAATTTGCAAACAGAGGAAGCATTTAGGAGTTTTGACATTGAATGTGATGCTATGCGTAATATAGTTCATCGTAATATTGTGAAGGTCCTTACTTGCTGCTTGTTATAGCCCAATTTTGCCCATTTCAAAACCATACCCGGGCTCAATTAAGCAAATAAACATAAAATAATAAAACCAAAACAAAGTCCTTTATCAGTCCAAATTACAAAAAAAACCAAAAAAATTAAACCCTACATACCCATTCCCATTACCCTGGCCCAAATACAATAACCCGGTTAACCCATTTACAATCAAAACCCGACAGCCCAATACCTAGTGGCCCAATTAGCTAACCCAAACCCTTAATCGGTTTAGGGTTTCAAATCCCTAACCCTAATCCCTCTCTAGCGCCGCAGCACCCTCTTCTGGCCTCTAGCCGTCCCCATGTGCTAGCCACCTGCTCCCTCTACCGTCACTTCCAACCTCTCTACCTGCCCGAACCTCTACCTGCTCCCATCGTCACTCAAACCTGCAGATAAGACAGAAAGAAACAGCAGAACAAGCAACAAGCAGAAACAAGCAAAAATAGTACGAAAATAGTGGATTTTCAGCTATAAAGCCGAATGCAAATAATGTATCAAGGGGGTCCTTTCGGGTTTTATTTTTTCCATCTCTTTTGGCTAGAAGGAGAGGCAACAATCAGTTGTAAAAAAGAAAAACAGATCCCATCTTGTATACAGATTTTCAGAAATCAAAAAAAAGAAAACAAAAGAAAAGGTTGTTTTTTACTTCCGATTGATTTTCATTTTTTCGTTTGATTTCCTCCTTTGTTTTCTGTTTTTGAATCTTTTTAACAAGAAGAAAAAATAAAGAAAAAGAGGGTTCTACCTGAGCTTTTGGGTTCGTGGTGTCGGAGGCCCGATCTCCGTCGTTGGCAACACCTCCACCCACGGTTAAGGGCTTCGGGTTTTGACCTTTGTGAGGTGAGAAGGTTTCGACCCTTCTTGATTCACTCTGAACGGGGTTTAAACTGCCCATTTTTGCGCTCATCGACCACTGATTTCGGTGGTGGCGCGATTGAGACCTTCGGGGGAGAAGAGCAAAGGGGTTAGGGATTTTGTAAAAGAAGACAAGGGGACCGAATGCTTCTCTGATTTTTGTTTTTAGGTTTGTAAATGACAAAACGGCACCGTTTAGGTGCCGACTCGTTTTTGACCCGACCCGTGACCCTTGGGGATCCGCGTGTTCCACCCTTTTGGGTTTATTGCGCGAGTGGTCCCCCTGCTTTCGCGGAGCGCTATAATTTAGCCCTTTTATTTACCTTTCCCATTTTATGAATTTGGACCTGAAGCTTTGTTCCGTTTTCGTTTTAACCCCCATGATGCTGTGCGTTTCAAAAGGGAGGGATTTATTTCTCTTTGGATCCCTCCACTGTTTTCGCGCATCCGAATCAGTCCTTTCTTTGCTATTTATTATCAGATTTGCCCCGTATGTTTCATTTTTAATTCGTTTTAGTCCTTTTTAATTTTAACTTGATTTCTATATTATCTTTCCGCTATGTTATTCAGATTTTAAATATTATTAATAATTATTATATTTATTATTATTATTATTATTATTATTATTATTATTATTATCAATATATCATTTTTTTTGTTATTACTAATATATATATACATCATTTTCGTTATTTCATTACTATCATGTTTTGCTATCACTTTTAATATATATTATTAGTATATTATGTTTAACTTTATTCTCCCACGTTTTACTATATATATATACATATTATTATTATTTCAAAAATATATGCACTACATATGTATCCTTATTGTATATTTTTAATATCATTATTATATATATATTATGTACGTATCTATATCTATTTGTGTTACTTGTTATTGCTTCTAATGTATATCATATATGTATGTTTTTATATATTATATATATACTTTTACACACGTTATGTATTTTTTTTTTTAAATACCATATTTCATATTTTAATATCGCTATTATTTGTTCATGTATTATAAATATATTCAAATACTACATAGTGTATATATTTTTAAATGCTACACATATATTTTTTAAACATCATATTGTATATATACTTTGTATATCTTTTAATATTTTTTTTAAATCTTTATTTGAGTTCTTATAGTTTTAAGCCTTTTTTATAATTATTCATTCTTAAAAGCTTTTTAAACTCCACTTATTTTAATTTGCCTTTATTTCTTTTAAATTTGTCATAGTCTTTTACTGTTAGTGTTATTATTTGTGTATGATGATGTGTATATAGTTGTTATCATTAAGTGCATCATTTTATATATATTGGTTATCATCATTCATCAATGAAATAATACTGTGTATGAATTAATTCTTTGCTTTGTATTTTATAATTTCATGCTTGTAATTTATAAAAGTCATGTAACACCATTTTATCAAATTTTTTATTCAAAGTCTTCCAAAAGTATAACTCGTGTTTGGATACTTCGAGGAAATCGAGCCTCAACTTACTAGGCTCCGGTTTTCCTCATTAAACCCGAATCATTGAGTATCGCTTTCCAAACCAAATTTTGTAAATTTTCAAATAAAACCTATTCTCGAAACCTCGAAATGCTACATTCTAACTTACTGAATGTGGCGTTCAGTGTCCCGAGATAGGAATTCCAAAATTAAAACAATATTTTATGTTTTGGAGCTTTGATAAATCGAGCTCTAACTTACTGGGTTCCGATTTTTCGCTCGACCCAATATAATTAAATATCCCTTTTTGATTTAAATAAATGAAATTTTCTAAGCAAGAAAAGGATGAGCTTAATCTCGAGGAATTGATATATTGCACCTTAACTCACTGGATGCGACATTCTTATTTCATTGAGATGAGCGAGTCTCGTTTTTTTATTTCTACATATTCAAATGTTTTTAATAAAAGGGATCGTATTTTAAATTCTTTCGGATTTTCAAAACATTCGACACTGAGACATTAATTAATCAACATGGTACCAATTTTTGGGCGTATCGAGGGTGCTAATCCTTCCTCGTGCGTAACCGACTCCCGAATCCTTTTCTGATTTCGTAGGCCAAAATCGTTGTTTTGATAAATCAAAATATTTATTAAAAATAACCACTTTTCGAGGTGATTCGATCACACCTCAGTAAAAAGGGATCGGTGGCGACTCCTGTTCATTTTCAAAATCCAAAGTCGATTCCCACTATTTTTAAAAAAATGGTTTCGACAGCTTGGCGACTCCACTGGGGATCCAAGTTTGTGAGTCAGGCCTCAAGTTGATTAACTTTTGTCTTTTTTGTCGAAAATTAAAATTTTGATTTTGATATACGATCCCTCTTTTGTATTTCATCCGATTTGAAATTTTGCGATCATTATTTTGTTCATATTTCCTTTCTATGTTTCGATATTTTTGTATACTTGTGCATTGCATTGCATGACCGCCGGGTCACACCTTTTAAGTAGGAGCAAGAAGCTACTCCTTCGTGAGGTTTTCACCTCCGTGTAGGATAGTGAAACGCTTCCGGAACACATCCGTACCTATGTGCTTCGTGAGATTTTCATCTCCGTGCAGCCTTAGGGAAATGTGTTCCCCTGAACCGAACTCGATCTAAATGAGCCTATAATGGGTGAAGATCGAGGAATCCGCTGGTTCAGGTACCCTTACTCTAGAACGAAACCTCATGTAGCGAACCTTAGGAGCCCACCCTAGGTAGAGCCACGTCGAACCTTAGTGGTTACCCTGATAGGTTCTTGATTGTTTCTCTGTTTCCGTGCGTGTTCTGAATTTTATTTTTACACACTGTACTGACATTTTGTGTTTCTCTTGTGTTTTCTATAATTTGCACATCATGTCGTATTTAAAAGGTATCGAATCATGTTCAATTTCTAATTTAGAGAGCTTTGTTTTGAAAAACGCGATCCTTGATAAAGTGGGAAACAATGCGACTGTCCGTAAACGGTCAAAGGAAACACAACTAGGAAAAAGAGATTGTCTAATTGAAGGATATACATCAGAATTAGGGAATTATACTTGCGCTAACGCGGCACAAAATAACCTTCGGAAGTTAAAGGCAATATAGGATCAATAGAGTAACGCAGCCAAGCAATGGTTCTACAAACACAAAGATGTTTGAAATGGGAAATACTGATGGACAATTACATCATCACAGCATCTCCTTTTCATACGAGGATGGTTACCCTATGGATGGTAAGGGTGTCGGAAGGAAAGTAATTGACGGAGTGCATGAGACTTACAAAATCAAGTTGGTTGGAAAGAATTTTTCCTAAGATGGTGAAAAAAAAAGCTCATTTACTATAAGGTCACTACCAAACGGCAAGCTTGAGTCTACCGTGGCATGTTAGGATAGCGCACCTTTGAAAATGCAAACCCTGATGACCTAGACGGCCCAAATGACCGTGGAAGAAGGAGATCAAAGAAAAGTGCATCGTTCAGGGACTTTTAAGGTGGAGGTTAGCTATGCTGCGAAGATACCCCTGCAAGCATTTCAAAATGTTCTATGTGAGCGAGAATCTGAAGACTCTCAAGAAGCATTGAAGGTGTTGGATATCTTTTAAAGATAGCGCACTGTGAAACAAAGATGTCTACTTGTTCGCCAATCTCTCAAGATGATTAGAACAACTTCACAGACATTAGAGAAGGTGTCATTGGCTGTAGGAGTACCCTCATGGGTGAAGATATTGATTAAATTGAGCACATTAAGCACCAACGTGAGCTACAATATGACCTTGGTCAAAAATTTGCTTTGTTAAGACTTTGAACGTTGGGGCAAACGTATATTGGAGGCCCGTTTTGTGTAAAGGATTTTATTTTTCAAAAAAAGGTTCTCTAAAAGAAACTGAATTGAGATCGATACCTTTTTTGCATTCATGCATTTGCATTACATCGCATCGTTATAGAAAAGAGGTGTTAATTCATATTCGATTCCTAAATAGGGGAGTTCGTCATAAGGGGACGAATTTCTTGATAAAGTGGATTATAATGCGGTCGCCCATATATGGTCCAAGTGAGCACCACGGAAGAAGGATGAGCTCGCAAAGGAATGCAAGATTTTACCCAAAGGGCTTAAATTGTTGAAGGTTATGCAAGAGCTGTCACGTCTCGACTTTCTTAAAGGAGCTAGTAAGCATCGCGAGGAAGAGTGAGCAAAAAGTCGCAGCCCGGACCAAATAAAAAGGCGCGGATGAAGACACCTTTAGCAAGTTTACGAGAGTCGACCATAGTATTCAGACATGAAGAGAAAGATTGACATCTTCGCTTGGACTATGAGGGCAAGACCGCATATGTGATCCATTTTATGTGAAGAAATCTGTCTTCTAGAAAAAAATTCTCCTAATAGAACTGAATATAAGGTCGATGCTTCTTTTCTTGCATTCATTTGCATCTCACGCATTTGCATTGCATCATTTGCATTGCATTACTTACATCGCATCATTTGTATCAGATTTTTACAAAACGACCCTAATTAGATAAAATTATTTCAGTTAACCTAAGAACATGGAGCAAAGGCTGGAGAAAATAGAGCAAAGGCAAATACAGATGCAAGAGCAGTTATCCAGAATTCAGCTGGATATCCAGAGCCAAATGTTAAAGCTCCAGAGACATATGATTAGCCAGTTTAAACAGTTATTATCCGAAGGGCTCGAAAAAGGAAAAGTCCCAGTGGGCCATAGCGAGGATGATAACGAAGACATCGTTTATGCCCCAAGGTCCACCCTAATAAGCGGCCAGACTCAACCAGATGCACCCTCGCGAGGGATGCCCGTTACCACTGGACTCCAATCGTATCAGTCCAGTATGGAGCGCCCGAGACAGTGCGAAACCCTTAGGAAACAAGAGTAGAGCTCCCGGGATAATACTTCGTGGGCAATAAAAGGAAAAGAAAGTAAAGTGAGGCCGGTTACTATAGGCCAGCCAAGAGTGACAACCCCTAGCCATCAGGGTCCTCAAAAGCAAGGATCCAATGCTAGATCAAAAACTGAAAAAATCCCTTTTACGCCAATTCCAATGTCGTATAAAGAGCTATATCAAAGGCTATATGATGCGCACATGGTGTCCCCAGTTTATATAAAACCGTTGCAGCCTCCATATCCCAAGTGGTACGATTTGAACGCTCGATGCGAATACCATGCGGGAAATACAGGACATTCAATCGAGAACTGCCTCGCCTTTAAGAGACAGGTCCAAGGACTCATTGATACGGGCATTCTGCAATTTGATAATGCTAGCAATGCGACCAAGAATCCATTCCCGGACCATGCTAAAGGGAATGTGAACGTAGTGACGAAGGAATGAAATTTACCAAGCATTTGCCCTTACATGCCTGGGAGTTTTGTGAACAATAGGACTGTGGAAGAAGTCTCTGTCTTTTTAGAGCTAACTTAGGGTAATACCCAGAACACGCTTACTGCTTTAAGCCTAGAGGCAGTAAGAATCCTTTTGTGAAAATAGACTTTTGTCTAAAATCTTTATTTCAATAAGAATGCATCATTTTGAGTAAATCTTCATTTATTTCTCATTTCGCACTATACAATGATTATTCTTAGATTCTTTTATTCTTTCATTTATAACCATACTGCACAATTGTTCTTAGACTCTGTTATTCTTCGAACTTTTTCAAATATTCTTCCTTCATGATCATGACACATAAATAATCATTCTTAGATTCATTTATTCTTTGAAACCTTTCTCTATACTTGCAAAAGGGTCTCCAGATATCGATAACACGAGCAACACGGTTACTAAACTAGAATCTCCTTTGGAGCGAAATGTGTGCTTAGGGGAGTCTCAGGACTTTGAAGACGACAAAGACTGCGACCTATCTTCTGATTTGTTAAGGAACGTAGAACAAGATGAAAATGAATCCCACAAGATCAGTGGATATCGCGAGCAAAAGGCGAGATATCTTTGAAACATTTCAAACGTGTCCTCGCACAACCATATCAAGACGGGCCTAGGCTACCGAGACACGGGTACACCAAAATTTTAAAAGAAGTCCGCAAGGATAGTCACAGGACACATGCTAGTGGTTTTACAATGGCCAGACTGATCATAAGGCTGAAATATTGCTAACTCACCATGAAAGAAGACTACATCAGCGTGTTGTTGAGGGAGATAAGACTCATGTTCCTTTGAAGACTCTTCATGTGGGGCACGGACGTCACTGGGCTAGCTTCACTGACTTCGAGTCACCTTCACGATGGTCAATTACTTCACTGAGAGAGTAAGGTCGCTTTGTGTACCAAAGTTACCAAGTAACGGTCATCAAATTCAAATTCAGATTCAAAATCCGAATTCGAAATTGAATTCGAAAAAAAAAAAAGAGAGAAAAGAAAAGTAAGGAAAAGATCATATCCAACGGCACAATGTCAAAAGTTTGCAGTCTGTCCAAAGATAAGGCACCACACAACAAAGGTTGCCAAAAGAAAAGAAAGGAAGAAGAAATAACTTTCAGAAGATGACCGAGACTGGTAAAGATTGGTATAAGAAACTACCACTTGCTTTCTATGCTTACGCCAGAACAAAATACCTTCAAATCCCTATGATTTCAAGGGTTCCAACTATTATCCTTGGAATGAATGTATTACGTGACTCCCCAAGTAGTCTGATGTGCCATCAATAGCTGCGGTAGTTAGCCTCAGGCAATGGCCATTGATTTTCCGCTATAGAGCATCAGTCCGTACACAGTCTTTGAAGCTTGAAATGATAGATTTTCCCTTCAAACCAGTTTCTGACAAAGTGGATGAAGGTATCATGAGGGAAGACTCTATACAAATTCAGGGAAGAGGAAGCCTGATCAGCTCATTATTTCTAAAGGATCGAGTTAGCAAGTCTCAGCTCAATCAAGTTTTGAACAAAGAATGTGATCAAGTTCCTTGACAAAATGGGAACCCCAAGTTCATGGTCATTATGGCACAGAAAAACCATCATACTAAGTTTTACCAGCAGAGATTTCTTGACAATGTCCCGCTTGGAATTGTTATAGACAACGAAGTCTGTCATCCTAAGAACAATGACTTCCATCTTTGAACCCATGCTGGAATGATTGGAACCAAGAGGCATATTCACTATCACGTTCTCTTAGATCAGATCGGGTTTTGGCTAATGACCTACAATAGATAGTTCATTCTCTAGTATATGAATATCAAATGAGCAACACTGCCACACCTGTAGTTGTTCCTATTTGCTCTGGTAGCCTCACAGTTGAAGAAATTTGTAAGGTCTGAGGACGCTTAAGAGACATCATCAATCCGTGGTGGGACGACTGCTCTGGGAGCCACTTATGTACCTCAGCTTTCCAAGTTGAAGGATAATGGCAGCAACTTCATTCTTATCTGTTGGGAATCATTGAACCATCTTTTTGTATAGGGCGAGTCAAACGACAGCTAAGATTGCTGCTGTGGCAACCCCTTCCTCATGGGTTTATGGATCGATATCTCTCCTTTCAAGCCTCGATAGAATCAAGGTTTGTTGAGAGTATCCATCCTAATCAAACGTGTCAAAATGGGTGATACAAACTTATGTCGAGAAGAATTCATCCACAAGAATTTCTCAAGGAAATCAAGATGAAAACTCGCAAAGGGCTTCTTGAGACCTTCTAAAAAGTTGATCAAGAAAAAGGAAAAAAGAAGAAAAGAAGAAAAAGAAGAATGAGAAAAAGAAAGAAAAAGAAAAGAAAAGAAAAAAGAAAAAGGAAGAAAAAGAGAAATGAAAAAAGAAAAAAGAAAAGAAAAAGAAAAAAAGAAAAAGGAGAGGCCCAAGTGAAAACCCACAAAGGGCGCTTTGAGTCCAAAGGGCATTTGAGTTGAAAACCCAAAAAGGGCGGCTCAAATTCTTATCAAAAGTGGGGCACGCAGTAGCCTTATCATGCTTGAATTAACAATGAGGAAGTATAATATGTCTTGGGGCATCGACAAAGTACTCCGAATCCCCTAGGCACACATCGAGCTTAGAAGAGTTCTTAAGAATTGGGACAGAGAGGCTTAGGTTGCGATATCTGGGGCACCTAGCTTTCATCTTTCTTAGCATTTTTGCTATCTTCAAATCATGATGGGCTGTGCTCCCGATCAATTTCCTTCTTATTGATGAACTTATCTGTGTCGAGTTATGCTCCTAATAAATTCTTTTTAATCGCTTTTGCTTAACTTGCTTGTTTCGAGTTATGCTTGCATTCAATTTCCTTCTTGTCCATTGTCATGATCCGTTTTTAAGCATTTTGTATTGAAATAATGATTAGTGGACTAATAACACTTTTATGGAAGGGGTTTTGCGTATTACTCTGAAAAGCTTCTGAATAGTACAGGAATCTAAAACAGGACTGTTGTTTAAAGAGCTCACCATGCGTAGGAGTTGGAAATATTTGAGCTTAATTGAGTTTATCTCTTCAAGATTTTTAAATCAAAGGTATTAGCTAAACAGAAACTAGATATCGCGTCAGTGATATAATCTTGATGAAACAAGTTACAGATCATGTACCTTTGAGATACAATGGAAGGGACCCTGAGGTTGCAGTGGGGCAAGCTGGGTTAGCAAAACATTTCCTCGAGTTTTGGGTCGACTTACCAGTCAAATAATAGGGCGCCCCAAGTTGAAAAAGAGAAGAAGATCAAAATGAAAGCCCGAAAAGGGTGTTTTAATTAACGCGAAAAGGATTAGGATAAAAACCCGAGAAGGCATCCTAATGAAATATCTGGGCCCAAAGAGTAAAGCGATTCGATCAATGAGTCAAACGGCAAGAATACCGTATTCAAAACATTTTCAGAAGCCTGAGATTTTCTATGCAAGAAGCCATGCTCAAAAAGGTTCTTGATCGAGAAACATGGAAGAGTTCATGCGCTGAGTATCCAGAGCATCACTTGGATGAGAATTTGATGAACACAAGAGCCTCAAAGCAAGAACAAAGTTCAACGATGGGCAAAAGAGCAATGTCCGAAAAATACAGATTACTCGCAAAGATGGAAGACGAGTACGAAGCCTGAAAGAAAGTCAAGAATTGAAGCAATAAATGCAAATCGTCACAAGAAATCTCGACGAGAAGCAACATATGACAAACATGTCTAGGGCGCATAGCATAATCATGTAGGCATACATACGTTTAAGACAATCACATGCATATCATGATAACATCATTCACGACATTTTCAGGTGCTCCAACAGAGCAAGAAGTTGCGATGACAATTGCAAAGGACACCAGATAATATGTTTTGGTACTATGTTCAAAATTTATGTTTTCAAAAGTCAACTCGTATTGTGAGAAATGAGTTGCGCCTCAGGTCACACGCTGAGGTATTTGCAATTTATGTTTTCAAAAGTCAACTCGTATTGCGAGAAATGAGTTGCGCCTCAGGTCACACGCTGAGGTATTTGCAATTTATGTTTTCAAAAGTCAACTCGTATTGCGAGAAACGAGTTGCGCCTCAGGTCACACGTTGAGGTATTTGCAATTTATGTTTTCAAAAGTCAACTCGTATTGCGAGAAACGAGTTGCGCCTCAGGTCACACGCTGAGGTATTTGCAATTTATGTTTTCAAAAGTCAACTCGTATTGCGAGAAATGAGTTGCGCCTCAGGTCACACGCTGAGGTATTTGCAATTTATGTTTTCAAAAGTCAACTCGTATTGCGAGAAACGAGTTGCGCCTCAGGTCACACGCTGAGGTATTTGCAATTTATGTTTTCAAAAGTCAACTCGTATTGCGAGAAACGAGTTGCGCCTCAGGTCACACGCTGAGGTATGTGCAATTTATATTTTCAAAAGTCAACTCGTATTGCGAGAAACGAGTTGCGCCTCAGGTCACACGCTGAGGTATTTGCAATTTATGTTTTCAAAAGTCAACTCGTATTGCGAGAAACGAGTTGCGCCTCAGGTCACACGCTGAGGTATTTGCAATTTATATTTTCAAAAGTCAACTCGTATTGCGAGAAACGAGTTGCGCCTCAGGTCACACGCTGAGGTACTCGCAATTTATGTTTTCAAAAGTCAACTCGTATTGCGAGAAACGAGTTGCGCCTCAGGTCACACGCTGAGGTATTTGCAATTTATATTTTCAAAATTCACCTCATATTGCGAGAGGTGAGTTGATCTTTTTCAATTTCTGCTTTTTAAATTTATGTTCATTCAACTCATATTGCGAGAGGTGAGTTGAGCCTCAGGACACGCTGAGGTATTTTCAATTCCTGTTTTTCAAAAATCAACTCATATTGCGAGAGGTTGGGCTAGTTTCGATGTTTGTTTTTCAACAAAGGATGAAGGTTAGAGTTGATCGAAGATCAAGAGTCATCTTCTTGAAGTTCTAGCAGAGCAAATCAAAGATACCAAGGTTTCATCTCCGAAGTTGCAGAAGAACCAGATCACTTTATGCCTTTGAGGATGCGAATAGAACGAGGCCACAAGTCGAAGCTCAGAAATCGCGATGGATTGAACCTAAAGCTATGAGAGGCGGTGGGTTAGACTGGAAAGGGAGCTGAACAAGAAGAGCACCAAAGAAGTCAAGACTCGACAAGATCTGGCAAAATTGGCCTTTCTTTTTGTCTTTGCTCTATTGCCGTTACATGACAATGAGCAAAGAGGGGCAGCTGTTATAGCCCAATTTTGCCCATTTCAAAACCATACCCGGGCCCAATTAAGCAAATAAACATAAAATAATAAAACCAAAACAAAGTCCTTTATCAGTCCAAATTACAAAAAAAACCAAAAAAATTAAACCCTACATACCCATTCCCATTACCCTGGCCCAAATACAATAACCCGGTTAACCCATTTACAATCAAAACCCGACAGCCCAATACCTAGTGGCCCAATTAGTTAACCCAAACCCTTAATCGGTTTAGGGTTTCAAATCCCTAACCCTAATCCCTCTCTAGCGCCGCAGCACCCTCTTCTGGCCTCTAGCCGTCCCCACGTGCTAGCCACCTGCTCCCTCTACCGTCACTTCCAACCTCTCTACCTGCCCGAACCTCTACCTGCTCCCATCGTCACTTAAACCTGCAGATAAGACAGAAAGAAACAGCAGAACAAGTAACAAGCAGAAACAAGCAAAAATAGTACGAAAATAGTGGATTTTCAGCTATAAAGCCGAATGCAAATAATGTATCAAGGGGGGTCCTTTCGGGTTTTATTTTTTCCATCTCTTTCGGCTAGAAGGAGAGGCAACAATCAGTTGTAAAAAAGAAAAACAGATCCTATCTTGTATACAGATTTTCAGAAATCAAAAAAAAGAAAACAAAAGAAAAGGTTGTTTTTTACTTCCGATTGATTTTCATTTTTTCGTTTGATTTCCTCCTTTGTTTTCTGTTTTTGAATCTTTTTAACAAGAAGAAAAAATAAAGAAAAAGAGGGTTCTACCTGAGCTTTCGGGTTCGTGGCGTCGGAGGCCCGATCTCCGTCGTTGGCAACACCTCCACCCACGGTTAAGGGCTTCGGGTTTTGACCTTTGTGAGGTGAGAAGGTTTCGACCCTTCTTAATTCACTCTGAACGGGGTTTAAACTGCCCATTTTTGCGCTCATCGACCACTGATTTCGGTGGTGGCGCGATTGAGACCTTTGGGGGAGAAGAGCAGAGGGGTTAGGGATTTTGTAAAAGATGACAAGGGGACCGAATGCTTCTCTGATTTTTGTTTTTAGGTTTGTAAATGACAAAACGGCACCGTTTAGGTGCCGACTCATTTTTGACCCGACCCGTGACCCTTGGGGATCCGCTTGTTCCACCCTTTTGGGTTTATTGCGCGAGTGGTCCCCCTGCTTTCGCGGAGCGCTATAATTTAGCCCTTTTATTTACCTTTCCCATTTTATGAATTTGGACCTGAAGCTTTGTTCCGTTTTCGTTTTAACCCCCATGATGCTGTGCGTTTCAAAAGGGAGGGATTTATTTCTCTTTGGATCCCTCCACTGTTTTCGCGCATCCGAATCAGTCCTTTCTTTGCTATTTATTATCAGATTTGCCCCGTATGTTTCATTTTTAATTCGTTTTAGTCCTTTTTAATTTTAACTTGATTTCTATATTATCTTTCCGCTATGTTATTCAGATTTTAAATATTATTAATAATTATTATATTTATCATTATTATTATTATTATTATTATTATTATTATTATTATTATCACCCTTATCAATATATCATTTTTTTGTTATTACTAATATATATATACATCATTTTCGTTATTTCATTACTATCATGTTTTGCTATCACTTTTAATATATATTATTAGTATATTATGTTTAACTTTATTCTCCCACGTTTTACTATATATATATACATATTATTATTATTTCAAAAATATATGCACTACATATGTATCCTTATTGTATATTTTTAATATCATTATTATATATATATTATGTACGTATCTATATCTATTTGTGTTACTTGTTATTGCTTCTAATGTATATCATATATGTATGTTTTTATATATTATATATATACTTTTACACACGTTATGTTTTTTTTTTTTAAATACCATATTTCATATTTTAATATCGCTATTATTTGTTCATGTATTATAAATATATTCAAATACTACATAGTGTATATATTTTTAAATGCTACACATATATTTTTTAAACATCATATTGTATATATACTTTGTATATCTTTTAATATTTTTTTTAAATCTTTATTTGAGTTCTTATAGTTTTAAGCCTTTTTTATAATTATTCATTCTTAAAAGCTTTTTAAACTCCACTTATTTTAATTTGCCTTTATGTCTTTTAAATTTGTCATAGTCTTTTACTGTTAGTGTTATTATTTGTGTATGATGATGTGTATATAGTTGTTATCATTAAGTGCATCATTTTATATATATTGGTTATCATCATTCATCAATGAAATAATACTGTGTATGAATTAATTCTTTGCTTTGTATTTTATAATTTCGTGCTTGTAATTTATAAAAGTCATGTAACACCATTTTATCAAATTTTTTATTCAAAGTCTTCCAAAAGTATAACTCGTGTTTGGATACTTCGAGGAAATCGAGCTTCAACTTACTCGGCTCCGGTTTTCCTCATTAAACCCGAATCATCGAGTATCGCTTTCCAAACCAAATTTTGTAAATTTTCAAATAAAACCTATTCTCGAAACCTCGAAATGCTACATTCTAACTTACTGAATGTGGCGTTCAGTGTCCCGAGATAGGAATTCCAAAATTAAAACAATATTTTATGTTTTGGAGCTTTGATAAATCGAGCTCTAACTTACTGGGTTCCGATTTTTCGCTCGACCCAATATAATTAAATATCCCTTTTTGATTTAAATAAATGAAATTTTCTAAGCAAGAAAAGGATGAGCTTAATCTCGAGGAATTGATATATTGCACCTTAACTCACTGGATGCGACATTCTTATTTCATTGAGATGAGCGAGTCTCGTTTTTTTATTTCTACATATTCAAATGTTTTTAATAAAAGGGATCGTATTTTAAATTCTTTCGGATTTTCAAAACATTCGACACTGAGACATTAATTAATCAACATGGTACCAATTTTTGGGCGTATCGAGGGTGCTAATCCTTCCTCGTGCGTAACCGACTCCCGAATCCTTTTCTGATTTCGTAGGCCAAAATCGTTGTTTTGATAAATCAAAATATTTATTAAAAATAACCACTTTTCGAGGTGATTCGATCACACCTCAGTAAAAAGGGATCGGTGGCGACTCCTGTTCATTTTCAAAATCCAAAGTCGATTCCCACTATTTTTAAAAAAATGGTTTCGACACTGCTCAAGTGTTGACTTCAAAGCCTTGGTTCTTGATTACATGCCTAATGGAAACCTTGAGAAATGGTTACATTCTGAAAATTGTTTCCTTGATATCATACAAAGGGTCGACATAATGATAGATGTTGCGGTAGCTATAGATCACCTCCACAATGGACATCCAACACCTATAATTCATTGTGATATAAAACCAAGCAATATTTTACTAGATGAAGACATGGTTGCACATGTTGGAGATTTTGGCATTGCCAAATTGTTGGGAGAAGGTGAAGTAATGAAGCAAACCATGACTCTTGCAACTATCGGTTATATGGCACCAGGTGAATTCTTTTTTATTTTTGTATGATTATTTTCCTAATTTACATTTTATATTTTTGTTTCATGTGTATGTGGATATATATTTGAATAGGCATTTTAGAAATAATTGAGGATTAATGATGTTCTAATTATACTTGAAATGTAGAATTTGGATCAGCAGGAATTGTTTCTATAAAATCTGACGTCTATAGTTATGGGATCGTCCTTATAGAAACTTTCACAAAGAAAAAGCCAACTGATAATTTTTTTGCTGAAGAAAAGACTATAAGGCATTGGATGGAAAGTTCATTGCCTAAAGGAGCTATAGAAATTGCAGATGTTGATTTATTAAGAAGGGAGGATGAGTACTTTGTTGTTAAAGCAAATTGCATTTCATCTATCATGGAGTTGGCTTTGAATTGTTCAGCTGACTTACCAGAAGAAAGAAAAGATATGAAAGATGTTGTGGTTGAGATAAAGAAAATTAAACAAAGGTTGTTAAACATCGAACATGTTTAACAAAGAAGGTAAGTAATGAGTACACTTGTTATTAATTCACCATTAATTTTATCATTAATTCAACATTTTTAATCTATTCTAGAATTTTAATCACAAATATCTAATATGTCATTATTTGTCTCCATAAGGTTTGTCTTATAAATCGTGAAAATTAATAAACTAATTTTTTTCTTTTGCTCAATAATTTGCTCCCTTCAGAATTCGAACTTCTTTTGTAAAATCAAGAAGGAAACCAATAAAATGAGCATCAAATCTTCCCATGAATTACGGTATATGGTAGCTTTGGAGCATCAAGTTATTTTCTTGGTTAGATTAGATTTTCTTAGTTTCCTATTTCATTTACGAAATAACTGTGTTTTAATCTTTTGCTAAGGATTTTATTGTTGGATTTTATTGTTGCTTTTCCCGAATTAAATATGATATTTACTTTCATTAAAAAAATTGTATGAATTTCATTTGTTGTGTTAAGGACCCCTCAAATAGATGGTATGATTCTTGTGTTGGGGTTTTGTCCCTTGATTCCGCAAAGAACCTTGTGGGTTCACGGAGATGGTTCCAAGGTAAATGCTACATACACATTGGATGGTGGTTTGAATACTTGCACATGTACTCTCCATGAATATTCTGTAAAGACTGAGGATAAAATCCCGACATGTGGACAATACATTTAATTGTTGAGGGCAGTAGCGATTATCTAGGAAACAACACTCAGAAGACTTCTCTTGAAGGACTTGATCTCCCTCAACAAAAACTCAAATACAAGGTCTGTTATGTGTGATCATAGTTTAACCAATCAATGGCATATGAATTTTGTCAATTTTCAAGTGTTTTCTAAGTCTTTTTCTTCATTTTCTTTTAGGTTGTTTAATGTATAGACAAGTCTAACACAATGGTCTTAATTGAGCTAGCTTGCCTCACCAGGTAATTTGCTACTTTCCATTTATTTAGAGTTATTTAGTGTGTTTTCTATTTAATTTTATCATAATTGAATGCTTCATTTATAATCTAATCTAATTGTGTTTTTGGCTAGTGGTTGATGATCAAGGAAAACTAAAGGAGGCCAATAAGAAGAATGAAACTTCGCATGCTTTACTATCATGTGCTATAAAACAAAAAAGACTTTTTTTCTCGATGACATTTGTATTGGGCTATCTATGTTTCATGGATTATGTTGCTTTTCTAATGTAAAGGGGGGGGGGGGTTGCCAATATTGCATGCAAAATCAAAGTAATATTTGGCAATGCTTAGCTTAATCAACTCTAATGCTGCTGTGGATTTGATTTGTGTTTACAGTATTTAGAGATTATTTTGTGAATGTTAAATTGCCTTTGGGCCTTTCAAAGAAATTCAGCAAGCCTACAAGTCATTTAATTACCTTTGGACCTCCCATTAAAGTTTTATGTATGAAACATACAATATATGGCTTGAATTTCATAATTATATTATATATAATTAGAATTTGTTTCTTTTTTACCCTCTCCACCAAAATAACCATTAACTTCATCAAAATCACTGGTATGATCCCAAAGGTCTCTTGGCTTGTCTAAACACGATTTTGTTTCTCTTATATTTTGATAATAAAAAAATACAAATTTATTTTAATCTTTCAAAAATTTATAATTTAAACCTCTAAAAAGGGAATTTTTCTTCGTCACACTTCCACAAAGACTAACCTATATATTGTTGTTAATCCAACTCAAATATTGGGTTTAGGGTTGGAGCAAATTTAAAGAGGCAGGCCGGAGTATTGGCCCAACCAAAATGGGGAAAAAATTCTATTAAGACACTTTAGAAAATACTAAATTAATATATGGTAAAATTATATTTTAACTTCGCAAAATTTTATAATTTAATTCTGATTTCTCTAAAAAAAACAAATTGTTAGATTCTCCCCTATTTAAAACTTCAAGTGTTATTTGGTTTGGTAGTATAGCATAGTTGTTGGAAAATTGAGTAGATTAATTTATTTCATACTTTTCAATTCCATGCGCCCGTGTGTGATAGCTTTAGTCTCCACACGCCCGTGTTACTTACCCACATGTCCGTGTAGGTTTTGGGGTTTTGAATTTTTAGCTCTTTAAATTGGTATTCTAATTTGTTTAAATTATAATTTAGTCTCTAATAATAAAACTTGTATTAGACATAGTAAACGAACTCAAATTAAGCTGAAAATTTTAGACTTGTATAATTTGACTAAAAGAAGGTCGGTAAACACTTAGATCTAAAATCGGGTTAGTTTTACCATAGGTGGTAAAATGATGAAAATGCCCTTAGGTTAAATTACCTATGAAAAGTTTAAAATTGGCTCATAATTTGCTTCCGTATTCTATTAAAAATGAACAAAAAAAAACATATATCTTTATATAAAGATACCAACAACTAAATGCGAGAATGATTTTATAAATTCATAGAGATACAAATAAAGAATTATATAAATTGAATTAGACTTAAAGTTTGTTTGATGAATTGAAAATTTAAGTGCTGAAAAATTAAGCACTGGATTTTTAATACTGCATTTGATAGGTGTTGAATTCATATTGGAAAATTGTTTGGTAAATTAATAAATATAAGTACTGAATATAATTATATAGTTTGATAAAAGTAAATAATAATTTTTAAAAAAAATTATTTCATAGTTTTAATTTTATTAATATAATATTTTATATTATTTTGGATAGTTTTAGATAAAAATAAATATGGTAATTTCGCTAATTCATTTAAAAAAAGATCATTTATTTTAATTTTTTAATAAAGTAAAATCAACTTAATATTTTCTACATTACGTGTCATGCCCTAATTTCATTGATATCTTTTGTACAGTTAAACATAAATGAGTTACTTGTCTAATAGTTATGTGTTAATGAATTTGTCCTTGAAACTTAGGGTTTGATTCTCTTCCCTCATGTAATTTTTATTTTTCAGTATTTTTGCATAGAACCCTAGTTGTGTTGTCCCATGTTGTAACCTTAGGTATAAATTGTATTTTATTTTCTGTTCAGTCTTTTTCGATAATTTTTTCCCTCTTTTGTTGACGCCTCTCTTCTCTTTTCTCTCATTTTCCCCAATTTTTTTCCCTTTCTTCTTTTTCATTGTGCTGCCCCCTAAGTCCTAATTTTCTCCCATACTCTTCTTCTTTCTTACATTGTTGCCGTCGCTCTAGTGAACAACCACCATTGTTGTCGTCATCCATTAGAAACGTCCCACCCTCTCTTTGTTTTCTTTTTTTTCCCCATGATGGCTGAATACTACAGGGTCTATGGTCGAATTTCTCATGTGCTAATTTCATGAATTTTTCTTTGTCAAAGGTCTAGATCTAAATTTCCTCAGCTCTCTAGTGAAGTTTGAGGCCGTATCCATCTTTCGTTTGATCAGTAGAAGTGTAAGTGATCTTGGAAACTCAGATATGGAATTTTGGTTTGTTTCCTTGATTTGGCTGAGCCCTATAGGGGTGTTTTATGGTTGATTCTGACGTGTAATTTATTTGTGCTAGGTACAAATCTAAATGAGATTTAGTCAGATCTAAGACATAGGAGTTGTTGATTAGTTTTAGTGCTTCAGATTGTATTTTCAGGTGCGGCTCTTAACTTTGGGTGTATTGATGATTACTGAAAGTATGTGTTATGAATGTTGGCCGATTATGCATGTTATTTTTGTGCATGGCCGAGTGGCCTTGTGTCAGATAAGGGACTGTCGAACATAGTGTCGAAACCATTTTCTTCTAAGTGTTTTGAAAAATAGGGGATCGACTTTAAAATTTAAAAACGCGAGTCGCCACCGACCTTTTTCGAGGTGCGATCGGGTCACCTTAAATTATTTTAATAAAACATTTTGATTTATTAAAACAATTAATTTTGGTCTACAAAATTCGAAAAATGGGCTCGGGAGTTGATTACGTACGAGGAAGGGTTAGCACCCTCGTAACGCCCAAAATTGGTACCTAATTGATTACTTAATGTCCTATCATCAAACGATTGAAATGATTTAAAAAATACGATCCTTTGTTTTAAAAGGGCATTTAAATATGTCGAAGTAAAAATCGAGGCTCACTTATCTCAAAGAAATAAGAATGTCGTATCTAGTAAGTTAGGGTGCGACATATCAATTTCTCGAAATTAAGCTCGTCTTTTTTACTTAAAAGGTTCATATATTTAAATCGAAAAGGGATATCTAAGTATTTTGGGTCGAACGAAAAACCAGAACCCAGTAAGTTAGGGCTCGATTTTTCAAAGTCCCAAAACATAAAATATTGCGTTGATTTTGAAATTCCTATCTCGAGACAATGAACGCCACATTCAGTAAGTTAGGATGTAACATTTCAAGGTCTCGAGAATAAGTTTTATTTGAAAATTTACATATTTTGATTTTGAAAACGATACTCGATAATTCGGGTTTAATGAGGAAAATCGGAACCTAGTAAGTTAAGGCTCGATTTCCCCGAAATTCCCAAACACGAGTTACGTTTTATGGAAAATACCTTTAGATGAAAAATTTTATTAAAATGATTCTAAACACGACCTTTATGAAATACGAGTATGGAATAATAACATGCAAAGTAGAAAAATAATTCATAAGCAATATATTGCATCAATGAGTCATAATAACCGATAAGTACAAATTAATGCACATAACAACAACAATTATATATCACGAATTCCTACAAATATCTAGATTAACACTTCAAAGATATAATGTTCGCAAGCAAATTAAAATTAAATCATATATATAACTTTAAAATGAGTGACATATGAGAAAGCATAAACTAGATTATATGAAGAAGTAAAATATTAAGTAAAACAAGTAACAAAATTAACATGAATAACAAAAAGATAAAAACTTTAAATCGTTAAGTGGGAAACAAACAAAGGTCAAAAGAAATAAACATTGTAAGCAGGATAAAATAAATGAATAATATATGTATATATATTTGAAATGAAGAACATGTGAAAGCTTTTTCGAAATAAATAATATAAAAGGCATTTAAAATAGATACTATATATGTATATGTACATGAATTTAAAATACAACAATACGTATATAAGAAATTTGAACTAATGCTTACATAAAAAATTTTAAATACATATATACATAAAAGTTTCAAATAATATATAAAGATAAACTTAAAACTAATAATGTAAAAATAATTTAAACTAACTAAAATATGCAAGTGTTCAAAATAATAACAAGTTTAATGTAAATAACACCCATAGATGAAATTTAAATGGAAGAGTTGTAATAGACAATATATGGAGATATTTAAAATAAATATTATAAATCCAACATATAAAATATATGAAAGTTTAAAATGAAATACAAAAATAAGAAAATTTATTCGAAAGGTTAGCTAAATGAATACATTAAAACAGGTAAGGGACTAAATTAACAACGAAGCAATATTTCAAGGCAAATCAGTGAATAAATAAACCATTAAAATTAGATTAGGGACCAAAACGAGACGCGCATGAACCCGGGGGGATTAAAACGCAAATATTCCCAGTTCCAAGAACGCTGAGCTTAACACATGGACCAGAGTGTAAAGATGTGCGAATATTACGGCTGAATTAAAAGTAAGGAAAAATGAAAACATGGCTCAATCGAATAGCAGCGCAAACGAGAGGGACTAAATGCGCAATAAACCCTCAACGACCAAAGCACGCGGGTCATAGTCCCGTTCGGGTCGGATCATCGGGTTGCAATCAGATAGGGGCCAATATGGCATCGTTTTAGGGCCACCAAAATAGGCCCTAAACGGTGCCGTTTCGTGAGCTGTGTAAAAGCCTAAGCAAACCCTAAACTTTGAAGCCTTCAGCTACTCTTGAACCAAACAAAAAAAAAAAAAAAAGAGAAAACACCCCTACCCTTCCTTAATCGACTGAAATTGGGGCGATCACCGGACTACCATTCCGCCACTAAAACTGCAGTGGCATCGAATGGAGGTTAAACACGGCCCTATTCACGAGGGTATCACGGGACTTTGGATCCCATGCCTTCGGAAACCCCTTCCAGCCCCGATTGCGATAGAGGGAGAGGACTCGAGGCTGTCCCATACCGGTAAACACTTATCCCTTTAGTTTTTTTTCCTTCTTTCTTTTTGCAGATATGTAGATATATACGTATGTGATAAATAAATACACGAAAAGATGAAGATGAGAGAAATGGACAAGTAAGAAAGAACAAATCAAGAGGAAGAAGGTTGAACCACCTTCGAAACTTGGTCTTTTTTTATTTCTGTAATAGGGCTATTTTGCCCGGCCCAGAATAAATAAAAGGAATAAGTAATAAAACCAAAAACTCAAACCAAAGCATAAGGTCCATCAGTCCATTTACAGCCCAAATCAAATAACCCAAATCAGAACCTAAGACTTATTTCTAACACCCAACCCGTAGCCCAATATCAACAGCCCAAATTTCTAAACCCAAACAACCCAAATTGAACCCATTAGCTTACCCTAACCCGTGACCCAATTTTAACCTAATCAGACAGCAAACCCTAGGTGCGCTGCACCTAGGGTCTTCAGCCACCTAGCGCCGCACCTGCCTTCGGAAGCCACCGCCAAGAGCCGATCATCAAACCCGTCGTGTCACCGCCACCTGCACACATTAAATGAAGAAACGACATCAAATAGTAGTAGAAACAGTGGTAGGAACAGTAGCAAGAAATAATAAAAATATGTACGAAACGGCTATAAGAAGGCCGATTGGACTCGATTTTCGAGGTCCTTTTTTTTTCCTTTTTCTTTCCTGTTCTCTTATTTTCCTCTCCAGAAACTAAGTGCTTGTAAAGAAAAGAAAAAGAGAAACACTTGTAACAGAAACAGAAATCAATCAAAGTTTTTTTTAAGGTGATTTTCTTCCTTATTCTTTTCCCCGAATCCTCTGTTCGTGTGTACACGTTTAAATAAAGATAAAAAGTGTTCAATCTTACCTGGTAGCGTAGCTTTCGAACCCCGAGCCCTTCGTTTCAATCGGAGTTCGGATAGGGGTTTCGAATGCGGGAAAGCGATGAAAGCTTTGGGGTATATTCGCGGACAAGTCGAAATCAAGCCTACCCCCGGCGATGTTCATCGATTCTAGTGGTGAACAACGGTCGGGGGTTTCTCTTTTATCGGCCGAACATGGGGAACAGGGTTATGTTCTTAGGTTTTTTTTTTCTTTTTTTCTTATTCTCTGTTTTGAAAACGGCAGAAAGCCTTAAGATTTAGGGTTTGTTTAACCTTTTATAAAACCCGAAACGGTACCGTTTAAGGGTCAGTTTCAATGCCTTAAACGGCACCGTATTGTTGGCCCGTTTCCAACCCGCACCCGCACCCGCACCCGCACCCGCACCCGCACCCGCACCCGATGATCCGACCCATGAACGCGAAGATCCGCGTGTCCTGGAGTCTGAGGGGACATTTATGCGTTCGGTCCCTTGAGGCCACAACAGTTTTCGATTGAGTTCGTTCGCATGTGTCATTTACTTTTTAAATCCGCCTATCAGATTTGAACACTTTAGCATTCAGGCCCTATCAAAACGCAGCATTCTGGACGTCCGGTTTATTTACAACCTTGGTCCCTGTCCTTGGTGCCCTCGTTTCGCTTAGGCCCATTGGTTGCTGTTAATTTTTAATTTGGCTCGAGATTGTTGCCCTGTTTCCTATTTAGTCCTGATTTCATCATTTTGTTATTTTAATAACCAAGTTACATTTTATTATTAATTTTTTATATGTATTATCTTAACTATATGTGTGTATATGCACGTTACTTAGGCATTTTTCATATTGTATTTATATACATATCTTTCAATAATATCGTTATATACATATATTACTTTATATTATTTTCAATATTATGTTATATATTCCGTATATTACATTTATTTTAAAGTCACATCTTGTATATGTACTATATTCCTATATATTATATATATATTTTTCCTCTTAATAGTTACATGCATTTCGTATTATCTCATGTACTATACTTTGTTCCTAATATACATATATTATGTATATCTTTTTATATATTATACATATTTTAGTATTATCTTTTATCTATATTATGTACATATTTCTAATACCATCTCATGTATATATCTTAATATCATTTATGTATAAGTATTCTAGTATATTGTATATGTATTTTAACATTATTCTTTGTACATTATATATATTATTTATGTATAAATACTTAGTGTATTACACATGCATATTTTGATATCTTTTTATATATATATTATCGATATAAATATTTTTGTGTATTACGTATATGTATATTTTAATATTATTTTTTTATACATTATGTATATTATATTTTTCGTATTATGTATTTAACACCTTTTACATACTTTCTATATTTTACTATGTAAATATTTTGAATATTATATCATGAATGTATACACATGTTTTATAAGTATATGATTTATTTGTTATTTTAATTTGCTCATGATCTACATATTAAATATCACATAAATATTATTCATTTTGAAAGTATATACACACATATAGCTATATAATTGATTTATTCTTCGTTTTATAGCTTTCTATTTTTGTATTTTTTAAACTTTCTTTCTAAATTATTCATTCTCACTTATTAAATTTTATTTTAGCTTGTTTTAAGACTCCTTTTACAATTTGTTTTTAAGCTTCAAATGTGGATATTATTAATTGCACGTGATATCATATTGTACGATTGTTATTATGCGTATCATTTCATATTCGTTAATTATCGTGATTTACCGATGAAATATATATTGTGTAGGAATTATTCCTTTGCTTTATATTTTATGATTCCATGTTCATATTTTATAAAAGTCGTGCTTAATAACACTTCGTTTAAAATTTCCTTTTAAAGACTTTTAAAAGTATAACTCGTGTTTGGATACTTCGAGAAAATTGAGCCTTAACTTACTAGGTTTTGATTTTTCTCATTAAATTCAAACCATCGAGTATCGTTTTCAAAATCAAAACACGTAAGTTTTTAAATAAAACCTGTTCTCGAAACCTCAAAATGCTACATTCTAACTTACTGAATGTGGTATTTAGTGTCCCGAGATAGGAATTTTAAAATTAAGGTGATATTCTATGTTTTGGAGCTTCGATAAATCGAGCCCTAACTTACTGGGTTCTGATTTTTCATTCGACCCAAAATAATTAAATATCCCTTTTCGATTTAAATATATGAACCTTCTAAGCAAAAAGGACGAGCTTAACTTCGAGAAATTGATATGTTGCACCTTAACTTACTGGATGCGACATTCTTATTTTTTTGAGATAAGTGAGCCTCGATTTTTACTTTGATCTATTTAAATGCCCTTTTTAAACAAAGGATCGTGTTTTTAAAGTCTTTTCAATCATTTGATGATAGAACATTAATTAATCAACTAGGTACCAATTTTGGGCGTATCGAGGGTGCTAATCCTTCCTCGTGCGTAACCGACTCCCGAACCCGTTTTCCGGATTTCGAAGACCAAAATAGTTGTTTTAAAAAATCGAATTGCTTATTAAAAACAACCACTTTTCGAGGTGACCCAATCACACCTCAACAAAAATGATTGGTGGCGACTCCCGTTTTAATTTTCATTTTCAAAATCCAAAGTCGATTCACCTATTTTCAAAAAAAAATAGGTTCGACAATTTCTTTGTTGCTTTTTTCTTTTTTTTTTTATCTTTGTTACATGCGTTTTTTTATTCTAAAAGAGAAAGAAAAAAAGGTCCGTTTGCCTCTGTTTACAATGGCTTTATAGCCGAATATAATAATATTCTCTCACTGTTCATTCACTATTTCCCTATTTCCATCTCTGATCTCTGCTCGCTCCTCTGTTTTGAATTTGCATGTGATGGCACCAATAAATGTGGTGGGACGGGGCTGAGTGGCGGTGGCTCTTAGTTGCAGTGTCAAAAGGTTGATGTGGCCATGCCAGTGGGAGTTCAGGAGCCAGAGGACCTAGGTGTGGCGCCTAGGGTTTGTTGTTTCTCACTTCTACCTATTGGTGTGGACTGAGGTTGGTTAGAAACAGGTTTAGGGCTGCAAGTTAGGGTACTGGGCCAATCGGGCTTTGGGGCTATTGGGTTCTGATGTAAAATTGGACTAATGGACTTTATTATTTATTTTGTGTTTTGGTTTTATTTATTAATAGACCGGGCCAAAATTGGCTATTACAGCTGCCCCTCTTTGCTCGTTGTCGTGTAACGAGAATAGAGCAAATACTTGAAAAGGGCCAATTTTGCCCAGTCCTGCCGAGTCTTAATCTTTTTGCGTTTCTTTTCTTCAATTAGCCTCCTTTCATCCCACTGCATCTTCAGAGATATAGGACTTGTGGCTTTGGTCTGCTTTGCCAGACTCTAATTTTCGATCTGCTCCTGCATCTTCAGGAAAGCCAAACCTTTTATCTTTAATCTGTTCATTGCAACCTCAAGGATATCAGACTTATCTTCGATCTGCCCCTGCATCTTCAGGAAGGTCAAACCTTCTATCTTCAATCTGTTCCTTGCAACCTCAAGGATGTCAGCCTCTTCTTCGATCTGCCCCTGCATCTTCAGGAAGACCAAATCTTCTAACTTCAATCTGCTCCTTGCAACCTCAAGGATGTCAGATTCTTCTTCGATCTGCCCCTGCATCTTCAGGAAGGCCAAATCTTCTATCTTTAATCTGCTCCTTGCAACCTCAAGGATGACAGTCTCATCTTCGATCTGCCCCTGCATCTTCAGGAAGATCAAATCTTCTATCTTTAATCTGCTCCTTACAATTTCAAGGATGTCAGATCCTTCGATTTGCCCCTGCATCTTCAGGTGAGCCAAATCTTCTATCTTCAATCTGCTCCTTGTAATATCAAGGATGCAAGATTTATCTTCGATCTGCCTCTGCATCTTCAAGTGAGCCAAATCTTCTATCTTCAATCTGCTCCTTGCAATCTCAAGGATGTCAGTTTTATCTTCGATCTGCCCCTGTATCTTCTCGTAAGCCAAATCTTGTATTTTCAATCTGCTCCTTGCAATCTCAAGGATGTCAGATTTATCTTCGATCTGCCTCTGCATCTTCAGGTAAGCCAAATCTTCTATCTTCAATCTGCTCATTGCAATCTCAAGGATGTCAGATTCTGTGATTTATCAACATTTCCACACCGTCTTCTGGGGGACCTGTCTTGTAGCATGTGATTATGCTTTATGCAAAATGATTAGGAAACTGTGATCAAAATGAATCAAATGTTCCTAGTTAAATGCATTACTAATGACACTTGTATGAATGTAAAATGTCATGATCATGATAATTTTTAATGTTTTAGGACCTATTCACTCATTGCCTCTCAGGGCTCTGCGCGGTATACTGCCCTTTTCCCCAACTAGGAAGCCCAATGAAGGGATCATATTCTACTCGAATAATTTGCCCCCACTGTACCTTGGGTATATAAGGTTTGTATCTTCTTTAATCCCTCTCTTTGCGACTCAGAGGTACGGAATCATCAATCTATCCTACTATGACTCTGGTGTATGACTTTTATGATTTACCCAATCGATTTGGTTTACCACACCCTCCATTCCTTGGGTGTCGTGACCCGATGTATATGAGTGTCAAATTTCTTTGAGAAGGATTCTCTTTTAATGCTTGGGTCACTCATTATTTGTCAAGGATGTATCACTGATGCAATATCCTACCCTCCTATTTAATTGATAAAGAAATTGACAAGTAGTCTCAAATTAGACTCCTTTCCAACCCTTAAGTTTGGTAAGTTCCAAACACCAGTCCTGTTTCAAGCTCTTATATTATTTAGAAGCTTTTCAAAGTAATATGCAGAATGCCTTTGGTTCAGAACATCATTAGCGCATTAATCGTTGCTTCAATGAAAAATGTTTAAAAGAGAAACTACAATCGATGGAGATTTGAAAATAATGCTCAAAGCAAATGAGTAAATTGGGGTGGAAGATTTGGCTAGAATATGAATAATAGTCAATTAACCAAAATAGCATATTTTGCTAGAATACAAAGAATGAATAGTAGATGCCCTAGATATCGTTGATTGAGCCTCCCAGTATAACACTTCTCGAAGGTCTTTTTGATCTTGATACATGTTTAGAAGTCCCGAAAGATTTCGTTGACGCCTTACGATATTAGCGTTGATCCCCCTGTTGCTTCAAACATAGCAAGGCCACCCAATTTATTACTCTTGGTCAAAGTTTGAGCTACCCTTTTTGGGTTTTCAACTCAAAATCCCCTTTGGTCTCAAGGTGCCCTTTGTGGGTTTTCACCTTGGCCTCTCTGTTTTTTTTTGTGAAGTCTCAAAGCGCCCTTTGTGGGTTTTCACTTTGGCTTTCTCCTTCTCTAAGTGAAGTACCTCCTGACAGAATTTGCATTCACAGGATTGGGCAGGTTTTTACCATCCATCTCAGCTAGGATCAATGCTCCTCCGGAAAAGGCTTTTCTCACCACATAAGGTCCTTCCCAGTTTGGCATCCATTTCCCTCTGAAGTCCTTTTGTATTGGAAGGATTTTCTTCAGAACCAGATCCCCTTCATGGAACTCTTTAAGGTGAACCTTCTTATCATAGGCTCGCATCATTCGTTTTTGATACATCTGGCCATAACGAATAGCTCTTAGCCTTTTCTCCTCGATCAAGTTCAACTGGTCATATCGAGATTGGACCCATTCAGCTTCATTCAACTTTACTTCTGACAACACTCTGAGTGAGGGGATCTCAACTTCAATGGGTAGGACCGCCTCCATTCCGTAAACTAGGGAGAAAGGCGTTGCCTCGGTGGAAGTTCTCTGATAGACGTTGGATAAGCATAAAGGGCAAAAGGTAGCTTCTCATGCCAATCTTTATAGGTTTCCGTCATCTTTCCCAAAATCTTCTTGATGTTCTTATTTGCTGCTTCTACCGTGCCGTTCATTTTTGGACAATACGGTGATGAATTGTGGTGTTTGATTTTGAATCGACTGCAGACCTCTACTATTATGCTATTGTTCAAGTTCAAAGCATTGTCTGATATGATTCTCTCTGGTATTCCATATCGACATATAATTTCTTTTTTCAAAAATTTACTAACGGCTGTCTTAGTGACATTGGCATATGAAGCAGCTTCAACCCACTTGGTGAAGTAATCTATGACAACGAAGATGAAACGATGTCCGTTCGAGGCTTTTGGTGAAATTGGACCGATGACATCCATACCCCACATGGAGAAGGGCCATGGAGAAGTTATAACATGTAAAGGTGAAGGCGGCACATGGATCTTATCTCCGTCAATCTGGCACTTATAACATTTCTTCGCGTAGTTAATACAGTCCCCTTCTATGGTGGACCAGTAATAACCAAATCTCATAATTTGCCTGGCCATAGTAAAGCCGTTAGCGTGTGTCCCGCAGGTGCCCTCATGCACTTCTTCGAGAATTTTCTTGGCTTCAACAGCGTCCACACACCTTAAGAGTACTTGATCTTTCCTCCTTTTGTATAGAATTTCCCCATCCAATACATAATCAATGGCCAATCTTCTCAACATCCTTTTATCATTTTCGGTCGCCTAAGCTGGGCATTCGCGATCCCTCACATATCGCAATATATCGTGATACCAAGGGTGGTCATCTTTTTCTTTTTCGTCAATGCTACAGCAATGAGCTGGAGCCTCATATATGCTCATCTGGATGGCTTTTACATCTTCTTGCCTGTTCACTTTGATCATGAAGGCTAGAGTGGCTAAGGCGTCGGCCATCTGGTTTTCATCTCGCGGGAGGTAGCAGAAAGTGATGTCATCAAACTCTTCCATTAACTCTAAGACTATTTTTCGATAATTGATCAGCTTGGGGTCTCTCATTTCCCATTCGCCTTTAAGTTGATAGATCACCAGTGCAGAATCCCCGTAAACTTCCAACAGCTTAATCTTGCGTTCTATGGTAGCTCGGATCCCCGACAGACTTCTTCTTTCAGCCCCTTCTTCAGATATAGCATTGATGTACATGCTCTCCAATATTCCTTTCGTGGTTCTTTCTTTTGGGGTTTCTCGCTCAGGGTTAATGAACCTGCCTGATATGAAGGTCTTGGATATGTGGGGGAAAACCATTGGTTCCCATTTGACTTCTTCTCCACTTAACCGTGCTCTTCGCCTTTCTTGCTTCTTTTCCAGTTCCTTCTTTTTCTGTCTGGCGTCTGGCCTGAATCCTAAGCCGAAACGGTCTCGTTTTTCCCTTAAAAAAGGTACATCTACTCTGCCTTGGAGATATTTCCTGAGCCCTTTTCTCGGTAATACCTCTTTCCCAACAGTTAGTTGCAGGCCTATCCTTGTGGTTTTAGATATCTTAGGCTTTGGGACTTTGTTCCCTTCACCAACAACGGTTGCATTGACAAATTCCAAAGATTGCAACGAATACTCAATGGCCTCGTCATTAACCTCTAAGTACGGTGTATCACTGGTCACAGCCGCAATAATCTCTTCTTCTACGTTTATGGTGACTAGTCAATTTTTCATCACCAATTTCAGCTTTTGGTGTAATGTAGAGGGAACCGCTCCTGCTAAGTGAATCGATGGTCTTCCCAACAGGCAGTTTTATGAGGGCTTGATATCCATCACTAGGAAATCCACCTCATATGTGCTAGGTCCAATCAAAAGAGGCACTTCAATTCTACCCATCACCCTTCTCTCTGTGCCGTCAAATGCTTTCACTATGCTCTAGCACTCTTTCATGTGAGAGCTGTCTATGGGTAATCTATTTAATGTAGACAAAGGTAGGACGTTCAAGGCTGACCCATTGTCAATCAGTACGCCTGGCAACGTGTACCCTTTGCAGCGTGTGGTAATGTGCAAAGCTTTAGTCGACCCCCTGCCACCTGGTGGTATCTCATTGTCATTGAAGAAAATAAAATTATCGTCACTTATGTTGCTAACTAAGCGATCTAGCTTGCTGACGGAGATGTCATTAGCAACATATGTTTCATTTAAGATCTTCATTAGTGCATTACGATGGACCTCCGAACTTAAGAGTAAGGCTAATACCGAGATACGAGCCAGTTGTCTATGTAGCTATTCTACCACGTTGTACTCACTGTGGTTTAGGAATCTTAAGAACTCTTTAGCTTCCTTCTCATTAATCGGTTCATTAATAGGATGTTCAGGTTTGGTTGCTTTCTCTTTCATCTCTTCGACCACTGGGGCTTTGCCTTTTACGAGCTGTGTCTTCTCGGTTGTAGTATCATAACGTCTTTCACTGCGTGTATAGGAGCCCCCGTTTTGGCCTTCTTTTAAAGCATCGACCGAGCTCTCCTTTCTTTGGACCATTACGTTACAATTGTAATTCCATTGGACCCTTTTGTTGTCCGTATAAGGGAAGACTGTAGGTCTTTGAATTATAACTTTTGGTGGCATTTGCACTCCTGCTTCATTATTTTTAGGTCACGATATAATGACCACGGGGTAGTTAACTGTTGCACCATCGACTCTCTCTCCGATACGCATATCTCTCCCTCTTCGGGATTCTTAGTTTCTTCGTAAAACTCCATTTCTTTTCCTTAGATTCTTGGATCTCATGCCCCATCTCATTGTGAAACTTGCAGTAGTCTCTCTTTTCCTCAGATCATTCTCTTGAATCGCACGCAATTAGTCCTCTCTTGACCATCTCCTTCCATACCCTTCTTAATGGGGTTCTAACCTCCGCAATCTCATGTTTGATCTTCTTGTTTTGGCCTTCACTTATCCCATTTACTCCTTGGTCGGTGTGACTAGGGAGCGGGTTTCCTGCTACATTGGGTACGACTGGATCATCAAACCTCACAATCCCTGTTTTGATGAGTCTCTCAACCACTTTCTTAAATGCGGTACAGTTTTCGATCGAATGCCCAGTGATTCCACATTAGGCGTTCGTGTCATACCATTTAGGATATGGGGGCGGCAGTGGCTTTAGATAAAAAGGGGAAACTACATGAGCGTTGAATAGGTTTTGATACAGCTCCCTATATGTCATCGGTATAGGGGTGAACTGTGGCCTTTCCATATTTTTCTTTGTGTTGGATTCTTGTCTTGCCATGCTATTTCGATTGGTGGTCACTGTCTTTGGCTGGTTTACAGTGAGTGACTTGGACTGTCCCTTATTAAATGTGCTCGTGTTGTTCACTTCATTGTCTCTTTTCTTCGGGGTCGATCATTTGGTACTTTCCCTGACTTCAATTTTTCCGCTCTTCACAGCATTTTCAATCATCTCACCTGTCATCACTATGTCAGCGAAGTTTTGGGTGGCACTTCCCAAATATGAGTGAAAAAAGGGGCCTTTAGAGTGTTAATAAATAGCATCATAGTTTCTTTCTCTAAAAGCGGCGGCTGAACTTGTATGGCAACGTCTCTCCAACGTTGCACATACTACCTAAAACTTTCATTAGGTTTCTTCTCCATATTCTAGAGAGTGATCCTGTCGGGGGTCATGTCTGTCACTTAACTATATTGCTTCATAAATGCCTGAGCAAGGTCCTTCCATGAGTTAATCGTAGCATGGCTTAATTAGTTATACCATTTAGAGGCTACCCCAACCAAGCTACCTTGAAAGCAATGAATTAATAGCTGGTCGTTATGGATATAGCCCATCATCTGCCTACAGAACATAATGATGTGAGCCTCAGGACAGCTCGTTCCATTATACTTTTCGAATTCAGGCATTTTAAACTTAAGGGGAAGGACCAAATCTGGGACCAGACTTAGGTCTTTAGCATCAATCCCGTGACGACTATCAGCACTTTCTATGGCTTTGAATTTCTTTTCTATCCACTTGCACCTATCTTCCAATTGTTTCGGCAGCTCCATTCTTGACCTCTCTCCTTCGGCTGCCTTATCTAAGTCGGGAACATTGAGGTTAATTAGGTTCTCTTCTGAACCTGATCCAGCTTGGTGATTTCCCGGTATTGGCGTGCCCACTTGAGGTTGTTGTGGTCTAATAGTAACAGAGGGTCTACGTGGGTATACTTTAGGTGGTGTCTATGTAGCGAGTGGAGTGAACCCCGGAGGATAAAGCGGATCCTCATTTTCTTCGGTATTTGTCGCGGGACCCTTTCCTTTATCTTGTTGCACAGCTAAAAGCTGCATCAGCTGATTCATCATGTTGTTTTGTGCTTCCAACATCCGATCCATCATATCTTGTTGAATTTTGACCAGCTGCTCTTGCATTTGGTCCTGCATCTCCTTTTGGAGCTGCTCCAACCTCTCTATTCTTTGATCTATATTTTTCAACTTAAAACGGGTGCCGTAGCGGTGTTGAGCAGATGGGTTTTTGGCAGTGTCCAGGTTAACTCACTTTGAAATAATTTCCCTTTATTAGAGTCTTTTTATGAATTTTAATGCATATAATGATGTGATGTAATACAGATGCATGAATGCAAAAAGAGTGTCGATTCTAGCTCAATTCCATATAGAAAACTTTATTAGAACACAAAGCTCTTTACATAAAGTAAATTACAGATACGGCTTTGCTTTAATGCCTAAAGCCTTAATCTTTTCCAACAAGGAAACTAACTCTTGTTCTCGAGACCCATACTTCACGCTAAGTACGTCTGCCTGAGCTGCCAAGGATTACAGGTGTTCAGCCACCTCTCCAATTTGTATTATGGCTCCTTCCATAACGTAATCTCTTCTTTGGACCTGATCTTGAGAACGATAACACTCTTCTTTCCATCGCTCCTCGTTCTCCTCTAAAAACTTAACATGGTTTTGATAGTTTTGCAAAGTCGTTTCCAACTCTTCAATTTTCTTCTTCATTTCTTCAATCTTTGTTAATCTGGCCTTTAGCTCCATTATAGAGTTGCGGTTCCGATGTCGTTGAAGGGATTCTTCTAGCTCTGCCACTCTAGCTTTCAACTCGTCTTTTCCTTTTTGGTTTTTCAACACTTCTCTTTCTAAGGCTTCAGCTCGTGCTTGTGCCTCTTTGAATCTTGTTTCCCAACGCTTGGCTTTCAATCTTTCTTCGCGGACCTCTTGCTGCTATTATTCTGGGGTCTTCCCTAGACCGGCCCTTCTTAAAGACAACATACTTTCTTATAATCGTTTTTTAGGTGATTCAAGTCTTTCTCTACTCTATTCTTCCCCTTTTTAAGTCTTTCGGCTTCTGCCTTCTAGATATCAACGTCCATGCTTAGATACATTTTTTCTTGCTCCAACTGCTTTGTTTGTTTCCCCATTTTTGAACTTTGTTTTTTAAAGTCTTGTTTTATAATTTCCAATTTAGAGGGAACTACCCGTAAATATTCTTCCATTGGTCTAACACCTTCTGAGTTCGGTCTTGGAACATTGTCATTAACCCTTCTACTAAACCAGCCACTATACTCAGGATTTATCGATCCCACATTCTGATTTTTCATTCGATGAGTCTGATTCCAGTCCGTAGAAATCTCTCTGACCCTTTTCTTGTAATTCTCTCCTTTATATGGGAATTCGCATTCTGCCAACTCGTACGTTGCCAGTATAAACTGCTTCAACCAATACTGCCTTAATACCATTAAGGGAGCATAACCAGTGGCTCCCTAAATTTCGAGTAATGGGACCCAATGAAATCCCCACATCAGTATAGAATTTCCCCAGGTACAAACCAAGGAGCCCTCCATTCGAAGTCACCGTCTTGCAGACTTTGAAGAAGCGCGATCTAGTTTTCTTCTGACACATCATCTCTTCTTAGTGTGGCCACCATTTCTCTTAACGGGGAATAATCATTCAAGAAGACTCGATAGGAAGGCTTGTTCACCTTCTAAAAATGGCTATGAAACCATACTAACAGCAGTTGCGCACAGCCTATGAATCTGCCTTCTCCGGCTCTTCTGCATGCACTTAATGACCTAAAAGTTTTAGCCAAAATCACAGGCACTGGTGTGATTCCCTTGTCGAGTCGGTCAAAGAGGTTGGTGACTGCCTCATCCACATACCCCAGGGCTTTAGGGAACAAAACTAATCTGTAAATGCTAAGTGCGAGAACATCAACCCTCTTTGTTATATCAGGGTGACCTATAATCAGATCTCTCAGGTTTTTCCATGGGATGCACTTGTATTCTCCTTTCTTCTTAATCTTAGCTATGATCCACTACTCGCTCATTCCCGTAATATTCATCAACTTTTTCCAAAAAGCAGGGACATAAGTAGCCCTAGAATAAATTTGATCTATCTGTGCCCTCGGACAATTTAATAGAGCAGTATATTCCTCTATGGTTGGTACCAAATCTACTTCTCCGAAGGTAAAACAACTATATGCTGGGTTCTAATACTGTGTGAGGGCCCGAAACAAGTGCTCGTCCACTTTAACATCTAGCAGATATGGCAAATCTCCATACTTGTTATAGAGCAACCCTTTGGTTTCATCATCCCACTGACACCAAATTTCTCTCAATTCCTGAAGGCTATTCTGTGTGGCGCTAATGCTGGTGTAATCCCATAACTCTGATACATACCCCGTAACGAGAATATCCCCTTTTTCTAACTGTGCTGTCTCTAACCAATTTTGAATTGCCGCATTGCCTTGTACTTTATCAAGAAGTTCATTTTCCAAGGCCAAGCTCCCTATTTTAGCAATCGAACCCAAATCGACACCTTTTCGATGCAATATGTAGAAAGTAAAACCATAAAATGTCAGCTTAATATATAATAAAATTCAGAGCATGCAGGGAAATAGAGAACAACCAATGACCTATTAGGGTAACCATTAGGGTTCGGCGCGGCTCTACCTAGGGTGGGCTCCTAAGGGTTCTTTATATGCGGTTTGGATCTAAAGTAGGGTACCTGAACCAGCAGATTTCTCGGTCTTCACCCATTATAGGCTTATTTAGATTGAGTTCGGTTAAGGGGAACACATTTCCCTAAGGCTGCATGGAGATGAAAATCTCACGAAGCACATAGGTACGGATGTGTTCCGGAAGCGATTCACTATCCTGCACGGAAGTGAAAACCTCACGAAGGAGTAGCTTCTTGCTCCCACTTAAAAGGTGTGACCCGACGGTCATGCAATATGATGCGCAGAAATTAATTCACAGAAATTAACTTATAATAATCATGCAAAATCTCAAACCAATCGAAAGAGGATTGGAATTTTTCAAATCCATTTTCAATTTTTGATGAGAGGACAGTAAATAATCAATTCAACGGTTTGACTCTCTTGATAGAATCCCCAGTGGAGTTGCCAAGCTGTCGAAACCATTTTTTTCTAAGTGTTTTGAAAAATAGGGGATCCACTTTAAATTTTAAAAACGGGAGTCGCCACCGACCTTTTTCGAGGTGCGATCGGGCCGCCTTAAACTATTTTAATAAAACATTTTGATTTATTAAAACAATTAATTTTGGTCTACGAAATTCAAAAAATGGGCTCGGGAGTCGATTACGTACGAGGAAGGATTAGCACCCTCGTAACTCCCAAAATTGGTACCTAATTGATTACTTAATGTCCTATCATCAAACGATTGAAATGATTTAAAAAATACGATCCTTTATTTTAAAAGGACATTTAAATATGTCGAAGTAAAAATCGAGGCTCATTTTTCTCAAAGAAATAAGAATGTCGTATCCAGTAAGTTAGGGTGCGACATATCAATTTCTCGAAATTAAGCTCGTCTTTTTTACTTAAAAGGTTCATATATTTAAATCGAAAAGGGATATTTAAGCATTTTGGGTCGAACAAAAAACCAGAACCTAGTAAGTTAGGGTTAGATTTTTCAAAGTCCCAAAACATAAAATATTGCCTTGATTTTGAAATTCCTATCTCGGGACAATGAACACCACATTCAGTAAGTTAGGATGTAACATTTCAAGGTCTCGAGAATAAGTTTTATTTGAAAATTTACATATTTTGATTTTGAAAACGATACTCGATAATTCGGGTTTAATGAGGAAAATTGAAACCTAGTAAGTTAAGGCTCAATTTCCCCGAAATTCCCAAACACAAGTTACGTTTTATGGAAAATACCTTTAGATGAAAAATTTTATTAAAATGATTCTAAACATGACCTTTATGAAATACGAGTATGGAATAATAACATGCAAAGTAGAAAAATAATTTATAAGCAATATATTGCATCAATGAGTCATAATAACTGATAAGTACAAATTAATGCACATAACAACAACAATTATATATCGCGAATTCCTACAAATATCTGGATTAACACTTCAAAGATATAATGTCCTCAAGCAAATTAGAATTAAATCATATATATAACTTTAAAATGAGTGACATATGAGAAAGCATAAACTAGATTATATGAAGAAGTAAAATATTAAGTAATACAAGTAACAAAATTAACATGAATAACAAAAAGATAAAAACTTTAAATCGTCAAGTGGGAAACAAACAAAGGTCAAAAAAAATAAACATTGTAAGCAGGATAAAATAAATTAATAATATGTATATATATTTGAAATGAAGAACATCTGAAAGCTTTTTTGAAATAAATAATATAAAAGGCATTTAAAATAGATACTATATATGTATATGTACATGAATTTAAAATACAACAATACGTATATAAGAAATTTGAACTAATGCTTACATAAAAAATTTTAAATACACATATATACATAAAAGTTTCAAATAATATATAAAGATAAACTTAAAACTAATAATGTAAAAATAATTTAAACTAACTAAAATATGCAAGTGTTCAAAATAATAACAAGTTTAATATAAATAACACCCATAGATGAAATTTAAATGGAAGAGTTGTAATAGACAATATATGGAAATATTTAAAATAAATATTATAAATCCAACATATAAATTATATGAAAGTTTAAAATGAAATACAAAAATAAGAAAATTTATTCGAAAGGTTAGCTAAATGAATACATTAAAACAGGTAAGGGACCAAATTAACAACGAAGCAATATTTCAAGGCAAATCAGTGAATAAATAAACCATTAAAATCATATTAGGGACCAAAACGAGGTGCGCATGAACTCGGGGGGATTAAAACGCAAATATTCCCAGTTCCAAGAACGCTACGCTTAACACATGGACCAAAGTGTAAAGATGTACGAATATTAAGGCTGAATTAAAAGTAAGGAAAAATGAAAACACGGCTCAATCAAACAGCAGCGCAAATAAGAGGGACTAAATGTGTAATAAACCCTCAACGACCAAAGCACGCGGGTCATAGTCTCGTTCGGGTCGGATCATCGGGTTGCAATCGGATAGGGGCCAATACGGCACCGTTTTAGGGCCCCCGAAACAGGCCCTAAACGGTGCCGTTTCGTGAGCTGTGTAAAAGCCTAAGCAAACCCTAAACTTTGAAGCCTTCAGCCACTCTTGAACCAAAAAAAAAAAAAAAAAAGAGAAAACACCCCTACCCTCCCTTAATCGGCCAAAATTGGGGCGATCACCGGACTACCATTCCACCACTAAAATCAGCAGTGGCATCGAATGGAGGTTAAACACGGCCCTATTCGCGAGGGTATCCCGGGACTTTGGATCCCATGCCTTTAGAAACCCCTTCCAGCCCCGATTGCGATGGAGGGAGAGGACTCGAGGCTGTCCCATACCGGTAAACACTTATCCCTTTAGTTTTTTTTTCTTCTTTCTTTTTGCAAATATGTAGATATATATGTATGTGATAAATAAATACACGAAAAGATGAAGATGAGAGAAATGGGTAAGTAAGAAGGGAAACAGATCAAGAGGAAGAAGGTTGAACCACCTTCGAAACTTGGTCTTTTTTGATTTCTTTATTGCTTTTTTCTTTTTTTTATCTGTGTTACATGCGTTTTTTTTATTCTAAAAGAGAAAGAAAAAAAAGGTCCATTTGCCTATGTTTACAATGGCTTTATAGCCGAATATAATAATATTCTATCACTATTCATTCGCTGTTTCCCTATTTCCATCTCTGTTCTCTGCTCGCTCCTCTGTTTTGAATTTGCAGGTGACGGCACCAATAAATGCGATGGGACGGGGCTGAGTGGCGGTGGCCCTTGGTTACAGTGTCATAAGGTTGATGTGGCCGTGCCAGTGGGAGTTCAGGAGCTAGAGGACCTAAGTGCGGCGCCTAGGGTTTGCTGTTTCTCACTTCTGCCAATTGGTGTGGGCTAAGGTTGGTTAGAAATGGGTTTAGGGCTGCAAGTTAGGGTACTAGGCCAATCGGGCTTTGGGGCTATTGGGTTCTGATGTAAAATTGGACTGGTGGACTTTATTATTTATTTTGTGTTTTGGTTTTATTTATTAATAGGCCGGGCCAAAATTGGCTATTACACATAGTAAGTGTTAAGAAACGATGGTTGAATGTTTAAGGGCCTTTAATTGTGGTTAATTGGGTGTGTAAGTGTCATATGTATTATTTGATTTTATGTCTAATGGGATGTATGATGTGTTATTGTTTATTGTTTACATGTAAAAGCATGCCACTGATTTTTACTGTTCATATCGATTGCATGTAAAACATGTCACATATACTGATAAACTGAAAGCATGTTAAGCATACGACTGTTATTGATATTGTCAATGACTAGCCTGATATGCTACATTATTGGTATGATATATTGCATTGCATGGGGACTGGGGATTGATTGGTGACGAAGGAGTTCCGTTGATTTGACAGTTTATCAGCATTATTACACTAGCAGTTAATCTGCAACCTTTGGAGTACTAGCAGTTTATCCGCAACTTATTGGTAACTTGTCTGCAAATTATTGATAGTTTAACTGCATATTGTTACTGGTGGTTCATTCACATTAAGCTACAACTCCTACCATTTTGGTGTATCAGATGACAAGTACTAGAAACTCGTAATTTGTGGCAGATGGATTGGTAGGACTTTGCACTGTTTCATATGAGCATGTCTATGTAAAAAATTTATAATACTGAGGGCTGTGACGCCATGATTTATAGTATGTTCTGTTATAATGATGGTTGTATGTTTCACTAATTGTTTGTATGTCTACACATTGTTTACATATGTTTAGACTCACATTGAGCTTTTCAAGCTCACCCATTTAGTTTACTTATTACAAATAACTCCCAAAGTTAGGATCAGACACGATATTTGGAGGTTTTTTCTTAAATTTATTTAATAAGTACTTTTAATTTTACTTTATTTTACTATGGTTTTTGTGGTTGTAATTTTGTTAATTATGGACTGTAGCATAAGTTTGTTTTTATTTGGGTTTTTGCATGCATGAAATTTTGCTAAAAACCAAAAATCCTAACAATTAGCTTTATATGACATAACACAATCTTTTGTATAAAATTAAAGGTATTACCTTTTTTGCCAAAAAAAAAAAATAATGAATTCAAGTTTTAAAAAGGCAAAGTGACGAAATCAAATAAGTTTTGTAGAACGACGCGACTTTTAACAAATTGGACTCTAAGTTTATTTGGCTTAATAAAATGGCCTTTTGGCTTTCCTAAGACTAATACTTTAAGTTTCCTAAAAATTGGACAAAAAAATGTTATGCAAATTGGACAATTTTACCAGTTCATTTCAGTGACCAATGTAGTCTTTAGAATTAGGTCATAATGTTTGGGTGGAGTTAGGGAGGTTACATTATGTGCTAAATAGCTACCTATCTACTTATCTTATTTAACATTTTTTTGTTGAAAATTTTATATTAAATAAAATATTAAAAGGATTATCAAACATATTTAAAATATTAAATATTAGAAATTTTCAAAATAGTTTATCAAGCACACCCTTACTTAGGTTATTAACGTAGATGAGTAGTAACTACAAGCATCCTTTGTGATGAAAAGAATGGGATCCTCCCCAAGCATATCTCAAGTAGCCATTGATTCTAATGATTCTTAACCTAAACAATTAAATTTCAATACTTGGAGTCCAACAAAATTTTGACACAATCTAATAACATATTACTCTCGATTAAAATCACACTGATAATAAGTTATGAAATAATGAAAGAAAAGAACAAATTAAATAGAAAGGTAAATAACTTTTATTTGATTCATTGTGTATATATCTCTATATGCCTTATACATGTCTCTATTAAGTTACAAAGAATAAATAGAGGCTTGATTACAACATAAAAGCCTCATAATTTCATTGAGGTTACTACATTTGAGGTTACAACTTTAAGAATTATGGGCATTCACAATAAAATATTATTCCTAACACATATAGTATTATAATAAAATATTTTATTTATAAAATTTACAATAAACAATAAATAGAATTCTTTCTGGTATGATAATGATTCGAACTAAAGTTATTATTAAAATAAATGAACACTCGATAAGCCACAATTTGAGAAAATAAATCTTATATTATAATTTAAAAAAACTTGATAAAAAAAGAGATTAAATAATGTAATAAAACTATAAATAAACAACAAATCTTATATTATTAATTAAAAAATATTAATGCAATTATATATTTAAAAAACAAATAGATTGATCATGTTATTAATGAAATAAAGTGGAAAAATCGAAAAACAGTTACGTTTGAAATGAAGGTGTTAGTTTGGCCGAAGAAGGAAAGTGCGAAATAGATAGAGGGTGTTAGTTGAAATTGAGGCGAAAATGTGAATATGCTAGAATTTTTTAGTGTAATTTAAATGTTTAAATGTTTCTTATGTAATTTTAGTGTATCTGAAAATATTAAAGAATTTTTTATATTTATTAAATATAAAATCCATTCATCTTTGAAAAATTTATGGTACATTACATAGTTCAAATGACATCACTTTTCATTGGTAATGTTCATTGTGTGCACTAAAAGCCGTTAAAGGTTTGGACTTTTCTATTAGCATGATTTGCTAGAATCCTAATTTATAGTCAAATTTATTAAAATATTTTGTTTCTTTAGCCTGATTAATTCAAATAATTATAAAAAAAATAATATCTTGATTTAATCTTTTATAGTTAATGACCATACTATTTTTTTTTCGTATGATTTCTAACCTTGATTTGTATAAAAAATTTCTTCTTCTTTAGATAGATCATAGGTTTTACTCTAATAATAGTATTGAGATTTTCCAATTTAATACTACAATATCTAGGTTTTTTTGTCATAATCTTAATGATTGTTCACTAAAATTATTATCTAATATTTTAAACAACCAATGACTTGTTTCAAGTTGTTTAATTTGTTCCATTCTTGATGGTGAAAATTTTTTGCCACACACAAATTTATGATTTGCTACTAATAATATTTCTATAAATATTTTTTTCTACAAATAACATAATTAAATTTCTATCAAAAGAAAATAACAAATGTTGATATATAAAATTATTTCCTAATAAAATATCTCCATATATTTCTAGAAAACATAACAATTTAGGTATTACAAATCTTATATTATTTATATAGATTGGTACATTTTTTAGCTTTATATTAAATTATGGTTTCGTTATCATTTATTCCAATGACTCTTATTGAATGCTTTATAAGTTCTTATTTTTCTAAAGGAATGACATTTTTTCTATAATTACTAATTGTAGCAAGTTAAAATTTAATTAATTAAAATAATAGTAAATTATGATTAAAGAAATTTTCACTCCTGATTCAATTTAGCCTAGGCAAATACAAACCACTCGTTTTATTGTTTAAAAATTATAATTAAATTAAATTTATAAAAATATTAAAATTAATATAATATTACTTTTTTATTTCTAAATAGTAAAATGAGTCGGATAGAAATAAAATTACAATCTGCCCCCAAAGTGAGCCGCCTAACCACGGACTTACCCAGGAGATAGGCGTGGCAATAAAGAAATTTCAGACTGGAAATTTTGGATTTCTCAAAAAAAATATTATGAAAAGTAACAAAAATTAAATTAAAAATTTTGATTTTTTTTATATAAAGATAAGATAATACGATTTAAATCTGTAACAAATAAAAATTTTAATAATTGATTAAGATATAAACAAATAAAATTAATAAAAAATTAATGCGGTCGTTAAAAACACCAAATTAACCTATTCCCTGCAAAATAATAAAAATAACAGTAAAGGGGAAGTAGGGTCAAAATCCTCAGGGACCAGACTATACGAATACTCGCTTTCTCGATTTCCTGGCCGAAATCGTGCCCAAGAAACCTGCGTTCCTGGGAAAAATAAAAAAAAAAGAATTTAAGAATTGATTTTGGAAGTGAAAATAAAATAAAAACAGAATTTAAAGTTTATTGAAATTATGATTACGAAAATAATAAAAAAATAAAATAATAAAGAGAATTTTAAGAGAAAAGAAATTCTTATGGAAAAGTTCCAGCCTCCGGTTGTCTCATTCCGCCTTGGGCTCAATCCTCGGCTTTTGGATGATCCTTCTCGACTCAAGTAAGCCAGTTATAGTGGAAGAGGACGCCTGCGACCACCAGCTCCAAAGATTAGACTTACGAATTTTAGGGAACCCGACTCTAGCCAGAAATTCTCTGCCAGATCAACGCTTCTCAATGGCGAATGCCACGCCATTTTGTCTCTTTGCCTCGCCAACCTCTGACGCAGTAAGTTGATGAACCGACGGTGCAACCCCTCCAAAACACACAAAGCGGCCGCCTTTGCATACGTTGAAAGGTTTACTTCTTAAGGGCCATGGACGGAAGCGTCAGCCCGTAGTGCAGAGAAACGATGAATACTTGGTAAAGAAGGGGCTAAGTATGGGTTCTAAGCCTCAAGAACCTTTTGGGGAAATATTGACAACTTTCGGCTAGAAGAGGTTTAGTGGCTCATGATAGTGGTGGAAAAGAAAAATATAAAGATGGAAAAAGAAATTTTTATTAAAAGAATTATGGAAAGAAATAAAAACTTAAAGGGGGAGAGTGTTACAGAAAAGATTCACCAAATTAAAGTCACTTCACCCCTATTTATAGTGCTAGAAAGAAAGTCTAATTTAACTTAAATTCCTAAAAGATAAATACATTTAAATAAAAATAATTAAAATAAAATCCTAAAATAAAATCCTAATAATTATCCTAACAATAATTATCCTAATATAAATAAAATAAAATAAAATAGAGTCTTCCAAAATAAAATCTCTTCTATTTGCTTTTAAGTCCTTGTGCCTTCCATGTTTGCACTTTTGGCACCAGATTTGTCCCACGTTGCATATTGGCCCATTTAATCTCCAAATTAACGCTTTTTCCCTTGAATTTACTTTTCGCCTCCAATTTAGTCCTCAAAAGATAAAAAGACATAAATAGCTCAAATTAGTAGGCTCAAGCTCAAAATAAACATATGATTAATATATAAAAACGTGTCATTTCAGAGTATTATCAAAAATCATTTAAATACATTTTAAAAATATAAGCCGAAAGACTTGTGTATATCGTTTCAATTAAAGTGAATTGATGACCAAGGTTGGAGAAGTCAGTGAATAGCTCCAAACTGATTTGTCTCCTTACTAAACAATTGTTAGGGACAAGTTTGTCAAATAAAGTATGGATATGAGTTTTCTTGTTGTATTGGCAGTGAACTTTATGTATGAGAAGTGCGCATGGGTTGAAGCCTATTTGGACTCTAAGTTTATTTGGCTTTCCTGAGACTATTACTTTAAGTTTTCCAAAAATTAGACAAAAAAATGTTATGAAAACTAGACAGTTTGACTAGCTTATTTCGGTGGCCAATGTTAGAGAGGTTACATTATGTGATAAATAACTACTATCTATTTATCTTACTTAACAATTTTTTTATTGAAAATTTTATATTAAGTAAAAAATTAAAAGGATTATCAAACATATTTAAAATATTTAATGTTAGAAATTTTCAGAAATGAAAATTTTCAATGGTTTATCAAACACACCCTTACTGAAGTTGCTGTGGATGAGAAGTAGTAACTATAAGCATCTTTTGTAATGAAGAGAATGAGATCATCCCCAGGCAAATCTCAAGTAGCCATTGATTCTAATGATTTTTAACCTAAACAATTAAATTCCAATGCTTGGAGTCCAACAAAATTTTGACACAATCTAAGAAACATATTACTCTCGATTAAAATCGTACTGATAATATATTATGAAATAATGAAAGAAAAAAACAAATTAAATAGAAAATATCAATATAATAGAAAGGTAAATAACTTTTTATTTGATTTCTGGTGTATATATCTCTATATGCCTTATACATGCCTCTATTTAAGTTATAAAGAATAAATCAAGGCTTGATTACAATATAAAAGCCTCATAATTTTATTGGGGTTACTACATTGGAGGTTACAACTTTGAAAATTATGGGCATCCACAATAAAATATTATTCCTAACACATATGGTATTATAATAAAATTTTTTTTTTATAAAATTTACATTAAAGAAGAAATGGAACTCTTTCTGATGCAATAATGATTTGAACTCAAATTATTATTAAGGTAGATGAATGCCACAATTTGATAAAATAAATCTTATATCATAATTTAAAAAACTTGATAAAAAAAATGAGATTAAATAATGTAATAAAACTATAAATAAACAACATCTCTTATATCATAATTAACAAAAAATTAATAAATTTATATATTTAAAAAAATAGATTGATCATTTTAGATTAATGAAAAAAAGAGGAAAAATCGAAAAACAGTTACGTTTGAAATGAAGGTGCCAGTTGAAATGGGCCGAAAAAGGAAAGTGGGAAATTGCGGCGAAAATGTGAATATGCTCTTTTCTTATTGTCGGCAAAGAAATTCTGTAATAAAATTGAAACTGAAAATTTGGGAGGAATATATTAGAAATTGTTGAATTTTTTTTTTTAGGAAATTTTTTTCTTTTCACTATTATATGATCTTATAATATAATATTATCTGCAAATAATTTTAATACTAAAAATTTAATCTCTATTTTTTTTAGCTCTATATTTTTAGGGTTTAATATGATTCCATGTTTTATGAATTCTTGAGAAATAATATTTAAATGTTTCCTATGTAATTCTAGTGTATCTGAAAATATCAAAATATCTTTTATATAAACTACATAAAATTTTTTATATTTATTAAATATAGAATCCATCCATCTATGGAAGATTTGTGGTGCATCACATAATCCAAATAACATCACTTTCTATTGGTAATGTCTATTGAGTGCACTAAAAGCCATTAAAGGTTTGGATTCTTCTGTTAGCATGATTTGCTAAAATCTCGATTTACAGTCAAATTTACTAAAATATTTTGTTTCTTTAGCTTGACTAATTAAAACATCCTTTCTTGGAATGAAATAACCATAAAAAATAATATTTTGATTTAATGTTTTATAATTAATGACCATCCTAGCATTTTCTCTTTTTATTTCCGTATGATTTCTAACCTTAATTTGTATATCAAATTCTTCTATATCTTGTTTAATATAGATCATAGGTTTTACTCTAATAATTTTATTGGGATTTTTCAATTTAATACTACAATATCTAAGGTTATTTTGTCATAATTTTAATGGTTCTTCACTAAAATTATTATCTAATATTTTAAACAACCAATGACTTGTTTCAAGTTGTTTAATTTGTTCCTTTCTTGGTGGTGAAAATTTTTTGTCACGCACAAATTTATGATTTTCTACTAATGATATTTCAATAAATAATTTTTTCTATAGATAAAGTAATTAAATTTCTATCAATAGAAAATGGCAAATGTTGGTATATAAAATTATTTATAAAATATCTCCATGCATTTTGGAAACATAATAATTTAGGTATCACAAATCTTACATTATTTATGTAGATTGGTACATTTTTAGCTTTATTTTGAATTATGGTTTCGTTAGCATTTATTCTTATGACTTTTATTGAATGCTTCATAGGTTCCCATTTTTTTTAAAGGAATGACATTTTTTGTACAACTACTAATTGTAACAAGTTAAAATTAAATTTTTTTAAAAAAAGTAGCAAGTTAAAATGTCTAGATTGTCCACACATTGTGATAATAAAAAGCATAATATAGTCCTTATATTACAAAGTTCAACAATTTACAACATTTGATTTTTTTGATACAATAGTAAGGGATAAGATAATATGATTTAAATCCATATCAAATAAAACTTTTAATATTTGATTTAGATATAAACAAATAAAATTAATAAAAAATCATTTAAATACATTTTAAAAATATAAACCGAAAGACTCGTCTATTTCGTTTTTAAAGTGAATTGAAGGGGTAGGAATTTGAAACCAAGGGTGGAGAAGCCAGTGAATAGCACAAAAGTGATTTGTCCCCTTACTAAACACTTGTTAGGGAAAGGTTAGTCAAATAAAGTATGGATAGGTATGAATGGAGATATGAGTTTTCTTGTTGAAATGGCAGTGAACTTTATGTATGAGAAGTGTGCAGGGGTTGAAGCCTATTTAAGCATGTTGGCTGGGTATTTCTTCATCATCCACTACCTCATCAATTCAACTTCCGTCTTCCTACTGTTTCTTTTCTTGGCTTCTTTCGTCTTGCAATCATGAGCTACAACACTTGTTTTCACCTTCTTTCACTTTTATTAATACAATGTTCTATAGTTTCCTTGGCTATTACAGTCCGGAATCTCAACTCCGGTCAGTTTGCACTCTTTGAGTTTAAAGATCGCATTGTCGATCCTCAAAATGTGTTGGCAAACAATTGGACGAACTCTACTTCTGTTTGTAAGTGGGTTGGTGTTTCTTGTGGCATCCTCCATGAAAGAGTTTTGGCTTTGAATCTTACAAACATGAATCTTAGGGGTACTATCCCTCCACACCTTGGAAATCTTTCATTTCTATTTTCTCTCGACTTGAGCAACAACAATTTCTATGGCCATCTGCCTAAAGAATTGGGCCAATTGCAGGATCCTTCAATTAAGCTACAACCGTCTTAATGGGGGAATTCCATCATTGCTTGGGAACTTACAGGGAATTCGAAGGCTAGAAGTGAAAAATAATTACTTTACAGGCACAATCCCTAAAACACTTGTTAACATGTCTAATCTAGAGATCTTGGTCTTGGGATACAATCAATTATCTGGTCAGGTTCCATCTTCCATCTTCAAGCTTTCTTCTCTCAAGATTATTGGTCTCTCCAGCAATAGCCTATCAGGTAGTTTGCCTAATAATATGTGTCAACTTCTTCCCAAGCTTGAAGGGCTTTACCTGGGTTTGAATGAATGATCTGGTAACATTCCATTTGGCATGGGCAAATGCAAACAACCTTCAAGTTTTGATATTGTCCTATAATCAATTTACGGGGATCATTCGAAGAAGTATTGGAAATATGACTCGACTTGAAGAATTAAATTTGGGGTTTAATAATCTAGAAGGTATTGAATTTCTTTGCTTTCTTTAGTTTAAAGTGTTTTCTTTATATAAGAGTTTGATTTGTAATAGATAACAAAAGGAAGAGCTTTTTATTTCATTCAAAGCAAAATTGTTCAAAATAGTTAATTTGATGAAAACAAATATGCTTAAAAATATTAAAATCTAACATCTGCAAATTATGTAGAACAGAAAAGGAAACCTCTTTGACTTATGCTAATAAAATAGGTAGTTTGACACCTTGATTTTTGGACTCTGTGTGCACGTCAAAATCCGGAGGAAATCGGTAATCTTCTTGGTTTGGAACTACTTACAGGTCAGATTCCAACTTCGATCTTCAACATTTCTTCTCTGAAGACTATTGATCTCACCAACAATAGCCTATATGTAGTTTGCCTAATAATATGTGACAACATCTTTCCAAGCTTGAAGGGCTTGACTTGAAGTGGAATAACTTAGAAGGTATTGAATTTTCTTTGTTTCTTTAATTTAAAGTACTTTTTTCATAAAAGAGTTTGATTTGTAATAGATAACAAAAGTAAGAGCATTATTTCATTCAAGGCAAAATAGTTAATTTGATGGAAAAAAAAAATATGCTTAAAGCATTTTTTAGTTGAACAGTTTAGAAGGTATGTTTTTCACTTTAATTTTGGACTATGTATGCAGGTAAGATTCCATCAAGTATAGCTGAATGTTACCAGCTTCAGTTTTTGAATTTAGCAACAAATCATTTCAGTGGGCTGATTCCAAAGAGTATTTTTAATTCAACTATGCTGCAAGTAATACGTCTATATGACAACAAATTAGAAGGATTTCTCTAGGGGTCATCCAAGGGGCTTTCCAAACAATGTCTTCCTCTCGGAGATTCTGAAGTATTTCTATCCACCTTTCCTCTGTAATATCGTCCCTTCTCGGCGTAGTTGCTGCTTTCTTTAAGGGAGAATAGTCTTCTAAGAACACCTGGTAAGGACCGTTATCAACCCTCTAAAAGTGGCTATGGAACCAAACTAACAACAACTGTACGTATCCAATGAATTTGTAACAGCCCTATTCCGACCCTAGTCGGGAAGTGGTTTCAAAACCACTAAACCGAGTCGCGAAAATAAGTAAATGTTGAATCTTAGGATTTTTATGTGTGTGATCTTGCATGTGTAAAAATTGTATGCTTAATTATGTCATTAGTAGGTGGAATTTCGATTAAGGACTTATGTGCTAAAATCTAATAATAGGATGGGAAGAAAAAGAATGAACTAATCTAGTATGTGTTAAGTTCCTTAGTAGGTATACATTAAGTATGTTTTTAGTGATGAAAGGTATAGAATAAGTTGAGTTATCGAATAAGTACCTAGATCTCGGGATAGACACTTCTTTGTGTAATTAACGTAAATATGTTTCTCTGTGTGCTCGTTAATGTGTGATCTGTCTGGTCTGTCTTCTGGTCTGAGATACTCTGTAACCCTAATCCGGCGTCGGATAGGGGTTAGGGGTGTTACAATTTTATTGGTATCAGAGCTACGGTTTAGTCGATTCTAGGACTAACGTAGCGCGTGTAAGTTTAGCTATACATGCCATAAGTGAGAAATTGATAGTGTGATGACTTCTAACGGTTAAACCTTGTTGTTGTGTTGTTCAGTAAATGGAACCTGATCCCGAGCGAGCAATAGCGGACGATGTTGAGAGTATAGCGCCTGCTCCCGCGCAAGGGACGGTACCGGCCGACTCTCGACCCTCCGCGAATAATCAAGAGGATAGGGTTAGGCAAACCCTCTTTTCCTTAATGAATGAATGGTTTGCCCAGTATACTCATACGAATCCGGCTACTCAACCACCCCTTAATTCAAATCATCCTCCTCCGGTACCTATAGTGCCTACAACCGCTGATCCGATGAGACTAAACAAACCCCCTGTGAATAAGATTCGAAAATATGGGGCCGAAGAGTTTAGAGCTACAGCAACTGATGATGCCGAGAAAGCTGAATTCTGGCTAGATAATACCATTCACGTCTTCGATGAGTTATCTTGCACACCTGATGAGTGCTTGAAATGTGCTATATCGTTATTACGAGACGCAGCTTATTACTGGTGGAGAACTCTAAGTTCGATTGTTCCAAAGGAACGAATTACGTGGGATTTCTTTCAGATAGAGTTTCGCAAGAAATATATCAGTCAGAGGTTCATCGATCGAAAGCGTAAAGAATTCCTTGAACTGAAACAGGGCGGTATGACTGTAGCTGAATACGAGCGGGAGTTCGTGAGACTCAGTCGTTATGCCCGGGAATGTGTTGCTGATGAAATAGCTATGTGTAAAAGGTTTGAAGAAGGTTTGAATGAAGACTTGAAGCTACTTGTGGGCATTCTTGAAATAAAAGAATTCGTGATACTGGTCGAACGAGCTTGCAAGGCTGAAGAGCTTGGGAAAGAGAAAAGAAAGGCTGAAGCTGAAAGTAGAGATTTCCGTAAAAGATCAGCCAGTAAAGCTTCTTTTTCAGCTGCAAAGAAGTTTAAAAACGAGAGTAACAAGTCTAAAGCGTCTGCGAGGATTTCTATTCGAGAGCGACCCTCAATGGATTCTCGAACTAATTCCGTAACCAGTATTGGTAGTAATCGACAAGATAGACCCGAGTGTCTCCAATGTGGCAGACGGCATGGGGGTGAATGCTGGGGCAAATCGATTAACCGAACTTGTTACAGATGTGGATCGCGGGATCATTTTGTTCGAGATTGCATGGAACCGGATGAAAGAAACAAGATGCAGAATGCAAGATCAAGTGGTACAACGGCTAGAGGTAGACCGCCAAGAACTGTGGGAGGTAGAAATAGCAATCAGAGAGGGAATTCCGAAGCAGCGGTTCGATCCGAGGCCCGTGCACCCGCCAGAGCTTATGCCATTCGTGCACGAGAAGAGGCATCCTCCCTTGACGTAATCACCGGTACATTTACTCTCTATGAAACTAGTGTACTTGCTTTGATTGATCCTGGTTCGACTCATTCATATGTGCGTGAAACCTTAGTATTCAGTAAGACTCTGATAGTTGAGTCTACTGAGTTTGTGATACGAGTGTCAAACCCTTTGGGTCGGTATGTGCTAGTTGACAAAGTGTGCAAGAGATGCCCACTAATGATCCGGAACTTTTGTTTCCCTGCTGATTTGATGTTACTACCCTTTGATGAGTTCGATATAATTCTCGGAATGGATTGGTTGACCGTGCATAACGCGGTGGTGAATTGTAAACAAAAAGTATTAGATCTGCGATGTTCGAATGGTGAGATGATCCGAATTGAATCAAGTGATGAAAATGGATTGCCGATGATGATATCTTCTATGTTGGTTCGGAAATATGTGAGGAAAGGCTGCGAAGCTTATCTTGCTTATGTATTGGGTGGTAAGATGACGAAACAAAAACCTGAAACCGTGCCTGTAGTTTGTGATTATTTAGATGTGTTTCCTGAGGTATTACCGGGATTACCACCTATTAGGGAAGTTGAGTTCGGTATAGAGTTAGTTCCGGGTACAACTCCAATTTCTATAACTCCGTATCGTATGGCACCGACCGAGTTGAGGGAGCTGAAATATCAATTACAAGAGTTGACCGACAAGGGCTTTGTGCGACCTAGTTTTTCACCCTGGGGTGCACCGGTTCTGTTTGTGAAAAAGAAAGATGGAACTATGCGAATGTGCATCGACTATCGTCAACTCAATAAAGCTACAATAAAGAATAAGTATCCATTGCCACGTATAGATGATTTATTTGACCAGTTGAAAGGGGCATCAGTGTTTTCGAAAATTGATTTGCGATCTGGTTACTATCAGTTGCGAGTTAGAGATTCCGACGTACCGAAAACCGCCTTCAGAACGAGGTACGGACATTATGAGTTTTTAGTGATGCCGTTTGGGCTCACTAATGCTCCTGCGGCTTTTATGGATTTGATGAATCAGGTGTTCCGATAGTATCTAGATCGATTCGTGGTTGTGTTCATAGATGATATTTTGATTTATTCAAAAGACGACTTAGAGCACGCCGAACACTTGAGGCTTGTGCTTCAGACCTTGCGAGATCATCAACTGTATGCTAAGTTCAGTAAGTGTGAGTTTTGGTTGCGCGAGGTCAGCTTCTTGGGACATGTTGTGTCCTCCTCGGGAATACGAGTTGATCCGAATAAAGTTTCAGCTATTCTTGACTGGAAGCCTCCAAAGAATATCTCAGAAATCCGTAGCTTTTTGGGACTCGCCGGGTACTATCGACGTTTCGTAAAGGGGTTCTCGATGATTGCGACACCGTTAACTAAGCTGCTACAAAAAGACGTCAAATTTGAGTGGTCCGAAAGGTGCCAGAAAAGTTTTGACCGGCTAAAAACTCTTCTGACGGAAGCTCCAGTGTTAGTTCAGCCGGAATCTGGTAAAGAATTCGTAATCTATAGTGATGCATCTTTAAACGGCTTGGGCTGTGTTTTGATGCAAGAGGGTCGAGTTGTTGCGTATGCCTCAAGACAGCTGAAGCCTCACGAGAGAAACTACCCGACGCATGACCTCGAACTAGCTGCCATTGTTTTCGCTTTAAAAATTTGGCGACATTATTTGTTCGGGGAGAAATGTCCTGTGTATTCCGATCACAAAAGCCTCAAGTACTTGATGACACAAAAAGATCTGAATTTGAGACAGCGACGGTGGTTAGAATTATTAAAAGATTACGAGCTCGTTATCGATTATCACCCGGGAAAAGCTAACGTGGTTGCAGATGCTCTAAGTCGAAAATTACTATTTGCCCTTCGAGCGATAAATGTAAAATTGTCGTTATCCGCTGATGACATGTTGATAGCAGAATTAAAGGCCAAACCTGTGTTGGTACAACAAATTTGTGACGCCCAGAAACTTGACGATGAATTGGTTGCTAAGCGGGCTCAGTGGGATTCTAAGGTGGATTCAGAGTTCCAAGTCGACGATAATGATTGTTTGAGGTTCAAAGGTCGATTGTGTGTCCCAAGAAATTTTGAAATTATTTCGACGATTTTAAATGAAGCTCATAATAGTCAAATGTCTATCCATCCGGGCAGTACGAAGATGTACAATGATTTGAAACTCCGTTATTGGTGGCACGGTATGAAGCGAGATATCTCCGATTTTGTTGCGAAGTGCTTAATATGTCAACAAGTGAAGGCTGAACATCAAGTGCCTTCGGGACTGCTCCAACCGATCATGATACCCGAGTAGAAGTGGGATCGAGTCACGATGGACTTCGTATCCGGCTTACCGCTAACACCGAGCAAGAAAGATGCCATTTGGGTTATTGTGGATAGACTAACGAAATCAGCCCATTTCATCCCTATTCGTACGGACTTCTCACTCGATAAACTAGCCGAATTGTATGTCTCCCAGATTATACGATTGCATGGTGTGCCGACTTCTATTGTTTCGGATAGAGACCCCCGGTTTACCTCGCGATTTTGGAAGAAATTACACGAGGCATTGGGCACTAAGCTTCAGTTTAGCACTGCCTTTCATCCTCAGACCGATGGTCAATCTGAAAGAGTCATATAAATACTCGAAGATATGTTGAGATGTTGTATTCTTGAGTTTAGCGGTTCGTGGGAGAAATACATACCGTTGATTGAATTTGCCTACAATAATAGTTTTCAAACGAGTATCAAGATGGCGCCGTATGAGGCTTTATATGGTCGTAAATGCCGTACACCTTTGTTTTGGACCGAACTCAATGAAAATAAGTTATACGGAGTAGATTTAATTAAAGAGGCAGAACAACAAGTGAAGATAATTCGGGATAGCCTGAAAGTAGCAACTGATCGTCAGAAGTCTTATGCAGACCTGAAACGTAGGGACATCGAATATCGGGTTGGCGACAAAGTATTTTTAAAGGTCTCACCTTGGAAAAATTTACTCCGGTTCGGCCGTAAAGGTAAACTGAGTCCAAGATTTATCGGGCCGTATGAGATCTCAGAACGGGTAGGACCTGTGGCTTATAAATTGATTTTACCTCCTGATCTCGAAAGGATTCACAACGTCTTTCATGTCTCTATGCTCCGTCGATATAGATCCGACCCATCGCATGTGATCAATCCGTCGGAAATTGAGATTCGGTCGAACTTGAGTTATGAGGAGGAACCGGTCAGTATTTTGGCTCGAGAGGTGAAAGAATTGAGGAATAAGAAAATTCCGTTGGTTAAAATATTGTGGCGGAAACACGGAATTGAAGAAGCGACATGGGAATTGGAGGACTCAATAAGAAAGCGTTACCCAAATCTATTCACCGGTAAGAATTTTCGGGGACGAAAATTTCTTTTAGGGAGAGAGAGTTGTAACAGCCCTATTCCGACCCTAGTCGGGAAGTGGTTTCGAAACCACTAAACCGAGTCGCGAAAATAAGTAAATGTTGAATCTTAGGATTTTTATGTGTGTGATCTTGCATGTGTAAAAATTGTATGCTTAATTATGTCATTAGTAGGTGGAATTTCGATTAAGGACTTATGTGCTAAAATCTAATAATAGGATGGGAAGAAAAAGAATGACTAATTAATGCATGAGTTATAAAGGAAGGATTTGCATGTCAATTTGACAAATTTTGAGATAGTGCACGGCAATGATTCATTTTGGCATGTGGTGATTTGTTTAGGTTAGTTAAATAATAAAAATAAAGGGATTTAATGAAAGGTTGTCATAAAATAAAAATTATAATAATAATTTAGGGTGGAAAGAACAAAGTGTTCTTCTTGTTCCTCTTGTTGGCCGAAACTAAGGAAGAAAATAGGAGAAGAAAGTTCACACCATTTGGCTAGGAAGTACATTGAAATAGGTATGTTTCTTTGATGATTTTCTTTGATTTCTATGGAATTAAGCTGGTTATGAGACTCTTTACTATGCCCATTATTGAATTCTTTGAGCTTTGGGAGTTTAAAGCTTTCGCCCATGGTTATTTTGCTAAGGGCTGTATTGTTGGAGCTATGAACTTATAAGTACCTATTAAATAAATCTTATGGTGTTACTTTCATATAGGATTGAGTTGAATTTAGAAATTTTGGTTAGAATGAAATGCCGAACCTTAGGGGTATTCGGCTAAGGGTGTTTTGTGAGTTTTGTTTGACATTTTGGTTCCTAGCATGATAGGTGGTCTAATTAGTTGAGGAATTGGTAATAATAGGTGTTAAATGAATGATGTGAGCTTCTCATTTTGTTTTGACCGAACCATTTGTGAATTTTGGGAATGAAGCACATTAGTTTCGGCTAGGATAGTGAAATGTCAAAATGGAGAGTATGATGTCTCGAATTAATAATGCATGAAAGGTGAGGTTGGAACTAGTTAATGTTTAATAATGTGGAATAAGGGGTAATTGGCCTATATGTTTATATGCGTGTGTGTGCTTAGTTACAGAATGGGACTAAAACAAATTGATAAGTGAGTTAAATGTGCATAATTGTGGGTTATACTTTTATGGGGATATGGTCAAATGTGAATAAAAGGAATTTACCTTGAGAGTTCGATTTCAAATATATATATCATATCTTAGTAAGAACACATGTACTTTTGATTGTATTTCCAACATGAATGAAGTGCCATAGTGATGTGTACACTTGTGCACTTGAATGTATATAAATTTGCACATAATTGTTAAACAAAAAAAGGATGTGGTTTTGTGAGCTTGTGATGAATTGCCGATCACATGTGTATGTGAATTTCTTTGAGAATTAAGCATAATTCGAGTTAAGTAACAAAAAAAAAAAAGGGCATTGAATTGGTTTATTTGTTTAATTTGCTAAGATCACAAGGAGCAAAGTACGGATAAAGGAAAGGCAAAGGTGGTTGAATAGCTAGTCAAAGTTGTTCTTCCTAAAGGAGGTAAGTCTTTAAGCAATTGAATTTTTGCTCGATATTATATGCAAATGTAACTTACGAAATTGCTAAGTACGTATGGTTATGTGTTGCTACAATTGCCGAATAGACAGGGTGAGTTCCATGATTTTATTATATCTTCTAGATGTGATTTTGATGTATGGGATTGAGCTTAAAATATAAGGGAAGCTTGGCACTAAGTGTGCGTATTATTACAGCACTATGTGTGCGAAGGAGTAAGGCACTATGTGTGTGATTGCGGAAAGGCACTGTGTGTGCGAAATTGTTAACTGAGCACTATGTGTGCGATATCGGTCCTTTGGCACTGTGTGTGCGGAATGCGCATATGAGCATAAACTCTTTGAGGTACGAATGAGGCAAGTGTAAGTAATGCAATATACATGACACTTGAAATTATGTTAGATGTTGAAGTTATAAGCATATGATTAGTTAAATTGTGACTTGATAATGGACAAAAAGGCTACAAATTAGTTGTTGGAGCCTCAAATGGGAAAGGAGTAATGAGTAAGTTTATAAATGTCAATCAAGGATGATTTTGTATATAATTATATGTATGCATATACTTTTCTAATGTTCTCTAATCATTGCTCAAACATTTACTTTATTAGTTTTAAAACCTTTCTATCCAAATGATTGTTTCGTTCTATTGCTTAAGGCTTACTGAGTAATCGGCTCATTTCGGGTGTTCATCTATTTTGTTTTAGATTAAGGTTTTGCGTTGAAGTTAGGAGCTGATCATTTGAAGTCATCACACCTATCAATCCTAATTTGGTACCGTTTAGAAATTTTTTTGGGTATAAATGGCATGTAATAGCTATACTTAAATTTGTGTTCTTATGGTTTTGAACCTTTGTACATATTGCCATGAGAATGCGGCTAGTATATGGTGAGAACATAAGTATTATATAAACATAGCTCATCTATACTTATATGCGTACCTTACATTATTTTGTAACAGTTTATGTTTTACATTCCGGTGCGGAATTATGCCTTGCTGAATGAACATCTTTATCATATTTGGTTGGGGTTGAATCGTCTATGAATGCTTGCGTTTAGTAACGTGGAATTTTAACAAAATTTTAGCTTATAAATTCATAGGATATTCGGTTAGGGAAGGAATATCTCCAACCTTGTGGATTGAATGATTTTGGTAAGCCATTCAAATGCATGTGTAGATTTCGATCGAAACCTTTGTAATGTGGGCTTAAAAAAAAAAAAAAGAAAAAAAAAAGAATGAACTAATCTAGTATGTGTTAAGTTCCTTAGTAGGTATACATTAAGTATGTTTTTAGTGATGAAAGGTATAGAATAAGTTGAGTTATCGAATAAGTACCTAGATCTCGGGATAGACACTTCTTTGTGTAATTAACGTAAATATGTTTCTCTGTGTGCTCGTTAATGTGTGATCTGTCTGGTCTGTCTTCTGGTCTGAGATACTCTGTAACCCTAATCTGGCGTCGGATAGGGGTTAGGGGTGTTACAGAATCTACCTTCACCGGCTCTCCAACATGTACTTAAGGATCTGAACGTCTCAGCTAGGATTGAAGGTACATGTGTAACCTATTTACAGAGTCGATCGAATAAATCCGTGACTGCCTCATCGATGTGTCCCATAGCTTTGGGGAAGATTACCAACCCATAAATACTTAAAGCCAAGACATCAACCTTCCTCTTCGCATATTGGTGCGCCAATATCAGATCCCTTAGACTTGCTTGAGAATGCATTTACCATCACCCTTTTGTTGGATTCGAGCTGCGACCTATTGTTCACTCATCCCCGTGATAATCATTAGTTTCTTCACGAAAGTTGGGAGATTAGTAGCCCTAACATAAGCTTTGTTACCTTGAATTCTTGGACAGCGGAGCAAAGTCGTATACTCCTCCAAAGTAGGTGCTAAATCTACCTCTCCAAATGTAAAACAACTATATGCAGGGTTCCAAAACTGTACAATAGCTCGAAATATATGTTTATCCACTTTAATGTCTAGCAAATAGGGAAGATCTCCATAATTCTAGTAGAACAACTGCTTAGCCTCATCATCCCATTGGGCCCAAATGTCCCTCAACTCCTGGAACTCATTCTGTGTCGAACTGATACGAGTGAAGTCCCACAACTCTGATGTATACCCCTCGGTGACACTATCTCCTTTCTCTAACTGGGTTTTCTCTGACCATGCACAGATGGTAGCGTTGTCCTCCACTTTGTCAAAATATTCATTCCTCATTACAAAACTTTCCAATTTAGAAATCGAACCGTGAATCAATACCTTTAAATATTGAATGATATGCAATGATAACAAAATAAAACGGGTTAGTATCACCTATAATAGATATAATCCAAAGAAAATAAACAAGCACCTACATAGGTAGTCACTAAAGGTCATCTCCGTACTACCTAGGGCAGGTACTTAAGGCTCACTATATGTGTTTCAGTTCTGGAGAAAAGGGGACCTGAACTAGCAGATTCCTCGACCCTCACCCATTATAGGCTCATAACACATTTCCCTATGGCAATGCGGAGATGAAAATCTCACAAAGACATAGGTACGGATGTATCCCGGAAGCAATCCACTAGCCCATGCGGAGGTGAAAACCTCAAGAAAGCGTAGCTTCTCACTCCCACTTAAGGGTGTGATCGCAGCGGTCATGCAAAATGCAATGTGTGCGGGAAAAATAACAAACAGATGCAACAATCACATGTAAAAGATAATATTTTAAAAATATTCTAAATCTTGACATTAAGATAGAAAATAATCAATTTTCGGCTTGACTCACTTAGTGTCCCCAGTGGAGTCGCCAAGCTATCGAAACCATTTTTTTGAAAAACGGAAGTCGACTTATTTAAAAACGAAAATAGGGAGTCGCCACCAACCTTTTTAGGTGTGATTGGGTCACCTTACAAAATATTTTGGTCTACGAAAAATCGAGAATAAGGTTCGGGAGTCGGTTACGCACGGGGAAGGATTAGCACCCCCGCAACGCCCAAAACTAGTACCAAATTGAGCGATTTTCTGTCTTTAAGTCGAGATTTGGAAAGATTTTGAAAATAGGATTCTTTTGTTTGAACTGGGATGATTTTAGTCGAAAAACCGAGATTCCTTTGTTTCGGAAGAACTTGAACATCACATCCAGCACGATTGGATACGAGGTTTAAATCTTTCGAAACTAAAATCGTCTCGTGAGTTGCAAAGTTTGTTTAGAAGGGTATTTTAGGTATGTAGATGATCGAGGAATCGCAACCCAGCACGTTAGGGCACTATTTCCTGAGTCCCTAAACACAAAAATATTGCCTCGTTTTTTTTAAAACATTTTGGTCGCATAAAATACTTTTTGAAATAGTGATGTAATTAATATTAAAACGTGATATTTAAAAGGATAACGACAAAGAGATTTACAGTAGATGACAGTTAAAAGAATGTATTTTAAAGGAGTATGACATAGGTATAACAAAATGTATACGTGGGATAATGTAAGAATATGAATGATATGACGACAAAATACGTAACATGGTAGGAGTATATATAAGATAATATATAATATTATAAAACTAATAACATTAAAGAATATATATGTATATTTAGAAAATATGTAAGAATGTATTTGAAGACATATATATGTAATGATATCGAAATATAGTACATACATTTTTAGAATAATATTAATGTTAAATATATTATCATCACTAATATACTGTACTCTAGTTATTATACTTGCATGTTTTATATATATATATATATATATATAAAACATGCAAGTATAATAACTAGAGTACAGTATATTAGTGATGATAATATATTTATATACATAAGATGGTATATATATAAAGATATAATATAATATTGGAAAGTATGTATAACATAAGAAAATGTTTAATATGGTATTTAAACTATATGTAACATATGCATGGGGGAATATTTTCATAAGGTAACGTTAAAAATATGTGTACGTAACATTAATGTAAAAAACAAAATTCAAAAACATATAAAATATATGCGTAATGTATAAAATATATGTATGTAAAAAGGGAGATACTATTGAAGAGGTATAGACATAATATGTAAAAATACATGAATAATAATATTGAAAGTATATAACATAATGAAAAGGAAATACTAAAATAATACGTAATATATATGCATGTTAGAAATTAAAAATACTGTTAAAAATAGATATTAATAATAAAATATACATAAATAATAATAATAATAATAATAATAATAATAATAATCATAATAACACTTAAACTGACAAGTAAAAATAAATATGATAGTGTTGAAAAGAAATATAGTAATAATATATATATAATATACGCATGCCAAAAAATAATAATAGTGAAAAGCATGTATACACAATATAATATAGAAATATGACATGTGTATATTAGGGTAATATTAATATTAAAAACAATTACTAATAATAAATATTAAATATTAAATAAATAATAACAACTAATTGATAAAATACCAAAATTGTAATAATAGGGATTAATTTAGAAACAAAACAGAAGTTCTGGGCTGATTTCAAATGATGAAGGGTCGATTTGAACGCGCGTGAGCAAGGGAGGGACTAAAACGGATAATATCCTTTCCGTTTAACGCAGCGTTTTAAACTGGGGCCAGATTGTAAACACGCATGGATTTTTGGGCCCAATTTTAATTTTAAAGAACTCGATTGCGAAGCATAGAAAAAGCGGAAGGGTCAATTGCGAAAATTGCCCTTCCGTTCTCAAAAACAAGCGGATCTTCTTGGTTCGGGTCGGGTCGACCCGACCCGAAGCAAAACGGCGTCGTTTTAGGCCCCAGGTTTTAACACCAAAACGGTGTCGTTTTCAACCACTATATAAGGCCCGATTTTCAGAAAAAATTTCATTTGGCACGGGGGAAAAAAAGAAAGGAGAGGGAGAGGAAGAGGCCCCGGGGCGATTTCCGGTGGCCCCTCCGGTCACCGTCCGACCATCGTCTGGTCATCGGCGTCGACTCGACGGTGGCCGGAAAAGGTAAAAATTTCTTTTTTTTTTTTAAGAAAAAAAATATATATTTTATATGTATATGCTTATGGATAGGAAGAAAGGCAAGAAACAGATTCGAAAAAAAACCTTCGTTTCTAGCTTTGATTTCCGTTTTCGGATTCTCTGATCTGGGATTATTACTCTTGTGATTTGGGGTATTCTGCTACTGCTGTTGCATTATTAGAGTTGCTATGTAGTTAATATTTCTGAGATTGATTTGTATTGCTTGCAAAAAAAAGGATCCCGATTACAGTTTTCGATTCGGCTATTTATAGCCTTCATACAAGTTGCTTTCTCTTCCTTTTTTATTATTTTCTTTCTTCTCTTTTGCTGTCTTCTCCTATTTATTGTTTGCAGGTGCAAGTTGCTGGGGTCGGTGGCCAGAGGCAGTGGATGTGACCCGAGCGGTGGCAGCTACTGAGTCAGAGGCCAAGTGGGTAACCACTTGGGGGCTAGGGTTTCGTTGGGGTCTTGGGTCAATTTTGTAAATGGGCCGATTGGGTTTTGGTTTGTGGGCTAGTGGGTTGTAACGGGTTTAATATTTGTTTTGGGTATGGTTGTAATTGGGATTTGGGTCATCCGGGTATTGGGTTTAAATGGTAAAAAAGTTTGGTATTTAAAAGACTTCGTTTTGTAATTTGGTTAAGTATTGGGTTTGACTTGTAACGAGGCCAAAATTGACCTATAACATAATTTTTTTTCCAAACTCCAAAAACATTCTCTTTAATTTGTTTCTTCTATTTTGGAAATTATTAGAAATTATTAAATATTTAGGGTTTAATAATTTAGAAGGTAATCAATTTTCTTGATTTCTTGAATTTAAAGTATTTTCTTTTATAAAACAGTTTGATTTGTAATAGATAACAAAAGGAAGACCTTTTTTTTTCATTCGAGACAAAATAATTAATTTGATGAAAAACATATGTTTAAATATGTTAAAATGTAATATCTCTTCAACAATAGCCTATCATGTAGTTTGTCTAATGATATGTTCAACATCTTCCCAAGCTTGAACTGATTTACTTGTGTTGGAATGAATTATCTGATAACATTCCTTTAAGTATTTTTAGTTGAACAGTTTAGAAGGTATGTTTTTCACTTTAATTTTCGACTATATGTGCAGGTTAGATTCCATCAAGTATAACTGAATGTTACCAGCTTCAGATTTTAAGTTTAGGAGAAAATCAATTCAGTGGGCTGATTCCAAAAAGTATTTTTAATTCAACCACGCTCCAAGAAATAGATCTAAATGACAACAAATTAGAAGGTATGTTTTTCACTTTAATTTTTTCCAAACTCCAAAAACATTCTCTTTAATTTGTTTCTTCTATTTTGGTCATATACTTTTATCATTTTAATCTGGTAATAAACAATAAGATTTATATGAATTGGTTTTTTTTTAATTTTTTTAATTTCCATTAAACTTAAGAAAGTAATTAATTTTTTATTGCATAAACTAATTTATTTTATACAAGTAAAAAGTATAAAAAAAAATTAGAAATACTTTGTGTAAGAAAAGAAACCGACTTGAAACAACGCTATATACACACATAGATTCTCACAAAAGTATTTAAAATAAAAAAGTCAATAATATAATAAGCAATAAAGACTATATAATTATCTGTTGAAAAGTTTCTCAAAACTCTTATATATATTATAGATATATTTTTAAAGGTTTAACGTACATTTTAGGCTCAAGAGTATACCTTTTTTTCACTTTGGTCCTTAATGTTTTTTTGGCGCACTTTAGGTACATATTGTCAAAGGCTCCTAGTGTAGTCCCGAACATTATTAGGTGTTCTCGGCTCAATCCTTTGGGTTTAAAAAAATAGATTGAGATATTTAACTATTCATAAATTGCCATGTGGCATATGTTGACGTCATGATGTCATCATCATCCAAAAAAATTAAAAAAATCTTTAAAATTTATCATAAAATTAAAATAAAATTATAAAAAAGTAGCTACATTGTAAATATATAATTTTTTAAAACTAAAAAAAATTTAAAAATTTTTTAAAAGTAAAATTTTTTTAGAAATTGTTAAATATCAAAAAGAATTACAAAAAAAGATTAGAAATAATAAAAGACGGTAAAAAATAAAAAAATTTAAAAAACTAGTAAATTTTTTATAACTTAGAATAGAGTAGACCTGCTCATGGGTTGGGCGGCCCGGCCCGGCCCGAAGGCCGGCCCGAAATGTGGGAGGGTTTGGGCAAAAATATAGGCCCGAAAAATGGGCTTGGGTAAAAAAAATAAGGCCCGTTTAAAAAATAGGCCGAGCCTCAAGTAAGGTATTTTTGGCCCGGGCCCGGCCCGGCCCGGCCCGAATTTACTAAATGATAAAAAAATATTTTTTAATTTTTGAATGTTATTTTCTTGATGTTTTCTCCCTATTTTATACTTACTATTATGTTGCTACTATTTTGTTGTTATTGTTTGGATATTGTATAAAATTTATTTTATTGTTAATTTTGTTATTATTTTAAAGGCATTTGTTAATTTTGTTATTATTTTAGATGTATTTGCTTGTTAAGTTGTATCTATCTTAGTGTTATTTAAGTCTACATATTTTTTAAAATCAATTTTCAATTTGTTGGAAAATATTTATTTTGATTTTTTTAGTATTTTTGATGTATTATATATATTTAAAAATTATATAAAATAACATAAAAATTAATACGGGCGGGCCAGGCCAGGCCTGGGTTTTAGCATTTTTATATGGGTCGGGCTTGGGCAAAATTTTAGGCCCAGCCCGGCCCGAGCCCGATAAATGGGCTTAGATTTTTGGGTTCGGGCCGGGCCCATGAGCGCCTCTAGAATAGAGTATACATTCACTAATCACATTTAAAATATTAAAATTTTTATGTTGAATAATACAATTAATTTTTATAAAAAAATTTATTTAAAAATTTTTAATATAAATTGAATAATTTTTTATATCAAATTTTTAGTATTTTAAAATAGCTCAATTTTTAGCACTTTATCAGTGTTACTGGCAATATGTTTATTTGACTCGACTCCTTATTTAATGTATTGAGTAAGCTTCCTGCATCCACCATCATGCTCATGCTTTTTCTATTTTATACCAAAGTTATTGAGAATAGTTAAACATTCAACGACAGTTCTTAAGATATTAGTCTAGAGACAAATAATTTATCTTGAGATAGTAAAAAAAATATTTGGAATAAATAAAAATGTTATATAAATTATTATTTATTTGAAATAATATTATTTTTTATTATTTAAATAATTTGAAAAAAAGCGTATCCAAATTTATAACGTAAAAAGATCTACCAATTATAAATTTTGATTAATGGAATCACAAAATAATTGTTATAAGTGGTATCCTTCTAAGGGACAATGATCACATGCTCAAACTCTAGTAAATGTGTGTACGGGCCGAAATTTGCCCGGGCCCAAACGACTAAACAACTTTTAAACCAAATAAACCAAAACCAAAAAAAAAAAAAAAAAAAGAAACAAAAAAAAGTCCAAATTAACAAATAATAGTCAAAGTCCAATTACATCAGCCCACAACAACCAAACCCACTAAACAAAACCCTAACCCAGTCAACCCAGTACCCAAATCAGATTCTAAGCTAGCTGAAAACACTAACAGCAGAACGCGCCGCTCCTCCACGTGCTTGGTCAGCACGTTCGAGACCCGAGGCTCGGCTCCCCTAGCACTAGCACCAAAATGGAAGTCTGCCTCTATTGACTTCTTGTACGTCTGCAAAAAAGACAACAAAGAGGGAAACATCAACAGAACATGAAAGCAGAAGAAAACAGAGACAAAAGTAGCAAATGGCAACAGAGAGCAATAAAAACCAAAACAGTAACAATAGCAGTGAGGTCTTGTAACTCATTTGGCTATAAAACCATCACAAACAAATGTAATCGGGGGGAACTCTGGAAATTAAAAAAAGGGATTTTGAATACGAAAAAGGGGGTAAAGATACAAGAAAGAAACAGTAATAAAAACAGATCGGAAATTTCAAAGGTTCTTTGGATTTTTCTTTGTGGTATTCTTTTATTCTGAAGATTTCTATTCTTGTTTTCATTATTATTATTATTCTATATATCCGAATAACAAGGGTAAAAAGAGAAAAAGGAGTGCTCACCGGAGTTCCCACGTAGCCACGTCGTCATTCCAAGGTTCAGTCGGAAGAGGACCCCCCCGTCGTGACAGAATCGGGCCGAAAGGAGAGAAACAGAGCTATTTTTCTTCATTTTCTTCTAGTTCATTCGAATCAGGGGCTGAAAAACCCATTTTTTAGCGTTACCGACCACCAAATATGGTGGTGGCATGGTGGTGCGGCGAGCAGAGGTAAGGGTTAGTTTCTAAACCCTAGCAGAGAGTGAATATTTGAGAGAGGGATTTAATGATGTTTTTTAAAAATGAGAAGGGAAAATTGGATTAAAAAAATTTTTAGGTCTTTTATATTGAAAGCAAAACGGCGCCGTTTGAGGTAAGAGGGGTCCGCATGTTGACCCGACCCAAGGGGCCAGATCCGCATGTTTTCCCTCTAAGGGGAAATTTGCGCAATCGGTCTCTCTTTTTTGCAATGCCCATCGATTAAGTCTTTTGCTTATTTCGAGATTTGGCCCCGAACTTTCATCCCGTTTTCATTTCGGTCCTCCCCTGTACTGCGTGTCTTGGAATAAATGGGCTTATTTCACTTTTAATCCCCATTATTTACACGCGCGTTCGAATAGGTCTTATATCCCATTTTTATTTAAAAATTAATCCCAAGAACTCTATTCCATTTCTAATTTCGTCCTTCTAAGCATTGCTTATAATTATTCTATTTTTATTATTATCATGTTTTTACTTAATACGTATACATATATTATTATGTTTTTTTCTTTTAATATTATATCCTCAATACTACTATATATGTATATGTTTTTAATTATTATATTATATGTATCTATATATATGTATATACTTTTAACATTATTATATATTTATTTTAATATACATGTACATACTTTTACGTAATACCATAAGTAGTTATTTTTTTATTTTTATTACTACCATTTTCTAATATATGTTGTAGATGTTTTTGTATAAATTATGTATATATTCTTACCTATATTATATTTAATTCCATATTATGTATATATAGTATCTTTTGTATATTAAAAATATATTTCTAATACTAGTGGCTTATATTTTTTTTATCTCATTTCATGAATATACACCTTTATATTGTCTCATGTATTTTTTAATAACTATTATGTATATATCTTTTAATACTGTGTATATACTTTTAATACCATTATTATGTTTATATTTTAATGTATATATGCATGCATACAGATAACATTATTAGTGTTTTTATTATTATGTTTTTGCCGCCTTGCTAACTATTATTATATATTTATATATATATTCATTGTTTTAGTTCGAATTTAATACCATCATTATCATGTTTAGCATCATACGCATTGTTATTATTTTTATCTATTATCTGCTTCGTAAATTCTTAACTCTTTATTGTTATTCGCATGTTTCGGATTTAGCAAATTAGATTACATCTTATTTCAACACCGATGTTAGTTTTCGTATTATTTTTAAATATTTTCATTCGTGTTTTAAAATTAATTTCAATAAACAAGGCAACGTGTCGATTTAACATTAAATCGTCAATTTCATCGCTATGTTGGATGAATATTGTCGGCTTGTGTTAAAAACGGAACATCCTTCTCAAGAACTGAAATTTTAAAGATTCTCGTGCTTCGATCGGATCACGATTAAATTTTAAATGGAATTCGCATTTTTGAAAATCAAGACGACGCGTGTTTAATAAGATACCAATTTTGGGCGTCACGAGGGTGCTAACCTTCCTCGTGCGTAACTGACTCTCGAACCCTATTTTTCTCTAATTTTTAACGTAGACCTAAACCCGGCCTTCTTTTGTATTCAAAAATATTTCAAAAAAGAGGATTTATTAGGTGTCCGATCACACCTAGAAAAAAGGATCGGTGGCGACTCCCCTTTTAAATAAAATCAAATTTCGATTTCCAAATTTTCAATAAATCACCTCAATTAGCGACCCATAAAAATTTTACGTCGCTACAGCTGGCGACTCCACTGGGGACACCATTTTGAGAGTCGAGTCCAGAAATAAACATGTGTTGTCAAAATTTTTGAAATTCCTTGTTCAATTTGATATTTAGTCGTGATCCTAAAACTTTGTTTTTGAAAGATCATGCATTTGCATCTCTTGTAAATATTTTGCTAATTTACTTTATTATTTTGTTTTTTAAGCTCCAAGTTTGTACGGTTTTAGTTTCGTAGTTTTTCAATAAACGTAAGGTTTGTGAGTTTCTCCCCACACACCGACAACGTGCATTTTGCATAACATGAGTGCCATACTCGGGCTCTGTCCGTTTAAGTGAAAGTAAACGCTACGCCTTCGTGAGTTAACTCGTCCCTCCGCACAGGCTAGTGAATACTTTTGGGTTACATATGACTTATGCTTTCGTGAGTTAACTTGTCCCTCCGCATAGGCATAAGTAAATGTAATCCCTCGAATTGGACTCGTAAGCCTATGATGAGCCATGACCGAGGCTCTGTACTAATCTTAGTAGATGACCGTACGGACAATTCGAATATCTATCTAGAACCAAAACCACATATAGTGAACCGTACGAGCCACCTAATTAGAGCCATGTCGAACCTCTGTCCATTTAGTGGTTACCGAAATAAGTACACGGGAGAAACGCCTCCAACCTTTCGCATTTTCACTTTCATGTAATGGGAATGGGTTTGTTTAATAAACTAGATCAGGTAGCTTAATTTGTTAAATTTATCGTGTTTTACCTATATTTGATTACTAATCAAAGGTTGTTTGTTGTTGCTTTATTTTTCATCATGCATTATAGGCATCATATTAGTGGGTGTTGACTAGAGATCGGTTGCCAAAAAACGGGTTTCTAATGGAAGAGTCGATTACACAAACAACCAAAAAAAATGTCGTGGTTCGGGATTGGTCTCTGAAAACTCGAAAAGAGAAAGGGGATAGTCTAATGGAAGGTTGTGTCACCGATCTGCCCGAGCATGTAACTGTGAACGTCTGTAAAAATAACCTTAAAGATTTGGTTCAGATTTGGAATCAGTGGGACTCGGATACTAGAGGGATCTTCACTGAGAGGTATGGGGATATAGCTAACCTAGTCGTTGTCAACGTAGACGAGCGGTTGATTCAAGCTATGGTCAAGTTTTGGGATCCAGCCTACCAATGTTTCACCTTCCACAAAAAAGATATGACTCCGACTATCAAAGAGTACACGGCTTTACTTCGCATTGAGAATGTACAGCCCTACAAGATCTACGTGAAAGAACCTAAACCGATGACCTTCAAAAAGAAAATAATGAGATTGACGGATATGACTGACACATGGGCCGAGAAACAAATAAAAAAGAAGAATGAAGTAATTTGTATCCTGTGGTTTTCCTTACGAGACTTGGCTCTAAATCATCCCGATTTGTTGAAAAGAGTGAATCTATTCACCCTAGCCATATATGGACTGATCATCTTCCCGAAAGTTCTCGAACACATAGAAGTCACGGTAGTAGATTTCTTTGAAAGGCTAAAACAAGGAATCAACCCTGTCCCGACTATTTTGGCCGAGACTTTCAGATCTTTAAATAGCTGTATGAAGAGAGGGGAAGGGCGTTTTATCGGGTGCGCACAGTTGCTCAATGTTTGGATTTTGAGCCATTTTTGGAAAGTTGAGCGCACACCATTCTACATGTTCTCAAAGGCGTTTGCCCTGTTGGAAGCCTATCTCAAGAAAGAATGGCCAAAGAAAGTCACAGAATAGCACTGGGTTTCGGTTTTTCAGAACCTCCGCGCCGAAGACGCGACTTGGAGAGCACCGTGGATACGCCCATCGGTCCTGTTTTATAAGGTCGAAAGTCAAGATTGGGTGCCGCTGCTAGGGTTGTGGGGAGGATTCGAATACGCTCCATTGTTGGTCCAAAGGCAATTTTCTTCGCGGCAATTCATACCCGCTACCGAAGGCTTAGCACAATCCGAGTTCACTTTCGCGAGTGAGGGTTACATGAAGAGGGTCCAAGACACTACAAAGTCTTGGAAAAAAATTTATCTGATGAAGTTGGCATTATACGCCGATACTCTCACCTAAGATTATGATGTATGGAGAAAGCAACGGGGGAATAGCCAGCAAATATCTTCGACGAGTCACGCCGCTCAGAATCCTTTCTCAAAAGCGATGCCATCTGAGCTTGAAATAGCCAGACAAGAATTTAAACGTGAAAAATCCAAGATGCTGCGGGATCTTAATACTCTTCAAGAAGAAAATTATCAACTGAAGATCGACGTTCAGATTGAAAGATCTAGAACCGAAAAAGTGCAAAAAGAAGTTGAAGTCATGAGAAAGGATTTAAGAGACCTTCACTTAGAAAATAAGAAGTTAAGAGTCACTATCAAGAATAGTAGATTAGGCAAATCGCCTGAGGAATGGAAGGAAGAATTGAGCAACGTAAAAGGCGGAATGGAGTTTTGGAAAGGGAAGGCGAAGAAAAAGAAGGAAAAGACTGCCCGGGTTATGATAGAATTGAGAAAAAAGAGCGCCAAATATGAGACTGTGTCTACTGAATTGATGACTAGCCGATCTGAATGCCAAGGGTTAAGAGAAAGAATAAGAGATTTGGAAGACACTTTACAAGCTCGCCAGCAACAATTGGATACCCTCTTGAAAGCCTTGGAAGAAAAGAACGACCAATATGATAGAGACACTCGCGCTTATAAAACAGACCTCCAAGAAAGAGAAATGCAACCTGGCTTCTTGATTAATGAAATTCGTGGAGCGGCCATGCACATGGTCCAAGTATCAGATGAAGCGGAGGATCTCAGTTGCCAATTTCCACCTAGCCAATGATCTAGCATATCGGAATTCTTAGAGCGAGTGAAGAAGTATAGTGATATAGCTAGAAAATTCGTGTAATGACCGAATCAAAAATGGTGAAATGTTTTGTAATAAACTCTTTTAATGAATGAAATGCCTAAATAGGGGCTATCTTGAAATCAACACCAAATTCTTGCATATGCATTCATGATTGACATTCATTTGACATTTATTCATTCATTCATTGCATGTACATATCCCGTAATCATTCACTAAGGTTAGAATCCTACAATTCACAGTTGCAACAATATAAAGGCTGGAATCACATCACTCGTATCGGACGCACCGACAAGCTAGAATAATGGAGATTGAATTTAATGAAAGGATCGAAAGGATGGAAAGAATCTAAAGGGAATTACAAGAACAACTAGCTAAGTTCCAGCAAGAAACAAGGGATCTGATAGTGAGATCTCGAGAGGAATCAATGGAACAAAAGGATCAAATGGCTAAGATGATGGAAATGATGTCAGCTTTGGTCAAGGGAAAAGGACCTATGCAGAGCCCCGATGTTATGGAACCTCAGTCGAGGGTTCATCACGATTAAAATCCGCTCTATTCCCCAGGACTCACTCCACTGCATACCCACGCAACACAAAGAGGGTACACCCAAAGGGAACCTATAGGTCTAAAGCAACAACCCGTGCCGCCTGCTCATTTAGGGCAAGGAATATTTATATAAACCCTGGAGTTAATCTTACTCATCCCAATGTTCCAAATTTAGATGATCCGGTAGAAATAGCCAGGTTGAAAATGGATGATTACGAGGTTCAGGAGAATTATAGGAGCTTAGAGGAAAGGCTCAAGACGATAGAAGGCACTGAAGTATTCTCTACATTGAGTGTCAAAGAGCTCAGTTTGGTACGCGATCTGGTTCTGCCTCCGAAGTTTAAAGTGCCAGACTTTGAAAAATATGATGGAACGAGTTGTCCAAAAGAGCATCTTATCATGTTTTGCCGAAAGATGGCTGGTTATGTGAATAAGGAAAAATTGCTAATACACTGTTTCCAAGACAGCTTAGTCGGATCGGCTCTTCGATGGTATAATCAACTTAGCAGAGAAATGATTCGATCATGGAAAGACATAGCATCAGCATTTTATGAATAGTACTAGCATGTGTCTGACATGGTGCCTGATCGGTTGACTCTGCAGAGGATGAAAAAGAAGCTGACAGAAACTTTTAGGTAGTACGCGCAGAGATGAAAGGATATCTCGGCACAAGTACAACCCTCTTTAACCAAAACTGAGATAGCGGTTCTTTTCATCAACACGTTGAAAGCGCCATTTTATGACAAGTTGGTAGGGAGTGCCATGAAAGACTTTACAAATATCGTGGTATCTGGGGAACTTATAGAGAATGCCATCAAAAGTGGAAGGATGAAAGTCCCCGAGAGCTAAAAAAAGAGGGGGCAGCACCCATGAAGAAAAAGAGCCTGAAATCCATATGGTGGGAACTGGAAGCCGCTATACTCCCAATTCATACCTAAATCAGCTCCGACCTCAATATCAACTATCCCCAAATATCTACTTTCCTCCCCAAAATCCTTACTACTAAACACCACCTTCTTACCCTTCTTACCCCGTATACGTCATAAATGATCAAAGACCAATCGCCACGCTCCCACAAAACACAATGCCCGCCCAAAACCATCCTAGGAAAGAACCAAGACCGGCGGCCCAATCCTGAGAAACTGCATTTTACTCCTATTCCTGTGTCATATGGGGAACTGTACCCAAAACTTTTGGAAAAACAATTAATATCCCCGTACTATATGGCACCCTTTAAACCTTCATACCCGAAGTGGTACGACCCAAACGCTAGTTACGTATACCACGCCGGAAACCAGGGGCACTCTACGGAGAATTGCATTGCCTTTAAAAAGAGAGTTCAAGGACTCATTGATGCGAACATTCTGCAGTTCGATGGTGCTAGCGATACGACTAGGAATCCATTCCCTAACCATGCTGAAGGGGATGTGAACACAGTGACGGAGGATTGAAATTTTCTAGGGATTTACCCTTACATACTTGGGAGTATTTTGAACAATGGGATTGTGGAAGAGACCTATATTTTAGAACTTATTTAGAGTAATGCTCAGAATCTGCTTACTGTCTTAGGCCCAGGGGCAATAAGGGCCCTTTTGTGAAATAGGCATCTGTCCAGAATCTTTATTTCAATGAAATGCATCTATTTGAGCGGATTCTCCTTTATTCTTTTATTCTTTGAACTTTTATTCAAATATTTTTTTCACTCTTCATTCATGATCATACCATGCAAATAATCGTCTTAAGAATCATTTATTCTTTAGAATATACCTCCGTGCCCACAATAGGTCCCCAAATATCAATGTCATGAACGACGCTATTATTGACCCCCTTTGGAGCAAGATATGTGTCTAGAGGGATCTCAGGACTTCAAAGATGACAGAGATTTTGCCTATCTTCTGATTCGTTATGGATGGCAGAATGAGATGAAAGACAGATCCTAATTTACAAAGGGTCAGTTGACATTGTGAGCTTGGAAAAAGATGAAGATCGAAGCCTAGCTCACCGTAGAAACAAGGCAAGACTATTGAGTTACTTCTAAGAATTCAAGGATGTTTTCGCACGATCATATTAAGATGCACTTGGGAACACCTTGAAGGAGGTCCATAAGGGTGTCTAAAGAAGACATGATAACAGTTGTACAATAGCTAGGCTAATCATGAGGATCGGATATTGTTGGTACACTATGGGAAGGGAATAGCATCAGTTATGTCGACAAGACTCACGTGCTTCTTCCATTTCTTCACAAACTTTTCAATGCATGGGGCATAGATATTCTGGGGACGATCTTGTCCAAAGCTTCTAGTTGACCTCATCATCGTGGTCATCATTTGCTTCGCTAAGAAAATGAATGTTGCTTCATATACCAATGTTATAAAATCGACAGTCATCAAAAAAAAAAGATGATCAAAGGCCAAAAAGAATCATGTTTTATAGTGCGCGACTGTACAGTGTCAAAAGATTACAGTTCGTTCAAAGATTAGGCGCCATATCACAATACAACAAAGGCTGCCCAAAAGAAAAATACAAAAAGTTATGAAAGGTGATCGAGACTTGTAAATATGGGCATAAGAAGCTACCTTTTACTCTTTATGCTTATTAAAGTTGACCAGGACCTTCACTGGGGGCATTAAAGGTGGTTCTGCCCATAGAAGTTAAGATTCTTTTTCTCTAAGCTTCGATTGAATCAAGAATTGGATGAAGTAAAATGTCTTCAGTAAACTTGACTGTAGAAAAGATTTGAAAGTATTCATCATAGTTAAATGTGCGAAAAATGGATAATGCTGAGTTATGACGAAAATGGTTCACCCAAAAGAATTTCATGGGAACCTGGTATTGCAGAAGACCCTTTCTATACAAAAGGATTTCAAAGAAAAATGAGAGGCCAAGGTGAAAACCCGCAAAGGGCGCTTTGTGACCTTCATTCAAAAACAAAAAAGAAAGAAAGAAAAAAGAAAAGAAAAACGGAGAGGCTAAGGTGAAAACCCACAAAGGGCGCCTTGAGACCAAAGGGGTTTTAAGTTGAAAACCTAAAAAAGGTGGCTCAAATTTTGTTCAAAGATGGGGCATATGATAGTCTTGCTATACTTGAATCGATAGTAAAGAAGTAGGCTATGTCTTGGGGCATCGACAAAGTACTCCAAATCCCCTAGACAAAGTACTCCAAATCCCCTAGACAAATGTTGAGCTCAAAATGATCTCAAAGGAGTTTGTACAGAGAAGATCAGGTTGCGATATCTAGGGCACCTAGCTTTCCATTTTACCCATTTTTGAATTTATCTTTGATTGTTTTATTCTTTTCAAAATACGCTTCCAATAAACTTGCATTTGCTTTCATTGTTCAACTTGTTTGTTTTGAGCTATGCCCTTAATCAATTTTCTTCTTGTCCATTAGTTCGATCCTTTTCAAGCATTTCGCATTGAAATAATGATGAATGGACTAATCATACTTTTATAAAAAGAGTTTCGCATATTACTCTGAAAGCTTTTAAATAGTACAGGAACCTGAAATAGGACTATTGTTTAAGAGCTCACCAAGTGTAAGAGTTGGAAATATTTGAGCTTAAATTAAGTGTGTTTCTTCAGATTTTCTGTCAAAGATATTAGCTGAATAGAAACTAGATATCGCGCCGGTGATGCAATCTCGCTGGAACAAGTTACAGATCCTATACCTATGAATTACAGTGGAATGGACCCTGAAATTACAGTGGGGCAAGTTGGTTGAGCAAAATGCAATTATTTCCTCAGGTTTTGGGTCGAAATACCAGCCGAGTAATAGGGCAGTGTACTACGTCAGTGATAGAGCCCTGATGGGCAATAAGTGATGACGCCTTGAGTATTTAAAAAAAAAGAGAAGAAGAAAAAGAAAAAAGAAAGAGAAAAGGAAAATCAAGATGAAAACCCGAAAAAGGAGTCTTGATTAACATAAAAAGGATTGGGATGAGAACCCGAAAGGGCGTCCTAATGAAGAAGATTTGGGCCCAAGGAGTAAGATGATTCAACAAGCAAGACTACAGCATTTGAAGTATTTTCAGAAGCTCGAAATTTTTTATGCAAGAAGTCATGCTCAAAAAGATTCCTGATTGAGAAACGTGGGAGAGTTCATGCATTGAGGATCTATAGCATTTTGAAATGACATACTCCAAACAAATGAAATGTTGAGTATTACCTGGATGAGAATTGGATAAGTACGAGAGCCTTAAAGTAAGGACAAAGTTCAATCGGGGGCAAAAGTGTGATATTTGAGAAACACAGATCACTCGTGAAACTTGGGGACAGGTACAAAGCTTGGAGAGAAAGTTAAGAGTCGAAGCAATAAGTGCAGATTGTCAAAAGTCATGACGAAAAAGGATATGTGACAGAAAGCCTAAAATGCATAGCATAATCATATGGGCATACAGGCATTTAAGACAAACATGTGCATATCGTGATAACATCATGCACGACATATTCAGGTACTCCAAAGAGAAAGAAGATACAATGATAGTTGTACTAAATCAAGGAAGAAGACACCCGAATTCATTAGATGAGAGATTTTGGGTATGTTTTTATTCTATTTTTCAAAAGTCAACTCATATTGCGAAAGGTGAGTTGAGCCTCAAGACACGTTGAGGTATTTCCAATTTATGTTTCAAAAATTGACTCATGTTGCGAGAGGTGAGTCAAACCTCATGTCACGCTGAGGTATTCTTAAGTTTTGTTTTTCAAAAATCAACTCGTATTGCGAGAAGCGAGTTGAGCCTCAGGTCACACGCTGAGGTATTTTCAACTTATGTTTTCAAAAATCAACTCGTATTGCGAGAGATGAGTTGAGCATCGGGTCACATACCGAGGTATTTTCAAATTCTGTTTTTTAAATTCTGTCATTTTCAAAAATCAACTCATATTACGAGAGGTGAGTTGAGCCTCAGAACACGCTGAGGTATTTTCAATTTCTGTTTTTCAATTTATGTTCAAAAATCAACTCATGTTACAGAGGTGAGTTGAGCCTCAGGACACACTGAGGTATTTTTAATTTCTGCTTTTCAATTTATGTTTTCAAAATTCAACTCATATTGCGAGAGGTGAGTTAAGCCTTAGCTCATACGTTGAGGTATTTTTAATTTCTATTTTTCAATTTATGTTTTTCAAAAGTCAACTCATATTGCGAGAGGTGAATTGAGCCTTGGCCCACACGCTGCGGTATTTTCAATTTCTATTTTCCAATCTATGTTTCAAAATTGATTCATATTGCGAGAAGTGAGTCGAGCCTCAGGTCACATCGAGGTATTTTTAAGTTTTATTTTTCAAAAGAATCAACTCATATTGCGAGAGGTGAGTTGAATCTTGAGTCACACGCCAAGATAGTTTCAAATTGTGTTTTTTCCCAAAGAGGGTCAACTCATATTGCGAGAGGTGAGTTGAGGCCCGAATCACATGCTGAGATATCTTTGAATTCTATTTTAATTTTCGTTTGTTTCAAAAATCAACTCATATTGTGAGAGGTAAGTTGAGCCTCAGGTCACATATTGAGGTATTTTAAAATTTTGTTGTTTCAAAAAGTCAATTCATATTGCGAGAGGTGAATTGAGTATCAGGTCACACATTGAGAATAAAGACTGGAGCCGATCGAAGAGACCAGATTTTGCCTCCCTAAAGTTGTAGTGAAACAGATCAAAGACAGTGAGTCTCATATCCTTGAAGCTACGGTGGAGCATATCGAAGTTACTTGAAGAAGAGGAATGCCAAGAAGTAGGGATCCTACAAGACCAGGCAAATTTGGCCCTTTTGAAGTCTTTGCTCTATTCTCGTTACACAATAATGAGCAAAGACGGGCAGCTGTACGGGCCTAAATTTGCCCGGGCCCAAACCACTAAACAACTTTTAAACCAAATAAACCAAAATAAAAAAAAAAACAGAAACCAAAAAAAGTCCAAATTAACAAATAATAGTCAAAGTCCAATTACATCAGCCCACAACAACCAAACCCACTAAACAAAACCCTAACCCAATCAACCCAGTACCCAAATCAGATTCTAAGCTAGCCGAAAACCTTAACAGCAGAACGCGCCGCTCCTCCACGTGCTTGGTCAGCACGTCCGAGACCCGAGGCTCGGCTCCCCTAGCACTAGCACCAAAATGGAAGTCTGCCTCTATTGACTTCTTGTACGTCTGCAAAAAAGACAACAAAGAGGGAAACATCAACAGAACATGAAAGCAGAAGAAAACAGAGACAAAAGTAGCAAATGGCAACAGAGAGCAATAAAAACCAAAACAATAACAATAGCAGTGAGGTGTTGTAACTCATTTGGCTATAAAGCCATCACAAACAAATGTAATCAGGGGGAACTCTGGAAATTAAAAAAAGGGATTTTGAATACGAAAAAGGGGGTAAAGATACAAGAAAGAAACAGTAATAAAAACAGATCGGAAATTTCAAAGGTTCTTTGGATTTTTCTTTGTGGTATTCTTTTATTCTGAAGATTTCTATTCTTGTTTTCATTATTATTATTATTCTATATATCCGAATAACAAGGGTAAAAAGAGAAAAAGGAGTGCTCACCGGAGTTCCCACGTAGCCACGTCGTCATTCCAAGGTTCAGTCGGAAGAGGTCCCCCCCGTCGTGACCGAATCGGGCCGAAAGGAGAGAAACAGTTCTTCGAGTTCATTCGAATCAGGGGCTGAAAAACCCATTTTTTAGCGTTATTGACCACCAAATATGGTGGTGGCACGGTGGTGCGGCGAGCGGAGGTAAGCGTTAGTTTCTAAACCCTAGCAAAGAGTGAATATTTGAGAGAGGGATTTAATGATGTTTTTTTAAAAATGAGAAGGGAAAATGGGATTAAAAATTTTTTTAAGTCTTTTATATTGAAAGCAAAACGGCGCCGTTTGAGGTAAGAGGAGTCCACGTGTTGACCCGACCCAAGGGGCCAGATCCGCGTGTTTTCCCTCTAAGGGGAAATTTTCGCAATCGGTCCCTCTTTCTTGCAATGCCCGTCGATTAAGTCTTTTGCTCATTTTGAGATTTGGCCTAAACTTTCATCCCGTTTTCATTTCGGTCCTCCCCTGTACTGCGTGTCTTGGAATAAATGGGCTTATTTCACTTTTAATCCCCATTATTAACGCGCGCGTTCGAATAGGTCTTATATGTCGTTTTTATTTTAAAATTAATCCCAAGAGCTCTATTCCGTTTCTTATTTCGTCCTTCTAAGCATTGCTTATAATTATTCTATTTTTATTATTATCATGTTTTTACTTAATACGTATACATATATTATTATGTTTTTTTCTTTTAATATTATATCCTCAATACTACTATATATGTATATGTTTTTAATTATTATATTATATGTATATATATATGTATATACTTTTAACATTATTATATATTTATTTTAATATACATGTACATACTTTTACGTAATACCATTAGTAGTTATTTTTTTATTTTTATTACTACCATTTTCTAATATATGTTGTAGATGTTTTTGTATAAATTATGTATATATTCTTACCTATATTATATTTAATTCCATATTATGTATATATAGTATCTTTTGTATATTAAAAATATATTTCTAATACTAGTGGCTTATATTTTTTTTATCTCATTTCATGAATATACACCTTTATATTGTCTCATGTATTTTTTAATAACTATTATGTATATATCTTTTAATACTGTGTATATACTTTTAATACCATTATTATGTTTATATTTTAATGTATTTATGCATGCATACAGATAACATTATTAGTGTTTTTATTATTATGTTTTCGCCGCCTTGCTAACTGTTATTATATATTTATATATATATATTCATTGTTTTAGTTCGAATTTAATACCATCATTATCATGTTTAGCATCATATGCATTGTTATTATTTTTATCTATTATCTGCTTCGTAAATTCTTAACTCTTTATTGTTATTCGCATGTTTCGGATTTGGCATATTAGATTACATCTTATTTCAACACCGATGTTAGTTTTCGTATTATTTTTAAATATTTTCATTCGTGTTTTAAAATTAATTTCAATAAACAAGGCAACGTGTCGATTTAACATTAAATCGTCAATTTCATCGCTATGTTGGATGAATATTGTCGGCTTGTGTTAAAAACGGAACATCCTTCTCAAGAACTGAAATTTAAAGATTCTCGTGCTTCGATCGGATCACGATTAAATTTTAAATGGAATTCGCATTTTTGAAAATCAAGACGACGCGTGTTTAATAAGATACCAATTTTGGGCGTCACGAGGGTGCTAATACCATCCTCGTGCGTAACTGACTCTCGAACCTTATTTTTCTCTAATTTTTAACGTAGACCTAAACCCGGCCTTCTTTTGTATTCAAAAATATTTCAAAAAAGAGGATTTATTAGGTGTCCGATCACACCTAGAAAAAAGGATCAGTGGCGACTCCCCTTTTAAATAAAATCGAATTCCGATTTCCAAATTTTCAATAAATCACCTCAATTAGCGACCCATAAAAATTTTACGTCGCTACAATGTGATTTATAAAATTTTAAAAATATTAAAATATGTAATATTTTTAATAAATTTTAGTAAATTTTTATATTTTATAGTTTTTTATTTCTATAAATTTAGTTTTTTTCTATTTTTAAATAATTTTGTAAAATTTTTTAATAATTTTTGTCATTTTTAAAGATTTTTCGTTATGACATAATTAAGTTAATGTCACTTATTAAGTAAAACCAAACATAGAGAATATCCAGTTTGAAGGTCCGTATTTTAATTTACTTTATTTAATTAAGACGAAAGGCGGAAACCATTTTGTACTTGATTTTATGAGTTCACAACTCAGTTTCTCCACGGTTTGTTGATTCTTTTCAAGTTTTTCTTATTTTTCCCTATTTTCTATTTTATTTTTAAAATTACATTACTATCATTTTTGGAAACTTTTATATATTTTTTAATTTTGGTCATCTCCAATCTATTTTACCATTCAATTTTAATGAGCTCAGTCATGCAAGCTTGCCATTAAATTGAATACTCATACAGAATGATTTAATATTTTAGTTGTTTTCCGGCCCAAATCATAAGCAATTATTATTCAGTGTCAGTCTTATTTTGAAGATAGATTAGATGTCACACTCTCATGACAAACTTTTATTTTTTATTTTATTTCAAGTTTTACAATATTTTAAAAAAATTATTTGTGTATTATATGTTTTGTCTATAGAAATCACAAGGACTAATTACTACTCAAAACTTATTATGTCTCAACTTTCTAATTGATTTCATCACATTTTTCCATGCCAAAATTTTGTTCTTAATTGATTTAAAGTTTTACAGTTTTTATTTTAAAAATATATTTTAATCTATTATATATTTTGTGAATTTGGTATTCAATTAACATGTATACTAATAGATGCTATTTTACAGGTAATTTACCACCCATCACCAATGCTCCAAAGCTTGAGTTTCTTTTATTGTGGAGAAATAAGCTTAGTGGAAAAATTCCCAACTCTATCTCCAATGCTTCCATGCTTAAGATTCTAGACTTGGCACAAAACTTATTCTCTGGCCCAATCCCTAAAATGCTTGGCAACTTAAAACACCTTGAAGTGCTCTAACTCTTTGACAATAATTTGATCACAGGATCTGCTACTGCTCATGAGTGGACCTTTCTTTCTTCTTTGACGACTTGTAGGAATTTGAGAAAAATAGATGTTTCAGGAAATCCATTGAGTGATGTTCTTCCTACTTATATCGGGAACCTTTCAAAATCCCTTCAATACTTTTATGTCGAAAAGTGTGAGCTTAAAGGCAATATTCCTATGGAAATATGTAACTTAAGCAACCTATTGCTTTTACAGCTTAGCTATAATAAATTAAGTGAGTTTATTCCAACATCAATAGGAGGACTACGAAGTCTGCAAGCTCTAACTCTTTCCTCTAATAAATTAGGAGGGCCTATATTAGAAAGCCTTTGTGGTTTGGAGAGACTATACGAAATGTTTTTAGGGTTGAATAAGCTGCATGGATCCATACCCTCTTGTTTGGGTAATATTTCTTCTTTGAGATAGCTTTACTTAAATTCCAACAAATTGAGCTCTGCAATACCCTCAACTTTGTGGAATCTTAAAGATAACTTAGAAATAGATTTATCATCAAACCATCTTCACAATTCACATGCTATTGATGTTGAAAATTTGAGGAGTCTTGTTAAACTAAATTTATCAAGGGATATTCTCATAGGCGATATCTTATCCACATTTGGGAGTCTTCAAACTTTGCTTTCATTAGATTTATCAAATAATATACTTTATGGTGATATCCCTGAATCATTTGGTGGTTTGATTAGTTTGGAATTCTAGGAATATGCAATAGCAATCTCTCTAGAGTTATTCCTAAATCTTTGAGAAAGCTTTTAGATCTAAAGTATTTTAATGTGTCTTTCAATGGACTTGAAGGGGAAATTCCCTTCGAAGGATGTTTTTCAAACTTTTCTAGCACATCATTCATGAAGAATTATGCACTTTGTGGTCCCCCTAGATTGCTAGTCCCACCTTGCAAAAACGACAGCCGTAAAAATTCCCGAATGGCTATATTGCATGCTTTAAGGTACGGTTTACCAACAATTGGTATTGTCATAGTACTAACTATCGAAACCATTTTTAAATTTGGAAAAACATGGATCGACTTTAAAAATATGGAGTCGCCACCAATCTTTTTCAAGGTGTGATTGGGCCACCTTAAGATTGATCATTTTAATAAAACGTTTGGATTTATTAAAACAATGATTTTGGTCTACAAAATTTGAGAAAACGGGTTCAGGAGTCGGTTACGTACGAGGAAGGATTAGCACCCTCGTAACGCCCAAAATTGGTACCCAATTGATTAATTGATGTCTTGGTGTCGAAAAAATTGAAAAGATTTTAAAATAAGATCCTTTTATTGAAAAGAAAATCAGAGTAAATTAGATAAAATGTAAAGACCTACTCATCTCAAAGGGGGAAAATGTCGTACCCAGTAAGTTAGGATTCAACACTTCTAACCTTTGAAACCAAGCTTGTCTTTGATTTTCAAAACTCATGCATTAAGGTTTAAAAAGGATGTCTGGTTACTTGGGCCTTATGAAAAATCGGAACCCAGAAAGTTAGGGCACAATTCCTCAAAATTTCCAAATATCAAACATTGACTTAGTTTTTGGAATCCTTACCTCAAGGTAACAAAACGTCGCATTCAGTGAATTAGGGTGCGACATCTCGAGTTCTCGAGGATAAGTTTTTATTTGAAACCCACGTATCTTGTTTTCAAAAGGGTACTCGGTTACTTAGGATCAACGAGAGAAATCGAAGCTCAGTAAGTTAGGGCACGATTCTCTCGAAGCTTCCAAATATCAAGCATTGCCTTGTTTTGAAGAATCATTTTTATGAATTTGAGTAAAATGTAATGTTTAAAGTTATGCGTAACATAAATTAAATGAACGTGAAAACGTAAACAATGATAATAAGAGCAAAATAATCACAGAGAAACAAATAAAAAATGTCGACAATACAATGAGTAAATAAGTGACAATTAATAAAAAAAATTTAAATAATCAAATAAAGGGAAAAGTTGAAAAAAATAAGAAAAAAATAAGGAAAAAATAAAATAAAAGAAATAAAAATAAAAAGTAATAATATTAGTAGAAATATAAATAGATAAATAATAATTAGGTAAATAATAATAATATTAGAATAACAAAATAAATATAAATAGAAACATAATAATAATAGCAATAATATATTAAATTAGTTAATTTGAAAATAAAATAGCGAAAATAAAAACAAAAGGATTAAATCAAATCTTAAAGCAAAATTTTAGGGCAAATCAAAAATAAATAAAATGAAATGGACCAATTTGAATGTGCGAATAACAAGGAGGGAACAAAAGGGAAATGATCTCTACCTCCAAAACGCACAGCTTCAAGGAGGATCAAATGCAGTCAAAACAAATCTTAGGGCCAACAAAATAATGAAAACTTAATTGCAAAATAATAAAAAACGGAAGGGCTAAAAATAATTGGACGAATTTAGAAAAAACGAAGAAATCGAAATGAAATGGACAGAATTCCCATTTAATTGAAAGAGAAAAGAAAATAATTCAATTTCAATAGAAATAGGAAAAGAGAGAATAATCCAATTCCAAATGAAAGTAAGAACACTAAAAGTAACCCCCTTTCAAAGAACAAGATACCCCTATTTATATACATGGGGTTTACTAAAAATAGCCTAACTAATTTAATAATAAAATAAAATAAAATAAAATAAAATCTTTCTATTTTTAGCCTTTTACCAAGTCAACAAAATTGGATAATCCCTTGGTTTTCTCAATCTTTTTGATTTGGCCATAATTTAATGATTGTCTTTCAATTTGACCCTTTTTGGCTTCGATTATTATTTTTTTCGGGCCCAGGCCAAAATTGGCCTATTACACTAACAGTGTTAACTATTATGTATAGAAGACATCAAAGTAGGAGTACAACTCTACCAATTAAGGATGATTTGTTGTCTTTGAAAACATTTAGAAGAATTTCACATGCTGAACTTTCACGAGCAACTAATGGATTTGAGGAAAGCAATATGCTTGGTTCAGGGAGTTTTGGATATGTATATAAAGGGAGGCTTTTAGATGGAATGGAAGTTGCAATAAAAGTTTTCAATTTGCAAACAGAGGGAGCATTTAGGAGTTTTGACATTGAATGTGATGCTATGCGTAATATAGTTCATCGTAATATTGTGAAGGTCATTACTTGCTGCTCAAATGTTGACTTCAAAGCCTTGATGCTTGATTACATGTCTAATGGAAACCTTGTGAAATGGTTACATTCTGAAAATTGTTTCCTTAATATCATACAAAGGGTCGACATAATGATAGATGTTGCGGTAGCTATAGAACGCCTCCACAATGGACATCCAACACCCATAATTCATTGTGACATAAAACCAAGCAATATTTTACTAGATGGAGACATGGTTGCACATGTTGGAGATTTTGGCATTGCTAAATTGTTGGGAGAAAGTGAAGTAATGAAGCAAACCATGACTTTTGCAACTATCGGGTATATGGCACTAGGTGAATTCTTTTTTTTTTTTTTTTGTATGATTATTTTCCTAATTTGCATTTTATATTTTTTTTTCATGTGTATGTGGATATATAGTTGAACAAGCATTTTAGAAATAATTCAGGATTAATGATGTTCTAATTATACTTGAAATGCAGAATTTGGTTCAGCAGGAATTGTTTCTATAAAATCTGACGTCTATAGTTATGGGATCGTCCTTATAGAAACTTTCACAAGGAAAAAGCTAACTAATAATTTTTTGTGGAAGAAGAGACTATAAGGCATTGGATGGAAAGTTCATTGTCTAAAGGAGCGATAGAATTTGAAGATGTTGATTTATGAAGAAGAGAGGATGAGTACTTTGTTGTTAAAGCAAATTGTATTTCATCTATTATGGAGTTGGCTTTGAATTGTTCAGTTGAGTTACCAGAAGAAAGAAAAGATATGAAAGATATTGTGGTTGAGCTGAAGAAAATCAAACGAAGGTTGCTAACAGAGATGGTGAGTAATGAGTACACTTGTGGTTTTTAATTCACACTTAATTTTATCTTTAATTCAACATTTTTAATCTATTCTGGAATTTTAATCATATATAATATGTCGGTATTTGTAAAAATTAATAAACTATTTTTTTTCTTTTGCTCAATTATTTGCTCTCACGTACTAGGCTCTCTTCAAAATTCAAACTTCTTTTGCAAAATCAAAATGGAAACCAATAAAATGAGCGACAAGCCTTCCCACGAATTACGGTTTATGGTAGCTTTTGGACATCAAGTTATTTTCTTCGTTAGATTGGATTTTCTTAGTTTCTTTTTTCATTTACAGAATAATTTTATTTTAATCTTTTGCCAAAGATTTTATTATGGGCGAAGCCAGAAAATCTTTTTAGGGGTGAAATTAAATTGTAATTTTTACGATAGTAAAAATGTAATTTCCCCATTTTAATAGCCTATATTTTTATAATTTTTAAAGGATTAAATCAAAATTTTATCATTTTTTGAGGGGCCAAAATACAATTTTTTGTTTATTAATTTAAAATTTAAAAAATTTTAAAGGCCTAAATGAAAAATTTTTCATTTTAAGGGGGGGTCGGGACCCTGGCAACTCCCCTGGGTAAGACCCTATTAACAAAGCCCTCAACAGATGATATTATTCTCATGTTAGGGTTTTGTCTCTTGATTCCGCTAAGAGCCCTACGGGTTCATGGAGATGGTTGCAAGGTAAAGGCTACACATGCATTGGTTGGTAGTTTGAATCCTAATGCACATATCCTCAATGATTATTCCGCAGAGGTTGGGGATAAAATCTCGACATGGGGACACTACCATGAGTTGTTGAGGGCAGCACCGATTGCCTAGCAAACAACACTCGAAAGACTTCTCCTAAAGGAGTCGATCTCCCTCAACAAAAACTCAAGTACAAGGTCTATTATGGGTGATCGTAGTTTATCCAATCAATGAAATATAAGTTTTATTTGTTTTCAAGTATTTTCTAACACTTTCTCTTTATTTTCTTCTAAAATTTTCAATTCAGAGACAAGTATAACACAATGGTCTTAATTGAGCTAGCTTGCCTGGTCAGGTAATTTGTTACTTTCCATTTATTTAGAGTGTTTTGTATTTAATATTGTCATAGTTGAAAGTATCATTCATAATCTAATCTAATTATGTTTTTGGCTAGTGGCTGTTGATCATGGAAAACTAAAGGAGGCCAATAAGAAGAACGAAACTCCACATCTTTACTATCATGTTCTACAAAATCAAGAGACTCTTTTCTCGATGAAATTTGTATTGCGCTATATATCAATGTTTCATGGATTATGTTGTTTTTCTAATGTAAGAGTGGGGTTTTGCCAATATTGCATGAAAAATCAAGGTAATATTTGCCAATGCTTAGCTTAATCAACTCTAATGTGCTGTGGATTTGATTTGTCTTTACAGTATTTAGAGATTATTTTGTGAATGTTAAATTGCCTTTGGGCCTTTCAAAGAAATTCAGCAAGCCTACAAGTCATTTAATTACCTTTGGACCTCCCATGAAATTTTTATATATGAAACATACAATATATGGCTTGAATTTCATAATTATATTATATATAATGAATCATTTGTTTCTTTTTTACTGACTCCACCAAAATAACTGTTGTAGGCCAATTCTGGCCTGGTTACAAACAAACCCAACCTAAACAACTAAGCCTAACACCCTAAACGGACCTAATACAGACCTACCCAACTAATGGCCCAAATTTAGACCCAAAATCACCCTAGCCCAAAATGAAATCCCCAAACCCGTACAGCCCAACATTAGACCCGGTTACATCAAACCCTAACCCTAATCCCTTGGCCCCGTAACCACCCTCCCCACCTGCTCTCTGCCACTGGTTACTCCAACTGCTCCTCAACGTCTGCATACCCTGCAAAAACAGAAACAACACGTAAGTCAGAAGAAGAAATAGCAAAGAGATAATGACTTGTAATCGGCTATAAAGCCAGAGAAAAACATTTGTAAAAAAAAAACACTCCTTTTCTAAAAAACAGAAGCAATATACGAGAATTTCACTCTTCAAAAAACTACAAACACAGCAGACAGTGATATTGCAGCAAAGGGAAACCCCCGATTGGGAACTAAAACAGAACTAAAACCATAAAACAGAAGGCAAACCCTAAATTTTTTGCGGTTCTGTTTTCTTCATTTTTCATGAATAATATATATATTGACACATATTTTTTTTTCAATAAATAGTAAGAAATAAAAATAAAAATTAAAAATTAAAAAAAATTTCAAAAATCTTACCTTTTCCGGCCACCGTGTATGGTGGCTGGCACCGGCGCCGGTGACTGGACGGTGGTCGGATCGACCACCGGGAATCGCCCCGGTCACCCTCCCCTTTCCCTTCTTTCCCTTTCTCTCTTCTTTTTTTCTTTCCCCTTCACCAAATGATTTTTTTTCGCTGAAACGGGCCTTTTATAGCCCTCCAAAACGACACCGTTTTGGTGTCAAAACCCGGGGCTAAAACGACGTCGTTTTGCCCTGGGTCGGATCGACCCGACCCTCACCTGCCTAGGATCCGCGTGTTTTTTAACGGAAGGGCTATTTGTGTAACACCCTCTAACCCCAAACCGGTCCCGGAATAGGGTTACAAGGCATTACCAGACAAATCAGATAATTTACAGATAATTCTTAATAAATAAATAAACAAGAAAATTATTATTTAACAATCAATTTTAGTATGATCATATTTTACTTTATTAATTGATTTCATTCATGATTTTTTTTTATAAAAATTTCGGCAGCATTTTTTTGCTTATTTTTACATAAACCTCCTGCAAGTTTAAACCAGAAATAAACCATTCCAATTTACTTCCACATAACATATAACTATATACCATTTTTCCCATTCAAAATATTAAATATATACAAATGACAACCTAAAACCTAGTACATGCCACATTACCAAAAGATAAGATTTTCACCACAAAATAAGCTGGAGTCGGAGATGATTTGAATGCTGAACCGAACTCTACTTTACCTAACCTGCGCACAGAGAACAACCGTACGCTGAGTATTGGAAATACTCAGTGGTATTATCATAATTCAATTCATAACATCAAATCAAGTTCAAAGCATAAATGCACAAGTAGTCATTTGAATATGCCAACTCATATCACATTAATGTCATTCAAATGATTATAAAATTTTCGCCAACATGTAAACACTTAATTCATAACACAATTTCTTTTCACATTTTGTATCATCATTTTCTTTCACCTTTCATTCGATAGTTCAGATAATCAGATTCAGATAATTTTGCTCATTTCACTTATAGGCCCTATTAACCTGACTCGGACCAAGGTGGATACACGGATCCAACCAAACACACCAGAGTGGCGACCAACGCCTCATCGGATAGTTCGAAGTAAATCAGATCTATGGCACACCAAGTACCTCATCGGCCAAGCCGAAGCAACGTGGCTACCAAAGCCTCATCGAAACTATCCGAAGTAAATCTATGGCACACCTAGTGCCTCATCGACTCGAGGTCGAAGAATCCCTGAACACTTCCAATCCTATGGCATGCCAATTATATCCACTAAGCCCGACTAGTTAATAGGGTTTCGATCACATTTCCATTTCCGAAACATTTTCACATTTCAATCAATTCTCTTACATTTCTCAATGTAATCACAAATAATCAACAATTCACATTCAAGTCATTTTCATGCACATTCATATTTACATAAAGCAATTAAATATGCAATAATAAATACTTTGAATTATGATAATACAAACCGATTTCTCCGAGCTATTCCTCGACCACTTTCTCTTTCCCCTTCGTATTGGTTGCCTCGGTTTCTTTGTTTGCTACGAAAATTAGCATAATTATAATTAATTAATATAATACAATTCAATTTAATTCACAAGCCTAAACATGCAAATTTGATCATTAAGCATAAGCTGTCTATTTAAGTCATTGTTACTAAATTATTTATATCTTGAGCTACGAAACCCCAAATTAATATCCGTAAATTTTCCTTGAAACTAGACTCATATATCTTCTTACCATAAAATTTTCATAATTTTTGGTCTAGCCAATTAATACAGTTTATTCATTTAAATACTCCCCTGTTACTCCATTTGACAGTTCTGACCTCTCTCTACTAAAAATCAATTAGCTCATTGTACAGAACACGAATAAGGTTCTTGTTTATTTCTTTTGAAACTAGATTCATTAAGGAGCTCACAAATATAAATTACACTTCATAATAATTTGTTTACAATTTTTAATGATTTTCCAAAGTCAAAACAGAGTGTCTCGAAATCACCCTGAACCAGTCTTACAAAATTTCAAATATCTCTTGATTCATAAATTCATTGCTCACATTGTTTCTACTATAAGAAACTAGACTCAATAAGCTTTAATTTCATATCTTATTCATCCTCTAATTCAATTCCTACAATTTTTAGTGAATTTTCAAAGTCAGACCATTGCTACTTCCCAAAACTGTTTTGATGTAAAATACTAATAACCAAATTTATAACATCAATTCACACCTTATTTCTATTCAATTTCCATCAAAATATTCATATAACTATCAAATTTTCATCATTTTTCCATAATTCCGAATTTCTTTCAATTTAATCCCTAAAACTCAAAACTTATGGCTTGTTTTACAATTAAGTCCCTAATTCAATTCAAATTCACAATTTTATCAAATTAATCCCAAATCTCACCATTTTCTTAACATAAACCCTAATCAAACTTCCATTATTTTCTAATATTTTCACATGAATTCAAGAGAATCTTTCTCTAAAGCTTTAAAAACATCAAAATTATAAAGAAATGGACTTAATTAACTTACCAAATTAATCTTCAAGCCTTAATCCTTCAATTTCCCCTTTTTTCTTCTTTCTTTCTTTCTTTCTTTCCTTTTCACGTTTTCTTCTCTGTACTCTTTTGTTCTTTCTTTTCTTTTCTTCTTTTTGTTATTTGTTTTATTACTAAATTACTTAATTATTAAAATATCTTTTTAATTACCAATTAAAGTTAATACACATGTGCCATTAAAATTCCCACACTTGTTTTAATCCTTACCATACACTTGTCATTATCACACAATTTAATAAAATAATATTTACACAATTAATAATAATTACAACAAATAAATAATTAAAATTACTTAAATTCTAAGTAAATACACACATAAAATACAATTGGACCAATAATACACATACACATGTATTTATTCATCATTAAACACATGTCACTTTTATGGTTTAATTACTAATTTAATCCCTTAATAATTTTTCTATTCTATAATTAAACTTTTGCACTTTATTCAATTTAGTCTTATCTACTATTTGTTTCTAATTAAATTAGATTCACTTAATCAAAATCTAATTTAACTCCTAATTATCCTCATAAATATTTTAAATAAATATTACGGACTTAATTTTTTTTTTCCTAAGATAGAGGCCCTACGACTCGTTTTTTTTTTCCGGTGCCCGGGAATTTGGGTCATTACAATTTGCGCGTTTAGCCCTTCCGTTTTTTCAAGGCTATACAATTAAGTTCTTCGTGTCTTTTAAATTGGCCCGTTAATTTACCCTGCGTTACAATTTAGTCCCTCCTGCCACGACGCCGTTTTAAACACGTGGTGAAATTGCTCCTTTGGCCCCTGTACGTTCCCCTCGTGTTCGTGTTGATCCTCTTACTTTTGTTTTTTAATTCCAAATTTGCCCGAAACCTTTTGATTTAATGCAATTTCGTCCTTTTTTCCTTCTTCTCACTGTTTTGTTTTTTTACTTTAATATTAGTTATATTATTAACCACATTTATTATTATTATTATTATTATTATTATTATTATTATTATACTATACTTAATATTATTATTTTAAATATTATACTATATTTAGTATTATTATTTTAAATATTATGGTTTTACTATATACTACTATTATTATTACCTATTTTTTTAATATACTTACTAGCATAATAATTATTATTATTATTTTATTATATTTATATCATTGACATTAAGTTTTAGTTATATTTTAATATATTCATATATGTGTATATATTCAATATTATTATTAGTTATATCTTAGTATTAATATTTCCAATATGTATATATATATTGTGTATATTTAATCTATACGTTACATATATATATTCTTTTAATATGTCCTATGTATATACATATATATCATTATTACGTATGTATATTATTGTGCTATATCTTTTAAATACTATTATATATATATATATATATATATATATATTTAATGTTATATTTTATATTTGTATTTTATATATATATGTTTATCCCCATATTTTACTATCTTATGTATATATTTTTAACTATATTATATATATTTTTTAATATCCTATTATTCGTATGCTTTTTATATTATCATTTCATAATATCGTATATTTTTACGTATTATGTGTATATTTTTGTATATGTCCTTTTAATATTATATCTTTTCATATATTACGTATATATATATCTTCAATACATTTTACATATATTATAATTATGTATATATATATGTGTGTATATATATATATATATATATATATCTTTTAAATGTCATAAGTTTTATAATATTTACTATCTTATATATACTCTTACCATGTCACGTGTTTTTGTTATTATACTATTCATATTATCTCGCGTGTATATTATGTTATAACTATGTCATACTCTTTGTTATCCTTTTTATCACGTTTTAATATTAATTGCATCACTCTTTCAAAGAGGTATACACTTCATTTAATCCAAAAATGTTTTAAAACGAGGTAATATTTTCGTGTTTAGAGACCCGGGAAATAGTGCCCTAACGTGCTGGGTTGCGATTTCTCGTTCGTCTAAATACCTAAAATACCCTCCCAAAATTTGCAACTCGCGAGATAACTTTAGTTTCGAGGAATTTAAGAACTTCGTGTCCAATCGTGCTGGATGTGATGTTCGTATTCTTCGGAAGCGAAGGAATCTCGATTTTTCAACCCAAATCATCCCAATTTCATTCAAAATGTTTCAAAAACGAGGCAATGTTTTTGTGTTTAGTGATTCGGGAAATAGTGCCCTAACGTGCTGGGTTGCGATTTCTCGTTCGTCTAAATACTTAAAATACCCCCTAAATTTTGCAACTCGCGAGATAACTTTAGTTTCGAAGAATTCAAGAACCTCGTGTCCAATCGTGCTAGATGTGATATTCGTATTCTTCTGATGCAAAGGAATCTCGATTTTCTACTCAAATTATCCCTGTTTCAAAAAAGAATCATATTTCTAAATCTTTCCAAATTTCAGCTTAAAGACAGAAAATTGCTCAATTCGGTACCAATTTTGGGCGTTGCAGGGGTGCTAATCCTTCCCCGTGTGTAACCGACTCCTGAACCTTATTCTCGATTCGTCGTAGACCAAAACATTTTATAAGGTGATCCAATCGCACCCAAAAAGGTTGGTGGCGACTCCCCATTTTCATTTTTTAAGTCGACCTCCGTTTTTCATTAAAAAAATGGTTTCGACAATAACCATTAACATTATATTTTGGCTTGTCTAAACATGTGTTTTTTCTTTTTTATTTTGTTAATAAAAAATAAAAATTTATTTTAATCTTTAAAAAATTTATAATTTCAACCTTTAAAAAAGGAATTTTTATTTGTCAAACTTCCACAAATGCTAACCTATATATTATTGTTAATCCAAATCGAATATTGGGTTTAGGGTTGAAGCAAACTTAAAGAGGCAGGCAGGGGTATTGCCCAACCAAAATAGGAAAAAAATTCTATTAAGACCCTTTAAAAAATAATAAATTAATACATGATAAAATTATATTTTAACTTTTCAAAATTTTATAATTTAATTTTAATTCTTCTATAATTTTTTTTTTAGATTCACCCCTATTCAAAGCTTCAAGCATTATTTGGTTTGGTAGTATAGCATAGTTGTTGGAAAATTGAGTGGACTAATTTGTTTCAAATTTTTCAATCCCACTCGCCCGTGTGTGATAGCTCCAATATCCACAGGCTCGTGTCACTTACCCACATGCCTGTGTGGGTTTTGGGGTTTTGAATTTTTGTCTCTTTAAAATGGTATTCTAATTTGTTTAAGTTACAATTTAGTCCCTAATAATAAAACTTGAATTAGACATAGTAAACGAACTCTAATTAAGCTGAAAATTTTAGGCTTGCATAACTTGACTAAAAGAAGGTTGGTAAACACTTAGATCTAAAATCGAGTTAATTTTACAATAGGTGGTAAAATGACAAAATTGCCCTTAGGTTAAATTACCTATGAAAAGTTTAAAATTGGCTCATAATTTACTTCTACATTAATAAATAACTAATAATTAGATAAGATTGAGGTGTTATAAGGTCAGGGTGTGTCCTGGGTGGTCGTTAGCTGGAGAGTCACTTAGGTGGCTAACGTAATACTTCGAATTCGGGCTGGTCTATCCTGGTCTGGTTTGGGGTGCCACAGTTTATCATAGGGTTCATCTCTTTTAGATATTTAGAAAATTAGTTCATGCTTAAAAATAAAAACATCCAAAGGGCAATATAACTGAAAGAAATAAAAAAACACCTGATAATCTCCTAAGAAATCAACTGGGAATCTTTAATCTTGATAAAAATCTACTTCAGAGTCAGCTTCAATGGTGTCTTTGGATTTGTTTTCTTAAATATTCTAGGGAGGTTCTCTCCTATCTTCTTATGTTTTTCATATATACGTATTAAAATGCTCGAAAAACCTAAAATTCACATTTTTTCATAGTTCAGAGTGAAAACTACGAAATTGACATGACCTGCCACATGACAATGTGGATCACATGGTCATGTGGAATACGTCAGCCTGTGTGAGTCCTATAGTTTGCCCCCATTTTCGCTCATTTTCCTCCCAATGTTCTATTAAGCATAAAAACACAAATTGAAAGGATTAGGAGCATAAAATTCATAATTAACATCGAAAAATCAACCAAAAACACATTAAGAATGATGTTAAAACATATTAATTTTAGCACTTATCAAATATCCCCACACTTAAGCATTTGTTTGTCCTTAAGCAAAATTATCAACCTTTATTCAAGTTAATCTCCCTCAATTTATTGTTTTCGCTGACAATGCCTTAAGAATAATCTACAAATAATCATGCACTGGAATTTAAAACTAGCATGACACTAAAGAATAAAAGCAATCTAAGCAAAAATTTGTGAAGCACAAAAAACATAGGCATCTCCTCTATCTCAATAATTACCTGAAATTCAAACTCAACAATAATCAATACCCTAACTAAAATTCACTCAAAGCACTCCACCACTATAAAAACAAATCGAGATGATAGACAAATCAAGAGGTCTTTAGAAAGTTGCAACAGGGCTTAGGCTAAGGGTACGAAAAAGGTCATAAAAGTTGGTTACAATTAAGATTCGAGTTGATAAGTTACCAAACCACAAAAAAAAAAAAACTATAAATGTTTTTAAAAATATGAAAAAAATTTATTTTTTAAATATTTTTTTAATTTTTATGTAATTTTAAAGAGTAAGGACCAAATGAACAAAAACTAGAAATGTTTAAGGCTAAAAAAGTTATTCTACCTTTTTTTATAACAACTAAATCAACAATTATAATAATAAAATTGATGAAGGGACCAAGCTTTTTAAATAAAAAAAGTATAGTGACTCAATGTCTCTAAATTAAAATATAGGGACTAAAATTTAAATTTTAGAAAACTATATAGATTTTTGGTAAATCCAAGTTATGCTCATCTATTTTATTATGTCACACTTTAGATTATAAGTTTTAAATATTCGTTTGATAAATGAATTTAAAATTTTCGTTGCAACTTCTTTAAGTTGATAAATTTTTTTTTATAAAATACATCCATATTTAAGTATTGTTTAGTTGGTACTTATTAATATATCTAAATTTGTTGATAGTTTTAATTTTTTAAATTAGTACATATTCTTTTTAAAGAAGGTGATTTTCCTTTTCAAAAATAGAATGTCAGAAAAATTAAATTAGGTGTAGTTTGAGGACTATAACCCTACTATCTAAATTTTATATATTAATCTTAATTCCGAATTAGCCTATCATCAATTAGAAATGGTTTCTAAAATATTTACACATATTTAACTTATACTTTATTTAATAGTTGAAGTTCAATAAATATATCAAATTACTTAAGCTAACCTTTTATAATAATAAATAATCGTACGTAACTTTTTTCTTATTATATATGCAATATTCATATTATCTAATATATAAAAAGCGGAATCGTTAATTTTAATAAAGGGCAATCAGTTTTCAGCTTAACCCTTTTTCTTTTAGTTTCTAACAAAATCAAATGATTTGATTATATATTTCATTACTCGATAATTAATTACCTTAATCCATATTTATAACTGATTTTAAAATTGATTTTATCAATCTAATGGGCTTGACCGAGTCAACTAAACCAATATCAATCTAATGGATTTTAAAATTGGGTTTTGCTCGACCCTACCCCAAAAACACGTCGTTGTTATATTTACCTTGTTATAAAAGATTAATTATAAAAAAAGTCAGTCAATGCTAAAGTCACATATAACTCCAAACACCCCTCAAAAAATTGAATGCATCAACAACAAATTTAATGTCAATGTTTTATTATTTCAGAAAAGGTTGATAAGACTGAAATTATAGAATAAAATCATGAGGTCTTAAATGCAATTGAATTAAATGTGATACTAAAACGTTAAGATTTCTTTTCCCACATGTGAAAGTGCTTGTCAAGCACTGAAGTATAACCTAAATATTGGTTTGTGTTAAAATTGAAATGTTTGTGTCATCCAAAAAGATCTTGAATTCAATTAATTGTGATTGAGAAATCATGTTAGATTGCTCGAAAATTGGTGAGAAAATTCTAAGTCTATGGCACGTAATTTCATGATGATCGGGAAATAAATAGGCAACATTTTTCTATGTTCTTTCATTGTATTTGACAAGGCTAGAAAGTGAAGTTCTGGCCTTCGTGCCTTATGATGTAGGTTGATATTTTGTTCCTTTGAATTTTCAACACACAAAAAGCAAGAACCTGGAAGGAGCATAAGAGAAGAGGTGGGACTGGAGGCAGGGAGATGGTGGAGGGAACTTGTCAAAGATAAGAATCTCTAAAATATTTCTCAACATTTTTTTTAAATTTCTTGATTCATGAATACAAAATTGGGTATTTCTCAACTTGATAAATTAGTGCTCAATCTTTTGGAAGTTGCTCATGTAAGGATCAAACCTTTCAAAATGGTCAAATAAGAGTTTGATCTTTACAAAAGTGCTCAAATAAGGGTTTTTTACGCACTTCAACTCAATTTGTAGAAAAAATAGATAAATATCGATGTGTTTAGAGTAAAATACATAACCCAATATACAACATTTGAGAAGCCCTTATTTTAACACCTTTTAAAAGGTTAAGCCCTTATTTGTTTATTTTGAAAAGTTTAGCCTTCATTTAAGCACTTTTATAAAGGTTTGATCTTTATGTGAACAATCTCTAAAAAGTTAAACCTCAATCTTAACATTTAACTTAATTGAAATGAAACATAACCTAGATATTAAAGTATGACTTATTGGTAAAGTGTTCTATCTTCTTTTGAAATCTCTTCACTTCACACCATTGTTGTAACCCAATCATCTCTAAAAATTAAAAATGGAGTGGAGTTGAATTAAATGTGATACAGAAATGTTGACGTTATTATCCCCAAGTCACCAGCAAATAACGATGGCAATTGTGGAAAAGGCCCTCAATTAATAACCCTAAAGACCTGTTTATCTTAAAATTGAAAGGTTTGTTTCATCCAAAAAGATGTGGTGCTCTTGAATGCAATTGATTGTGATTGAAAATTGAAGTGAAGTTGATAGAAAATAGGTTAGAATATTCTACTTGTCCAAAAATTGAATGTGAAACAGCAAATTCAATGTCGACGTTTTTTTAATCGTTTTTGAAACAATTAATAAGATTAAAATGATATAAGAAAATCCTAAATGCATTTGGATTAAACGAGATGAAGAAATGTTCAAATTGCTTTGCTCAAATAGAGACCCACAATTGTTGAAAACTGAGTCAATACTCAAAAAGCATAATCACAATTCTACAAGACATACATGTCTTAAAATTTACATCAATTATCATTAATCTTAAGTTGGTGTCGAGTTAATTTTTGACATCAACTCAATCAACAATAAGAATATTTTATCATATTCACGACGTGGGTGAACAAATATATTTTATATTAAAAAATACATTTATAAAAAAAATGTAAAAGATCTCAATAGTCTTTCTCAACTTCCAAATTGAGGAAATTGGTCACGCTAAAAAAAACAGAGTTATTTAGTCCTTATTAATTTTGAAAGTGAGCAACTAAAGAATAATTAATTAGGATGTTAATTTTCCATAAAATGTACATGATTTTGGTTGGTATATTAATAAATTTAGCCTCAAAATTTACACACTTTGCAATTTGGTCTTAATTTAACAAAATTTTCCCACAACGTTTGTGTACATATGTAAATGTTAAGGTTGAATTTCTTGAATTTTTTTAAAAATTAAGGCCAAAATGACAATATATATAAACATTGAAGGCTAAATTTATTACTATACCAATCAAAATTATGTATGATTGATGGAAGAATTTAACACCATGATTAATTGCCCTTAGTTACTTAATTTCAAAATTGATAGGGATTAAATTGCTCCAATTTTTTTGAGAGGGACTAATTTGTGCAATTCTGAAATTAAGAGGGATTGGAGAGGAGTTTTTACCACAAACACATCAACAAATGATTATTAGTGGAGTGGTAAGCGTTCTCTATATGAATTTTTTTAGTCTTGTGTTTGATTCTCAAATAATAATTTTCAATCGTTTTACTTGAAGATTATATAAAAGTATGAAAATGTGAAAATACACTTATAATAATATTAATTTCACTTTAAAATAAGAATATTTTAATAATCTTAAGCCCCTAACTAAGTTGGTATCCCAAGCCAACCATACATCAACTCTATTTAGAATAAGTTATATCATTCAAGGATACTTTAATGTTGTAAATAATAGACAATTGGTGAGGGTAATAAATATAACTTTATTGATGTAATATGATAAAATTTTGTTTTATGCACAATTTAATATTTTTAACATAAAATATTTTTAACATAAAACGGGTGTGACAAAATCTGGTTATATATATATATATATATGATTTTCATATATTATAATATATGTTTTCAAATAAAAAAATATAAACAACAGATGTAATTGTAAGACACATTGTATTCATAAAAAATATATATATAAATTCCAACCTTAAAAAAACCATTGCCACAAACTCTAAAAAGGAGATGAAGGATTCCATAAAAGTAAATATATATTTATTATAATTTGATTGCATCAATTGGTTGAATTACGTATTTCATTACTCAATAATCAATTCGCTTAAACTATTATAACTAATTTTAAAACTAATTTTACCAGGGGCCTATAGGTAGGGGCATGGGCCTGACCGACCTAACTCAACCTATATCATCTGTTTCTAATGAGTTTTGCTCCACGCTACCCCAAAGACCCCTCAAGGTTATTAAAATTGAAATATTTATCTTGTTGGGGAAGACTAACAGTAGAAAAGTAAGTCAATGCTAAAGTGATATACAACTCCAAAAACCAAAGTTAATGTCGACGTTTTTTTACTTTTTGGTGTAAGACGCTTTGTTGTTTTTAAGATAGTTGATAAGCCTGAAATTAAATGCAATTATGATGTAGGTTGATATTTTGCTCATTTGAGTTTTCAACACACAAAAAGCAAGATCCTGGAAGGAGCGTAAGAGAAATGGTGGAGACAACTTGTCAAAGCTAAGAATCTCTAAAAAGATATTTCTCAACAGTTTTTTTAATTTCTTAATTGATGAAAACAAATTTAGGTATTTCCCAATTTGTAAAAACATGATTTTTTTTTTTGAATTTCTAGGTTTTTCTTAGCTTTTTTATATTATTTTGGAATTTTTGTAATATTCTTATAATTTCTAAACCATAATTACTAATTAAGGAGAATGTGATAAAATTAGGCGTAAATATGTATTTAAGCCAAAGAAAATAAAAGAATAATAATAATGAAATTTACCTAAAAACATTTTAGGCATAATGAAAATTTTGAGCTCTAACATTTTATTTATTTTTGTAATCACCCAAACTTGGTTTAGACGTTATGCTCAAATTTAGATATGTTACGTAAAACAGTTGTAAATCTAGTTTTCGTAAATTTTAGAAAAATATGGTAAACTTTTATTACTTAAACCCCGATTTCAGAGAAAAATACATCTAACTTAACTTTATAGTTGAAAACGATGTTTGCTTACATTTCTAAAACAAATACTTAGCAGCAGAAATTCTCAAATTGTTATGTTTGGAAAACCAAGTTTATTTTTTCCGAAATAAGCTATTTTGTAGGAAAATAAACATTTTTGATAAAACGTTTCTAATAGTATCATGCAAAAATTGAAACTAAAATCCCAAAAACCAAAACAATCCCAAGAATACAAAAAAAAAAAAAAAAGATGAATCATAATAACGAATAACTTTAAACAGTCCTAAGTCTAAGGATTACCTGAAAAAATAATATAAATAGAAAGTGAGTTTACAAAACTCAGTGTATAACCAATAACTTTAAACAATTAATTTATATCAGACAGATTTAGTAGAACAGGTTCATATCAAATCAGTATAATTACAAACATATATTCTTACCCCCATCTACTACACACCATCTCCGACCATCCCAACACACCATATGGAGTATGAAACACCCATCCAACCCTACACACCACTTAGTGTCGATATGACACTTTTCAGAATATTTGCAGTTGAGTTGACAGTGTAATAGACGAATTATTGCCATTCACAGAAACACTTCCTCCACATAATATGACCCATCAGAGACGCAAATACAGAATAGAACAAAATCAGACATGATACATTTATACATGCATGATATAACAAATACAAAGCATATATAGCATTTCTCAAGTTTCTCATAGCCTATTACAAGGTTTATTTAAAAAATAACATCTCAAATATGTGAATAGATATCATAAATTATACCTGCAGTTAATCGGATTTAATACTTTATAATCTATTTGATCATATACCGACTCCACGGAAGGCCTACGATCGATTAGAAAGATCTGTACAACCTTAAGGAAAATTTTAGAATTTTGGGCCCAAACGCACCAAATGGCCAGATTATATGGCCCACACGGCCTAAAATGGCCAGCCTGTGTAGCCCACAAAGACCAAAATGGTTAGTCTGTATGGCCCACATGGACTCACACAAGCCCATGTGGTAAATACGACCCAACTAGGATATATTGTGTGTCATATACGATCCAGCACACGGCCATATGGCATCGGCAGTATAACTTTTTACTTTCTCCACTCATTGTTTTAAGGTTTCCAGATGCACACCTGGTTCGATTTTTTATACGAAAACACCCAGAAGACTACTTGAACCTAAATGCATAACTTAAAACATCATATTAGCGATGGCAGCGATACAATTTAAAGAAAATTTTATCTTAGAAATACTAAACAAACTCATACGGAATATCTACACAACTACACAGCCCCAAATCAGAATTAATCTCTTACTTTAGCATGTAATAGTAACACATAAGTTAACTTACTAAAGAATCATCACGTAACTTACGGCCTTCTCCTCGAACGAATTGATTAAAAATGATCAACTCCATAATCCAAAAACTAACACATTCCTTTTACTAACCATGTAAAAGCACATCAAAATCGAAACTAAAAACAGAAACTAACAGACTTACCAACGAGCAACACCAACAAAAAGAAAAATAATTAAGAAATTAAGACTCGGTCATTGAGGAGAGTAAATGAAATAAAAGAAAAACTCAAAAGCAAAATAGGAACAAAATTGACGTGATTTGAAAGGAAATACAAAAAGAAAACAGAAAGCATAAAGAAAAAACAAAAGAAAGAATGGTGGGATCAAAAGGGAAAACTAATTTATTTATTTTTTAACAAATTAGTTAATAAATTTTAAAATAAAAAAATAAAAATCTACTAACCACCAATTTCTAGAGTTTGAAATTGACTCATACTCAACCACCTACCTGACCCACGTAGAAATAAAAAAATAATGACAATCCACTCACATAGGGACTCAAACACAAGATCTTAAAGACACAACTCAAACAATTAACCACTGAAACAGATACTTATTGATGGTAGAATTTAACAAATCAAATATTTGATTTTGGGGCGTTACAACTCTCCTCTTAAAGGAAATTTCGGCCTTGAGATTTGCCTGATTCAAATATATGCGGATACTATTGTTGAACCGAGTCCTCAAGTTCACAAGTAGCTTCTTAAGTGCCATGATTCCGCCACAGAACCTTACCAAAGGAATGGACTTCTTCGTCAAGACTTTAACATCTCGATCCAAAATCTGTACCGACTTCTCTTCAAAACTTAAATCCGGTCTAACCTCAATCTCATATAAATATGAGATAAGTCTAAACTATACCTCCTCAACATGGAGACATGAAACACATTTTGAATATAATTTAACTCTAGAGGCAGCTCTAACTGATAAGCAACGAGCCCCATATGTTTCAGAATTCGATAAGGCCCTATAAACGTAAGGCTTAACTTACATTATGTTTAAATCGAATGACCTTCTTCCACGGAGATACCTTAAAAAAACATAATCACCCACCTAATACTCGATATCTTTCCTCTTCATATCCAAATAAGAATTTTGTCTATCAGAAGCCGCTTTAAAATAATCCTGAATTAGTCTAACTTTATCTTCAGTCCCAAAAACCAACTTAGGACCCAAAACTCATTTTTCACCCATCTCAATCCAACACAATAGAGTACGACACTTACGACCATACAAGGCCTCGTAAGGTGCCATCTGAATATTGGACTGGAAACTGTTATTATAAGTGAACTCGACTAATGGTAGAAAATCCTCACAACTACCTCTAAAATCAATGACAACTCCGAAGCATATCCTTAAATATCTGAATCACCCTTTCAGATTGACCATCTGTTTGAGGATGGAACTCAGTACTGAAGTTCGATTTAAAACCCAGAGCCTCATGAAGCTTCCTCCAAAATTGAGAAGTGAAACGAGAATCTCTATCAGAAATAATCAAGACCAGAACCTCATGAAGTCTCACGATAGTAGAAACATATAACTTGGCCAATTTCTAAAAAGAGTATTATGTCCTAACTAGAATAAAATGGGCAGACTTAGTTAACTAATCTACAATGACCCACACAGAATCCTTTTTAGTGGGTGTTAAGGGCAACCCACTAGTTAACCAATCTACAATGACTCACACAGAATCCTTTTTAGTGGGTGTTAAGGGCAACCCACTAATGAAGTCTATAGTTACCCATTTCTATTTCTATAAAGGAATCTTAACAGGTTGAAGCAAACCCGAAGGCAGTTGACGCTTGGCCATAACTTGTTGGCACGTCATACAATGAGAGACAAAATTTGTTACCTCCCATTTCAAACCAAGCCACTAGTACAACTCACGCAGGTCACAATACATTTTACTACTACCGGGATGCATAGCATAAGGGCTATTATGAGCTTTCCGTAGAATGGACTGCCTCAAATGAGAGTTATTAAACATATAAACTTGGCTTTGAAAACATAAAACCTCATCACTGTTCAATCCAAAATCAATAATACTTCCTTCCTCAACCCGACGGAAATGGAAAATCAGAGAATTATCCTCATCTGTTTAACTTGAATATGATCAATCCAAGTCGACTTAAATTGTAACTCGGATAACAGGCTCCCATCATCAAACAGACTCAAGTGAGCAAACATTTTACTCAAATCAGACATTAATCTATGACTAAGAGTATTGGCCACCATATTGGCCTTACTAAGATGATACTCAATTGTGAAGCCGTAGTCCTTGAACAACTCAGTCCATCTACGTTGCCTAAAGTTTAACTCTTTTTGAGTAAGAAGATACTTGCGGCTCTTGTAATCGGTGTAAATGATATACCTCTAACCATAAAAATAGCGCCTCTAAATTTTTAAGGTGAAGACAACTGTAATTAATTTCAAATTATGCATGGGATAGTTGCCTTCATGTGACTTAAGTTTTCGAAATGCATAAATCACTACTTTACCATCTTGCATCAGAAGACAACTTAAACCAACATGTGATGCATCACTGTAAACCACAAACTCTTTGCCGAATTTAGGCTGTATCAGAAACATTTCTCGACTACTTCCTCTCAAGCACAACCTTAATTTTTTTAGGATCAACTCAGATCCCCTCGGTAGAAAATAAATAACCCAGAAAAGGCACCTCCCTTTACCAAAACTCATACTTGCTCAACTTAGCGTAGAGTTATTTCTCATGTAGTTCTAAAGAACTACTCTAAAATGCTAACCATGATCATCTTCAGTCTTAAAATATACCAGAATATCGTCAATGAAAACCATGATGAACTGATCTAGAAACGACTAGAAGACCCAATTTATAAGACCCATAAATGTAGCTGGAGCTTTTGTCAGACCAAAGGGTATGAATAGGAACTCGTAGTGACAATAACTAGTCCTAAAAGAGTCTTATAGACATCGACCTCCTTAATCTTAAGCTGATGGTACCCAGAACGAATATATATATTAGAGAATACATAAGCCCCACAAAAATGATCAAACAAATTATCAATCCTTGAAAGTAGGTACTTATTCTTTACCATCAATTTATTCAGTTGACGATAATCTATACATATCCGCATAGTCTCATCTTTCTTCTTAACAAAGATAACTAGTACCCCACGGAGACATATTAGGCTGAATGAACCCTCAATCGAAAAGTTTCTAAAGCTAAGCCTTTACTTCAAAAAGCTTCGTTGGTGCCATATGGTAGGGAGCAATGTACACCAAAACTTATCCACGTAAAATCTCAATACCGAACTCAACCTCTCAATCGGAGGCAAACTCAAAAACTCCTCGAAAAAGACATCTGAAAATTTCTTAACAGTTCAAATGTCTCTAACAGACATATTCACAAAAATTGAATCACACACACAGCTAGAAATGCCTCACATCCTTTCTGAACTAACTTTTCGGCCACAATAATCGAGATCAAATTGGAGAGGTAATCTCGACGCTCGTCGATCATAACCACTTCTACATCATCCTTAGATATCAGAACCATTATTATTATAACACTATCCAAGCGGACCCAATGCTCTACGAGCTAGTCCATTTCTAGAATTAAATGAAATTCTTTGAAAGGTAACTCCATTAGATTAGCCAAAAAAATAACCCCTTGTATTTTCAATAGTACAACCCTATAAAGCTTGTTAGCCCAAACTGATTGACCCAATGGATAAATCAAGTAATCTCTCTAGAAGTGCTTTCAATAGACATACCCAAGTTCATAGAGACAAAAGTTTCTATATAAGAATGTGTTGATCCTATATCTATCAAAGTAATATAGGAAGTAGAATGAATAAAGAACATAAAGGTGAAAAATTTTGTGATGTCTTTGTCCTCATGGCATATAACCACATATATTTGTGCAGGCTGCCTAGCCTTAATCTGGTTAGCACCTCTACCTGGTGTTCTCTGACCTCTACCCATACCATTACCACCCCTAGCCAGACCACGACTTATATTCAGTTGCTAAGTTGCCCGCTGATGCTGAGCTAAACCCAAAATTAGAGGTTGCACCTAATCAGAATGTTGTGGATAATCCCTGATATGATGTACCATCAACTCACATCGCAAACAAGTTCGTAACTTCTAACATTTTCCCAAATGACTTTTACCACAATTCTACATGGTTGAACCACAATAAGAGCAACAAGAACCTCAACCCTCGGAGGCCCATTAGATCTGTCCTATTTCTTAGGCCTCGAAATAGAATTAGAAGGCTTTGAATCCTTTTTATTATTACATCTCCCACTATTCCTATTTTCGTGCTTAATGCTAGGGGTGAGCAAAATTCGATTTGACTCGAAAAAATGAAAAAAATTCGAATTTCGAGTTAAACGAATCGAGTTGTTTGAGTTAATCGAGTTATTCGAATCAACTCGAATTTTTTTCGAATTTCAAGTTCGAATTGAGTTGAGTTTTCGAATTCGAATAACTCGAATAATTCGAGTAATTCGAATATCAAACTATAATATTTTACATTTTTACCCCAAACTCCCAAACCTTTTTACTTTTCCCTTAAAACTTTTACTCCTTCGCACTTTTCCCCCAAAACTTTTACTCCCCTCCCATCTAAACCCCCAATCTACTCAAAATTCATTTCCCACCAAAATTTTATTCACTCATTTACTTTTTCTCAAAATTTTACTCCCCAAAACCCTCAAAACTTTTTATTTTCCCCCAAAATTTTTATTCCTTCCCATTTTTCTCCTAAAACTTTTGCAGTTTTACTCCATTCCCATCCCACCTCCCATCTACCCCAAGTCCACCCCCCAATTTTTTTTAATATTTTCCCTCCAAAATTTTACTCTCCCTATTTACTTGCCCTCAAACTTTTATTCCCCAAAACTTTTTATTTCCCCCCTAAACTTTTACTTCTCACCCTTTACTCCAAAATAAAAAATCAAAATTATTCAAAAAAATCACAAAACATAAATAGTAATAATTTTATTTATATCTACTCTTTATTATTAAATTAAATTTCACATTTATATTATTTATATTATTGAATTGTTTAGTCATATTGAATATTTATATTAAAATTGAATTATTAATTATGCCATAAAATATTCGTGTTAAAATTTTATATTGGTATCAATTCCACATTTTATCTTTAAAATAAATTTTATTAAAAAATCTCATTTTTACATTTAGTATATTTTTTAACTTCAAAATATATAGTGACAAAAATCTAAATATAATTGAAATAACCAAGCAAGCAAAGAAGCTAACTCGTATATAAAAGATTAATAAATAAATTAAAAGGTGATGAAAGTTAATAAGAAATTTGATTAAGGTGGACAAATTTTATTACGATGGGTGACAGTAGTTATAAGGACCCAAAATTATTTTTTAAAATTTAACTCGAACAAATATATTCGATTCGACTCGATTCGAATTCCATCTCACTCGACTCGATTCGAGAAAATTTCAAATCAAATTAGGATGATAAAATATGATTTGTCAACTCGATTAACTCAAAATTTTTTCATTCGATTTGATTCGATTCGATCGAATGCTCACCCCTACTTAATGCGCTTAACCTCCTTAACAATTCTTGCATTTTCCATTGAGACAACAAAAGCCCAACCTCACTGCAGAGCTATCAAAACCCTGAGATTATTGCTTAACCCTTCCTCAAAACTAGTGCACTTATTATAGTCATTCGATAGTAGCCCACGAGCATATCTACTTAGTCTTAGGAATTCAGCCTCATACTGTCTTAGGAATTCAGCCTCATACTCAGTCATAGTCCTGTCCCCTTGAGTAAGACTAATAAACTCGCGTCTATGAGCATCCACTTAACCCTCCCCCACATATTTACTCTAAAAGGCGCTTTTAAAATGATCCCACGTAATCTGATCTAGTTAAGTACCCTTCTCAACCATCTACCACTACTGATACGCCTCATTGTGAATTAGAGATACTGTACCCTTCAATTTCTACTCAATGGTACAGTTAATATCGTTCATAATCATCTCTGTGGCCTCCAAACAATATTCGGCCACAGTCAAGGTAACTCTAGCCCCTAAATAATTCAGCACAGTTGGACCGGGTTCCTTTAGTTACCAACCCATGATTCCTAGAACCAAAATGGGGCCTAGTGGCCCTCTCCAAAATGCATGGCTTGGGACAATACATCATCCCCAATTGAGTGACTTTGAGATTCAGTCTCAGCAGTAGGTGTACCCGGTGTCTCACGTGTATCCAAATTGGACATACTGCTTGTAGGCCCTAAATTTTGCCCGGGCCTATTTAAATTAAAACCCATTTACAAAAATACCCAACTAAACCCCAAACCCAATTCAGAACTTAACCCTAGCCCAAAATTCCAACCCAAAACCTTAACTTTTTGAAACCCTAACCCTCCACGTTCTGCCGCCGCAAGAAACTCCATTTGCACCCCACGCCACACGTTACTTTTCTCATGCATGTCCCATGGTTTGGCCACGATCACCACATTCGGATTCGATATCTGCAAGTGTACACAGTGAGCAATTGTAAAAATAGGCTATAAAAGCTAAAGATTGTAACATAGTTTTTTTTTAGGGATTTTTCAGTAAAAAATACAGAAAGCAATACAAAAAAAAAAGAGAACAAAATTTCAAAAGCAAAAGTAAACTCATATATTTGCAAATCCAAAGAAATAGCAATCACACACTAGTAATCGAAAGCAGAGGTAGATTTAAAGCTTCGAAAATTATTAAGGTTGTCGCTTTATTTTTAGATATACGGATAAACATTTTTTTTTTCATTCTATTTTATTTTCTTTTTTCATTTTTTTAATATTTTTTAAAAAGAATATACCCCTTAAAATACCTTTTTTTAAAAAAAACTAACCTTTTTGGAAGTTCGGCCACCGTGAGCGGTGGCCGGCGGCGGCCTGTGTGCGGCGGTGGGCGGTGACCGAAGTCCAGTCCAATGGCCGGAGAGAGAGGGGGGTGAGAGAGTTTAAAAGCTCTCAAAAGTTTTTTTAGAAAATGAGGGGAAAATGAGTTTTTTTTTAAGGTTTTTTGACTTATATAATAACACCAAAATGACGTCGTTTTGGTGTTCAAATTCTGACGCCAAAACGGCGTCCTTTTGAGACGAACGGGCCCACCCGACCCACATACATGGGATCTGCGTGTTTTTTTATTAATGGGCTAATTGCGCGAATAGCCCTTCCGCTTTTTCATGGTCTCACAATGAAGTTTTTTTTCCATTTAAATTTGGCATTGTGATTTTGTCTGGGTTTCAATTTAGCCCCAATGCTATGCGTTTTGGGACAGGAGAGGGTTATTTTCTGTTTCAGTCCCTCAGAGTTGTGCGCGTGTCTCAATTCGGCCTTTCCTTCTGTTTCATTTTTAATTTTTGCCCCAAAATTCCATTTTTTATTCAATTTAATCCTTGTTTTAATTATTTCGCCACTTTGTTTTAAAATTTTTTTTAATTATTAGTATTTTTATACTTATTATATTATTATTTTTTATTTTTACTATTTATTTTTACTATTACTTATTAGTCATTTAATAGTTCTTTTATACGCATATTATTATTATTATTTTTACTATTTTTCTATTAAACTAATTAATTTGAGCTTTGTTTCATATTCTTATATTAATTATTTAATATTATATATTCATTATATTTTTATTAAAGGTTAATTATTTTAAATATGATAATTCTTTTACTCATTATTATATTTATTATATTACTTCTATTATTTCTTTTAAAATTATCACCGTTTCTATATACTATATTATTATTATATTTATAAATTTAGTATAGTTGTTATTTTAATTTTTACTTTTATCATTATATTTAATATCATCATTAATATATATTATTTTATTATTATTATGTTTTATTTTATCATGAATGTCATTATTGCTATCTTTGTTATTATTATATTTTTTATCATTATTATTGCTATTGTTAATTTTCCTTATATTTACTATTTTTAGTATTAATATATATATTGATTGAGTCATTGATTGTATTATTATTGTTATGTTGCATATCATTTTTTTTTCTCTTCAAATTTTAATTGCTTTAATTCATTTATTCAACATTGTATTCCCAAATTGTTTTTAAAATAAAGGCAATTTTCCATATTTAGTCGTTTTAAAGAAACGTGCCGCACCGTACTGGGTTTCGTTTTTTTATTCGATTTAAGTATTCGAATATCCTTCTTATCGATTTATTCTCCAAATTTTTTTTCCTAAAACAAAGGCAATTTTTGATATTTGGAAGCTCGGAAAATTGTGCCCTACCGTATTGGGTTTCGGTTTTGGTTTGATCCAAATATTCAAATATCATTCTTATCGGATTTCTCAAAGTTTTGGAAAGTGTAGGCAATGTTCTGTATTTAAAAAATTTGAAAAATCATGCCCTACCATACTGGGTTGTGGTTTTACGTTTGATTTAAATATCCGAATACCCTTTTTAAAATAAATGCACGTTTTTAAATAAAAGACAAGCTCATATTCGAGGGTCAAAAACATTGTGTTCTAACGTATTGGACGTGACGTTTTACCTTAAAGCGAGATGGTCTTTAACTCACGTTTAACCTACTCAAATGTTTCAAAAGTCAATAAAAAAGGATCGTGTTTTAAACTTTTTGCAAATATTCAATTTTTGACATTAAGACAAATTAATCAATAAGGTAACGATTTTGGGCGTATTGAGGGTGCTAATCCTTCCTCGTACGTAACTGACTCCCGAACCTATTTTCTTAAAATTCGTAGATCAAAACGTTTTATAAGGTGGCCCAATTACACCTAAAAAAAGATTGGTGGCGACTCCGAATTTTTGTTTTCAAAAGTCGATTTTCGTTTTCAAAAAAAATAGTTTCGACAGCTTGGCGACTCCGCTGGGGACCAATAAGAGAGTCGAGCTGTAAATTGATTATTTTCTATCTTTTTTTCGAAAATTGAAAACTTGATTTGCTAAGAAACTACGATCCTCACATTGCATTTTCTGTGTCCTTATTGAATTTGCTTTATTTGTTGAATTTTTCTATACGTTCTCGCATCATATCACATGATCATCATGGTCGCAGCTCTTAAGTGGGAGTGAAAAACTATGCCTTCATGAGGTTTTCACCTCCGCATGGGCTAGGGGATCGCTTCCGGGATACACCCGTACCTTTATTTTCGTGAGGTTTTCACCTCTGTATGGCCATAGGGAAATGTATCCCCTTGAACTGAACTTGGTCCATATGAGCCTATAATGGATGAAGATCGAGGAATCTGCTAGTTCAGGTACCTTTACTCTAGAACCAACCCACATATAGTACGCCTTAGGAGCCAGCCTTAGGTAGAACTGCACCAAGCCCTAGTGGTTGCCGAAGTAGGTGCTTGATTACTACTTGATTGCTTTGATTTTTATTTTATATGCATGATTCTGACTTGTTTTTTATTTTTTTCTTTAATAGTGATTGCATATCATTTTCACCATAAAAGGGGGTGTCGATTTACGGTTCGGTTACTAATAAAAAGTTTTGCCATGGAGAACGAATTCTCTAATAAAGTGGAGTATAATGTGTTTACCCAGAAGTGGTCAGAGAACACACAATTAGAGAAGGGTGACAGTTTGGCAGAGGGGTATACATCGGAGTTATGGGACTTTACCCGGATTAGTGTGGCACAAAATGATCTTAGGGAGCTGAAAGAGATATGGAGTCATTGGGATGATGAGATGAAGTAGTTATTCTATCATAATTATGGTGATATGTCTTATCTTCTTGATATTAAGGTAGATAGGCATTTGTTTCGAGCCATGGTTCAATTCTAGAATTCTGCTTACAGTTGTTTTACTTTCGGAAATGTGGACTTAATGCCTACTATAGAAGAATATACGGTTTTATTTCAATGTCCAAAGTTTCAAACTGATAAGATTTATTCTAGAGTCGTCAATGTCCCAACTTTCGTCAAGAGATTGATGAATATTATAAGTGAGCAGTAGGTTGCGGCTCGAGTCCAGCAGAAGGGTGATGGGAAGTGTATCCCTTGGGTAAGTCTGAGAGAGCTGATCCTGACACATCCTGATATGAAGAGAAGAGTTGATGTCTTTGCTTTGAGTGTTTATGGGTTGGTGGTTTTCCCTAAGGCTTTAAGGCATGTAGACGAAGCAGTTACCAATTTATTTGACCAACTTGGTAAAGGGATCACACCTGTTCCTGCAATATTAGCTGAGATTTTTAGATCTTTGAATGCATGCCGAAAGGCGGACTAAGGCAGATTTATTGGATGTGCACAGATTTTATTAGTTTGGTTCAATAGCCACTTCTGGAAGACGGAGAAGGTCTCTTACCAACCCTTCCTTCGAAATTTTTCTCCTTTGAAGGAAATAGCGGCTACGTCGAGGAGGGACAATATATCAGAGGAGAGATGGATGTCTATACTTCAAAATATCCAAGAGGATGATATCGAGTAGAGAGCCCCTTGGATGGTTCTCGGTGAGATTCTTTTTCGGTGTGGAGATTATGATTGGGTTCCTTTGTTAGGGATTTGGGGAGGCATTGGATACACCTCTTTTCTCGTATTGAGGTAATACAGGTCGAGGTAATTCATAGCTGTAACACAGGGGCTGGCTCAGAGCGAGTTTTCTTATAAAGGGCATAATTACAAGAAAAAGGTTAGAGAGATTTGTAATGCTTGGAACCGAACCTACCGGATGGAAGGAGTTATTGTAAATCCGATGGTGACCCCTTGGGTATAACGAGTGGCGGAGTAGAAGGGTTAATGATAACATTCTGAGACCAAACCTAGAAGATGCTCGACCGATAGAGGAATATCTACGAGTGGTCCCCTCTGAGTTGGAAATTATAAAGCAAGACTTCAAAAAGAAAACTTCAGAGTTAGAAAAGAAAATAGAATAGTTAGAGGAAGAAAAGGTGTACTTGAAGCTAGATATTGATGTTCAAAAATCAAAAGCTGAGAATCTGAAAAAGGGAAAGAGGAAAGTCGATGAGGACCTTGCTAGCTTGAAGGAATATTACAAGAAGTATCAAGCATCAGTAAGAAACGCTGGCTTGGATAAGACATCTGAATAGTGGAGGCAAGAAATCCAAGAAGAAAAGGCTAAAACTGATCTGTGGAAAAGGAAGTTCCATGATACTAAGGCACGAGAGGTTGTGTTGGAGAAAAGCTTGGATGATAGTCAAAGTGAAAAGGAGATGTTAAGGGCCCGAGTAGCTAAGTTAGAGAAGGTACTACACCAGCATCAGAGTCGTAACTTGGTGATTGAATTAAAGGCCAGCTTAAGCAAGATCGAGAATTTGAAAAGAAAAATAGAAGAACTTGAGTCTACACTTTAGAATTCTAAGCTCCGAATTGAACGAATGGAAGCAAATAATGGCAGTTAAGCGAGCAACTTCATCGATCTCAAGATCAGGTCCGGGATAAGGATTACCTCATGGGCGAAGCTATAGCCCAAATACGAGAAGTGGCTGATTACTTACAGACTCTGGCAGTTCAGGCAGATGTACTGAGTGCCAAATATGAGTTAGTGTCAGATCGAGGGCAGAAGTTAGCCTCCCTTCTTAGGAAAGTGAAAGTTTTAAGCGTTAGGGCTAAGCCATATATGTAATCTATTTTATGTAAGAGATTTTGTTTTTTTAGTAAAGTTTTCTAAATGGAATTGAATCATAATCGACATTTTCTTTTTGCATTCATCTCATGCATTTTCATTTCATCACATCATTAAATTTTATAAAAAGATCCCTAATTGATTAAAATTTATTTTAGTTAATCTGGAAACTCGCGAAAGTTCACCGATTAAGCATCAGTATAGTACGCGAAGGAAGACGAGAGCCATGGACCAAAGATTAGATAAATTGGAACAGATGCAAAAGGAAATGCAAGAGCAATTGCATTTACAGATGTAGGAGCAGTTGGCCAAAATACAGCAAGACATGAGAAATCAGATGTTAGAATCCCAGAAAAACATGATAAACCAATTTGCAAAAATGTTAACTGGAGCTTCGGATAAAGGAAAGAGCCCTATGATTGGTACCGAAAACGACAACGAAGACCCTTCTATTCCCCTAGGCTTTACCCCAGCAGGCATTCAAACACCATAACCTAGGGTATCTGTTAACATTAAACCTACGTGTCAAACTGGTACTTTAGCCCCAATGAATTTCCCGATGGGCTCAAGCTCTAACCCCTAGGATAATTTGGCGTATCCCAGGGCCCCTGATTTCGACGAGGTAGTAGAAGTGGAAAAGGTGAGAATAGAGATCCCGAAGCAGCTAGAGGATCGATGCAAGTGGCTTGAGGAGAAGTTCAAGGCATTGGAGAGCGTTGAATATCATGGTAGGATTGACGCTAAAGAATTGAGCCTAGTCCTAGACCTAGTGCTTCCTCCAAAGTTCAAGATGCCGGAGTTCGAAAATGCAACGGGACCAGTTGTCCTAAGGCTCATATCACAATGTTCTGTCGAAGGATGACTGGATATATCAATAATGATCAGTTTTTAATCCACTGCTTCCAAGATAACCTGACTAGGGCAGCGGCCAAATGGTATAACCAGTTGAATCGGGGTCAAATTAGTTCATGGAAAAACTTGGCACAAGCTTTTATGAAGAGATATGGTCACGTGACGGATATAGCACCTGATAGAATCACTTTACAAAATATGGAGAAGAAGCCGAACGAGAGTTTCAGGCAATATGCCCAGAGATGGAGAGAAATAGCTATACAGGTCCAATCGCCACTGCTTGAGAAGGAAACGACCATGTTGTTTATTAATAACCTGAAAGCACCTTTCATAAATTACTTGCTAGGAGGTGTAACCAAGAGCTTCTTGGATATAGTGATGTTTGGTGAAATGATAGAGAACGCGATAAGGTGCAGAAAGATAGAAGCTAGGGAGAGCACCAAGAGGTCAGCCCTGCGAAAAAGAGAAAATGAAGTAAACAATGTGAGTAAAGGTTATGCAAGACCAATCACAGTGAATCAACTGAGAACAGTAAACGCAGGCCAGCAAGCCTCATCAAAGCAAAAGTCTGACACAAAGTGGAATACTGAGAAACTCCAATTTACGCTCATTCCAATGACGTATAAGGAGTTATATCAAACTTTATTTAATGCACATGTTGTATCCCCGGTTTACCTGAAACCAATGCATCCTCTGTATCCCAAGTGGTATAACGAAAATGTCCACTGCAAATACCATGCAGGAATCACAAGTCATGCGATAGAAAATTGCACTGCCTTTAAGAGGTTAGTTGAAAAGCTCCTTAAAATGGGCGTCATAAAATTTGATGACCCTTTTGGTGAGGAAAATCCATTACCCAATCATGTTGATAAGAGGGTAAATGCGGTAATTAGAAATACTGGAAAAAAGGTCAAGATGACTGTTGCAGAGGTAAGAACCCCGTTGAGAGAGGTTTGGGGGGAAGTGATAAAGAGAGGGTTAATCATGTAGAATTCGAGAAATAAATCCCAAGAAATAGGGAATTATTGTGAGTTCCACAATGAGGATGACTATGAGATTCAAGAATGTGATGAATTTAAAGCCTTAGTACAGAGACTAATGGACAACAAAGAGCTGGAGTTCTTTGAGTATGTACAAGAGGAAGATGTATGCACCTCGGAAGGAGGGTCGTCAGGAAAAGGCTGTGAGGTTAGTCGCTTGAGGGTAATTATTTCATGGCCAAAGATTAATGAAGCTGGAATAAAGGTAGCACCAAAAATTGTGATACAAAAACCGTTGCTTTCCCTTATAATGATAGCAAGAGGGTACCTTGGAGCTATAATTGTAATGTGGCAATCCAGAGAGAGAAGAGCCCGGTCAACTCAAAATGAGAGGAGAAGCCAGAGCTATCTGTTAAGGAGCTGATAGCTGAGAATGAGGCAAGAGAATTCTTGAAATTCCTAAAACACAGTGAATATAGTGTCGTGAAGTAACTACACAAATAGCCAGCTCGCATATCAGTACTGGCCTTGCTTTTAAACTCAGAGATACACCGCAACGCGTTAATGAAGGTGTTAAACAAGACCTATGTCACGGATGACATCTCAGTAAACAAGTTAGACCGCCTTATCAATAATATAAGTGCTAACAATTTCATCTCTTTCAATGGCAATAAAATACCTCCGGGGGGTAGGAGATCTGCCAAGGCCTTACACATCACTACCCATTGCAAGGGGAATACTGTGCCGGGGGTTCTAATTGATAATGGGTCAGCACTGAATGTTTTACCCTTATCTACATTGAATAGGCTGCCTATAGATAGTTCTTACATGAAGACGTGCCAGAACACGTTAAGAACATTTGACGGGACTAAAAGAAAGGTGATGGGAAGGATCGAAGTACCTTTTCTAATCGGTCTGAATACGTATGAGGTAGATCTTAGTGATGGACATTAAGCCCTCCTATAATTGTCTATTAGGGAGGCCTTGGATTCATGCGACAAGGGCAGTACCATTATTGTTGCATCAAAAGTTGAAGTTGATAACGGAGGGTTGATTAATAATAATAAATACGAAAGAGGACATTATTGCATCTGTTACGAGTGATGCACCATACATAGAGAAAGATGATGAGGCGTTGGAGTGTTCTTTTCGTTCGTTGGAGTTTATGAATGCCACTTTTATTATGGAGGGAAGTAAGATCCTGATACCCAAAGTATCCAGTGCTACGAGAATAGGTTTACAACTGATGGTTAGAAGCGAGCATTATCTAGAAGAAGACTCAGAAAATATCTTCATGGACGGGTTAAAGTACCGGTCTTGACTGATAAGCGGGATCACTTTGGCTTGGGATATAGGCCGGATGTAAAACAAAGAATGAAGGAAGCAGAGAAGAGACAAGAAAGATGAAGAGCACGGTTAAGTGGGGCAGAAGTCAAATAGGAACCAATGAGCTTTCCCCACATATCCAAATCTTTTGTGTCAGGAGGAATGATTCATCTTGAGAGTGGTATGACAAGGAAAGAATGTTTTGAAGACATGTTCGAAAGCCTGAGCATTAATGCTGTACTTGGAGAAGGAGTGGAAGAAGGAAACTTATTGGGTATCCGCCGTTACGAGCCTGGAAGTGTGCTGAACAATTGGACTGTAGAAGAAATTCCTGTAGTTTTTAGAACAAATTCAGAGTAATGTTCAGAACACCCTTATTGTTTTAGCCTAGAACAATAAGGATCTTTTGTGAAATAGGCTCATGTTTAAACATCGTTATTTCAATAAAGAAATGTATTTTCATCACTCTTCGAGCAAATATATTGTTTTATTTTCATTCATTATCATGTTACAAATAAGCTATTCTTAGATTCATTTTTTGGATATTCTTTCATACATACAACATGTCCTCAGATATCAATGACATGAGTAGCACTGATATGGACCTTGAATCTCCTTCTGAGTGAGACTTATGCTTAGAGGGATCTCAGGATTTTGAAGATGATGAAGATTATAGTTTATCTCCAGACTTGTTGAGGATGGTAAAACGAGAGGAGAAGCAGATTCTGCCTCACAAGGAGACAATTGAGAATGTGGCCTTGGAAGAAGGGAAGGGGTGAAAATTGGCACTTGTATTAATGAGAAAACAAGACAGGGCCTCATTGAGTTGCTACAAGAATTCAAAGATGTCTTTGCATGGTCATATCAGGATATGCCTGGTTTAAGCCTTGATATTGTGGTGCACCGTAATCCCACAAAGAAAGAGTGTAAGCCAGTTCAATAGAAGTTTCGAAGGATGAGACCCGGTGTTGCTGTGAAAATAAGGGAAGAATTTAAGAAATAGTTTGATGCTGGGTTCTTACAGGCGGTCAATTACCCAGAATGGGTAGCCAATGTTGTCCATATCCCTAAGAAAGATGGAAAAGTGCGGATTTGTGTGGATTATAGAGATCTGAACAAAGCTAGCCCAAAGGATAACTTCCCATTGCCTCATATTGATACCCTAGTAGATAATACAATAGGCTACTCATTGTTTTCTTTTATGGATGGGTTCTCAAAATAAAACCAGATTAAGATGCATCCTAAGACATGGAAAAGACTACGTTCATAACTCTATGAGGAACATTTTGCTATAAGGTGATGCCCTTCGGGTTAAAGAATACAGGAGCAACATATCAAAGAGCCATGGTGACTTTTTTCATGACTTGATGCATAAGAAGATCGAGGTTTACATCGACGATATGATTGCAAAGTCTCGAACAGAAAAAAAGCACTTGCAAGTCTTGAGAAAGTTTTTTCTAAGGCTGAGAAAGTTCTAGCTTAAGCTCAATCCGACAAAGTGTACCTTCGGAGCACGATCAGGAAAGTTGTTAGGTTTCATAGTCAGTGAAAAGGGAATCATAGTTGACCTAGACAAAGTTAGAGCTATACAGGAATTGCCTTCACCCGCACTCAAAAAGAAGTTCATGGTTTCCTAGGAAGGTTAAACTATATTAGCCGGTTCATTTCACAACTAACAGAGAAATGTGACCCCATATTTCGTCTCCTTAAAAAACACAATCCAGGTGTATGGGATGATGAGTGCCAAAAGGCTTTCGACAAAGTTAAGCATTACTTGTCCAACCCTTCAGTACTGACGCCGCCTAGTCCTGATAGGCCACTGATACTGTATTTAACAGTATTTGACAATTTAATAGGATATGTGCTTGGTCAACATGATGAGACCGGAAGGAAGGAAAAGGCGATATATTACCTCAGTAAAAAATTCACTGAGTGTGAAAAGAGATACTCTTCAATTGAAAAATTATGTAGCGCTTTGGTTTGGACCACTCAGAGACTGAGGCAATACATGTTGTACCATATAGTATGGTTAATTTTGAAACTAGATCCTTTAAAGTACATGATGGAATCAACTGTGTTGAGTGGAAGGATGGCCCGATGGTAAATTCTGCTTTTCGAGTTTGACATAGTCTACGTAAACCAGAAGACCATTAAGGGGAGTGCCATAGCAGATTTTCTGGCCAGTAGAGCCTTAAAGGATTATGAACCCCTGAATTTTGATTTTCCTAATGAAGATTTAATGTATGTGGCAACTACCGAGGAAGACACGTTCGAAAATTCTTCTTAGAAACTGAATTTTGATGGAGCATCAAATGCTATTGGTAATGGAGTTGGAGTAGTCCTGATATCCCCCAGTGGAGATCATTATCCATTCACTTGCAAGTTGGATTTTGACTGTACAAACAATATGGCAGAGTACGAAGCGTGTATTATGGGAATTCGTGCAGCCATAGATCAAAAAGTTAGGGTACTAGAGGTATATGAAGACTCTGCATTGGTGATCTATCAGCTCAAAGGTGAATAGGAGATGAGAGATCCCAAATTGATCAGTTATCGAAAGTTAGTTTTGAAATTAATTGAGTAGTTTGATGACGTCGTCTTCTTTTATCTCCCGCGTGATGAAAATCAGATGGCCGATGCCCTGGCTACATTAGCTTCTATGATTAGAATAAATGAACAATGAGATATGAAGCCAATCCAGATGAGTATTTCCAATGCTCCAGCTCATTGCTACAATATAGACGAAGAAGAGGAGAGAGATAATCATCCTTGGTATCATGACATTCTACGATACGTGAAGAGTCATGAATACCCCGATCTAGCAACTGAAAATAACAAGAGAATATTGAGAAGGCTCGCTAATGACTATATCTTAGATGGAGAGATCCGGTATAAAAAGAAGAAGGATCAGATACTGTTAAGATGCGTCGACGCTGTGGAAGCGAAGAAAATCCTGGAAGAAGTCCATGAAGGTGTTTGTAGGACGCACGCCAATGGCTTTACAATGGCTAGGCAGATAAGGAGATTTAGGTATTACTGGTCTATGATGGAAGGAGATTGCATCAATTACCCCAAGAAGTGCCATAAGTGCCAAATTTATGGAGATAAGATCCATGTGCCTCCTTCACCTCTTCATGTTATGACTTCCCTATGGCCTTTTTCAATGTGGGGTATGGATGTCATTAGACCGATCTCGCCAAAAGCTTCTAATGGTCATTGGTTCATTTTTGTGGTCATTGATTATTTCACCAAATGGGTAGATGCTGCTTCATACGCCAATGTTACAAAGTCAACGGTTAGCAGGTTCTTAAAGAAAGAGATTATATGTCGATATGGCACGCCAGAGAGGATCATATCAGACAACGCGTTGAATTTAAACAATAGCATGATAGCAGGGGTCTACAGTCAGTTCAGAATTAAGCATCATAACTCATCGACATATCGTCCGAAGATGAATGGTGCAGTTGAGGCAGCTAATAAAAATATAAAGAAGATTGTGGGGAAAATGGTTGAGACTCACAGGGATTGGCATGAAAAGTTACCATTTGCTCTTTTTACTTATCGTACGCCTATCAGAACTTCTACTGGTGCAATGCCTTTTTCATTGGTTTATGGAATAGAGGCAGTTTTACCTATTGAAGTTGAAATCTCCTCTCTCTGAGTGTTGTCAGAATTAAGGTTGGATGAAGCAGAGTGGGTCCAGTCTAGATATGACCAGTTGAATTTGATCGAGGAAAAAAGGCTAAAAGCCATACATCATGGACAAATGTATCAGAAGCGAATGATACAAGCTTACAATAAGAAGGTTTGCCCCAGAGTGTTCCATGAGGAGGACTTGGTGTTAAAAAAGATCCTTCCTATACAAAAGGATTTTAGAGGGAAATGGATGCCGAACTGGGAGGGACCGTATGTGGTAAAAAAGGCCTTTTTTGGAAGAGCGTTGATATTAGTTGAGATGGATAGTGGGAACTTGTCTAACCCAATTAATACAGACTAAGTCAAGAAGTACTTCATTTAGAAAAAAAAAGAGGCCAAGGTGAAAACCCGCAAAGGGCACCTTGTGACCAAAGGGGTTTTGAATTGAAAACCGGAAAGGGCAATTCAAATTTTGATCGAAATTAAGGGCAGACGATATTCTTACTATACCTAAATTGACAGAGAGGAGGTATGCTATATCTTGGGGCATCGACGAAGTACTCTAGATCTCCTAGACACATGCCGAGTTTATAATGGCCTTCAAGAAGTTCGTACAGGGAAGTTTAGACTATGATATCTGGGGCACCTAGTTCATCTTACCCATGTTGAATTTGTTCTATTATTTTATTTGTTACAAGCTGTGCTCTCAATAAATTTTCTTCTTATGGCATTTGTCATCTTTTGATTAACATTTTTTGAGCTATGCTCTCAAATAATTTCCTTCTAGCCTATTATTTTCTCTTGCTAGCATTTTTGCATTGAACTAACAATTAATAGACTAATAATACTTTTACAAAAGAAGTTTTGCATATTACTTTGGAAGCTTCTAATATTACAAGAACCAGAAACAGGACTATTGTTTAGGACTCACCAAGCCTAAGGCGGGAAATATTGAAAAGAAGGGTTTAAGTTAGTGCACTTTTCAGGATTTAGTTTGTCAGAGGTATTTCGACCAACAACGAGTAATGTCCACTCAGGTATTAAAAGTGGAATCATGCTTGAAAAAGATTAAGATTCATATCTGGTTATGTTACCCAGAGAGAGTTGTAATAGACCATTTGATTGAAAAGATGGTACAAATCCTATACCCTTAAGTCGCAGTGGAATAGATTTAAGAAGAGGATTTTCTATCAGGGATACCAGTTGAATAAAGAGGATAGGATTACGTGACAGTGATAAAATTTTGATAAATGACGAATAATGATAACCTAAAAAGGGATCATTTTCATGACATTCTGCATTCATACAAATGTCATTCATGATACATTTAGTTTGGAGCATTTGATTCATGTTAATCATGGCATCTTAATCATTTGACATAGGTATAAACCCCATGAAATCAATTCTACAAATAGATTTTCCAGTGGTCAATGAAGCAAGATTGAAATTACAAATTTTAGCAGATCTTATCTTCGCTGAGCAGAAGCGGAGCAGATCAAATTTTGGCAGATCTTATCTTTGCTGAGCAAGAACAAAGTAGATTTAAGCCACTAGCCTTACTCCCCTAAGCAGTAGGGTAACAGGCTAAAAAATTATAGATCTCATCTCCTTAAGCAGTAGCGGAGCAGATCGAAGACGATGAGCAGGCTTTAACTCCATAAGCAGTAGGGTAACAGGCTGGAAGATTATAGATCTTATCTCCCTAAGTAGTAGTGGAGCAGATCGAAGATAGCAAACCTTATCTCTTTGAGGTTGCAGAGAGCAGGTTGAAGTTACAAGTCTTATCTCCCTGAAGTCGCAGTGGAGCAGACTGAAGATAGTAGATCTTATCTCCCTAAGCAGTAATGGAGCAGATCGAAGAGAGCAAACTTTATCTCTCTGAAGTTGCAGAGAGCAAGTTGAAGATACAAACCTTATGTCCCTAAGCAGTAGTGGAACAGGTTGAAGTTACCAGTTATTATCTCCTTCAAGTGCCAGTAGAGTAGATTGGAGCTACAAATATCTTTTCTCTGAAACTTATTGGAGTAGATCGAAATGTTAATTCTTATACCCCTAAAGATACAGTGGGAGGGAACGTGGCTACTTGAGTAAGATAAGCAACAAGGGGTCAGGATTTAGCAAGATCGGGCAAAATTGGCCCTTCTAGGGTCTTTGCTTCGTTCCCATTACACGACAATGAGCAAAGAGGGGTAGCTGTAGACCCTAAATTTTGCCCGGGCCCATTTAAATTAAAACCCATTTACAAAAATACCCAACTAAATCCCAAACCCAATTTAGAACTTAACCCTAGCCCAAAATTCCAACCCAAAACCTTAACATTTTTGAAACCCTAACCCCCCACGTTCGGCCACCGCAAGAGACTCCATTTGCGCCCCACGCCGCACGTTTCTTTACTCATGCATGTCCCATGGTTTGGCCACGATCACCACATTCGGATTCGATATCTGCAAGTGTACACAGTGAGCAGTTGTAAAAATAGGCTATAAAAGCCAAAGATTGTAGCAAAGTTTTTTTTTTGGGGATTTTTCAGTAAAAAATACAGAAAGCAATACAAAAAAAGAGACCAAAATTTCAAAAGAAAAAGTAAACTCATATATTTGCAAATCAAAAGAAATAGCAAGCACACACTAGCAATTGAAAGCGGAGGTAGATTTAAAGCTTCGGAAACTATTAAGGTTGTCGCTTTATTTTTAGATATACGGATAAACAGTGTTTTTTCATTCTATTTTATTTTCTTTTTTCATTTTTCTAATATTTTTTTAAAAGAATGTACCCCTTAAAATACCTTTTTTAAATAAAAAACTAACCTTTTTGGAAGCCCGGCCATCGTGCGCGGTGGCAGGCGGCAGTCGGTGTGCGGCGGCGGGCGGTGACCAAAGTCTGGTCCAATTGCCGGAGAGAGGGAGGGGGTGAGAGAGTTTAAAAGCTCTCAAAAGCTTTTTTGAGAAAATGAAGGGAAAATGAGTTTTTTTGAAGGTTTTTTGACTTATATAATAGCACTAAAACGACGTCGTTTTGGTGTTCAAATTCTAATGCCAAAACGGCGTCGTTTTGAGCCGAATGGGCTGACCCGACCCGCATACACAGGATCCGCATTTTTTTTATTAATGGGCTAATTGCGTGAATTGCCCCTCTGCTTTTTCATGGTCTAGCAATTAATTTTTTTTCCCTTTAAATTTGGCACTGTGATTTTGTCTGGGTTTCAATTTAGCCCCAATGCTACGCGTTTTGGGACAGGAAAGGGATATTTTCTGTTTCAGTCCCTCAGAGTTGTGCCCGTGTCTCAATTCGACCTTTCCTTTTGTTTCATTTTTAATTTTTGCCCCAAAATTCCACTTTTATTCAATTTAGTCCTTGTTTTAATTATTTCGCCACTTTGTTTTATTTTTTTTAATTATTAGTATTTTTATACTTATTATATTATTATTTTTTATTTTTACTATTTATTTTTACTATTACTTATTAGTCATTTAATAGTTCTTTTATACGCATATTATTATTATTTTTACTATTTTTCTATTAAACTAATTAATTTGAGCTTTGTTTCATATTCTTATATTAATTATTTAATATTATATATTCATTATATTTTTATTAAAGGTTAATTATTTTAAATATGATAATTCTTTTACTCATTATTATATTTATTATATTACTTCTATTATTTCTTTTAAAATTATCACCGTTTTTATATACTATATTATTATTATATTTATAAATTTAGTATAGTTGTTATTTTAATTTTTACTTTTATCATTATATTTAATATCATCATTAATATATATTATTTTATTATTATTATGTTTTATTTTATCATGAATGTCATTATTGCTATCTTTGTTATTATTATATTTTTTATCATTATTATTGCTATTGTTAATTTTCCTTATATTTACTATTTTTAGTATTAATATATATATTGATTGAGTCATTGATTGTATTATTATTGTTATGTTGCATATCATTTTTTTTCCTCTTCAAATTTTAATTGCTTTAATTCATTTATTCAACATTGTATTCCCAAATTGTTTTTAAAATAAAGGCAATTTTCCATATTTAGTCGTTTTAAAGAAACGTGCCACACCGTACTGGGTTTCATTTTTTTATTCGATTTAAGTATTCGAATATCCTTCTTATCGATTTATTCTCCAAATTTTTTTTCCTAAAACAAAGGCAATTTTTGATATTTGGAAGTTCGGAAAATTGTGCCCTACTGTATTGGGTTTTGGTTTTGGTTCGATCCAAATATTCAAATATCATTCTTATCGGATTTCTCAAAGTTTTGGAAAGTGTAGGCAATGTTCTATATTTAAAAAATTTGAAAAATCATGCCCTACCATACTGGGTTGTGGTTTTACGTTTGATTTAAATATCCGAATACCCTTTTTAAAATAAATGCACGTTTTTAAATAAAAGACAAGCTCATATTCGAGGGTCAAAAACATTGTGTTCTAACGTACTGGACGTGACGTTTTACCTTGAAGCGAGATGGTCTTTAACTCACGTTTAACCTACTCAAATGTTTCAAAAGTCAATAAAAAAGGATCGTGTTTTAAACTCTTTGCAAATCTTCAATTTTCGACATTAAGACATAAATTAATCAATAAGGTACCGATTTTGGCCGTATTGAGGGTGCTAATCCTTCCTCGTACGTAACCGACTCCTGAACCTATTTTCTTAAAATTCGTAGACCAAAACGTTTTATAAGGTAGCCCAATTACACCTCAAAAAAGATTGATGGCGACTCCAAATTTTTGTTTTCAAAAGTCGATTTCTGTTTTCAAAAAAAATAGTTTCGACACTGCTCATCAAGGATGACTCAACTCGAGCCCTTATTCGGCGTCCCCCACGCCAATAGGTACCGCATCCACGTGTTCCACAAGTACTCATTGTATATATTACCTACATTACGAATTTTATGTATCAGTTTCAGTATCTATTAGCAAATATTTTATGCTCAAAAAGTTATCAAAAGAATTTATAGAGATGATTCAATCTCTAACTATCCAAGTACAGTTTTAATCATTTCAGAGTTTTTTAAATTAAGGTTTATCTAAGTCAGAAGTACTTACAGGATAAACTTCAGAGACTCGGTACTTCATATAATTATTTTTCAGATTAATGCAAAATGAACTTTACTCGAAAAATAGTTTTCACAAAATTTCACAGCTCGAATTTTGCAACCTAACTCTGATATCTACTAAACGTAACACCTGAAATTCAACCTAGACGTTATGGCCAAATCTGGAGATGTTACATAAAACAATTGTAAATCCAGTTTTTTGTAAAATTTCAAAAAATGTCATAAACATTTATCACTTAAACCCTGGTTTAAGAGAAAAATACATCTAACATAACTTTATAGTTGAAAACGATGTTTGCTGACATTTTCTAAAATGAATACTTAGCAGCGGAAATTCTCAGATCATTATGTTTGGAAAACTAAGTTGATTTTTCTGAAATCGGTTGTTTTGTAGGAAAACAGACATTTCTGATAAAACATTTTTAGTAGTATCATGCAAAAATTGAAAATAAAATCTTAAAAACCAAAATAGTCCAAAAAGTCCCAACAACTTAAAAATAACGAAACACAATAAACCAAAATTTAATTATAATAGATAATGAAACTAAACCAATTTAAGCAACCTCCTTCGCACTGATTTGCCAAATCTGAGGACTGCCTAAAAATATCAAACAAATAGAAAGTGAGTTTACAAAACTCAATGTATAGTGAATAACTTTAAACAATTAATTTATATAAGACAAATTTAGTAGAACACATTCATATTAGAGCAGTACAGATACAGACATATATTCCTACCCCTATCCGTTACACACCATCTCCGACCATCCTAACACACCATATGGGGTATAAAACACTCATCCAGCCCTACACACCACTTAGTGTCGATATGACACTTTTCAGAATATTTGTAGCTAAGTTGCCAGTGTAATAGGTGAATTATCGCCATTCAAAGAAACACTTCCTCCACATAATATAATCCATTCCAGATGCAAATAAAGAAAAGAATCGAACAAAATTAGACATGATACAGTTATACATGCATAACATAACAGATAAAAAGCATACATAACATTTCTCAAGTTTCTCATAGCCTATTACAAGGTTTATTTAACAAATAACATCTCAAATATATGAATAGATATCAAAATTTATACTAGTAGTTGACCAGGATTTCATACTTTATAGTCTATTTAATCATATATCGACCGCACGGAAAACCTACGATTGATCATAATGATGTGTATAATCATAAGGAAAAATTTAGAATTTTGGTCTCATATATAGCTAGCCCGTGTGGCTCACATTGAGTGGCATACGTCCTCACACACAAAACTATGTGTTCCACACAGCTCTACTAGTTCAGACCGTGTGTCACACATAGTCCAACACACGGCTTGTCACACGGCCGTATGGCATTGACAGTACAATGTTTTCGCTTTCTTTGCTCGTTGTTTTTGGATTTTTTGTTACACACTTGGTTCAATTTTTTATGCGAAAACACCCACATGACTACCAGATCCTAAATGCATAAATTAAAACATCACATTAGCGATGGTAGCAATACGATTTAAAGAACAATTTATCCTCAAAATACCAAACGAATTCACCTGGAAAATCTACATAACCACACAGGCCCAAATCAGAATTAATCTCTTACCCTAGCACATAACAATTGCAAACGAGTCAACTTATTGGAGAATTGATTAAAAACGGTCAACTCTGTAATCCAAAAATTAACACATTTCTTTTACTAACCACGTAAAAACACATCAAAACGGAAACTAACCCACTTACCAACGAGCAACACCAACAAAGAGAAAATAATTAAGGAATTAAGACCCAATCGTAGAGGAGCGTAAAGGAAAGAAAAGAAAAACTGAAAAGCAAAATAGGAACAAATCGATGTGATTTGAAAGGTAATAGAAAAAGAAAAGAAAAAGAAAGCACAAAGAAAAACAAAAGAAAGAATGGTGAGTACGGGTGTGCAAAATTCGGGTAAAACCGAAAAAATTCGGTTAACCGACTGAATTCGATTAATTGGTCGGTTAACCGAATTTTTTCGGTCGGGGGTCGGTTAATAATTTTTTGAGTTTTCGGTTAACGGTTAATTCGGTTCAAAACCGTTCAGTTAACCGAATTTTTTCTGTTTAACCGAAAAATTAATAAATAAAATTATAATATATAAATAGTCCACTATTCATTCAAACCCAATCCAACATAAACCTAATCAAACTAAAACTAATTACCCAATCCAATTATCCAACCCAATTACCCAACCCAATCATAAAAATTACAAATAATTTAATAAATAAAAATAAAAACAAAAACAAAAATAAAAATAATTCGGTTAATTTGATTAATTCGGTTAATTCGGGTAATTCGGTTAATTCGGGTAATTCGGTTACTTCGGGTAATTCGGTTACTTCGGGTAATTCGGTTAATTCGGGTAAATCGATTAATTTTATACTTATTTTAACCAAAAATAAAAAAATATATAATTTTCGGTTAATTCGGTTAACCGACACAATTAACTGAAAAAAATTCGGTTCGGTTAATTTTTTTGAAAAAATTTCGGTTCGGTTAACGGTTAAAATTTTTGAAGGGTCCGTTAATTCGGTTAATGGTGTTTCGGGTAAGTTAACCGATCGGTTAACCTATTGAACACCCCTAATGGTGAGCCAAAAATTAGGAAAAAACTAATTTAATTTTTTAATAAATTAATTAATAAATTTTAAAATAAACCAAATCCAAATCCACTAAGCACTAACCCAATCTCAGATAACTAACCACATTTTTTCAGAGTTTGAAATGGACTCAAACTCAACCACCTACCCAACCCACACAAAAATTAAAATAATAATAATAATAACAATTCACTCACGTATAGACTTGAACACAAAATGTTATAAAGATAACTAAAATACTTAACCACTAAAACAAATACTTATTAATGATACAATTTACAAATTAATTATTAGATTTTTGGGACGTTATTCCAATTTTACCTCAAATTTTTTTATTACTGTAGCCTCAACAACAACAAATTAAAAAAATTAATTTAGTCTTTATGAAAAAAGTGCACCAATTGAGTACTTAATGATTTCAAAAAAAATTAATTGACCTCTTCCTTTTGACGAAATCTGTCAGTTGAACGATTTAACTGTTAACCTGACTACTGTTATAGATGGAAATCACCAGAAGTTACCACATGGTAGTATGCCAATGTGGCATGCCACATAGGAAAAAATATTTTTAAAAAATAATTAAAAAAACATTTTAAAATTTACTTTCAACAACTTTGAGCAACATCATCCACAAAAGCTTGAAGGTTCATATCCATAGAACCACCTTTCACGGCGGCCTCCCTAGCTAGCCCTTTCAATTTCCCACATTTCTCTTCACTTCTATCCCTTTTCTCCTCGTCCCCATCACCAAATCCAAGCACCTAACGATTTCATCACGTTAATTTATTGAAACAATATTTTATAAATTAACTTATTATTAAACATTAAAAAAACATTTGAAAGAATATTTATGATATAATATATTTATAATATTATAAATATAATTTAGGAAAATTATGAAAGAAGAATTTATTATAATATGTAGATATATAATTAATGAATCAAAATCTTAATATATACAGAATATATACGATATAATTCTTTCCTGTTAATAATAAAATATCATTAAATCATTTTGTAAGTTTATTATAATTTTTATGAATGATACGAAAAAAATTTAAAGCATATTATTCTAGAAAAATATTAAAATTAATAAATCATATTATAATGAAAGATGCAAAATAGATACATGAACATACTATAAGAGGCTACCATTTGTTGTAGATATATAATGTATTAGTGTTGCTAGTAATATTTTAAAATATGATGTTATCCCTTACTTTTTTTTAATTTAAAAACTTTAATTCAATTATTATTATTTTTTATATTTTTTGTCAAAATTCGTCAACTTGTTTATTTTTTGTCAGTCATATATCACGACATATAAGGGAAACCTAATTAATATGCCAAGTTGACAAATTTTAACAACAAAAAAAAAAACAATATTAACGATAGGACTAAGATATTTAAATAAAAACTACAAGACTTAATTTTTAACCTTTTTAAGTATAAGGAGTAAATCTCAAATTTTATCAAAGTATAAGGACAACTTGATTATTTCAACCTTATTTTGTTTAAAAAGTTTTTTACATTTATCAAAAAGGAGTGGCCACCCCTTTTTTTTTTTTTTGTTAAGTGTGATTGGTCACCTAAAATAATCGCCTTTTATAAAGAGATTTTAAAATTCTTTTAAAAAGATAAATTTAAGGTTTGCATTGAATTCTAGAGAAAAAAGTGGTTTCAAGAGTCTATTACACATAGGGAAAATTATAGCACCCTTGCAATACCTAAAATTGGTACTTGTTAATCAGGTATGTAATAGCCCGAAAATTACTACAGTAAGAAAGTAAGATATTATCCTTAATATAATAATCATGTATGTCAGCATTGGAAAGTATATTATGGTATATTAATTCCAAGAAATACTAAATCACAAAAGTAAGAAAAGTTTTGTGGCCCAAGAGTAAATACTAAAAATTTGAGGGTTAATGTATAAATATGAAAAAATTTGAAGGACCAATAGTGCAAATACTTTAAGGGTGGAATGATATAGAAACGAAGAAAAATGGATGAATTAGGACCAAATTGAATAGGTAAAGAAGTAAGATGGACTAAATCGTAATTTTAACAAATTAAATAATGACTCAAAGATGAAATTTTAAAAGATCATAAAGGGTAAAATGGTCAATTAGAAAGAGAGAGAAATCTAGAAGGCAATGATGATGTTAGTGATATTTTAGGTTAATTAAATAAATAAATATTAGTTTATTAATATTTTAATGAGATATTTTATTATTTTATTATTATTTTATTTAATATATAAGGAGAGAAAGATGAAGATTTCTCTTCATCTTTCCCATGCAACCAACGTGAGAAGAGAAAAGAAAGAAATTTTCTTTTCTTTACAATTTGGTTTTTTTACCTAAAATTCACCATTTTCACTTAGAAATCAAAAGAATTTCTATAGCTACCAAGAGAAAAAAATAATAAGGAGACTATGGGGCTGGAATATCAAGTTAGATTCAAGAAATAGAAGCTAGAGAAGAGAGAAAATCAAGTTAAAGATTGAAATCAATAGGACAAGGTAAGAACATCAAGATTTCAATATATTTTTGAGTTTGATATTGTTGAAAAAGTATGAAAATGATGTTAAAGTAGAGTTTTATTATATAAGGCTATATGTTCTTGATATGTTAGTGAAGGGAAATAAGAGGAAGTGATGGGGAATATTGTAAAGAAAGGAAAGGAGGGTGTTATAAATTTGGCTATCAACATTTTACACTAAAATAATTTTGGACAACAACAAAAGTTTGACTTTGAAAATTCACCAAAAATTTTAGAAATTGAATTAGAGGTTAATTAAATATTAAATTAAAGCCGATTGAGGCTAGTTTTAAATAGAAGAAATGGTGTAAGCAAAAGAATTTCATATTATGAGATATATGAATTTTTGTGAGACAATGTCAGATTGATTTTAGGTTCCCTGTTCTGACTTTGGAAAATCATCAAAAATTGTAAACAAATATTTGGGAGTTTAAGTTTATATTTTTAAGTTATTAATGAGTTTCTTTTCAAGAGACACAAACAAAAAACATCACCCAAACCCCGTACTAAGAGATAATTATTTTTTAGTAAGGAAAGGTCGAAGCTGTCAAATAGCGGAACAGGGATAAATTTGAAGATTTTACTGTACTTATTGGCTAAAATATAAATTCTAAAAATTTTTTGATAAAAAGATATTTGAGTCTAGTTTCAAAAACATCCAGCGGATCTTAATTTAGAATTTTATACTCAATATATAAATAATTTAGTGGCTATGACTCCAGCGGATAGCTTTGATATAAACATAAGTAAATAGTGGAATTATAGATAATATTACATATAAGCATGTTATATACATTAAGGATGTGGAATGGAGGGGAGAAGGAGGAAAATATATGAATATTCAGCTAGCATGAGTTTACATTAAAAATGGCTAATTTGCATGTTTTATACTCAGGGACTAAATTGAATAAAAGTAAAATTTTAGGGTAATTTTGTAAAAATGTCAAAATCGACCAAAATTGCATGAAATAAATTTTTTTTATTTTCCAAATTAATATATTGAAAGAAATTATTAATATCAAGTGGGTTTAGATCTTTAATTTTTTTGTATGATGGTATTATAAAGTGATTTTGTTAAATATTGATGTTAGGATCAAATTGTGAAAAAGGTTAAAATATTAGGATTTAGTATTAAATTTTTATTTTATTAAAGGTTGTATGATAGCCTAGAATATTTGGATAAAGTATTAATTGAGAAAAATTAGTTGATTTGATTAACTAGTTAAAGGACTAAATTGTAAAAGTTGTAAAAGCTGGGGTGATTGTGAAAATTTTGAAATCTATGGGTTTAAGTGAAATTAGGGAGTTAAATTTAGTTTAAAGTAGAATTTGTATGAAAATATAAGATTAATTATGAAGAAATAAAGTTAGTGTTGGTTTAGGGACTAAATTAGAAATTAAGCAATATCTGAGTAAAAATTTAAATATTCAATATGAAATTGAATTGTGTTGTGTTGATGATTTTTAATTGTTTTAATTCTGTAGCTAACGTCATACCAGAATCTTCGACTAAAAAGGGAAAAGATAAAGTCGAAGTGGAATAGCTCCGAATTCATGGTTTGTATTTCTATAATTCGAATCTAGTTATTAATTGTTATAATTTTTATTTAATGTATATGGTAAGTGTTGAGATGAGTAATTGATATTTGATAATTGATTGAAATGGATTGAATTGGTATATATATATATATATATATATATTGAATGGATTGATTTTTGAATCGAAAGGAATATATGTATAAATATGTGATTATATGAAATTAAACCCTATTAACTGTATCGGGTTGAGTCGGATATAGTTGGCATGCCATAAGATTGGAAGTGTTCAGGGATTACTTCGACCTTGAGTCAATGAGACACTGGGTGTCAAATTATTACTTCGGATAAATTCGATGAGGTACTAGGTACCAATTTACTTCCGCATAGTCGATGAGACACTGGGTGTCAACTTATCGCTTCGAATTATCCTATGAGGCACTGGGTGCCAAATTGGTGTGTTTTGGTTGGATCTGTGTATCTGTCCGAGTCCGAGTCGTGTTAATAGGAGTAAATGAATAATAAAGTTTTGTAATTGATATTGAAATGGCATGGTATGAGAAATGGAAGCGAAATAGTGAATTGAAAAATAAATAATAAAGTTCTATAATTGATATTGAAATGGCATGGTCTGAGAAATGGAAGTGATATAGTGAATTGAAATAGAATGTGAAATATGTTGGCAATACATGGAATATATGAGTTATATACTCATGAATTGAGTATTGCATGACTGATATTATTGCACGAATAAATATGGTTGATATGTGAATAATCATTTATATAGCAATATGTGAATTAGAATATTGTTTAATAAATGAAAAATGATAGTTATGATACTAGACATTAATATGTCCTTAAAAATTTTAATTGTGTTTATTATATTATCTTGTCTTTAAATATTCGGATTATAGAAATACCACTAAGTTTTACTCAGCGTACGGTTTTGTTTTCCGTGTGCAAATTAGATACATTGATTTTGAAGAGTTGTAATTGAGGTTGTGAGCATCCGTCTCATCGCATCTCCAAGTGCCAAGAGGGTATGTTTCAAAATTTTGAATAGAATGACATGTACTTAGGAAGATCAAGTGTGTTCCAAGTAGTAGGAACTAAGATATAAATTATAAGAATTTATATTTTTTTAATGTTCAAATATATTAGTGATTAGCCAGAATCACTTTAACACCAAATATAAGATTCCTTATATTAGGTTCTTTAGGTCGAACCGGGTATAAGGGTGTTACAGTGTAGTTGTTAAAAAAAAAAAAAGAGAAATCTAATGTTTAATTGTGATCCCTTAAAATAAAACACTTATTTTTTGAGTGAATTAAAATTTCTTAGTAAAATATTTTTGGTATCTCTTGATATCCAAAAAAAAAAATACTAAAAATATTGTTTTTAAAAAAAGAAAATAAAACTCGTGGATTCAAAAAGTGATATCTTCAAATTAATTTGATCAGTGGTTTGTTGGCCGTGTGGGTGGGAATAAAGATTACGCTAGTTGGATGAGGAGGCTACAATAATTCTTGGAGAGTAACATCAACTATCATGCCAATTGGAAGAATTCACCCAAAGTAAACCCGTGACTAATTATAGAAAAGTCTGTCTATGTTAAAGTATCATATTAACTCCAAAGACCCGTCTTAAATGCAATATGATCCAGAAGTGTTCAACCTCTTTCCCCACAAATCACTCACAAATAATGATGGCAAATTGTGGAAAATGTTCAACCTCATATCCTAAGTCACTCAGGCAATTTTCTAATATTGGCTGTCTAAGTTTAAAATTTCATAAAATTTAAAAAATTCTCACAAATTTGTTGACAGTTCAATTATAAATATATTTTTATTGATTTCTTAGAAAAAAAATTATATTTTATTGATTTTTTAGGGTTTAGAAATTTTTAAATAGTTTTAAATATTTTATAAAGTATTTAAAATTTTAAAATATGTTTTTAGATAATTTTAACTTTCATATAATATTCTATTTTATAATAATGTTTTTAAATAGCATTCAAATTTTTTTAAAAAAATTTTTAATAGTATTTATAAAAATGAAAATACAAAAAATATTACAAAAAAATTACTAATTAATATTTAAATTTGCTTTTAAAAATTTTTAGTACTATTTTTTTATTTTTAAAAATTTTATATAAAATTTAAAAATTTTTTAATAAATTTTTTAAACATTGTCATATTTAATTTTTTTTAGAATAATGAGTTTTGGCAAGAGGCTGAGATTCGAATTGATGCCTCATATCAAGGCAAGATTGGAATGGAGGTAGAATTGGCTAAAGCAGGTTTGGCGAGGAATTCATTGTTTTAAGCATATTGGCAACTTTGTTTTGGTTTTGTTGTTGTGCTCTATTTTAGCATAGTTTGACAGCTGTTATTTTCTTCTTTGAACTGGTATGGGTTGAGTGATTTCAACGCCTTTTCTTGTAACCTATTGACTGAGACAAAAAAAAGAATAATGAAATCTTATCAAATCAAACATTTCATTATGACAGTTTCTAGACGCTATTTATTTTTAAATTAACTAATTAAACAATATTTCTTTTTTTTTTAAAGTTTTATTGATATGTACTATCTTCTCTTTCCTTATTAACTCCAGTATTTGAAAGAAAATTAAATTCTGTATAATTTAATGATATTTTTATAACAATAATTTTAAATTTCTGGGATTTTTTAAATAATAAATTATTGTGAATTATTTTTATTTAAAATTTTAATGTTATTTCTATAATTTAATTTTATTACAACGAAACAAATTTAATGGGTAACTAAAACTAATATAAAAAAAAGCGAACTTTCGGGTTTTAATTTGATTTGAAGAAAACTCATAGTTAACTAATAATATTAGCAATTAACCTTCATGTAATCAATTCTAAAATAAGAAAGATAACAAGATTAAAATAAAACTTATTTTATTAACAAAATCATAAAAAATAAACATAATAATATTAACAATTAATGTTCATTAAATAAACTCTAAAATTCAGATTAAACACTAAAAATTAACCATGTTACCTTTAAGTGTTAAAATATATAACTTTTTACCATATATCATATTACACAAAAACCAAAAGTACAACATTATAAAAAAAGTGTGAAACTCATAAATCAATTGATATGTTAACCTTTGGACCTCTCATGAAATTTTTATGTATGAAACATACAATATATGGCTTGAATTTCATAATTATGTTATATACAATGAATCATTTGTTTCTTTTTCACCCTCTCCACCAAAATAACCATTAACATCATCAAAATCACCCGTATGATCCCAAAGGTAATTAAAAATTCAAATTTATTTTAATTTTTCAAAATTTTATAATTTAAACCTCTAAAAAAGAAATTTATCTTTGTCAAACTTTCACAAATACTAACCTATATATTGTTGTTATTCCAACTCGAATATTGGGTTTAGGGTCGGAGCAAATTTAAAGAGGCAGACACGGGTATTCGCCCAACCAAAGTGGCAAAAAAAATTCTATTAAGACCCTTTAAAATTAATAAATTAATATATGATAAAATTATATTTTAACTTCTCAAAATTTTATAATTTAATTTTGATTCCTTTAAAATTTTTTTTAGATAGCCCTATTCAAAGCTTCAAGCGTTAATTGGTTTGGTAGTATAGCATGATTGTTGGAAAATCGAATGGATTAATTTATTTCATATTTTTCAATCCCACACGGCTGTGTGTGATAGCTTTAGTCTCCACATGCTCGTGTCACTTACTTATATGCCTGTGCGGGTTTTCAGGTTTTGAATTTTTGTCTCTTTAAATTAGTGTTCTAATTTGTTCAAGATACAATTTAGTCTATACTAATAAAACTTAAATTAGACATAGCAAACGAACTCCAATTAACCTGAAAATTTTAGACTTGCATAATTTGACCAAAAAAAGGTCAGTAAACACTTAGATATAAAATTGGGATAGTTTTACCATTGGTGGTAAAATGACATAAATGCCCTTAGGTTAAATTACCTAGGAAAAGTTTAAAATTGGCTCATAATTTACTTCAGCATTAATAAATAACTAATAATTAGATAAGATTGAGGTGTTATAAGGTTGGGGTGTGTCTTGAGTGTCGTTAGTTGGAGAGTCACTTAGGTGGCTAATGTAATGCTTCGAATTCGGGCCGGACGGTCCCAGTCAAGTTTGGGGTGTCACAATCTATCATAGGCTTCATCTCTCTTAGGTTTTTAGAAAATTAGTTCATGATTAAAAATAAAAACATCCAAAGGGCAGTATAACTGAAAGAAATAAAGAAACTCATGGCAATCTCCTAAGAAATCAATTAGGAATCTTCAATCTTAATGAAAATCTACTTCAGAGTTGGCTTCAGTGGTGACTTTGGAGTTGTTTTCTTGAATATTCTAGGAAGGTTCTCTTCTATTTTCTTATTTTTGTCATATATATTAAAGCATGCTCTCTTACATTTCTTCATCATCCAAACTATTTTATCAACTCAACTTCCATTTTCCTATCTTTTTATTTTCTTGGCTTATTCCGTCTTGCAATCATGAAACTACAACACTTGCTTTCATCTTCTTTTAGCGTTATTCGTACCATGTTCCGTACTTTGCTTGGGTATGACAGTGAGGAATCTCAACTTCGATCAGTTTGCACTTCTTGAGTTTAAGGATCTCATTGCCGGTCCTCAAAATGTCTTGGCAAACAATTGGACAGCCTCAACCTCTGTTTGCAATTGGATTGGTGTTTCTTGTGGCATCATCCATAAAAGAGTTATAGCTTTGAATCTTACAAGCATGAATCTTAGGGGTACTATCCCTCCACACCTTGGAAATCTTTCATTTTTACTCTCTCTCGACTTGAGTAGCAACTGTAGCGACGAAAATTTTAGCTTAGGTCGCTAATTGTGGCGTTTTAAAACCTTGAAAACGAATTCTGATTAAAGCCAATGAGTTGCCACCGATCCTTTTTCCGAGGTGTGATCGGACACCTAATAAAACCGTTTTCTAGCAGAAAATTTGTTCTTTACGTGAAAGAATGACTCGATTTAGGTCTACGTTGAAGTTTAGAGAAAAGTAGGGTCCGGGAGTCAGTTACGCGCGGGGAAGGTATTAGCACCCCCGCGACGCCCAAAAATTGGTATCTTTTCAAACATGCGTTGTTTTAATTTTCGAAAATACGAGTTCAATTTAAAATTTAGTTGTGGTTCGATCAAGATACGAGCATTTGAAGGTCTTTGTTTCTGAGAAGGGTATCCCGCTTTTAACACGAGCCATTCGTGATTCACCCAACATAGCGATGAAATCACCGGCTTAATGTTAAAATCGGTATATTGCCTTGTTTATTAAAACATGAAAAGGTTTAAAATGAGTAATATCGATGAAGAAATTGAAATATGAATTAACATGCTAAATTAGAAGTAAATAATGACAAAAGGTAATGAGATGAATATATACATTAAACATATAATAATGCATGCGTAATAATAATGATTATAATGATACATATAGTATAATAATAATTATAATAGTGCATATGGTATGATAATAGTAGTAATGCAAAATATGAAATAAGAACAAACATACATAGAACATATAATACTAGGTTTAAGGAAGGTATACGTAATAATAGTATGATATATAATGCTAAAATATAATATAATAAAGTACGCGTAATAGTATTAAAATATCTATGTATACGTAATGTATAAGTATTAAAACCGATAATAATGAAAAAAATTACTAGTAATATTTTTCAAAAGTTGCATATAGCAAATGTAGGTATAGGATAATATTGAATATTCGTATATAATATATTTACATATAATATAACACAAATACTAATGATAGTAAAATATTAATAAGTAATAAATTTAATAATAATGAAAAATAATAAAACACAAGAGTAATGATAGCATTATAAAAATACTGGTCAATAGTAATATGGTAAAAATAAGGGTAGGTACACAAATGCGACACACGTATTAATACACAAAAACAGACAGGAAATACATACGTAAATATACGGTAAAATATTAACAATGCATAAGATAGTATAAATATTATAATATAGAAGAATGTAATTATAATATATGAAAAACATATAAGGTATGTGATAAGGTATTTAAATATACATAATATATATTAAGAAAAATAATATTAAAACTGCTACGAGTATAGACGAATATACATGAATTTTAAAAACGAATACGTAATAATACTAAAAATCTGTAAAATATATATACTTATAGGTATTAGAAGTTATAAAAATATTTACATAGGATATAAGTAAAATAAAATATAAAAACATAATAACATGTATATACATAAATTTTGAGTGAAAACAATACTAATACTAAAAATAATAGTATAATAATAATAATAATAATAATAATAATAATAATAATAAAAAAATAGTAAAAAACGAAATAGGGCAGAAAGGACCAAATTAGAAGCAAATTTAAAGTTTTGGGCCAGATTTTAAAACCAAAACAAGTCACAGGGACCTATTAGAACGCGGGTAAAATATAGGGGGGCCTAAACAGCAATTCACCCGAAATCCTAAAACGCACAGCTGCACTGAGGATCGAATTGCAAACAAAAACGAACCAACGGGCCAAATTGAAATGAATAAAACTAAATTGTAAGACATTAAAAATGCGGAAGGACCGATCGCATAAATATCCCCTGATGACGTAAGAACACGCGGATCTGAGGTGGGTCGAATCGGGTCGACCCGACCCAGGTCGGTTAGTATAAAAGGCTAAAATTTTTGTTTTGGGGGTCATTTGCACGGTGAAAAAGAAAAAAAAAGGGGGAAGAGAGAAGAGGGGAAAGAAAGGGAAAGGGAAAGGGAAGGAAAGGGAAGGTCCGGGAGGCAAGCTCCGGCCCCGAAGCTCCGGTCACCGGACCGGCCAACTTCCGGTCACCGGCCGATGGTCGGACCGTCGCGGACCGCCGATCGCCGCCGTTCCGGCCACCGTCCCGGTGGCCGGAAAAAGGTAAAATTTCGAGCTTTTTTTTTATTTCCGATATATATACTTGCATGCGTGTGAGAAAAGGAGAAAATCTAGAGGGAGAGCAAGAAATAAAAAGGCGAATCTACCTACTGTTTCTTTGACTCTGTTTCTCGTCCCTTCGTTATTCGGATTCTAACTGTTATTCTTGTAAATTTGGGGGGTATCCCTTCGCTGGAAATTGCTTAAAATGTCACTATTTTTGTGTTTAACCTCTCTGTTTGTAATGATTTTCTTTTGGGTAAAAAATCCGAACCTCTACAAACTGTTTTGAAATCGGCTTTTATAGCCTTACACTTTATTATTTTATCTTTTCTTTTCGCTTTCTGTCTTTGTCTCGTTTAATGCTTGTGCAGATGCAACTTGGCAAGGGCGGTGGATGTTGAGTCGATGGGACAGAGGCGGTGGAGCTGGTGGCTGCTGTCAGAAGCTGAATCGACAACAGCAGAGGCGGCTAGGGTTTTCTGCTTTCCCGTTTTCTGTTTTGGGCTGGTCAATTTGGGCTATACGGGTTTTGGGTAGTGGGTAAAAATCTCTGTTTGGGTCATAGGGTTTGGTTTAAGTTAGGGCTGAAGTGGGCTTTCGGGTTATTTTGTAAATGGGTTTGAGTTTTAAAGTTGGCCTTTGTGGGTCAAAAAGTTGTAAACGAACATTGGGTCGAAAGTTGTAAACGAACACTAATTTGGCTTTAATTTATTTGTACGGGCCAAAATTGGCTATGACAGCAACCATTTGTATGGCCATCTCCCTAAAGAATTGGGCCAATTGCATCATTTGAGGATCCTTCGATTAAGCTACAACCGTCTTAATGGGGAAATTCCATCATGGCTTGGGAACTTACAGAGAGTTCGAAGCCTGAAATTGAAAAATAATAACTTTACAGGCATAATCCCTGAAACACTTGTTAACATGTCTAATCTAGAGATCTTGAACTTGGGATTCAATCAATTATCTGGTCAGGTTCCATCTTCCATCTTCAATATTTCTTCTCTGAAGATTATTAATCTCTTCGTCGATAGCCTATCAGGTAGTTTGCCTAATGATATGTGTAAACATCTTCCCAAGCTTGAAGGGCTTTACTTGAGTTGGAATTATGAATTATCTAGTAACATTCCATCAAGTATGGGCAAATGCAGAAACCTTAAAATTTTGTCGTTGTCCTATAATCAATTGACAGGGATCATTCCAAAAAGTATTGGGAATCTGACACGACTCCAGGAATTATATTTGGGATTTAATAATCTAGAAGTAATCAATTTCCTTGATTTCTTGAATTTAAAGCATTTTATTTGTAGTAGATAACAAGAGGAAGAACTTTTTATTTCATTCGAGGCAAAATAGTTAATTTGATGAAAAAAATATGCTTAAATATATTAAAATCTAGCATCTCTTCAACAATAGCCTATCAAGTAGTTTGCCTAATGATATGTTGAACATCTTCCCATGCTTGAAGTGATTTACTTGAGTTGGAATGAATTATGTGATAACATTCCATAAAGTATATTTAGTTCAACAGTTTAGAAGGTATGGTTTTCACTTTAATTTTGGACTATGTGTGCAGGTCAGATTCCATCAAGTGTAGCTGAATGTTACCAGCTTCAGTTTTTGAGTTTAGGAGGAAATCAATTCAGTGGGCTGATTCCAAAGAGTATTTTTAATTCAACTACGCTCGAAGAAATAGGTCTATTTGACAACAGATTAGAAGGTATGTTTTCAACTTTAATTTTTTCCAAACTCCAAAAACATTGTGTTGAATTTGTTTCTTCTATTTTGGTCAAATATTTTTATCATTTTAATTTGATAATAAGCAATGAGATTTATATGAATTTATTTATTTTAAAATTTTTAATTTCCATTAAACTTAAGAAAGTAATTAATTTTTTATTGCATAAACTAATTTATTTTATAGAAGTAAAAAGTATAAAAAATATTAGAAATACTTTTGCGTGCGTAAGAAGTTATATTTATTTTAAAAATTGAAACAATGATATATATATATATATATATATATATATATATATATTCTAATATCACATGTTGCACTTGATTTTTAACTAGCTTTTAAATAATGTTTTTCTAAATTATCTTAATTAGTATTTTTTGTTCAAATAATTTTTTTAACAATCTTATTATATATTCCGGTCATATCTACTCTTTTTTGATATAATACCTTGAATTATCCATAGCCCCTCCCCTACTCATAAATAGGAGGATAATGCGCTTCGTTGCACTGGAACCCCTATCCTCCTACATTCAGGGACTGCGTAGCTAGGGGTCTGACAAGGCTCCAACCCCCCTAAGATGGAAAATTTTCTATTTAAGTCCTTTAAATTTTTTAAAATTTTAAATTAGTAAAGATAAAATTACACTTTGGCCCTCTGAAAATTATAAATATTTAATTTAATCCTTTAAAAATTATAAAAATATAAGCTATTAAAATTATGAAATTGCATTTTCACTATCGTAAAAATTACATTTAATTTGGGCCCCTCCCTAAAAAAGTTTCTGCTTCGCCCCTACTTGCATTGGCAACAATGTCTATATCAATCAAGCTAAGACTCAACCGGCCATTATTCAAATGGTTGAATATAATCAAAATATATTAATTTATTTAATATCTCAAATATAATAAAAATTTTCAAGCCATACTTGAAGCATATGTACCGTATTTAATATACAATAAATATAACTGAAGTATATTAATAATAACTAATAAATATAACTGAAATATATTAATAGTTTTTGTTAATTTAAAAATAGTGCTATAAATTTTTTTATCATCATTAAAGCATGTGTACAAAATGTAAAAATTGATATATTGTAAATTAAATTATTCACTATTCAATTTCATTTTTTTCTTTTGTTAATAGTCAATAAATTGATCTTAAAAGTTTATAGATTATATATAATTAAAATAAATATAATAGGTTTAGGTTATATAAATATATTATTTATAAAATTTATACATCAATTATAAAATTACTTGTTATATAAGTAATTAAAATTTGCTATTTGAAGCTAAAGTAATATATATATTTTTACATTTTTTGGTTAATGAGGATATTTATACTATTATTTAAGCCTCTGATTGTGTTGGTGTCACGAGTCAACTAGGCACCAACTCGGTTAGAGAAATTATAAAAAATTTCTTTCGTATTTAAAATAAGTTATATTATCTGATGGTACTTTAGTATTTTTATTTAAAGCAAAAAACCAAAAAATTTTATGGTGAGTGTTTGTGATAAACCCGTGTAAGCAACGAACAAGAAAACTAATGAAGAAATTGAAAAGATCGAACACACAAATTTTACGTGGACAAACCCCTCTGAAGAGGATAAAAAACCACAGGGAAAGATAATTTCACTAAATTGGCAAAATCAAAGAGTTCAAAAATGGAGATAAAAACTAAACCTCGCATCCCGAAAATAAGAGTTCTCAAAACTTTAACACAAAATTCTCTGATAGCTTGTAAAAGTTAATACTTATATGTGTTATGGGTTAATCTTTCTAAGATAGAAAGGGGTCTATTTATATGCTAAATTCATACGTAAAATATGCTTAAAGTATTTTTAGTTGAACAGTTTAGAAGGTATATATGTTTTTCACTTTAATTTTCGACTATGTGTGCAGGTCAGATTCCATCAAGTATAGCTGAATGTTACCAGCTTCGGATTTTAAGTTTAGGAGGAAATCAATTCAGTGGGCTGATTCCAAAGAGTATTTTTAATTCAACTACGCTCCAAGCAATAGATCTAAATGACAACAAATTAGAAGGTATGTTTTTCACTTTAATTTTTTCCAAACTCCAAAAGCATTCTCTTTAATTTGTTTCTTCTATTTTGGTCATTTACTTTTATCATTTTAATTTCATAATAAACAATAAGATTTATATGAATTTATTTATTTTAAAATTTTTAATTTCCATTAAACTTAAGAAAGTAATTAATTTTTTATTGCATAAACTAATCTATTTTATATACATATACATTTATATACATTGATTCTAATATCACCTATTGCACGTGTTTTTTAACTAGCTTTTAAATAATTTTTTTTAAATTATTCAAATGGTTGAATATAATTAAAATATATTAATTTATATAATAAAATTTCAAGTTACAATTAAACTATATGTACCATATTTAATATACAATATAATTTTACTTCATAAAATTTTAAAAAACATTATTTAAAATAATAAATAATAAATATAATTAAAATATATCAATAATTTTTGTTAATTCAAAAATAGTGCTAATAATTTTTTTATCATCATTAAATCATCTGTACAAAATGTAAAAATTGATTTAGTGTTAATTCAATTTCATTTTTTCTTTTCTTGATACTCAATAAATTGATTTAGTATGTTTCAAGTGCTCAATAAGTCTAATAATATTATTATTAGAGATAAGATATTTGATTATTTTTAATTAAGGTAATATCAGTCATTAAGTTATTAGAGACAAAATACCAAATATATCTTTAAAATTTTTAGTAAATTTTTATATTTTATATATAGTTTTTTTTTTGTATTTTTATAATTTTATATTTTTTTCTATGTTTGGCTGAGTAAAACCAAACATGGTAAGCACACTATTATAGTAATTTAGATTAATAGGAATTATCAACTTTACATTAAGGATTATAAATTTATTTAATTCCAATCTTTACCTTTTTAAATTATAAGAATGGTTTTCCCCTATACTTCGCTCAAATTAAGCTTAATCTATAACTTTAATTTTGTTATAATTTGACATTTCAATTTTTATAATGTCATTAGCTATTCTAAATACTTTATTCTAATCAAAATGATTATGTGAATTTTAAAAAATTGTTAGCACTATTAAAATTCTTTACTAAATTTAGGTCTATTATAAATTTTTTTTTTTGGTTACATAGATATCAAGTTTATTTTATTTTTCAAAATGCCATACTAGCACACAAACATTTTAACAGTATTAACAACTGAACCTAATTTTTTTAATTCAAAAAGTAGAGAGGCTAAATCACAGAAAATAAAAAATATAAAGATTAAATTCCAAATATATGAAAAATACAAAAAATTTGGGCAAATAATAATCTTTAAATTTTACAATATAATCTAATAAAAATAAATAATTAACCCAATAGATAAAAATCATACCAGTTTACATTGAAAACAACGGCTTATACGTGTCACATATGGATAGTGTTGGTGCAGTTTGACTGTCCAAACTTATATCGTATTTCCACCTCTGGTGTTTTCCTTTCTCTTTTTTTGGCATTTTAATTTACTTTATTTAATCTCAAATATTAAATTGATACCAATAAATTCGTTAGGTAACAAAATAACAATTAACTACAACTTGAAGGGCTAAACCAACATCTAACCCTTAGGACAATGTTGCATTTGAAACAATCATCTTAACCCTTAAAATTCACTTTATCAATTTAATGATTTATTCAAGAGTTGCAGTTCTTATTAACATTAAAATTAATAAAATTTTGTCACTTTTAGATGTTTACAATATTAAATTCTTTTTAATTTTCAATACATACTACTTAAAAGATAGAGAAAATTTGCACAACCAAATTGTAAAAAATAAAAATAAAAATAAAATGTCGGTAATGACAATAGGGGCAAAGCCAGAATAATTTTTTAGGGGGGCCAGATGAAATTTTAATTTTTTTATAGTTTATATCTTTATAATTTGTAAAGGATTAAATTGAATTTTTACAATTTTAAGGGGGGCCAAAGTGTAATTTTACCTTTACTAATTTAAAATTTTAAAAAAATTAAGGGCCTAAATAGAAATTTTACGTTTTAGGAGGGCTAGGGCCCATGCCAGCCCCCTGGCTTCACCATTGAATGACAATATATTGCAAAGAAAAGAGAAATAAAAATAAAGAACACACAGATTTTACTTGAAAACCCTTTCGGGAAAAAACCACAGGCAGAGTAGAAGAAAATTCACTATGTTGAATTCGAATAATTACAAGAGGAATAGAAGACTATGTCTATTTATAGGCTTGAACAACCATATTCTAATAGGAGTGTAGTAAGATTGAAACACCTTAATCTAATCAATATAAAATAGATGGAGTTTAATAAGGTTTAAAAAACATTATTCTAAAATAAAATAAAAGAAGTGTAGTTCTATATGGATTTTATTTTTATTTTATTTTACCATTGTATTTTATTTAAATAAGGATTCAGGTCACTTAATTCTAACAATCTCCAACTTGACACAAATTATCAATGAGCAAGTTCTTCATCGCGAACTTTCAACAAACAAGTTCTTCACCTCTTCCATAAAATCCCTTAAGGGCTTAACTTCAACAATGAACACCAACCAAGTCTAAGCAATGCTCAAACTTGGTTATAGGAAGTGACTTAGTCATCATATTTGTAGGATTTTCAGGAGTACTAATTTTGCTTACAACAATATCACCACGAGAAATAATATCACGAACAAAATGATACCGAACATCAATGTGTTTTGTTCTCTCATGAAACATTTGATCTTTGGTAAGGAAGATGACATTCTGACTGTCACAAAATACTGTACTGATTTGAAGGTCTTCATTGAGTTCACTAAATAGTCCCTTCAACCAAATAGCTTTGTCGATACCATTTTGCGAAAACGCAAACGGACGTCGACTTAAAAATATATGAATTCAAGAACTGGAGTCGCCACCGATCTTTTTTAGGGTGCGATCGGTCACCTCAAAAGGGGTTGTTTTTGATAAACCATTTGATTTATTAAAACAATGATTGTGGTCAGCATACCAGAAAAATAGGTTCGGGAGTCGGTTACGCACGGGGAAGGATTAGCACCCCCGATACGCCCAGAAACTGGTACCTTGTTGATTAATTGATGTCTTTGAGAGTCGATGATTCGAAAACTCGAAAGAATTCTAAAATACGATCCTTATTTGCTTTAAAACATCTAGGGGACTGAAAATACGTGAAAGGTCGGTTAGCCTTAAGGTAAAATGTCATATCCAATACGTTAGGACACGACATTTCGATCTTTGAGGCTAAACTTGCCTTTCATTTGAAGTTCGTGTATTTGATTTTAAAAGGAAGTTCTAATACTTGAGACAAACGAGGGGAAATCAGAACCCAATTCGTTAGGGCATGATTTCTCGAAATCTTTAAGTATGAAACCTGGCCTTAGTTTTAGAAAATCTCATCTCGAGATAGCAAAATATCACATCCAATACGTTAGGACGCGATATCTTGATTTCCCGAGACTGAGTCTTTATATTGAAAAATTATGTATTTGGTTTGAAAGGATGTTCTGTCATTTAGATTTAGACGAAAATCACAACCCAATACGTTAGGGCACGATTTTCGAATTGTCTAAATACAGAGCATTGCCTTTATAAGAAGCACTTTTGTTATCGGTGAAGAGATTTGATATGGAACATTGTGTTACAACCCAATTTTGCAAATAAAAATAAACCCAAACAGAAACCAAAATTAAATAAAGTCCAGTCCATTTACAGTTTTTAAGCCCAATTACAATACCCATTTACAACCAACCCAAACAACCCAATTACAAACCCAACATTTCAAGCCTAATAACCCTTGGCCCACTGCCCAAACCTAGCAGGAACCCTAACCCCGAATACCCATTTGCCCTAGCCGCCTCTACCCACTTGCACTGGCCTCTGACAGCAGCCACCTGCTCCACCGCCCTCCCTTGTTACTCAGCACCGCCTCAGGACCCTGCAAACATTAAAATAGATTGGACAGAAAGCAATAGAGGAAATGATTACAAAAACAATTTGTAATAAAGTGTAAGGCTATAAAAGCCGATTCAAACCACAATGTAAAGGGTTCGAATTTTCCAATAAAAAAAAGGGTCAGAGAGTTTTAGCACAAAAGGCAGTAATATTAACAGCATAACAACGAAGGGATCCCCCGATTCCAGAAGAACAGAAACTATAGATCTAAACCCGATAACAATCGGAGAAGCAAATGAGGAAACAGAACACGAAACGGAGGTAATTTTCCTTCATTTTCCAACCGATTCCTCTTCTCTTCGCCATAGATATTCATATATATATCGACTAAAATAAAAAAATAAAAAAATTAGAAAATTTTACCTTTTCCGGCCACCGTTCCGGTGGCCGGAACGACGGCGATCGGCGGCCCGTGGCGGTCCGATCATCGGCCGGTGACCGGCTGGTGACCGGACGTTGACCGGTCCGGTGACCGGAGCTTCCCGGAGACCCCCCCTCTTTCCTTCCCCTCTCCTCTCTTCCTCTTCCTTTTTTTTTTCTCCCCACGGCACAAATGAGCCGAAATCAAAAAATTTGGGCTTTTATAGTTTTGAACTCGGGTCGGGTCGACCCGACCCTCTCCGCCTAGGATCCGCGTGCTCTGACGTCAGCAGGGCTTATTGCGCAATCGGTCCTTCCGCTTTTTCTAATTTTTGCAATCAAGTTTTCAGGTGTTTTAAATTAAGCCCAGAATTTGTTACGTTCATCAATTTAGTCCAAACCGATGCGCAGCGTTTTAAGGCCCAGGGTAAATTACTGTCTTGGTCCCCCTTGGTTCAGCGCGTGTTCGAATAAGTCCTTCTCACATGTTCGCATTTTTAAATTCGCCCCAAAACTTCGTTTTCATTTCGATTTTAGTCCTTCTTATTTGAGTTTTATATTATTTCTTGCTACCTTATTTAATTTTAAATATTGGTCATTATTATACATATTATTATTATATTGGCTATTATTTTCTATTATATATTTATGGATATTTTAGCATGCACTTATAATATCTTTATCATATTAGTATTATTATTACTATTGTTATTATTATTCCATATTATTACTATTATATTTAGTATTAGTTCCGTTATCATTATCTATTATTTTATTTTTAATATTATTATTATTTTATATTATTATTATATCATACTTACTTTGTTTTTTTTAATGTTACTTTGTTATATTTACTTTTCGTATTTTACTATTTTGCTAGTATTATTATTATTATATTACTATCATTATTAATTTATATATATATATGTATATATTTTATGTACATGCTTCTTATATTATTATTGTGTACTTGTTTTTTAATATATACTTATGTACTTGTATATACTTATAGTTGTTTTTTTTTAAATATTGTTATTTTTCCTAATACATATATATATATATATATATATATATATACATTATGTGCACATGTTTAAATACTACATTATATATTTATATTTCATACCTATTTTTATATGTTATTATATTTGTTATGCACATTATTTTCAATATTTTTATTTGTTGTTAATATTATTACCATTTGCATGTGTATTCTTATACATTATCTTAGGTATATATTTTGATGTTATATTTTTATATATATTTTGTGCATATTTTACATGTTATCTTATATATATATATATATATATATATATTAATATTATATCATTCATGTCTATATATATTTTCATATTGTTTTGTATTTTAATACTTTGTTATGTGTATATTTTCGTACTACGTGTTATGTATATACATTTCATATTATTATATGTTTTCTTAATACCCTTATAATATTGTTTAATATCGTTCGTGTTTGTCAATGTTGCGTATTACCATGTTTATATTTTTGTATATTCGCGTTTTTATTGTTTGCATGCTTCTGAATTGAATATATATGTGAATTTGCTTTTAATTACAACCTTGTCACGAATTTTTATCGTTTTAAAATGTTTTTCATATCCTCGATTAATTTTCAAAATAAGGCAATATGCCGATTTTAACATTATGCCAGTGATTTCATTGCTATTGTTGGGTGAATCACGATTGGCTCGTGTTAAAACGGGATATCCTTTTCAAAAGAAATCAAAATTCCAAAAACGCTCGTATCTCGATCGGATCATGACTAAATTTTAAATTGAACTTGTACTTTCGAAAATCAAGACAACGCGTTTGAAAAGATACCAATTTTTGGGCGTCGCGGGGGTGCTAATACCTTCCCCGCGCGTAACTGACTCCCGAACCCTATTTTTCTCTGAATTTTAACGCAGACCTAAACTCGGCCTTCTTTTATCCGAACACAAGTTTTTGTTAAAAGAGGTTTTATTAGGTGTCCGATCACACCTAGAGAAAAGATCGGTGGCGACTCCCTTGTTTTAGTAAATCGATTTCAAATTTGCAATAAATCGCCACAATTAACGACCTAAGCTAAAAATTTTTCGTCGCTACACATTGGATGAGTGACAGTAAGAGCATACACAATGGAAGAGAATGCGATAATAAGCGGAGATATAAACAACGAAGAGAAAAACACAATGATGTAAAAACTTGTGGTTTAAACTTTGTTTCGAGAAGGATAACCGAATGTTTTAGAATTAGACGAGGAAACCGAAACCCAATGCGTTAGGGTACGATGCTCGAATTTCTAAACACCGAAACATTGCCTTTATGAAAAGATTAATTTGGTAAAGGGAAAAGGGAGTATGATTTGTAATGAAAGCGTTAGAAAAAATAATAATAGTAATAATAGAAATAACAAAAATAATGAAAATAATGTGTTAGTAACATAATAGGAATAATAATATATTAAAAATCAGAATATGGACATGAAAATATGTTAGAAAAACATAATAATAATAATGAAATAATGTTAAAACAGTAGCAATATATATAATAGAATAGTTAAGATCATATTGGGATAGTGTTAAATACAACATGATAGTAGCAATAAATAATTAATAATAATAGTGATAGCGACGATAACGTGTTAATGAAATAATAACGATCAAAATATAATAGTACATTAAGGCAATAATAACAATATATATAGGGATTGACAGGACATTAAAAATAATTTTGAAAACGATTGTTAATATTACAAACTAAAAAATATGGTAATAATATCGATGATAATAAATAACAGTAAATATATATACGTGTAATTAGTAAAAACGAGATATGAAAACATAGCTAAATAATATAAAAATAATATAAAATTGATAGTGAATATTAGAAGTAATAATATAATAAAAAAATATGAGCAAAAGATTAAGTAATATAAATGGGATATAAAATAAGAATAATAATAGTAATAATAATATTAATATTAATAGCAAATATAAAGATAGTAGAGTAGATATAATAGTAATAATAATAGTGATAATAATAATAATAATAATAATAATTAATGAAAATGGTAAGTAAAATAAATAAAATGTATTAATGATAACAATTAGAATAATATTAAGAAAAATAATTATCAATAATAATAGTATTAGTATAATAACATATTAATAAGATGATAGTAATTGAAATATAATAATAATAATAATAATAATATGATATTAATATAAGAATAATGAAACAAAAGTAAAAAAGGGGACGAAATTGAAGTAAAAATAAAATTTTTGAGGCAAATTCGGGATAAAAGCGAAAGAGTAGAGTCTTTCTGAACGCGGGTCAAAACAAAAAGGACCAAAAATGCAATTTTCCCGGCCTTTAAAACCGGTGTCGTTGCGGGGTGGACCGAATTGCAACGCGCGATAAACACTGGGGCGAATTTAAATTAAACTAAAACTTAATTGCAAATCCACTGAAAAGCGGAGGGGCTAAATGCGCAAATAGCCCCTCCGGTTAAAAACACGAGGACCTTAGGTGGGTAAGGGTCAGATTTCGGGTCGGGTCATTGAAACGACATCGTTTTGGGGTTAAAATGCAGCCCCCAAAACGACGTCGTTTTGAAAGGCTATAAATAGGCCCAAATCTTCAAAAAAAATCATTCTGCCGAGGGAAAAGAAAAAAAAACGAGAGAGAGGGAGAAGAGGGCGGTCAGGGGTGATTTCCGGTGGTCGGTCCGACCACCGTCCGGCCACCGGACCGCCGCGCCGGCGTCGGTACCGGCCACCGTATAGGTAAATTTCTTATTTTTTTCTCCTTTTTTTTTGTATTTCTTTAATTATTTAGAACATTTGCATGTATATAGATGAAAGGATCAATCGGCAAACAAAAAAAAAGAATTTGAAATCACCTTAGCCCTCTGTTTCAGTTTCCTCTGATGTTTTTGGAGTCTCAGATTTCGGGATTTAGATTGCCTTTATCTTTTGATGCTAGATTTGAAATTAGAAACTGATTGTTTGTATTGATTTTGCAAAAATGCCCCCTCTTACACTGGAAAATCATTAGGCTTTTATAGCATTTGATTTCTTTACAAATTGTTTTTGTAATCATTTTTCTATTGCTTTCTGTCCTTTCGTGTTTTAATGTTTGTAGGTATGGCTTGAGGCACAAGGGCGGTGCTGAGTCGATGGGACAGAGGCGGTGGCAGAATCAGCAGCAACTTGCAAAGGGATTAGGGTTAGGTTTAGCATCGGGTCATTGGTGTTGGGCTGTAATTGGGTTTGGGGTTTTCATTGGGTTTTGGGTAGTAGGTTAAAATTTGGGTTAGGCTTGGTATTTGGGTTTATCAGGTTATGGAAATGGTTGTAATTGGGTTTTGTAGTTAGAGTTAATGTAAGGGGTTTAGAGGTCTGTTGTATGGGTAAAATTGGGCTTACAACAGCTGCCCCTCTTTGCTCATTATCGTGTAACGGGAATAGAGCAAAGACATAAAGAAAGGCCAATTTTGCCCGATCTTGCTGAGTATTGACCTTTTTGGCACTTCTCTTCTTCAGGTAGCTTCATTCCAGCCTACCGTGTCTTGCAGCTTTAGGTTCAATCCATTGCAACTGCAGAGTGTAGCCTCGATCTTTCTCCTCAAAAAGTTTATCGTGATCTACTCTTCTGCAACTTTAGAGAGATCTGGTATCTTCAATCTGCTCTGCTACCACTTCAGAAAGATGAAACTTGTCGCTTTAACTTGCTTCACTGCAATTTCAAGGATGCAAGATCCGTATCTTCGATCAGCTCCATTGTAACTTCAGGGGTGCAAAATATGATTCTTCAATCGGCTCCAACCTTCATTCTTTATTTTGAAACAAACATCGAAACTAGCCCAGCCTGCGAACTCTCGCAATATGGGTTAATTCTTTTGGATCATAAATTAAAAGTGCCTCAGTGTGTGACTTGAGACTCAACTCACCTCTCGCAATATGAGTTGGTCCTTTTGAAAAACAGAAATTAAAAACTAAAATTGAAAAAGCTCAACTCATCTCTGTAATATAAGTTGACTTTTGAAAAACAGAAATTAAAAACTGAATTGAAAAAGCTCAACTCATCTCTGTAATATAAGTTGACTTTTGAAAAACAGAAATTAAAAACTAAAATTGAAAAAGCTCAACTCATTTCTGTAATATAAGTTGACTTTTGAAAAACAGAAATTAAAAACTAAAATTGAAAAAGCTCAACTCATCTCTTGATATGAGTTGGCTCTTGAAGAACAGAAATGAAAAACAGAAATTGAAAAAGCTCAACTCATCTCTGTAATATGAGTTGGCTCTTGAAAAGCAGAAGATAAAAAAGCTCAACTTACCTCTGTAATATGAGTTGACTTTATAAATTAAAAACTGAAATTTGAAAAAGCTCAACTCATCCCTGTAATATGAGTTGATTTTTGTAAGATGAGAATTGAAAAGCAGAGATGAAGAAGGCTCAACTCACCTCTGTAATATGAGTTGAATTTTGAAAAACATGAATTGAAAAAGAAATTGAAAAATACCTAAACGTGCCTTGAGGCTCAACTCACCTCTCGCAATATGAGTTGATTTTTGAAAAAGAAATTGAAAATACCTCAACGTGCCTTGAGGCTCAACTCATCTCTATAACATGAGTTGATTTTTTGAACCATAAGTTAAAAGATATTGAAAATACCTCAACGTGTCTTGAGGCTCAACTCATCTCTGTAATATGAGTTGATTTTTGAAAAAGAAATTGAAAATACCTCAACGTGCCTTGAGGCTCAACTCATCTCTGTAACATGAGTTGATTTTTTTGAAACATAAATTAAAGGTACCTCGAAGTACCATATCATCTGGTGGGGCTCAGGTGTCCTTTCCTTGATTCAGTAGAGTCATCGAAACCCCTTGTTCTGCTGAAATACCTGTATATGTCATGCATGATGTTATCTTGATATGCATATGTTTGTCTTAAATGCCTGCATGCCTACATGATTATACTATGCGCCCTAGGCATGTCTGTCATATGTTTCCTTCTGTCGAAATTTTTTTGATGATCTGTGTCTGTTGTTTCGAATCTTGATTTCCTCTTCAGGCTTTGTACCCAGCTTCAAACTCTACGAGTACTCTGTGTCTCTCAGATATCACTCTTTTACCCCTGGTTGGACTTTTGTCTTGCTTTGAGACTCTTGTATTTGTCAAATTTTCATCCAGGTAATGCTTAACACTCCTTTTGTTCAGAGCATGTCATTTGCTATTTAGCATTTAAATAAACCATACAATAGAATGCATGAAAATGGCCAAGTAGGTGCGAAAGGGAAACTTCCATTCATTTATTTCAAAAGTGATAAACAAAGAAAGTTGACCAAGTACAGCTGACAGTGTCGTGAAAGAAAAAAGGATTATGTTCGATGGATACAAATGCTCTAGATATTCAGCACATGAACTCTTCCACGTTTTTTAATCAAGAATCCTTTTGAGCGTAACTTCTTGCATAGAAGGTTTTGAGCTTTCAGAAATACTTGAAATACTGTAGCCTTTCCGTTTGACTTCCTGTTTGAGTCTTCTTGCTTTTTGAGTTCAAATTCGCTTCATTAGGATGCCCTTTCGGGTTTTCGTCCCAACCTTCTTTTGTTGGCCAAGATGCCCTTTCGGGTTTTCATCTTGATCCCCTTTTTATTTACCAAGACGCCCTTTCGGGTTTTCATCTTGGTTTTCTTTTTTTTTTCTTCATTTTTTTCTTTCTTTTTTTTAAGCATAGTATTTCTTCACGGCATCTGAATTTACCGGATTAGGTAACTCCCTCCTATCCATTTCGGTGAGAATCAGGGCTCCACCTGAGAAAGCCTTCTTCACAACATATGGTCCTTCCCAATTTGGTACCCATTTTCCCCGGAAGTCTTTTTGTATTGGGAGAATCTTTCTCAGCATAAGCTCTCCTTCGCGAAATTCTATTGGGCGTACTTTCTTGTTATGGGCCGCGATCATCCGCTTCTGGTACATCTGTCCATGGCAGATTGTCTTCAAGCGCTTTTCTTTAATAAGGTTCAGCTGGTCGTATCGAGCCCGAACCCATTCTGCTTCCTCTAATTTTGACTCCATTAGAACTCGTAAGGAGGGGATCTCAACTTCGATAGGCAGCACAGCCTCCATCCCATAGACCAAGGAGAAAGGAGTTGCCCCCGTAGAAGTTCTCACAGAGGTGCGGTATGCAAACAAGGCGAATGGTAGCTTTTCATGCCGGTCTTTATATGTCTCAGTCATCTTTCCGATGATTCTCTTGACGTTCTTGTTGGCGGCCTCAACAGCTCCATTCATCTTCGGGCGATAAGGTGAGGAATTATGATGCTTTATTTGAAATTGCTCACATACTTCTTTCATCATCTTATTGTTCAGATTCATGGCATTATCCGAAATGATTCTCTCGGGCAAACCATATCGACAGATGATTTCCTTTTTCAAGAATTTACAGACTGTCATTTTTGTCACATTAGCGAATGAAGCTGCCTCTATCCATTTTGTGAAGTAATCTATCACCACAAAAATAAACCGGTGTCTATTAGAGGCTTTAGGAGAAATCGGCACCCCACATAAAAAAAGGCCACGGAGAAGTCATGACATGAAGGGGCGAAGGGGCTGCATGGATCTTATCACCATAAATTTGGCATTTATGGCATCTTCGTGCATAACTGATGCAGTCGCTTTCCATCGTCATCCAGTAATAGCCAAGCCTCATGATTTTCCTGGCCATAGAGAAACCATTAGTGTGTGTTCTGCAAACTCCTTCGTGGACCTCTTCGAGTATTTTTCTGGCTTCAACGGCATCCACGCATCTCAGGAGTACTTGGTCTTTTCCTTTTTTGTACAGGATATCCCCATCAAGAACGAATCCTGTTGCCATTCTTCTGATTGTTCTTTTGTCATTCTCATTCGCTTGCTCAGGATACCTTTGATTTTTGACATATTGAAAGATATCATGGAACCATGGTAGTCCATCTGCCTCATTTTCCATGCTACAACAATGTGCCAGAGCCCCGTATATGCTCATCTTGAGGGGCATCACTTCCGTTTCTCTACTTGCTTTGAACATCGAAGCCAAAGTGGCTAAGGCATCTGCCAATTGGTTCTCTTCTCGTGGAAAGTAGTTAAAAGTTACTTCTTCGAATTCCTTGATCAGATCCGCCACTAGATCACTATATTTAACCAACTTCGGATCTCTCACTTCCCAATTTCCACGGATTTGATAAATTACCAACACCGAGTCCTCGTACACTTCTAAGGTTTTGATGTTTCGTTCAATTGCCGCACGAAGCCCCATGATGCACGCCTCATATTCCGCTATATTATTAGTGCAGAAGAAATCAAGTCTGGCGATGAACGGATAATGGCTCCCTTTTGGGGATATCAAGACTGCTCCGATCCTATGCCCCAACGCATTTGATGCACCATCAAAGTACATCTTCCATGACTTGGCTTTCGATGACTCACATTCTTCTTTTGTAACGCACATCAAGTCCTCATCCGGGAAGTCAAATTTCAATGGCTCGTATGTCTCTATTGTTCAAGCTGCTAAGAAGTCAGCTATTGCACTTCCTTTTACCGATTTTTGGTTCACGTAGACAATGTCATATTCTGACAGTAGGATCTACCATCGTGCCATTCTTCCTGAGAGTGCAGGTGAGTCCATCATGTACTTTATCGGGTCTAGCTTTGAAATTAGCCATGTCGTATGGTACAACATATATTGCCTGAGTCTCCAGGCTGCCCAAACTAAAGCACAACATAATTTTTCAATTGACGGATACCTTGCCTCACATTCTGTAAACTTTTTGCTAAGGTAGTAAATCGCCTTCTCCCTTTTCCCTGACTCGTCATTTTGCCCCAAAACACAACTCATTAATTTTTCGGACACAGTCAGATACAATATTAAAGGTCTTCCTGGAGTTGGCGGTACTAACACCGGAGGATTAGATAAATACTGCTTTATTTTGTCAAAGGCCTCCTGGCATTCCTCGTTCCATTCTCCCGGGTTAGTTTTTCGAAGAAGTCGAAAAATTGGGTCACATTGATTGGTGAGCTGGGCAATGAATCGCGCAATGTAATTCAATCTTCCCAAAAATCCTCTGACTTCTTTCTGTGTAAGCGGGGAAGGCAGTTCTTGTATGGCTTTTATTTTGTCTGAGTCCACTTCGATACCTCTTTCACTGACAACAAAGCCTAGCAACTTTCCTGAGGTTGCCCCAAATCTACACTTAGCCGGATTAAGCTTTAGTTGAAACTTTCTTAGTCTTTCGAACAATTTTCTGAGGTTCGCAATATGCTCTTCTTCCCCTCGAGATTTGGCAATCATATCATCGACATAGACTTCTATCTCTTTATGCATCATGTCGTGGAACAATGTGACCATAGCCCTCTGATACGTTGCCCCAGCGTTCTTCAACCCAAATGGCATCACTTTGTAGCAGAAGGTCCTCCACATTGTGACGAAGGTAGTCTTTTCCATATCTTCAGGAGCCATTTTGATCTGGTTATACCCCGAGAATCCATCCATGAAGGAAAACAATGAGTGTGTTGCCGTGTTATCCACCAGTGTATCTATGTGCGGTAAGGGAAAATTGTCTTTAGGACTTGCCCGATTCAGGTCACGGTAATCCACGCACATTCGTACCTTACCGTCTTTCTTTGGTACAGGAACAATATTAGCCACCCATTCAGGATATTTGGAGGCCTGTAAGAAGCCAGCATCGAATTGTTTCTTGACTTCTTCCTTTATCTTCAATAACATCTCAGGTCTCATCCGTCTCAGTTTTTGTTGAATGGGTTTACATTCTGGCTTTAATGGGAGTTTATGGACCACTATATCTTCATTCAATCCTGGCATATCCTGATACGACCAAGCGAATACATCTTTATACTCACGAAGCAGAGCAATTAAGTTATGCTTGGTGTTTTTCGAAATGGAAGTCCCAATCTTCACTTCTTGCTTCCTCTCTTCATTACCCAAGTTCACTGTTTCAATAGCTTCCTGGTGTGGCAGGATCTGTTTATCCTCTTGTTCCACCATTCTCAGCAAGTAAGGGGACGAGACATAGTCTTCAACATTTTCCTCAGCCTCGAACTCTCCTAAGCAAACAGCCCTCTCAAAATCGACTTCAAGATTCAGAATGGGTTTATTCATGTTATTGATATCCGAGCACCTGAAAGTTAAATAAAATAAAAAGGGGAAACCATAGAGGGGCAATGAAGTATCGGAAACAACAAGCAACATGCTATGGTATGGCATGAGGTAAACGTAAAGATAGACTGGTGAAATGAGAGCGTAATTGTGAAATTAATGAGAATGTAAAAGGGTCGTGACAAAATGCATCTTCATTGATATTCATTCAAATGATAAAAAGTGAACGCAAGCTCTTACAAAAGCATCCCATTATAGCTAAGGATGTAACAAAGTTCAGTGTTGAGCATTACTCTGAAGACTTAGAAACTACAAGCAGGTCTTCAGCAGTCCAGTTGTTCAATTTAAAACCAAGAGGACAAGGGCGTATCGTAGAAACACCTCTGCTCACACCTGGCCCTTCGTCAATAGCACTTATGTTGATATTTTGAAAACCCTCTTCGATTAATACCAGCGTGCTTCGTGAACTATGCTGCCCCGGGTATATTTTCCCCGCAGACGTGAAGGTTTTTGACAGAGGAGGGTATTCCATAGGCTCCCACTCTGGTTCACGACCCAGAGTCCTTGCAATCCTTCTTTCCTGATCCTTCTTCCACTGTTTCTTTAAGTGACACGCCTTCGGTTGGAATCCCAGATCGAACCGAGCCTTGTGAGGAACTGGCTTCAAGGCCCTGACTATTCCTTGCTGGAATTTTCCGAAGCCTTTCCTTGCTCGGACTCCTCTTCCTACGGTTAACTTGATTCCCATTCTAGGTTTTTTGGAGAGCTTAGGTTCGGGGATTCTGTTTCCCTCTGCAACAAATGTGGCATTGACGAACTCCAAGGATCGAAAGGAACATTCCACCGCATCTTTACTTATTTCCAGGTACGATGTATCAGCAGAAATGGAAGCGACAATATCTTCCTCGCCCTCGACCGTAACCAGACAGCCGTCCATGATGAATTTCACTTTTTGATGAAGAGACGATGGAACTGCACCCACAGAATGTATCCAAGGCCTTCCCAAGAGGCAATTGTATGATGGTGTGATATCCATGACCTGAAATTCCACCTCGTAGATGTAGGGGCCTACTTCTAAAGGGATCTCGATTTTTCCCATTACTTCACGTCTCGTCCCATCGAAGGCTCTTACCGTAGAATGGCAGGGCCTTAGGTAAGACAAGTCTATTGGGATTCGAGATAGTGTGGCCAATGGCATAACGTTAAGTGCTGACCCATTATCAATAAGCACATTGGGTATTATATACCCCTTACAACGGGTTGTGATGTGTAGGGCTTTCATAGAACCTCTCCCGTTGGGTGGTATTTCAGCGTCATCAAAAGAAATGAAATTATCAGTATTCAGATTGTTGACCCACCTACCAAGTTTTTCAACGGATACATTGTTTGCTACATAGGCTTGGTTCAGTACTTTCAGCAAAGTATTTCGGTGAGGTTCAGAATTCAATAACAGAGAGAGTACTGAAATTCGCGCGGGTTGTTTACTCAATTGTTCAACCACATTATACTCGCTATATTTGATGAACTTTAGGAACTCTTGAGCTTCTTCCTCATCCACCGGTTTCTTGGTTTCTGGCTCTGGTCCAGTTTCATGTTCGATTTCAATCTCGTGCATTATTGCCTTTCCTTTCTGTTTCAAGTCACCACTTTTCTTTGCCGGCTCAGTTTCCTTGGAGTAACACCGTCTGTTTCGGGTAAAATGGACCACTTCTCCCACGTTTGCAGTCCTAGACCTTTCAGCTTCAGGCGTGACAATGTTGACATCGTATTTCCAGGGCACAGCCTTGTCATCCTTATAAGGAAAAGGCGATGGTACTTCAATTATTATTTTCGGCTTTACTGGTTCTTTTTTCGCGTCATAATAAATTATCAGCGGTCCGTCAGCGCTATACGGGCAACCTAACGACTGGTCATCAGAGGCGCATATTTCTCCTTTATCAGCCCCTTTACCTTTGCTAATAATCCCGACTTCCTTACTGTTCATCATATTCTGTAGCAGATTTCTGAACTCCGTACAGGACTGAATGTCATGTCCTTCCCCACTATGGAAGCTGCAAAAGTTCTGCCCTCCTTCTTTACCGACTTTGTTAGGGCGACTAAGTAATCCCTTTTCGATCAGTACCTCCCAAACCTTCTGTAGAGGTGTTTTCACTTCCGAAATACATCTTTTGGTATGCCAGGCGTTCTCTTCTGTCACCATGCTCACACTTCCTCCACTGTGATTAGGAAATGGGTTCCCGGTTGTATTGCTACTACCATCAAATCGTAGAATACCCGCGTCAATGAGTCCTTGGACCCTTCTCTTAAAAGCAAGATAGTTCTCCGTGGAGTGCCCTTGGTTCCCAGCGTGGTATACACAACTAGCATTTGGGTCGTACCACTTCGGATACGGAGGCTTCAAGGGTGCCATGTAGTGTGGTGATATTAGCTGCTTCTCCAAGAGCTTCGGGTACAATTCCCCGTAGGACACAGGGATGGGAGTAAATTGTGGTTTCTCCTGATTTGCCCTTACTGGCCTTTGCTCGTTTTGCGGTTGGCCATGGACAAGTGTGGTATTTTGTGGAAATGTGGACGCTGGCCTTTGATGACTGGCGGCGTAAACAGGGTAAGGTGGATGAGAGTGAGGTATTTGGTAGTATGGGGCCTGATAATAGTAATTGTGAGGGGGAAAATTTTGGGGTCGAGGCTGACTTGGATATGGGCTGGGGGTATAACGTCTGTCAGTCCCTACCATGTGGGTTTCTGGCTCTTTTTTCTTCAAGGGCGCTACTCTTTTCGAACCATCGTGACTCTCCATTCTTCCAGTTCTCACTGCATTTTCGATGAGCTCACCGGATATCACAATATCCGCAAAATCCTTTGTTGCACTTCCAACTAATTTATCGTAAAACGGTGTTTTCAATGTGTTGATGAAGAGGACTGTTATCCCGATTTTTGGTAACGGAGGCTCTACCTGCCCCGAGACGTCTCTCCACCTTTGGGCATATTGCCTAAAAGTTTCAGATGGCTTCTTTTCCATCATTTGCAATGTCATCCGGTCGGGCACCATATCTGACACGTGTTTGTATTGTTCGCAGAAAGCTGACGCCAGGTCTTTCCACGATCGGATTCTCTCCCGACTAAGCTGATTATACCATCTAAGAGCCGATCCTGTCAGGCTATCTTGAAAACAGTGAATGAGCAACTTGTCATCACCCACATAGCCTGTCATCTTACGACAAAACATCACAAGATGCGCTTTGGGACATCTAGTTCCGTCATACTTCTCAAAGTCTGGCGCTTTAAACTTTGGTGGCAAGACCAAATCGGGTACTAGGCTGAGCCCTTTAGCGCACAACGCTGAAAAGGTCTCAGTACCTTCTATCGCTTTAAGCCTTTCTTCCAGACTTTTATATTTTTCTTGGACTTCATATTCATCTATCTTTAGCTTAGCTATTTCTACTGGATCGTCTAAATCTGGAACTACAGGGTTAGCAAAAGTGGTCCCTGGGTTCATTACGAATACCCCCGGCCCTGGATGAGCGATTGATATGGGCTGTTGTTGCGGTCCTGCCGATTCCCCTTGCGTAAATCCTCTTGGTGTTACGTAGGCGTGCGGTGGAGTAAATCCCAGAGGATAAAGTGGGTCCTGATCGGGATTGACTCTGGGCTGCAGTTCCGTAGTGTCGGAGCTCTGTGCAGGCCTCTTTCCTTTATCTAATCTTCTGGCCAACAGCTGGGTTAGCTGATCCATCATACTTCTTTGCGATTCCAACATCCGATCTGTCATATCTTGCTGGATCTTGGCCAGCTGTTCTTGTATTTGATCTTGTGTCTCTTTCTGGAGTTGCTCTAACCTCTCCATCCTCTGATCCATATTTCTCGACTTAGTGCGGGTATCGTAACGGTGTTTAGTTGGTTGGTTTTTCGTGGTTTCCAGATTAACTCTGTCATAATTTTTAATTAATCAGACCCTTTTAGTGAAGATTAATGTATGCTAGTGTGATGCAATGCATATGAATGAAATGAATGCAAAAACAGAGGCGTTGATTCTTGATTCGATTCTATTAGATCACTTTTCTAGAAAACAAACTTCTTTACATAAGGCGGATGATTACATATACGACTTGGCCCTATTTCCTAGGGCCTTAACTTTTCTAAGAAGCCAAGCTAAGTCTCGACCACGATCTGATACCGATTCAAACTTTAAACTTAGTATATCGGCTTCTACGGCCAGGGTTTACAGATGCTCGGTGACTTCTCGGATTTGAGCCACAGCTTCACCCATGATATGATCCCGGTCTCTAACCTGACACTGAGAGTAGTGGAGTTGTTCTTTCCAACGTTCGTCATTTGCTTCAAGGAGTTCAATTCGTATTTCAGCATTCTGTAGTGCCATTTCCAGCTCCTTTATTTTCACCTTTAACTCCTCGATTTTGCTTAAACTAGCTTTCAGCTCAATCACGGAGTTACGGTTACGATGATGGTGTAGGGACTTTTCTAAGTCAGCTATCCGAGCTCGCAACCTGTCTTTTTCACTCTGATGTTCTAACAAGCTTCTTTTTAGAGCATCCTCTCGTGCCTGGGCTTCCTGGAATTGTTTTTCCCAGCAGCTAGCCTTAGTTTGTTCTTCTTTGACTTCTTGTCTCCACTGTTCTGATGTTTTCCCCAATCCAGCGATTCTTCTGGCCCTGCAGATTTTCTTGTACCGCGTCTTCAAATCATCCAAATCTTCTTCAACCCTACTCTTCCCCTTTCTTAGTTTCTCGGCTTCTAGTTTATGGATATCGACGTCTAGTCCCAATTGCATCTTTTCTTCTTGAAGCTTGTCTATCCTCTTTCCTAATTCTCGGCTCTTTTCTTTAAAGTCTTGTTTGATGATTTCCAATTCTGACGGTATCACTCGTAGATGCTCTTCTAAAGGCCGAGCATTTTCTTGACTTGGCAAAAGGACATTATCGTTGACTTTCTGACTTCTTCAGTAATCGTACTCAGGGGTTGACATTGGTTTTGCAGCAAATCTCTTCATCCTGCAAGTTTGGCTCCAAGCTTTCGATATCTCTCGAATTTTCTGTTTATAGTTTTCGCCTCTGTACACAAACTCACTTTGGGCTAAACCTTGCGTAGCTGGCACAAACTGTCTTGACTGATATTGTCTCAATACGAGCAGTGGAGCATATCCAATAGCTCCCCATATCCCAAGAAGAGGAACCCAGTCGAAGTCACCACAGCGATATAAAATTTGATCAGGAGTCATCCATGGAGCTTTCCATTCGATATCTTCGACTTGCAAATTCTGAAGGGTTTCCATCCATTTTTCTTCTGAAATATCATCCCGCCTTGGTGTCGAGGCTATATCCTTTAACGGAGAGTAGTTCTCATAACAAGCTCGGTAGGACGACTTTTCTGCTTTCCAAAAGTGACTATGAAACCAAGCTAGCAGAAGTTGTGCACACCCTATAAATCTCCCCTCGCCGGCTCTCCGGCACGCATTCAATGATCTAAAAGTCTCTGCCAAGATTGCAGGGACCGGAGTGACCCTTTTGCTTAGTCGGTCGAATAGATCGGTGACGGCTTCATCTATATGTCTCAGGGCTTTAGGAAAGATTACCAGTCCGTAAATTCCCAAAGCAAACACGTCGACTCTTATCTTCATGTCGGGATACGTTAGAACTAGGTCCTTCAAACTTTTCCAATGGATGCACTTGCCTTCCCCTTTCTGCTGAGTCCGGGCTATAACCCACTGCTCGCTCATCCCGGTGATGTTCATCAATTTCTTCACAAAACTTGGGACATTGACCACCCTAACATAGGCTTTGTTGGTCTGCACTCTCGGGCAACGAAGTAAGGTGGTGTATTCTTCCACTGTAGGTACCAGATCCACATTTCCGAAAGTAAAACAACTGTATGCTGAGTTCCAAAATTGAGTTAGGGCTCGGAACAGATGCTTATCTACCTTAATGTCAAGTAAGTAAGGCAAATCACCATAATTATAGTAAAACAGCTGCTTGGCCTCGTAGTCCCAGTTGGCCCATATCTCTCTTAACTCCCGGAGGTCATTTTGTGTGACGCTGATGCTGGTGAAGTCCTATAACTCTGAAGTGTATCCCTAACCAGACTATCTCCTTTTTCTTGCCATGTTTCCTCGGACCACTTTCGGACGGTCGCATTTTCTTCCACTCTATCAAGAAACCCCTTTTCCATGATCAGTGCTCTATTTGGCAACCGAATCTGAATTGACGCCTCTTTTTAAGGACTATGCAATGTAATGCGATCATGAACAAAACCAAAACAAAACACGTTAGTACCACAATAAATAAATAGAGCACAAGTTTGGGTGGCTTACTAGGATTTAGCTCTACTCTGCCTAGGGTAGGCCCCTTAAGGTTTAGTACATGTGGTTTGGTTCTAGAGTAGAAAGGTACCTAAACTCGCGAATTCCTCGACTTTCACCCATTATAGGCTCATATGAATCGAGTTCGGTTCAAGGGGACACATTTCCCTATGGCCATGCGGAGATGAAAACCTCACGAAGACATAGGTACGGATGTATCTCGGAAGCAATTCACTAGCCCGTGCGGAGGTGAAAACCTCACGAAGGCATAGTTTCTCACTCCCACTTGAAGGGTGTGACACCAACGGTCATGCAAATGGAATGCGCAGAGATATAAGAGCTTGTAGTAAAATATGAAATAAAGTAACGAAAATCATGTCGCGAAATCGATAAAATGTAATGAAAGGACCATATATTAAAAACAAACTTCTAAATTTCGACTGAAAGAAAAACTAATCAACTCGAGGTTCGACTCTCGTTATGTCCCCAGTGGAGTCGCCAAGCTGTCGATACCATTTTGCGAAAACGCAAACGGACGTCGACTTAAAAATATATGAATTCAAGAACTAGAGTCGCCACCGATCTTTTTTAGGGTGCGATCGGTCACCTCAAAAGGGGGTTGTTTTTGATAAACCATTTGATTTATTAAAACAATGATTGTGGTCAGCATACTAGAAAAATATGTTCGGGAGTCGGTTACGCACGGGGAAGGATTAGCACCCCCGATACGCCCAGAAACTGGTACCTTGTTGATTAATTGATGTCTTTGAGAGTCGATGATTCGAAAACTCGAAAGAATTCTAAAATACGATCCTTATTTGCTTTAAAACATCTAGGGGACTGAAAATACGTGAAAGGTCGGTTAGCCTTAAGGCAAAATGTCATATCCAATACGTTAGGACACGACATTTCGATCTTTGAGGCTAAACTTGCCTTTCATTTGAAGTTCGTGTATTTGATTTTAAAAGGAAGTTCTAATACTTGAGACAAACGAGGGGAAATCAGAACCCAATTCGTTAGGGCATGATTTCTCGAAATCTTTAAGTATGAAACCTGGCCTTAGTTTTAGAAAATCTCATCTCGAGATAGCAAAATATCACATCCAATACGTTAGGACGCGATATCTTGATTTCCCGAGACTGAGTCTTTATATTGAAAAATTATGTATTTGGTTTGAAAGGATGTTCTGTCATTTAGATTTAGACGAAAATCACAACCCAATACGTTAGTGCACGATTTTTGAATTGTCTAAATACAGAGCATTGCCTTTATAAGAAGCACTTTTGTTATCGGTGAAGAGATTTGATATGGAACATTGGATGAGTGACAGTAAGAGCATACACAATGGAAGAGAATGCGATAATAAGCGGAGATATAAACAACGAAGAGAAAAACACAATGATGTAAAAACTTGTGGTTTAAACTTTGTTTCGAGAAGGATAACCGAATGTTTTAGAATTAGACGAGGAAACCGAAACCCAATGCGTTAGGGTACGATGCTCGAATTTCTAAACACCGAAACATTGCCTTTATGAAAAGATTAATTTGGTAAAGGGAAAAGGGAGTATGATTTGTAATGAAAGCGTTAGAAAAAATAATAATAGTAATAATAGAAATAACAAAAATAATGAAAATAATGTGTTAGTAACATAATAGGAATAATAATATATTAAAAATCAGAATATGGACATGAAAATATGTTAGAAAAACATAATAATAATAATGAAATAATGTTAAAACAGTAGCAATATATATAATAGAATAGTTAAGATCATATTGGGATAGTGTTAAATACAACATGATAGTAGCAATAAATAATTAATAATAATAGTGATAGCGACGATAACGTGTTAATGAAATAATAACGATCAAAATATAATAGTACATTAAGGCAATAATAACAATATATATAGGGATTGACAGGACATTAAAAATAATTTTGAAAACGATTGTTAATATTACAAACTAAAAAATATGGTAATAATATCGATGATAATAAATAACAGTAAATATATATAGGTGTAATTAGTAAAAACGAGATATGAAAACATAGCTAAATAATATAAAAATAATATAAAATTGATAGTGAATATTAGAAGTAATAATATAATAAAAAAATATGAGCAAAAGATTAAGTAATATAAATGGGATATAAAATAAGAATAATAATAGTAATAATAATATTAATATTAATAGCAAATATAAAGATAGTAGAGTAGATATAATAGTAATAATAATAGTGATAATAATAATAATAATAATAATAATTAATGAAAATGGTAAGTAAAATAAATAAAATGTATTAATGATAACAATTAGAATAATATTAAGAAAAATAATTATCAATAATAATAGTATTAGTATAATAACATATTAATAAGATGATAGTAATTGAAATATAATAATAATAATAATAATAATAATATGATATTAATATAAGAATAATGAAACAAAAGTAAAAAAGGGGACGAAATTGAAGTAAAAATAAAATTTTTGAGGCAAATTCGGGATAAAAACGAAAGAGTAGAGTCTTTCTGAACGTGGGTCAAAACAAAAAGGACCAAAAATGCAATTTTCCCGGCCTTTAAAACCGGTGTCGTTGCGGGGTGGACCGAATTGCAACGCGCGATAAACACTAGGGCGAATTTAAATTAAACTAAAACTTAATTGCAAATCCACTGAAAAGCGGAGGGGCTAAATGCGCAAATAGCCCCTCCGGTTAAAAACACGCGGACCTTAGGTGGGTAAGGGTCGGATTTCGGGTCGGGTCATTGAAACGACGTCGTTTTGGGGTTAAAATGCAGCCCCCAAAACGACGTCGTTTTGAAAGGCTATAAATAGGCCCAAATCTTCAAAAAAAATCATTCTGCCGAGGGAAAAGAAAAAAAACGAGAGAGAGGGAGAAGAGGGCGGTCAGGGGTGATTTCCGGTGGTCGGTCCGACCACCGTCCGGCCACCAGACCGCTGCGCCGGAGTCGGTGCCGGCCACCGTATACGGTGGCCGGAAAAGGTAAATTTCTTATTTTTTTCTCCTTTTTTTTGTATTTCTTTAATTATTTAGAACATTTGCATGTATATAGATGAAAGGATCAATCGGCAAACAAAAAAAAAAAGAATTTGAAATCACCTTAGCCCTCTGTTTCAGTTTCCTCTGATTTTTTAGAGTCTCAGATTTCGGGATTTAGATTGCCTTTATCTTTTGATGCTAGATTTGAAATTAGAAATTGATTGTTTGTATTGATTTTGCAAAAAAGCCCCCCTCTTACACTGGAAAATCATTAGGCTTTTATAGCCTTTGATTTCTTTACAAATTGTTTTTGTAATCATTTTTCTATTGTTTTCTGTCCTTTCGTGTTTTAATGTTTGTAGGTATGGCTTGAGGCACAAGGGTGGTGCTGAGTCGATGGGACAGAGGCGGTGGCAGAATCAGCAGCAACTTGCAAAGGGATTAGGGTTAGGTTTAGCATTGGGTCATTGGTGTTGGGCTGTAATTGGGTTTGGGGTTTTCATTGGGTTTTGGGTAGTGGGTTAAAATTTGGGTTAGGCTTGGTATTTGGGTTAATCAGGTTATGGAAATGGTTGTAATTGGGTTTTGTAGTTAGAGTTAATGTAAGGGGTTTAGAGGTCTATTGTATGGGTAAAATTGGGCTTACAACAAGCTTCTTTACAAGCCTTAGTAATAGCCATGTGCTCAGCTTCAGTGGTAAATAAAGTGACTATTGTAACACCCCAAACTCGGCCTAGAATGTAGGCCCGAGTCCGGCGTGTCACATTAAAGTGTTTTACGAAAACCTTGTTTTCATTGAATACCCTTCTTATTACTTAGAAACTTAAATCTCGGTTTGTGTTCATTAATGTCAAAATATGGTTCATATGAAAAAGTTTATTCACTTTTAAAACCTTGAATATTGTTATAAGCGAAAACCAAGTATGTTGCGGAAGCTTTATAAAAATTTGTAGTTTACGGAAACATGTTGATTTGGAAACAGTTAATGTTTTTGGAAAATCGAGTTCTACTTAGAGCAGGTAGTAAACGTATTGACTAAAGATCCCAAAATAAAATCCAGAATTTAAGAGAGGCCTTATTACAAAAACTAATAACCCAAATCGGTATTTAAAACATAATTAAAGTCCAAAATAGTCGTGTGGCCGTCTCCGAGTCCCTCGCAGCACCGATCGACAAACGTTGGGGATTTCCTGAAAAAGATAGAAACATGGTGAGTTTATGAAAACTCAGTGTTTAATCCCCTATTTAAGTAACAGTCAGTCAGACAGATAGAAACAGAATCAATCTGGGCTAGAGCCCTTTAACAGAATTAAGTGGGCCTAAGCCTAATACAGAATCAGTACAATTTCACTGGGCCTATGCCCATTACAAAATCATTTGGGTCTTAGCCCATAACAGAATCAGTATCGGTTGGGCTTAGCCCATATCAATGTTAACCCATATGAACAATGCATGTAAATCCCCCATCTAACCCTGTACTTGCCTCCGTCTAACCCTGCACTACCTTTGGGGAATAAATCACCCATGCCATCCCTACACTTACTATGTTAGCACCGGTTGCGTCATTAATCAGAGTCACAGCAGAGCTGCTGATTTGAATGTGGTTTTAAGCCTTCAGTAGCAGTAGTATAATTGGCACAAGCCATAAGTAACTGCAATAGGATTAGCACATAGCCATCAATTAGGATAATATAACTGGCACACAACCATGGGTAAATGTGGTTGACACATAGTCATCAATAAATGCGATCGACACGTAGCTATAGGTAAGTACGATTGGCACAAAGCCATGATCAAGGTAGCACAGAGCCACAATTAGGTCGACACAGAGCCATAAGCAGAACAAGTAGCTTTAGGCCACTAATACTAGATCTATAGCCGTCTCGGGAGACCCGTGCGATCCTATCAAAACAGAAATGGGTCCACAGTCATCTCCGATGACCCATGCGACCTTATCTGATTATTACTGGATCCACAGTCTTCTTGGGCGACCTGTGCGATCCTATTAGAATAGATCTTCCTTCATATCAATCCCAACCCATGCAGTATGTCATGTATGCAGAATGTCTTGCCCATAAACCACCATACAAATCATAGTTAAGTCAGTCAATTCCTAATCATACAATCATAAGACAGTCATTTACCCTCGAGGGGCAAAAAAATCATTTTATCCTACAGGGGTATTTTGGTAATTCTACCCTAGAGGGGTATGTTGGTAATTCTATCCTAGAGAGGTATTTTGGTAATCTTACACTACAAGGGTATTTTAGTAATTTTACAATTCGAGGGTATTTCGGTAATTTCGTAAATCAAAGGTATTTCAGTAATTTTGTAATTTGAGGGTATTTTGGTAATTTCGCAAACTAGAGGTATTTCAATAATTTTATAATTCAAGGGTATTTTGGTAATTTTGTAAATTAAGGGTATTTTGTAATTTCACAAATTGAGAGTATTTCTGTAATTTTGTAAACTAGGGGTATTTTTGTAATTTTATAAACTAGGGGTATTTCTGTTGTAATCACTTAATTTTGCCCGGGCCTGTTGGAAGCCCATGGCAGTATTAAAAATAAAACAAAACACAAGAAAATGAAATAAATAATTAAATGATTAAAGTGTCCGGTGTAAAAGCCCAATAAAGCTTCAGTCCAGTAGAACCCGAAACTGTTACCTATGTACCTAAATACATTCCAAGCCCATTTTACAAAGACTACCAGACCCAGACCCAATTACAAATCCTAAAACGGCCCAAAAAGCCCAAATAACTTAGGTGAAACAAGAAACCCTAAGGGTCTGAGAAGTTTAGCGCCGCAACAAGGATCCAGAAGCTGCGCCACGTCACCCGAGTGTCTGCCCAGGTCCCCAAAATTGATGCGACCTTCAATGCACTGTCTCGGGCCATCAATGCGTTGTCTCAGGCTTTTCGACGCACCACAGCCTTCCAACTCGGTCACCGAGATCCTCGCAAGCAACCCGCAGGAAATGGAAACAAACAGTAGAGCAAAGCAAGGAAATGGAAACAATCGGACAAAGCAAGAAAAGGAAATAAAATCGGGCAGATAAGCAAGAAAAGGAAATAAAATTGGGCAGATATGCAAGAAAAGAAAATAAAATCATAGCAGATTAGGCTAGATAAGATATGGAAAGAAATCTTTCGATTTCTTTCCAAGATATGTAATCTGGAGGCTATAAAAGCCTTCCTTCAACCATTGTAAATGGGGGGGGGGACAATACAAAAAAGCAATCATACTGTTTTTTTTAAAAGGTGATTCCTTGTTCTTTCTTTTTTTATTCTGTTTCGATTCAGTCACATGCAAAACAATAAATATCTTAACAAATACCACTTGAAATAGAAAGAGAGAAAGAAAATACCTAAGAGAAAGGGATTTGGGATTTTTAGGCCATCGAATATGACGGCGCGTGAGCGCGTGGACGGAGGCCCGATGACGGAGCCATGACGACCGATGGTCAGAGCTCTGAGGGCTGCAGAGCTTTTTGAAGTTTTTAAAAAAACTAAAACTAAAATGTTTTTTTTACCTTTTTTTAAATTTATATAGAACCCGACTGCCCGACCCGAATGTCCAAAGATCCGCGCGTTGACCCGATAACCAGAGGAGGATCCGCGTGTTTTTATTTATTGGGATAATTACCTAATTGGTCCTTACGTATTCTCTGTCTTTGCAATTTCATTGTATTTTTATTATATTCTGGCCCTAACATTTTATTTCGGTTCTGATTTAGTCCTAGCAGTTTCATTAAAGCTTATCCCCGGGAACGACGCTGTTTTAAAAGGGATGGGTTTAATTACCCTGTAAGTCCCTCACAATTTACGCGCGTTTCCTCTGGGTCCCTGATTTAATTTATTTCCTTTAATTTGGTCCCTTGTAATTTAAAAAATAACGTTGCATTATTTTTTTATATTTATTTTGTTTTATACTATAATTATTTCATTTATTATACATTGTTATTAAATATTGCATCTTTACTAATTATTACTTTATATACTATATCATATCTTTAACATATGTGCCATTATTTCTATATATTACTATACGTTATTTATTTAGAGATTTACTATTAATTAGTTTATTTTTATATCATTAAATATTTATATCATTTTACATTTTATACCATATATTACGTTACCATATTATCCTATATTTTATCATATATACTTTTTAGTTGATATTATGCTTTGTTCCAAATTATTGTATCACTTTATACTTTAATTATATTATATACTACTTTATAAATTTTTTTTAACAATTATATTTAGTTATAATTTCATGGGCATTATATTACAAAATTTCTATAAAATAATACTATTATATGTATATTTAGTATATTGCATCATATACTATTCTTAGTACGACTTAGTTAATTTTGTCTATTATTATTTTTTGTGACCAAATATGTAATTTTCTTAGTCTGTTTTTACTTTTGATTATTTTTCCATTGGTATTTTATTTATATATTTATGATAATTTATTTTAATGTGTACTTTTACTGCATAAGTTATTTATTATTATTAATTTTATATTTGCATGAAAGTCATTTATTTATGTTGTATTTGGGAATTATATTTGCATGAAGTATATCCTATTTGCCTTACTCGTTATGAAATATTAATACATGAAAATTTATATTACATATGCTTATTTACATGAAAATGTATGTTATATTGTTATCTTTTTCGTTATATTTGTATTAAAGCATGTGTTATAATTGTTTAAATTTTATTATCTTATAATATATCATTTTAATTGCATCATGTTAAAATAAAACAAATATAAAAATGTTTTAAAACAAAGGCAATGTTTTTTGTATTTAGGAATTTGGGAAATAGTGCCCTAACATGCTGGGTTGCGATTTCTCGTTTGTCTAAATGCCTAAAATACCCTTCTAAACTATTTTATAAATTACGAGACGATTTTAGTTACAAAAGTGTTAGAGTATCGTGTCCTATCATGCTGGATGTGATATTCATATACTTTAGAATGAAGGAATCTCGATTTTAAACTCTAACCATTCTAATTTCAAAAGGGATCATATTTTTAATGTTTTTAAATTTTTGCATCAAAGATAGAAAGTTATTCAATTTGGTACTGATTTTGGGCGTTGTGAGGTGCTAACCCTTTCTCACACGTAACCGACTCCCGAGCCCGTTTTCTCAAAAATTCGTGGACCAAAATGTTTTATAAGGTGATCCAATCACACCTAAAAAGATTGGTGGCGACTCCCGTTTTTATTTTTTTAAAGTCGAACCCCGTTTTTCAAACTCGTTCAAAAATGATTTCGACATCTGTAATTTTATGAATCGAGGGTATTTTGGTAATTTTATAAATCAGAGGTATTTTTGTAATTTTGTCAACCCATAAGAAGGTCTACAATCGCCTCGAGTAACTCAAATATTCTAAATAGAGATAACGATGCGATGGGTCTAATGCCCGTTCTCGACCCAAGTGGGCCCACACGCTCGTGTGGCCCATTTGCCCTAATCTAGCCACAGATATGAGATTCACATAGTCTAGTCTAATATTTACTACATAAACATACAAATTGTCTGATTGGGCCCACGAGCCCATTGGGCCCACGTGGCCTCGACATTTGCCGTTCTACAACTAGAGTAGCGTGAAATACACACCTGATAGGAATCTAAAGTTAATCCGCGCTCCGAACACTGTTATGGCCAGAAGCCTACAGCAATCGCACCTTTGACTCCCAATGGGTGTGTTGATCAACTTCAGTCACCACTACCGTGACCCAACGACATACAGATCAATGAATGATCCAACGCTTAACCCAAATGACCACGCCACAAAGCGAAAGGGATAAGCAAAGACAGGTATGCATACTTTCCTCATAGTTTGCTCTATTTAAAGCCAGCTCCTCACCTATTCTCATGTTAGCTTCCCGATGTAGGATTCTCCATCAATCCTCTAAAATTGACGCATTAGCAAAATAATCAACCTTTGCGTGCCAAGGTATTCGAACCAAAGTCCTCTCAATAGCCATGTCACGCCACCACCACTAGGACATAAGCTCCTTCGTGTCATAAGTCCAACACATTTAACTTTAAAGCCCACCTACTCGCTTCCAGATTTATTTAAAAGAAAAACCAAAAGAAATTGCAAGAGCCAAAACTTGAACCTTGGACCCTTTGCTTCCTCTATGGCATCACCTCCATGCCCCATAAGTAGCGCACTTTGCCACTACGCCACACTCCTTTTTATGTCTTATTTTACCCTAATTTATTTATGAGTCATACCACTTGAGATCAGGGTTCCACTAGGCTAAAAATCAAAATTTTTCCTATGGCCTAACTTGAACCTGGGACTTCATAGTACCTTCTAAACACTCCAAAATCACACATTTGAATTATTTAAGCAGCCTTTTAACCGATCCAAAACTCAAGGCTCAATACTTCTAGGCCCAAAATAGTCCTTTCAACCAAATAGCTTCTTTACATGCCTCAGTAATTGCCATGTACTCAGCTTCAATGGTAAACAAAGCGATTGTAGTTTGCAAAGTGGCTTTCCAAATAATTGCAAAACCTTTAATTGTAAAGATATAACCTATGAGAGATCTTCTTCTATCAAGTTCTCTAGCAAAATCAGCATCGACATACCCAATGACTCCATCTCTAGTTCTTCCAAACTGTAACCAAACATTAGTAGTACCTCGTAAGTATCTTAAAATCCATTGAACTGATTTCCAATGTTCTTTACCCGGATTCGCCATGTATCTGCTAACTACACTAACTGCATATGATAGATCTGGATGTGAACAAACCACAGCATACATGAGAGATCCAACTGCACTAGATTATGAAACATGTGATATGTACTCAATCTCGTCATCTGATTGTGGAGACAAAACCGATGAAAGTTTGAAATAGACTACTAAATGAGTACTAACAGGCTTAGCACTCTGCATATTGAACTTGCAAAGAACTTTCTCAATGTACCCCTTCTAACTTAGGTACAATTTACTTGCTTTTCTATATCTGAGAATTACCATACCAAGTATCTTCTTTGCTGGTCCCAAATCTTTCATCTTAAATTCTTCACTTAGTTGGTCTTTGACCTTTCTTATCTCTCTTTTATCTTTTATTGCTATCAACATGTCATCAACATAAAGGAGTAGATACACAAAAGAACCATCATTATTTTTCATAAAGGAATCATGAGAAGTCATAAAGGAATCAAACTTCTTCTACCACTGTCTTGGTGATTGTTTCAAACCATAAAAGGACTTTTTCAGCAAGCAAACACAGTCATCTTTTTTTTGAGACTATAAAACCCTCTGGTTGTTGCGTGTGAATATCCTCCTCAAGTTCTCCATGCAAAAATGCAATTTTTACATCTAACTGCTCAAGCTCCAAATCATGCATGGCGACAGTACCAAGCAAAGCTCGAATCAAACTATGCTTCACAACTGGGGAGAACACATCTGTGAAGTCCACTCCTGGAATTTGACTGTAACCCTTTCCAATAAGCATTGCTTTATATCTGGATTCTTTATCTTCTAGAGTTTCTTTTTTCTTTTTAAACACCCATTTACAATAAACAGCTTTTTTACCTTTAGGAACTTTCACAAGATCCCATGTTTTGTTTTTGTGGAGTGATTCCATCTCCTCTTGCATAACAAACATCTACTTTTCTGAGTTTTCATAACTAACCACCTCAGAATAATTAGATGGCTAGCAACTAAATCAGCATTGGTATACCTCTTTGGAGGTTTAATATTTCTTTTAGTTCTGATTTGGAGATAGAGTATTTTGGTGAAGAAGCAACTCTATTATCAATTTTTGTACTGGCTTGAGGAGTCAACTCTGTTATAGATTCTGGATTAATCTGATGTTCCACCTGCTTTTGAGTTTCTTTATTGGAAGAGTCTTTAAGAGATAAGTTAGGTAGTACAGTAGTTTCATCAAAAATAACATCTCTGCTAATCACGACTTTTCTATTTTCAGGACACCATAACTTAAACCTTTTACACTAGGTTTATTACCAAGAAAAAAAAATTTAATGGATCTCGATTCTAATTTTCCATTATCAACATGAGCATACGCAGGACACCTAAAGATCTTTAAATCAGAATAGTCAGCAGGGTTACCAGACTATACCTCTTGTGGAGTCTTTTTTCTTAATGGCAACGGATGAAGATCGATTAATAAAAAAATATAGTAGAGGTTAATTCGGCCCAAAATGACTTTGGTAAGTTGACATTTGACAACATACATCAAACCTTCTTTATGATTATTTTTTTATTCGTTCTGCAACACCATTTTGATGTGGAGTATGACAAACTGTCAAGTGTCTCATGATCCTTTTTGAATTGCACAGTTTATTAAACTTATCAGAACAAAACTCTAAGCCATTATTTGTGCGCAGGTATTTTATTTGTTTTCCCGTCTATTTTTCAATTATAGTTTTTCAAGACTTAAATGCAAAAAACACATCGCTTTTTTGCTTCAAGAAGAACTCCCAAACTTTTCTAGAAAAATCATTAATAAAAGTTAGCTTATAATTAACTCCACCTCTCAAAGGCACTCTGGATGGTCCCCACAGATCAGAATGAATATACTTCAATGGTCCTTTCATGTTATGGATTCCTCTGGTGAATTGAACTTTCTTTTGCTTCCCAAAGACGCAATGCTTACAGAACTTTAGTTTACAAATTCCTTGCTCATCAAGAAGTCCTCTTTTGCTCAATTCTGCCATGCCATTCTAGCTCATATGCCCTAGGCGCATATGCCAAAATTTAGTAATATCATCATCTAACAAGGAAGAGGAAATGATAGCTGTATCACCAATAACAGTAGAACCTGCAGAACATATAACTTAGCAGTCTTTCTCTGCCCTTTCATCACAATGATAGCCGTATATTTGTGTACCATTTTGAATCAAGAGTACTTAATGAAATTAAATTTCTCTTCAATTCTAGAACATGTCGTATGTCACTAAGTGTTCTAACAACTCCATTAAACATCTTAACTTTAATTGTTCCAATCCATACGATTTTACCCAAAACATTATTTCCAATCAAAACAACACTTTCAGGCATTATTTCGTAAGTTGTAACCAATCTCGATTGGGACTTATGTGGAAGGTGCAGCCAGAATAAATGATCCACTCCTCGCTTACTTTAGAATTATTGACAGAAGTGACTAGAAACTCTCCATTGCTATAGCCTTCTACAACATCAGCTTCACTGAAATTTTCTGGTTCTTTTCCCTTTCGATTCGTAGTCTCCCTTTTGATCTTGTTCTGTAGCTTATAACACTCAGATTTAATTGCCCTTTCTTCTTGCAGAAGTTACAAGTTTTACCTCAGTTTGAAGACTTCGATCTACCCTTAGATTTACCGCGAGGATTCCATTCCTGTGTCCTTCCACGATCATCATCAGATTTCTGATCTTGTCTCTGATGAACAATGAGACCTTCTTCCTGAGAGTCGATTTTGACCATAAGATGCTTCATCTTATCATACGAGGTTAAAGAATCATAAACCTCATCAATTGTGAGAGACTTGAGGCTATATAAAATCATGTCTCGAAAGGTTGAATAAGACTGCGGCAATCAACAAAGTAGAATCAACCCTAGATCTTCCCTATCATACTGAACCTCCATGGCCTTCAAGTTTGAAAGAATTTCTTTAAACACTATTAAGTGTTCCTGCACAGACACACCTTCCTCCAAACGATGAGCATAAAGACGCTGCTTCATATGCAGCTTGCTGGTTAGAGTTTTCGACATACATATTTGTTCTGGCCTCTTCTATAATCCAGTGGCAGTCTTCTCCTTCATCACATCCTGTAAAATTTCATTAGGCAAATGTAGATGTAACTGTGGTAACACCTTTCAATCCTTGTGCTTCTTCTCTTCCTCTGTTAATGTCAAAGGCATCTTTTCTACCCTTAGTAAGGCTTCCTCAAAGTCCATCTGTGCAAGAATTGCCGGCATCTTTATCTGCCACAACACAAATCTAGTGTTGTGATCCAATAGCAAAATTTTATACTTCAAAGACGCCATTACCATGATTGAGATTAACAACCCGGAAGCTCTGGTACCAAATTAAAAAATATATATAATGTGGTAATGATAATATATTGCAAAGAAAAGAGAAATAAAAATAAAGAACACAAATTTTACATGGAAACCCTTTCGAGAAAAAGCCGCGGGTAGAGGAGAAGAAAATTCACTATGTCAAGTTCGAATAATTACAAGAGAAATAGTCCATGTCTATTTATAGGCCTGTACAGACATATTCTAATAAGAGTGTAGTAAGATTGAAACACCTTATTCTACTCAATATAAAATAGATGGAGTTTAATAAGGTTTAAAAAAACTTATTCTAAAATAAAATAAAAGAAGTGTAGTTTTATATGAATTTCACTTTTTTATTTTACCATTGTATTTTATTTAAATAAGGATTCGGGTCACTTAATTCTAACACAAGTAATATATTATTTTGATTTCTTACACTTGTATTTAGGGAAAATAAAGGATTTAACATTTTTGTTAGCCAAATCATAAGTAATTATTATTCAGTGTCAGTCTCATTTTTAAGATTGATTAGATGCCACATTCTCATGCCAAACTATTATTTTTATTTTATTTCAAGTTTTACAATATTTTAAAAAATTATTAGCGTAAATTACAAGGACTAATTACTATTCAAAACTTCTTATTATGTCTCAACTTTCTAATTGATTTCATCACATTTTTCCATGTCAAAATTTTATTCTTAATTGATTTAAAGTTTTACAGTTTTTATTTTAAAAATATATTTTGTGAATTTAGTATTCAATGAATATGTATACTAAAAGGTGCCATTTTTCAGGTAATTTACCACCCATCACCAATACTCCAAAGCTTGAGTTTCTTTTATTGTGGACAAATAAACTTAGCGGAAACATTCCCAACTCTATCTCCAATGCTTCCATGCTTAAGGAACTAGAGTTCGCAGATAACTTATTCTCTGGCCCAATCCCTAAAATGCTTGGCAGCTTAAAACACCTTGAAGTGCTCCTAATCAATGACAATAATTTGATCACAGGATCTGCCACTGATCATGAGTGGAGCTTTCTTTCTTCTTTGACGACTTGTAGGAATTTGGGAAAAATAGAAGTTTCAAGAAATCCATTAAGTGGCGTTCTTCCTACTTATATCGGGAACCTTTCAAAATCCCTTCAATACTTTTATGCTGATAATTGTGAGCTTAAAGGCAATATTCCTATCGAAATAGGTAACTTAAGCAACTTATTGGGTTTACGGCTTGGCTATAATAAATTAAGTGGATTTATTCCAACATCAATAGGAGGACTGCAAAACCTCCAAGGACTAGATCTTTCCTCTAATAAATTAGAAGGGTCTATCGTAGAAAGCCTCTGTGGTTTGGAGAGATTATACGAGATGCATTTAGGGTTGAATAAGTTACATGGATCCATACCCTCTTGTTTGGGTAATATTTCTTCTTTGGGATATCTTTACTTAAATTCCAACAAATTGAGTTCTACAATACCTTCAACTTTGTGGAATCTTAAAGATATATTAAAAATAGATTTATCATCAAACCATCTTCACAATTCACATGGTGTTGATGTTGGAAATTTGAGGAGTCTATTGAACCTAAATTTATCAAGGAATCTTCTCACGGGTGATATCTTATCCATATTTAGGGATCTTCAAACTTTGGTTTCATTAGATTTATCAAATAATATACTACATGGTCATATCCCTGAATCATTTGGAGGTTTGATTAGTTTGGAATTCTTAAATTTATACAATAACAATCTCTCTGGAGTCATTCCCAATTCTTTGGAAAAGCTTTTACATCTAAACTATTTTAATGTGTCTTTCAATAGACTTGAAGGGGAAATTCCCACTGAAGGGTGTTTTTCTAACTTTTCTAGCACATCATTCGTGAAGAATTCTGCACTTTGTGGTCCACCTAGATTGCTAGTCCCACCTTGCAAAAATGACATCCGCAAAAATTCCCAAATGGCTATATTGCATGCTTTAAGGTATGGTTTACCAACAATTGGTATTGTCGTAGTACTAATAGTCTTAACTATTATGTATAGAAGATACCAAAGTAGGAGTACAACTTTACCAATTAAGGATGATTTGTTGTCTTTGATAACACTGAGAAGAATTTCACATGCTGAACTTTCACAAGCAACTAATGGATTTGAGGAAAGCAATATGCTTGGTTCAGGGAGTTTTGGATATGTATATAAAGGGAGGCTTTCAGATGGAATGGAAGTTGCAATAAAAGTTTTCAATTTGCAAATAGAGGGAGCATTTAGGAGTTTTGACATTAAATGTGATGCTATGCGTAATATAGTTCATCGTAATATTGTCAAGGTGATTACTTGCTGCTCAAGTGTTGACTTCAAAGCCTTGGTGCTTAAGTACATGTCTAATGGAAATCTTGAGAAATGGTTACATTCTAATAACTGTTTCCTTGATATCATACAAAGGGTCGACATAATGATAGACGTTGCGACAGCTATAGAACATCTCCACAGCGGACATCCAACACCTATAATTCACAGTGACTTAAAACCAAGCAATATTTTATTGGATGAAGACATGGTTGCACATGTGGGAGATTTTGGTATTTCCAAATTGTTGGGAGAAGGTGATGTGATGAAGCAAACCGTGACTCTTGCAACTATCGGATATATGGCACCAGGTGAAATTTTTTTTTTTTACTTTTGTATTCTTATTTTTCTAATTTGCATTTTATATTTTTTGTTTCATGTGTATGTGGATATATATTTGAATAATCATTTTAGAAATAATTTAGGATTAACGATGCTCTAATTATACTTGAAATGTAGAATTTGGATCAGCAGGAATTGTTTCTGTAAAATGTGACGTCTATAGTTATGGGATTATCCTTATAGAAACTTTCACAAAGAAAAAGCCAACTGATAATTGCTTTGCTGAAGAAGTGACTATAAGGCATTGGGTGAAAAGTTCATTGCCGAAAGGAGTGATAGAAATTGCAGATGTTGATTTATTAAGAAGCGAGGATGAGTACTTTGTTGTTAAAGCAAATTGTATTTCATCTATCATGGAATTGGCTTTGAATTGTTCAGCTGAGTTACCAGAAGAAAGAAAAGATGCGAAAGATGTTGTGGTTGAGCTGAAGAAAATCAAACAAAGGTTGCTAAACAACATCCAACATGTTTAGCAGAGATGGTGAGTAATGAGTACGGTTGTGGTTATTAATTCACACTTAATTTTATCATTAATTTAACATTTTTAATCAACTCTAACATTTTAATCATAGATATGTAATATGTCAGTATTCGTAAAAATTAATAAACTAATTATTTGGAATAATTAAAATAGCCTTTTTTTTCTTCAAAATTCAAAATTTTGCAAAACAAGATGGAAATCAATAAAATGAGCAACAGGAGTTCCCTTGAATTACGGTTTATCGTAGCTTTGGGACATCAAGTTATTTTCTTTGCCACATTGGATTTTTAGAGTTTCTTTTTCCATTTATGGTATAATTTTATTTTAATCTTTAGCCAAATATTTTATTATTGGATTATTGTGTTAACGGACAGGCACGAAGTTAGAAAGTTTTCTGGGGGCCAAAATTAAATTGTAATTTTTACGATAGAAAAAATGTAATTTCATCAATTTAATAGCTTATATTTTTTTATAATTTTTAAAATATTTAATTAAAGTTTTATCATTTTTAGGGGGACAAAAATATAAATTTACCTTTACTAATTTAAAATTATAAAAATTTTGAAAGGCCTATATGAAAAATTTTCCATTTTAGGGTGGTAGGGCCCCTGCTAGCCACCTAAGTACCCCCTGTTAATAAAGACCTCAACAAATGGTATTATTCTCTTGATTCCATGACCCTATGGGTTCAGAGAGATGGTTGCAAGTTGGTTGGTAGTTTGAATCCGTGTGCACATATTCTCCACCATTATTCCGGAGAGGTTGAGGATAAAATCCTGATATAGGGACAATACTATTAGTTGTTGAGGGCAGTGCTGACTACCTAGCAAAAAACACTCAAAAACTTCTCTTAAAATAGTCGATCTCCCTCAACAAAAAGTCATGTATAGATCTGTTATGGGTGATCATAATTTATCTAGTCAATGACATATAAGTTTTATCTGTTTTCAAGTATTTTACGAGTCTTTCTCTTCATTTTCTTTTACATTGTTCAATGCAGAGACAAGTATAACACAATAATCATAATTGAGCTAGCTTGCCTCGCCAGGTAATTTGCTGCTTTCCATTTATTTAAAGTTATTTAGAATGTTTTCTATTTAATATTATCATAGTTGAAGGTATCATTTATAATCTATTCTAATTGTGTTTTTGGCTAGTGGTTATTGATCAAGGAAAACTAGAGGAGGCCAATAAGAAGAATGAAACTCCGCATGCTTTACTATCATATGCTAAAAAAATAAAGACTTTTTTCCCCATAAAATTTGTATTGGGCTATCAATGTTTCATGGATTATGCTGTTTTTCTAATTCAAGAAGAGATTTTGCCAATATTGCACGCAAAATCAAGGTAAACATATATACTACCAAGCACTGAGTAGTATTTCCTATTATGGAAGTTCTCCCAATGCTCAGCTTAATCAACTCTATGCTTCTAGGGATTTGATTTGTCTTTACGGTATTTAGAGACTATTTTGTGAATGTTGAATCGCGACCTCCATGAAATTTTCATGTATGATACTTACAATATATGGCTTGAATTTCATAATTATATTATATACAATGAATTTCACAAGAAAGAAACTCCACATGCTTTACTATCATGTTCTACAAAACAAAGAGACTTTTTTTTTTCGATGAAATTTGTATTGGGCTATCAATGTTTCATGGATTGTGTTGTTTTTCTAATTTAAGAAGGGGTCTTGCCAATGCTTAGCTTACTTACTGTGGATTTGATTTGTCTTTATGGTATTTAGATATAATTTCGTGGATGTTAAATTTCCTTTGGGCCTTTCAAAAAAATTCAGCAAGCCTACAAGTCATTTGATTACCTTTGGACCTCCCATGAAATTTTTATGTATGAAACATACAATATATGGCTTGAATTTCATAATTATATTATATATAATGAATCATTTATTTCTTTTTCATCCTCTCTACCAAAATAACCATTAACTTCGTCAAAATTACCCGTATGATCCTAAAGGTTTCTTGGCTTGTCTAAACACATTTTTTATTCTTTTATACTTAATAAAAAAAATAAAAATTTATTTTAATCTTTCAAAAATTTATAATTTAAACCACTGAAAAAGGAATTTTTATTTGCCAAACTTCCACAAATACTAACCTATATATTGTTGTTAATCCAACTCAAATATTGGATTTAGGGTTGGAACAAATTTACAGAGGCAGAAAGGAGTATTGGCCTAACCAAAATGGAAAAAAAAGTTTTATTAAAACCCTTTAAAAAATAATAAATTAATACATGATAAATTATATTTTAACTTCTCAAAATTTTATAATTTAATTCTGATTCCTCTAAATTTTTTTTAGATTCGCCCCTATTCAAAGCTTCAAGCATTATTTGGTTTGGTAGTATAGCATGGTTGTTGGAAAATTGAGTGGATTAATTTATTTCATATTTTTCAATCCCACACGTTCATGTGTGATAGCTCTAGTCTCCACACGCCCGTGTCACTTACCCACATGCTCCTGTGGGTTTTGGGGTTTTGAATTTTTGTCTCTTTAACTTGATATTCTAATTTGTTTAAGTTACAATTTAGTCCCTAATAATAAAACTTGAATTAGACATAGTAAACGAGCTCAAATTAAGTAAAAAATTTTAGGCTTGCATAATTTGACTAAAAGAAAGGTCAGTAAACACTTAGATCTAAAATCAGGTTAGTTTTACCATAGGTGGTAAAATAATGAAAATGCCCTTAGGTTAAATTACCTAGGAAAAGTTTAAAATTGGCTCATAATTTGCTTCCTCATTAATAAATAACTAATAATTAGATAAAATTGAGGTGTTATAAGGTCAGGGTGTGTCTTGCGTGGTCGTTAGCTGGAGAGTCACTTAGGTGGCTAATGTACTGCATCAAATTCAAGCCGGTCCATCCCAGTCGGGTTTGGGGTGTCACAATCTATCATAGGATTCATCTCTTTTAGGCATTTAGAAACTTAGTTCATGCTTAAAAACAAAAACATCCAAAGGGCAGTATAACTGAAAGAAATAAAGAAACTCATGATAATCTCCTAAGAAATCAAATGGAATCTTCAATCTTGATCAAAATCTACTTCAGAGTCTGCTTTAATGGTGTCTTTGGAGTTGTTTTCTTGAATATTCTAGGAAGGTTCTCCTCCCATCTTCTTTTTTTTTGTCATATATACATCTTAGAATGCTTGAAAAACCTAAAATTCGCATTTTTTGCAGTTCAGAGTGCAAATTTACGAAATCGACATGACTTGTCACATGACCGTGTGGGTCACACGGTCATGTGGAATAGGTTAGCCCCTGTGGGTCCTATAGTTTGCCCCCATTTTCCAGTTACATTTTTTTGGTTATATGGATACAAATGTATTTTATTTTTTAAAATGGCACACTAACACAAAAACATTTTAACAGTGTTAACAAATGGACCTAATTTTTTAAATTCGAAAAGTAGAGAGATTAAATCGTAACAAATAAAAATATAAAAATTACAATTCAAATATACGAAAAATAAAAAATTTTTGAATAAATTGTAACCTTCGAATTTACCCTATTATTTAATTAAGAAACAAATAATTAACAGAAAAAATCATACTTGTTTACATTAAAAACAATGGTAGGTATCACATATGGATAGTGTTGGTGCAGTTTGACGGTTCGAACTTAGAGAATATCTAGCTTGGACATTAAACTTCGTTGGCTTTTAATCTTTTTATCGTATTTTCAGCTCTGGTGTTTTACTTTCTCCTCTTTTTCGGCATTTTAATTTACTTTATTTAATTAAGACGAAAGGCGAAAACCATTTTTAAATTTATTTTATCAGTTCACAACTTTCTCCACGGTTTGTTGATTCTTTTCAAGTTTTTCTGATTTTCCTAATTTCTATTTTAATTTTAAAATTACATTACTATAATATTTGGAAATTTTTTATTTTTTAATTTTGGTATTCTCCAATCTATTTTACCATCCAATTTTAATGAGCTCAGTCATGCAAGCTTACCATTAAATTCAATACTCATACAGAATGATTTAATATTTTAATTGTTTTCCGACCCGAATCATAACTAATTATTATTTAGTGTCAGTCTCATTTTTAAGATTGATTAGATGCCACACTCTCATGCCAAACTTTTATGTTTATTTTATTTCACGTTTTACAATATTTTAAAAATTATTATATGTTTTATAAATTTGATATTCAATCAATTTTATATTTGAAAAGTACTGATGATTTCAACGCTGAGAATTGTTTGGAGTACAAAATACATATACTAAAAGATGCCATTTGTACGGGTAATTTATAAATCTAACATTAAACCAAATACTGGTATGGAATGATTTATTTATTTATTTTTGTTTATGCAAATCACAAGTGACTAATTACTACTCAAAACTTCTTAGTTGATTTCATCATATTTTTCCATGCCAAAATTTTATTCTCAATTGATTTAAAGTTTTACAATTTTTATTTTAAAAAATATATTTAATGTAGTATATATTTTGTGAATTTGGTATTCAATGAATATGTATTCTAAAAGATGCTATTTTACAGGTAATTTACCACCCATCACCAATGATCCAAAGCTTGAGAAGCTTTTATTGTGGGAAAATAAACTTAACCGAGACATTCCCAACTCTATCTCCAATGCTTCCATGCTTCAGATTCTATACTCGGGAGACAACTTATTCTCTGGCCCAATCCCTAAAACACTCTTAGCAACATGTCTAGCAAATACTTTTTCCTTCAAACTTTGGGCACATAATACTAGTGGGGATCATAAAAAGTGATAGGCATAATTATACTTATTTATCTAACTTGTCCCCCCTCATATTGAGAAAATTTGCAACATTACTATTTTTTCAAGATTATAAATATATATCTCTTTTCAACTTTTACCATCAAATAAAAATTCTAACTTTTCTCAACTTCATACTTGATGGTTCATCTTATGGTGGAATATAAAATAGATAATTTACATCCAAATAGTCATAGATGAAATCTATTGGCTTATAAATAAAAACCAATTGTCATGGGATAAATGTTTCTTACATGTTAGCTCTATGCAAATCAAATTACATACTTATTTTAAAGCTATTCTTATATTAATGGTTAAGCAGTTAAAAGGAGACATAGTTTTGCTAACCATTAAGTATAACATATATAGACATAAACAACTTAATATTACTCAGCTAAAATTATGAAAATCAAGCTTAGGATATAATGCACAAGCATTGTTAGCACAAATTGCATACTATAAAGATTGTGCAAAATTCTAATTATTTCAAGAAATAATACTGCAAACTTTGGGTTGCATACATGTGATACATGACCTCATATATTCTTTGAATACGACCTCTAACTTTAGTTGATGTTAGTTCAATATTTTTTTCCAAAGAACTAGTATTGATGACAATTATTAAAATGAAAATAACTTCTCATTCTTCAATAAAATCATATAAACTCTCTTCAAATTATTTTGCATCATCATTGACTTGAGATGGTCTAGCAGGTCATACCAACACTATGAACTTCTTAACACTATCTCATATGTCAATCATATAAGTGAAGTGTATTTCTTCAGGGAATATTTATAATACAAATACACGAGTATCTCATGTCATTTTTATCCATAGTTTTAATGTAAAACACATAAAGATTTCCTTCGACATATATCTTCTTGATTTGAAAAATAATATTATATTTTAAGATTTTGCATCACAAGGAGGTAAAATATTAGCACTTCAAGAGCTTTTTACAATTTGATGCAATATTATCTCTTCAGAGCATGTATTGATTTTATCATATAATGTAACAGCCCAGTTTAGACACTAGTCGAAATAGTGGTTTCGGGACTACAAATCCGAGTCAAAAAAAATATTTAAAATTTTTTTCTGTGTTTACAGTATGTGACTAAGCATGTGTTAAATTTTTGTAATTTAATTTGTCTGTTTGTATGTCGATTTATGAAAAAGGACTAAATAGCAGAAAATACAAAATTTCCCTTCTATTTGAATAATGGCCGAAATGATGTGTTTTATTAAAAGAGAGGTCCTTATGTTGTAAATGTACCACTGGTTGAATGATTGGACGTTAATGACTTTGTTTTATATGTTTTATATGCTAATTAAACAAAGGTTAAAATAGTAAATGAATTATTATTATGAATTAAATAAAAAAAAAGTGTGAAATTAAGACCATTATGTGTTCATATTGCCGAAAATTGGAAAGAAAGAAAAAGAAAAGGGTAGCTAGGGTTTGGCCATTGATAAGCATAATTAAGGTATGTGTTTTGATTTATTTTTGATGATTTTTATGTTTTTGAGATTGTTGCTAAGTAATCTATCAAGCCCATGTCTCAATTTGAGAAATTGATGAAGATTTCAAAAAGTTCCATTGATGAAATTATGAACTTTGTGATAATAGTTGATGGAAAATGAAAGATACGTGCTAGATTAACATGTTCTGTATTTGAATTTTTTGATGAATTTGAGTAATTTGGGCTAAATTGTGAAAATGAGATTTTGAGGGGCTAAAATGTGAAATAAATGAAATATGTGGGCTTATATGATCTAGGTGAACATTCGGCAAAGCTATGATATTGTTAAATTATGTGTATTTTGTGATTTTATGAAGTAGGGACTAAAGTGTCAAAATGTAAAAATATGAAGGCTAATTTGTAAAATTCCTTAAATATGTGTATATGGATTGATTTGAATGAATGTGAAATTGAATAAGTAAAATTTTAATTTATATAGATCAAGAACCAAAGAAAACGGAATTAGATTAGGAAAAGTCGAAAGTCGTTGATTAGTTGATTTCATATGTTTGAATCCATACGAGGAAGTAGATATACAAATAAATGTGTTTGAGCTGATTTAATTATGTTTATATTTGATACTGAAATGTGTTTAATGATTATGAAAGTTGAATATGTGAAATCGAGGAAATTCCAAGTATGTGACAATGACCGAAGAGTCTTGTACGAACCATAGGAATAGTTAAGATACATATGTCATGACATAGGATTCTGATATGAGTTTTTGAGTAAGACCACATTTGGGACGTTGGCATCGATTTGATATTTACGTGTACGACCATGTCTGGGACATCGACATCGTATTTGATTTCGTGTAAGACCCTATCTAGGATAGTGGCATCGATATTTGGTTACATGTAAGACCACGTCTAGGATGTTGGCATTGTACGAGCTTTTCAAACTATCTGAGTATCCTATTTGATTCTAAACGGTTCAACATCCATTCCGAGTAGTTGATATTATGTGATTGTGAATTACAGTTCAGGTACGTTGAAATGTGTTCAACATTTGTGAATGAAAAAGTAAGTATATGTGCAAGTGATGTTATATGATATATGTATGGAAAACATGCCAAATATGCAAGTGAATTGGCAATATGTGGTATGTGCATTTTGACTTTTGGGGAGTTTATGTATTTTATGATGCATATTTGCTTTAAATGATGAGTTTATTTGTATATGGCTTACTAAGCTTTTGAAAGCTTACTTTGTGTGTGTTTGCATTGTTTTATAGATATAGAAGCTATCAAGAGCTCGGGGATCATCGAGGATCATCACCACACTATCAAACTAATAATTTGGTATCTTTTGAAAATGTGTATATTGAGATATGACATGTATAGGCTAGAAGTATTTTGAGTATGTTATAAATTGTATATAAATATTATGCCACATGATGTGGCTAGCTTATGGTTACAAATATGGTTTAGTTTTTGTATGAAATATGTGATGAAAAATGGTATGTTTTGATGCTCATGAATGACCAAAAGAAATGGTCAATTTGGTATTTGTTTAGTGATGAACTTTGGTATGGTTTTGGATATGAAATGAGATGGTACATAATGAGTTATGAAACATATGTTTTGGTATGAATTTGGCTTGTGTTTTGGTATGATTTAGTATGGAAATTGAGTATGAATTTGGATGAGAAATATATGGTATGAATTGTACATGTTTTGGTTGTGAATTGGCTGAAAATTTAGTATGAAATGTGTTGGTTTTTAACTTGTAGGGACGACCCAAAATTGGGTGGCATATTGGCCTTGTAAATGGCCTTTTTTGTGCCCACACGGGGAGGGACACAGGTGTGTGTCTTTGTCATGTTGCTTGAGGGCCACTTCGAAGTAAGCCTGGCAGACCACACGGGCTAGACACACATGCGTGTGACTGGCCATGTAACCAAGTCAGTAGCTTCCCTAATATTCACACGGCCTGGCACGAGCGTGTCTTGTGGCCATGTGGACAAGTCAGTATGTATGCCCTGTTTAGTCCCGACCTTTTTCTAAAGCATGATTAAGGTCTTGTAGACCTTCTAAAGGGACTCTATGTGTATATTTTGCTATGAATTGATAATGTATGAATGATGTTTAATGAAACGTTTATGAAAAGTTCCGATATGTCTGCTAATGCCTCTTAACCCTAGTCTAGCGACCGATACAGGTTAGGAGTGTTAAATTTGGTTGGTATCAGAGCTAAGATTTAGCCAGTTCTAGGACTAACGTAGCGTATGTGAGTTTAGCTATACATACCATATATTTTAACTGCGATAGTGTGATGAATCCTGACAAGTAAAATGTGTTTTTCGTATAGTAATTGATCCCAAATGGGCCGTAGTTGATTATGTTGAGAGTAACGCACCCACTCCTGCACAAGGGGCAGTACCTTCTAATTCGAGAAACTTAACTAGTAGCCACGAGGGAGAAGCTAAACAAGCTTTCTTCCAAATGATGAATGAGTGGTTTACGGAGTTCGTTTTTATGAATTTAGCTGCTCAACAGCCTTCGCCCCTTCCTAATCCCCCTTAGACTTCTGTTGTACCTTCGGTTATGGATTTGATTTTGATAAATAAGCCTCCGTGGATAAAATTAAAAAATATAGGGCCGAAGAGTACAGGGACACAAATGATGACGATGCTGAGAAAGCTGAGTTTTGGCTCGAGAATATAATCCAAGTGTTCAACGAAATGTCTTGTACTCCCGACGAATGTGTTAAATGTGTCGTTTCTTTGTTGAGAGACTTAGTTTATCAATGGTGGAAAACTCTAATTTTTGTTATTCTAAAAGAACAAATAACCTAGGATTTCTTTCAATTTGAATTTCGTAAGAAGTATATTAGTCAGAGATTCATTGATTAGAAAAGAAAAGATTTTCTTGAGCTTAAACATGGCCGTATGTCTGTTACGAAATTCGAGTGAGAGTTTGTTCGACTGAGCTGATATGCACGTGAATGTGTATCAACCAAAGAGATAATGTGCAAAAGGTTCGAAGATGTCCTAAATAAAGATATCTGTTAGTTAGTCGGCATTATAGAGATCAAAGAGTTTATTGTATTAGTCGACCAAGCATGTAAAGGCGAATAACTCGAGAAAGATAAAAGAAAAGCTGATTCTAAAGCTAAAGATGTGAGAAAGAGATCCTCAAATAGATCATTTCAGTCTACATCAAAGAAATTCTAGGATGACTATAGTCATTCAAAGGCTAATGTGAGACATTCGAGCAGAGATTGTGCGAGATCATATTCGAGCTTCAGAGCTCCAACTACTTCTGTTGCTAGTGTTGGAAATGTTCGATCTGATCGACCTGAGTGCAGGCATTGTGGTAAAAGACATCCGGGCAGTTGTAAATTGAACAACTGAGCCTGCTTTAGATGTGGATCCTTGGATCATTTCATTTGAGATTGCCCTGAGTCAGTTGATCAAGAATTAGTACAGAATCTAAAGACCGAGCAACACCTTAGCTAGAGGTAGACCTTCTAGAAATACTGGAAATGTGAGTGGAAGTCAAAGAGCGACAAAAGATACAGCAGTTCAATCCGAGCCTAGAGCACCTACCAGAGCTTATGCCATCCAAGCTCGTAAGGAAGCTTCGTATCCAGATGTGATTACTGGTATATTCACTCTTGTAGTCTTGGATATTTTTGGCACTGAAATCCTATTCCCTTCAGTGATGAATGTTGCATTCACAAACTCTAATGACCGAAAATAACATTCAATTGCTTCATCATTTATCTCCAAATATGGCGTGTCACTAGTTACGGTCGCAATAATATCCTTTTTGGCATTTATTGTCACTAGCCGACCTGCTGATACCAACTTCAACTTCTGATGTAATGACGAAGGCACTGCCCCTGTCGAATGTATCCAAAGTCTCCCTAACAAGCAATTGTAGGAAGGCTTGATATCCATCACTAGAAAGTCCACCTCATATATAGTTGGGCCAATCAACAAAGGTATTTCGATTCTTTCCATAACTCTCCTTTCCGTTCCATCAAACGCCCTCACTATATTCTGGCATACCTTCATGTGTGAGCTATCTACAGGTAATCTATTTAATATGGATAAGGTAGCACGTTCAGTGCTGACCCATTGTCTATCAAAAACCTTGGTAATGTGTACCCTTTGTATCTGGTGTTGATGTGTAGAGCTTTAGTGGATCTTATACCCCCTGGTGGTATTTCATCGTCATTAAAGAAGATGAAGTTGTTGGCACTTATGTTATTAACTAGCTGGTCCAATTTGTTGACAGAAATATCATTGGCTACATATGTTTCATTTAGCACTTTCATCAATGCACATCGGTGTACCTCCAAACTCAAGAGTAAAGCTAATATGGATATGTGAGCGCGTTGTTTATGCAGCTATTCCATGACACTATACTCGCTATGCTTCAAAAACTTCAAAAATTCTTTAGCTTCCTCTTCTTTTACTGGTTCCTTAACAAACGACTTCTGTTCGACTGCTTTTTCTTTTTTTTTTGCTCCACCGTTAAAGCTTTTCCTTTTACGGGTTATGCTTGGGCGTTTATCGAATCATAACGCCTTCCACTTCGTGTATGAGAACCTACTTCTTGATCGTCTTTTGAATCCCTGGCTGAGTTTTCCTTTTCCAGGATTGTCACGTTGCAATCGTAATTCCAGGGGACCCTCTTGCTATCCTTATAAGAGAAGACTATAGGTTTCTGAATTCTGATATTTGGTGTTATCTGTACTCCAGCTTTATTACTTTTAGGTCGCAAAATGATGACCAAAGGATAATTGACTTTTGGAATCCTCATTGTTGATTCTGACACGCATATGCTTCCCTCTTCTTTAACTTCTTCACAAACTCTATCTCTTTGTTATCCATCAAGCCTTGCACCAAGGCTTTAAATTTTGTGCAATCTTGGATCTTGTGCCCCTCTTCATGATGGAACTCACAGTAGTTTCTCATCTTTTTGCAACTTCCTTCTGAATCTAAAATGATTAACCACCTCTTTACCATCTCCTTCCAGACCCATCTCAAAGGAGTTTTCACTTCTGCAATATCTGCCTTAATTTTTCTTCCCGTATTTTCACTCATCATGTTTACCCCATTATTGGTATGATTGAGTAGCAGATTTTCTGCACTAGGTGCACCATGAAATTTCACAATGCCCATTTGAATAAATCTCTAAAAATAACTTCTCAAAGGTAGTGCAGTTTTCTATCGAAAGCCCTGTGATCCTTACATGATACTCATATTGAGCATTTGTATCATACTATTTGGGGTATGGGGCTATAATGGCTTTAAGTAAAAAGGGGCCACCACATGTGCATTAAATAAACTTTGATATAACTCCTTATACATCATTGGGATTTTCGTAAATTAGAGTTTCTCATTATTTTACTTCGTGCTTGATTCTTACTTTGATGAGCCCTGATGACCAGTAGCCACTATTCTTGGTTGACTTAAAGTAATTGATTTTGAATACCCCTTGTTGTACGTGTTTGTATTGTTAACCTTATTCTCTTTTTTCCTTAGGGCAGACTGTTTGGTGCTCTCTCCAGCCTCTATCTTTTCACTTCATACTGCATATTTAATCATTTCACCAATCATTACTATGTCTGAAAAACTTTTTGTGGCACTTCCTAGCATTTGAGTGATGAACAGGGCTTTTAAAGTATTGATAAAGAGCATCGTGGTTTCTTTTCTAAAAGCGGCGGCTGAACTTGAATGGCAACTTCTCTCCATCTCTATGCATACTACCTAAAACTTTCATTCAGCTTCTTCTCCATATTTTGCAAAGTGATTCTATCAGGAGTCATGCCTATCACATGACTATATTGTTTCATAAATGCTTGCGCTAGGTCTTTCCATGAACTAATCCTGGCACGACTCAATTGATTGTACCATTTGCATGCTGCCCCCACCAAACTTTCGTGGAAGCAATGGATCAATAATTGATTGTTGTTAACATACCAGTCATCCTTCTACAACATATGGTAATATGAGCTTCAGGGCAGCTAGTCCCATTATACTTCTCAAATGTTAGCATTTTGAATTTGTAGGGAAGTACCAGGTCTGGAGCCAAACTTAAATCATTAGCATCAATTCGCCGATGAGTGTCAGCATTTTCCATTACCCTGAATTTTCCTTCAGCCGTCATCGGTCTTTTAACAGCTTGACAATTCACTTCTTGCCCTTTTCCTTTCTGCCACTTTATCCAGATCAGGGATAGCAGGATTAGCTAGGTTATCTTTGGGTTAGAGCCTGATCCAGCTTGGAAGTTCATTGGTACTGAAACACTAGCTTGAAATTGTTGAGGCTTGATCGTGACAGATGGTCTTTGAGGGTACACCTCCAGTTGTGTCTATGCATGTGTTGGAGTAAAAGCATGATGGTGTTGAGGGTACTCATTATTCTCCCAAGCATTAACCATGGGGCTCTTTCCTTTATCCATCACCCTATTCAGTAGCTGAGTCATCTGAGTTATCATATTTTTTTGGGATTCCAGCATTTGGTCCCTCATGTCTTGCTGGATCTTGGCGAATTTCTCTTGTATTTGCATTTGTAGCTAGTCTTGCATCTCTCTTTAAATCTATTCAAGTCTTTCCAATCTTTGGTCTATGTCTTTTTTCTTTGCTCAAGTACCGTAACGATGTGTGGTTGGTAAATTTTTTTCGATTTCTAAATTGACTGAAATGATTTTAATTAATTAAGGTCTTTCTATGGATTTTAATGCATATGATGTAATGTAATGCAAATGCATGAAACGAATGCAAAAAGGTGTCGAATCTGATTTAATTCTATTTAGAAAACTTTACTAGAAAATAAAGCTCTTTACATAAAACGGGTTACAAATAAGGCTTTGCCCTAATGCTCAAAGTTTTAATTTTCCTAAGAAGTGAAGCTAGCACTTGCCCCCGATCTGATTCTAGCTAGTACTTCACACGTAATATATCAGCCTGCACCACTAAAGTCTGCAAGTGATTAGCTACCTCTCGAATCTGAGCCATGACTTCTCCCATAATGTAATCTTTGTTTCTAGCTTGCTTCTAAGAATAGTGAAGCTGTTCCTTCCAACACTATTCACTTACTTCAAGGAGCTCAATCCAAATTTCACAACTCTGTAACGCCGCCTCTAATTCTTCTATTCTTCCTTTCATTTCCTCAATCTTGTTTAAGCTCGCCCTTAATTCTGCCACGGAATTATGACTTCGGTACTAATAAAGAGATTTTTCAAGTTTCGCCACTCTAACATTTAATTCACCCTTTTCATTTTCACTTTCTAACAAACTCTTCTCTAGGGCCTCATTTCATGCTTGAGCCTCTTAGAATTTCCTCTCCTACCAATCAGCCTTGATCTTTTCCTCTAGAATCTCTTGATGCCATTACTTTGAAGTTTTCCCCAACCCTGCAGTTCTCATCGATAGGCATAGCTTCTTATAATCTATCTTTAAACTATCTATATCTTCCTCGGCCTTATTTTTCCCTTTTCTTAATTTCTCGGCCTCTAACTTCTGAACATCCACGTCTAATATCAAGTGCATTTTTTCCTCTTCCAACTGCTCTATCCTTTTTCTAAGCTATGAATTCCTCTTTTCGAAATCTTTCTTTATGATCTCTAACTCTGATGGAACCACTTGCATGTATTCTTCTATTGATCGAGCGCTCTCCAAACTCAGCTCAGGGATGTTATCATTGATCCTTTTATTCAACCACCCATTATATTCACGAGTTGTCATTGAACCTACAAGCAATCTCTTCATCCAGTGGGTTTGCTTCCAAGCATCAGAAATCTCTCGAGCCTTTTTCTTATAATTGTCCCCCTTATATGAGAACTCATATTAAGCTAACCCATGCGTCATCGGTATAAATTGCCTTGATTTTTACTGCCTTAATACGAGTAAAGGGGCATATCCAACAACTCCCCAAATTCCAAGTAGAGGCACCTAATCAAATCTCTCACACCGATAAAGGATCTCATTGGGGACCATCCAAGAGGCTCTCCATTCAACATCCTCTTGGAGATTTTAAAGAATTGCCATCCATCTTTCCTCTGATATGTCGTCCCTCTTTGGCATAGCTGCTTCCTCTTTTAATGGGGAATAATTCTTAGAGAAGACTCGGTAAGAGACTTTGTCCACCTTCTAGAAATGAACATAGAACCACACCAATAATAACTGCACACATCCAATGAATCTACCTTCACTTGCCCTCCGACAGATGTTCAAATATCTGAATGTCTCCGCCAGAATTGCAGGAAGAGGTTTGACCCGTTTATCAAGCCGATCAAATAAGTTGGTGACTACCTCATCTATATGCCTTAAAGCCTTAGGGAAGATTACCAATTCATAAATGCTCCAGGCAAAGATGTCAACTTTTTTCCTTACATCTGGATGTGCTAAGATCAGGTCTCTCAAACTCACCCAAGGAATGCATTTACCATCGCCTTTTTGTTAAATTCAAGTTGTAACCCACTGTTCACTCATCCCGGTGATATTCATTAACTTCTTTACGAAAGTTGGGGCATTAATGGCCCTAAAATAAGCCTTGACGACTTGGATGTTTGGACTACGAAGTAGGGTTGTATATTCCTCCACAGTGGCAGCCAAGTCCACCTTCCCGAAAGTGAAACAACTATAAGCAGGATTCCAAAATTTAGTCATAGCACGAAACAAATGCTTGTCCACCTTGATGCCAAGTAGGTAGGTTAGATCGCCATAATTATGAGAGAACAACTGCTTCGTCTCATCATCCCAATGGGCCCATATCTCTCTCAATTCCTAGAGCTCATTTTACATCACACTGATACAGGTGAAGTCCCACAACTCTGACATATGCCCCTTGGCTAGACTATCCCCTTTCTCTAATTGCAATTTCTCTGACCATATACGGACAGCCGCATTATCCTCTACTTTATTAAGAAATTCATTCTCCATGGCAAGCTTTCTAACTTAGTAACCGAACACGAATCTACACCTCTTTAAATATGAAATGTCATGCAATCATAGCAAAAACAAAACATAACAAGTCAGTATCATATACAAATGATAAAATTCAAAGCAAACAACATATAACCAAACACTTATCTAGGTAACCACTAGGGCTCAACATAGCTCTACTTAAGGTAGGCTCCTAGGATTCATTATATGTGGTTTGGTTCTAAACAAAAGGTACCTAAACCAGCAGATTCCTCAATCTTTACCCATTATAGGCTTATATGGATCGAGTTCGGTTCAAGGGAATACATTTCCCTATGGCCATGCAGAGATGAAAATCTCACGAAGACATAGGTACGGGTGTATCCCGGAAGTAGTTCACTAGCCCATGCGGAGGTGAAAACCTCACGAAGGCATAGTTTCTCACTCTCACTTAAAAGGTGTAACCACAACGATCATGCAATGCATGTAACAGTATTCTATAAGACTCAAACCACAACAATCATAACACAAACAAATGAAGTAAGAGGATCATAATTTTTCAAATCAAATTTTCAATTTTTGACAAAAGGACAGAAAATAATCAATATACGGCCTGACTCTCTTATCAGTCCCAAGCGGAGTCACCAAGCTATCGAGACCATTTTTATTTTGGAAAACGGGGATGGACTTTAAAACAAAATATGGAGTCGCCACCAACCTTTTTTCACGGTGTAATTGGGTCACCTTAAGATTTTTGATAAAACATATTAATTTATTAAAACAATGACTTTCGTCTACGAAATTCGAGAAAACGAGTTTGAGAGTCGATTACGCATGAGAAAGGTTTAGCACCCTCGTAACGCCCAAAATTGGTACCTAATTGATTAATTAATGTCTTAACGTCAAAAATTTGAAAATATTTTAAAATACGATCCCTTTAAAAATGCTTGAACATCTCGAGTTGGAATTTAATATTCTCTTATTCCGAAAGAATAAAATATCACATCCAACGCATTAGGATACGACATTTTAAACGCTCGAAACCAAGATCATCTCATGATTTCCCAGAACTCATGCATTAAAAATTTAAAAAGGATATTTGGTTATTTGGTCAAACGGAAAATCGAAACCCAACACATTAGGGCACAATTTCCCGAATTTCCAAATATAAAATATTTCCTTATTTTGAGAAGTTTTCAAATAAGCGATTATAAAATCAGTTCCAAATGCATTTATTCAGTTTGTTTGGGGTTTTTTTAAAAAAATGCAACGACTAATATCAATTACATACATTGGAATTTAATTCACGATATGATAACAAGAAACAAGAGCACAATTGCAAGCATGGAACAATTATACATGGCAATAATATTATACAAGTGAATAGCAATAGTATGAAAATACAAAAGAACAAATTAAGATACACACCATAACAATAGGCTTATAACATACATTATGCAAATACTAATATTAATATTCAAAGACAGATGAATAAAAAAAACAATTTAAAAAGAAATATAAAGCAAATTAACTCAAATAAAACACAACAAGCCTTTAAACGATGATAAATGAATTGAAAATAAATAATGTAAAAAAATAGGACATTTGAAATCATAATATATGCAACAATTTAAAATTAAATCATATGTATAAAAATTTAAAGTAAGTAATATAAGTGAAAGTTTAAAATAGATCAAAAAATAAAGATAGAAAATAACTCATATGTAAAATAATAATATATAAACTATTTTTTTAAAATAAGCATTATGCAATCAAAGAATTAAAGTAGGTAATACACAAAACAAAATATATATATCAATCTAAAATAGATAATATACATAAAATAAAGATAATTTAATTATATAAATAAAAAAAATTATACAAAAATATGCAAAAGAAAAAAATAACTAAAACAATGTGAGATCAAATAAATAATTTAAAATAATACATTAAAACAATTTTTGTTTAAAAATGAATAGATTATAAAGAATAAAAACATAAACCGAAATTTAAAAACAGACCCAATTGAAATATAGACAAAATCAAAAGAATAATTTTTAAACAAATAAAATTATGAAAACAGAATCAAAGACCTAAATAAAATGCGCAAAAATGAACAAGGATTAAAAATGCAAATGGACCAAATCACTGCGCACATCGTTCAAACCGGGATCAATTTAATGATGCACAAATTTTAGAGATTAAGTAAAAAACAAAGGAAATGTAATCAGGGCTCAATCAAAGGTCAGCGCAAGAGAAGAGGGACTCATCGCGTAAATACTCTTTCACCATAGAAACACGTGGATCCTAGGAGCAACGGGTCGGGTTAAGTCGGGTCACCTTATACGACACTGTTTTAGAGCCACTAAAATAGGCCCTAAACAGTGTTGTTCCATACACTTCATAAAAACTAAAATAAAAATATTTAATCATTTCGAAATAAAACAAAATGAAAATAAAAAAATCGTAGACTATCTCCTATTTTCCTCTCTAATCGGCCAACCAAAAGCCTACTACCTAGCCACCATATGCCACCGTAACCGGCGATGGGCTACCAGCAAAGGCCTAATCTGACCATTTTTTAGAACATATTTGAAGGCTTCACCATTTTCAAACCTCAAATTCCTGTTCAAGCTTTGAGTTCAATGAAGTAAATAGGGATTTGACGGTGCCTCTTTAAAGGTAAGCCCCTTTTCTTCTATTTATTATCACATGCAAATAGAAAGAAAAGACAAAAAATAAAAGAGCAAAGAATAGAAACAATCGAAGGAAAAGAAAAAACTGAGATCACCTTCAAAAAACTGATTTGTACTCGTATTTTTGCGTGCGTAAGGTTTTACAGTGTTACAACTGGCTTTTTACAGCCAAAACAAAAAAATTACCAAATAATTTTTATATTTTCTGTTATTTCTCTGTTGTTGATTATCTTTGTTGTCATTTGTTGTTGCCGTTATCTGGGTTCTACTATTGATTTCTTCTTACAGGTTCTAGCATTGTACAGAGGCTGCGAACGTGTCAAGGCCGTTCGTGAGAGCATAGGAAATTTAGGGTTTCAGGAGGTTTCAAGTTGCCCGGGCCATTTGGGCCAATTTCGAGATTGACCCATTGGGCCTTAATAGAATTGGGTCATATAAATTTAGATAGTTTAGGCTGGCTCAGGTTTTAGCCAGTTTTTTGGTTTAGGTCAGTAAATTATTTAGTTGGGCTTTAGATTTAGGCTATTTATTTGTAAAAGGACATTGGTTTATTAGATTTTAGACTTTAATTTTGGATTTTTATATTTTGGTTTATTTATTTATTTATTTTTGTATGGTTATTGGGCCGAGGAAAATTTGGCCTATTACACCATTTGGGTTGACTAATGCACCAGCGGCATTTATGGATTTGATGAACCGAGTGCTCCAACCCTACTTGGACCAGTTCGTGGTTGTGTTCATCGACGACATTTTGGTGTACTCTAAGATAGAGGATGAACACGATAAACATCTCAGGGTTGTTCTGTAGACTTTGTGTGAGAAACAACTGTATGTAAAGCTCTTTAAGTGTGAGTTCTGGCATCGAGAGGTTACTTTCTTGGGGCATGTGGTATCTGCTGAGGGGTTCGAGTGGATCCTCGTAAGGTTGAGGCTCTGTTGGATTGGAAATAGCCGAAGACGACATTTGAGATTCATAGCTTTTTAGGATTAGAAGGATACTACCATTGTTTTGTAGAGGGGTTCCCTTTGATCGCAACTCCGTTGACTAAGCTACTACGTAAGGGAGTGCCTTTTGTTTGGACTGATGCACAGCAAGATAGCTTTGAGAAGCTCAAGACGGTTTTAACACAGGCTCTAGTTTTGATATAGCTTGAGCCTGGGAAAGACTTCATAGTAAACAGTGATGTGTCACACATAGGTCTGGGTTGTGTTCTGATACAAGACAGTAAAGTGGTAGCTTATGCATCTCGACAGCTTAAGACTCATGGGGTTAACTATTTGACGCATGACTTGGAGTTAGCTGCAATGCTTTTTTTCTCTTAAGAATTGGAGGCATTACTTGTATGTGAGAAGTGTACCATTTACACTGACCACAAGAGCCTCAAGTATCTCCTCACTTAAAAGGAGTTAAATCTTAGGCAGTGTTGATGGGTTGAGCTGCTTAAGGACTATGACTGCAGCATTGAGTATCATTCTGGTAAGGCTAACGTGGTGGCTGACGCGTTGAGCCGTAAGGTTGTGACCGATCTGAGAGTGTTGTTTGCTCGATTAATTTTATATGATGATGGGAGTCTACTGGCTGAGTTGCAAGTAAAGCTGATATAGATTGAGTAGATTAGAGCTAAGCAGTTAGAGGATAAGACCCTCGAGTTGAGATTCTGTCAGATTGAAACTGGGACTACTTCAGATTTTGGGCTTAATAGTGATGGGGTTTTGTGTTTTAGAGGGCGCTTTTGTGTGCCTAATGACGAGGACTTGAGATAGTCGATTTTGAGAGAAGCGCATAGTAGCCCTTATGCTATGCGTCCCATTGGGAACAAGATGAATAAAGATCTTCGAGAGTTATACTAGTGGCTAAGGTTGAAACGTGAGGTGACCGACTTCGTGGCTTGCTGTTTAACTTATCAGCAGGTTCAGGCTAAGCATCAGTTACCTTCGGGTTTGCTATAGCCAATACAGATACCGATATGGAAATAGGAGCAAGTAACGATAGACTTAATTAGTGGGTTACCAGTAACACCCACTAAGAAGGATTCTGTATGGGTCATCGTGCATCGATTGACCAAGTTAGCTCATTTCATTCCTGTCAGGACAGACTACTCCTTACAAAACCTAGCTAAGCTCTACATCTCAGAGATAGTAAGGCTGCATAGGGTTCCTGTATCAACCATCTTCGATAAGGATCCTTGTTTTACATCTCAATTCTGGTAGAAGCTTCACGAGGTTTTAGGTTCACGACTTGACTTCAATACTACTTTCCATCCTTAGACAGACGGTCAGTTGGAGATGGAGATTCACATATTGGAGGACATGTTAAGGAGCTGGGTGATTGACTTCTGTGGCAGTTGGGAGGAGTACTTGCTTCTAGCAGAGTTCGCTTACAACAACAGTTACCAGTCCATTGTTCAAATGGCACTGTATGAGACACTATATGGCTATAAGTGTCGTACTCCCTTATGCTAGACTGAGTTGGGTGAGTGATGTATTCTAGGTTCAGAGTTAGTATCAGAGACTGAGGATAAAGTCTGATTGATTCAAGAGCTTCTAAAAGCAGTATCTGATAGACAAAAGTCCTATGCTGATCTGAAGAGAAAGGACATTGAGTATTTTGTAGGGGACATGGTCTTTTTTAAGGCCTCGCCATGGAAAAAGGTTCTGAGGTTCAATTTCAAGGGTAAGTTAAGCCTTCGGTTTATTAGACCATATCAGATTCTGAGATGCTTAGGGCCAGTCGTATATCAGTTGGAGCTACCTCCTGAGTTAGATCGCATTCAAGATGTATTCCATGTCTCTATGCTGAGATGTTATCGTGCTGATCCCATGCACATTGTTCTAGTAGAGGATATTGAGGTTAGACCAGATCTGACGTTCGAGGAGGAGCCGGTGTAGATTTTAGATCATGATGTTAAGGTCTTACGCAGGAAATCCATAACCTTAGTGAAGGTGCTGTGGCGGAATCATAGCATTGTGGAGGCTACTTAGGAGCTAAAGGATTCGATGCGATAGTAGTATCCTCACGTCTTCTGATCTAGTGAAATTTTAGGACGAACTTTCTTTAAAGGGGTAGAGTTGTAATGCCCCAAATTTTTGTTGGCTTTTGTGGAATTGTAGCATGGAAAATAATTGAATATGTTTTTGAATGAATTTGACATAATTATCTATTTACTTTAGTGGTTATATATTTTGGGTGTGATGGGGAGGTCCCAAGTTCAAGCTTTAGCTTGGGTTATATTTTGGGTTTTTATTTAAATGAAGCCTTACTCTAGGTGAATAGGCTTAAAAGAATTTATTTGTATAAGCATAACAGAATGGTCCTGCTGGTCTAGCGGATAAGTAGAGTGTGGTTATGTGGGATGTCTTGTGTTTGATTTGAGGTGTGGGCATTATTTTTATGCTCGATCACTCAAGAGAGCCTGAGTTGGATTCAAATTCTAAGAATGGGGAGTGGGGGGGAGTGTTTCATAGAGAAAATTAGGGGATCAAGGGAATATCCCTTTGTTTTTCAAATTTTTGGTTCTTCCCTTTTTTGCACAAAAAAATTCTCTATCGATTTCTTCTATTCCCAAACTCCTTTTGCTGTCGAAATTGTGCCTCTCCCTCCCCTCCATTCCATTTGTTTTCTTTCAAAACATTCTTGCGTATGACATTTGGTTCCACTGGCTTGATAAGTTAAGGTATTTATTAAGATTCTGACGTTTTATTTTTAAATGTCGTTTAAGTGGGATGTTACTTGCTGCTTAGGAAACAATCACACTATTGTGGATTGCTAATTGGCGTTCTAATCAATGAGGATTGACTATCATTCATACAAGGTACAAAATCTCTCAGTTTTAGGGTAGAATATCTCGGTAAGATATCTATCAATTATTGTTTAAGTGATTGATTTTGGACTCAGGATTGTTAAAAATAGGTTCTGGAGTGCTCAGGAGTGACTTCGCATAAAAAATGAACAAGGTGTGTACCCCAAACGCACTAAAAATGCGATTTGACGAAAGCAAAAAACAAGGCTATCGACACCACACAGGCAATACAAGGATTTAGAAACACTTTACGATACCTAGGAGAGATACAAGGATCTTTAAGAAGATGCCTTCATCATGGACTACCTTTGTGGTTACAAGTTCAAACCTTTCACAATGGTTTGAACCCATCAACAAGGCAAATGATCGATACAGCCGCAGGAGGAACAATCAACAATAAAACGCCCGAAGTAGCCTATGAGTTTATAGAGGAAATGTCACTGAATAACTATCAGTGGCAGGTCATGAGGACGAAACCGACAAAAGCTACCAGAGTTTATAATATTGATGCTGTCACCATACTTACTAACCAAGTAGAACTTTTAAATAAAAAGTTTGATAATCTTGTTGGTTTTACGCAGGCACAATCAGTGATGCAGTGTGACACAACTCAGGGAAATATGTTCACTCTAGACTATTCATCTTATAACAATGGCACAGAAACCGAGCAAGCCAATTATATGGGTAACAATTTTAGATCTCAAAATAATCCATATAGTAACACATATAATACAGGTAGGCAGAACCACCCCAATTTTTCTTGGGGAGGACAAGGGAATCAAAGACAACAACCCCCTCAGGGATTTCAGCAGCCACCGCCGCAGCAGGAGAAAAAGCCCAATCTTGAATAGATGTTTTCCAAATTCATGGCCATGTCAGAAACCCATTTCCAGAACACCGAAACAGCATTAAAGAACCAGCAATCGTCAATCAAAGGCCTTGAGAATCAAATTGGTCAACTCGCCAAGTTAATATCAGAAAGACCACAAGGTGGACTTCCAAGTAACACTGAGACCAATCCTAAAGAGCAACTACATGCCGTAAATACCATAGATGAGGAGGTGTTAAACAAGGACGACCCAAAATTATGTGAGGAATCTGAGGTGAGTAAAGGTAAGGTAGAGGTAAGCAATAAAAAACCAGACATCAAAGAATACAACCCTCGTATCCCATACCCAAACACACTAAAGAAAGACTGCACAGATGAGCAATTCGGTAAGTTTCTTAAACTCTTAAAAAAATTATACATTAACTTACCATTTGTTGAAGCAATTTTGCAGATGCCAAATGCTGTGAGATTCTCAAAAGAGCTCTTAGCAAACAAGCGGAATCTGGACGAGAAATCTCATGTGGAATTAAATACAGCCTGTTCAGCTATTCTACAAAATGAATTACTGACTAAGCTAAAAGTTCCAGGGAGTTTCACTATCCCTTGTTTACTTGGTAGCTTGGATGAAAAAAATGCTTTAGCTGATTTAGGGGCAAGCATAAATGTCATGCCTTATAAACTATTTAAACAACTAGGTCTTGGAAACCCTAAGAAAACCAAGATGAGCATTTAACTAGCTGACAAAACTATTAGGGCACCTAAGGGAATAATTGAAGATGTACTCGTCAAAATTGACAAATTTATATTCCTAGTTGACTTTGTTGTTTTAGACATTGATGAGGATAGTAATGTACCCTTAATTCTAGGCCAACCCTTTTTAGCAACTACTAGGACTAAAATTGATTTAGAAATAGGTGAACTCACATTACGTGTAGGTGATGATAAAATCACCTTACAAGCTCACAACTCAACTAAAACTACAGATGAGAATAAAGCTTTGAGACCCTGTAAAAACACTGAATTCACCATTCAACCTTCTGTACAGAATACCCTCTACATGGAAACAACCGACCAACAAGTAAGCCCGTCCAAGGGAGATGCACCTGAAAAGCGAATGCTTCAGATCGAGGAACTTGATGAGTGGCTAAACTATCACGAAAAGCCCAAAAGATGCTATACCAACCCAGAGCTTCACCAAGACAACCTTCCAAATCAGTTCAAGATAGGGGATAAGGTAACTTTAGGAGAAGACGATTCCAAAATAGTAAATTCAAAGGAACACACAAGTGACACACATTACTTCACGGTAATAAAAAATTTTCCTTATCGTACAATCGAGATAAATCATGAGTCACTCAGCACTTTCAAGGTAAATCAAACTCGACTCAAACATTATTTTGATATTGCAATTGAAAACAGGATGAAAGAGTATCAGCTCTTCAAACCACCCTCAACACACAAGCTCGAGCAGAGTCAAGCTTAGACTATAAATAAGCGCTTCTCAGAAGGCAACCCGAGCACTAACCTAGTAACTTTTCTTTTATTTTTAACCTTTTTATACATCAACTAACCCTTTTTAATGCAGGAATTTAGGATCACACAGCCTGGCACACAGGCATGCCTAAAGCCGTGTGACACTTCAAACGGAGACACGATCCTACACCTAAGCTTTGTGAAAATTTTCCCAAAGCACAGGCTGACGATAAATTGCCATAGCAGTGCGACATGGCCGTGGCAACCTTTCAACTTACACACGGGCTTGTATAGGTCCACATGCCGGTGTCCCCAAGTCGTGGCCAACACTATCAAATTAGACAAGGCCGTGTGACTTTCAACATGACCGTGTGAAAAGCGAAGCCTCATTGCAAACGGCCGTTTGACCTACCACACGACCGTGTGAAAAACGAACAGGATCGCAAACGGCCGTGCGAGACGTCCAGCACGAGCGTGTGCCTCAACTTAGGCGCACCAAAACCACCGAAATTTGAAAAACACGAGCTAAATTCGAGTCACACGGCTGTGTGCATTGCTAGTGTGACACAAAAACTATAAAACGGGAGCCACTATTCATCGTCTCATTCACTCAAAACCCTAAATCCTCCCACCCAAACTCCCCTCCAACCTCCCTAAAGCCGCACCACCGATGTCTACAGTGTTCCACGACCGTGCCGCCCTACCCACAATAGTGCGCCGCCTCTTACCTCCCCTACATTGGCATTATGTCGACATCACGTGGAAAGAGAGCTACTGCCCTACCATCAAAGAAACGAAAGGGGCCAGGTATTCATCCTCGAGGCCTATATCCTAGACTCGCCACCCATGCATATCATTTAACCAGAACTCCCAAGAGGAGTTATTCTAGATATTGAGGGAACGCATATTAAGCGCAGGCCGATGCATCGATTGAGAGGCGCTAGAGCAAGTCGACCTTGCAGACTCAGTTCGGGCCCTACTGATGACGGATCCGTGGGAGCAGTTCTTCCGAATCATTGAGCCCACTTACCTTAAATTCACTCTAGAGTTCTGCTCTACCTTCTATCTACAGACCGTCATGAGCCAATTCGACGATCCTAGCACGATACAGCTTCGTTTAGGAGGTCGTGTACGCCACCTCAGCGTACCAGAGTTCGGCTCAGCGCTTGGCCTCTACACAGAGCAATTTTTGGAGGAGGAAGACTTTCCTGCACTTTCTCGTCGCATCACCCTGCAACCCGTAGACTATTGGCGCAATATCACCCTGGGCTATTCCTCCTACGATCCTAGTCGCACGAAGGCGACCACTCTTCCCTCGCCATTGAGGTACCTTCATGCTCTTCTCACATACACTTTGACAGGTAGACGAGAGAGCACCCGGTCGTCAACAGTCATGACGCTTACTTTTTGTGGAGCATGGCGAATGCACACCCCATCGACCCTGCCTATTTCATCGCGCGTGCCATGCAGCACCAGACATAGCGGCACCACAAATGCGTCATATCCATGGGCCTGTACATTACACGTTTAGCCCGTCACTTTGGGCTCCTCAGCATATTGCGCCAGGCATCGTCCTATACACTTATAGGCTAGATGTCCCCGTAGGGCATCCAGATCATGCACCACATGAGGATGATTGAGCGGAGACCAGAAGGCAACCCTTTCTAGTACCGACTTATCCAGGAGGGCAAGGATCCAGTGGACATTCCTAATGATATCCCACCACTACCACCGGAGGAGGATGCACCTATCAAGCCGCCACCACCATGCCGACCAGTTCATGCGGCAGCTTCCTATGCTGACTTATATGAGCGCTCACGGTTCGAGCAGCACTACTTCTAGCGCTTCGATCACATCGATGCGACATTACAGGAGATATGCCAGCATCTACACATCATGCCACCACCACTACCGTGTGATCCATCCAAGGATTAGATGTTTCTATTCCTCTTATGTTTAATTTTTTATCTTAGTTTTTATTGTTCACTTCAGCTTTTATTTCTAACTTGAGTTATCTTCTTATTTTGAATTTTATTATCTCCACTCCTTTTCAGCATTTGAGTATTAGTATTTTTAGTTTAATTAAGTTATTTTTCTGCTATTTATTTTTCTATCTTTCATATTGGCCATCCCTAATGAGTAATCTCTATTAATCCAAAAAAGTCCCATGACTAATAAATATTTTTTGTAGTTTCAAAAAGGAGCTCTATTAGCTCACATTTATATGGAAATGGGAACACCCTGCCACAACCGCTGACTCTTCCAAATTCTGTCTCACAAATTCATCCTAAATTTAGGTAGTTTCAATTCTCTTCCTCTCTTATGATATTGTTCTTTTATTACAATTAATGTTCTCTTTGTACATTGAAGGCAATGTACATCTTAAGTGTGGGGGGTAATTTACTTTTAGTCATTACATTCTCTTTGAAATCCCTGAAATTTTCTTTAACTTTTTGTATTGTTCTCAATTCTGCATTATCTTCAGTCTCTTAATAGGAATTAATTCTGATTGATTTATAATTTCTATTGATAAGTTGAGAATTAAGATATAGGTGCTTGTACTCTGATTATTCAAACTTTAAAACATTAGGGAATCAAGCATGATAAGTTGAAGTTTCTGAGAATCCCATTTTTTTTTTTTGCATAAGTTATTTCCCTTAATTTTAAGTATTATCTTGAGATTTGAAATTCGCAGGATTGACATCAAAAGCCATAATTCTGGTGAGATTTTGAGCCTTTTGAGCATACATTCTTTCGTGCCCACTTTTATTATTGCTTTAAGTGAGTCAATACTGATTTGTTATTCTAGAACTTGCTTCAATTATACATGTCAAGACTACATCATTGATTTGATATACTGAGATGATAAAGGCACTTAGGATTTAACCCACTTACTCCATAAAAGCCTACCTCCACAAATTAACCCCTAGTGAACCCCATTGAGCCTAACAACCGTTTTCCTTCACTCACCCCTAATATTAACCTATAACCCATTTTTGTTGAATTTCATTAAATTATCTTGACCCCTATTTTTGTCGAGATCTAAGTTAAAACTTTTATCTAGCTTTATTCTCTTTCCCAGATTGTAAAATTTGTACTTGAATTGTTCCTAAAAAAATACATATATTCTTATTAATTCAATTGTAATTTGTAATATTTTAATAGTTTTTTGCATATTTCTATTTTAAGACTACCAAGGCGGAAATAATATTATTGATTAGCTCTAGAAATATGTTCCAGTGATTGAGATTTTTCTAGATGGATAATTTTTCGGTTCAATCTCGATTTTAACCCTTTCTTTTTCAGCTTGTGACAACACCCCTAACCAAGCCCCATTACAACCATGAAAGACCTTTTGATCAATATATCATATCAATCTATAGTGGTGGAGATTTGATTTTCATGCAAGCCTATGGTAATAACTTCTCAGGTTGACTAGAGAGAGCTTAATTCTTGAACCCTAAACACTTCGAGTGGATAGAGTGAATCCTTAAGGGAGAATGTCAACTTCTATTAATTAAAATGGAGAGATAATTACTAAGGAAAAAGGGGAAAACTTAAGTTTCAATGATAAAATTCTCAGCTTAGAATGTTTGAGTCTTTAATGTTCTTTTGATTGAATTCTCATTGTATGAATACTTGTGGAATAGTTTGAAACATTATTAATAGAAGATTGTAAGTTGAGAAGAATGATTTTTTATTAGGGATTGAGATTTTGCTTGAGGAAAAGCAAAGGCTTAAGTGTGGGGGTATTTGATAAACGATAAATTATACATATTTTTACCTCATATTTAGCCTATATTTTGGATGAATTATTATTAATTTCATGAGAATTATTGCTCTTAATCTTTCTTTTTCATATCTTATACTCAAGAGAGCATAAGGAAGGGAAAAGAACGAAAAACGGGCTAAAAACGGAGAAAATAGACTAAAATATAAAAATGACATGGCCCAAGGAGTCACCACACGGCCGTGGCATACGGCCATGCTACATGAGGACCAACACGGCTTAGCCCTGACAAGCATGGCCAGCCCACACGATCGTGCCACCCTCAATAGGCCCACACTGCCTCTTGTCGAAATCACACGGGTGTGGCACATGGGCGTGTCCCTGTCGTGAGGAAGTTCAAATTCAGTCAGATTTAGATGCTTAGAGGCTAAGAAAGGCATCCCAAAGCTCTATATAAAGACCCTAGGAGGCAACTCTAAAGGAGACTCTTTTCTCCCAAAAAAGGGTGCTTATTTTCCCGCTAAGAAATTACTCCAAAGGAAGCCAATTGATTCATCCCAGAAGCCGGAATTCTATATCAAGACAAAGGATCTCCCTAAATTCCTTCAGGGGTTTTTGGGTTCTTTATGTTTTGTTATCTTATTACTTTTGAGATGTTTTCTTTATTAATTATGAACTAAATCCCACAAATACTTGAGGGGGATGAAACCTAAGACAGATCTTGTTTTTATTTATTCTTGAATTATATGATAAATACTTGAATTGTTCTTAATTATGTATTCTTCATTCTTGATTTAATAATCCTAGGTATTAATTCAAAAAACTGATGTGCTTAGGTAGAGGAGCAAAAGTCCCTATTTTAAGAGTAGATCTACCATAATTAAGCGGAGTTGCATGCAACCCTAGACATAGGGCGACATAAATCTATCGGATTAGGGTCAAACCTAATAGGGGGATCCATAAATCGAGTTAATGCAACCTAGGGGTGTTAATTAATAAAGAAACTTTAGTTAACAACCTAGGATTAGTTGTTCTGATCCTCGACGGAGGTATTAACATAGGTTAGGGATCTCTATGGATCAAGTTAAATGAAGAAATCGTCTAGTTCAAGAAGTCAATAACAAGTGAAGTCTAGGTGGATTCTCCCTTGAGTATTGCCCATATCAATCAGCTTGTAACACCCCAAACCCGGCCCAGACGTTACGATCAGATCTGATGTGCCAGATTAAAATATTTAAGAAAATCCATGATTTATCCAAATTCTTTCTTAGTGTTTAAAAGATTATCTTCGTTAATAAGGTAAATGGAAGCTAAGCACCACGTAGGTATCCGAAACAGAGGAGGTGAGCCATGGAGGCTGCTTAAGTACCAAGCTCTTGATTGGATCCAATCCTAGACATGCCTACAACCATTGCCACACCTCGGTTTAGTGATTTGTTTTGGAAAAATTGGTTGAGTAAATATGTTTGATAAATTGTTTTATTGTGTCATTGTATTATTTTGAAAACATGTACCTTTTTGGAAAATGTGTCCTACGTCTAGCCCCTTTTAAATCGATATTTATCAATTAAAATAAAAAATATAAAATAAAATAATCCCAAAATTTAATTAAAAAGGCCTTATTACAACCCAAAACCAAATAGTAATACTTTATTTAAAAACTATATAAATCAGTTGCTTTTTGAGAATAATCTGTAAACGATCACCGTGGCCATTCTGAATCCCTTTCGGCTCCAAGTCTTCACATCAAGGTTCACCTTCTAAGTTGAGAAAAAGGGTGAGTTTTGAAACTCAGTGTGCAACAAGCCCCTTTCAGAGCCCAAATCAATACAAGCATAATGGGCCTAAGCCCTAACTCAATCTCATCTATGAAGCCTTTCGTGTAACGGTTACTGGGCCGAAGCCTTTTCTATAAATGGTATGGCCCGTAGGCCCATTCCAATATCACATGTAATATCAATAAATGTATGCAAGCCCAATTGGGGAGACTACTCAACCCACCATCTGCTACTCTCCACCTGTACCAGCCAAGCTCTCCATGTGGGGAATAACTCAACCAACCCAACCAAACTCTCCACTGGCAGCATAGCTACTTTATCATATAACTGGAGGCCAAGCCTCTTTTAATAGTTGGGGCAAAGCCCTTTTCGGTAAACTAGGGCAAAGCCCTTTAACACTTCCTCCATTCATATAAACCCAACCCATGCATATAATGAGTATAACATGACATATCGTATACATATCATGGCATATCATGTGCATATCATGTGCATATCATGTCATATCATGTATAATAACATTATTACAAGCATCATAATCATAATAAAACCCTAGGGGTATAGTGGTCATTTTTACCTAGGAGCAAAATAGTAATTTCTACATTTTAAGGGTATTTCAGTAATTTTATCAACAAATTAGGGTTTACATGTTCATTATCAATTACCAACAATTTTTCATGTGCTTAAACAACCATTCTAGCTCATTTTAGCAAAACTAAGTTATTGGGCCTAAAAATCACTAATAGGCCCTACGTAGCCAATTTAGTCATCTAAGACCATTTAGCCTATATTCTATAATGATTTTAACTGCTTTAGTGTGCTATTTATCCCGATCCTATTTTCTACCAATTTTACCCAAATGGGCCCGAAAGCCCATTGGGCCCGATTTTAGCCCCTCGAGGCCCAACTTACCGTCATGCACAAAATCGTGCCCTTACCTGCTCCAATGATCCCGATCATCGAACTTAGCATATCTAACTAACCTATGAGCATTCGCGTACTCATGGTCCTGGAATTGCCGGAATATCGGCATTTCGGCTTTTCAGCATATATTGAATTAAACTACTAAAGAGGGTTCGTTATACACCTGTTTCACAACGATTGCTTCCTCAAAATCTACTACGTACTTATCCTACAATTGATACCTACAAAGTTAGATCCAAACTATACGACCTTTCAAGATATACCACCTACCCACAATCAGCCAACACACTTACTTGCCATAGATCACTTACCTCCACAGGATCCGATGATTCGATCCAAGTTTAACACACTGGTTTCCAAAGCCTTGCTGCTACTCCAAGATTGTCCATTTCACTACATAAAACCATAAAACTGAATAAAAAGGCCCAATAAGGCCTATATCTCAAATCGACAGCCTCCCTAAACACAGGGGCTTCCGGCTTTTCTTACTCCATAGTACCAAAATATAACCAAAGTTTCAAACACTTACCAAGGGTTCACTTACGCCAATAATTCCAACCCCAGATTGACTCAGATTCGACGCAAACCAAGCTCCCAAACACCAGCAGAAATCGCATCACAAAGATCTGAAGATTCAGCCACCAAGTCTCCACCAATGCTGCGCTTTTGGCTCTTGATTCAAGGAAGAAGAAGGTGATTTGATAAGGTAGTTTTGCAATGATTTTTGTCGACAGGGTATTAAGGTTTAAAAGTTGCAAGAATCGGCTACAAGAGATGAAGAAAGCATAGAGGTTTTGGCTTAGAAGAAAACGACACAAGGATGATTTTCGGGATTTAGCTACCTAGAGTATTCGGCTAAAAAGAAAGAGGTAGAAGAGAGAGTGATGGGTTCAGCTTTTTCTTGGGATCGAAGGAGGAAGAATGAAAGAAAAAGAGAGTAAGGGAGAAGAGAATGAAAGAAGAAGAGAGAATTTTGGTTATGGCTAATCAGTAACAAAAATAGAATGCTGAAAAATGGCAAACTTAGATCAAATGCTGAATTTGCACTACACAAGTCCCTTGGCCGGCCACACCTCTTCCAAATTTAAATTCTCCTAAAATCTCTCCCTATTATCCTCCCTCTTGTCACTCTTTGATTTTAGCGTATGACCAATTCAAACTCTTGCCAACAGAGTTCTTATCAAGCTCAAATTTTAGCCTGCTCAAGACACAAAAATAACAACATAATCACCTGCTTGAGAATCGAACCTTGGCCTCCTTCCCTTCCATTTACACGCCACTTTTTTTAGCAACTAAGTGGCACCATCAAGCCACTTTGCCAAAGCCCTTTGTGTGATACAAACTACCCACATTTTCTTATAAAGCCTCCAACTCAAGACCCTTAATTCTTTAAGTCCAAAATTCAAAAATTCTACCAAGTTTTAACCAACACATGAGCCTTCCATAGACCTATTTACACACTCCAAACATGAATTTCCTAGCCAAAACCAAAAATTTAAATTTTAACCAAAATCACATGAAAATCACAGAATCCCGAAAATCAGGTGTTACACAGCTTTTCCCGAAAGTTTTCCCCAATTTACTCTTTGTGCACTTTTAGTTTAATTTAGAATTAATTTCACACAAACCCCCTTTTATTTTTAGGTTAGATAATAGAAAGGAAGTAAGTATTAGTACTTTTGGTTCTCTTGGGTACAATAACTCGGTCTTACCGCTAAATTATACTACTGTTCGATAGGTGCGCTTGCCTTAATATCGTGATATTAGTTAGTTTTTGGTGTGATCAGTTTTTATAAATTTTATTACTACATATCACGCGATATCACGGGTGTGTGGTCCCATATGGGTGAACCACACGGGCGTGTGGAATTTGGGCTAGACCGTATGATCCACACGAGCAAGGATAAAATGGGCTCATTAGGCCACACGGGCATATGGCCCACACGGGTAGACCATATGGACTTGTAAGCCTATTTCTCTTATTTGAACTGCAAGGTTGCACGGGTTACCCAAGTTGACTGTGACCTGATGTAGGGTCGATAAGGATACATATGACCCCTAATTATACTGATCTGATTATGTGATATGCACTAGTATGAGATACTTAGCATGTTTATCTGCTCTGATATATATATCTGCTCTGATTATGTGTGATCTATTATTTGCATTACAAACAGGCTATGTTCTTTATGTTGCATTGCATTGGGGTGGGATTAATATTGAAGAGAAGGAAGGTTGTAAGGCTTTCTAGCCGATCATCTGGCAGCATCGCTGCCTTTATCTATTACGTGTCGTCTTACGATACCTCATGGTGTGTAGGGTTGGATGGGTTGATTTTATCCCCATACTTGGTGTGTAGGACTGGGTGGGTCGATTTTATCCCTATAAGGTGTGTAAGGCGATCGGAGATGGTGTGCAAGGTTGGTGGGCATGTACTATACTGATTAGTATGCATGTATATCTGTATAGGCTAAGGCCCGAATATATCTTATTTTGATCTGAGTGAGCTAAGGCCTACACTGTATCTGTTAAGGGCTTAAGCCCAATTTATGACTGATTATTGATTACTGATTGTATGCATGCTTTACTGCGGGGATATACACACTAAGTTGCGATAACTCACCCCTTCATTTTATATTTTGACAGGTAATCCTGAGCAGTAGACGGATAGGTGCGACAAAAGGCTCGACAATGACCATTGCTAGTCAAGTTTTGGACTATGAGTTACACTCTACTTTATTTACATTCATTTAATATTTTTTTAAGGATTATTTATGTAATTTGGACTCGAATTGTTTTGGGTTTACTTCGGGATTTTAAATTGTTAATTTTATCGATTGATAAACTGCGACACCATAAATACGTTTTGAAAACTTAACTAAAGTTTGTCGCATAAATGAATGATTACACAACTTCCGCGTTAAAGAAATGTTTTCAAGCAAATAACTTGAATAGTGATTTCTAACTTAAGTAAAGATAATAACCGGTATGATTTTCAAATTGATAAGCTTTTTCATAAAGCACTCTCATGTGACGTCGCCAGATTCGGTCATAACGTCTAGGCCGGATTTGGGGTGTTACATATTAAACATAACAAATAGCAAATTCATATTACTAATCAATCGATATGGTTAGATATTTATTTCTATACCATAACACAAAAAAATTACAAAATATTATAAGGTCACAATAATAGATTAAAGTAACTTTGAAGCTATAAAGGTTTAAACATAAAGATTTTTTAACACCACCTTTTATGGTATAATTTTAATTCAAATTTTACAATAATTAAACCATGTAAATAGGGTGAATATTTCAAAGTTTATGACAAGTAAATACTTTTACTCGCATTCCACAATAATCATATATATTAATCAAAATTGAAATTAAATAAATTAGTTCTATTAAAAATGAACCAATAAAAAAAAACATCTATCTTTATATAAAGATGCCAACAACTAAATGCGAGAAGGACTTTATAAATTTACAGAGACACAAATAGAAAATTATATAAATTGAATTAGACTTAAGGTGTGTTTGATGAATTGAAAATTTAAGTGCTGAAAAATTAAGCACTAAATTTTTAATACTAAATTTGATAAGTGTTGAATTCATATTGGAAAATTGTTTTGTAAATTAGTAAATATAAGTACTAAATATAACTGTACTGTTTGATAAAAGTAAATAATAATCTTTAAAAAATATTTATTTCATAGTTTTATTATATTAATATAATATTTTATATTAATTTGGATAGTTTTGGATAAAAATAAATATGGTAATTTCGTTAACTCATTTAAAAAAAGATAATATATTATAATCTTTTTAATAAAGTAAAATTAACTTAATATTTTCTACATTACATGTCATGCCCTAATTTTATTGATATCTTTTATATAGTTAAACATAAATGAGTTACTGGTCTAATGGTTAAGTGTTAGTAAATTTGTCCTTGAAACTTGAGTTTGATTCTCTTCCCTCATGTAATTTTTATTTTCAGTATTTTTGCATAGAACCCTAGTTGTGTCGTCTCATGTTGTAACCCTAGGTATAAATTGTATTTTATTTTCTGTTCAGCCTTTTTTGATAATTTTTTTCCCTCTCTTGTTGCCGCCTCTCTCTCTTTTCTCTCATTTTCCCCAGTTTTTTTCCTTTCTTTTTTTCATTGTGCCGCCCCCTAAGTCCTAATTTTCTCTCGTACTCTTCTTCTTTCTTACATTGTTGTCGTCGCTTTAGTGAACAAACACCATTGTTGTTGTCGCTCTAGTGAACAACCACTATTGTTGTCGTCGTCCATTAGAAACCTCCCACCCTCTCTTTGTTTTCTTTCTTTTTCCTATGATGGCTGAATACTACAGGGTCTATCGTCGAATTTCTCATGTGCTAATTTCATGAATTTTTCTTTGTCAAAGGTCTAGACTTGAATTTCCTCAGATCTCTAGTGAAGTTTGAGGCTGTATGCATCTTTTGTTTGATTAGTAGAAGTGTAAGTGATCTTGGAAACTCAGATATGAAAGTTGGTTTGTTTCCTTGATTTGGTTGAACCCTATAGGGGTGTTTTATGGTTGATTCTGACGTGTAATTTCTTTGTGTTAGGTACAAATCTAAATGAGATGTAGTCAGATCTGAGACATAAGAGTTGTGGATTAGTTTTAGTGCTTCAGATTGTATTTTCAGCTATGGTTCTTAACTTTGGGTGTATTGATGATTATTAAAAGTATGTGTTATGCATGTTGGTAGATTGTGCATGCTATTTTTATGCATGGTCGAGTGGGCTTGTGTTAGATAAGGGACTGGCGAACATAATAAGTGTTAAGAAGCGATGGTTGAATGTTTAAGGGCCTTTAGTTGTGGTTAATTGGGTGTGTAAGTGTCATATGTATTATTTGATTTTATGTCTATTAGGATGTATGATGTGTTATTGTTTATTGTTTACATGTAAAAGCATGCCACTGATTTTACTGAACATATCGATTGCATGTAAAACATGTCATTGATACTGATAAACTGCAAGCAAGTTAAGCATACCACTGTTATTGATATTGTCAATGACTACAATGATATGCTACATTATTGGTATGACATATTGCATTGCATGGGGATTGGGGATTGATCGGTGACGAAGGAGTTCCGTGGAGTTTGACAATTTATCGGCATTATTACACTAGTAGTTAATCTGCAACCTTTGGAGTTCTAACAGTTTATCCGCAAATTACTGGTAGCTTGTCAGCAAATTATTGATAGTTTAACTATATATTGTTACTTGTGGTTCATCCACATTGAGATACGATTCCTATCGTTTTGGTGTATCAGATGACAAGTACTAGAAACTCGTAATTTGTAGTAGATGGATGGGTAGGACCTTTGGACTATTTCATATAAGCATGTCATGTAAAAAAATTGTAATACTGAGGGTTGTGATGCCATGATTTACTGTATGTTCTATTATAATGATGGTTGTATGTTTTACTAATTGTTTGTATGTCTATACATTGTTTACATATGTTTAGACTCACACTAAGCTTTTCAAGCTCACCCATTTAGTTCACTTATTACAAATAACTCTCAAGGTTAGGATCAGACACGGCAGTTGGAGGTTTCTTCTCAGATTTATTTAATAAGTACTTTTAATTTTACTTTATTTTACTATGGTTTTTGTGGTTGTAATTTTGTTAATTATGGACTGCGGCATAAGTTTATTTTTATTTAGATTTTTGCATGCATGAAATTTTGCTAAAAATCAAAAAATCCTAATAATTAGCTTAATATGACATAACACAATCTTTTGTATAAAATTAAAGGCATTACCTTTTTTGCTACATAATAATGAAGTTCAAGTTTTAAAAAGGCAAAGTGACGAAATCAATTAAGTTTTGTAAAATGACGCGACTTTTAACAAATTTGACTCTAAGTTTATTTGGCTTAATAAAATGGCTTTTTGGCTTTCCTAAGACTAATACTTTAAGTTTCCTAAAAATTGGACAAAAAATGTTATACAAATTGGACAATTTTACTAGTCCATTTCAGTGGCCAGTGTAGCCTTTAGAATTCGGTCATAATGTCTAGGTCGAGTTAAGGAGGTTACATTACGTGATAAATAGCTACCTATTTACTTATCTTATTTAACATTTTTTTGTTGAAAATTTTATATTAAATAAAATATTAAAAGGATTATTAAACATATTTAAACTATTAAATATTGGAAATTTTCAAAATAGTTTATCAAGCACACCCTTTCTTAGGTTACTGTAGATGAGTACTAACTACAAGCATCCCTTGTGATGAAAAGAATGAGATCATCCCCAAGCATATCTCAAGTAGCCATTGATTCTAATGATTCTTAACCTAAATAATTAAATTCCAATACTTGGAGTCCAATAAAATTTTGACACAATCTAATAACATATTACTCTCGATTAAAATCACACTGATACTATGTTATGAAATAATGAAAAAAAATAACAAATTAAATAGAAAATATCAATATAATAGAAAGGTAAATAACTTTTATTTGATTCCTTGTGTATATATCTCTATATGCCTTATACATGTCTCTATTAAGTTACAAAGAATAAATAGAGGCTTGATTACAATATAAAAGCCTCATAATTTTCATTGAGGTTACTACATTAGAGGTTACAACTTTAAGAATTATGGGCATCCAAAATAAAATATTATTCCTAACATATATAGTATTATAATAATTTTTTTTATAAAATTTACGATAAAGAATAAATGGAACTCTTTCTGGTATGATAATGATTCGAACTCAAGTTATTATTAAAACATATGAACACTCAATAAGCCACAATTTGATAAAATAAATCTTATATTATAATTTAAAAAACTTGATAAAAAAAGAGATTAAATAATGTAGTAAAACTATAAATAAACAACAAATCTTATATTATTAATTAAAAAATATTAATACAATTATATATTTGAAAAACAAATAGATTGATCATGTTATTAATGAAATAAAGAGGAAAAATCGAAAAACAGTTACGTCTGAAATGAAGGTGTTACTTGAAATTGGCCGAAAAAGGAAGATGGGAAATATATATAGGGCGTTAGTTGAAATTGCGACGAAAATGTGAATATGCTAGAATTTTTTAGTGTAATTTAAATGTTTAAATGTTTCTTATGTAATTTTAGTATATCTGAAAATATTAAAATATCATCTATATAAATTATACAGAATTTTTTATATTTATTAAATATAAAATTCACTTATCTTTGGAAGATTTGTGGTGCATTACATAATTCAAATGACATCACTTTTCATTGGTAATGTTCATTACTCAAAGCTGTTAAAAGTTTGGACTTTTCTGTTAGCATGATTTGCTAGAATCCTGATTTATAGTTAAATTTACTAAAATATTTTGTTTCTTTAGCCTGATTAATTCAAATAATTATAAAAAATAATATTTTGATTTAATCTTTTATAATTAATGACCATACTATTTTTTTTTATTTCCGCATGATTTCTAACCTTAATTTGTATAAAATAATTCTTCTTTTTATAGATTATAGGTTTTACTCTAATAATATTATTGGGATTTTCCAATTTAATACTACAATATCTAGGTTATTTTGTCATAATTTTAATGATTCTTCACTAAAATTATTATCTAATATTTTAAACAACCAGTGACTTGTTTCAAGTTGTTTAATTTGTTCCTTTCTTGATGGTGAAATTTTTTTGCCTAACACAAATTTATATTTTCTACTAATAGCATTTCTATAAATATTTTTTCTACAGATAACATAATTAAATTTCTATCAAAAGAAAATAAAAAAATGTTGATATATAAAATTATTTCCTAATAAAATATCTCCATATATTTCTAGAAAACATCACAATTTTGGTATCACAAATCTTACATTATTTATATAGATTGGTACATTTTTTAGCTTTATATTGAATTATGATTTCGTTACCATTTATTCCAATGATTCTTATTGAATGCTTCATAAATTCTATTTTTTTAAAGGAATGACATTTTTTCTGCAACTACTAGTTGTAGCAGGTTAAAATTTAATTAATTAAAATAATAGTAAATCATGATTAAAAAAATTTTCACTCCTGATTCAATTTAGCCTAGGCAAATATAAATCACTCCTTTTATTGTTTAAAAATTATAATTAAAATTAAATTTATAAAGATATAAAAATGAATATAATATTACTTTTATATTTCTAAACAGTAAAATGAGTCAGAATTAAAATTACAATCCTGCCCCCAAAGTGGGCTGCCTAACCACGGACTTACCCAGGAGATAGACGTGGCAATAAAGAAATTTCAGACTGGTTTTAATTTCTCAAAAAACATTATGAAAAGTAGCAAAAAATTAAATTAATAAGAGAAGTAACAAGTTAAAATGTCTAGATTGTCCAGACATTGTTATAATAAAAAGCATAAATAGTTCTTATATTACAAAATTCAACAATTTACGAAATTTGATTTTTTTTTATATAAGGATAAGATAATACAATTTAAATCTGTATAAATAAAAAATATAATAATTTATTTAGATATAAACAAATAAAATTAATAAAAAATCATTTAAATACATTTTAAAAATATAAGCCGAAAGACTCGTGTATATCGTTTCAATTAAAGTGAATTGATGGGTTAGGAGTTCGAAACCAAGGGTGGAGTAGCCAGTGAATAGCTCCAAAGTGATTTGTCTCCTTACTAAACACTTGTTAGGGAAAAGTTAGTCAAATAAAGTATGGATAGGTATGAATGGAGATATGAGTTTTCTTCTTGTAATGGCAGTGAACTTTATGTATGAGAAGTGTGCAAGGGTTGGAGCCTATTAAGCATGTTGGCAGGGTATTTCTTCATCAATTCAACTTCCCACTTCTTACTTTTTCTTTTCCTGGCCTATTTCGTCTTGCAATCATGAACTACAACACTTAATCTTCTTTCACTTTTATTCATACAATGTTCCTATTGTTTCCTTGGATATCACAGTCCGGAATCTCAACTTCGATCAGTTTGCAGTCTTTGAGTTTAAAGATCGCATTGTCGATCCTCAAAATGTGTTGGCAAACAATTGAACAAACTCTACCTCTATTTGTAAGTGGGTTGGTGTTTCTTGTGGCATCATCCATGAAAGAGTTGTAGCTTTGAATCTTACAAACATGAATCTTAGTGGTACTATCCCTCCACACCTTGGAAATCTTTCATTTCTATTTTCTCTCAACTTGAGCAACAACAATTTCCATGGCCATTTGCCTATAGACTTGGGCCAATTGCATCGTTCGATAGGATCATTCGATTAAGCTACACAACCGTTTTAATGGGAAAATTCCATCATGGCTTGGGAACTTGCACAGAGTTCAAAAGTTGGAAATGAGAAATAATAATTTCACGGGCACAATCCCTAAAACACTTCAACATGTCCTAGAGATCTTGAACTTGGGATTCATTTTAAAATAAGATTTAGGGGACAGCATTCGATCGAATCGAATGAAAAAATTTTGAGTTAACCAAGTTGTCGAATCATGTAACACCCCAAACCCAGCCTAGACGTTATGGCCGAATCCGGTGATGTCATATTGAAGTGCTTTTTGAAAAGTATGTTGTCGTTCAAAACCTTCTTTTCTATATAGCCTCTTTTTATTTCCTTAAAATGATTCTAAGACGTGACGTTCATTTTCAAAATGTGTCTTATTATCAAAAGCCAATTACTTTTAAAAACGTTATATAATTCCAAAATCTCATTTTATTGCCGAAGCTTTTTAAAACTGTTGCATACTTGTGTGTATTTTGATAAAACGTTCGATTCGTTTGAAAGCCTCAATTACCTCTACTACTAGCAGTTATGAGTCAAATAATAAAACCCCAAATTAAAAATATAAATCCAAAAAGGCCATTATTACATCAAAACCCCAATAATAAAATCATAATTATAAAATATTAAGTCAAATTAAATAAGCAGTGTGGCCACCGTTGAGTCCTCTGTTGCCCGATCTACCTAAGTCTGGGGATTACTTGTACAGTTACAATAGAAGGATGAGTTTACGAATACTTAGTATGTAATCCCATATAAGCAATAGAGAGAAACAAACACAATCTGGGCCTAAGCCCTTTAGTATCAGTGACAATATCAGTTTGGGCTTTAGCCCATCTCAGTACAGAAGAGTCATGTCCTTGGGCCTTGGCCCATTACAGTATCATTAATCACTGCAATAACAGAATAACAGTATACAGATCCTACCCATTCAGCCTCTACAGTCCATCTCCGTCCAACCCTACACTCCATGTGGGAATATAATCAACCCACCCAAACCTACACTCTAAAGAATGCCGAATGCTGCACTATACAGTGATATGCAGCTGGGCTACCAGTAATTTAGGCTCGAAGCCTTTCAGTACACTTCCTCCTATCAATATAAAATCGCACCCCTATGCAATGCATCATGCAATCATGTCATGTCATATCAGAATATCATACATGTATTCAGTAAAGTCAAAATAGCATGCTAAAGTATAGTCGCACATGTACATACGAATATATATATCACACATGGGCATAATAGTCATTCAGTCAATTAGTGGTCTAGGTAAGCGTATTGACCCAACAGTAGGTCCACAGTCGTCTCGGGCAACCTGTGCAACCTTAGCAGTCAAACAATGAAATAGGTCCACGACCCATATTGCGGGCCCATGTGGACCCACACGCCTGTGTGGCCAATACGGCCCAAAATGACCTTGGCCGTGTGGAATACATGGCCTGACCCAATAATTTCCACATGCCTATGTGGTTTCACCTGTGTGGGGCCCACATGCCCGTGGGGCCCATACGGCCTAATACTGCCCAGCCCATGAAATTACTCATAGCTAGCCTTGTCGATTATACGCCCACGTTTAGTCACGTGGCCTACCTACACGGGCGCGGGCATGCCCGTGTCGCGTCAACATTCACTTATTCTAGTTTTTGTCGATTTCTGTAATCGAAGTCGTGTTTATACATACCTTGTTTGCGAAAAACTGCACCCAATCCTTGAGCACTCCAAAGCTAAATTCAACCACAACACTCGATTAGTCTCATGACAACTAAAATAAAAATGACCCAAACGAAAACACTTAATTGCAAACCACTTACATCATTTGAACAACTGAGGCCCAATCCACCTAAAGTGTTGAAAAAGAACGATCACTAGTTTCTTGGTTAGAACCTGTAATTGAGCCGAACCTCTATTAAAAAAAAAATTCACATGACTAGCTTGAATCAAAATAAAACACAACTTACCGAAGACTCAAAATCACAGAATAGAATAGCAACCAAATTCAGCAAAGAGTAATATAGGATAAAGTCCGCATAGCGAGGGTTACAGAAAGAGAGGAAACTTGAAAAGAACAAAGGGGAAGGTTTGCCTTAAGATGGGTTAAATTCGAATTGAAAAGAAGATCAAGAAGAAGAAAACAAATTGTGTAACGATATGAAATCCCATGAACATAGAACAACCAATTGAGGTTTAAGGGAATTCGACAGTCAAAAGCCAAAATTGGACTATGATTCGACTAGAGGACAAGAGAAAACACTAAAAAAAATTCAACACAAGAGAAAGGATTTCAGGAAGAAGAAACCGCAAAGTGGAGAGGGAAAACAAATGAAGTTCGGCAAAAGAGAGAATAGCTTTCAAAAAATTTTAGAGAAAAACAAAACAAAACAAAACTAAAACCGAAACTTCCCCTTACAAGATTCAATTCTACCCAAACTCTACCACCCAACTCTCCTTAAAATCGCTCCTAAAATCCCTCAACCAAAACCCCACTTATCCAATCCCTCAACAACTGAAAATCCTCCTCCTTATCCCCCTAAAATTAGCCACACATCTCCTACACTCCTTAAACACTCAGAATTTCGGTCAAACTACAATTCTCCCATGGCCAACAGTAAAAATAAATTCCCTACTTGTGCTAGTACTCGAACCCCAGGCCTTCTACTCGCTAACACTCCTCTTAACTACCAGACCAGCAGGCCCATTTTGACATCTTTTACCATCATTTATTTATAAGCCTACTGACTAGCGATAGGAGTTTATTCAATTAAAAGCAAAATTTTACCCAAGCTAAGGCTTGAACTTGAGACTTCTCAAGCACTTCCCAGAACACTTAACCACTGAAGCAGACATTTATTTATGTCACAACATACGAAAATAAATTTAAAGAATTATTGGGGCGTTACAAATCATATTTTATCATCCTAATTTGATTTGATATTTTCTATAATCAAGTCGAGTGAGATGGAATTTAATCGAATCGAATCGAATCGAATATATTTGTTCCAGTTAAATTTTAAAAAATAATTTTGGGTCCTTGTAACCACTAGCACCCACTGTGATGAAATTTGTCCACCGTAATCAATTTTTTTATTAACTTTCATCTCCTCATAACTTATTTATTAATCTTTTATATACGGGTTAGCTTCTTTGCTTACTCAGTTATTTCAATTATCTTCAGATTCTTGTCACTATGTATTTTAGAATTAAAAAAATATATTAAATGTAAAAATGTGATTTTTTAATAAAAGTTATTTTAAAGATAAAACGTGAAATTGATACCAATATAAAATTTTAACACAAATATTTTATGGCATCATTAATAATTCAATTTTAATATAAATATGCAATATGACTAAACAATTCAATAATATAAATAATATAAAATGTGAAATTTAATTTAATAATATAAATATTAGATATAAATAAAATTATTATTATTTATGTTTAAGGATTTTTCTTGAATAATTTTGATTTTTTTATTAAAGGGTGAGAAGTAAAAATTTTGGGGGAAAATAAAAAGTTTTAGAGAGAAAAAGTTTGAGGGAAAGTAAATAGGAGAGAGTAAAATTTTGGAGGGAAAATATTAATAAAAAAATTTGGGGGGATAAAAAAATTTTGGGGGGAATGGGATGGGTTTGGGGTAGATGGGGGTGGGATGGGAAGGGAGTACAAGTTTTAGGGAAAAATGAGAGGGAGTAAAAAATTTGGGAAAAAATAAAAAGTTTTGAGAGTTTTGGGGAGTAAAATTTTAAGAAAAAGTAAATGGGAGAGTAAAAATTTGGTGGGAAATGGATTTTGGGTAGATGGGGGATTGGAATGGGAGGGGAGTAAAAGTTTTGGGGGGAAAGTGGAAAGGAGTAAATGTTTTAAGGGAAAAGTAAAAAGGTTTGGGATTTTGGGGTAAATACGTAAAATATTATAATTTGATATTGATTTATTCGAATTATTCGAGTTATTCAAATTCAAAAACTCAACTCGATTCGAACTCGAAATTCGAAAAAAAATTTGAGTTGACTTGAATAACTCGACTAATTCAAATAACTCGATTCGTTTAACTCGAAATTCAAATTTTTTTCAATTTTTTCAAGTCAAATCGAATTTTACTCACTCCTAATAAGATTTATATAAATTAATTAATTTTAAAATTTTAATTTCCATTAAACTATATGAATTGATTTATCATTAAAGCATCTGTACAAAATGTTAAAAATGATATATCGTTAACTATTCAGTATTTTTTTTTAAAGATGGTAGATGACATATAATTAATATAAGGTAATCTACAAAAATAGTCGTTGTTTGCCTCAGGTTACATTACTTTGTAACAAAATAATAACATAAGTGACTAAAACGTAACTAAAACATAAGTGACTAAAATGTAACCTGAGGCAAACAAAAGTGACTATTTTTGTATATTACCCTTAATATAAATACAGTAGATTAGATTAAATTATATAAACATACTATTTATAAAATTTATACATTATAAAAGGACCATTTTACCAATAAGGTCCATTTCCAACTTTATTTACGGAAATGGGCCAATTTTTTCATTATTTACCGAAAAGGGCTAAAATCGACAAAACACACCCATGTAGGAGCATTTTTGGGTGAAATTCCAGCAAAGCGCTTCCTGGGGGAGCGTTTTTCCATGTCAACACTAAACTAGGAAATAAAAATATTTTAGTTGAATGCTCACCAAGGGGTTCAAACTTGGGACCTATCGGTAGGCTAAGGCCTTGGCATTAAACCAACAAACTCATTCTTATAAGTTTTCTAACAAAAATTAATTTTAGGGCATTCCATTTACCTTACCCTATGTTTAAAAAAAAATAAAACTCAAATTTTCCCCCTATTTCTTCTAGGCCCAGTTTTGGGATGTGATACTCAAGGGCAGAAGCTAGAAATAGCATAATAGCCAAAGAAAAGCAATGCACACAAGGTGTTTGAGTAAATGCTCTCAAATATATTAACAACTATGAATGGAATGATTACAAATGAAGGGGGAAGCCTCTAGTTATAGTTAAGCTCCCTAAAAGCAACGATACAGATTGAGTTATATCAACGGTCAAGATTAGAGCTTATCTACAATTGAGAGTCATAAAGGATTTAAACTCTATACAATCTTATCCATTTAAGATTTACACTATTTACCCTAGTAACTCTAGTTTTATTGGAGTATTTCACTAGACCACCATGGCTTTAAGTAGATGGGCTTCTCCACGGGTTCCATGAGTTGGATCAGTTCATGCGAGTCAAATAAACCTTATTTAATAAGTTGACCTCTATGGGGTGTTCTATGCGCAATGGTTACGGGCTTTAATCTGCGGCTCGTGACACATAGATGTGAATTTCCATGCATGCATTTAATTAATTTTTAAAAATTAAAAAATATATAAAATCTTTTTAATTTAAAAATCATTAAAAAACTATCAAAAGCATTTTCTTTAATATTTTTTAAGTTTTTTTTTTAAAATAAATGTTGACTTGTCATCCATGTGACAATTCATGTGTATGCCACATCATCAAAGTTTACAAATGTTAAGTTTTCGATTCATTTTGGGGCAATTTGACAAAAAATACAAGTTAAAGGGTTAAAAGAGACTAAAATTAAATGAAAGCTAAAATGATTTTTTTTGGTAAAGCTGGAGGGCAAAAAATCTTTATGGCTAAAATATGTAACAAATAAAAATAGGGATAATAAAGTATCCGACCTTCCCTCAAGCAATTAACATACAATCAAAACTTTAATTCGTTAAAAAAAAAAAGCTTTAAAAAAATTGAAGGCATTAAAAGAAATTTCTTTCTTGATTCAACAGTTAAGCCCTACAAGGTCCTGTTTTCTTAATAACTAGTAAGCATCACCCTCGCTCCGCTTCGAGAGGGTAACCATTTATGTGAATTTTGTGTAGAAATTATCATAATTTAGACTACAAAATAAACAATAATAGTGTTTGTTTTTAATATGAAACACTTGAAGAAAAGATGCTTACAATAACTTATCCCAGTGGTTGATATTGTCTTTAACAAAAGAGTTTTCCAACTATTACAATGAGGAAAAGATAAGATTACAGGAAAAGAGATTTACAGACATTTATTTTTCTCTAAAGAGTTTTGCAGACACTATTTGAAGTTTTAGTACTACAAAAAGAAAGGCAAGAGTATTGAATTATACTAAGTATCTACTTAAGAGATGATATTGTGAGAATACAAAACTATTATTAATCCTTTGAAGGGAGTTGATACATGCATTTATAGAGAGACTGTACATTCTTGATCACAACTGCTAGTTAACTGATAGTTAACTGATACTAACAACTAACTAACAACTTTTTAATTACTCTAACATTCCCCTGGTTCTTCCTTTTGCTGGAGACCATTGCTGTTAAACATAGTAGCTAAAACAACCTGAAGTGCAGTGCGAAACTTGGCAAATTGCTTCAAAGTGATGGGTTTGGTAAGAACATTAGCAACTTGACTGGCTGATGGAACATAGTTTACCTGAAGCGTCCCAGCAAGAACTTTCTCTCGAACAAAATGATAGTTAATTTCAACATGTTTGACCTTTGCATGATGAGTTGCATTCGCAGACATGGAAACAGTAGATGTGTTATCGTACCAAACCACTGGCACTTGTTCTAAGATCACACCAATTTCTTTTAGAAGCTGTTCAACCCATAGCACTTTGGACACACAATTGGCAAGACTGCGATATTCCGCTTCTAAAGACGACCTGGAGACCACAGCCTGCTTCTTGGAGCACCAGGCTACTGGATTCTGCCCAAGGTAGAGAACATACCTAGTAATTGACCTTCTGTCTTCAACAGATGATGCCCAGTCTGCATCAGAGTATCCAACAAGCTTGAACTGCCCTTGGGAAAACTGTAACCCATGGTCTAATGTCCCAATTAAATAGTGTAAGATACGTTTAATTGCTCTCCAATGTGTGGCACTAGGAGAGTTCATAAACTGACTTATCTTATTAACACAAAATGACAAGCCTAGTCGACTAATACACAAATATTGTAGCATCCCTACTATGCTTCTATAAAGATGACCATCAGCAAAAGTTTGACTATCATCCGAGGCCACCAACTTCAGTGTGCCGACCATGGGTGTTGGTATTGCAGCAGCATCTACCATCTCTGTCTCGGTAAGAATCTCCTGAACATACTTTTTCTGACTAAGAAACAACCCCGAAGCTGTTGACTGAACCTCGATGCCAAGAAAGAAATTAAGACTGCCCATGTCTTTGAGTGCAAACCTGCTGTGAAGTTGCATAACCACCTATTGGATGGCCTCATCGGAGCTGCCAGTGATGACAATATCATCCACATAGGCCATAAGTAACAGTTGACTACCAGATGTGGTACGTATGAAGAGTGAAGGGTCAGCTTTAGTAGCAGAAAAACCAAGGTTATCTGTCAAGTACTACTTGAGTGTGTGAAACCATGCTCGAAGGGCTTGGCGAAGACTACATAGAGCTTTGTTTAGACGACAGACTAGTTTTTGATCAGTGGCACTAGGAACCTTAAACCCAGGAGGTTGATCTATGAAAATTTCCTTAGCCAGCTCTCCATTTAGGAATGCGTTATTGACATCAACCTGTCGCAACTGCCACCTTTTCATTACAGCAATAGCAAGAATAGTTCTGATGGTTACTGCTCGAACTACAGGGCTAAATGTATCTCAAAAATTAACACCTGCATATTGAGAGAACCCCTTGGCAACCAGCCTGGCTTTGTAGCAATCAACGGTGCCATCAACTTTCTTTTTAACCTTAAATAACCACTTACAGCCTATAGTTCTGTAATGAGAAGGGAGAGGACACAGAGTCTAAGTGTTGTTGCACATAAGAGCCTGAAGCTCAGCATGAACAGCATCACTCCAACACTTGTGAGCCATGGCTTCATGAATATTGGTAGGTGTGTCAGACAGTGAACTCGACATGGTGCTTAGATAGACCTTTGGTTTAAAAGTACCAACTTTGCTGCAAGTAACCATTGGATGTCGGTTATGAGTAACAGTGGGTGAGACACTGGTTATTGGCTGAACAAAGTTTGGTGAGCTAGATGAACCTGAGGGTGAACGTATATGAGCACTAGAGCTATGGTCAGACACATGAGTGGACTAAACATTGAGGTTAGATTGTAGTGGTGTATACGACATAAAAGAACTAGAAGTTGGTGTGGCTGTACAAGGTGGTTGACACTGTTGAGAGGGTTTTGGAAATAAAACCAGTAATTTTGAACTGTACTAAGGTTGTTGTTTGGGTGATGAGGTACTGAAATTGTTACTTTGAAAAGGAAAGATATTCTCATGAAAGGTGATATGTCTAGAAACATAGACTCGGCCATTACTAGCTTGACACCTGTACCCTTTATGTAAAGGTGAGTAACCAAGAAAAGTACAAGGGGTAGAGTGAAATTGAAGTTTACGGTTGTTGTATAGTCTGAGATTCGGATAGCAAAGGCAACCAAAAGTTCTTAGAAACAAGTAGTTCGGTTTGGTGTTAAACAACTTCTCATATGGGGAGACAAACACTAAGGGTGCTGAAGGTAGCCTGTTAAGGAGATAAACAGCACAACTAAAGGCATCAGTCCAGTAGGTAATTGGCATTGTGGCATGTCCCAGCATGGACAAACCTATTTCAACAATTTGGCGATGCTTTCTCTCAACTAGACCGTTCTGCGCTGAGGTGTATAGACATGTAAGACGCTGTGTGATTCCATGATGAGTGAGATACTGCTTCAAGGCCTGAAAATCACCTCCCCCATCTGTCTGTATGGCTCAAAGCTGCAAACCAAGTCCTCGCTCGGCCTGTTTGTGAAACTGAGAGAAGACTGTAAGAACCTCAGATTTTTTACGTAAGAAGTAGAGCCATGTGTACCTAGTAAAAGCATTAGTGAAGGCAACATAGTATCAAAATCCATTAGAATAAACTAGAGCTGGTCCCCAGACGTTAGCCATCACCAATTCTAAAGGTGCCGAATATGTAGTTACTGACTTTGCAAAAGGCAAATTATGTTCCTTGCCAAGATGACATGCTGAACAAGCAAAATTTTCTTTATTTGCATCAAGTAACACATTACATCCTTGTAAAGCTTTGAGCAGAACATGTTTACAAGGATGCCCTAATCTAGAGTGCCATACATTGAGAGGAACACGTGCACTAGCAGTGAAATAGTGAGGAGAGGTTGAAGGTCGACCATTCTCTGTAGTAGACTTCCAATGCAACCTATACAGACCTTGATGCACTGAACCATGAAGCAACGCCTTCTTGGTTTTTAAATCTCGCACTTGATATTTTGAAGGTAGGAATTCAAACATGACCTAATTGTCTCTCGTAAATTTAGACACAGAGAGCAAATTCATGGTTATCCCAGGAGTAAACAATAAGGATTTTATGTAGAGTGGACGTGTTCGAGTAAGAAGAGATGATTGACCAGAACACAGTACAGGTAGAGCATTACCATTTCCAACAAAGACTTTACCTGGTCCACTTTGTGAAGAACTATCACCAAGAGCAGCAGATGAGTTTGTAAGATGATGTGTAGCCCCAGAATCAGGGTACCAGGCATTGTCACCCACAGTTTCAGTTGTAGCTAGAAAAGCATTAGACTGAGGAACAGTAAAAGCTGGTGCAGTAGCAGACTATAGTGGATTGCCCACAAAAGAATTCGTCCAAGGGGGTGAAGGAGCCTGATAAGACCATCCTGAGGAAGGAACCCAACCTTGTTGAGGAGACCAACCTGATGAAGGCATCATAGATGGCATCACGGGTACAGAAGGTGTCAGCCAAAGGGTCGAACCAAGACTGTAGACGCACATGTTAGCCTGTGGTGGTGGCTTATAACCTGTGCTTTTGTAGCACCGATCAACAAGGTGTCCTACTTTACCACATAGCTGACACTAAACACGACTGCCAGAAGAACGTCCACGCCCACGACCCCGAGTAGTGGATAGTCGATAGGATGGAGGATTATCGTTAACAGATTCTGACAATTGCTGAGAAACAAGATTGGCTGAAGGAGGGATCTCAGCTAGGACCACTTGCTGTCCAGCTTCAGTATCTATTAGCATAGTCGTGACATTTTGAACACTGTAAGGAAGTTGGCTAGCCATAATGATTGAAACGACCGACTCATACTCAGGAGGTAGACCATTGAGAATTGCCGTGACATGTTCATGTTCACTGATATGTTCTCTACAACTCGCAAGACTATCACAATATGACTTTACTTTCATCAAGAACTCTTTCATTGTAAGGTCCCCTTTACGTTGTGAATGTAGGGCGCGACGATAAAACATCAGACGTGACGTAGTTTTGCTACCATAAAGGGATATGATTGCATTCCAGATTTATGCATTTGTATCTAAACCAATAAGATGAGGTAGAACAGATTGACTCACCAAAAATAGAAGCCAAGAGGCGATGGCACTATCTTGCTGTTCAAACCGAGAAAACTCTATATTTTCTTGTGGTACACCATCCTCTCCTGTAATTGTTTGAGGTGGTGGAGTTGCAAGTGGATCAAGAAAACGTTGAAGCTTAAAAAATTTGACAGCCAAAAGTACCTGCTGCCGCCATAAAAGGTAATTGAAGTCATCAAGAAGCACACTGACTCTCTTGGTGGAGAAAAACCGCCCATCAGCAACACCGTCAGTTAGACCAGTCGCCATCACGGGAGCAGCAGAGTGAACATCAGATGGATCTGACAAAGAAGCCATGAATTAAAAAGAAGAACATCAACCCAGGAAGACTGAGACCTCTGATACCATATTGAATTATACTAAGTATCTACATAAGAGACGATATTGTGAGAATACAAAACTATTATTAATCCTTTGAAGGGAGTTGATACATGCATTTATAGAGAGACTATACATTCTTGATCACAACTGCTAGTTAACTGATAGTTAACTGATACTAACAACTAACTAACAACTTTCTAATTACTCTAACATTTCATGTATTAGCATACATCATTTTTCAGCTATAATGTCACAAAGAGTTGAGGAAGGTATAAAAAAGAGTGGGAATTTTTAGAGTCTCTTGCCATTGGTTCCTTTGTAAAAGAAAGAATCCAGTAGTTAGTCATCTTCAATGTCTCCAAAAACTGGAGTGGTACAACATGAATTGCTGCAAAACTAACCCATGTATTTTTTCACCAATAAGCCTGCACATATAAGGACTTTGATTCACTCGTTCATCAAGTAGCTTGTGTCATTGATTTCATTTACCATATTCGACTAAAAACCATCTTAATTGGAGCAGTGAAACTGAAAGTAATTGATAAGTATTAGCTGGAATTTCTGTTGATTCTGTATTGAAATCTTTATTTCAATTTTGTTTCAATTATACCTTTCTTCTAGAATGAAATGTCGCGCTTCTCCACATTGTAGGCTGTATTGGTCAATCTAATCTTCGTGATAGTTACAGTGGATGAAACAACTATTGGATGTTATTATATTGAAGAGAACAGATGAGGATATTAAGACATACATGTCAAGTATATGCCATGTTTAGCCCATTGGTGCAAATAGGTTAAGTAATTTTTCGATTTTCAATGGTAATGGAAAATGCAATTTTAGAATCCTATTTTCATAACCTGGGTCCATAAATATTAAATATGAATATTTATAGAGTTGGCATAATAGAATATTAAATTTTAAACGTTCAACTTTATTTATTAATTGCATAATTAAGGTACAAAGATTAAATTTTAAAAGTCTTGTCGCTATAAATTTCTAATTAGCTAAAGGTTCGAAATGGTGTAGGATGATGTTAACATCCACTAATCTTTATTAATTGTTATTAAGGTTAATTAATTAAATTTGATTAATTTAGATTTAATCCAAGTATTTAAAAGTGACTTAGTGCAAGTTTTCATCTTTATTTCTTCTTCTTCATCATCTAATCAACATAAAACCTCAAGGGAAAAACCCATTTTTGAGCTTCAAACTTTCGGTCCTCAATTGGTATGCATTTTTAAATCATTTTCTTTTCTTTTCTTTTTTTTTTTTTTTTGAGATCATGAGAGTTTGATTTAAATAGCGTATGTACCAATTTACAAAACTGTTAAAGTTTTTGATAGTTTTCATCGTTGATTTTTTTGAAGAAATTGGTGTTAAATTGATAGATTTTAAGCTTAGATTATGAAAAATGACTAAATTGGAATGTATGGTTGTTAGTTTTGTACATAATAACTAAAGTGAATAAACTGTAAAATTGATGTGAAATTTTGATAATAATAGATAGTAGAGAGTATATAATGAAATTGAAATCGATTTTCAAACCAAAGTTTAGAATTTAAAGTTATGACTATTTTGATTTTAGAGTAAATTGAAATAAATGTAAAACTTTAAGGGTATCAAAAAATGAATTTATCTAAGTTCATTCATGACATGACATAATGTACAAATGTTTTAATATTGTTGAATTGAATGGAATAATTGTATAGATCAAGAATTGAATCAAATCGGAGACAATTGAGGAAAAGCCAAAATTGCAAACTAGTCCTTGAAGTTTAGATTGTTCGGTGTTTCACTAGATAAGTTCATATGGAATTTGCTACCTTATTTTTTAGTTCTGTATGAAAAATATTTGTTAGAATTGAGTAGAATCAGGGAAATTGGCACAAATGTTTATATTGGATTGATTTGTAAATTCATGAAAATATTGATCATATGGAAATATAACAGGATGCAAACAAGTCTTGATTGAATATGTCTCATATGAGAAATGAATTTGTATACATGAATTGATAATGTCATTTATACATAAATGATGTCGAAGTAAGCTTCATAAAAGGTTAGATTACGTATGAGATGTCATTAGGGTTATACACACGATTAATCTGTGATTTTACATGGTATTACAAGATCTAGCATTTGTTGCAATTTCTGAATTATATGTATTGTAGGTTTAGTATGGACGGGTAACCTTGATATAATGTCAGCTTATGTGATCAACCTGATTATAATGTCAGCTTGTGTAAGCAACCCTGAAAAACTGTCAGCTTGTGTAAGCAACCCTGAAAAACTGTCAGCTTGTGTGGGCATTATGTTCTCGTGTATCCGAGTCTATTTTACTATAGTTCCATTGATTGATGTTCAATTGATTGAAAAATGGAATTTAAATCATAAATTAAAAATGAAATGCTATTGATGATATTTGACATAGAGATTGCTGAATGATTGTGTTTTAAATGTTGACAGTATTTATGATTTGCGAATGTAACTAATGTAATTAAGCCCATTTTTTTTTAATTGGGTACTTGACCTTTCAAAATGCATAAAAAAAGCCCTTAAACTTTTTCAAAAAAAGCAATTAAGCCCCCTTTTTTTAGCACTTAATTGGGTACTTGAACTGTCAAAATGCATTAAAACCCTTTGACAGTTAACTAAAACAATTGACCGTTAAAGTTAACTACCCTTAACTTTTTTCAGTTAAAGCCACCCCCTGTCACAACTACAACGTGACATGTGGCAAAAAGTTATAAAAAATAAAAAGAAATAAAAGTTATAAAAATTATTAAATTTTAATAAGAATAAAAATGTTTAAAATTTATTAAAAATTAGAAAGAAATTATAAAAATCATAAAAAATTATAAAAAAATATAAAATTTTATAAAAAATAATAAAAAATTATAAAATGCATCAAAAAAGGTCCATTAATTGTTAACTTTAACTATTGATTGTTAAAGTTAACAACCCCCTTTTTTTCAATTAAAACTATCATGTGTCCCGACACAGCATGACATGTGGTTAAAAATGATAGGAAATAAAAATCAATAAAAGATATAGAAAAATTATTAAATGTTTCTTTTGGTACAATAATTTTTATAATTTTTTTATGAATTTTCTATTTCTTTACATTTTATAATTTTCTTATGACTTTATAAAATATTATAATTTTTTACGATTTTATAAAAAATTCACAATTATTTATTATTTATTATGATTTTTTCTTTTTCTAATTTTTAATATATCTTTATATTTTTAATTAAAATTTAATATTTTTATAAATTTTATTGATTTTTATTTTTTTATCATTTTTTGCCACATGTCACGCCGTGGTTCTGACACGTGGTGGTTTTAATTGAAAAAAAATTAGGGGCGGTTAACTTTAATGGCTAACTATTAAAGTTAACAGTCAAAAAGCCTTTTTGATACATTTTGACAGTTCAAGTGCCCAATTAAGTGCAACAAAAAAGTATGGGCTTAATTGCTATTTTTGAAAAAGTTTGAGGGCTTTTTACACCCTTAAGCCCTTATAAAAAAAGTTATATATTTTGTATAAAAAAAGTTATATATATTTTTGCAATAACTTAATTATAAAAATAACTTTAAAAGTTATGGCAAAAGAATATATATTATTTATATGAAATGTTATAAAAGTTATTGAAAACTTTATAAAACCTTTTTTTATAAAGGTTATATATATTATAAATTTTATATTATTTTTATCTAATTCATGTTATTAATATCTTATTAAATAGATGTCCATCAAGATGTAGATAAGTTTTTATGTAATTTAAATTCTAATAGTCATTAGAAAATTAGAAACAGATCTCTATTTTATTTATACTTCTTATGCCTATAAATATTCTCATTGATCAATAAAATACATTCTCTATTGCTTCCCATATTTTCTTTGTTCTTTATTCTCTATCTATTTATTTTATAACACGTTATCAACAAAATTCTCTTTCCATTGTTTTTCTCTATAAGTCACAAATATGTCTCAAAATTTGCTATTGTTGATTGCCTCTTAGAGTTGCTGCTATATCAATTGAGGCCTGTGTACTAAGGGTAATCACTAGAGCCTTTAACCAGTCAGCCAAGGTGATTATGATGATATTAAAGAATGCTAGGTATATTTTACTATGATTTATTTATTATAACATGTTTATTATAATTGGAGACTAATTATGAAAACATGAATAGATAGATTGTGATTTGAAATCCAAGCATATTTGCGATTGTGATTATGAAATAAAGAATTTTTTGGGACGTTTATAAGTTCGTCCTAGTAAATCTATTGCATTCCCTGAAGTGAATGTAAAAGAAAATATAAACGAATATTATTTGAATATTTGGAAGTACAAAATTAGTCGAAAGCTGTAACACCCCGAAACCTGGCCCAGCAGTTTAGACCAAATCCTGGAGGTCACATTGGCCACCAAAAATGGTGGAAACAAAAACTTTAATTCAAACCGAGAAAACATTTTGTTTGCTTCATCTTTAGGAAATTAAATAATACTTAGCTATGTTTGGAAACAATATTTAATTGGCATAAAAAACATTCAAATTGACGTTTCCTATACAATTTCAAATTGGAGCGTTAAAAAAAAAAATCACAGTTTCAAAAATTCATATTAGTTTCATTTTCGTAAAAACTATGCATGAACTTTGTAAATTTAGGTTCAGTATAAAATCCATAGTTTCCAAAGTTTAGTCCAAATAATACTTTACAAATGTCCAAAATAAAATTTATACCATAGTTCCTATAAATACTACAACCTGCCAAACTTGGCCTAGACGTTATGGCTAGATTGAGAAGACTACATTAGCCACCGAAATGGCTAAGCTAACTTACATTACTTATGAAAACCTTAAATAAACTCATTTTAAAGAAAACCATAGTTGTACTTTGAGTTAGATTAAAAGCATTCATTCATTAGGTTGTGCATACTTAGAATTCATTATATTGTTGATAGTGTTGTTTTAGAAAAACTGTTTGTTGCTCTCCTTTAAAAAAAACTCGATGTTAAACTAATGCAGTGGAAAAACCATTTTTCAAGTCATTTTGAAAATTTAGTTACGTTATCGATTTGCTTTTCAAAAAGGAATCCTTTGCAAAGTAGCGAAAACTAGGGAACAAAATCAAATTTTACTTAAGCCTGATATCATGCATTTATCTGGTTATTATACTTGAGTAAACCATGCATGCAAAAATCCCAAAAGAAAAGTTATCAAGCCATATTCCAGAAATAATTAAAAATTACAAACCAAAACCATTAGAGATTGATTAGTACTTATTAAAAACATAATTCAAGGTCCAAGGTGATTCTTTGAATGCCGAGTCTGGTCCTAATTTCGAGGTTTACCTAAAAAGTTAAACACTATTGGGGGTGAGCTTATGAAAAGCTCAATGTGAGTTAAACAATTATTTAAACAAACATAAATATCAAATACAATGAAACAAATTAGCTTTAACAGAAGAAAACAAAACCATCATAGGAATTTCATATTGTTACATAGCCATTATCAAATTGATGTCAAACGGTGTATGAGCATAGGTCATCATTCATTCGAGTGACAATCATTAATTTCGATACCATTCAATGCAACAAAAAACAATGCATAGCATAAACCAATAACATTTGAATATGTCGTGCACATGATCATGCAATGCAAAAAGGTTCCTACCCAAACCATCCGCTACACACCACGAGTTCCCCAGAACCCATCTGCCAAACTCCAAAACATTATGAGCATAGCTGGATGTGGTAAAACTACCAAATAATTAAAAATGCAAAAAATCTACTAGATATCAAATAGTGCGATACAATCGCCATTAACATATAGCATGCGATAAAATTGCCAATCCCCTCGATACTTCAGGTGCAGTGCATTGACTACGAATAATGAGAACTTAATATGCTGCTGGTACTCCACGGAACTCCTCCGTCAACTAAAAAATCTCAACTCAATGCATATGCAATATGTCACACAATCTTATACATAGTCATATCACAATACTTTTGACATTCATTTGACATGCTAAGCATGTCCTCAACAATCACATACTTTCATGATTTATCAAAGTGAACACTAGTTTACCCACATGATTTCAAAGTAAATTTTTGGGTTTCAAGCGAGTTAAAGTAACTCATCAGGATTCAACCATAACATCCAGGTCAAGTTTGGGGTGTTACAGTGCATCCATAGCCAAAGGCAGATTCCAACTGCGGGTATATGTTGTATAATCTATAGGCAAAAATAGGCTTCATTTGCAGGACTTTTTGCTGTGAACCCACAACAAAAGCTAGAATCCACATGTGGGGACTTCTTGTGTGTCTACAACCAAATGATAGTTATTATTTGCGAATGAATAGTGGTTTATCCACAACCTGGTATGTTGGAGAAGGGAGTTTAGAGGAACTCTCATTATGATGTGTAACGTGGGGTAGGATTTATTTTGTTAAAACCCAAAATTATATGGTATATTTGTGAATTCTGTTATGATATATTTATATATATATGTGATATTGTGAATGATGTGGAATTTGGATATTTTGAAATTACAATTGTGTATACTTTGATACAATTGGTAGTTAAATTGTAAAATCGACATTCTGAACTGTTATCTGACTGTGATAACTTTATGCGATATTATTTAATGTGTCTTACTAACCGTTTGCATTGAATTTATTGTGAATGAACTCACACTAAGCGTCATAGCTCACTCCCCCTTAAATTTTCATTCTTATAGATAACCTACTGGTTAGGATGCGGACATGACATCTGTAAGGTCTCGACACATTATTAAATTAAAAAAATTATTTTAGGTTCATTATATGATTTTTTTAATTTTCGAAGACTACAATAAATTATTTTAAACTGTGGCATGAGATTTAGGTTTAACCTTTTTTATTTTACATGACATTTAATTTAATTTTTAATGTTTTCGAATTAAGGTTATTAATCAATTATATATGAACCTCAATTTTTATTAAAAATAAATAGTTACCACTTCCTGCATTTAAGGTGTAATTAAGATTTCAAGTAATAAATAATTTGCTAATTAAATAAGCTTTTTATTAAATTAAACAAACGTTTTAAAAGATGTTTGTTTTTAAAAACTCCGATAACCTTATTAGGCCATCTTTATGGCCAGTGTAATTTCCGAATTTAGACTTAACCTTTACGCGGGATTGGAGAAATCGTCCGCAGAGAGATCTTGTAATAAAATTGAAAATTACAAGATAAAATTCAGTTCATAAAAACAATACTAGATTATGGTTAGAGGTGTTTTTAGTTGGCTTTGGTCAAGTTAAGGCTTGATGCAAACCGAACTCAACTCAATTTAGCCCACTTAAGCCCATAAAAATGGTTGATTTTACTGTTTAAGAAATATAATTAAATTTAAATTTATAAAATTTATAAATATTAATAGAACATTATTTTTATATTTTTATTATTTTTAAAGCCCAAGAAAAAACTTAAGCCGAACCTTCTCCTAAAGTGGGCTGCCTAACCACAATCTTATAATTTGGGTGAAAGTTTTCCTTGTTTTATGTTTAGAAAATAACAATAAATTTCTTTAAAATTTAATTATAGACATATATAAATATCAATATAACATATATTTATATTTTTAATTAATAAAATAAGTTGAATTCGGCCAACTTGAGATTGGAAACCTAAGCTCAAGCTTGACCCACAGTGGACTGCCTAGCTATGAATATCTCTAAATATGGTATACTTGTGATGCGGGTTAAAAAGAAGTTTACATAAAATTTTTAATATAAAATCTATATTTATAAAATATTTATATATTAATAAAATTTTGGTTGAAATGTTAAAGTTGAGGCTTTAAGACTGTGATATCTTAGAGTTTTTTTCTCTTAAAATTATTCTAATGTTTTTTAATATATTTTTATAAAAAATATAAAAAAATCTTAATAATAATATTTATTCCAATTTAAAAATAATTTAAAGATTTTTTGTTCAATTGAGTTAGTATATGATGTACGATTCACTCGTGACATTAACTTAATTACTTGGTGATAGTTTAGAATACATAATTACAAATTAGTTATCCTGAAAAGAAAGTTACTCTTTTCTTTAGTATATCTCGTTAGTGGAAGCTTTTTTAAAGTTATTTTATATTACAGTTAATATAATATTATTTTGATTGATAAAGCCTTAATTTTGGGATTAAAGAAAGTATAGTTGTTTTTTCTTTTTACCAAAAAGAAAAGTTGTTGGTATTAGTATATTAAATTGTGAAAAGTTAGACTAAATAAACTAAGGTTAGTGAAAAGTTAAGTCTTAATTTAATCATTTAGTTTTTTTCAATGTTTTTCAAAATAAATTGTGAAGAGTTACAAAATTAAATTAAAAAGAGAAGTAGGAAGTTAAAATATGTAGATAGTCCATATATTGTTATAATAAGAAGTATCTAAATTCAACAATTTATTACATTTGATTTAAATATAAATAAATAAAATTAAAAAACAATCATCTAAATACATTTTAAAAATACAAGACCAAACACTCGTGGATCTCGTTTCATTTAAAGTGAATTGATGGGTTAGGATTTTCAAATCAATGGTGGAAAAGTCAGTCAAATAAAGTGATTTGTCTCCATACTAAAGACTTGTAGGGAAAAGTTAGTCAAATAAAGTGATTGGCTGTTATTATTATGGTTTTAATACAGGTGCATAGTTTAAAAACTTTATTGATAATGTATTAAATATTTTTGTATATACATACTAATGTAAATGGATTCTTTCTCATATATATTGTACTCACAAATTTCAAGTTGAAAATTGACTTGTCAAATTTTATTTATAATTGTGAAGAGAGTACAAGTTTTGAATTTCTTTACAAACAAAACTCCTTTGATTCTTCTCTTCTGTTGACATCTTCCTCTACTTCTACTTCTTTTGTTGAATTTTGAACTGATATGATGTTCATCAGAATTTCTTCTACTTCTTTAGTTTCATCAAATATTTTTGTAAATAATTTTTGAACTTCTTGAACTTGTGAACATATAGAATGACTTGGAGGTGACCCATTTTTATAGTGTCAATCACTTTGATATAAGAGAGCTCTTGTAGAATTTAACTTTTTCATTTGAGTGTTCTATAAGAATTTGAACTCTATGATTATTATTCATATCTTATTAATATTAATTAATTAGAGATAAAGTAATCCTTAAAGAATATGGTTTCTTTATAAGAGAGTTCTAAAATGATTTAATGTCTTGGTTTATCTCTTCATTAATTTAGTTAGAGATAAACAATAATAACAAATGATGAATTCTAACTTTTGTTGGGCGTAGAAAGGGGACAAGTCTTGAAATTTTATTTACTTCCTACTTTGAAGAATTTGTTTCAAAGGACACCTTCAATTTTTTTTTTTCATATGGTCTGAACTTGGCAATGAAACTAGGCTAACTACGTACCTTCATTTTTAAAAGATCAAGTTATAATGTAGTTCGATTTTTTTAGACTGCAATTTGAGCTCGTGCTTAGGAGTATCATCATTTATTATGTATGAGCAATTTAAATTCATGCCTAGGAGGTCATCCTTTATTTCGTATGAATAGTTTAAGCTTGTGCTTCGGAGGATCATCATTTCTTTCTATGAATAGTTTAAGATTGTGCTTAAAGCATGACCGTTTGGGTTGAATAGTTTAGGCTCCTTCTTAGGAGCATTAGATGAACAGTTTAAGCACATGCTTAGAAGCATCATCATTTTGGATGAACAGTTTATGCTCGTGCTTAGGAGCAATGTGACAATATAAGCTTATACCTAGGAGATATGCTTTTCATTGGCTTTTTTGACATATGGCTAGAGTCCAATCATGACCATTCTGATATTCCAAAAATAGATGATTGCCCCCAATCCCTTCGAAATCCACCATCTTTCTTCTACTTAGAGCTAGAGTAATAGGATTGAAAGAACCAAATTTGATGAATCTTTCCATAATATTGTATTGAGTGTAACACCCTGCTTAATTTATTTTTGTTTCTGTAAATACTTGACACGATTGAGTATTTGCTTAGTGGTTAAGTGTTTTGAGTGTTTGTGTGAGGTCTTCGGTTCAAGTCTCTCTTTTGGCAAAATCCTGTTATTTTAGATTTAAGCCTTATCCTTGGTAGATTGAGTTATACTTGATTTTTGGTAAACTCATATTAGAATGAGCCTACTGGTTCGAGTGGTAAGGAGTTACTGTGTTGAAGGTCCTACATTGGAACTCTTGCGTGAGCGTAGGTGATAATTTTTGCTTCTGGTCTCTTCTGGTGTCTGCTAGAAGTTGGAAGGAATCAAAATTTTAAGGTGATTGTGAGTTAGTGGGTTAGTGGGAGAAAAATAGGGGATATGTTAGATATCTTTTATTTTTCTTTTTCAAATTTTAATTAATTTCTTTTTCTTATTCTTTTAAAATTTGACGTCGATTTTTGTTTCTTCACCTTTTTGTCGATTTATCTTTTCTTCTTTCCATCTTTATCTCCCTGTTAATTATAGAGTTTTCAGCTCTCTATTTTGTGCGTTTTGGTAAGTGGTGGTAAGGTTTTGGTTGAGTTGGGGGGTTTCTTTTAATGCCATTCTAAAAATGTTGTCCTTTTTAATTAGTTTAATTTCTAGGTTTTGGCAGTAATGAATCGTGAAGAACGGGACTCTCCTCTCACGGAATCGTAGTCAGAGTCGTTCAAGAAATTAGGTGAGCGTTGAACGCTCGATTTTCACTATTGTCAGTTTCATTAGTTCGGCTTAACTGTGAGTTTAGACTGATTTTGGAAGGTTTGTGGTATCAATTTTAGGTGCTGGTTGACTCGAGGGTGTTTGAATTTTAATTTAATTAAGAATTTTTTATGAGGGTTTGTAATTTTTGGACTATCCAGACTGTTAGAATTTTTATTTTGGTTTTTGGATGTGGTTGACTCTTTTATTGTGACATTTTACTAAAATCACGGTTTTTACAAAAACAAAGGTTTTCCAAAATTACAAAAGTGGTTTATAAAAATAACGTTTAAATGACTTCCGCTACAAATTACGTTTTGGCAAAAGAATTAAATTAAATAACATTTTCAGTAATAATCATAAAACTTGGATTTTTTACAAACAACATTTCTTAGCTTTACTTAAACGATTCTAATTTTAAAACCATTCTTTGTAATATCTCCAGATTCGACCATAATGTTTAGGTCAGGTTTGGAGTGTTACAATGAGAAACCATAGCATTGATTTCAAGTTTGATAATGCCACTTCTTTGTCAAACATGATTTTTTTATTCTTCATGGAATTGTACGAATTTTTCTTTGAACTCAATGATCTTCTCAAGAGGATGGCTAATTGACTGATGGTATTTGCAATAGTTGAAATCATTTACTCGATTGGCTTCTTTAGGTCGTTTCTGATAACTCTCATATTTACAGTTATTTTAGTATAGTTTCCACAGCATTTTAATAGTTAATTTTGGTATTTAGGTTAGTTTTTACGGATTAATTGTATTTTATTTCAATTTTGTTCAAAATTTCTGATACTCGTGATATGAAGTAATAAAATTTATAAACTATGATCGTACCAAAAACTAATTATTATCACGGTTTTAAGGCAACCACACCTATCAAACAGTAGTATAGCTTAGTGGCAAGACCGAGTTATCATACCCAAGGGAACCAAAAGTACTAATACTAACTTTCTTTCTATTATCTAACCTTAAGATAAAAGAGGGGTTTTATTAAACTAACTCTAAAACTAAACTAATAATGTATAAAAGTAAATGGGAAAAAACTCTTTAGGAAAAACTGATTGATTAGGCAATACTCAAGGAAGAATCCACCTAGACTTCACTTATTATTAACTCCTTGAACTATATGATTTATTTATTTCACTTGATCCGTAGAGATCCCTAATTTATGTTAATACCTCCGTTGAGGATAAGAACAACTAATCCTAGGTTGATTAACTGAAATCTCTTTCTAGTTAAAACCCCTAGGCTTGCATTAATTGGATCTATGGATCCCCTTATTAGGTTTGACCCTAATCCGGCAGATTTATGTCGTCTTATCTCTAGGATTGCATGCAACTCCGCTTAATTGTGTTGGATCTACTCCTATGCAGGGACTTTTGCTCCTCTACACAAGCACATTCGACTTAAATCAATATTTTGGAAATATTAACTTAAGAATTAAAAACACAATTAAGAAAAAATCAAATAATTATCAAATAATTCAAAGGAAAATAATAATAAGATCCGTCTTAGGTTTTATCCCCCTTAAGTATTTAGGGGATTTAGTTCATAATCATAAAAGAAAGCATCTTAGAAGAAAAATAACAAAACATAAAGAACCCAAAAACCCCTGAAGGAATTAAAGGGAGATCTTCAGTCTTGAGGGAGAATGCGGCTTCTAAGATGAATCAATCGGCTTCCTTTGGAGTAATTCCTAATGTCTACTCTTTTTCTGAGGGGAGAAAAACACTCTTCTTTAGTGGAGAGAAGCTCCCTTTAATGGTTGCCCCCTAGGGTCTTTATATAGAGCTTTGGAATGTTTTTCTTATCCCCTAAGCAACCCTTTCCAAGTGAAATTGAACTTCCTTATGACAGGGACATACCTGTGTGCCACACCCATGTGGAATGTCGCCAGGCCGTGGTCGAGCCTGTTTAGGGTGGCACAGCCGTGTGGCCTGGCTGTGTTTGTCGGGGCTGGGCCGTGTGGAACTCCAGGGGACACGACCGTGCTCCACGGTCGTGTAGTGAATCCTTGGGCCGTGCCTTTTTCATACTTTGGCCTATTTTCCTTGTTTTCGGCCCGTTTTTTGTTCTTTACTCTTCCCTATGCTCATCTAAGTGTAAGACATGAAATAGAAGGGTAAAGAGCACCAATTTCCATAAATTCAATGATAATTCATCCAGAAATTAGGCTAAATATGAGGTTAAAATATGTATAATTATGAGTTTATCAATTTCTAATTTTCAGAGTTAGTTTAGACTTATTTCTTATTTTTTTATTTTCTCATTGTAGGTCTTGGAAGAAGAATAGAAGACTTGGAGCATAGAACGTAAAGTAGTGAAGAAAAGTTTTCCACTCTATCGAATTTGATTCATTGCCGTGGAGCATGCTCTATAATTCAAAAATTTTGGTAGCAAGAAGTTCATTCCAACTTAACTTCTTCATCAGGTGGAGCAACATGATTAAAAGCCTTAAAAACAAAGGTGATGATAAGGGTGTGCATTTTTCGATTTTAATGAATTAATTTATCAAACCTAATTAATTTGATTAAACAGTCGATCAATGAATCAAATTTGGTTGGGAGTTGGTTATATGTTTTTGAAGATTTTGTTCACCGATTAGTTTAGTTTTAAATTGACTAATTAACTGAATTAATTGATTAACCGAAATTAATAAAAATATATTATAGGCCCAATATATCAGAGATAGGTCCAAGACATTATGCAAACCTAATATATAAAAACTAATGGATTTATAATTTTTCTTACAACAAGCTTAACAAAAATATGAAAACTAAAAATATTTGAAAAAAACTAAAATTAAACTAAAAAGTAAATAAAAAGTAAAAAAAAAAAATTATGCTTTGAAATGTAATGAATGCTATTATGTTTTTAATTTAGTGTTCTTATTATGTTATTTTTTAATTCTTTTCAATTTTTTTAATTAAAAACAAGGAAAAAATTGTCATGGATTGTTCTTTGTTTTAAAATTGTTTGTAGAAAAACAAACAATGTATAAATTCCGGTTAACTGCCCGAATTAATTGAAATCAATCCGGCCGGTTAATAGGTTTTAAAAAATTTTAGTTTGATTAACGATTAAGGGTTTCAAAATTTTAGTTAATGATAGTTTTGTTCAGGTATTAACTGAATTAATCGTTTGAACACCCTTAGGTGATGAGATCGAAGAGAAAGAAAAGGAAGGAAAAGAAAAAAAAAATAACTTAAAGGGTAAGGAGTAACTCTCCAACACCAACGGAAACTTCAAGCTTGCAAAGACTAGAAGAAAAAAAAGATCTGAATAAATTGTCATAAATTCTTCAACTATTTTCTCTATAGATATTTCTTTTTACTTTTTCCAATGCAAGTTTATGCATGAGCAAATGAGGTGAACTTTATTAAACTCCATTCACTGAAGCTGTCAATTTTCAAGTTTGAAAATTAGTTAACTTGCAATGACTTTTTGGATGGGATCCATACATTTTTTGATTGATATGTCTTCATAGAGTTCTAAGATCTATCACTTAACTTTGAAACACACTTTTATTCACCCAATTTCGAGTTCAAGAGCTCAAATTATGACTATTTTAGTGATGACTGTGTGAGCAGAATTTCAGGACGGGATTATTAAGGAAATTATGACTATTTTAGTTGAAAATTACTTTTTGCTTACATTAATTAAAGTTTTAGGATACTTCAAAATTTTATTTGGATGTACTTATCTAGCTATGTAAAGGGCCCTTCATGTTCATTAGAGACACAATTGTTTTTGTTCATTACTAAAATTTCCAACTCTAAGAGTTAGTTTCTTTGTGCAAGATTGTTTCTTGTGATTTTTAGAAGCAATTTTCTTCTCAATTTTCTTTAAGGAGTCATGGGAATTCATTCTTCATCCTTTAATTTGCTAAAGATTATTTCTTGGTGGTTGATTAAAGCCATTAATTGAGTTTGTTCGAGTTTATATCTCAAAGGGTTCAATTGGACACTATCACATATGAAATGTTATGCGATTTGTGCAAGTATTCACGTTGAATCAAGTAATAAAGTGATGAGTGAGTATCGTTCCCACGAGGATCGGATTGAGGTACAAAATTGGTCAAGTTATTATAATAAAATGCGATTAATGCTATGGAAAAGTCAATGATAAATAGGCAATGGCAGTTAGTAGAGTAACAATGTAAGCAATATGTGGAATTAATGAATAATTGGTAATGTTATGGCAAATTGCGAGTAGAAATGTAATGGTAATTGTGAGAATTACTATGGGAATATTATGTATGAACTAATAAATAACTAATAATGATGTGGCAAAGATAATATGGAAAAGAATAAAGGATAAGTGGATTTGGAAGGTTGAGATTACCCAGAATCGACCCTTATTGTCAATAATGCCTTGGCAAAATCGTATCTACTTTACAACACAAAAGAGTTCTAAAATGGTCTGCGTCTCTTAAGAGAAAAACCTCAAGTTGCCTTGCCCATGTCTAAAGGCTTTTTAGATATCTTGCATGGGTTCCTTCTGTATGATTGTGACTCAATGTCTAGAGTCGACTAAAATTGTCTATCGAATACTTGCTCATTTCATTTAATTTTAATCCAACCATTTTAGGATTAGAATCAATTTATAATTATGAGAATAGTCTTCTATGTCTAGAGATCATTCGCATTTTAATTAAGAAATAAGAACAATCAAATGAAACAATGTAAATTAGATATATATTGCATCCATACAAACAATTTAAGGTTTCATCGCAAGTAATCCCAACCCTATGAGATTTAGCTCACAGGCTGGGAAATAAAATTTCAAACCAAAATATTATCCGACATTATGTTCAACTACTTCAATTCAATCTTTCAAAGGAACAATGATGGAAGTAACGGAAGAACTTTGGGAAACATCTTTCACTTTCCCCACACTTCGGCAGCACAACGTCCTGTGATTGCTAAGAATGATTGCCTTCGACTTCCTTTCCTTTGAGCAGCCGAACCCTTATTCACGCCTAAGGATCTCTCCCACTTTTTTCTACTATTTGTGAGATCCCTTTATTGGCTTTAATGGATAGATTAGACTACGGTCAGCTAACAGCAATGTGATTATCTTCTTCTCTTTTAGGGGGATTTATCTCATACAAGTTTGAATTGAACTGGGACTGTTGCGCAAAAAATATGAACTTGGTCTTCCCCGCATTGCCACAGCATCCATGCTGGCTAACTGTATGCACTTTTGCCCTAACAAAACTTCATTTTTTTATTTCCTCGTTCTAAAACCTGTTCCTGCCATACCAACATGCAAAAAAACTCCACCACAAGCAATTAAAAGTACCTAATTCCAACACGATCTAAGTCCTAATACAATATTAAAAATGCTAACTAAAATGTCTTAAATGCAACAAAATATACTTACGTACAAGTAATTAGCTAGGTCTAAAGTGAGCAGGATACACTAATTGTTGGAAAGTAAAACCAAGGATCACGCTAGTTGGAAGATTCCACCCAAAGCAAACCAAGGGCTAATTATAGAAAAGTTAGTGTATGTTAAAGTGATGGCAAACTGTGGAAAATGTTTCTCAATTAAAAAGATGAATTTGACAAGTGATTTCATGGTGGTTAGCAAAGAAAGAAAATGACTTTAAAAAAAGTCAGAAAAAGAAGAAAAACACGGAAAATTATAAATAAAATGGCTACTCCACATTCATAAAATTTATATTTTATCAACCGTTGGAATTGTAAATTTCAAAAAATGGCTACTCTTTCTTTTCTATTATTTCACTTTGGCAATGATGAGACGTTTAAAATTATTCAGGTCATTATTTTACATTATCCTCTCCATAAGTACTTTTACTTGTGAGAGAAAAAAGTCTAATAATGAAAGAGCCCATCAACAAATATGTTTCTCTCTCTTTTTTTCCCCTTATATTATTTATAAATGCTTTTTTAAAAATTGGTATAATTTAATTATCAATATACTTTTCCCAACTCTTGAATTGGAGGATAAAATGCATTTAAATACAATTAAACTCACATTTTCCTACATTGATATAATACCAATATTAACTTAACTAAACTCTTGAATTGGAGGATAAAATGCATTTAAATACAATTAAACTCACGTTTTCCTACATTGATATAATACCAATACTAACTCAACTAAACTCAGACAAACATATATTTTAATTTTTAAATATCATAAAACATGTGCATCAAGAATAAATCTAGTATATATTATACAAAATAGTGTTCCAGGTTGCGCGGCGAATTTTGTTAATTTAAGTTTAGACATGGATTGCTGGTTTGATAATAGATGTGTTTTTTTTTTTTCGTAAATTTTATGTCCGGATTCATCGTCGATATTTGTGGAATTGAACTACAATTGGAAAAAAAATATTTTTAAGATATTTTTTAAACACTAAATGTTAATTCTATCACAATTTAGATGTATTTAATTTTTTTTTTTGGTTGAACATAAGCTTAGAAAATTAAGCGCTCATCAATCCAAAAGAAAATTATTATCAATCACTAGTGACTGTCTAATATCTTCTTCAAGCTAGCACCTCACATGATGCGGAGGATCTTTCAAGATAACCAGCTGATCAATTACGCCTCCATCTGCCTTGGCTATGCAATCAACAACTTTATTGGCATTCTGCTGAATATGTCGAAATTTAACTTCCCAATTTTTCGAATAGCAATCGTGAATCTGTCTTACTTCAGCAACACTACTTATTGTAGCCAATCGATTACGAATAGTTTCAATCAATATTGTGTTGTCACTTTCCATCTCAATACATCTGAATCCTAATTTTAGTCTTTCAAGAGTAGCACTTGCTTCAATCTGGAAGATATCATTCATACCTAATACAAGGACTAAAATAATACATTTAATAATAAAAAGACTAATTTAATCCATTTCCTATATCCCAAATAATTTAAAAGTGAATTTTATGTTTGGGTTTTTGATGTGTGAAATATTTGATGGATTCTAATTATGTTTTGATTGATAAACTAATAAATGTAATAAAATATATTATAAGATACAAAATTATTGTTTGATTCTTCCATAAGTCGGTTTACCTCTAAGTCTTCTCACGTCTACATTAATTCACATTTTCTTTTGAAATTCTACGTAGAAAAAGGACGGATGGAAAGGGAATTATCAAAACAATATTACGATAGAGTTGAAAATAATGATATGTTAGGAAAAAATATAAAAAAAGGTGGATATAATTAGTAAATATATATTTTTTGTAGCGTTACTATAATTTTAAAATATATTATTGTTAAAATATTTTAAATTTCAGATAAAATTTCAAACATATTTTTATTGATTTTTTAGAGAAAAATATATTTTTTTGATTGTTTTAAGGCTTAGAATTTTTTAAATAGTTTTAAATATTTTATAAAGTATTTAAGTTTTAAAAATATATCTTTTTAAAAGGGAAATTCATTAATTCATTTAATGAATAAGATCATACAATTTAAAGGGAGAAAAATAACAAACACATGTTGTACGTATTGAAGGACAAGCTCTATCAATATAATAAAAACTTAAGTTTCAGGCTTTCAGCATTAATAGATCATTACGGCATGTTGACGATTGGTTTTGTCACAACTCAAACACAATATTATAAGTGATTGCAAACACTTAATATAATAAGGAAATCAACATTAGATGGTCCAAAACACTTAAAAATATGTTTTCAAATCACTTTAAATTTCAAAAAGAAAATATTTTTTAATAATTTTTAAAATTTTGTTAAGTGTGATTGGTCAAAAAAAAAAAACCTTTTATATAGAGATTTTAAAATTCTTTTCAAAAGATAATTTTGAGGTCTGCATTGAATTCTATGGAAAAGAGTAGGTTAAAGAGTCGGTTATGTGTAAGGAAGATTGTACTAGCCCTACAACACTCAAAATTGGTACTTATTAATTACGTAATTCTCAAAAATTTTAAAATTTAAAATTGAGAAATCTAATGATTAATTATGACCCCTTGAAATAAAACACTAACTTTTCTAGTGAATTAAAATTTCTTAGTGAAATAATTTTTGGTATCTCTTGATATCCAAAAAATATTAAAAATATTTTTAAAAGAAAACAAAACTCGTAAATTCACTTTATTTAGAAAAAAAGATATCTCTAAATTAATTTGATTAGTTGTTCACCGCCTTGGAGGCCTGTGTCCAATGAAAGTATATTTTATAAATTAACTTATTATTAAACATTAAAAAGATTTCTGAAAGAATAACTTTTTATTAATTTTGTTTTAATTCACCAAAATCTATGTTGAACAAATTAAATTTAGTGACAAAATTAAATAAAATTTTAAATTTACTTGCAAATTTCAATCTGAGTTAAATGGTAAATTTATTTATATTTTCAAAGTGTAATGACAAACATTAAATAAACTCTAGTGATAAATTTTAATACACTTATAATTTAGTGGCAAATTTACACTTTTAACTCCAGAATTATTGAAGTTTTTATCCCCAAATCATCCACGATTTGTGGAAGAGCTTGTCAATTAGTGAAGTTTAGCCCTAAAGGCTCATTTGTATTAATAAAGTTAACATTTACTATTTAAAAATCATTTTTTTATTTAATAGAATTAATATTTTTAAAGTTTTATGATTTTATAGATAAAATATTTTTTTCTAGAATTAAACTACAATTGAAAATAATTTAAAATATTTTTTACAGAATAAATATTAATCCTATTATAATTTAAATATATTTGATTGAAGTAACTAAAATAAAACATTTAATAATAAAAGGAGGAATTTGATGCACTCGAGATCCCAAATACTTTTTAACTGTATTTTATGCTTGCGTTTTTTATGTATGAAGTATTGATTGATAAATTACTAAATGTAAATTAAATATATAAAAAGTTAGAATATTATTGTTTGATAAATCACTTTCACATTTTCTTTTGAAGGTTTCATTAATTGACACTTTAGATGCTAATTAATTTTCTTTTTCTACGTAGAAAAAGGATGATCGAAGGAGATTTCAAAGTTATAAATATGTTGTTACTCTCTTCTATTTCTATAAAATTTTAGATTCATTCTAATCACTCATATTATTTTGTGGTTAAAATATGTTGTTAGTACCTTTATTCCTATAAAAAATTGATATCCATTCCTTATATGTTAAAGGCTTCAAATTCAATTTAAAAATTTTGATCCAATTATTATCATCTTTGATATTTTTTGTCAGAATTTTTCAACTTGTTTATTTTGTGTTAGTTATATACCAGGACATATAAGGGAAACCTAATTAATATGTATAGCTGACAAATTTTGACCAAAAAAAAGCAATATTAACGATAGGACTAAGATTTTTAAATAAAAACAAAAAGTATAAGGATTAAATCTCAAATTTTATCAAAGTATAAGGACAAATAGATTATTTCAACTTTTTTTGTTTAAGAGGTTTTTTACATTTATTAGATCAAAATATTTTGTTAGTGCTTGTACTTTGACAACATTTAAAATTTAATAATCTTTGTACTTAAAAAGTTAAAAATTAAGTCCACTTACTTTTCTAGTTTAAAAAATTTAGTCCTTCCATTAAGATTGTAAGCATTTTCTATTAAAATCTGTAAATTTAGATGTATGCTGAGTAGACTGCCTTGATATAATGTTGCATATTATTGATAATAAAAAAACCCGTTGAAACATATTAAGAAGAAGACTTGACATTTACTTTGAAATTTCTTCAAAACTTTGGTTTCTTTTTTAATTTTTAGGGTAGTCTTAAATTTATCAAGTTTATCAAGTGTGAGAGGGTTGAAACATATTAAAGCATGCTCTCTGGGCTTTTCTTCATCATCCAAACTATTTTATCAACTCAACTTCCCTTTTCCTACTTTTTTTTTAATTTTCTTGGCTTATTCCTTCTTGCAATCATGAACTACAACACTTGCTTTCATCTTCTTTTAGCTTTATTCATACCATGTTCCATATTTTGCTTGGCTATGACAGCCAGGAATCCCAACTCCGATCAGTTTGCACTTCTCGAGTTTAAGGATAGCATTGCCGGTCCTCAAAATGTCTTGGCAAACAATTGGACAGCCTCAACCTCTGTTTGCAATTGGATTGGTGTTTCTGTTGGAGATTTGAAGCATGTATTACCTATGTAGGTAATTGGTTTTGTATCTGATAACAAGTATTACCTATGTTGGTAATCTATACTTCAACAGCAGCTTGTACTGGAATGAACCTTGATGAAGAGAAGGCTAATTACCGATGATGGTAATTCTTGTATTGGACAGCAAACTTCAGAACAGCCAAGATGCAAACGGGAATGAGAGTGAAAAGAAAGAAAGAAAAGCAAAGGAAGTTTGAGAAGTATTGAAGAAATTCTATATGATTTTCATTCAACTAGAACATTGGCATTCAGCCATTACATATATATCAAAATAAACAAAGTTAACAAGTCAACAAACTTTTACCTAAACATATACCTACTACCACTTAACATAACAAAGAAGTTGATTTAACTTGTACACAAAAACAAAGCTGGTTAACAGCTCTATCAACATCAAATTACATCAATCAACTAATTTAAAATGAACTAGACTTCAAAAGCAACTAGATCAAGTTAAGATTGAAGGCTTCATGGTTACTAGTTGCTGCCAAAAATGGTTCACGTGCATGAGCTTTGCATGGCCACTTTGTGCAATCTTTCAGCTTCATATCAGCTGCATGGAGGTCAATCTTCAACACTCCTCCTTGAGCTTCATGCTGCAAACGCCCAATTTAGTTCTCAATTCAAGAAACCGAGTCACACTAAGAGGTTTTGTGAAAATGTCAGCGAGTTGCTCCTCTAAACTGCAATGAATCAGTTTCACTTCATGTGCTTCTTCCATTTCTCTTACAACATGAAGTTTAATACTGAAATGTTTTGTTCTTCCATGAAAAACTGGATTCTTTACAATTGCAACAGCAGATTGATTGTCACAATAAATCACTGTTGCTCCCTCTTGGTGTAAATTTAAATCTGTTAAGATTTTTCTCAGCCATATGGCTTGATTCACAGCCCCAGCAGCTGCTACATATTCTGCTTCAGCAGTCGATTGTGCTACCAAGGTCTGTTTCTTTGAGCTCCAGCAGAAAATACCTGAGCCAAGGGTGAAAGTATACCCTGAAGTGCTCTTCATGTCATCCTTTGATCCTGCCCAATCACTATCGGTAAACCCAACTAGTCTTAGTTTCTCAGCCTTGCTATGCAACAAGCCATAACTCAAGGTACCTTTAATATACCTGAGTACCCTTTTTGCTGTTCGAAAGTGCTCCTCACTACAACAGTGCATGAATCTTGAGAGTAATCCCACAGCAAACATAATATCTGGTCTAGTGGCAGTCAAATACAACAAGCATCCCACTAGACTCCTATAGGTTGTTTCACAAACCTTGTTGGAATTACTTTGGCTTGTTAATTTTACTCCAACAGCAACTGGAGTATTTGTTGCTTTGCAGTTCTGCATAGAGAACTTATTTAGAATCTTCATAGCAAACCTTCTTTGACTTAAGAAGAAGCCTTCATTTGATTGTGTTGCTTCCATCCCTAGGAAATAAGTCATTTTCCCGAGGTCGGTCATTTCAAACATTGTTTGCATTTTTGCTTTGAAATCTCCAAGCAAAGCTTGATCTCCTCCTGTAACGAGCAGGTCATCAACATACACAGACACAATCAGCTGTGTTTCATCATTTTCCTTCTTGACATACAAGGTAGGCTCACTGGAACTTCTTCGAAATCCCAAGCTCAGCAGATAACTGTCAATTCTGCTGTACCAGGCTCTTGGTGCCTGTTTTAAGCCATATAAGGCTTTCTTGAGTCTATAGACCATATCTTCTTTTCCTGGCACTTTGAAGCCTTCAGGTTGCTCGACATATATATCTTCTTCAAGATAGCCATTGAGAAAAGCTGATTTTATATCAAGCTGGTGGATTTTCCACTCCATTTGAGCTGCTAAGGCAATCAATAGCCTGATGGTATCTAGCCTGGCCACTGGTGCAAATGTTTCCAGGTAGTCAAGGCCATACTTTTGACTGAAGCCTTTCACAACTAGCCTGGCTTTGAGTTTGTTTAAACTTCCATCTGCATTCTGCTTGGCTCGATAGACCCACTTTACTCCGATGATTTTTCTGTTTGGTGGTTTTTCAACCAATTCCCAAGTTTGATTTTTTTCAATCATAGCAATCTCATCAGCCATTGCTTGCCTCCAGCCTTCTCTGCTTCAGCATCTTCAAAGCAGCTTGGTTCTTCCTGTGCAACATGTGCCCTTTCATAGATTTCAGTTAAGGGTCTAGTGCCCCTAACAGGCTCATCATCAATGTCTTCCTCTGGACCAGCTTGCTCAAATTGAGTTTCACTAGCTGTTAGCTCTTCGGTTACACCATCTGGTTTACTCTTATCCCAATTCCAACATGCCTTCTCGTTAAACACAACATCCCTGCTGACTTGAATTTTATTTGTGAGTGGATTCAAGATTCTATAGCCCTTTTTAGTCATACTATAACCAACAAGTATACCAGGCTGGGCTTTCTCAGACAATTTGTCTCTTTTAACAGCAGGTATAAGACTATAGCAAAGACTACCAAAGATTTTTAAATGTGCTAATGAAGGTTTGAATCCATACCAGGCTTCAAAAGCAGTCATATTTGCTATGGCCTTTGTTGGAAGTCTGTTTTGCAAGTAGACAGCAGTGTTAGCTGCTTCAGCCCACATGAACTTAGGCATGTTTTTCTCAAATAGCAGACATCTAGCCATGTCCATTATGCTTCGATTTTTCCTCTCACTGACTCCATTCTGCTGAGGAGTATAAATAGTGGTCATTTGATGCTTGATGCCTGATTCATTACAAATGTTTTGGAACTGAGTTGAAGTGTATTCAGATCCATTGTCTGACCTGATGGCTTTGAGCTTGCATCCAGATTCAGTTTCAGCTGCTGTTTTAAACTTTGAAAACACTTGAGGCACCTCAGACTTATGCTTCAAGAAGAAAATCCAGCAGTATCTAGTGTAATCATCAATAAAAAGAATGAAGTACCTGTTTCCACTGAGAGATTCAGTCTTCATAGGTCTACACACATCAGTGTGTACTAACTGGAGCTTTTCTGAGGCTCTCCAGGCTTCATTTGTGGGAAATGGCTTTCTAGCCTGCTTTCCTAGCTGGCATATCTCACAAACTTCATCATTCTTTAGTGAATTTGTAAAATTTTCTACCAAGCCCTTGTTGACCATGTGTATCATTGATTTGAAATTGGCATGTCCAAGTCTTTGGTGCCAAAGCTTGGAGTCTTCTGTAGAAGCAGAGTAGACCTTATTTAGGCCTTTATCCCAATCCACAACAAAGCTTTTATCGGTCATGGCTACTATCATAAACATGGATCCTCTTGGATCAAAAATTTGACATTCTCTGCCTTTGAATTCGACTGAGTACCCTTTTTCAAGCAGCTGACCAATGCTCAAAAGGTTCCTGTCTATTTCTGGAACCAGTAGCACATTTGAAATAATTTTGTTACCTGCAGGAGTATGTATCAAAACATCTCCTATTCCTTCAGCCCTTATAAATTGGCCATTACCAATTTTTACTTTAGATTTGTAGCTTCTATCCAAAGTCTTGAAGATGGTTGGGTCTGAAGTCATATGATTGGTACATCCACTGTCCAAAAGCCATCCTTTTGAACCTTCCTTCTGACTCGTTGAACATGTTACAGCAAAGACCTGTTCTTCACTGTCATTGCTGTCTTCAGCCACTCGAGCTTGAGCTTGCTGTTGCTGTTGGTTTTGGCCAGGTCTGCCTTTTTCTTTGCAGACTTTTTCAACATGGCCTCTCTTCTTGCAATGCTGACATGTAGCATCTGGCCTGAACCAGCATCTATTTTCAGGATGACCTGGTTTCTTGCAATGCCTGCAAGGTTTGTCTCCTTTTCTTGTAGCATCAGACTTGGGTCTGTTTTTCCAGGCCTTTTTACCTTTATAGGTAAATGAGCTTGTGGCAGGCTTGGCATTGGCTTGTAATGCACCCTCCTGGTGCTCCTCTTGTCTGTTGGCCCTCCTTTGCTCTTGAGCATATAGGGCATTAATAAGCTCTATCAAGGTGATACTTGACAGGTCTCTTGAATCCTCTAGGGAGGATATCTTGGCTTCATATCTCTCTGGTAAAGTAGAGAGAACCTTCTCAACTATCCTTGCTTCATCAAATTGCTCACCAAGGAGCCTTATGCTGTTTACAACAGCCATTATCCTGTCAGAGTATTGTTTGACAGTTTCATCTTCTTTCATTTTCAGATTCTCGAAATCCCTTCTAAGGTTAAGAAGCTGCTACTGCCTCGTCCTTTCAGAGCCTTGAAACTCCTCCTTCAATTTATCCCAGGCCTGCTTTGGTGTCTCACAGGCCATGATCCTTGTAAAGATCACATCTGAGACACTATTCTGAATACAGGACATAGCTTTATGCCTTTTAGTCCTTTCATCAGCATGTTGTCTGATTTGTGCCACCGTGGGGTTGGCTCTAAGTGGAGCTGGCTCAGCATCGGTGTTGACAACCTCCCATAAGTCAAAAGCTTGTAGGTAGGTTCTCATTTTGACTGCCCATATGTGGAAACCTTCACCATTGAAAACCGGTGGTGCTGCTGGAGAAAAGCCTGATGAAGCCATTCAATCTACTACAACAGGTCCTCTAAGATGACAGCTCTAGATACCAATTGTTGGAGATTTGAAGCATGTATTACCTATGTAGGTAATTGGTTTTGTATCTGATAACAAGTATTACCTATGTTGGTAATCTATACTTCAACAGCAGCTTGTACTGGAATGAACCTTGATGAAGAGAAGGCTAATTACCGATGATGGTAATTCTTGTATTGGACAGCAAACTTCAGAACAGCCAAGATGCAAACGGGAATGAGAGTGAAAAGAAAGAAAGAAAAGCAAAGGAAGTTTGAGAAGTATTGAAGAAATTCTATATGATTTTCATTCAACTAGAACATTGGCATTCAGCCATTACATATATATCAAAATAAACAAAGTTAACAAGTCAACAAACTTTTACCTAAACATATACCTACTACCACTTAACATAACAAAGAAGTTGATTTAACTTGTACACAAAAACAAAGCTGGTTAACAGCTCTATCAACATCAAATTACATCAATCAACTAATTTAAAATGAACTAGACTTCAAAAGCAACTAGATCAAGTTAAGATTGAAGGCTTCATGGTTACTAGTTGCTGCCAAAAATGGTTCACGTGCATGAGCTTTGCATGGCCACTTTGTGCAATCTTTCAGCTTCATATCAGCTGCATGGAGGTCAATCTTCAACAGTTTCTTGTGGCATCATCCATAAAAGAGTTATAGCTTTGAATCTTACAGGCATGAATCTTAGGGGTACTATCCCTCCACATGTTGGAAATCTTTCATTTCTACTCTCTCTCGACTTGAGTAGCAACCATTTGTATGGCCATCTCCCTAAAGAACTGGGCCAATTGCATCGTTTGAGGATCCTTCGATTAAGCTACAACCGTCTTAATGGGGAAATTCCATCATGGCTTGGGAACTTACAGAGAGTTCGAAGGCTGAAAATGAAAAATAATAACTTTACAGGCACAATCCCTGAAACTCTTGTTAACATGTCTAATCTAGAGATCTTGAACTTGGGATTCAATCAATTATCTAGCCAGGTTCCATCTTCCATCTTCAAGATTTCTTCTCTAATGATTATTAATCTCTCCGGCAATAGCCTATCAGGTAGTTTGCCTAATGATATTTGTCAACATCTTCCCAAGCTTGAAGTGCTTTACCTGAGTTGGAATGAATTATCTGGTAACATTCCATTTGGCATTGGCAAATGCAACAACCTTAAAAATTTGTTGTTGTCCTATAATCAATTTATGGGGATCATTCCAAAAAGTATTGGAAATCTAACACGACTCCAGAAGTTATATTTGGGGTTTAATAATCTAGAAGGTAATCAATTTCATCGATTTCTTGAATTTATAGTATTTTTTTATAAAAGAGTTTGATTTGTAATAGATAACAAAATTTTCATTCGAGGCAAAATAGTTAATTTGATGAAAAGCATATGCTGAAATATATTAAAATTTAACATCCCCAAATTACTGTAGAACAGAAAAGAAAACCTCTTTGACTTATGCTAACAAGATAGGTAGTTTGATACCTTCATTTTTCGACTATGTATGCAGGTCAAATTCCTGAGGAAATCAGTAATCTTCTTGGTTTGGAACTACTTAATATTAAAGCAATTAAAGGCCTTACAGGTCAGGTTCCAACTTCGATCTTCAACATTTCTTCTCTGAAGATTATTAATCTCTCCAACAATAGCCTGTCAGGTAGTTTGCCTAATGATATGTGTCAACATCTTCCCAAGCTTGAAGGGCTTTACCTGAGTTGGAATGAATTATCTGGTAACATTCCATTTGGCATGGGCAAATGCAACAACCTTAAAATTTTGTCGCTGTCCTATAATCAATTTTTGGGGATCATTCCAAGAAGTATTGGAAATCTAACACGACTCCAGAAATTATATTTGGGGTTTAACAATATAGAAGGTAATCAATTTCCTTGATTTCTTGAATTTAATCAATTTCCTTGATTTCTTGAATTTAAGTTATTTTTTTATAAAAGAGTTTGATTTGTAATAGATAACAAGAGGAAAAACTTGTTATTTCATTCGAGGCAAAATAGTTAATTTGATGAAAAACATATGCTGAAATATATTAAAATCTAACATCTCCAAATTACTGTAGAATAGAAAAGAAAACCTCTTTGACTTATGCTAACAAAGGTAGTTTGACACCTTGATTTTTCGACTGTGTGCAGGTCAAATTCCTGAGGAAATCGGTAATCTTCTTGGTTTGGAACTGCTTAATATTAAAGCAAGTAAACGCCTTACAGGTCAGATTCCAACTTCGATCTTCAACGTTTCTTCTCTGAATACCATTGATCTCTCCAACAATAGCCTATCAGGTAGTTTGCTTAATGATATGTGTCAACATCTTCCCAAGCTTGAAGGGCTTTACCTAAGTTGGAATGAATTATCTGGTAACATTCCATTTGGCATGGGCAAATGCAACAACCTTAAAAATTTATCATTGTCCTTGAATCAATTTACAGGGATCATTCCAAGAAGTATTGGAAATCTGACACGACTCGAAGAATTATATTTGTCGTGGAATAACTTAGAAGGTATTGAATTTTTTTTTCTTTAATTTAAAATATTTTTTCATAAAAGAGTTTGATTTGTAATAGATAACAAAAGTAAGAGCATTTTATTTCATTCAAGGCAAAATAGTTAATTTGATGGAAAAAAAATGCTTAAAGTATTTTTAGTTGAACAGTTTAGAAGGTATGATTTTCACTTTAATTTTCGACTATGTGTGCAGGTCAGATACCATCAAGTATAACTGAATGTTACCAGCTTCAGTTTTTGAGTTTAGGGGGAAATCAATTGAGTGGGCTGATTCCAGAAAATATTTTTAATTCAACTACGCTCGAAGAAATATATCTATTTAACAACAAATTAGAAGGTATGTTTTTCACTTTAATTTTTTCCAAACTCCAAAAACATTCTCTTTAATTTGTTTCTTCTATTCTGGTCATATACTTTTATCATTTTAATATGATAATAAACAATAAGATTTATATGAATTGATTTATTTTAATTCTTTAATTTACATTAAACTTTAAAAAAATTATTTTTTTATTGCATAAACTAATCTATTTTACATAAGTAAAAAATTTTAAAAAAATATCATTAGAAATCCTTTGTCTGTAGAAGAAAAGAAACCAATGTGGAAAATATATTTATTTTAAAAAATTGAAACAACGATATATATACATATACATTTATATACATAGATTTTCATATCACTTATTGCACGTGGTTTTTGATTAGCTTTCAAAAAAATTATGATGATATTTGAATCCATGTCAATACATAAAACTTTAAATTTATCACTTAAATTTATGATGTCACAAATTAATTTGACACCAACTTAAGAATTGACAACAACATCATCATAAATAACTGTATTCATTTAGTATTCTTAATTTGATATATTCATATGTTTAAATTATATTTTACTTACAATTTAATTTATTTTTATTTTAATATGGTGGATATTCCATGTGTTATTATTAAATAGTTTCAAATCATACATCTCATTATTTATCATAAGTTATTTTCAAATACAAATTTATGTTTTAAATACGTGGTTCTCATACACGTATATATACAATAGAGTTTGTAATAATAATTTAAGTATAAAGTAATTCAATATAAATTTTAGATTTTTATTATATATTTTTTAAAATATTTTTTTAACAGAATCAAAATTGTTATTTATAAGGATGCTAAATTTTGTTATGAAGTGAATTTATTTAACCAAATATTTTAGTAAAACCAAAATTCTTATCCATACATATGATAAATCTTAAAAGTAATAAAAAATATTTAAAATAATAAATCTAATAATATAGTAAACAATAAAGACTATATAATTATCAATTTACAAATTTCTCAAAATCTATGCATTTATATATATTATATATATTTTTAATGGCTTAATGCACAGTTTATTCCCTACACATTTGCTTTTTTTTTTTTTTTTTTTTTTTTTACTTTGGTACTTAATGGTTTTTTTTTTTTTTTTTTTTTTCCATTTCAGTACCTAATTTTATGAAACATTTTTGGGAAGTCTAACATTATCAGGTAGTTTTGGTTTAGTCTATTGGACCTTAAAAAAATAGATTGAGATATTCAATTAATCATAAATTGCCACGTAGCATTATGATCTAGAAAAAAAAAACCAAAAAAATTAAAATTTCAAATAAAATTATAAAAAAAATAACTACATTATAAATATATAATTGTTTTAAAAAAATAAAAATTTGTTAATTTGTTAATTTTTAATAAATAAAAAAATTATTAAAAATTGTTAGAAATTGTTAAACATTATGAAAAATTTTAAGAAATTATTAGAAATTATAAAAGACAATAAAAATAAAAATAAAGGTTAAAAACTAGTAAAAATTGTGTAACTTGAAATAAAATATATATTCGCTAATATTTTTTAAAAAAAATTAAAATTGGATATTCAAATTGTATATTGTGTTACAATCAATTTTTATAAAAATATTTTAATAAATTTTTAATATTTTAAAAATATCAAAATTTAGTACTTTACCAACTTCCCAATTCACAAATAGGAGAATAATGTATTTCAGCATACTTGAACCCACATTCTCCTACATTGACAACAATGCACATGTCAATCAAGCTAGGACTCAATCGACAATTCTTTAGAATAATTAAGCATGCAACAATAGTTCTTAAGATATTGGTCTAGACACAAATAATTTATCTTGAAATAGTAAAACAATATTTGGAATAATTAAAAGCATAGACATCAAGCTTATTTTATTTTTCAAAATGCCACACTAACACAAAAACTTTTTAACAGTGTTAATAAATGAACCTAAATTTTACAATTCAAAAAGTAGAGAGACTAAAACACAAAAAATAAAATTCTTTTTAATTTGACAACAACATCATTATAAATAATTGTATTCATTTAATATTCTTAATTTGATGTATTTATATTTTTAAATTATGTTTTACTTACAATTTAATTTTTTTTCATTTTAATATAGTAGATACGCCATGTGTTATTATTAAATAGTTTCAAATCATACATTTCATTATTTATCAAAAGTTATCTTAAAACACAAATTTATGTTCTAAATACATGGTTCTCATACACATATGTCTATATGATAGAGTTTCTAATAATAATTTAAGTATAAAGTAATTCAATATAAATTTTAAATTTTTATTATATATTTTTTAAAATAATTTTTTTAATAGAATCAAAATTGTTATTTATAAGGATGCTAAATTTTCTTATGAAGTGAATTTCTTTTAACCAAATAGTTTAGGAAAACCAAAATTCTTATCCATACATAGGATAAATCTTAAAAGTAATAAAAAATATTTAAAATAACAAATTCAATAATATATTAAACAACAAAGACTTTATTCCTACAGCATATTGCTCTCTTTTCTTTTCTTTTTTTTTTTTTCTTACTTTGGTCTTTAATATTTTTTTGCCCACTTTAGTACCTAATATTATCAAACATTCCTAGTGCAGTCTAACATTATCAACGGTTCTTGGCTTAGTCTATTAGACGTTAAAAAAATAGATTGAAATATCCAATTAATCATAAATTATCATGTGGCATATGATGACATCTTGATGGTATCATCATCTAGAAAAGAAACCCAAAAATCTTTAAAAATTCAAATAAAATTATAAATATAACTACATTATAAATATATATTTGTTTTAAAAATAATAAAAATTAATGATTTATTCAAGAGCTGCAGTTCTTTTTAATTATTAAATTTATGCTACTCTCATATATTTTGTCACTTTTAGATGTTTACAATATAAAATTCTTTTTAATTTTCAATACATATTACTTAAAAGATAGAGAAAAGTTGCACAACCAAATAATATATTATTTTGTTTCCCAAATCATAACTAATTGTTACTCAGTGTCAGTCTCATTTTTAAGATTGATTAGATGCCACATTCTCATGCCAAACTTTTATTTTTATTTTATTTCTAGTTTTATAATATTTTAAAAAACTATTAGTGTATTATATGTTTTGTCTATAAAAATCACAAGGACTAATTACTACTCAAAACTTCTTATTATGTCTCAACTTTCTAATTGATCTCATCACATTTTTCCATGCCAAAATTTTATTCTTAATTGATTTAAAATTTTACATTTTTTATTTTAATGTATTGTATAGTTTGGGAATTTGGTGTTCAATGAATATGTATACTAAAAGATGCTATTTTACAGGTAATTTACCACCCATCACCAATGCTCCAAAGCTTGAGAAGCTTTTATTGTGGGAAAATAAACTTAGCGGAAACATTCCCAACTCTATCTTCAATGCTTCCATGCTTAAGCAACTAGAGCTCGAAGAAAATTTATTCTCTGGCCCAATCCCTAAAATGCTTGGCAGCTTAAAATACCTTGAAGTGCTCCAAATCTATGACAATAATTTGATCACAGGATCTGCTACTAATCATGAGTGGAGCTTTCTTTCTTCTTTGACGAATTGTAGGAATTTGGTAAAAATAAGTGTTTCAGAAAATCCATTGAGTGGCGTTCTTCCTACTTATATCGGGAACCTTTCAAAATCCCTTCAATACTTTTATGCCAATAATTGTGAGCTAAAAGGCAATATTCCTATGGAAATAGGCAACTTAAGCAACATGTTAGTTTTAGAACTTGGCTATAATAAATTAAGTGGATTCATTCCAACATCAATAGGAGGAATGCGCAACCTCCAAAGTCTAGGTCTTTCCTTTAATAAATTAGCAGGGCCTATCTCAGAAAGCCTCTGTGGCTTGGAAAGACTATACTACATGTGTTTAGGGTTGAATAAGCTGCATGGATCCATACCCTCTTGTTTAGGTAATATTTCTACTTTGAGATATCTTTGCTTAGATTCCAACAAATTGAGTTCTACAATACCCTCAACTTTGTGGAATCTTAAAGATATCTTAGAAATAGATTTATCATCAAACCTTCTTCACAATTCACATGCTATTGATGTTGGAAATTTGAGGAGTCTACTGAAACTAAATTTATCAAGGAATCTTCTCACGGGCGATATCTTATCTACATTTGGGGGTCTTCAAACTTTGGTTTCATTAGATTTATCAAATAATATACTACATGGTCATATCCCTGAATCATTTGATGGGTTGATTAGTTTGGAATCCTTGGATTTATGCAATAACAATCTCTCTGGAGTCATTCCCAAATCTTTGGAAAAGCTTTTACATCTAAAGTATTTTAACGTGTCTTTCAATAGACTTGAAGGGGAAATTCCTAGCAAAGGATGTTTTTCAAACTTTTCTAGCACATCATTCATGAAGAATTATGCACTTTGTGGTCCACCTAGATTGCTAGTCCCACCTTGCAAAAACGACATCCACAAAAACTCTCAAATGACTATATTGCATGCTTTTAGGTATGGTTTACCAACAATTGGTATTGTTGTAGTACTAATATTCTTAACTATTATGTATAGAAGATGCCAAAGAAGGAGTACAACTCTACCAATTACAGATGATTTGTTGTCTTTGAAAAAACCAAGAAGAATTTCACATGCTGAACTTTCACGAGCAACTAATGGATTTAAGGAAAGCAATATGCTTGGTTCAGGGAGTTTTGGATATGTATATAAAGGGAGGCTTTCAAATGGAATGGAAGTTGCAATAAAAGTTTTCAATTTGCAGACTGAGGGAGCATTTAGGAGTTTTGACATTGAATGTGATGCTATGCGCAATATAGTTCATCGTAATATTGTGAAGGTCATTACTTGCTGCTCAAGTGTTAACTTCAAAGCCTTGGTGCTTGGTTACATGTCTAATGGAAACCTTGAGAAATGGTTACATTCTGAAAATTGTTTCCTTGATATCATACAAAGGGTCGACATAATGATAGATGTTGCGGTAGCTATAGAGCACCTCCACAATGGACATCCAACACCTGTAATTCATTGTGACATAAAACCAAGCAATATTTTACTAGATGAAGACATGGTTGCTCATGTTGGAGATTTTGGCATTGCCAAATTGTTGGGAGAAGGTGAAGTAATGAAGCAAACCATGACTCTTGCAACTATTGGGTATATGGCACCAGGTGAATTCTTTTTATTTTTGTATGATTATTTTCCTAATTTGCATTTTATATTTTTGTTTCATGTGTATGTGGATATATATTTGAATAAGCATTTTAGAAATAATTGAGGATTAATGATGTTTTAATTATACTTGAAATGCAGAATTTGGATCAGCAGGAATTGTTTCTATAAAATCTGACATCTATAGTTATGGGATTGTCCTTATAGAAACTTTCACAAAGAAAAAGCCAACTAATAATTTTTTTGTTGAAGAAGAGACTATAAGGCATTGGATGGAAAGTTCATTGCCTAAAGGAGCGATAGAAATTGCAGATGTTGATTTATTAAGAAGAGAGGATGAGTTCTTTGTAGTTAAAGCAAATTGTATTTCATCTATCATGGAGTTGGCTTTGAATTGTTCAGCTGAGGTACCAGAAGAAAGAATAGATATGAAAGATGTTGTGGTTGAGCTGAAGAAAATCAAACAAAGGTTACTAAACAACATCGAACATGCTTAACAGAGATGGTGAGTGATGGATACACTTGTGGTTATTAATTGACACTTACTTTTATCATTAATTCAACATTTTTAATCTATTCTGGAATTTTAATCATATATATAATATGTCGGTATTAGTAAAATTAATAAACTTTTTTTTTTTGCTCAATTATTTGCTCTCACGTACTCGGCTCTCTTCAAAATTCAAACTTCTTTTGCAAAATCAAAATGGAAACCAATAAAATGAGCAACAAGCCTTCCCATGAATTACGGTTTATGGTAGCTTTTGGACATCAAGTTATTTTCTTTGTTAGATTGGATTTTCTTAGTTTCTTTTTTCATTTAGGGAATAATTTTATTATAATCTTTTGCCAAAAATTTTAATATAGGCGAAGCGAAAAAATCTTTTTAGGGGTGAAATTAAATTGTAATTTTTACAATAGTAAAAATGTAATTTTACTATTTTAATAGCCTATATTTTTATAATTTTTAAATGATTAAATCAAATTTTTATCATTTTTTTAGGGGGCCAAAATACAATTTTCATTTATTAATTTAAAACTTTAAAAAATTTAAAGGCCTAAATGGAAAATTTTTCATTTTACGTGGGTTGCCCTGCCAACTCCCCTAGGTACGGCCCTATTAACAAAGCCCTCAACATATAGTATTATTCTCAAGTTAGGGTTTTGTCTCTTGATTCCGCTAAGAGCCCTACGGGTTCATGGAGATGGTTGAAAGGTAAAGGCTACACATGCATTGGTTGGTAGTTTGAATCCCTACGCACATATCCTCAATGATTATTCCGTAGAGGTTGGGGATAAAATCCCGACATGGGGACACTACCATTAGTTGTTGAGGGCAGCACCGATTGCCTAGCAAACAACACTCGAAAGACTTCTCCTAAAGGAGTCGATCTCTCTCAAAAAAAAGTCAAGTACAAGGTCTATTACGGGTGATCGTAATTTATCCAATCAATGAAATATAAGTTATTTATTTGTTTTCAAGTATTTTCTAACTCTTTCTCTTTATTTTCTTCTAAAATTTTCAATTCAGAGACAAGTATAACACAATGTCCTTAATTGAGCTAGCTTGTCTGGTCAGGTAATTTGTTGCTTTCCATTTATTTAGATTGTTTTGTATTTTAATATTGTCATAGTTGAAAGTATCATTCATAATCTAATCTAATTGTGTTTTTGGCTAGTGGCTATTGATCAAGGAAAACTAAAGGAGGCCAATAAGAAGAACGAAACTCCACATGCTTTACTATCATGTTCTACAAAATCAAGAGACTCTTTTCTCGATGAAATATTAGGCTATCAATGTTTCATGGATTATGTTGTTTTGCCAATATTGCATGCAAAATCAAGGTAATATTTGCCAACGCTTAGCTTAATCAAGTCTAATGCTGCTGCGGATTTGATTTGTCTTTACAGTATTTAGAGATTATTTTGTGAATGTTAAATTGCCTTTGGGCCTTTCAAAGGAATTCAGGAAGCCTAAAAGTCATTTAATTACCTTTGGACCTCCCATGAAATTTTTATAAATGGAACATACAAAATATGGCTTGAATTTCATAATTATATTATATATACTGAATCATTTGTTTCTTTTTTACCCTCTCCACCAAAATAACCATTAACATTATCAAAATCACCGGTATAAAGGTCTCTTGGCTTGTCTAAACATGTGTTTTTTCTTTTATATTTTGTTAAGAAAAAAATAAAAATTTATTTTAATCTTTAAAAAATTTATAATTTCAACCTCTAAAAAGATATTTTTATTTGTCAAACTTCCACAAATAATAACTTATATATTGTTGTTAATCCAAATCGAATATTGGGTTTAGGGTTGAAGCAAACTTAAAGAGGCAGGCACGGGTATTGGCCTAACCAAAATGGAAAAAAATTCTATTAAGATCCTTTAAAAAATAATAAATTAATACATAATAAAATTATATTTTAACTTCTCAAAATTTTATAATTTAATTCTAATTCTTCTAATTTTTTTTTTTTTAGATTCGCCCTTATTCAAAGCTTCAAGCGTTATTTGGTTTGGTAGTATAGCATGGTTGTTGGAAAATTGAATGGATTAATTTATTTCATATTTTTCAATCTCACTCGCCCATTTGTGATAGCTCCAGTCTCCACACGCTCGTGTCACTTAGCCACATGCTTGTGTGGGTTTTGGGGTTTTGAATTTTTGTCTCTTTAAATTGGTAGTCTAATTTGTTTAAGTTACAATTTAGTCCCTAATAATAAAACTTGAATTGGACATAGTAAACGAATTCAAATTAAGCTCAAAATTCTAGGCTTCCATAATTTGGCTAAAAGAAGGTTGGTAAACACTTAGATCTAAAATCAGATTTGTAGCGACGTAAAATTTTCGCTTTGGTCGCTAATTGAGGCGATTATTTGAAAATTTAAAAACCGAATTTTAGTTTTATTTAAAAAAAAGAGTCGCCACCGATCTTTTTTCTAGGTGTGATCGGACACCTAATAAATCCTCTTTTTTAACAGAAAAATTTATTTTCGGATAAAAAGAAGGCCGAGTTTAGGCCCACGTCAAAATTCAGAGAAAAATAGGATTCGGGAATCAGTTACGCACGAGGAAGGTATTAGCACCCTCGTGATGACCAAAATTGGTATCTTATTAAACACATGTTGCCTTAGTTTTAAAAAATACGAGTTCAATTTGATATTTAATCATGATCCGATTGAAAGAAATGAGAAATCTTATGTTTTTGGTTTTTTAGAAGGACGTCCCATTTTTAACACGGGCCGATGAATTTCACCCAACATAGCGATGAAATCGATGACTTAATGTTAAATCGATACGTTGCCTTATTTATTGAAATTAATTGAAAAAACATGAAAAATATTTGTAAAGTAAGAATTCATAAATAAATAAACAATGCAAACAATGATATAATTAATGAAAAATATCAACATGAAATATTAGAATATTAGAATAACAATAACAATAACAATGATATTTACAAAAAAAGAAAATAAAAAAACAAAAAATAATGTACTAATATAAAATAAGAAAAATAATATATTTGGTAATAATAATATAAAATAATAATATGTACATAAAATAAAAATATATATATACATATACGTATAATAAAAATATGTACTAATAGTAATAATAATAATAATAATATTACAATAAAAGAAAATATTAAAAAATGTACATAATAATATAATAAGAGAAAAATATATATATTTACAACAATAATATAAAATAATAATATGTATAAAATATTAATAATGATAGAAAGAAAATATACTATGATAATAATAAAGATAATATATATATAATAGTAAGAAACGTGATAAAATAAAACTAAATATAATATAAAATAATAATAATAGTAGTAATAATAATACTAATATTAATAATAAATATGATAGTGGTAAAAATAGGTATAATAATAATAATAAAAAGATAAATACACGTACATAAAAATAATAATAATGAGAATATAGTAATGATAATAATAAAGATAATAATAATAATAATAACAAGTACAAAAAGAAAATATAATATGATAATAACGTGAGGAAAATAAAATAATAAGTAATAATATATTAAAAATAACAAACACAATAGTAAATATGATAATATATAAAAAAAACATACTATGTATATAACGTATATATATACATATATAATAAAAATATAAACTAATATTGATAATAATGATAATAATAAAAAAATAATAATAATATTAGGAATAGTAATTTAATAATAAAGAAATGAAAATAAACAGAAAAGGACTAAAATTGAACTAAAAATAGAGTTTTGGGGCAAATTTGAAATAACAATAAAAGAAAAGGGCTTATTTGAACGCGCGCGTAACCTGGAAGGACCGAAACAGCAATTGTTCCTTCCTCTAAAAAACGCAGCGCAGCATGGGACCAAATTGCAAAGCGCAACAAATTATAGGGCCAAATTAAAAATTAAAAAAACTTAATTGCGAAACCTTGAAAAAGTGAAAGGGCCAGACTCGCAAATTGCCCTACCACACAAAAACACGCAGATCCTGGCCTGGGGCAGGTCGGATCGAGTTGGTGCATGGGTAAGGGGACAAAACGACGTCGTTTTGGAGAGTTTAAGGCCACCCCAAAACTATGTCGTTTTGGAACCCTATAAAAGCGACTAAACATTCAAAAAAAATCATTTTTAACTTTTGTTTTAAAAAAAACTGAGAGAGTTCTCCCCCTTTCCTCTCACCTGCGAGTTCCAGTGGTCGGTCCAACCAGGCCTCCGGCGACGCACCGCAGCCGTCCTCTGCCGCCGACCACCGTACATGGTGGCCGGAGTTTTGAAAAGGTAATTTTTTTAGTTTTTTTATTTTCTTTTTATATTCTTTACTTTTTTGAAATATATATGTGTATAAGTAGCAAAAAGAAAAAAAAGAAAGAAAAAAAATGAAACCGATTCACAAACAAAAAAGAAATCACCTCTGGTTTTTTTTTATTTTGATTTCGCTTCAATATATAGGTAAATATCGATGTGTTTAGAGTAAAATACATAACCTAATATACAACATTTGAGAAGCCCTTATTTGAACGCCTTTTAAAAGGTTAGGCCCTTATTTGTCTGTTTTGAAAAGTTTAACCTTCATTTAAGCACTTTTATAAAAAGTTTGATCTTTATGTGAACAGCCTCTAAAAAGTTAAACTTCAATCTTAACATCTAACTTAATTGAAATGAAACATAACCTGAATTTTAAATTATGACTTATTGGTAAAGTGTTCATCTACTTTTGAAATATCTTCACTTCAAACCATTGCTGTAACCCAATCATCTCTAAAAATTAAATGTGATACAGAAATGTTGACATTATTATCCCCAAGTCACCCGCAAATAACGATGGGAATTGTTGAAAAGGCCCTCAATTAATAACCCTAAAGACCCGTTTATTTATTATTTTTTTTAAAAAAAATACTTCACTGGTTATAATTAATTAGGCCAAAACAACCAAATTCAACAAAAAACAAAACCAAAACAAACCCAAACAAAGAGTCCAAGACCCACCCATATTAAACCGAAAACAAAACAAAAGAAAGACCAATGAAAAAGTCCAACAAGCCTAAAACAAAAAGAAAAACAGCCTACTCAGATAACCAGCAAAACGAAAAAAAGGAGAGCTCTAGAGTCTTCTACTCCAACTGGAATCTAAACCAATAACCCTCTTGAAAACAACAAAACGTGTGGGAAGCAACAATCAGAAAATTAAATGTCAACAATCAATCACTAGCTGACCGTTTCAAAACCCAACAACTTCCTTAATTACTCTCTCTTTCTTGAATGATCTTCCAAAGATGATTTCAAAGAAAATTTTCTTCTCCATTGTCTGCCCTCCGTCTCCTCAGTTCCCTCATGCTCTCTATCCTCCTTCGATCCTCATCCACCATCTCCGCTGTGCCAAAATGTACCTGATTCACCAGATAAGTTGATTCTGTTCTTTTTATTCCTTCCAATGCAATGATGTGCGCAACCTTATTAGCTTCTCTATTTGTAAAAAGGAAAATACAAGGCTAGAAATCAAGACATAAATTTTTTGAGTCATGAATAAACACAGCAATCTCAGATCTATCCTCCTTTTCTTCTTGTAGCTTGCGAATCACCGATTCAGAGTCACCCTCAATCTCCACCTCTCTCAAGACAAGATGTAAACCAAGTTGCAACACTTGAAAACACGCCACCGCTGCAGCAGCAAAGGCAGAAGGTATGTTCTTGTTCATTACAATTTTTGAGCAAATAATCTCCATTTTTGCATTTTGGATAACTAACCCTAAACACGATTCCTTTCTATGTTTATTATAAGTGGCATCAAAGTTTATTTTGAGCCTCCTTCCATTCGAAGCAACCCATCTAGCCACACAGAGTCGTTCAATAGGTATAGACATTTTTAACCCATCAAGTTCCTGTAGAAAATTTTGAACAAACACAGCAATTTGAGTACCTGTTTTATCCTCACCCTCATGGATAAATCGATTTCTGAAAGTCCAAAGTGCCCATAATGTACATGCAATAACTCTTCATTTGGTTGTAGTTTTGGATTCAAATATAATTTTCAACCACTCCCTCAAATCAATGTTTTCTTCTAAAGGAGGCCAACTTATATTCAAACTCTCCCATACTTCCTTTGCTATAGGGCACTCACAGAATAAATCTTCTCTCAATTCAACTGCATTTGGCACCTGTAACAAACAACAGAAACCCTTAATCTCCGATAATGTGGATTGCTAAAAGTAGGAAAAAAGTTACGTGACAATCGCTAAACTGTAATCTTAATTTTAAAAGGTAGCACTCAGTTCCACAATTTTTTGTAAAAATGTTTGTAATTTGTTTGTGGGTCATTCGGGTTGTCATGTAAAAGGACTTTATGTTCACTCTAAATTGAATATTCCCTAGTCGGCTCACCACGCCAAATAACAAATTCGTCATGCTCATACAAAGACAAATGAATGCAAAGAATCATTTATGCATCTTGCATCGAAAAGGTATTACAAATCACCTCAGAGTTCCACTTTCTTCAATTTGCATCAATCAATTCAGCAACTTTCAAAATCCTCATATTAACATTCGTATTCTGTATTCTGAAATCATCACTTCCAGGTATCCAAGTGTCTTCCCAAATGGAGTGTCTTCCCAAATGGAGACTTGTCTGCCATTTCCTATCCTCCAGCCCATCCCCTTCATAATCAGCCCCTTAGCAGCCCAAATACTCTGCCAGGTAAAGGAAGGTAAATTTCCTAACCCAGAGTTTAAAAAATCAAAATCTTTAAAATATCTGGATTTTAAAGTACGCGCTAGTAAAGAATTAGGATTTCGTAACAAACGTCAACCCTGTTTGGCTAATAACGCGATATTAAAATGATTCAAATTATGAAAACTCATGCCTCCTTCCTCCTTGAGCACGCATAAAGACTTCCAATCGTACCAATGCATTCCTTGTTTCCATGTTTTTTCCTCTACCATAAAGAACCCATAATATTCTCCAATTCCATACGTAAAGATTTTGGCAACAAAAAAAAGCCATCATGTAGGTAGGAATAGCTTGTAAAACAGACTTTATAAAAACCTCATGGCCTCCTTGAGAAATGTGCCTTAAACTCCAACTGTTAATCTTTTGCTTTAAACGATCTTTCAAATTTTGGAAGGCCATTTTCTTCTTTCGACCCACCATATTTAGAAGACCAAGGTAGTTCTTTGGATTTATCGAACACCGAACATTAAAAATCTGAAAAACCAAGTTCTTATCTTGATCATTCACATTCGAACTAAAAAATGCCGTTAATTTCTCGAAATTTAACACACTACCTCGAACAAGCCTCATACTCTTCAAGGATATCCTTCAACACACCAACCCCTCTATTTGAAACCTCCCCAAACAAAATACAATTGTCAGTGAACATGAGATGAGTGATAGGTGAAGTTGATCTACAAATCTTAGCACCAGAAATCCTCCTTTCCTAACTTGCAAACCTCGTTAATGCAGAGAGCCTTCTCCACAAAATAGAAACAAATAGAGACTTAAAGGATGCCCTCGTCGCAAGCCCCTTGAAGGTCTGAAATTGGATCCTACTTCACCGTTAATTAAAATAGAATACTAGACAGAGTGGAGACAATGGGGGATAAAATTTATAAATCTATCTTCAAAACCCATTTTGGTCATTATCCCTCTAATAAAAGCCTATTCCACTCTATCATAGGTCTTACTTATGTCAAGCTTTAAGACCGTGAATCTTTTTCTTCTAGACCTTTTATTTTTAAAAGAATGAAGAACTTCATAAGCCAATAAAACATTATCGGAGATAAGTCTACCAGGAACGAATACGCTTTGAGCCTCATCAATAGAACCATCCAAAACCTTTTGGAGTCGATTAGCCACCGTCTTGGCAATAATCTTATAAATAACAGTACACAAACTAATAGGACGATAGTTTTTCAAATTGGTAGGATTGGTAGTTTTGGGGATAAACGCCAAATGAGTTATATTTATTTCTTCCAATGAAACCCTATTATTTAGAATATCTAAACAAAAATTGCAAGTATCCTTACCAATAATGTGCCAGTACTGTTGGGAGAATAAGACTGAGAAGCCATCTGCACCTCAATAATTTCCTCCTCAATGTAAGTAGCCATCAAAATTCGAGTCATGCTTTCTGAAATACATGGTTGAACCCCTGAAAGAATGTGATTCGAATTTCCTGTTACACTAGACATAAAAAGATCAGAAAAATATTCTTTTGCAATGGTCTCCATCTCTGTACTGTTCATAGCATGGGATCTATCATTTCGTTGTAGCCCACGGATCCTGTTAATGCGGTTTCTCTGAGAAGCATATTTATGAAAGAATATAGTATTACCATCACCCAACCAATTAGCCCGAGCACGTTGCTCCCAATACCGTTCCTCCTTATCAATCTCTATATTCAAATGAAGTTTAACCTCGATAAGCTCTCCCAAAATCTCCTCCGATCTCTTCTTACAATTTAATTCCTCCATCCTTCTATTTAGCCTTTTCACATCACATCTCCTTTTATGCATCACCTTGTTCGCCCAAAGTTTTAATCCGTTTGCAAGATTATCTATATGATTTAAGAAAAATCCAGAACTTTCCCCCCACAACTTTTTAATCTCTTCCTCACAAGAATCCTCTAGAGTCCACCAAGATTCAAAACGAAATCGAGTCAGATTTCTTCCCAAAACGACATTCTCCATCTCAATGAACAATAGACAATGATTTGAAAAGGAGTGCAGTAGATGTCTCAATAAATATGAGGAAAAAATTTGAATCCACGTATCAGTAGCTACTCTACGATCGATTCTTTCTCACATATTTTGTTTCATAGTTTGTCCTCTTTCCCAAGTGAACCACACACCTGAGAAACCAATATCCTCCAAAAGACAATCTTCTAATGTTCTCCAAAAAACCTCCATCTGAGCCTCTTCTCTTGGCAGCTCTCATTGTTTTTCATGGCCAAAAAGAATATCATTGAAATCTCCACCAATAAGCCATGGAAGAGAGTTATTTCTTCCCAAATATAAAAGTAAATTCCAAGTCTCCTGCTTATTTTTGTCCTCTGAGGCCCCATAGAAACTGGTAAACTACCAGCAAGGAGCATCTTCATCTTCTTGAATTTCAACGTCTATGTGATTTCTAGAGAAACTCTTTAAACTTATTAAATTACTTCCATTCCACCCTAGACTTGACCCTCCTTGGAACCATCTGAAGGAACATCTATTCAATTAAAAAAACCACACCATCTTCTAACAACCTCCATTATTGACATGCTCAATTTTGTCTCCATAAAGAAGACAATATGGGGATGATAAATCTTTAGCATAAACTAAAGTCGTCTAATTGCTTGCGAACTTCCCAAACCATGAATATTCCAGCACAGAATCTTTATTGCTCTCGGTCTTCTTGCCCAATGGCAACCACCGATATCTATTTAAAATGAGCTGTACTTCCATCCACAGACTCCAATGAAACTTGATCAATCAAAGCATTTGATCCCAAAGTATTAAACCTCTGTATTTTTTTACCATCTTCATGGGTAAACGCCTCCTCTTTTAATTCATAGTCCATATTTGCCACCCCCAAACCATTCAAACGGCCCAACCCATTAGAGATATTTTTTTGAAAAATTACCCTCCAATGAGCCACCTGTCAGTTGAATTTTTCTACCCCTCAAATCCTATCCATCATTAATACTCATATTTTTTTCCTTTCTGGGAATCATTTAAAACAACTTGGGATTTAGAACCTTCCAAATTTATCCTCAAAACCGGACTAAAATTATCCCCAAAATCACGACTTTGATTATGGCTTGAATGACTACTAGAATGGTGCCCAACTCTATACTTTCCAAAATTTCTATTGTCTCTATTTCCCCTCAACCAAAAACTGTTGACAACAGAAGCTTTCCTCCCTTGTGCCCTTAACGACAAATCCCATCCCATCTCCAATTCTTGCATTCCATATTGAAGCCTCTTTGGGTAAAAACTGTCCCCATGCCCAAGACATCCACATAAGAAACAAAATAATGTTAATTTTTCATACTTAAATTTAGTATAAGTGGACTTTGTCGAAGAAATCAACTTTCTCTCGCCTCTTTAGGGGAATTCGAACATCAAGTTTAACACGAATGCGCATGTAATTCATATTTCCATTTGACACTTACTTTAAATGATACTCCAAAAATATTCCAAGAAAGTTACCAAACTGTACCACCATGGAATCCCTAAAAAAACCCAAGGGCAAATTATGAATCTGAATCCACCAGTCAGTATACACCAATGGGACAGACATAGGATCTTCATTTTCTCCCAACCTATGAATAATTAAGAGATGATTATTAAATGTCCAAGGAGTACCTGTAATAACCCTTGAAATATCAATCTCATTAAAGAATTTGAAAAGAAAGCTCTTCTCTCCAAGATCTGAAATTTGTACCCCCGCTAAAGGATGCCAAATATTTGTCATAGTGTTCCTCATTGCTCGAAAATGGACCACGCTAGCAGTAAGGAAACACCCCACCAAGTAGAAAATATACATCACAGATTGTTCTTCCACATCCCCTGATAAGGAGAACGCTTCTTCTTCCCCATCATCTAATCTTAGGTCTGCCAAATCTTTCTCCATCTTCTTCCACAATAGAGCAGAATAAAACTTACCAGAGTAAACACTGGCAGCACAAGCCAACAGAAAAATGAAACCAAAGGAAAAACAGGGTGAAAATAATGAAATAGAAAAACAAGAGCAAAACGTGTCAAGGACGACAGACAAAACGTGCCGAAGTGGCAGACATATCCTAATATAAAGTTTTAAAACAAATCATTTTTGCCTATATTATTTATATAAATGCAATTTATTAATTTTTTTTTAAATTGAAAGGTTCGTTTCATCCAAAAAGATGTGGTGCTCTTGAATGCAATTGATTGTGATTGAAAATTGAAGTGAAGTTGATAGGAAATAGGTTAGAATATTCTACTTGTCCAAAAATTGAATGTGAAACAGCAAATTCAATGTCTGAGGTTTTTGTAATCGTTTTTGAAACAATTAATAAGATTAAAATGATATAAGAAAATCCTAAATGCATTTGGATTAAACGAGATGAAGAAATGTTCAAATTGCTTTGCTCAAATAGAGACCCACAATTGTGGAAAACTAAGTCAATATTGTTATCATTAATCTTGAGTTGGTGTCGAGTTAATTTTTGACATCGACTCAATCAACAATAAGAATATTTTACCATACGATATGGGTAAACAAATATATTTATAAAAAAATATGTAAAAGATCTCAATTCTAAATTGAGGAAATTGGTCACCCTTCAGAGCAATTTCGTCCCTATTAATTTTGGTTGGTATATTAATAAATTTGGCCCTCAAAATTTACACACTTTGCAATTTGGTCTTAATTTAACAAAATTTTCCCGCAATGTTTGTGTAAATATGTAAATGTTGAGGTTGAATTTCTTGAATTTTTTTAAAAATTAAGGCCAAAATGACAAAATATATAAACATTGAAGGCTAAATTTATTACTATACCAATCAAAATTATGTACAATTCATGGAAGAATTTAACACCATAATTAATTGTCCTTAGTTACTCAATTTTAAAATTGATAGGGATTAAATGGCTCCAATTTTTTTTGAGAGGGACTAATTTGTGCAATTGTGAAATTAAAAGGGATTAGAGAGGACTTTTTACCATAAACACATCAACAAATTATTATTAGTGGAGTGGTAAGCATTTTCTATATGAATTCTTTTAGTCTCGTGTTTGATTCTCAAATAATATTTTTCAATTGTTTTACTTGAAGATTATATAAAAGTATGAAAATGTAAAAATACACTTATAATAATATTAATTTCACTTTAAAATAAGAATATTTTAATAATCTTAAGACCCTGACTGAGTTGGTATCCCAAGCCAACCATCCATGAACTCTAGTTAGAATAAGTTATATCATTCAAGAATACTTTAATGTTCTTAATGACAAACAATTGACGAGGGTAATAAATATAACTTTATTGATGTAATATGATAAAACTTTATTTTATGCACAATTTAATCTTTTATTTTTTTTGATATCGTACATATTTCATATATTATTAATTAGTTTCAAACCATAAATTTCATTCTTTATTGTATTTTATTTTTAAACACATCTTTGTAGTCAATATTTAAGAGTTTTATTGAGTTGGTGTTACCCTCAACCAGGTCACCAACTTAGTAATGTATTTACCAAAAGCCCCTCCATTTTAAGCTATTACTATATTTAAGTGTTTTAGAGTTACTGTCATCTTCAACTACATCATCAACTCAATTATGAACTTATAAAATTTATAATTAATATTATTATTTTTTTAATTAATTTATAAACTTTTATTTAAAAATGAAAATGGAGTCGCCACCACAAATTTGATTGTTTTAATAAAATTTTTTGATTTATTAAAACAACGATTTTGGTCTATGAAATTCGAGAAAACGGATTCGGAAGTCGGTTACATGCGAGGAAGGATTAGCACCCTCGTAACTCCCAAAATTAGTACTTAATTGATTAATTAATGTCTTAATGTCGAATGCTAAAAATTTGAAAAGAAATTAAAATACGATCCTCTTTTTATTAATGCCAATTTAAAAACTTGAATAAATGGAAACGATTGTTAAAGACCCTCTCGTCTTGAGATATCAAAATATCACATCCCGTAAATTAAGACATGGTACTTTGAACCCTCGAGAATAAGCTTGCCTTTAATTTTTATTTAAAATTCATGTATTCTGAAAATTAAAAGAATATTTGGCTATTTAGGTTTAATGAGAAAATCGAAACCCCGTAAGTTAGGATACAATTTCTCGAATCTCCAAAATGCAAATTATTACTGATTTTTAAAAAAAATTCCTTTTTATGGATTTGGGTGAAAGTTGATTAAATATTTAAAAATAACATACAATAGGTGATAAAATATTATAATAATAATGATGTAATTACAAATATGAATTCAAGTTGCCATAAATAAATAAATAAGGCGATAGAATGAAAAATGCATGATTAAAAAAATTAGCAAACATGACATGAAAATATTTTAAAAAATAACAAAATAAACCAACTAAAAGCGACAATAAATAACAAGTGTGGAAATTGAAAGGGTATAAAAAATTTAAATTTTTAAGTTAAAAAATGAAGTGATAAAAAATGTAAATGACTAAATAAATAAATAGTTTATAAAAGTTGAAAATTAAAAAAAAAAGAGGAGTTAATTGGAATTAAAAAAAATCAGAGTCTAAATTATAAAAAATATATGAATAAACACAAAAAGGACTAGATTGGAACTTGAATGGAATTTAAGCGGCATAAATCGGGATAAAAATGAGGTAAAGGACCATATTGAAAAGCGCAACTAACATAGAGAGACCAAATGGGGAAATATCCCTGTCCCTCAAAACTCATAGTTCCAGAATGGACCAAAATGAAATAAAAATGAAATTATAGGGCCAAATTAAAAAATAAAAAAATTGAATTGTACAATAATTAAAAAGCGAAAGGACCCATAAAACAAATAAGACCATTTGGTCTAAAAACACGCAGACCTTGACTGGAGCAGGCATAGTTCCAGTAGGGACCAAAATGAAATAAAAGCAAAATTATTGGGCCAAATTAAAAAATAAAGAAAATTGAATTGTAAAATAATTAAAAAGCGGAAGGACTCATAAAGCAAATAAACTATTTGGTCTAAAAACATGTGGACCTTGACTGGAGCGGGTTGGGTCAACTCGTTTCACACCAAAAGAATGTCGTTTAATGTCAAAGGGTACTAAGCAAAAACAGTGCCGTTTTGTTCCACTATTTAAAATAAATTTTTAGATTTCTTTTTTCATTTTTAACATTCTCCTAAAAAAACAAAAAAAAACCTCTCAACCCTTTCTCCCTCTCCAGAATTCGGCTAAGGGTCCGACCATTAGCCACCGCGTGGGCCACTGGTCACCGGCGACGGCGCCACCATCTGCGATGGTCGAAAAAAGTCAAAACCTCCTATTTTTTTCCATTTCGACTCTTTTGAACCTAAATCCAAGTGCAAAACTCCTCAAAATATTAACAAAAAAACCTCAAGAAAACCAAGAAACCTTTTTGTTTCAGGCCACCTATCCTCGGAGGTGGTTACCTCAATCGTTCACAGTGTTGAAAACTCAAACACTATGTGAGTCTTGTCTCCTTTTTCCTTTTTTTTATTTTCATATATAAAAAATAAAATAAAATAAAATAAAATAAGAACTTAAAATGAAAATAGAAAAAAAATCACCTTTGAAATTTTGTTTTCTGTCTTTATTTTCTAATGTGTGTAAAAAATTTACAAAGGAAAGGTTGTGGCTTTTAAAGCCAAGTTACAAGACTTCTCCTTTCTATTTTTTTTCTTTTCCCTCTTGTTTCTACTGTCTTGCGTTGATTTCTTGCAGGTGGCATCAGACACGTGTGACGGTGGGGTGCTGACATGGGAGGAGCGGTGACAACTATATCCCTAGGATTTCTTTTGGCTGAAAATGTTTTAGGTTTTTTGGGCTAAGGTTTAGTTTGGGCCAGGGGTTAATTTGGGTTTATGATTTGGGTTTGGGCCATTGATATGAAAATGGACTGTAATTTTTGGACTTATTTTGGTTTTTTTTTAAATTCTGTTTATTTTAGGGTCTTGGGCCCGGAAAATTTTGAGCCCTTACAATTGCCCCTTTTTGTTCATTGTCGTGTAACGAGAATGAAGCAAAGACTGCAAAAAGGATCAAATTTACATGGGCTTGCAGAATCTCGACCTCCTAGGTGCTTCTCTTCTTCAAGTAGCTTCGCTCTAACCTACTGCAACTTTAGAGGCGTAGGAGTTGTTGCTTTAATCTACTCTACTGTAACTTCAAAGAGATGAGATTTGTTATCTTCAATATGCTCTACTGCAACTTCAGAGAGAAAAGATTTTTGGCCTCAGTTTACTCTATTGCAACCTCAGAGAGATAAGATTTGTAGCTTGTCTTCAATCTGCTCCACTATAACTTCAAAGAGATAAGATTTGTTTATTTTTATTTTGCTCCACTACAGCTTCAGGGAGATAAGGATTGTGGCTTTAATCTGTTCTAATGCAACCTCAGGGAGAGAGGATTCACCATGATAGATTTGATCTGACCTATTGTAACTTCAAAGGAGGATTTGTGACTTGTAGCTTTAATCTATTCCACTACAACTCCTGGGAAATAAGATTCGCATCCTCAATCTACTCCATTATAACTTCAGGGAGATAAGATTCACCATGATAGATTTAATCTGATCTACTGCAACTTCAGAGATATAGGATTTGTAACTTGTAGCTTTAATCTATTCCACTACAACTTCAGGGAAATAAGATTTGCATCCTCAATCTGCTCCACTGCAACTTCAGGGAGATAAGGTTTGCTATGATATATTTGATTCGACCTACTGTAACTTCAAAGATATAGGCTTTGTGACTTTAATATGCTCTACTGTAACTTTAAGGAGATAAGATTCGTAGCCAGCCTTCAATCTACTCCGCTACAACTTTAGGGAGATAGGATTTGTTTATTTTTATCCCGCTCTACTGCAACTTCAAGGAGATAAGACTTGTTATGATAGATTTAATCCGACCTATTGCGATTTCAGAGGTATAGGACTTATTGTTTCAATCTACTCTACTGCAACCTTAAGGAGATAAGATTTGCCATAGTAGATTTGATCCAACCTACTATGACTTTAGAGGTATAGGATTTATAGCTTTAATCTGCTCTAGTGCAACTTCAGAGAGATAAGATTCGCTATCTTCAATTTGCTCCACAACTTCAAGGAGATAAGGTTTGGTAGCTTTAATCTACTCTACTGCAAGTTTAGAGAGATAAGATTTGCTATCTTCTTCAATCTGCTCCACTGCAACTTTAGGAAGATAAGATTTATAACTCGTAGCTTTGATCTGTTCCACTGTAGCTTTAGGGAAAAAAGATTCGCCATGTTGACTTCAATCCGTCCCACTGCAACCTTAAGGTATAGGATTTGTGGTTTCAATGATATGTTATACTATTTTATAGGGAACATGACCTGTAGAATCCATTTCATGGCCCTATTTATTCCAAATGATTAGGATGTCATGATCAGAATGAATCAAGTGCTCCTAACTAGATGTGAATGAATGATTTTTGCATGAATACAGAATGTCATTTTTCGAGAATGATCTTTTTTTAATGTTTGGATTGGCATAGCTCGTTGTTCATCAAAGCTCTATCACTGACGTAATACCCTGCTTTCTTTGTTTAGCCGGTATCCTTGATAGGAAACTCGAAGAAATAGTCACAATTTGGGCTATTCTGTCCCCAACGTTCCCAACTCTTGAATTTGGTTAGTTCTGACTAGTGGTCCTGCTTCAGGTCTTTGTACCATTTAGAAACTTTTAAAGTAACATGCAAAACCTCTCTTATGTGAATATTATTGTAATAGGCCCATTTCGCCTGGGCCCAATAACCATACAAATAAAAAAATAAATAAATAAATAAATAAATAAACCAAAATATAAAAATCCAAATTTAAAGGCCAAAATCCAATAAACCAATGTCCTTTTACAAATAAATGGCCCAAATCCAAAGCCCAACTAAATAATTTTCTGACCTAAACCCTAAAACCGGCTAAAGCCTGAGCCAACCTAAACTATCTAAATTTATATGGCCCAATTCTATTACAGGTCCAATGGCCCAATCTCAAAATTAGCCCAAATGGTCCGAGCAACTTGAAACCTTTAGAAACCCTAGGTTTCCTGTGCTCCTACGAACGGCCTTGACATGTCTGCAGCCTCCGTATGGTGCTAGAACCTACAAGAAGAAATCAATAACAGAATCCAGATAAAGGCAACAGCAAATGACAACAAAGATAACCGACAGCAGACAAATAACAGAAAAGATAAAAATTATTTTGTAATTTTTTTTATTTCAACTATATAAAGCCAATTGTAAACACTATAAAATTTTACGCACAGATATGAATATACATCAACCAAAAAAAGAAATCAAAATTTGAAAGGTGATTTTCAATTCTGATTTTCTTTAGTTTTTTATTTTCTTTTGATTTTATTTTCTTTAGTCTTTCATTAGGATTCTTACGCATTTTAAAACGAGGGATATACCTTACAAATGCGCCATCGGATTCCAATCTACTTCGTCGAAGTCGAAGCTTAAAGGGGATTTCATGGCTGAAAATGGCAACCCTTGAAGCTTGAATCTGATTGTCACCGTTTATGGTGGCTGATTGGTGTTTGAGGGAGGGGTTTTGGGATCGGCTAAGAGAAAAATAAAAGGGGAGCTAGGGTTTTAAAAAATGGTCGATTATTTCTATTTTTTTAAAGAAAATATTGTTTTTATAGATCGCGTGAGACGACATCGTTTGAGGCCTTTTTCAGTGGCCTTAAAATGACATCGTATAGGCCATTACTCGATTCGACCGACCCGATTCCCTCAAGATCCGCGTGTTTCTGCGATGAAGGGATATTTGCGTGTCTGGTCCCTTTTTTTTTGTGCCAACCTTTGATTGGACCTTGTTTACATTTTCGTTGTTTTTTTAATTAATCCCTGGAATTTGTGCGCCATTTCAAATTAATCCGTGTTTAAACGCCGTGTTTTGGGATTTGGGACATTTGCATTTTTGGTCCCCTTTTATTTGTGCGCATTTTATTCTTGTCCTTGACTCTGTTGTAGTAACTTTATTGGTTTGTAAATTGTCCTTTTGATTTTATTTTTATTTCAATTCAGAATTTTTTTATCAGTTTCTGTTTTTTATTCTTTGTAATCCTTTTATTGTTTTAAATTTATTTATTACTCGTCTTTTTTAAAAATTATTTTAACAAGTTATTTTGAATTATTTTATTAATTCTACATTGTTTTAATTTGTTTTTATACTTCCATTTGTATATATTTTTAATTTTTTTATTATATAGTTATTTATTTTAAAATTCTCTTTTATATTTCTTTGTTTTAAAAATTTATATGATTTGTATTTTAAACACTCTTATACATTATTATGTTATATATATATATATATATATATATTATATTATATTAAATTATTTTTTATTCTATGTATATATTATTGGTTTCATATTATTTTATGTATATATTTTCTTTTGAATTTATTTATGTATATAATTTATTCCTTTTAAGGACCCTATTTTAAATTATATATTTTGTTTATTTAAAACACTTTCATATATTATTATTTCTTTTATATATATTATTTATATTAAGTTTTTCATTGCATGTATATTATCATCTTTAGATCGATATATTTTGTTTTAAATTACTTTGTACATTCTTTATTTCAATTTTTTTTTTCATAATATCTATTTTAAAAATCATTTATATATTATTATGTTTATTTTTTATTTCTTTATATAATCTATTTCAAACCCTATCATGTATTGCTTATTTTTGAATTTTTATACATTTCATTTATTTTTTTTAATCGTTTTTATATCGTGTTGATTCCAAATTTTCCTTCTTTCACATTATTATTTTAATTTTATTCATCCACGTTTGAAGCTTGTTACATTTTATTTATTTTAATTTATTTTTAATTAAGTTATATTTTTAGTTTTCATTAGTCTTTGATTATTAATGTTAGTTTTTCAAAATAAGATTGTGAAATTATTGTTATTGTATATTTCTAATTGTATGTTCATATTGTTATCCTTGTCATTTATTTGTATGATGTTGTATTCACATATTATTATTCCGTGCTCGATACTATGCTTTTGTCTCTTATTATCGAATAGTGATTCAAATTCCAACGTATTTGGGCCGATTTTAGTTGTTTCATTTTTTATCCCAAATAAACTAAATAAACGCATTTTGGGTTGGTTTTAAAATTGCTCATTTGAAAGCTTTTCAAAACAAGGCAATGTTTCATGTTTAGAAATTCGAGAAATTGTGCCCTAACATGCTGCGTTTCAGTTTTTCATTTGACCAAAAAACTAAATATCCTTTTAATGCATGAGTTTTGGAAATTATGAGGTGATCTTGGTTTCGAGAGTTTTAAATATCGTATCCTAATGTATTGGACGTGACATTTTATTCTTTCACAACAAGAAAATTCTAAATTCTAACTCTAATTATTTAAACATTTTTTAAAGGGATTGTATTTTAAGAAAAAACTTTTCAAATTTTTGGCATTAGTCGTTAATTAATCAATAAGGTACCAATTTTAGGCGTTACGAGGGTGTTAACCCTTCCTCATGTGTAATTGACTCCTGAACCTGTTTTCTTAAATTTTGTAGACCAAAATCATTATTTTAATTAATCAAAATATTTTATTAAAATGATCAAGCTTAAGGTGATCCGATCACACCTTGAAAAAAGATTGGTGGCTACTCCATTTTCGTTTTAAAGTCGATCCCCATTTTTCCAAAAATAAAAATAGTTTCGACAATTATTAATCCATTAATCGTTATTTTAATGAAAAATGCTTGAAAAAAGACTGTCACAATGGATAAGAAGGAATTTTATTGGGAGCAAAGCTTGAAATGAATAAATTAATTAAGATAACAAATGTTTCTAAGATGAATCAGATGAAAATAGGTGCCCCAGATATCGTAGCATGAGCTTTTCCGTACAAACTCATCTATGACCCTTTAAACTTGATGCGTGTTTAGAAGATCCAGAGTACTTTGTTAATGCCCCAAGACAAAGCATCCCTCATTCTTATTAATTTAGGAATAGCAAAACTAACGCATGCCCTATCTTTTATCAAAAATTTAAATTGCCCTTTTCTTGGGTTTTCAATCCAAAACCTTTTTGGTCTTAAGGTGCCCTTTGAGGGTTTTCGCCTTGGCCTCTCCCTTTTTTTTAGGTGAAGTATTTCTTTACTGAATCTGAATTCACGGGATTGGGCAAGTTTTTGCCATCCATCTCTGTCAAAATCAGAGCTCCTCTAGAAAAGGTCTTCTTTATCACATAAGGTCCCTCCTAATTTGGAATCCGTTTTCCTCTAAAGCCCTTTTGTATGGAAAAGATATTTTTCAACACTAAGTCTCCCTCATGGAATTTTCTAGGGCGAACCTTTTTGTTGTAAGCTCATATTATTCATTTTTGATACATCTAACCATAAAGGATAGCTCTCAGCCTCTTTTCTTCAATCAAGTTTAGCTGATCATATTGGGATTGGATCCATTCTGCCTCATCCAACTTTAACTCTGACAAAACTTGGAGAGAAGGAATCTCAACTTCAATGGGCAAGACGGTCTCCATTCCATAAACCAATGAGAAAGGTGTTGCCCCGGTAGAGGTTCTGACTGACATTCGATAGGCATAGAGGGAAAATGGTAACTGCTCATGCCAACCTTTATAAGTCTCAGTCAGTTTTCCCATCATCTTCTTGATGTTCTTATTGGCCACTTCTACTACACCATTCATTTTTGGATGATATGGTGACGAGTTATGATGTTTGATCTTGAATTGACTGTAGACATCCGCTAACGTATTATTGTTCAAGTTCATTGCATTGTCTGATATGATCCTTTCTGGCATCCCATACTGACATATGATCTCTTTCTTCAAAAATTTGCTAACTATTGATTTTGTGACATTAGTATATGAAGCGGCTTCCACCCATTTAGTGATGTAATCAATGACCACAAAGATAAATCAATGCCCATTTGAAGCTTTTGGCGAGATCGATCCAATGACATCCATGCCCCACATAGAGAATGGCCATAAAGAAGTCATGACATGAAGAGGTGAATGAGGTACATGAATTTTGTCTCTATAAATTTAGCACTTATGGCATTTCTTAGTACAACTGACAAAATCCCCTTTTATGGTGGACCAACAGTACTCGAATCTCATGATTTGCTTGGCCATTGTAAAACCATTAACATGTGTTTCTCAAACACTCTTATGGACCTCTTCCAAGCTTTTCTTAACATCAACAGCGTGCACACGTCTTAGTAACCCAGGCATATCTTGATACGACCACACAAAAATATATTTGAATTCTTGGAATAACTTAATGACGTCTTGCTTTGTCTCTGCGGCGATATAAGCTCTGATCTTCACCTTTTTCTTTTCTCCTAAGCTCACAATTTCCACTGATTCTTTGTAAGGTAGGATCTGTTTCTCATCTTATTCTACCATCTTTAACAAATCAGGAGATAAGCTGCAGTCTTGATTATCTTTAAAGTCCCGAGGTTCCTCTGGACACATATCTTGCTCAAAAGGAAGTTCTGAGTCAATAGCAATGTCACTCATATAATTGATATCTAGAGACCTGTTGTAGGAACAAAAGAAGACTCAAAGAACAAAAGAATATAGGAATATATATCTGTATGGTATGATTATGAATGAAATGGAATAAATAAAAGAATATTTGCTCGAAGTGAGACATAAAGATTCATTTTATGTGAAATAAAGATATTAGACATAAGCCTTTTTCACAAAAGTATCCCTACTGCTCCTAGGCTTAGAGCAATAAGGGTGTTTTGAACATTACTCTAAATTAGCTCTAAAAAAATATAGGGATCTCTTCCGCAGTCCAATTGTTCAGAACACTTCCAGGTTCATAAAGGTAAATGCTAGATAAATTCTCTTCCCTAATTCCTTCTTCGGATGTGGCGTTGATGTTCAGATTTTCCACCATTCCTTTCAGGCATTTGACCTCTTCAAAAAAAATTCAACTCTTTTGATTAATTAGGGTCTTTTTGTAAAACTTAATGCATATGATGAAATGTAATGCAAATGAATGGAGTGAATGCAAAAAGAGGCATTCATTCTGATTCAATTCTATTAGAATAACTTTTCTAGAAAACGAATCTCTTTACATGAAACGGATATTTATATATGGCCTTGCCCTAATACTCAAAGCAATGGCATTGACCCTTTTCTTTATATCCAGATGTTAAGATCAAATCTCACGAATTTTTCAATAGATGTCTCTACTAGCTCCTTTTTGCTTGATCCGGGCTACAACCCATTTCTCACTTATCCCCGCGATACTCGTTAGCTTCTTTAAGAGAATCAGGATGTTGACGGCTCTCGCATAATCTTCGTTGGCTTGAATCCTCGAGTAACGAAGCAAAGTCGTGTACTCTTTCATCAGACTATCACCCTTCTCGTTGCGTTTTCTCAAACCATATTCGGACGGTCGCATTATCCTCCACTTTATCAAGAAATTAATTTTGCATGACAAAGCTCTCTACTTAGCAACTGAACGTGAATCAATACCTTTTTTATGATGAAAATGCCATGCAATCACAGACAAAGCAAAACAAAACAAGACAGTATCATACAAAGCTGAAGCAAGCAAGAAAAATAAAACACCTATTTGGGTAACCACTAGGGTTTAGTGTGGCTCTACCTAGGGTAGGCTTTCGAGGGCTCATTATATGCGGTTTGGTTCTAAAGTCAAGGGTACCTGAACTGGTAGATTTCTTGATCCTCACCCATTATAGGCTCATATAGACCGAGTTCAGTTTAGGGGAATACATTTCCCTATGGCTATACAGAGATGAAAATCTCACGAAGACATAGGTACCGATTATCCCGAAAGCGATCCACTATTCTATACGGAGGTGAAGACTTCACGAAGGAATAGTTTCTCACTCCCACTTAAAAGGTTAAAATTGACCTATTATGAAATGTCATATGTAGAGATATATCAAAAGGCTCAAATAAAAAAAGTAAACATATTATGACTAAAACCACAAAAATGACGGATGAAATGTAACGATCGTAACTTTAAATCAGATTTTTAATTTTTGACAAAAGACAGAAAATAATCAATTCGTGGCTTGACTTTCTTATTTTTTCCCCAGCGGAGTCACCAAGCTATCGAAACCATTTTTTTAAAAAGCGTCGACTTTTATTTAAAAACAAAAATGGAGTCGCCACCAATCTTTTTTTGTGAGGTGTGATTGGATCACCTCGTAATTTGATTGTTTTAATAAAATGTTTTGATTTACTAAAACAACAATTTTGGTCTACAAAATTTGAGAAAATAGATTCAGGAGTCGGTTACGTGCGAGGAAGGATTAGCACCCTTGTAATGCCCAAAATTGGTACCTAATTGATTAATTAATGTCTTAATGTCGAATGCTGAAAATTTGATAAGAAATTAAAATACGATCCCTCTTATTATTAATATCAATTTAAAAAATTGAATAAATCAAAACGATTGTTAAAGACCCACTTGTCTTGAGATATCAAAATATCACATTTCGTAAATAGGACACGATACTTTGAACCCTCGAGAATAAGCTTGCCTTTAATTTTTATTTAAAACTCAAGTATTTTGAAAATTAAAAGAATATTTGGCTATTTAAGTTTAACGAGAAAATTGAAACCTCGTAAGTTAGGATACGATTTCTCGAATCTCTAAAATGTGAAATATTACTGATTTTTAAAAAATTTCTTTTTTATGTATTTTGATGAAAGTTGACGAAATATTTAAAAATAACATACAATAGATGATAAAAATATTATAATAATAATGGTGATGTAATTACAAAGATGAATACAATATTAATAATCAAGTTGAGATAAAGAAATAAATAAGGCGATAGAACGAAAAATGCATGATTAAAAAAAAAAGCAAACGTGACATGAAAATATTTAAAAAATAACAAGTGCACAAAATAAAACCAAATGAAAACGACAATAAATAACAACTGTACAAATATAAAGGGTATAAACAATTTTAATTTTTAAGGAAAAAAATAAAGTGATAAAAAAATAAATGACTAAATAAATAAACAGTTTATAAAAGTTGAAATTTTTTTTTAAAAAGAGAGGATTTAATTGGAATTAAAATAAAATTTAGAGTCTAAATTATAAAAAAATAGATGAATAAACACAAAAGAGACTAGATTGAAACTCAAATGGAATTTAAGGGGCATAAATCGAGATAAAAATGAGGTAAAGGACCACATTGAAAAGCGTGAATAATATGGAGGGACGAAATGGGGAAATATCCCTGTCCTCTAAAACGCATAGTTCCAGTAGGGGCCAAAATGAAATAAAGCAAAATTATAGGGCCAAATTAAAATATAAAGAAAATTGAATTGTAAAATAATTAAAAAGCGGAAGGACCCATAAAGCAAATAGACCATTTGGTCTAAAAACAAGCTGAACTTGACTAGAGCGGGTCGAGTCAGCCCGTTTCACACGAAAACAACGCCGTTTAATGTCAAAAGGCACTAAGCCAAAATGGCGCCGTTTGGTACCACTATTTAAAATAAATTTTCAGATTTTTTTTTTCATTTTTAACATTCTCCTGAAAAAAATAAAAGAAAACCTCTCAACCCTCTCTCCCTCTCCAGAATCCGGCCAGGGGTCCTGCAATCAGCCATTGCGCCGACTGCCGGTCACTTACGACGGCCTGCAGTCTGTGGTGGCCAAAAAAGTCCAAAACCCCCTTTTTTTTTTTTTTCCATTTTGACCCTTTTGAACCTAAATCTAAGCCCAAAACACCCTGAAATATTAACAAAGACACCGCAAAAACCCAAGAAACCTTTTAATTTCTGGCCACCTATCCTCGAAGGTGGCTACCTCAACCGTTCACGGTGTTGAAACCCAAACACCAAGTGAGTCTTGTCTCCTTTTTCCTTTTTTTTTTATTTTCATATATAAAAAATAAAAATAAAAAATAAAATAAAACAAAACAAGAACTTAAAATGAAAGTAGAAAAAAAAATCACCTTTGAAGTTTTGTTTTCTGTTTTTATTTTCTAATGTGTGTAAAAAATTTACAAAGGAAAGGTTGTGGCTTTTAAAGCCAAGTTACAAGACTTCTCCTTTCTATTTTTTGTCTGTTTTCTCTTGTTTCTACTGCCTTGCAAGTGGTGTTAGACGCGTGCGACGGTGGGGCGCTGACATGGGAGAAGCGGTGGCAACTTTAGCCCTAAGGTTTCTTTTGGCTGAAAATGTTTTAGGTTTTGTGGGCTAGGGTTTAGTTTGGGCCTGGGGTTTATTTGGGTTTGTGGTTTGGATTTGGGCTATTGATATGTAAATGGATTGTAATTTTGGGACTTTTATTTTGGTTTTTTTTAATTCTATTTATTTTGGGGTCTTGGGCCTGGGCACGTTAGGCCGGGTTTGGGGTGTTACAGTATTTTTCACCTAGCCTATACTCAATTTAAAAGAAAATATTTTTAATATAAAATGGGTGTGACAAAATCTAGTTATATATGTGCTTTTCATATATTATAATATATGTTTTCAAATAAAAAATATAAATAGTGGGTATAATTGTAAGACACATTGTACTCATAAATAAAAAATATAAATTCGAAGCTTAAAAAAAAATTGCGGCAAACTCTAAAAAGAAGATGAAGGATACCATAAAAGTAAAGATATATTTATTATAATTTGATTACATCAATTGGTTGAATTATGTATTTCATTACTCAATAATCAATTCGCTTAAACTATTATAACTAAGTTTAAAATTGATTTTACTAGGGGCCTATAGCTAGGGGCATCGGCTTGACCGAGCCAACTCAACCTACATCATCTGTTTCTATTGAGTTTTGCTCCACCCTACCCCAAAGACCTGTCAATGTTGTTAAAATTGAAATATTTATTTTGTTGGGGAAGACTTAACAGTAGAAAAGTAAGTCAATGCTAAAGTGATATATGACTCCAAAAACCAAATTTAATGTCGACGTTTTTTTTTTTTTGTTTTTTTTATGTAAGACGTTTTGTTGTTTTCAAAATAGTTGATAAGCCAATTAAGGAGAATGTCATAAAATTAGAGTTAAATGTGTATTTAAGTCAAAGAAAATAAAAGAATAATAATGAAATTCACCTAAAAGAATAATTACAAAGACTAGATGAAAAATTTGACCTAAAACTTTGTTTCAAATGATGTTATTAATGTGTTACGTCAGTTTTTTTTAGAGAGAGAAAGATTAAATGAATTTGGAATACCACGAAATTTGTATCTCTTTCCAATAATTTAATACCATTTCAATAATTTCATATTGGAAAAGATCAAATTCAAAATGATAAGTCAATTTTTTTAATGAAAATACTGACATTAGATGATTCAAAAAAAGATACAAGTTTTGTGGTATCCTAATCTCATTTAATCCTTTCTTGTATAGGGGATGTAGCGACGTAAAATTTGCTTGGTCGCTAATTGAGGCGATTTATTGAAAATTTGAAAACCGAATATCGATTTTAAAAAAGGGAGTCGCCACCGATCTTTTTTCTAGGTGTGATCAGACACCTAATAAATCCTCTTTTTTCAAAAGAAAATTTATTTTTGAATAAAGAAAAGGAAGGCCAAGTTTAGGTCTACATCAAAATTCCAGAGGAAAATAGGGTTCGGGAGTTGGTTATGTACGAGGAAGGTATTAGCACCCTCGTGACGCCCAAAATTGGTATCTCATTAAGCGCGTGTTGTCTTAATTTTCAAAAATACGAGTTCAATTTAATATTTAATCGTGATCTGAAAAACGAGAATTTTTAAATTTTTTGATTTTTAGAAGGACGTCCCGTCTTTAATAGGAGCCAATGATATTCACCCAACATAGCGATGAAATCAACGATCTAATGTTAAAACCGGTACGTTGCCTTATTTATTAATTAAAAACATGAAAAAAAATATTTCTAAAATGATAAAAAAACTAATAAGATTATTGAAAAAAATGCAAATAATGATACGATTAACGAAGAACATTAAAATAATATGAGAATATTAGAAGAATAATAACAATAATATTTACAATAAAAAGAAAAGAGTAAAAATAATGTTCTAATAATATAATAAAAGAAATCATATATTTGTAATAATAGTAGAAAATACTATTATGTACATGAAATATATATATATATATATGTTAATAATTATAATAATAATAATACTAGCAATAATAATAAAATACAAAAAGCAAATATAATGTAATAATAATATTAAAAAATAAAGTAATAAATAATAATAGTGAAAATAATAAATATAATAGTAAAAAATGTAATATAAAAAATAATACTAAATATAATATAATAATAATATAAAATAATAATAGTAGTAGTAATAATAATACTAAAACTAATAATAAATATAATAGTAGTAAAAATAAATATAATAATATTATATAACAGCAAAAAAATAATATTTAAAAATAAAAAATGGCAAAAAGGACGAAATTGGAATCAAAATGGAGTTCTTGGGGCAAATTCGGAATAAAAAGGAATAAAGGGGGTCTTATTGCGATGCGCGAAAATAGGGGAGGACCAAAAGGGAAATTTTTCCTTCCCTTCAAAACGTAGCGCTTAACACAGGACTAAAATGAAAATGGAATAAAATCTAGGGGGTAGATTCAAAATAAAAACAAATTTAATTACAAAACGACAAAAAAGCGGAAGGGCTAAAAGTGCAATTAGCCCTTCCGTCAAAACACGCAGATCCTATGTCTGGAGCGGGTCGGATCTTGGGTCGATGGCTCAAAACGACGTCGTTTTTGGGTGGGGGGTCATGGCACAAAACGGTGTCGTTTTGATTGGCTATAAAAGCCATCTTTCTAAAAAAAAAAAATTCATTTTACCATTTTGAAAGAAAAAAAAAAGGAAAGGGGATGGGATTCTCTCTGGACTCGATTCCAAAGTTCAGCCGAAGGGCCACCGTTACTACCACACCTCTGCCGCCGCCGGCCGTCTTACACGGCGGCCGGAGTTTGGAAAAAGGGTAAAAATTTTCTCTTTTTTTATTATTTTTAGTTTATGTATATATGTAGAAACAGATTTAAAAATAGAAAATAAAGATAAATCGAAACCTTAGCCCATTTTTGCCTTTGTTCTATTCCTCTTCCACTTGCGAGTTGCGTTTCTGATTTTTGGGGTGTTTAAATCTCCTTTTTGATGTTTAATCAATGCGGCTTTTGGTATTTGAATCTCTATTTTGCTCTTATTTGAATATTTGGGTTTTTTATTCATCAAAATCGTCGACCTGTACAATGGTTTTTTGACTAGCTTTTATAGCCATTTACAAGCATTTTTTATCAATTTCTATCTTTTCTCTTCTTTTCTTGTAGGTGCAAGTGGGTAGTGCTGCAGTGCAAGTGGCTCTAACAGTGGCAGTGGTGGCAAAGGCAAGTGGCCAGGTTCGGGTGAAGGAGTGGTGGTCAGTGGGCAGACCCTAGGTGCGCCGCACCTAGGGTTAGAATTTTGTTTTTTTTTTTTCTGATTTTTAGTGTATTTGGGCTTGGGGTTTCAATTGGGTTTGGGCTATTGTTGTAGAGGTTGGTTTAGTTGGGCTGATGTTGGTTTTGAATTGGGTCTTTAATGTAATGGATTTTGGGTTAATTTAGTGCTAGGTCTGTTTGGGGTTTAGTTTATGGAAATAGGCCATTCGGGTTTAAAATTGGGTCTGCTGTAAATAGGGACAAAATTGGGCTATGATAGGGGTATACCTTTAAGATAAATTATTATAAGGTAACAAATGTATAATATTGGTGACCTTATATTTACTTTAAAAGATTGGTGACCAAAACTATAATTTTAAGCAAACATAAGTGATAGAATTTGTGATTTTCCACTTTTTTCAATTTGAATAAATTTTTGTTCTACATTTTAGGCATAATGATAAATTTAGTTTTAACATTTTTTTCATTTTACCTCAAATTGTTTTATTGCTATAGCCCTCAACAGTAACAAATTAAAAAATTAATTTAACCTTTATGAAAAAAGTGCACCAATTGTGCACTCAATGATTCTAAAAAAATCAATTGACCTCTTCATTTAACAAAAACTGTGAGCTGAAACCGTTGATTTGACTAATGTTACGGACAAAAATCACCAAAAGTTGTCACATGATAGTATGATAATATGGCATGCCACATAAAAAATAAAAAATATATTTTAACAAAAAATAATTATAAAATATTTTTAAATTTAATTGCAACAACCTTGAGTAACATCATCCACAAAAGCTTGAAGGTTCATATCCATAGAACCACCTCTTGGCGGCTCCTTCGCTAACCTTTTTCATTTCTCAACATTTTTCTTCACTTCCATCCCTTTTCTCTTCATCCCCCATCACCAAATCCAAGTGTAAGAGGCCCATTTTGCCCAACCCATTACAAAACAAAAAAAAAACAAAAATAATGATAAAAACATTAACAGTCCATTTTACAAAAAGCAGGCCCGATTTACAAATGGCCCAAGTTAAACAAAAAAAAGTCCAAAGTCCATTTTTTACAAAACAAAATACCCAGCCCAAAATGAACATAACCCAAAACCATTAAGCCAATCCAAACCCAAACTAAACCTAGCCCAATTAAAACCCAACATCAGTCCAAAATCTAAAAATCCAAATGGCCCAAAACCCCAAAGCCCCCCAAAAGAAAACACAACAAAAAATAGGGTTTTAGAAAATCCTAGTTGCAGCCCCTATCTGCGCATGTTGTCAGCAAGCCATTCCAGCACGCATTCACTGGCCTCTTACACCTCTGCTTCACTGACAACACCTAAAACCAAAGAAGCACGCAACAGAGGCCAATAAACACAAGAAGGCAACGAGGAAGAAAACAAATGGCAGCATAAAACAAAACAAAAACAAACAAAATAGGATCTTGTAACTCGACTTTAAAAGCCACAACATCCCCTTTGTATTTTTACGCACACTTACAAATCAAAAATACACTGAAGTTTAAAAGGTGCTATTTTGTTTTCTTTCGTTTTCTATTTATGTTTGTATATATTTCTTTTTTTTTTCCTTTTCTTTTCGGTTTTATTGTAACAAAAGAAAAGTATTGTAAAAGCCCAAATCTGCTCAGGCCCAGACAAATAAAACAGAAAACAAATAAATAAATGTTTATTTATTTTAAAACAGTCCAGTTTACAAAGCCCAAACCTAACTAGTCCAACAGCCTAAACCTATCAGACCCATTTACACTCAAGACCCATTACTAAACAGACCCACCTAAAATCAGCAACCCGAAGGCCCAAACAGCAGAGGCCCAAATGATTTTCAGCTAGAATTTCCAACCCTAGCTCTTTCCTCGCGCCGCAACACCCTCTAGAACCTTCGGGGAGCGTTTGTTGGCCTTACGTCACTCTAGCTCCCAAATCGAGGCCCCATCAATGCACTGTCCAGAGACCTTTCAACGCACCACGACTCTTCACTCCAGCCACCGATTGCGCCACTGTCAGTGCACAAACAACACCGAGATCGTTGCTTCTAGCAACGCGCCACACTTCAACCTCATATCGCGCCATCATCGACGCACAGACGAGCCTTAAACCACCAAGATCCTCGCGATTCGCCTGCGAGAAAAGGAAAGAAAATCAGCAGACATGCGAAGCAGATATGGAAAGAAATCTTTGATTTCTTTCCAAAAACTTGTAATAGCTTGAGGCTATAAAGCCTTCCCTCCAACCTGTAAACACACACGGAGACACTTACTTATAGATACACAAATAGGCAGAGAGATAGATACGAATACACACAGAAAGAGAAAAATACAAACACCAACAGTGTATTTACCATACAAACAGAGAAATAAAAGTAGTTTTTCTTTCTGAAAGGTGATTTTTTTTATTTTTCGTATCTTATTTGCATGCAGATATGTATAAATCGTTTTTTTTAAAATAACGATATAAAAGAGGAGTAAAGGAAAATACCTAAAAAACCAACCGATTTAGCCCAGGGACCGCCGTGGGTGACGGCGCGTGGGCGGTGGCCATCCGCCGTTGCCAGAACTCAGGCGAGAGGACTGGAGAGAGCTTTCTGCTCTGTTTTTTTGAAAAAGAAGAATGAAATGTTTTTTAAATAGGTTATGGGCTTATATAGTAATCCCAGAACGGCACCGTTTTCGTTTAAACTAATAAACATCAAAACGGTGCCGTATAAACCCCAGGATCCGCGCGTTGACCCATTTACCCGGGGAGGATCCGTGCATTTTTAAAATTGGGTAATTTATTTAATTGGTCCTCCACATATTTTATATTTACAATTTCATTTTTATTTTATTAAAAATTTGCCCTAATTTTGATTTGATTTTAATTTGGTCCTGACAGTAGTTTTAAAATGGTATCTGGGGAACGACGTCGTTTTGGGGATTAGGGTTAATTACCGAAGGAGTCCCTCGACTGTCGACGCACATCTGAATTAGTCCAAGATTCATTTTTTTTTATTTTCAAATTATCCTTAAAAGTTTTATTTAATTTTTATTCTAATCCTTTTCCATTCTTTTTTATATATTTTCATTTTTTATATATAATTTATTTGCTTTAAAAATATTTATATTTTTATTATATTATTATATTATTATATTATTTTATATTTTATTATATATTATTTTATAATATTATTACATATTATTTATTATACATTTTTATACATTATTATTTACAAATATATTATTATATTAAATATTATATTTATTTTATTAATTATTTATTTATATATTATATATAATATCTATATACTTTAATATCATATGCTTTAAAATTATTGTATTATATACTATTTTTTTATATGTTATTATACATTATTTATTTTGAAATCATCATTAAATGTTATATTTTAATTTATATTATGTATTTATTTTGTCATTAATTACTTATTTTATAATTATATATATTTATGTAATTATTTTTATTATATATATTATTTCTTGTATATATCTTCTTATATTATTTATGAACTTCATGCTAATTTATAATTATTATTAAGTATTGTATTTTTACGTTAGAATCGACATGTATGTTGATATTATATTTTTTGTATTATTATTTTTGCATGTATGTTTACGTATTAAATTATATATCATGCATCATTTTTGTTTATAATTTATTTAAATATATGTTAAATCACTACCTTGCACGTTCATTATTTAAATGTTTTACTTATTCCTTTTTAATGCATGTTATATACCCTTGTATTTATGTTTTTAGATATTTGAGATTTGCCATGATTATGATTTCTTCCATGTATGTTAACTAATGTATGACATATATTATTCTTACTATATTGCCTATATTCATGCTTTTATTTACTTATTATTTCATATACTATCTCGTATGTTGTATTCCATAATGTTCATATATTATCCTCATACATTGATTAAAAATGATATTCCAAAGTTTTAAAAAATAAAAGGCAATGTTAATGTTTGGAAGCTTCGAGAAAGGTAGTGCCCTAACTTACTGGGTTGCAACTTTTCTCGTTGAGTTCGAATAGTCAAGCACCCTTCTAAGTGTTTTTTTAGTTTTCAAAATACGAACAACTATTTTGGGATTTCGAAACATTATGTCATAACTTACTGGATATAGCGTTTTGTTGTTTCAAGATAGAAATTTTCAAAAGACGAGCTTAGCTTTGAAGATTTCAAAAATATTGCGTCCTAACTTACTAGATGTAATGTTTTGACTCGTTCGAAATAATTTAGCTTTAAATTTTTTTAAAATTAAGACCTTCTAACTAAAAGAGGATTGCATCTTAAAACTTTTAAATTTCTGACATTAAAGACACTTGATAATCAATTAGGTACCAATTTTTGGGCATTACGAAGGTGCTGACCCTTCCTCATACGTAACCGACTCCCGAACCCATTTTCTTGATTTCGTAGACCAAAACTAATGCTTTCAAACAAAATGTTTTAAAGGTGATCCAATCACACCTAAACAGATTGGTGGCGACTCCTATTTTCTTTTTTTAAAGTCGACCTCATTTTTTCCAAACCCTAAAAAATGGTTTTGATAGCTTGGCGACTCCACTGGGGACCAATAAGAGAGTCAAGCCGTATAATTGATTATTTTTTGTCTTAATGTCGAAAATTTGAAAAATTTTAAAATACAATCCTCTTTCATTACATGTGTTTGAATTACTACTGTATATGTTTGTTATATTTTGGCACGCATTGCATTTACATGATCGTTGTGGTCACACCCTTAAGTGGGAGTGAGAAACTATGCCTTCGTGAGGTTTTCACCTCCGTGCAGGATAGTGGATCACTTTCGGGATACATCTGTACCTATGTCTTCGTGAGATTTTCATCTCCATGCAGTCATAGGGAAATGTATCCCCCTGGACTGAACTTGATTCAAATGAGCCTATAATGGGTGAGAATCAAGGAATCTGCTAGTTCGGGTACCTCAAACTTTAGACCTAAACCGTATATAGAAAGACCGTAAGAGTTAACCTACGTAGAACTGTACCTTAGTTGTTACCCTTATAGGTTATCTTTGAAGTTATTGATTATCATGTGATCCTGACTGTTTTCTTTCTTTTGTTGCATGTCATTTTGCATTTAAAAGGTATCGATTGATGGTCAGTTTCTAAGTTAGAAAGTTTTATTATGGAGAACGGACTTCTTGATAGAGTGGAGGTCAACGTTAATGGCCATAGATGGTCAGAGCAAACTTAGTTAGAAAAGGGAGACAGTCTAGCTGTGGGATATGTGTCAGAGCTGTCAGACTACACTCGCATCAGCGTCACACAGAATAATCTGCAGAAATTGAAGGAAATATTGAATCAGTGGAGCAATGAGACCAAACAGTCATTTTATGGTAATTACGGAGATCTGCCTTATTTGCTTGATAGTAAGGTAGATGAGCACTTGTTCCGAGCCATTGCCCAGTTCTGGAATCCAGCATATAGTTGCTTCACTTTTGGAGAGGTTGATTTGGTGCCTACTGTGGAGGAGTACACGGTCCTACTTCGTTGTCCCAAGTTTTAGACTGATAGGATCTATTCTCGGGCTACTTGTGTCCCAACTTTTTGCAAGAAACTGATGACCATTACAGGGATGAGCGAGCACTGGATCATGGCGAGCATTAAGCAAAAAGGTGAATGTAATTGCATTCCATGGGGAGCTTTGAAAGATTTGATCCTAACACATCCAGATGAGACGAAAAAGGTAGATTTTTTGCTTTAAGCTTGTATGGATTGATGGTTTTCCCTAGGGCCTTAGGATATGTGGACGAAGCAGTCACGGATCTTTTCCATCGACTCAGGAAACAGGTCACTTCTATTCCTGCGATTTTGGCAGAGACATTCAGGTCATTAAATGCATGTAGGAGAGCTAGTGTAGGCAGATTCGTAGGATGTGCGCAGTTATTATTGGCTTGGTTCTACAGTCACTTTCGGATGATAGATAAGGTTGTTTGTTGGGTTTTCTTTGAGGATTACTCTCCGTTGAAGGATATAGTGGCCTAATCTAGGAGGGATGATGTACTGGAGGAAAATTGGATAGCGCTACTTCAAAACCTTCAGACGAAAGATGTTGAGTGGAGGGCTCCATGGATGATTCCTGGTGAGATTCTTTTTTGATGTGGAAGTTTTGATTGGGTCCCTCTGTTGGGAATTTGGAGTGCTATTGGATACGTTCCTTTGCTCGTGCTAAGGCAACATGGATTGAGGCAGTTCGTACTAGCAACATATGGGCTGGCTCAGAGCGAGTTTTCGTATAAAGGAGCTGGCTATAAGAAGAAGGTTAGCGAGATTTCTAGTGCTTGGAGCAAGACTTATTGATTGAAGGGAATAGCTGTTAGCCCAACTATGACTTTAGAATATAGCGAATAGAGGAGTAGAAGGCTTAATGACAACATCCCTAAGCCAAACATGGAAGGCGCTCGACTGATTGAAGAGTACTTGCAAGTGATTCCCTCAGAATTGGAGATCATGAAGCAAGAGTTTGAAGAGAAGAATGTGGAGCTTGGGAGGAAGATAGAGAAGCTTGAGGAAGAGAAGATGTATTTAAGCTTAGATGTCGATGTTCAGAAGATTGAGGTTGAGAAAATGAGGAAAGAAAAGAGAAAGATTGAGGAAGACTGAGATGACTTGAAGACACAATACAAGAAGGTACAGTTGTCATTAAAAAGAGCTGGATTAGGAAAGTCTTCAGAGCAGTGGCAGCAGGAGGTTCAAGGGGAAAAGACCAAAGCCGAGTATTAGGAGAAGAAGTTTCAAGAGAGGTAGGCGCAGAATCAGGCCTTAGAAGAGGAGAATCAAGGTTTAAAAGTTAAGGTGACCGACCTGGGACGGCCTCTCCATCTTCATCGAAGTCATAGCTCTACGGTCGAGTTAAAAGCAAGCCTAAATAAGATTAAGGAGCTAGAGAGCAAGATCGAGGGATTGGAGTTGGCATTGCATGGCTGTGAGTCCTGGATTGAGCAGCTTGAGGCAAGAGAAGGACATTGGAAGGGAGAACTTCATTATTTGTAGAATCAAGTCAGGGGTAGAGACTACCTCATGGGAGAGGCCATAGTCCATATTTGAGAGATTGCTGATTATCTGCAGGACTTGGCTGTACAAGCTAATGTATTAAGTATGAAATATGAGTCATTATCAAGTAGAGGTCAAGAGTTAGCCTCGTTGTTAGGTAGAGTTAAGGCTTTGGGTATTAGGGCCAAAGCGCATTTGTAATCCATTCATATGTAAAGATATTTGCTTTCTAAATAAAGTTTTCTAAAATAAAATTGAATCGAGATCGATGCCTTTTGCATTCATGCATTTACATCACATTGCATCATATGCATTCAAAATTTTAGAGAGATCCTAATTAGTTAAAATATTTACAGTAAGAGTGAGAGAAAGTTAACCTGGAATCTATGCATCCTTACAGTACTCGCGCTAAGACTGAAAACATGGATCAAAGACTTGAACAGCTTCAGAGGGAAATGCAAGATCAGATGCAGGAGCAGTTAGCAAAGCTCCAATAAGAGATAAGGGAACAGATACTGGAGTCCCAAAGGAATATGATGGCTAAAATGGCTTAGTTGCTGAGGGCCACTGTTAAAGGAAAAGCCCCTATGGCCATTATTGGTGAGGACAGTAAGGATTATCCTCCAGGCTTTACCCCACCTCATGTGCCAATACAAAATGATGCACTTCTTAGGAGGCCATCTGTCACTATAATGCCTCAACATGGGTCAGTTGATACTGGGATCCCCATGAATTTAGCAACTAGCTCAGGATGTAATTTAGGAGACACCCCTGCCAATGTTCCTGACCTAGATGTGGATGAAAGGGAAGATTTGAGAACCAAATCTGCAAGACAGTTGGAGGAACGTTGCAGATGGCTGGAGGAAAAATTCAAAACCTTAGAAATTGCTGAAGGGCATCAGAGAGTTGATGCTAAAGATTTGAGCTTGGTCTTAAATTTGGTGCTTCTACACAAATTCAAAATGCCAAAGTCTGAGAAATATAACGTGACTACTTGCCCAGAAGCCCATATTACTATGTTCTGTAGGAGAATGACTGGCTACGTAAACAATGATCAACTGTTGATCCATTGCTTTCAGGATAGTTTGGTAGGAGCGGCAGCTAGATGGTACAACCAATTGAGTCATGCCAGAATTAACTCATGGAGAGATCTTGCACAGGCCTTCATGCAACAAAATAATCATGTGACTGACATGACTCCTGATAGGATCAGGCTACAAAACATGGAGAAGAAGCCTAATGAGAATTTAGGCAATATGCTTAGAGATGGAGAGAGGTTACCATGCAAGTTCAACCACCACTTTTGGAGAAGGAAACTAATATGTTGTTCATCAACCTTAAAAGCCCCATCCATCACTCACATGATTGGAAGTACCACCAAAAGCTTTGCTGACATAGTTATGGCAGGAGAGATGATTGAGAATGCCATAAGAGGTGGCAAAATAGAGGGGGAAGCTGTCAAAAGATTGACCCCAAGGAGAAAAGATAATGAGGTAAACAACATGAGTAGTTTTAATTCGAAGGCAGTTACGGTGAGTCAGCCCAAAACAACTACGATTGGGCAACAAAATACCCAAAGGCAAGAATCTGGCACGAGACAGAACTCTGAGAGAATGCAATTTTACACCCATCCCTATGACATACCATGAGCTTTATCAAAGCTTATATGATGCGCATACCATAGCTCCTTTTCATTTGAAACCACTGCAACCCCCATACCCCAAGTGGTATGATAAAAATGCCAGGTGTGAATACCACGCTAGAATATCAGGACATTTAATTGAAAATTTTACTGGTTTCAAAAAGGCAGTAGAGAGGCTTATCAAGAAGGGGGTTGTAAAATTTGATAGTACTCCTAATACTGAAAACCCGTTGCCAAATCATGGTGATCAAGGAGTAAATGCCATTGGAGGAGCTGATGTAAGAAAGTCCAAAGAGAACATTTTTGAAGTAAGGATGCCAATGAGAGAAATTTGGAAAGAAATGTTGAAGAGGAAAATGTTGATTTCTGAAGGAAGAGGAACGAGGAACTACTTTGAGTTCCATGGAAAAAAAGGTCATGAGATCCAGTATTGTGATGAATTCAAGGCCTTGGTGCAGGACTTTATGGATAACAAGGAGCTACAAATTTTTGAGGGTAGTTCTTATGAAAGACAAATATGCATGTTGGAGGGTGAGCAAAGGAGTTCAAAAGACAGGCCAAGGATCATTATTTCTCTATCAAAAAATAGTGAGATAAAGGCACAAGCAGCACCTAAGGTCATTATCCATAAACCCACTCCTTTCCTTTATAAAGATAACAAGAGGGTACCATGGAGTTATGACTGTAGTGTGACAATGCTGAAGGAGGAAAATATAGCTAGCACACTAAGGACGTACAGATTGAAGGTTCCCATACAAGGAGCGGGATCCGTTATGACGCAGGAGGCGTCAGAGTGGAGCTCATGAAAATAAAAGCCTTTAATATTGGGAAGGAGAGAGAGGTTGAGGTGCCTGTAAACGAGCCAGTGAAAGAGGAAAAAGCTAGGGAGTTTCTAAAATTCCTGAAACATAGTGAATACAGCGTGGTTGAGCAGCTACGCAAACAACCAGCTCGCATACCGGTACTAGCTTTACTTTGAGCTCTGAGGTACATCGTGAGGCATTGATAAAGGTGCTCAATGAGACGTATGTTACTAATGACATATCTGTCAACAAGTTGGACCGTTTGGTGAGTAACATAAGTGCTGATAACTTTATCTACTTCAACGATGATGAAATCCCACCTAGAGGCATTGGGTCAACTAAGGCTTTGCACGTCACCACTCGATGCAAAGGATACACACTCCCAAGTGTGCTCATTAACAATGGGTCGGCCTTGAATGTCCTGCCATTGGCTACACTAAATAGGTTGCCCATGGATAGCTTGCACATGAAAACCTGCCATAATGTGGTAAGAGCATTTGATGGTACAGAAAGAAAAGTGATAGGGAGGATCGATGTCTCTTTAATGATCGGGCCAAACGTGTATGAGGTGAATTTTTTGGTAATGGATATTAAGCCCTCTTAGAATTACGTGTTGGGGAGACCATGGATACATACAACAGGGGCGGTGCCATCGTCATTGCACCAAAAGTTGAAGTTAGTGACAGATAGACAACTAGTGACTACCAACGCAGAAGAGGACATCATAGTGGCAGTTACTAGTAATGCACCTTATGTGGAGACTAACAAAGAGTCCATTGAGTGTTTTTTTCGCTCTTTGGAATTCGTCAATGCGACATTCATTACTGAAGGGAATGAGATACCGGTGCCTAAGATATCCAGAGGTACGAGGATGGGCCTACAACTGATAGTGGGGAAAGGAGCCTTGCCAGGAAAAGGATTGGGAAGATATCTACAAAAGGGAGTTCAAGTCCTAGAGTTAAAAGAAAAAAGAGATCGCTTTGGCTTAGGTTTCAAGCCAGATTATAAACAAAGGAAGAAAGAAATCGAGAAGCGTCAAGAGAAAACAAGGGCGCGCTTAAATGGAGGAGAAGTGGGATGAAAATCGATGATGTTCCCTCATATATCCCAAACTTTCATATACTTGGAAGTCATCACATCAATGCTGTACATAACGAAGGGTCTGAACAAGGAAACCTGGAGGGCATTCACCCTTATGAAATGGGAAGCTCTTTGAACAATTGGACTGCAGAGGAACTTCCTGTAGTTTTTAGAGATTTTTCAGAGTAATTTTCAAAACACTTTTGTTACTCTAGAGCTTAGGAGTAATAAGTTTTCATTTGTGAAATAGGCTTATGTTCAGATATTCTTCTTTCAATAAAACACAACTTTTGTCATCAATTCGAGTGCATATTGTCTTAATCTTTTATACCGATTAATATTCCGTTATTTAAAAAAAAATTCTTTCAATTTTTCATTTCATTCATAGCACATAAACAATCATCCTTAAATCCATTCATTCTTTGTACATCTTTTCGTATCTCGCAGGTCCTTAGATATCAATGACATGAGCATTGATATTACAAATCCTGATTTCTCTAATGAGCAAGACATGTGTTTAGAGGAACTTCAGGATTTTGAAGATGATTAGGATTGTGATGTGTCTCCAGATCTGTTGAGGATGATGGAACGAGAGGAGAAGCGAATCTTGCCCCATGAAAAAGAGGCAATAGAGAATGTAGCCCTAGAGGAAGGGAAAGAAGTGAAACTTGGGAAGCACAAAGCTAAAGAAACAAGACGAAGCCTTGTCGAGTTGCTGCCTAAATTTAAAGATATTTTTGTATGGTCATATCGGGATATGTCAGGATTGAGTACTGATATGGTAGTACATCGTCTGCCCATAAGACAGGATTGCAAGCCAGTCCAACAAAAGTTGAGAAGAATGAGGCCAGATATTGTGCTGAAAATAAAAGATGAAGTAAAGAAACAATTTGATGCAAGATTCTTGCAAGAAGTCAAGTACTCCGAATGGGTGGCAAATATAGTGCCTGTTCCTAAGAAGGATGGGACGGTACGAATGTATGTTGACTATAGAGACTTGAACAAAGCCAGCCCAAAGGATAATTTTCCTTTGCCACATGTCAACACCTTAGTGGATAATACAGTAGGATATTCGTTGTTCTCCTTTATGGATGGCTTCTCGGGGTACAACCAGATAAAAATGCATCATGAGGATATGGAAAAAACTACTTTCATAACCTTGTGGGACACCTTTTGTTATAAGGTAATGCCATTTGGGTTGAAGAATGCAGGGGCAACATACTAAAGGGCCATGGTGGCTTTATTCCATGATATGATGCATAAGGAGATTGAAGTGTATGTTGATGATATGATTGCTAAGTCTCGAACAGAGAATAAGCACATTGAAGTTTTGAGGAAACTGTTCCTGAGATTGAGAAAGTTTCAGCTAAAGCTTAATCCGGCAAAATGCACATTTGGAGCTAGATTAGGAAAGCTATTGGGCTTTGTAGTCAGTGAAAAGGGAATAGAAGTTGATTCAGACAAGGTCAGAGCCATACAAGGATTGCCTCCACCACAAACTCAGAAGGAAGTTCGAGGTTTTCTAGAAAGATTGAATTACATCGCTCGGTTTATTTCACAACTAACTGAGAAATGTGATCCTATTTTTCACCTCCTTAGAAAACACAATCAGGGTACTTGGGACAAGGAATGCTAGAATGCTTTTAAAAGAGTCAAGCAATATTTGCTAAATGCTACTGTACTTATCAGTGCTCAATAATTCTATAGGATGCGTGTTTGGTCAACACAATGAGTCAAGAAGAAAGGAGAAAGCGATATACTACCTCAGTAAGAAATTCACTGAGTGTGAAATGAGATATTCACCGATTGAAAAGTTGTGTTACGCTTTGATCTGGACGACTCGGAGATTAAGGCAATACATGCTATATCACACTATTTGGCTTATTTCAAAACTCGATCCACTAAAGTACATGATAGAGTCAACATCATTAAACGAGAGAATGGCAAGGTGGCAAATACTGCTTTCCGAATTCGATATAGTCTATGTGACTTAGAAGGCTATAAAAGGAAGTGCGATAGCAGAATTTTTGGCTAGCAGAGCTCTAGAAGACTATGAGCCATTAAACTTTTATTTCCCTAATAAAGAGGTGATGTGTATAACAACCACTGAAGAGTATCCTTGGAAGTTAAACTTTGACAGAGCGTCCAATGCGGTAGGAAATGGAATTGGGGCAGTCTTAATATCCCCAAATGGAGATCATTATCCATTCACATGCAAATTGGATTTTGACTGCACAAATAATATGGCTGAGTATGAAGCATGCATCATGGGGCTTCGAACGGCCATAGAACGAAAAATTAGGATCCTGGAAGTATATGGGGACTCTACATTGGTAATCTACCAGCTTAAGGGTGAATGGGAGACAAGGGACCCCAAATTGATCAATTATCAAAAGGTAGTTTTGGGGTTACTTGAAGAGTTTGATGACATTACTTTCAGTTACCTCCCACGTGACGAAAACCAAATGGCAGATGCTTTAGCAACTTTGGCTTCTATGATTAAAGCAAACAAAGAGGAGGAGATGAGGCCAATTCAGATGAGTATCTTTGAAGCTCTAGCTAATTGTTATAACATTGAGAAAAAGGAAAAGGATGACAATCCCTGGTATCGGGATATATTACGATATGTGAGAGATCGTAAATACCTTGAGCAGGTGACTAAAAATGACAAAAGATATTTGAGGAGGTTAGCTTGTGATTACGCTCTGGATGGGGACATCCTGTACAAAAGAAGAAAAGATCAAGTACTATTGAGATGTGTCGACGCAACAGAGGCCAAGCTAATCTTAGAAGAAGTACATGAAGGTGTTTGTGGGACACACGCCAATGGTTTCATAATGGCAAGGCAAATTATGCGGTTCGGCTATTATTGGTCTACTATAGAAGGATATTATATTAGCTATGCCAAGAAATGCCACAAATGTTAGATTTATGGGGATAAGATTCATGTACCGCCTTCACCTCTACATGTTATGACTTCTTCATGGCCTTTCTCCATGTGAAGCATGGATGTCATTGGGCCAATTTCACCAAAAGCTTTGAATGGACATCGGTTTATCTTTGTAGTCATTGACTACTTCAAAAAATGGGTAGAGGCCGCTTCATATGCTAATGTTACTAAATCGGCGGTGAGTCAGTTTTTGAAGAAGGAGATCATTTGCCAATATGGGATGCTTGAGAGAATCATATCAGATAATGCATTAAATTTGAATAACAGCACAATTGCAGAAGTCTGCAGCCGGTTCAAGATTAAACATCACAATTCTTCTCTATATAACCCAAAAATGAATGGGGCAGTGGAAGCGGCTAATAAGAATATTAAGAAGATAGTGGGGAAAATGACTGAGACATACAAAGATTGGCATGAAAAACTACCGTTTGCACTTTTTGCCTATCGAACATTTGTTAGAACCTCTATGGGGACAACCCCTTTCTCATTGATTTATAGGATGGAGGCTGTTTTACCAATAGAAGTAGAAATTCCTTCTCTTCGGATTCTGTCAGAGATAAAGTTGGACGAAGCAGAATGGGTTCAAGTGCGATACGATCAATTGAACTTGATTGAAGAAAAGAGGCTAAGGGCCATTCGTCATGGTCAAATGTATCAGAGGCGAATGATGCGAGCTTATGATAAAAAGGTTCGTCCATGAGAATTTCATGAGGGAGATCTTGTATTGAAAAAGATTCTTCCCATACAGAAAGACTTTAGAGGAAAATGGATGCCAAATTGGGAAGGGCCGTATGTTGTGAAGAAGGCTTTCTCTGGTGGTACATTGATTTTGACAGAAATGGATGGGAAAAATTTACCCAATCCAGTTAATTTAGACTCAGTCAAGAAGTACTTTGTTTAAAGAGGAGAGAAGCCAAGGTGAAAACCAGCAAAGGGCGCTTTGAGACTTCTATTGCAAAAAAAAAAAAAAAAGAGGGGCCAAGGTGAAAACCCGCAAAGGGCACCTTGAGACAAAAGGGTGCTTTGAGTTGAAAACCCGAAAGGGCGGCTCAAAATTTTGAAACGCACACAATGACATTGCTACATCTGATTCAGTAGAAAGTGGAGTATGTCATATACCGAGGCATCAACAAAGTACTTCGAATATTCTAAACACATATTGAACCCAAAGAAGTCTTCATGAAGTTTGTATATAGGTGTTCAGGTGGCGATATCTAGGGCATCTGACTTTTGTCCTGTTTGCTATCTTTGGATTCTTTTTCTTCTTGAAGATATGCTCTCAGATTGATTTCCTTTATATTCTTGATTATTTATTTAAATTTAACTATTTTCAGGATTAATTCATTCGTCTTCCATTATTCTTAAAGTGTGTTGTATTGAAATAATGATAGATGAACTAAATTTTCACAAATGAAGTTTTACATATTACTCTGGAGATTTCTAGATAATACAAGAAACTAAAACATAACAATTGTTTAAGGAATTCCCATTGAATAAGGATCGGAGGTCTATGAGAGAATTTCCTCTTCAGTCCAAATGATGATTGGATAATTCGATCCTAAGGTAGGATCATTTCATAAATATCTCCAGTGGGTCGTAACATTCGGAAATGGTACAGTGGACCAAATTGATGGAGAAGATTCAAAGCATAGAAACAGAGTATGATTGGTACTGTAAGTGAAACAAAGATGAAACTTGAATGAATGAAGACGTCCGAAATAGGAGTCATTAACATTTTGCATCATAATTAGGAAGCATTTGACTCATTTCGATCATGGCATCTTAATTATTTAGCATAAGCATAAATTCCAGGAAATCAAATTTTACAGACGGATTCCCCAGTGGACAATGTAGCAAGATTGATTGGAACTACAACAGATCTTATCTCTCTGTATTCGACAGGGAGCAGATCGAAGACATAGCAGATCTGACCTTTATGTGTTTTACATCGAAGTAGATCTAAGATGACAGATCTTATCTCTCTGTATTCGACAGAGAACAGATCGAAGACATAGTAGATCTGACCTTCATGTGTTTACATCAGGGCAGATCCAAGATGACAAATCTTATCTCTCTGTATTAGACAGAGAGCAAATCAATGACATAGCAGATTTGACCTTCATGTGTTTACATCAGGGCAGATCCAAGATGACAGATCTTATCTCTCTGTATTCGACAGAGAGCAGATCGAAGACATAGCAGATCTGACCTTCATGTGTTTACATTGGGGCAGATCCAAGATGATAGATCTTATCTCTTTATATTCAACGGGGAGCAGATCGAAGACATAGTAGATCTGACCTTCATGTGTTTACATCAGGGCAGATCCAAGATAACAGATCTTATCTCTCTGTATTCGACAAACAGCAGATCGAAGACGTAGCAGATCTGACCTTTATGTGTTTACATCAGGGCAGATCTAAGATGACAGATCTTATCTCTCTGTATACGACAGAGAGCAGATCGAAGACATAGCAGAGCTGACCTTCATGTATTTACATCAGGGCAGATCCAAGATGACAGATGTTATCTCTCTGTATTCGACAGAGAACAGATCGAAGATATAGTAGATCTAACCTTTATGTGTTTACATTAGGGCAGATCCAAGATGACAGATCTTATCTCTCTATATTCGACGGGGAGCAGATCGAAGACATAGCAGATCTGACCTTCATGTGTTTACATCAGGACAGATCCAAGATGACAGATCTTATCTCTCTGTATTCGACAGAGAGCAGATCGAAGATGTAGTAGATCTGACCTTCATGTGTTTACATCAGGACAGATCCAAGATGACAGATCTTATCTCTCTGTATTTGATAAATGATAAATTATACATATTTTTACCTCATATTTAGCCTATATTTTGGATGAATTACTATCTATTTTATGAGAATTGTTGCTCTTAATCTTTCTTTTTCATATCTTATACTCAGGAGAGCATAGGGAAGAAAAAGAATGAAAAACGGGTCAAAACAAAAGAAAATGGGCTAAAATATGAAATCACACGCCCAAGGCAACACCACACGGCTGTGGCACACGGCCGTGATACATGAGACCTCCAACTACTGAGCCCCCGACAAACACGACCGTGCGATATATTGCCACGGTCGTGCCACACAAACAGAGAGCACCACGGCCTTTATTGAAATCACACGGCCGTGGTACACGGGTGTGTTCTAGTCGTGAGGAAGAGGAATTTCACTCGGATTAAGATGCTTAGAGGCTAAGAAAGGCTCCCCAGAACTCTATATAAAGACCCTAGGAGGCAACTCTAAAAAAAGACACTCTTTTCTCCCAAAAAGGAGCGTCATATTTCTACCAACACAAGAAGTGAAAGCAAGGGATTACTCAAAGGGAAGCCGATTGATTTATCCCAGAAGCCAGAATTTTACATCAAGACAGAAGATCTCCCTAAATTCCTTCAAAGGTTTTTGGGTTCTTTTATGTTTTGTTATTTTATATCTTCTGAGATGTTTTCTTTATTATTTATGAACTAAACCCCTCAAATACTTGAGGGGGATGAAACCTAAGACAGATCTTGTTATTTATTCTTGAATTATATGATAAATACTTGAATTGTTCTTAATTATGTGTTCTTCATTCTTGATTTAATAATCCTAGGTATTACTTCAAGAAATTGATACGCTTAGGCAGAGGAGCAAAAGTCCCTGTTTAAGAATAGATCTACCATAATTAAGCAGAGTTGCATGCAGCCCTAGACATAGGGCGACATAAATCTGTCGGATTAGGGTCAAACCTAATAAGGGGATCCATAGATCAATGTAATGCAACCTAGGGTGTTAATTAATAAATAAACTTAGTTAATAGCCTAGGCGTAGTTGTTATTAGCCTCGACAGAGGGATTAACATAAGTTAGAGATCTCTACGGATCAAGTCAAGTAAATAAATCGTCTAGCTCAAGAAGTTAATAACAAGTGAAGTCTAGGTGGATTCCTCCTTAAGTATTGCTCATATCAATCAGCTTTTCCTGAAAGTCTTTCCTCAATTTACTTTTTGTGCACTTTTAGTTAGTTTTAGAATTAGTTTAAATCAACTCTCTTTATTTTTAGGCTAGATAATAGAAAGGAAGTAAGTAGTAGTAATTCTGGTTCCCTTGGTTACGATAACTTGGTCTTGCCACTAAACTATACTATTGTTCGACAGGTGCGCTTGCCTTTAAGGTCGTGATATTAGTTAGTTTAGGTGTGATAACTTTTTATAAATCTTATTACTTAATATCGTATAACCCGTATCAAGTTTTTGGCGCCGTTGTCGGGGAACTAAAATATTAAGAAAACTCGATTTCTATTACTTTAGCCATTACTTTATTTATTTATTTATTTATTTTCAGTTTTTATTTTTAGTTTTTTATTTTATTTACTTTTATTTTTAAAATTTTCTTTATTTATTCCTTCTAGGTATTTCTAGTTTATGACCAGAAACAACCCGGCAGGGCCATTACTTTTTGACGAAGATTTAGAAGCAACAGTTTGCAGAACTCGCAGAGAAATCAGACGAAGCTTACATTATCCAGAACAAAATCAAACGCAAGAACCGAAACCTACTGAAGCAATGGACGCAAATCAAAATATTCAACCACCTCCAGCATTACCCGCAGAACCAAATGGAGCACCTCGTACTATGTACGATTATGCTAAACCTAGTTTGGTTGGTACCCAAACTAGCATTATTAGACCTGCAATTGCTGCTAATAATTTTGAATTGAAACCTAACACTATTCAGATGATTCAACAATTTGTTCAGTTTGATGGTTTACAAGATGAAGATCCCAATTCCCATTTAGCCAACTTTTTGGAATTGTGCGATACATTTAAAATTAATGGCGTTTCTGATGATGCCATTCGTCTCCGGTTATTTCCATTTTCTTTAAGGAACAAAGCCAAACAATGGTTGAATTCTCTACCACGAGGCTCAATCACTACATGGGAGCAAATGACGAGAAATTTTTACTTAAATTTTTCCTCCAGCTAAAACAGCTAAATTACGAAACGATATCTCTTCTTTTGTGTAGAAGGATTTAGAAACACGATGCTTGGGAGAGATACAAAGATCTTTTAAGGAGATGCCCACATCATGGATTACCACTTTGGCTACAAGTTCAAACATTTCACAACGGTTTGAACCTATCAATAAGACAGATGATCGATGCAGCCGTAGGCGGGACAATGAATAGCAAAACACCAGAAGCAACTTATGAATTTATTGAAGAAATGTCATTGAATAACTATCAGTGACAAGTCATGAGGACAAAACTGACGAAAGCTGCAGGAGTTTATAATATGGATGCTGTTGCTATGCTTACTAACCAAGTAGAACTTTTAAATAAAAAGATTGATAATTTTGTTGGTTCTATGCAGGCACAACCAGTAATGCAATGTGATGCAACGCAAGGAAATATATTCAACCCAGATTATCCATCCTATGGACATAGCATGGAAACGGAACAAGCTAATTATATGGGTAACAATTCTAGACCTCAAAATAATCCTTATAGTAATACTTACAATGCAGGTTGGAGAAATCACCCCAATTTTTCATGGGGAGGACAAGGAAATCAAAGACAACAGCCTCCTCTGGGATTTCAGCATGCACCACCACCACAAGAGAAAAAACTGAATCTTGAATAGATGTTTACCAAATTTATGGCCACATCAGAAATCCATTTTCAAAGCACTGAAACGGCACTAAAGAACCAGCAAGCATCAATTTAAGGGCTTGAGAACCAAATTGGTCAACTTACGAAATTAATTTTAGAGAAACCACAAGGTGGATTACCAAGTAATACTGAGCCAAATCCCAGAGAGCATGTCAAAGCAATTACTCTAAGAGATGGGAAAGTACTAACTGAACTGGAAAAGAAGACTACTCCAGAATCTTCAAGAGAAAAAGCAGAGGAATCCAAGGAAAGCACTCCACCAACACTCAAGGAATACAAACCGCCCATTCCATATCCGGCAAGGTTGAAGAAAGACCGCACAAATGCCCAATTCGGTAAATTTCTTGAACTTTTCAAACAGTTACACATTACCTTACCTTTTGTTGAAGCAATTTTACAGATGCCAAAGTATGCGAAGTTCCTTAAAGAACTTTTGACAAACAAAAGGAAGCTGGAAGAATTAGCCACAGTAGAACTCAATGAGGAATGCTCAGCTATTCTTCAAAATAAACTACCGGCAAAACTAAAAGATCTGGGGAGTTTTACTATTCCTTGTTTAATTGGTAGTTTACTCATTGATAAAGCTTTAGCTAATTTAAGTGCTAGCATTAATCTCATGCCCAAGAAAATGTTCAAGCAACTAGGACTAAGGGAACCAAAGCCCACGAGGATGAGTATTCAACTAGCTGATAGATCTGTTAAATATCCTAGGGGAATCATAGAAGATGTGCTAGTGAAGGTTGATAAATTTATATTCCCTGTTGATTTTGTTGTGCTTGATATGGACGAGGATATTAAGTACCTTTAATTTTGGGACGTCCATTCTTAGCTACTGCCAGAGCTATTATTGATGTAGGGGATGGTAAATTAGTACTTAGAGTCGGTGAGGAAGAGGTCATCTTTCAAATTTATAATGCTATGAAATTTTCTAAAGAACAAGACGATTCCTGTTATTTTGTTGATATTATTGATTATTTTGTTCAAGATAATTTTCAGGAATTTTCTCTCGCAGACACGTTGGAACTGTGTCTTGTTCAAGGTGGGGGGAAAGATGAAGCTACCCCTGAAGTTGAAGAACTAAGAAAAGAGTTAGATTCTAACGAAATCATCACAAAACACATAAGCTATGAAAATATAAAGATGAAAGATGAGTTAAGATAGAAACCTTCCATTGATGAACCCCCTAAATTAGAACTAAAACAACTGCTAGATCATTTAGAGTATGCCTTTTTAGGGGAAGATTCAACTTTACCGGGTTTTATTTCATCAAATTTAAGCCTTACAGAAAAAGAAAAGTTACTCCATGTATTAAGGGAACATAAGCAAGCCATAGCCTGGAAAATTTCAGATATTAAGGGGATTAATCCTTCTTTTTGCACCCATAAAATTTTAATGGAAGATGAATTTAAACCGTCAATGCAAGCTCAGAGACGATTAAATCCCAACATGAAAGAAGTCGTAAAAGCTGAGGTAATTAAACTTCTTAATGCAGGAATTTTTTATCCTATTTCTGATAGTTCTTGGGTAAGTCCCGTGCAGGTTGTTCCTAAAAAAGGAGGCTTGGCTGTTGTATCCAATGATAAAAAAGAGACAATACCTACAAAAACAGTCACTGGATGGAGAGTTTGCATTGATTACAGGAAGCTGAATGATGCCACATAAAAAGATCATTTTCCCTTACCTTTTATTGATTAGATGTTGGAAAGACTATCAGGACACATGTATTATTGTTTCCTAGATGGCCTCTCTGGTTACTTCCAAATACCGATAGCCCCAGAAGATCAAGAGAAAACAACATTCACATGCCCATACGGTGCGTTTGCTTATTGCAGAATGCCTTTTAGTTTATCTAACGCTCCTGCTACTTTTCAGTGATGCATGCTAGTTATCTTTAATGAATTTGTGGAAGACATCATAGAGGTATTTATGGATGATTTTTTAGTCTTCGGTAATTCTTTTCAACTTTGTCTTAATAATCTAAAATGTGTTTTGATAAGGTGTGAAGAGACAAATCAGTGCTGAACTGGGAAAAATGCCACTTTATGGTTCAAGAAGGTATTGTGTTGGGACATAAAATTTCTAGTAAAGGGATAGAGGTAGATAAAGCAAAAATTGAAACCATCAAAAAATTACCTCCTCTAATTCGGTTAAAGCAATAAGAAGTTTTTTAGGACATGCCGGTTTTTATCGCAGATTTATTAAAGATTTTTCTAAAGTAGCTAAACCGTTAACAAAATTGCTAGAAAAAGATGTACTTTTCAATTTTGACCAAGAATGCTTGAAATCTTTTAATATTCTTAAGGAAAAATTAGTCAATGCCCCAATTATGATTTCACCTGATTGAAATCTCCCTTTTGAACTAATGTGCGATGCAAGTGATTTTGTAGTAGGTGCGGTTTTAGGACAGCGAAGAGACAAGCACTTCGAACTTATCTATTATGCTAGAACTCTGACAGCCGCTCAAGCAAATTACATACCACAGAAAAAGAGTTGCTAGCTGTTATTTTTGCATTTGATAAATTTAGATCTTATCTGATTTTGTCAAAAGTCATTGTTTATACTGGCCATTCTACTCTTCGCTATCTTTTAGCTAAAGCTGATGCAAAACCTCGCCTAATAAGATGGATTCTATTGCTATAGGAATTCGATTTAGAGATAAAGGACAAGAAAGGAGCTGAAAATTTAGCAGCAGATCACTTGTCAAGACTGGAGAACATGCAGCCCACATGTCTCGATAAGATAAATGACTTGTTCATGCAACAGGTCCTTGGTTTGCTGATCCTGCGAATTATTTAATAGCTAACATAACCCCAAAAGGGCTGACCCATCAGCAAAAGAAGCGATTCTTTGCTGATGTGAAAAACTACTTTTGGGAAGATCCTTTCCTTTTTCGAATTTGTGCAGACCAGGTTATTCAAAGATGCGTTACCGAACAAGAAACGTACTAGATCCTAAATCATTGCCATTCAGGACCCACAGGAGGACATCACAGTGGAACTAGAACTGCTCATAAGGTACTCAAATAAGGTTTTATTGGCCTACACTTTTCAGGGATGCCAATAGATATGTGACTTCTTGTGATAAATGCCAGAGAACAGGTAATATTTCCCAATGTAATGAAATGCCTCAGAGCTACATACTTTCATGCAAAATATTTGATGTATGGGATATTGATTTCATGGGTCCTTTTCCTACTTCATTCGGGAATAAGTATATTCTAGTAGCAGTTGATTATATGTCCAAATGGGTGGAAGCCCAAGCCTTACCTACTAATGATGCTAGAATGGTAGTACGATTTTTGAAGAAACTTTTCTCTCGATTTGGAACACCTAGGATAATTATTAACGATAGGGGCACTCATTTTTGCAATACCCAGTTTGATAAAATTTTAAGAAAGTATGGAGTACACCATAGAACAGCTACCCCTTATCATCCACAAAACAGTGGCTAAGTCGAAGTATCAAATAGGGAATTAAAATGCATTCTAGAGAAAACGATAGAAACAAATAGGAGAGATTGGTCAAGAAAAATAGATGATGCATTATGGGCCTATAGAACTGCTTTTAAAACACCCATAGGTACATCTCCCTATAAACTAGTCTACGGAAAAAGCTGTCATCTGCCATTAGAACTTGAATATAAAGCACACTAGGCTATCAAATTCTTAAACCTAAACTTTAAACTTGCAGGTGAGAAAAGACTGCTACAGTTAAATGAATTAGATGAATGGCACTACAATACCTACGAAAACTTACAATTATATAAAAAAGCCATGAAGTGATGCCATGACAAACGACTGAGCCAACCTAAGCAATTCAAACCAGGTGATCCTGTCTTACTCTACAACACAAGGCTGAGACTATTTTCTGGAAAACTTAAGTTAAGATGGTCAGGACCATTCACTGTGAGTAAAGTCTTTCCATATGGCACCATCGAGGTAACTCACCCCAATCACAGTACTTTTAAAGTAAATGGCCATAGGCTTAAACATTATAGAGGTGAAAATTTTAAAGATAGGATGGAGGAGCTTCAGCTCCATGAAATCCCAACGTGATACATCCAGGAAGAGTCGAGCTTAGACTCTAAATAAGCGCTTCTCGGGAGGCAACTCGAGCATTAAATTGGTAAGTTTCTTTTTCTTTAAATTTTTGCATATTTTTACACCAACTAACCCTTTTTCGATGCAAAAAATAGGACCACATGACCATACCCACGGGCGTGTCTGAGGCCGTGTAGACGATAAAAGCCGAGACACAGACGTGCACTCAAGCCGTGCATAAATAGAGCAAAATTTTTCCCAAAACACGGGCAGCCAACAAATTGCCACGGCTATGGAACATGGCCGTGGCAATCCTATAACTTACACACGGGCCACCGATAAATCACCACGGTCATGCGACATGGCCGTGGCAACCCTGCAGTATCAACACGGGTTCATACAAATACACACGTCTGTGTCCTTAACCCGTGGAAGACACTGTCAATTTTCCCACGGCCGTGGAACATATCACACGACTGTGTGAAACACAAAGCACCGATCGCAAAAGACCATGTGACCCATCACAAGCTTGTGTGAGTGACGAAGAACCGATCTCCCACGGTCGTGTACAATTTTCCCACGGGCGTGCTCATCGAACCAGACGTGCCATAACCTCTAATTTTCAAAAAACACGGGCAAAACACGACTCACATGGGAGTGTGACATGCCCGTGTGCCCCAAAATATATAAATAAGAGGCCACTATTCATTTTCCCTTTGACTCAAACCCTAAAATTCCCTCACCCAAAGCCTCCCAAACCACCACCAGCACCGCCACAGCCCTCAAAACACCACCATACACAGACTCAGCAAACCTACGCCTGTGTAATCCCAAAGCCACGACCGTGCACACTCAATTTTGATTCTATTCTCTCAATTTTTCTCATTTATTTGTTAATATCTCATCTTCATTATATATATATATTTTTTATTTTTACTTTATTTTAATTGTTGATTCAAGCATGGAACTAGGAAAAATAGGATGAATAATCTAAAATAGTATAGAATATATTAGGATTGCATGCCACTTAATCTCATTTTTGCTCGCCATTTAGATTTTATTTTTTTGCCATTTAAACTCATATTTGCATGCCATTTTGTTATAATTTTAGTATATATACACTCCCATAATTCTTCATTTTATTTCAAATCAATATGATTAGATTCTACTATTTAGGTTAATCATCATTTTTTTTTAACATTGTCATTTTACTTATTATCTATCTAGTTTAATTTCAATATTTAGGATTAATGCTTTTGATATTTTATTTTAGATACCATGTCATCATCGCGCGCTAGGAAGGCTGCCGTCCCCGTCTCTAAGAAACGAAAGGGACCGGGAAGTTCATCATCGAGGCCTACCTCTGAGGCACGCCACCTATTCCTCACCTTTTCGCAGGACTCCCAGGAGGAACGCTATTAGTTAATCCGGGCCCGCATTATTTCTATGGGCCGTTGCATCGATTGGAAGGCCCTTGGGAAAATAAATTTGGTAGACAACGTCCGAGCCCTGTTGACTACCGACCCATGGGACCAGTTCTTTCGAATTGTAGAGCCCACTTACTTGGAACTCACCCTCGAGTTCTGCTCCACCTTCCACCTCCAGACCGTAATGAATAGATTCGACGATCCAGGCATGGTCCAATTCTGTTTAGGAGGTCTCGTACGACAGATGAGTGTTCCACAGTTTGGCTCGGCCCTCGGTCTTTATACCAAGCAATTCATGGCAGAGGATGACTTTCCCACCCTCTCCCATCGCATCCATATTCAGCCCATCGACTGTTGGAACGAGATTGCTCCAGGGAGGCAAGTTTATAACCCCAGCGTCAGCAAGGCGACCACCCTCGCTCCTTCTTTGAGGTACATACACGCTATTCTCGTTCACACTTTGATAGGTAGGCGGGAGAGTACAGGTGTTGTCAATACCCACGACGTCTACTTCCTCTGGTGCATGGCCAATGGACACACCATCGACCTCGCATACTTCATCGCACTTGCCATGCAGCACCAGACTGAGAGGCACCGGAAAGGCATCATATCTATGGGCCCTTACATCACGAGACTAGGCCATTACTTCGATATATTCAAAACTACAGCTCAGACATCTTCCTATACTTTCCTCAGCCAGATGTCCTCGCGGGGCATCCAGAGCATGCTGCACATGAGGATGATAAAGAGACGACCCAGTGGTGGCCACTTCCACTTCCGCCTTGTCCAGGAGGGCGAGGACCTAGAGGATATTGTTGATGATGTCCCACCACCACCACCGGAGAAGGATGAGCCCACCGAGCCACCACGCGCCAAACAACCCACCGAGGCAGCAGCCCCACATGCTGACATACACAAACACCTAGACCGATTTGAGTAGCAATGCTTCCGGCACCTCGATTACATCGACGCCACTTTAACGCACATCTGCCAGCACTTGAGCATCACCCAGCCACCGCGTGATCTGTCCGAGGATTAGATTTTTCTAGTCCTCTAAACTTTATTTTTATTGTTTATCTTATTTTTATTTTATCTTACTTTATTCTAACTTTTAGACACTAATCTTTATTTTCACTTTTTCCTTTAACTTTCTTTTCCTTTTCCTTTTTAGTTCTATTTTCTTTCATTTCATCTTTTTCATTATTTGAATTTTAGTATTTTTAGTATTTTGTTTATTTTATTTTTCATAACGGCAACCCCTAACAAGTAATCTCCATTGCCCCAAATTCCCCACGACTAATAAACCCTTTCGCAGTTTTAAAGGAACTTTCCACCTCAAATCTCTACGGAAAAGGGAACACTCTATAGCCACCACCACCTCATCTAAAAATTAGGGAGTTTCATACCCTTTCCTTATCTTTTGATTTTGTGCAGTAAAAGCCACTAATCCTTCTTTGTACATTGAGGGCAATGTACATCTTAAGTGTGGGGGGTAACTTACTTTAAATTTTTATCTATGAAAACCCTGAAATCTGATACATTGTTCTCAATCACATTATCTTCAATCTCCTATTAGGAATATATTCTAATTGAATTATAAATTCTATTGATAAGTTGAGAATTAAGATATAGGTGCTTGTACTCTGATTATTCAAACTTTAAAACATTAGGGAATCAAGCATGATAAGTTGAAATTTGTGAGAATCCCCTTTTTTGCATAAGTTATTTTCTTTAATTCTAAGTATTATCTTGAGATTTGAAAATTACAGGATTGAGATTTTGAGCCTTTTTTAGCATACTTCTTTCGTGCTCACCTTTTTGTTATTGCTTTGAGTGAGTCAATACTGATTTGTTATTCTAGAACTTGCTTTAATTATACATGTCAAGACCACATCATTGATTTGATATACCGAGATGATAAAGGTACTTAGGATTTAACCCACTCACTCCATAAAAAGCCTACCTCCATAAATTAACCCCTAGTGAACCCCGTTGAGCCTAACAACCTATTCTTTGACTCACATTCTAATTATTAACCAATAACCCATTTTTTGTTGAATTCTATTCAATTATTCTGACCCTTATTTTATCGAGAATTGAGTTGAAATTTTCATCTAGCTTTATTCTCTTTTCAGGTTGTAAAGTTTTAGTCAATTTATTGTATTATTGATGAATTGTTCCAAAAAAAAATGCATGTATTAATTTCAGTTGTAATCTATAACAATTCAAATAGTTAAGTTTTTGCATATTTCTATTTTAAAGCTACCAAGGCAGAAATGATAAAGAATTAGCTCGTGAAATATGTTCCAGTGATAGAGATTTTTCTAGCTAGATAATTTTTCAGTTCAATCTTGATTTTAACCTTTTCTTTTTCATCTTGTGAAAACACCTCTAACCAAGCCCTGTTACAACCACGAAAGACCTTTGGATCGATATATCATATCAATCTAGAGTGGTGGAGATGTGATTTTCTTGCAAGCCTATGGTAATAACTTTTCAGGTTGACTAGAGAGTGCTTAATTCTTGAACCCTAAACACTTCGAGTGGATAGAGTGAATCCTTAGTGAAGATGTCAAATTCTATTAATTAAAATGGAGAGATAATTACTTAGGAGAGAGGAGAAAGATTTATGTTTCAATGATAAAATTTTTAGCTTAGAATGTTTGAGTCTTTAATGTTCTTTTGATTGAATTCTCATTGTATGAATACCTGTAGATTAGTTTGAAACATTATTGATAAAGATTGTAAGTCGAGAAGAATGATTCTTTATTAGGGATTGAGATTTTGCTTGAGGACAAGCAAAGGCTTAAGTGTGGGGGTATTTGATAAATGATAAATTATACATATTTTTACCTCATATTTAGCCTATAATGTGGATGAATTACTATCTTTTTTTATGAGAATTGGTGCTCTTAATCTTTTTTTTTCATATCTTATACTTAGGAGAGCATAGGGAAGAGAAAAGAATGAAAAACGGGTTAAAACCAAAGAAAATGGGCCAAAATATGAAATCACACGGCCTAAGGCAACACCACACAATCGTAGCGCACGGTGGTGCTACACGAGACCCTCAACTACTCATACCCTGACAAGCACGGCCGTACGATATATTGCCACGGCCGTGCCACACAAATAGAGAGTACCACGGCCTTTATCAAAATCATACGGCCGTGGCACACGGGCGTGTTCTAGTCGTGAGGAAGAGGAATTTCACTCAGATTAAGATGCTTAGAGGCTAAGAAAGGCTCTCCAGAACTCTATATAAAGACCCTAGGAGGCAGCTCTAAAAAAAGACACTCTTTTCTCCCAAAAAGGAGCGTCATATTTCTGCCAACAGAAGGAGTGAAAACAAGGGATTACTCGAAGGGAAGCCCATTGATTTATCCCAGAAGCCAGAATTTTACATCAAGACAAACGATCTCCCTAAATTCCTTCAGGGGTTTTTGGGTTCTTTTATGTTTTGTTATTTTATATCTTCTGAGATGTTTTCTTTATTATTTATGAACTAAACCCCTCAAATACTTGAGGGGGATGAAACCTAAGACAGATCTTGTTATTTATTCTTGAATTATATGATAAATACTTGAATTGTTCTTAATTATGTGTTCTTCATTCTTGATTTAATAATCCTAGGTATTACTTCAAGAAATTGATACGCTTAGGCAGAGGAGCAAAAGTCCCTGTTTAAGAATAGATCTACCATAATTAAGCGGAGTTGCATGCAACCCTAGTCATAGGGAGACATAAATCTGCCGGATTAGGGTCAAACTTAATAAAGGGATCCATAGATCAATTTAATGCAATCTAAGGTGTTAATTAATAAAGAAACTTAGTTAATAGCCTAGGCCTAGTTGTTATTAGCCTCGACAAAGAGATTAACATAAGTTAGGGATCTCTACGGATCAAGTCAAGTAAATAAATCGTCTAGTTCAAGAAGTTAATAACAAGTGAAGTCTAGGTGGATTCCTCCTTAAGTATTGCTCATATTAATTAGCTTTTCTCGAAAGTCTTTCCTCAATTTACTTTTTGTGTACTTTTAGTTAGTTTTAGAATTAGTTTAAATCAACTCTCTTTATTTTTGGCTAGATAATAGAAAGGAAGTAAGTTTAGTACTTCTGGTTCCCTTGGGTACGATAACTCAGTCTTGCCACTAAATTATACTATTGTTCGACAGGTGCGCTTGCCTTTTAGGTCGTGATATTAGTTAGTTTGGGTGTGATCACTTTTTATAAATTTTATTGCTTAATATCGCGTAGCCCGTATCAGTATTAGACAGAGAGTAGATCGAAGACATAGCAGATCTAACCTTCATGTGTTTACATCAGGGCAGATCCAAGATGACAGATCTTATCTCTCTGTATTCGACGGGGAGTAGATTGAAGACACAGCAGATCTAACCTTCATGTGTTTACATCAGGGCAGATCCAAGATGATAGATCTTATTTCTCTGTATTTGACGGGGAGCAAATCGAAGACATAGCAGATCTGACCTTCATGCGTTAACATCGAAGCAGATCTAAGATGACAGATCTTATCTTTCTGTATTCGACGGGGAGTAGATCAAAGACGTAGCAGATCTGGTTTTCATCAAAATAGATCCAAGATGATTTAGCATCTTTGTATTAATAGGGAATAAATCTAAGAAGCCGATTTGGCGTCTCTGCGTTTGATGGAGAGCAGATCGAAGATATCAGCATGACAGTCTTGAGTTTGCAAGGAGCGAATTGAGGACTATGATCCGATAAGGCCGGGCAAATTTGGTCTTTCTATAAGTCTTTGCTCGATTCCTGTTACACAGCAATGAGCAAAGAGGGGCAGCTGTAGAAGCCCAAATCCGTCCGGGCACAGACAGAAAACAAATTAATAAATAAATGTTTATTTATTTTAAAACAGTCCAGTTTACAAAACCCAAACCTTACTAGTCCAACAGCCTAAACCTATCAGACCCATTTACACTCAAGACCCATTACTAAACAGACCCACCTAAAATTAGTAAGACGAAGGCCCAAACAGTAGAGGCCTAAATGATTTTCAGCTAGGGTTTCCAACCCTAGCTCTTTCCTTGCGCCGCAACACCCTCTAGAACCTTTGGGGAGCGTCTGTTGGCCTTACGTCACTCCAGCTCCCAAATCGAGGCCCCATCAATGCACTGTCCAGAGACCTTTCAACGCACCATGACTCTTCACTCTAGCCACCGATTGTGCCACCGTCAGCGCGCAAACAACACCGAGATCATTGCTTCTAGCAGCGTGCCACACTTAAGCCTCATATCGCGCTATCATCGACGCACAGACAAGCCTTAAACCACTGAGATCCTCGAGATTCGCCTGCGAGAAAAGGAAAGAAAATCAGCAGACATGTGAAGTAGATATGGAAAGAAATCTTTTGATTTCTTTCCAAAAACTTGTAATAGCTTGAGGCTATAAAGCCTTTTCTCCAACCTGTAAACACACACGGAGACACTTCTTTACAGATACACAAATAGGCAGAGATATAGATACGAATACATAGAGAAAGAGAAAAATACAAATACCAACAGTGTATTTACCATACAAACAGAGAAATAAAAGCAGTTTTTCTTTCTGAAAGGTATTTTTTTTTATTTTTCGTATCTTATTTGCTTGCAGATATGTATAAATCGTTTTTTTTAAATAACGATATAAAAGAGGAGTAAAGGAAAATACCTAAAAAACCAACTGATTTAGCCCAGGGACCGCCGTGGGTGACGGCGCGTGGAGCGAGTGGGCGGTGGCCATCCGCCGTTGCCAGAACTCAGGCGAGAGGGCTGGAGAGAGCTTTCTGCTCTGTTTTTTTGAAAATGAAGAATGAAATGTTTTTTAAACAGGTTATGGACTTATATAGTAATCCCAGAATGACACCGTTTTCGTTTAAACTAATAAACATCAAAACGGTGCCGTATAAACCCCAAGATCCGTGCGTTGACCCATTTACCCGGGGAGGATCTGCGCCTTTTTTTAAATTGGGTAATTTATTTAATTGGTCCTTCCGCATATTTTATATTTACAATTTCATTTTGATTTTATTAAAATTTTGCCCTAACGTTTTGATTTGATTTTAATTTGGTCCTGACAGTAGTTTTAAAATGGTATCTAGGGAATGACGTTGTTTTGAGGATTAGGGTTAATTACCAAGGAGTCCTCGACTGTCGACGCGCATCCGAATTAGTCCAAGATTCAGTCTTTTTATTTTCGAATTATCCGTAAAAGTTTTATTTAATTTTTATTCTAATCCGTTTCCATTCTTTTTTATATATTTTCATTTTTTATATATAATTTATTTACTTTAAAAATATTTATATTTTTATTATATTATTATATTATTTTATATTTTATTATATATTATTTTATAATATTATTACATATTATTTATTATACATTTTTATACATTATTATTTACAAATATATTATTATATTAAATATTATATTTATTTTATTAATTATTTATTTATATATTATATATAATATCTATATACTTTAATATCATATGCTTTAAAATTATTGTATTATATACTATTTTTTTATATGTTATTATACATTATTTATTTTGAAATCATCATTAAATGTTATATTTTAATTTATATTATGTATTTATTTTGTCATTAATTACTTACTTTATAATTATATATATATTTATGTAATTATTTTTATTATATATATTATTTCTTGTATATATCTTCTTATATTATTTATGAACTTCATGCTAATTTATAATTATTATTAAGTATTGTATTTTATGTTAGAATCGACATGTATGTTGATATTATATTTTTTGTATTATTATTTTTGCATGTATGTTTATGTATTAAATTATATATCATGCATCATTTTTGTTTATAATTTATTTAAATATATGTTAACTCACTACCTTGCACGTTCATTATTTAAATGTTTTATTTATTCCTTTTTAATGCATGTTATATACCCTTGTATTTATGTTTTTAGATATTTGAGATTTGCCTGATTATTATTTCTTCCATGTATGTTAACTAATGTATGACATATATTATTCTTATTATATTGCCTATATTCATGCTTCTATTTACTTATTATTTCATATACTATCTCGTATGTTGTATTTCATAATGTTCATATATTATCCTCATACATTAATTAAAAATGATATTCCAAAGTTTTAAAAAATAAAAGGCAATGTTTGATGTTTGGAAGCTTCGAGAAAGGTAGTGCCCTAACTTACTGGGTTGCAACTTTTCTCGTTGAGTTCGAATAGTCAAGCACCCTTCTAAGTGTTTTTTTAGTTTTCAAAATATGAACAACTATTTTGGGATTTCAAAACATTGTGTCGTAACTTACTGGATATAGCATTTTGTTGTTTCAAGATAAAAATTTTCAAAAGACGAGCTTAGCTTCGAAGGCTTCAAAAATATTGCGTCCTAACTTACTGGATGTAATGTTTTGACTCGTTCGAAATAAGTGAGCTTTAAATTTTTTTTAAAATTAAGACATTCTAACTAAAAGAGGATTGCATCTTAAAACTTTTAAATTTCCGACATTAAAGACACTTGATAATCAATTAGGTACCAATTTTTGGGCGTTATGAGGGTGCTAACCCTTCCTCGTATGTAACCGACTCCCGAACCCGTTTTCTTGATTTCGTAGACTAAAACTAATGCTTTCAAACAAAATGTTTTAAAGGTGATCCAATCATACCTAAATAGATTGGTGGCGACTCCCATTTTCTTTTTTTAAAGTCGACCCTATTTTTTCCAAACCCTAAAAAAAATGGTTTTGACAAGTATAGTTTTTTAAAATAAAAAAGAACAAAGAATAAAGGGACATACCTGAGGTAGCCACCTCCGATGAAAGGTGGCTGGAAGTAAAGGAGTCTCTTGCTCGTTCGGAGCCTTTCCATTTAAAAATCAGAAATTTTGGCTTTAAAAATGGGTTTGGTGTGAAAAGAGGAGCGAAATAGGGTTTTGGGCCATTTTTCAGCCACTACAAAAAGCGGTGCCGTCGCTGATGGCCGGCGGTACGATGACCGGAACCCTCGCCGCAGTTGCGCTGACCGGAAAGAATTAAGAGAGAATAGGGAGGCGTTTGAGAGAGTTCAAAAATTTTTTTTAAAGAGAGTGGGCTGAAATGAATTTTTTTAAAAAATGGGGCTTAAATACAACCATGAAATGATACTATTTCACAACCCCCCCCAACGCGCCTAAAACGGCGTCATTTTAGGTGAACCTGAAACCCGACCCAGGCCTTCAGGGGATCCAAGTGTTTTGTTAATTTTCGGGCTAATTGCGCACGCGATCCCTCTGCTTCTTGGGCTGTCTGATTTAGTCCTTTCTTTCATTTTTATTTTTTTAAATTTGACCCCATAATTTTGTTGCATGTTTCAATCAAGTCCTTGACCCATTGACGCTTTAAAAAGCAGACACATGTTCGGAGTTTGGGTTTTTTCCCCATTTTGTCCTCAATCCTTGCGCGCCTTTTATTTTGGTCCCTATTTGCTTATTTTCTTCACAGTTTTCATTTTTAATTTCATTTTATTTTGATTTTGTCCCAAATTTGTTTGATTTCAATTTATTTTTGCAAATCTACTATTTATTTATTCAATTTAAAATTTTATTAACTGTTTTATATTTAAAATATATATTATCTATATTAAACAGTGTTATATTATTTATTTTAAATTATTATATATATATTATCTATTTCAGATTATTTTTCTCATATATTATTTCTTTGAACCTTTTTTTTATATTATTTATGTTAAAGTTTTATACACTGTTTGTTTCAAACTCTTCTATATATATTATTATATTATTCTTTTATATCCTTTATTTTAAACCTTTTTTCATATATTATTTATTTTAGATTGTTTTATTATTTACTTTATTTCTTTCATATATTATATATTACACTTTTATATATGTATATATCATCCATTTTTAAATTGTTTTGTATATTGATTTTTAAACTTTTTTTCATATTATTTATTTTAAACTCACTTATTATCATTTTTAATTTTTGGTATCTCTTGATATTTAAAAAAAAAAAGAAAGAAAGAAAACAGAACTCACGGATTCAAAAAATTGATATCTTAAAATTAATTTGATCAGTGGTTTGTTGGCCTCGTGGGGTAGGAATAAAGATTACACTAGTTGGATGAGGAGGCTACAATAATTCTCGGAGAGTAACACCAACAATCGCGCTAGTTGGAAGAATTCACCCAAAGTAAAGCAGTGGCTAATTATAGAAAGGTCTGTGTATGTTAAAGTATCATTTAACTCCAAAGACTCCGCTTAAATGCAATATGATCCAGAAGTGTTCAACCTCTTATCCCACAAATCACTCACAAATTGTGGGAAATGTATAACCCTAAAGACCCGTCTTAAATGCAATGTGATCCAGAAATGTTGAACCTCTTATCCCAAGTCACTCAGGCAATTTTGTATTATTGACAGTTTAACTTTAAAATTTCATAAAATTTAAAAATTTCCCACAATTTTGTTCACGGTTGAATTATAAATTTCATACAATGGCTAGTCTTTTATTTCTATTATTTCATTTTTGCAGTGATGAAAGGTTTAAAACTATTCAGGTCATAAATTTGCATCATCCTATCCGTAATTTTATGAATGATGTCAAAAATATTTTAAAGCATATTTTCTATAAAATATTAAAATGAATTAAGTCATATTATTATCAAAGACGTAAAATAGATACGTGAATATAATATAAGAGGATACAATTATTTTATTTGAATAAACGATATAATACAATTCAATAATTCTCCATTGCTCCAAGTATAGTTGTTTGTATAAAAAGGCTAACTACACAAATAAATTTTCATTTCTTTGATGTAGGAAGTTGCAAAATAATGATATGTTAAGAAATATATATATATATAAAGAATGTAATTAGTAATATAATTAAAAGCTCAAATTAATTTTTTGTCCCTCAACTAATGACAACTAATAAGAGGACGGTAATTTCAAAAGATTATGTGATTAAATCGAAAAAAAAAATAGTAATTAAATGATGAAAATAGAATGAAGCCTTAACCAAAAATTATCATTCCATTATTTTTTGGTTAAAAAAAAAAAGAATCGTTACAGATCTTTTTATTCTTTAGTGAATCACCTAAAAAAGTTGTTTTTTATAAAGAGATTTTAAAATTCTTTTAAAAATTAGAGTTATGGTCTATGTAGAATTCTAGAGAAAAGAGTGGATTCAAGAGTCGATTATGCGTAGGGAAGGTTATAGCATTCCTACAACGCTCAAAATTGGTACCTTATTAATTATGTAATTGTCAAAAAAATTTAAAAATAAAAATTGAAAATCTAATGTTTAATTGTAATCTCTTAAAATAAATTACTTATTTTCCAGTTTTATTAAAATTTCATAGTAAAATAATTTTCATTATCTCCTAATATCCACAAAAATATTTTTTAAAGAAAACAAAACTTGTGAATTCACATGATTTAGAAAAAAAAAAAAGGATCTTTGAACTAATTCGATCAGTGAATTTTTCATCCATCGGGTAAGTAAAAATAATGAGGAGGATACAATAATTGTTGGAAAGTAAAACCAAGAATTAACTTTTATTTTAAAAAAAATGAAAATGGAGTCGACATTAGGCCTTTTATTTAGGTGTAATCGGGTCACCTCAAATTTTAGCCATCTCTATAAAAGATTGGATTTTCCTAAAACGATAATTTTTAGTCTACGGAATTCAAGAATGTAAGTTCGGGAGTCAGTTGCATATGAAGAAGGATTAGCACCCTCATAACACCCAAAATTGGTACCTAGTTGGTTACTCCACGTTTTGATGTCGAAAATTGAAACTTCAAAGAAAATTTAGAATACGATCCCTCTTTGCATGATAAAAACATTGCTCAACCAAATTAATTTTCACGAAAAGGCCTTATTTCAAGTTAATCGAGAAGAGAAGGTCGTGCCCCGTGAGTTAGGGCATGGTGCCTTAAATCCTCGAAAACAAGAATAATCACCGTTTAATCATTAATTAATTCTCGTTTTTATTTTAAATAGGATGTTTGATTATTTTGGTTTTAGGAAGATGTCATATTCCATAAGTTAGAAGCACGACTCTTTAAATTCCAAAAATAATGAACATTGCCTCGGTTTTAAGTTTTTTTTATACATTAGATAAAAGGATGATATTTTTTAAATTATATACATTTAACTTATTTAGGTATAATGTAAAAAATGAATAAGCATATTTTAACATGACGATACGGTAATTAAAAAGATAAAACTAGACGATGATGAGTAAAATAAAATGATTTTAAATGATAAATAAATTGATAAATGAAATAAAAACAAATGAAAGGCAAAATAAAATGTCATGCTAGCGAATAATTAATATGTAACAACAATTTGTAGTAATAATGGCGATAATCATGTCGTGACCATTATGATAATACAAACATGCATCATAATAATAATAATAATAATAATAATATGGGCAAAAAAAAATTCTCAATAAAATGGAAACATAAATAACACAAATTTTGAGAATTAAAGAAAAGTAAAAAAAAAATTATAAATAAATAAATGAAAAATAATTCGTAGAAGGTTGAAATTAAATAAAACATGGAATGAATCGAAATTAAAATGAAATTTAAAGCCTAAATTGTAATAAAATAAATGAATAAAGGACTAAAATGTGCAACGCGAAAAAGAGAAAGGTCCAAATGGGAAATTATCCCAAACCGTAGTACATGTGTCACCCACTAAAAGGTCAGCCGACGAGGGACCAAATTGAAAGAAATGCAAAATTATCAATGTAATTTAAAAAGAACAAAAAAAGGAGACTAATGACCAAATTTAAAAGGGGTCCAAAAGCGGAAGGATCAAAGTCGCAAATAGACCCTTCTACGAAAACACGCGGATCCTAGGGCCGATCGGGTCAGTTTTGACAGATCATGCCAGAAGCAATGCTGTTTTGGGGTTTATCGAACTAGGCCAAAACGACTCCGTTCTCACCCCCTATTTAAGTTAAAAATTTTTGAAAAAAATTTCATTTCAGCCCCAATTTTTTTTAAAAAATTAAAACCTTTTTTTTCTCTAAAATCATTCTTTCTCTGGCCAAGGGTGTCGTCGCACGTCTACCGTGGCCGCCGGTCATAAACAACAGCGATCTCCACCTTTGGTAGCTTGATAAATCGAAAACACCATCGTTTTGCTCCCCTTTCTATGTAGACTTTGATTTGGAGTCGAAAATACTAGACTAAAGCCAAAACTTAAAAAAAAAAGGTGAAAACCCTTCGGTTCCAGGCGTCTTTCGCCGTGGCCTTGGGCGAATACCCAAGGATTCGACGGCCTCTCAAACCGAAGAAGACATCGACGGTGGATGAAGATAAAACAGCATGTAAAATTTTTTATTTATTTATTATTTATTATTTGCTTCGAATCTAAAAGTAAGACAGAGTAAATCACCTTTTTTTTTTATGTTTGTATTTGATTTCTCTTTCTCTTAAAAAAAATCTCCCTGAATACAATCTGTTCTCTGGCTTTTATAGCCATTACACACTGTTTATTATACATTTTTTTTCTATTTTTTCTATTGTTTCTACTGCTTTCGCGTGTTTGTATTTGTCATTTTTGTTTTCGTTTTTGCAAGTGGCGGTGGAGGGTCAACGACGAGGAAAGACCCCTGCCTTTGCCGTTTTGGTGCAATGGCAGTAGGGGCGCGCCAAGTCTCGGGACAAGGGGCCTCGGGTGGCCTGCCTGCAAGGGAAGGAATTCTACCCTATTGAGAGAGAATCAATATTTTCAAAGAATAAATTTTATTTTCTGGGAATTACAATTCTATTGCTTTCTATTGAGAGAGAATTACTTTGCTATTGAAAGTAATAAATCATTTCTGGTTTTGTGTTCAATTTGTAATTGTTTAAGCCCACACTTGAAGCAATTTGTGGTATGAGAATAGGGAAGAAGGTCTAAGATTCATCATGCTCAACCACAGATACTTTTTGGGAAAAAAAAATATTACTATAAATGTCAAAATGACTAGGTGTTCAAAATTTTAATTTTACACTGTAATTGAAAATTTGTTTTTCGAAACCGGATTTTTCCAGCACAAGAAGGGAAAAGATGAATGTTTATTCTTTAACCACTCACTTAAGTATATAGTTTGGATTATAACTTAATTAAGTTTTGTTAAGCTTAATGGATGACAATGATGGAAATTAATAACCATAATGGAAATGAACGATTTAGAAAATCAACTTTTCGTCCCTTAGCTAGTGGCAACTAATAAGAGAGTGTTAATTTCAAAAAATTGTGTAATTAAATCGAAAAATTAATAATTAAGTGATCAAATAGAGTAAAGTGTGTTGAAACTATTTTTTTGAAAAAAAAGAGTGTCGACTTTTATTTTGAAAAATGAAAACAAAAAACGAGAGTCGCCACCAATCCTTTTTGATAAGGTGTGATCGAGTCACCTCGTAAAATAGTTGTTTTTAATAAATGATATAATTTATCAAAACAACGATTTTGGTTCACGAAATTCAGAAAATAGGTTCGAGAGTCAGTTACGTACAAGGAAGGATTAGCACCCTTGTAACGTTCAAAATTGGTACCTAGTTTATTAATTAAAGTCTCAGTGTCGAAAGTTGAAAATTTGAGGAGAGTTTAAAATACGATCCCTCTTTGTGGTAATTTTTTTTACTTAAAAATTAAAACATATGTCAAAGACCTTCTCATTGCAAGGTAACAAAATGTCACATCCAGTAAGTTAGGACACAACACCTCGACCCTTATAGACGAGCTTGCCTTTTATTTTTGTTTAAAACTCAGGTATTTTAGTTTTAAAAGGATATTCGATTATTTAGGTTAAACGAGAATAATCGAAACCCATCAAGTTAAGGCACGATTTCTCGAACTTCCAAATAAAAAATATTGCCTTTATTTCAAAACACTTTAAAAGCGGAAGGGCTAAACATGCAATTAGCCCTTCAATTTAAAAACACGCAGATCCTAGCTTGGGGCAGGTCGGCTAAACGGGTCGGAGGCCAAAACGACGTCGTTTTGGCCTCTGAGAATAGTTCTCAAAATGGTGCCATATGGGGGCCTTATAAAAGTCAAATTTTCATCCAAAAAAAAAATTCTTTTTCATCCTCTTCAAAAAAAAAAAGAATACTCTTCCCCCCTTTTCTTAGCTCCAAATCTGGTGGGAATTTCGGTCGCTGCACCGCCGCCGTCTATCGCTGTTGGCCACCATGCACGGAGGCCGGAGCTTCAAAAGGTACGTTCTTCCTCAATTTTTTTTACTGATATATATATATTATATACCAATTTTAAAAAGGAAAATATAAAAAAATATGTGTATGTATATGTAGTTCCAACCCAAAAAAAAAAAATAGATGATAACCTTCTAATATTCAAATCAATCTCCTCTATTTTGTATATTACTTACTATTACTCAAATATTTGCATTTGTTTGAATCCTTGTATTTGGTATTAAAAAAAACTGTCCAGTGAGCATTACATTCGATTTTTGATGGCTTTTATAGCCATTTACAAAGTTAAAATCTATTATTTTGTATTCTGTCACTTCAGCTTTTAATCCTTGCAGGTGGCTAGGCGATGGCAGAGCAAGTGGCGCTGATAGTGGCGGTGGAGCAGAGGCAAGTGGCTAGTGACGCACTTAGGGTTTGAAATTGTTTTGTTTCTTTTCTTTTTCTGATTAGGGTTGGGCTAGGGTTAGGCTGAAATTGGGCCTTGTTTTGTAATTGGGCTGATTAGTTTAGGTTTGTTGGGTTTGTTGGGGTTTTGGGTTTGATGTAATGTGTTTAGGGTCTATTTGTCTTGGTCCGGGCAAAATTTAGGTCTTACAGCTAGCCCTTTTTACTCATTATCGTGTAACGAGAATGGAGCAAAGACTTCCAAGAAAAACTAATTTTGCCAGGTCTCGTCGAGTCTTGACTTCTTTGGTGCTCCTCTTCTTCACGTGGCCTCGTTCCAGTCCACCGTATCTTGTTGCCTTGATCCACTCTGTTGCAACTATAGGGATATGAAATTCGTGGTTTTAGTCTACTCCACTGCAACTTCAGGGAGATAAGACTTACTATGGTAAATTCAATATGACCTACTACAACTTTAGAGGTATAGGATTCATTATTTTAATCCGCTCCACTGGAACTTTAGGTAGATAAGATTAGTAGCTTCAATCTGCTCCTACTGCAACTTCAGAGAGATAAGGCTGGTAGCTTCAATCTGCTCCACTGTAACTTCAGGAAGATAAGATTTGCTATCTTCGATCTGCTCCACTTGCTACTTCAGGGAGATAAGATCTACAATCTTTAGTCTGCTCCACTGCTACTTAAAAGAGATAAGGCTGATGGCTTCAATCTACTCCATTGCAACTTCAGGAAGATAAAATTCACTGTCTTCGATCTGCTCCACTTGCTACTTTAGGGAGATAAGATCTACAATCTTCAGTCTGCTCCACTACTACTTCAGAGGGATAAGGCTGATGGCTTTAATCTGCTCCACTGCAACTTTAGGAAGACAAGATTTACCGTCTTCAATCTATTCCACTTGCTATATCAGGGAGATAAGATCTATAATCTTCAGTCTGCTCCACTACTACTTTAGGGAGATAAGGCTGATGGCTTCAATCTGCTCCATTGTAACTTCAGGAAGATAAGATTCGCCGTCTTTGATCTACTCCACTTGCTACTTCAGGGAGATAAAATCTACAATCTTTAGTATGCTTTACTGCTAGTTCAGGGAGATAAGGCTGATGGCTTCAATCTGCTCCACTGCAACTTCAGGAAGATAAGATTCACCATCTTCGATCTACTCCACTTGCTACTTCAGGAAGATAAGATCTATAACCTTCAATCTAATCCACTGCTACTTTAGGGAGATAAGGCTGATGGCTTTAATCTACTCCACTGCAACTTCAGGAAGATAAGATTCACCATCTTCGATCTGCTTCACTTGCTACTTCAGAGAGATAAGATCTACAATCTTTAGGCTACTCTACTACTACTTCAAGGAGATAAGACTTGAGGATTCACCGACCTTGGTACACCGTCTTCTAAGATGTGATCTATAGAATCAATTTCGTAGGCCTATGCTTATGCCAAATGATTAGGATATCATGATTAAAATGAATCTAATGCTCCTAACTAGATGTGCATGAATGATATTTGCATGAATGTAGAATGTCATGAGAATGATCCCCTTTTAATGTTTAGAATGTCATTACTCATTGTTCATCAAGGTCGTATCACTGACGCAATATCCTATTTTCTTGTTCAGCTGATATCTTTGACAAAAAATCTAAAGAAAAATCATAATTTAGACTACCCTTTCTAAAATGTTTCCAATTTCCAAATTTGGTTAGTCCCGACCAATGGTTCTGTTTCAAGTTCTTGTACTATTTAGAAGCTTTCAGAGTAATATGCAGAACTCTTTTTATGAAAGTCTTATTAGACTAATAATCGTTATTTCAATGCAAAATGCTTGAAAAAGATCATAATGATGGACAAAACTAAAATTTATAAGGAATAAAATCTGAAAAGAATGGATTAATCAAAGAAAGCAAACATTACTAGAATACAAAATAGGTTAAAGGAAAATAAGTGCCCTAAATATCGCAGCGTGAGCTTCTCTGAACGGTCTTTTTAAGGACTATTTTGAGCTCAATATGTGTTTAGAGGATCTAGAGCACTCTGTTGATGCCCCGAGACGTAACATCTCTCCTTCTTGTTAATTTGGAGAAAGCGAGACTACTACATGCCCCACTTTTGAACAAAATTTGAATTGCCCTTTATGGTTTTTAATTCAAAACCTATTTGCTCTCAAAGTACCCTTTTCAGGTTTTCGCCTTGACCTCTCCTTTTTCTTTTCTTTTTCGTTTTTTTTAAAGTGAAGGATTTCTTGATTGAATCAGAATTCACAGGATTAGGCAAGTTCTTGCCATCTACCCTGGTCAATATTAATGCTCCTCTAGAGAAGGCCTTCTTTAACACATAAAGTTCTTCCCAATTTGGTTTCCATTCCCCTTTGAAATTCTTTTGTATGGGAAGGGTCCTTTTCAAAACCAAGTCCCCCTCATGGAATCCTCTAGGGCGAACCTTTTTGTTGTAAGCTTGCATCATTTGCTTTTGGTACATTTGACCATGACGGATAACTTTCAACCTTTTCTCTTCAATCAAATTTAACCAATCATATCGGGATTGGATCCATTCTGCTTCATCCATTTTTAGCCCAGCCAACACTTAGAGAGAAGGAATTTTGAGTTCGATGGGCCAAATCGCTTCTATTTCATAAATCAATGAGAAAGGTGTTACCCCAGAGAAGATTTTGGTCAACATTTGATAAGCATAGAGGGTAAATGGTAACTTCTTATGCCAATATTTTCAAGTTTCCATCATTTTCCCTATAATCATTTTTTTTTATTTTCTTACTGACTTTACTACACCGCTCGTTTTGCGGTGATATGGTGTTTGATCTTGAACAAACTGTAAATTTTTGATATCGTGCTGTTGTTCAATTTTAGTACATTGTTAGATATGATCCTTTCTGGCATTCTCTATCGGCACATGATCTATTTTCTTCTTTCTTTCTTTTTTTTCTTTCTTTCTTTCTTTCTTTCTTGCTCTCTCTCTCTCTCTCTCTCTTTCTCTCTCTCTCTCTCTCTCTCTTTTAAAAAAATTTGATGACTATCGACTTTGTGAGATTGGCATATGAAGTAGCTTTCACCTACATAGTGAAGTAATTGCTGACCATAATGATGAATTGATGCCTACTAGAAACTTTTGATGAGATTGGCCCAATAACATCCATGCCCCACATAGATAAAATCTATGAAGAAGTTATGAAGAGATGAATGAGGCACATGAATATTATCTTCATAAATTTGGCACTTACGACATTTCTGATGCAATCTCCTTCCTTGGTGGACCAGTAGTACCCGAACTTCATGATCTGCCTAGCCATTGTAAAACCATTAGTATGTCTTCTTCAGACACCATTATGGACCTCTTAACAGTATCCACACCTCTTAGTAGTCCAAGCATATCTTTATACGATCATGCAAAAACATATTTGAATTTTTGGAATAACTCAGTGACGTCTCACTTTGTCTCTGTGATGATATAGGCTCCAATCTTCCCCTCTTTCTCTTCTTCTAGGCTTACAATGTCCACTGACCTTTTATAGACCTACTGAGAATGATGAGGTGGTGATGGTTGGTAAGCGTCGGGATTATCTCTCTAATGTAATCTTCGTTCTTGTACTAGCTAAGTTAGTCAGAAAGGGGTGCGAGGCATACCTTGCTAATGTGTGCAACTTTGCTTCCAAAAAACTTTCAGTAGGAGATATCCGCACTATAAGGGAATTCCTAGATGTCTTTCTTGAGGAATTGCTCGGTATACCTCCGGAAAGAGAGGTAGAGTTTAGAATTGACTTGTTACTAGGTACTACCCTAGTGTCTCTTGCGCCCTATTACATGGCATTCAAGGAACTGGCCGAACTAAAAGCACAACTACAAGAACTCATTAATAGGGGATTTATTCGAATGAGTATGTCTCTGTGAGGGTAATTAGTTTTGCTCGTTAAAAAGAAGGATGGGTCAATGAGAATGTGCATTGACTATCTACAGTTGAATAAGTTAACGATTAGGAATAAGTATTTGTTACTGAGGATTGATGACTTGTTCGACTAGTTTCGAGGAGCGCCGGTCTTCTCTAAGATCGACCTAAGTTAACATCAGCTTAAGGTCAAAGAGGCTGATGTGTAGAAAATCACTTTCAGAATATGTGAGAGAAATAGTTGTATGCCAAGTTTAGCAAGTGCAAGTTTTGGTTGCAAGAGGTTGCCTTTTTAGGTCATGTGGTGATGACGGAAGGAATTCGAGTGGATCCTAAGAAAATTAAACCTGTTGTTGAATGGAAACAGCCAAAAAATGTGTTTGAACTTCGTAGCTTTTTGGGTTTAACTAGGTACTACCACAGGTTCATTTAAGGGTTCTTTCTGATTGCTTCACCTTTTACAAAACTATTATGTAAAAATACTCCCTTTGTATGGTCTGAGGTACAATAGTCTAGTTTCAATAAACTCAAGTCCATACTAGTGCAAGCTCCTCTCTTAGCTCAACTAGAATCGGGTCGAGAGTTTGTAGTTTATAGTGATACTTCACATGTAGGGTTAGGATTTGTGCTTATGCAAGAAGGTAAGATTGTAGCCTACGCATCATGACAACTTAAGACGCATGAATGTGATTAACCTACGGATGATCTGGAGCTAGCTGCAATGGTGTTTGTTTTGAAAATTTGGAGACATTATCTGTATGGTGAGAGGTGTGTTATTTACATCGATCACAAGAGTCTCCGATATCTATTAATCTAGAAAGAGCTAAACTCCATCAGTACTGATAGGTTGATTTACTTAAAGACTACGATTGCACTATAAAATACCATCTTGGAAAGGCAAATGTAGTGGCTGATGCCTTTACCCATAGAGCGATGACTGACTTGGGAGTAATGTTCGCTTGTCCGAGTTTGGTCAGGGATAGAGGATTGTTGGCTAAACTTCAGATTAGATCAAGTTGGGTAGAGTAGATTCGAGTGTAATAACTGAACAATAAGACCTTAGTACAATAAATGCGACATGTGAATTCAGATGAGAGAATCGACTTTAGCATGAATAACAATAACATGTTATGCTTCAAAGTCCGGATTTGTGTACCTAATAATAAAGAGTTAAGACATTCGATCCTAGAAAAGGGGCATAACAGTCCCTAGTGGGTGGAGCAAATTCAAGTTAAACAACTGAACTATGAGACCCTAGTACAATGAATGCAACATTTGAGTTCGGACAAGAGAACCGACTTTAGCATGAATAATAATAACGTGCTATTCTTCAAAGGGCAAATTTGTGTACCTAATGATAAAGAGTTAAGACATTCGATCCTACAGAAGGGGCATAATAGTCCCTATGCTATGCATCCTAGTGGGAATAAAATGTATCGAGATCTTCAAGAACTCTACTAGTGGCCCAGATTGAAACTGGAGGTGGTAGCTTTTTTGTCCCATTGTTTGACATGTCAAAAAGTTAAGGCAGAACATCAGTTGCCATCCAAATTGCTGCAACAAGTTAAGATTCCTCAATGGAAGTGGGAGAGAATAACAATGGATTTATTTTCGGGGATGCCTTTAACCCACTAAGAAAGATTCGATTTGGGTCATCGTTGATCGATTGACCGAGTCGGCTCACTTATTCCCTATCCGAACAGATTATTCCTTATAAAAATTAGCTAAATGGTATATCACTGAAGTAGTAAGACTACACAAAATTTTGCTTTCGATCATTTCTGATATAGATCCATGATTTATTTTGCGATTCTGGAAGAAACTCCATGACACCTTGGCACTCGACTCAATTTCAACATTGTGTATCATCCCCAAACTGATGGACAATCGGAGCGAGTCATTCAAATATTAGAATATATGCTTTGAGGTTGTGTGATAGACTTCAGGGGTAGTTGGGAGGAGTATCTACCGTTGGCTAAATTTGTATATAATAATAGTTTCCAATCCAGTATAGAGATGGCACCCTACAAGGCCCTATATGATCGTAGACACCGCTATGTTGGACTGAATTAAGTGAACATCGAGTGTTGGATCTTGAACTGGTATTTGAGATTGAGAATACAATGCAAGTGATTTAGGATCGTCTGAAAGTAGCCTCCAATAGACAGAAGTCATATGCGGACTTAAAAAGAAAGTATATTGAGTTTGTAGTAGGCGAATAGGTGTTTCCAAAAGTGTCTCCTTGGAAGAAGGTTCTCCACTTTGGACGTAAGGGTTAGCTGAGCTCGAGGTTCATTAAACCTTACCGTGTTTTGAAGCGGGTTGGTCCTGTTTTGTATCAGTTAGAGTTACCGCTAGAATTGGATCATATTCATGATGTATTCTATGTCTCTATGTTGAGAAGGCATCGGCCGAATCTGTCACATATTGTCTCAGTTGATGAGATTGAGTTACAACTGGATTTAACATTCAAGGAAAACTGAGGAAGCCACGTGGGAACCAAAAGAATTAATTTGATAGCTATATCCGTGTCTATTTTACTCAGGTAAAATTTCGATGCCGAAATTTCTTTTAAGGGGAGAAAGTTGTAACGCTCCAAAATTTTAAGAACTTGTTTCTGAAAATCTGCAGTAATTAATTTCTATATTTGTGGTTCTGTGTTCTGTGATTGAGTTTAAGTTTTAGAGTTCAAGTCGTATCATTAAAATTTTTGTTGTTTTAGAATCAAACCACAAGCGTGCATTTCCCGCTTAAGTTTAATTCTTTGTGAAAGGGTAACAAGAATAAGCCTGCTGGTTCACTGGTTAAGCATTTGTCTGTATTCTGTCTAGTTCTGAGTTTGAATCTTGTAGTACGCATAGGGAGAATATTTTTGCTAACTACTGGAAGTCTGGATGGAAGTTAATTAAATAATCAATTAACGTTAGTTTTGTCTATTTTGTTTCTTCTCTCTTTCCTTTTTTTCCATTTTTTTCTTTTTCCTTTCTTCCTTCTTTATTTTATTTTATTTTTTCTTTGTTTACCCTCTTTTATTATCGTATATATTTTAGACTAATTGATGTTGTGTTATTAGCTTTTGCTACCGGGAGGCTGTTAAGTTTAGTGTCAATTCGTAAAGTTTTTGAGTTTCTTTCTTACTTTTCGTTGTATAATTGAAATGGTTGGTCAAGCGAATTGCTAGAGACTCTGATATTCAATTGTTTGTTTCCCTAATAGGCGGGGATAATGAGATTAACGAACCTCTTCACGTCAATTTGTGTAATCGTTGTTGATCTCCTGTAAGTATAGTTTTGTTGCAAATTGTGTCAAAGCCTTTGACATGAGTATTTGGGTATAGTTGTACATTATCGTTGATAATTTGACCGATTGCATTATTGTATGGTTGTGTTAGGCTTCGGGACTCCCCTATTTTGTTGCTACTTTCGAATTTCTCAGGTGCATATAGAAAACTCTATATTTTAAAGTTTTGGATCACAAAAAATGGAGGCAGTCAATGACACACGGCCAGTCACACGGACGTGTGGTTAGGCCATGTATGTCACACGAGCGTGTACCTAGGCCATGTAACTCACTATTTATGGGATAAAACCACACAGCTAGGGAAACCGGTGTGCCCCCAGGCTGTTTAACTTATTGTTTATAGGATAAAACCATACAACCAGGGACATAGGCGTGTGCCCAGGCCGTGTAACTCACTGTTTATAGTATAAAACCAAACGGCCAGGGAAATGGGCATGTGCACATGCCATGTAACTCACTGTTCATTGCATAAAATCCACAAGGCCAAGGCACGTGGGCGTGTGCCTAGGCCGTGTGGCAATAACTTGGATCCAAAACCTATTTTGAGGTCGAGAACGTTGTCTAACTTTGGCATTAGTTCCCTCGATATACGAATAACTGAATTTTCTTATAGGATACCGATCTGTGAGTCAAACCTGAATGTGCATTGTTCTACTACTCTGTTAATGAATTGCATAATTAACTGTGTACTAAATTGTTACGACTAAACATGTAATATGTACTACTACATTCTGCATTAATGTGTGGTGGGAGATTGTGAAGAAGACAGGAGTTTGTACTGAAATCGTGGCTATGCCACATTAAGTAACAATCTGATTTTGGCACTTGTCACTTATTGATCTAGCAACTAAGCTGCATTTTTGTGAAAGTGTCTTTGAACACTATAAAGGTATGTAGGGATGGGCATTAAATGTCCATAGTGGTGTGCTGGGATGGCTGGAGATGGTGTGTAGCGGATAGAATAGGGGGCATTGCATTGAGTCTGATCTGAACTACTTTTGAATTGTAATATTACATATATACATATGTGGACTACCTGCTCTGAACTTAGAAGGAGCACATTTCTGTGTTGAATTGAAACTCTAAATTAGAAATTCTTATAATTTATCTTTGTTGCATTTCATTCCATTTTACACACTAAGTTCATGACTCATCCTGTTATTGTTGAATTTCAAGTAGTAACCAGGCTTGATCGAGTCCGTGTCGGGAAAGCTCAGTTTGATATTAAACATTGATCCTAGCATAATTATTATTACTAGTAGGAATGTTTCTTTTATGATGTTATGAATTTAGGTAACTCTGTGTTTAAATTGTTGTTATGTTGAATATTATGGAATTATTGGTTGCTTTGGATGCTTATGATTGCGTAATCATGGAAATGCATGTTGTAACTTCTGAACTTGGTCTGGACGTCTATGCCGGGTTTAGGGTGTTACAGGCTGTGAAATTTTGGGTTCAAAATTTTATTTGTAAAATTTTGTTTGAAGTAAAGTTAATTTTGAAATATAAAAGGTAAGTTTGCGGTATACTGAGTCTCTGGCACCGATCTTGTAAGTATTTCTAACTTAGATGTACTTTAGTTAGAAAACTTTGAAATGATTAAAACTGCATTGAGTTAGTTAGAGACTGAAAACTTCTAAAATTTCTAAAACTTCTAATAATTACTTGAAGCATAAAATACTTGCTAATAAACACTGAAACTAATACATTAAACTTTGTAATGTACATAAAGTTGATACACAGCCACACTCAAACCAATACACGGCCGTGTCTTACGTACGGTCGCACCTTCGTCAGACACACGGCAGTATCTCACACATGGCCAGGCACACGCCCATGTGGTGTTGATAGAATGCTTTTTTAGCTTTCGTCGAAACCCGATTTTCTGTGTTTTGGGTACACACATGGTTTGTTTTTGATGCGAAACAATCTCGAGACTCCTAAAACCTAAGAACAACACCAAAAACTCAATCAATTCCAATTATCAAAGAACCAATATATCCAAAAATCTAAATGACATGCTTGAGAAACTACTCCAAACGAAGGTTCGATCACTTACCAAGACAAATACGATAGCCCAAACACACTACTCGAAGGAAGACAAGTTTTGATCCCCTTGAACAACTTTTACATAAGAAATCACCACATTACTATTCCCTAAAATGATTCTCAATAACATAAAACTTCAAGGATATTTACCTACCACAGACCGAGCAGGGACTACGAAACCCAAAACACAGGGATTGAACAACGAAATAGCAAACAAAAATCAAATAAAGTAGAAATAAAAAAGAAAACTATTGGAAAACAAGAATTGGAGAAGAAAACATCAAAAGCTTTGGAGGGAGAGAAAAATAAAAAAATAAAATAAAAAAAGATTTAATTTGGCACTATACCACTACATCCACTAACAACCCAACCAACTCAGAATTTCAAGACCTCCCAAACACACCAACCCCTTACCACTCGAACCAGTAGGCTCATTCTGATATGGATTAACAAACAATTTCATAAAAGCCCACTCAACTAAGGTAAAGCTTGGATATAAAATAAAAAAATTTTCCAAACATGGGACTTAAACACTAGACCTCATAGACACACCTAGAGCACTTAACCACTGAAGCAGATACACATTTTTGTACATTTTTACAAAAAAAACTTAAAATAATCAGGTTGTTACAATTAGTTACGTTTATAATATGCTGATGTTTCCTCTCTACTCTTCGATTTTGTTGAGGAGTATCAACACAAGGTGTTTGAAAAATAATGCTATTTGCAAGAAAATAATCCTAGAGATAATTAAATTTTATCCCATTATCACTTCTAACACACTTTATTTGTTGAGAAATTGATGATCAACCATAGCAATAAATGACATGAAAACTTTGAAAACAATAGATATACTTAAACAACGTGAGAGAAATCATCAAGCAATGTAAAAAAAATGAGATCCACAAGATGGAGTGTCATAAAAATCGCATAAATCACAATGAACTAACTCAAAAATATGAGTGATTTTCTATTCACTAATTGGAAAGTTATTTCAAATGTGTTTAGCGTGATGACAAATTTCGCATTTTTTATTCAAATGATCCCAGAGTTACTAACATAATGAAGTAGTATTACTACTTTTTTAGAAGGGTGACCCAATCTTTTATGCCAAAGTTCCAAAGAGGATGGCGCTTCAACTGAAACCACTTTAACCATCAAAACCTATCAGAAGTAGTAAAGTCCAACCCGTCTCTCACTCGCTCTAATCCTGAATAGTACATATGTTAGTAGAAAATTAGATAAAATAATTCATATCATCATTCAACTGGAAATCAAAATTAAATTACAGTTTAATTTAGGAACGTAAAGAATGTGTTTTATGTGGATTTTGCCTGTCAATTTAACCATTCTTTCTTTAGTAGCTACTACTATTTGTCCATCAGGGAGTCCTACGGAACATGCTACAACATCTCTCACATTCATCAAATATATAACATCACCCGTGACATTTTTTTAACACCCTGTATGAAGAATCCAATTATTCTTGGACTTACCATTCAACCAAGTGAAAATTGATTGTTTATTGCTGAACATCGCCAAAAGTGACTATCGTTGCTTAACGGTAACCTAAAAAGTGTCACCCCTTGAAACTTGCGTTACCTTGCTATGTTCTGTGCAGATGTTGCTCCATGGTTGGTATCTATGAAAGTAGTGTTAGCTTGCACACAGCCTTTGCCATGAGAAACTTGATGCGTGGAAGATGTGGCACTTGTTTTGCCATCGTGATCATCACTTTTCATCTCTGACTTCCCATACTTCTTGAGCCACAAATCTAGGTGGCTATGTAATTCAAAATAGGTAGCCACCTCTTGCCTTTTGCAATGGCAATGAGTGCACAGTAAGGTTGACTTATCAATATGATTAGCTCGGCCTTTATTATGACCCTCTGTACATACAGCAAAGCCCAAAATATCGGGTTTCTCTTCCTTGATTAGTGTAATTCCACGTACGCATTCCTCCTAATTAATTTGCTGGAATGCCAGATTTAAGGAAGGCAAAGGATCTTGGGAAAATAATGCAAACCTAATTTGAGCATAACAAGGAGAATAGAGAGCAAGAAGTAATTCAAGAAGTCAATCATGCTCACGACGTTGTTCATGCATGCTCCTTCCTTAAGTTACAAAAACATTTCCCACACTTGCAACAACTTGAAGGTTAATAATTATCTAGTTCATCCCATGAAACCTTTAATTTACTAAAATAAAATACAACACTTATAGTCTTAGTTTGCTCACAATGACTAATATTTTCTTTTAATTCTTGAATACATTGACCATTGACAACAAAAAAGCATTCATGTATACCATCCCACAAATTTTTTGCATTATCGTAATTGTAAAGCATTGATCTTACCTGTGGATCGATAGTGTTGATAATCCACAAAATTTTTGCCTTATCATAATTGGTGCTCCTCCAATGAATTGAGTGTTGGGTGTTTCCTATTCGTTGACGGTAAGTGCACGAATACGTTGGATGCTATTGTGAGGCTATGTTTTTGGATAGTTTTTGTTTGAGTTTTGTAAAGGTTTACTGAAATTAGGCGTTGGAATGCTGTTTTTATGTTTTGGTGGTCTTGGGGTTACTTTTGCATCAGAATTGAACCAGGTGTGTAATGAAAATGCAAGAAAATGATGATTGGTCAAAGCCAAAAATTAGGTCCACAACGTCAAACGACTCTGTGACTAGATGTGTAGTAGGCCGTGTACGACATACGGCTGTGTGTGGCACATGGCCTATGCCTTTTTAGGCCGTGTGGGCCATACGACCTAGGCCATTTTAGTTATGTGGGCTCACATGGGCAAGTGGCCCAAATTATAAAAAATTTCCCTTGGGTCGTACATGTCATCTCGACCAACTGTGGGCCTTCCATAAGGTCGGTATGTGTGGTATAAGCCTCAAAGCATGAAATTTACGACTTTGTTAGATTGAAATTGATGCAAATAACATTTATATGAGTATTATGGAATACAGTATGTATGATCTGTCCTGATATGTATAAGCATGTGTAATATCTGTTATACACTCACGCGTGTTATGTTAACTCTGGTATTTGTTAATTTGTTTTATATGATACTACGTTTGTATCTGAATATGGCGCGAGATTTGTATTATAAGGAAGAAGTATTGATAAACGATAAATTATACATATTTTTACCTCATATTTAGCCTATATTTTGGATGAATTACTATCTATTTTATGAAAATTGGTGCTCTTAATCTTTCTTTTTCATATCTTACACTCAGGAGAGCATAGGGAAGAGAAAAGAACGAAAAACGGGCCAAACTGGAGAAAATATACCAAAATATGAAATCACACGGCCCAAGGCAACACCACACAGCCGTGGCACACGGCCGTGCTACACGAGACCCCCAACTACTCAGCCCTCGACAAGCACGGCCGTGTGATATATTGCCACGGCCGTGCCACACAAACAGAGAGCACCACAACCATTATCGAAATCACACGACTGTGGCACACGAGCGTGTTCTAGTCATGAAGAAGAGGAATTTCACTCAGATTAAGATGCTTAGAGGTTAAGAAAGGCTCCCCAGAACTCTATATAAAGAACCTAGGAGGCAACTTCAAGGGTGTGCTTATTTCCCTGCTAAGGAGAGACTCTTTTCTCCCAAAAAGGAGCGCCATCTTTCTACCAACACGAGGAGTGAAAGTAAGGAATTACTCGAAGGGAAGCTGATTGATTCATCCCAGAAGCCAGAATTCTAAATCAAGACAGAAGATCTCCCTAAATTCCTTCAGGGTTTTTTGGGTTGTTTTATGTTTTGTTATTTTATATCTTCTGAGATGTTTTCTTTATTAATTATGAACTAAACCCCTCAAATACTTGAGGGGGATGAAACCTAAGACAGACCTTGTTATTTATTCTTGAATTATATGATAAAATACTTGAATTGTTCTTAATTATGTGTTCTTCATTCTTGATTTAATAATCTTAGGTATTACTTCAAGACATTGATACGCTTAGGCAGAGGAGCAAAAGTCCTTGTTTAAGAATAGATCTACCATAATTAAGCGGAGTTGTATGCAACCCTAGACATAGGGTGACATAAATCTGCCGGATTAGGGTCAAACCTAATAAGGGGATCCATAAATCGAATTAATGCAACCTAGGGTATTAATTAATAAAGAAACTTAATTAATAGCCTAGGCCTAGTTGTTCTTAGCCTCGACGGAGCGATTAACATAAAATAGGGATCTTTACGGATCAAATCAAGTAAATAAATCGTCTAGTTCAAGAAGTGAATAACAAGTGAAGTCTAGGTGGATTCCTCCTTAAGTATTGCTCATATCAATCAGTTTTTCTTGAAAGTCTTTCCTCAATTTATTCTTTGTGCACTTTTAGTTAGTTTTAAAATTAGTTTAAATCAACTCTTTTTATTTTTAGGCTAGATAATAGAAAGGAAGTTAGTATTAGTACTTCTGGTTCCCTTGGGTATGATAACTCGGTCTTGCCATTAAACTATACTATTGTTCGATTGGTGCACTTGCCTTTAAGGTCGTGATATTAGTTAGTTTGGGTGTGATCAGTTTTATAAATTTTATTACTTAATATCGCGTAGCCCGTATCAAGTATCTCCCTTATATACTAGCAACTCTGCTGTGATTATTTTGAAAAGTGTCGTATAAACACTATACGATATGTATGGCTGGGTGGGTGTCTTATACCCCATGTGGTGTAATGAAATGGTTGGATTGGTTTGTAAAGGATAAGGGTAGGATGTTGCATATTTGTATTTGTATAATTCTGATTCTATAAAATGTTTACATTTGTATTAGTTCTGCATGAGATTGATTCTAAATTTTTGTTTATATCCGCGTTACACATTGAGTTTCAAAACTCACTCTCTATTTGTTTGTTCTGTTCAAGTTGTAACACCCCACACCCGACCTAGACGTTATGGCCGAATTTAGCGATGTAACATTGAAGTGTTTTTCGTAAATTTGATACCGATAATAAAACCTTTTTCATTTTAACATCTTTGTGTTACCCAATAATGTTTCTAGGACGTGTCGTTCACTTTTTTTCCAAAACATGAGTCACTATTAGAAAGTCATTTACTTTGGAAGTGTTGTTAATTTTCAAAAGATAAACATATCTATATATATGTATATCTATATAGCAGAAGCTTTTCAAAATAGTTGCATGCTTGAGTTTACATTGTGAAAACATTTGATTTATTTTGAAACCCTTACTTGTTCTTATTACCAATAATTGTGGTCAAAACGATAAAAAAATCCCAAATTATGAATAAAAATTTTGAGAGGCCATTATTACAAAAAATATACCCAAAATAAAATTAAATTATAGAAATCCTAAATCGAATCAAATAAATCATGCAGCCACCGCTGAATCCTCCATTGCGACAATCCGCCTAAGTTTGGGGATTACCTGTACAATTAAAATAGATGGTTGAGTTGACAAAGACTCAGTGTGTAATCCCATATAAGAAGGAGACAGAATGTAAATAAAGTATGGGCCTAAGACCTTTTCAGTATCAGTAAAAATATCAGTTTGTGCTTTAGCCCATCTCATTACAGTACAGTCATGTGTTTGGGACTTGGCCCGTTACAGTAACAGTAATACGATAACAGATTAAACAGCATGCAAGTCCTAACCAACCAGCCTCTACACTCCATCTTCGTTCAGCCTTACACTCTATGTAGGGATATAATCAACCCACCCCTACACTCTAAGTAGTACCGATTGCGGCACTAAACAGTACCTTACAGCTGGGCTGCCAGTAAATTAAGCTCGAAGCCTTTCAGTACACTTCCTCCAATCAATATAAATCCACCCTCATCAATGAATCATAGAATTGTGTCATGTCATATCCGAATATCATACATGTATTCAGTATAATCAAATAACATGCTAAGTATAGTCATACATGTACATACGTATAAATATATCACACAGGCATATAATAGTCATTCAGTCAATTAGAGGTCTAGGTGAGCTTACCGACTTAACAGTAGCTTCACAGTCATCTAGAGTGACCTGTGCAACCCTAAAAGTCAAACAGTGAAAATCCCTCATGGCCAGCCTCTTCGATCATATGCCCATGTTTTGTCACATGGCCTACCTACACGAGCATGGACACGCCCTTGTAGCATCAACGTTCGCTTATTTCGGGTTTTTATGGATTACAAAAATCGAAGTCGTGTGTACACACACCTAGTATAGTTCGAAGGTAGCGTAACCGCGAGTACTTTAACACCTGTTATCGGCCATTAACACAACAGTTAAGCTATTTGCAAGTAACTTTAATAAAGTCACATACAACTACCTACTGCTAAAATAACGGATAAATTACCTAGGATGAACGATAATGATTCCCTTACTTCTTCAGCATCTATTAGAACTCCATAGTCGGCTATCGACTATCTAAACACAAATTAGGCCTACATTAAAAATGACCATTAAACATAATTATAGTGTCCCCTCTAACCACCCCTGTCTAAAATGCAAAGCAGAGACCACCTGCCAAAAAAACCCGAAATGTTACCTTTACTCTACCAATAGGGTTTTGTACAAGTCGTACAACGATCCAAGATCACCAGTCCTCTAATATAGAACCTAGCACCAATAAAAACCTCCTGTTAACTGAAATATAAATAAGAACAGTTAAAGCTAACACCTACTGGAACTTATCAAACCGTCAGAACGAGGAGTTGACGCAGAAGATGGAAAGATTTGATCAAAAGAGAAGAAAGTGACAAATAGAAGATGAAACAGGCTCGACCAATGCAAGGGATGTACCTTTGCTCACTTCTCAATGGTTAGAAGAGGAGGGAAAAAACGACAACCAAGGGAAAAACATGATCTTGTAGGGAAAAACAAACAACAATAAAGCAAAACAACGAGTAGCCATGATTTACTTAACAAGAATCGGCCAAAGAATACAGCAAAGAAGAGAAAGATGAACGATAGGCTTGGGAGAACCAAAATGAGCGTCAAAAAAAATTAAGGAAGAAAGGAGAAACCAGAAAAAAAATTGAAAAGAAAAGAAGAAAAATAACAACAAAAGATGAAAAAAAACCCAACCAATTTTTGAGATACTAGAGTTCAAATTCGGCACTAACACTCCCACAACCTCAAACTCCTTCTTTCTCTCCCAAAAATCTTCAATTGATAAACCCCTTATCCAAATCCCCCTATTTCCTCCATGATTTACTCTAACATCACTCCCCCACTCCCCCACTATCAAAATTCGAATCCAACTCAAACACCAGCTGTCCCAAGCAGCAAAATTAATCCCCTTATTGCGTATGCCAGGATTAGAACCCATGACTTCCCTCGCACCAAGTCACACCTCAACCACTAGACCAATAGGCCCATTCTGACAGATTTCCCCAACAATTAATTATAAACCTACTGGCTAAGGATAGGATTTATTCAATTAAAAGAAAAATTTTGTTCAAGACAAGGCTTGAACCCAAGACTTCTCAGACACTCCCAAAACACATAACCACTCAAGCAGTCAATTATTTATGTCTAAAACATACGAAAATAAATTAAAAGAATTACTGGCGTGTTATAATTCTACCCCCGTTAGAGAAAATTTTGGCCCTAAAATTTTACCTAATCAGAATAGATTAGGATATTACTCTCGCATCACATCCTTAGGCTCCTATGTGGCCTCCTCCGAACTATGATTACACCAAAGAACTTTAACTAATAGGATAGACTTTCTCCTTAGAACTTTAACATTGTGGTCTATTATCTGTACTGGCTCCTCCTCGATGGTCAAATCTGGCCTAACCTTGATCTCCTCAACTGCAACTATATGTTTGGGATTAGAGTAGTAATGCCCCAACATAAAGACATGGAGACATGAAATACGTCGTGAATCTGCTCTAACTCTGGAGTTAGCTCTAACTGGTAGGCAACTGATCCCGCTCATCTTACTATATAATAAGGTCCAATAAATCTAGGACACAACTTACCCTTGCATCCAAATCTCAGTATCTTCTTCCATAGTGAGACCTTGAGGAACATGAAGTCCCCTACAGAATACTTTACCTCTCAGCACTTCAGATCTGCATACTACTTTTGTCTGTCAGATGTCTCTTTCATTGGATCTCGAATCAACTTGATCTTATCCTCGGTATTAGAAACTAGTTCATGACCTAGAACACGACGCTCGCCCAATTCAATCCAACACAAAGGAGTGCGACACCTACACCCATATAGTTCCTCGTAAGGTGAAATCTGTATGCTAGATTGGTAACTGCTATTGTAAGCGAACTCCGTCATTGGCAAATAGTCCTCCCAACTACCTCAGAAGTCTATTACACAACCCCTCAACATATCCTCTAGTATCTGAATCACCCTTTCAGATTAACCATCTATCTGAGGATAGAACACAGTACTGAAGTCCAACCTTATACCCAAAGCCACATGTGGTTTTCTTCAGAATCGAGATGTGAAGCAAGGATCTGTATCAAATATTATCAAAATCGGTACCCCATGCAGTCTCACTATTCCAGGCACATACAACTTTGCTAGCTTCTGTAGCGAATAATTAGTGCGAACAGGTATGAAATGGGTAGACTTGGTCAATCGATCCACGATGACCCACACTGAATCCTTCTTAGTAGGTGTTAAGGGTAACATACTAACGAAGTCCATGCTCACTCTCTCCCACTTCCAGATCAGAATCTTAACTGGCTGCAATAAAACCAAGGGTAGTTGATGCTTAGCCTTAACTTGTTGGTAGGTCAGACATCTACTCACGAAATTAATAACCTCTCGCTTAAGACCTGGCCACTAATACAACTCACGAAGGTCTCAATAAATCTTGTTCCTATTAGGATGCATATCATAAGGGATACTATGCACCTCTTGCAGTATAGATTGCCTTAATTCGGCATCATTCGGTACACAGACCCTTTCACAGAAACAGAGCACTCCTTCGCTATTTAATTCAAAATCTAATGTGTTACCACTCTCAATCTGTCGAAATCAGAGACCTAGTAACTCATCTCCAACTGTTTACCCCTAATCTGCTCGATCTACAACGGTTTAACCTGGAGTTCAGCCAACAGACCACTATCATCAAATAAGCTGAGGCGAGCAAACATCACTCTCAGATTGGTCATAGCCCTACGACTTAGTGTATCGACCACTACATTGGGCTTACCAGGATCATATTCGATCGTACAATTATAATCCTTTAGCAGCTCGATCCAGCTATGCTGCCTAAGGTTTAGCTCCTTATAAGTGAGGAGATATTTGAGACTCTTGTGATTAGTGTAAATGATACACTTCTTATCACACAAGTAATGTACTTCTCATCACACAAGTAATGTCTTAAGATTTTTAGTCCGAATACCACTGCAGCCAACTCTAAGTCATGTGTCAGATAATTTGTCTTATGAGTCTTGAGCTGTTAAGACGCATATGCAACTACCTTACCCTCTTGCATCAATACACATCTAAAGCTGACGTGTCTCCAGATTTTCAATGCGAATACCACTGCGACAAACTCCAAGTCATGTGTCAGATAATTTGTCTTATAAGTCTTGAGCTGTCAAGACGCATACGTAACTACCTTACCCTCTTGCATCAATGCACATCTCAAGCTGACTTGTGATGCATCACTATAAACCGTAAATTCTTTTCCAGACTCTGGCTGTATTAGAATAAGGGCCTCAGTCAATATGGTCTTGAGCTTTTTAAAACTCTTTTGCTGTGCATCAGTCCAGTTAAATGGCACCCCATTACGTAGTAGCTTAGTCAAAGGTGCTCCAATTACAAAAAAGCCCTCTACAAATCAGCAAAAGTACCCAGCCAGTCTTAGAAAACTGCGAATCTCTGATACAGTCTTAGGCTACTTCCAATTCAAAACAACCTCAATTTTTCAAGGATCGACCCTAATCCCCTCAATGGATACCACATGGCCAAGAAATGTTACTTATCGTAACCAAAACTCACACTTACTTAACTTGGCGTACAGTTGCTTCTCTCTCAAAATTTGCAGAATCAATCTAAGATGTACATCACGTTCATCCTCAGTCCTCGAATACACCAGAATGTCATCAATGAACACTACTATGAACTGGTCTAGCTAGGGTTAGAACACTCGGTTCATCAGATCCATAAAAGGTGCTGGTGCATTCGTCAATCCAAACGGCATCACTAAGAACTCATAGTGACCATAGCAAGTCTTAAAAGCCATCTGATGTACATCAGTCTCCTTAAATCTCAATTGATGGTACCCAGATTAGAGATCAATCTTAGAAAAAATTGAAGCTCCTCGAAATTGGTTAAACAGATCATCTATCCTCGGTAAGGGGTACTTATTCTTAACAGTCAATTTATTCAGTTGCTGATAATCCATGCACATACGGATAGATCCATCCTTCTTTTTTACAAACAAAACTGGTACTTCTTATGGAGACACACTCGGACTGATGAACCCACGATCCAGTAACTCTTAAATGTGAGCCTTAAGCTTCACAAGTTCTTTCGGTGCCATTCTATAAAGGGCGATGAACACTAGAGCTGTACTAGAGAGGATCTCGATCCCAAACTCAACTTTACGATTCGGAGGTAACCACGATAACTCATCAAGAAACACATCTGGAAAATCCTTGACTATTCTGATATCTTTAACAGAGGAATTCTTCAAATCTGAAATGCTTATCTAGGCTAAATATGCCTCACTTCCCTTACGAACCATCTTTTCTACCCTCAGTGCAGATATCACATTACTTAAATAATCCTGATGTTCCCCAATTAAGACTACCTCTCTGCCCTCCTCAGTCTTCAGTACAACCCATTTAGTAGCACAATCCAAGCTCATCGGTGTTTTACTAGCCAGTCTAAGCCCAGTATCAGATCAAATTCCCCAAAAGGTAGTTTCATAAGATCAGCCAAAAAGGTAACTCCTTGTACCACTAAAGGGACATCTCTAAATAGTTTCTTTACCCAAATGGACTACCCTAATAAACTTAACATAGTAATTTAACTTGAAGTACTCTCAACTGGGATTTCCAAGTTTTTAGTGACAAAACAAGCAACATAGGAATGAGTAGATCCTATATCTATTAATGTTGTATAAGGTACACTAAAAATTAAAAAGCACCCGTGATGACGTCCAAAGCATCTCCCTCCTCTTGGTGACGTGCAACATATACTAGAGCCAGCTGCCTCACTTCAATCTGATTAGCACCTCTGTCTGGTGCTCTCTGACCACGACACTGACCATTACCACCTCTGGCCTGACCACGGCCCCTCAGTGGCTACTGAACTACTCTCGGTGGTGCAGTATGCATACCAGAAGCTTGCATCTATCAGCCCTCCACAAGTAATCTCTAATACGGTGCTCTAAGGACCCGCACCACAAACATGCCCTAGTTCTCTTTCAGCACTCGTCTTGATGGTGTCTACCATAGTTATTACACAGTGGCCGTCCAGTAGTAGCAATAGGGGCCCCAACTCTGATCGGCCCATCAACTCTGCCCTTTTTCTTATACCTCTAAATAGAACTCGAGGGCTCTGAATCCTTCTTGTTCCTACCTCTCTCTTTATTCTAGCACTCAGCGCGCTTCACTATCTCAGCGATCTTCACCTTATCGACCAGTGCTGCAAAGTCTTGCTCCCTCTGTGGAGCTATCAGAACCCTTAGGCTATTTCTAAGGCAATCCTTGTAGCGAACACATCGCCCGTACTTCGTAGCCACCATACCTCATGCATAGCAGTTCAGTTGCAGAAATCGAACCTTATACTCGGCCACTGATTTGTCCCCTTAGGTTAAACTCAGAAATTCTCTCCTCTGGGCATCCACATAGCTGGCACCCACATGCTTTCCCTGGAAGGCATTTCTGAAGAACTCTCAAGTCAACCGATGGGACTGAGTGCCCTCTTTTACAGTGAGCCACCATAAATATGCCTTATCTTGTAGCAGCGATATGGCACCCTTTAATTTTTGCTAGGAGGTGCGGTCCAAGTCGTCCATCATCCTCTTTATGGCCTCTCTCCAATGCTTAGCAATGCTAGGGGTAACTACAACAATACCCTTAAAAATCTTAGCTCTATTGAACCAGAGTCATTTCGTAACCGACCCACAGCCCCAATACCAGCACTGCTCCTAGTGACCCTCTCTAAAATTTTTAACTTGGCTTAGGACAGTGCGTCGTCCCCAGCCATTTGATAATGTAACCTACTCTCAGTCATAGGTGAAGCGGTGTCTCACTAGTTTCTAAATTAGGTATGTGGCCTGATCATGAGGACCTAGCTCGAGCACCTCTATGGCCTCTACCACGGCCTCTTGTACCCCTTCCGTGAGTACCTCTGGTGCTCATTATCAAATTGCGCTTTATTTGTATGAACAATTTTTATGCATCAGGTTACAGTTCCAGTAATTATTAGTAGATGTTTTTTGGAAATCAGTATCAGAAGTGTAAAGTTTTATTTTCGCACAATGCAGTGTCTATAAGTGTCTATCGGCTTTACTACAGTTTTAGTATACACTATTTTGAGTGTTTCAGTACTATCTACCTATAGTAGTCTCAGTTGGTGCTATCTATAGTAGTTTCAACATCAAATCAGTTTCAGTTTTAAACACATAAAAGCTTCAAAAAACTTACAAGATCAGCGCTGGAGACTCGATGTACCACATTTTCGGTACAACAATTCAAATACTTTATATCATTTGAAACAGTTCTTTCATAATTTCAAATTTGGATCCCAATCCACAGCTGAGTTTTGTAACCTGGCTCTGATACCACTAAATGTAACACCTCACACCTAGCCTAGACTATAACACCCCAAACCCGACCCAGACATTATGGCCGAATCCAGATTGTCACACTGAAGTGTTTTAGCGAAAACCTTGTTTTCATTGAAAACCCTTCTAAAAGAAATTTCAAGTAAAATCCCAGATTGTCTTTATTTTTAGAACGAGGTACATTCAAAACTATTTCTTCATTACGAGTTAATAGCTAATTAAAAAAAATTCTCTTTAACTGCAAAAGCTTAATCTTTAAAAAAACAATAATTGATTTCAAAAAAGTTTAAAATGTGTTTAAAATGAATAAATCCATGTCTCATTCTTAAGGCATAATAGTGAATAATAATAACGAGAGGAAAAAAAACCTTATTACAATTCAAACTTAAATAATTAAAATACTAGAAATTTAAAATTAAGAAACATGTCTAAATCGTCTTGCTAATTGGCCATCTTTGAGTCCCTTCACCCATCAAGCCACCCACTGAGGCTCACTTGAGAAAAATAAAAGAGGGAGTGAGTTTCAAAACTTAGTGTGTACACCCTCAGCAACAATACATATATATATACAACACAGTTATCTTGGGCCTGAGCCCAATACAATAACAACATTTAGAGCAATCATGTATGCAATAATGCAATTATGTAATTCCTACCCTATCCAACCGATACGCAACATCTCCGTCCAACTGAATCACATTCTGTGGGGATGACTACATCGACCCACCCATCCGATACACATCAAGGGTAACGCCGGTTACAGTACTACCGAACGTTGCAGTAGAGCTACTAATCATATATTGGGCTTAAAAGCCTTTAGTAGCAGAATTATAATTGGCACAAAGCCATAGGTAATTGTAATAGGATTGGCACATAGCCATCAATTAGGATAATATAACCGGTACAAAGCCTATAATATTGGCACAAAGCCTTCGGTATTAGCACAAAGCCCATTTTTACGGCACAAAGTCCATAATAATGGCACACAGCCCTCGGTAACATTATCGGTGCAGCATAGATGCTCGGTGGCTAAAAAGCCTTCGTTGGATCCACGATCGTCAAGCGACTATGAGATCCTCATATAACACTTCCTCTAATATAATCCCAACCCATATGCAATATGACATGTATGCAACATACATAAACACATAAATCACAAGGCATACTTCAAAACGGCAATCAGATCATAGCATAAAAATATATTTACCCTCGGCGGTTTACTCGTAAATTTACCCCACAGGGGTATTTCGGTAATTTTGTAAACTAAGGGTAATTTTGTGGGTCAAGAGTATCTCAGTAATTCTACCCTACAGAGTATTTCAGTAATTCTACCCTACATGGGTATTTTAGTAATTCTACCCTATAGGGTTATTTCAGTAATTTCTTTACATTATGGGTTTAACTCTAAACTTTGGCCCGTCAACAAGTCTTCGTTGGCCAAAGTGAACAGATACTATGCACCAGGTAGGATTTTAGAGAAGAGAAGGTGTGTCATTAAGACCGCTTAAGTACCAAACTCTCCCTAGATCCAATCCTAGACATGCATATAGCCACACTTTAACCCTATAACTCGTCCACAATTACACTTAATTAATTAAATAAGTTTTATGCCCACTTAAGGATTTATTAGAAACTAGGCCTAAAAGTCCATTATAAAATCCTAGCAAGTCTACATGCTTTCATACATTCATATAGCCTATCAGGCCCAATCACATTCATATGGCCCATTAGGCCCATTCACATTTTATGGCCCTTTAGGCCCAATCACATTTATCGGCCCATTAAGCCCATTCACATTTATATGGCTTATTAGGCCCAATCATATTTATCTGGCCACTAGGCCCAATCACATTCCAAACCATTCAACAACATTATCAACTCATCACTTATCATCAACTTATCAACTTTGCTAATTTGGGCCAATTCTTGCCCGGTTGGCCAAAACATGGCCTAAGTCCATGAGATCGCTCATGGAGACTCTAATAACATATTAGTTACCCTCCTACGAGTATTCGCGCACTCACAAGACTACCATAGCCCAACTTCTAGCTTTTCAGCATTTCAGCATTTCAGCTTTTGTGTGTGTAGTGTATGTACACACTTGGTAATAAAGCGTGGTGCAATTTCCATATCTCTCAAACCTGCAACTGATATCACCCTTCAATTAATTGCATGCTTAATACATATCTTAACCAAAACTGAAACCTCACAATTCCCTTACCTTGCACGACAAGTCTTAACAACCCCTTCTTTAATCACTTACTACGATCACTCCTAGATCTACATCGGTCTTAATTATTTAATCAGAATAATAGGTGACTTGTACCCAACAAAAGTCAACCCTTATAACACTTATGACCATTCGGCCACTTCGAAACCAAAAATAAAGACGAGATACTTACCCAAAACCCGAAATACAAGGGATATTCGGTAGAGGTCTGAAGAACTTTGATTCAATACTAACTCCCTACAAAGTCAAGTAAGAGAGAGTGAGGGAGAAAAGCAAATGGTTCTTAACAAAAACTAATTAAAGAAAGTGGAACTCTTACCCAAGATGCAATAGACCCAAGTGGAAAGAGTAGTATTGGCACAGAGGAATTTCAGCCAATGGAGTATTCAACTAGAGTTTAGAGTAGAGGAAAAGGGATATTCAACACAAAGCAGGAAGAGAAAAAGATCGATAAAGCAAAGAGGGCTTGGAAGGAAAAGGTTTCGGCATAAGCAATAAGAAAACTGAAACTAAAGAATAATAATTCAGAAAAATAGTCAGAGAATTTAAGTTGCCGAAATAGCACAAAAGGGAATTCGGTACCCCCTATTTATACACAAAATCGAAGCTTTGCCTACCCTATAGTCCCAATCGGCTCCAACTATCCATACCTCTCATCTCTTAACTTTTCTCCACGATAAGCTCCTCAATTCCTTCCAAAAATTTCTCTTCTCATTACTTCTCTTAGAGTCCAGTTCCATGCTGCTACCAACCATCTAGAAGGCAAAAATAAAATTCCTAAAAATACCAAGCTAACACTCATTAACGCCACCTCTCTTCACCCTAAGTGGCATCACTTATCTACTACACCACAGCCATGCTTGTGTCCTATTTTATCTCTATTTATATAAAAGCCATGTTTCTCTAAGTCAGGGTTCTTTTAGTACTTAAACTAAAATTTCTCCACCTCAAAGCTCGAACTCAGAAATTACTAAATGGCCATTTAACACTAAAGCTGACATTTAATTGTGTCCTTTCCTTGCACAATTAAAATCTTATTAGCCGTCTCCTAACTGATCCCTTGTTCAAGGCCCAATACTTCTAGGCCAAAAATTAGGGCATCACATGGACGTTATGGACGAATCTGGCAATGTCATTGAAGTGTTTTTTGAAAACATAATATCAATAATAAAACCTTCTTTCATTTTAACCTCTTTGTGTTACCCAAATGATGTTTCTAGGATATGCCGTTCACCTTTTTTCCAAAACATGAGTCACTATTAGAAAGTCATTTACCTTGAAAGCGTTATTAATTTTTGAAGGATTAACATATCTATATATATGTATATATATATATATATATATATATCAGAAGCTGTTCAAAATAGTTGCATGCTTAAGTTTACTTTGTGAAAACATTTGATTTATTTTGAAGGCCTTACTTGTTCTTACTACCAATAATTGTAAGTCAAAACGATAAAAAAAATCCCAAATTATGAATAAAAATTTAGAGAGGCCACAAAAAAAATATACCCAAAATAAAATTAAATTATAGAGATACTACATCGAATTAAATAAATCATGCGGCCACCGCTGAATCCTCCATTGCGATGATCTGCCTAAGTTTGGGGATTACCTGTACAATTAAAACAGATGGTTGAGTTGACAAAAACTCAGTGTGTAATCCCATATAAGAAGCAGATAGAAATTAAATACAGTATGGGCCTAAGACCTTTTCAGTATCAGTGACAATATCAATTTTTGCTTTGGCCCATCTCATTACAGTACAGTCATGTGTTTGGGACTTGGCCCATTACAGTAACAGAATACAGTAACAGATTAAACAGCATGCAAGTTCTAACCAACAGCCTCTACACTCCATCTTCGTTTAGCCCTACACTTTATGTGAGGATATAATTAACCCACCCATCCCTACACTCCAAGTAGTACCTGTTGCGACACTAAACAATACCTTGCAGCTGGGCTGCCAGTAAATTAGGCTCGAAGCCTTTCAGTACACTTCCTCTAATCAATATAAATCCAGCCCTATGCAATGAATCATGCAATTGTGTCATGTCATATCTGAATATCATACATTTATTTAGTATAATCAAATAACATGCTAAGTATAGTCATATATGTACATACGTATAAATATATCACATAGGGGTATAACAGTCATTCAGTCAATTAGGGGTCTAGGTGAGCTTACCGACCTAACAATAGGTCCACAGTAGTCTTAAGTGACTCGTGCAACCTTAACAGTCAAACAGTGAAAATGGGCCCAAGGCCTATATCGCAGGCCCAATATGGGCCCACATGCCTGTGTGGCCCACAAGGCCCAAAATGGCCTTGGCCAAGTGGATCACACAGCCTGGCCTAATATTTCCACAGGTTCGTGTAGTTCACCCATGTGTGGCCCACAAGCCCGTGGGGCCCATACAGTCCAATTTAGCCCAGTATGGCCCAATACGACCTAACTCATGAAATCGCTCATGGCCGGCCTCTTCGATCATATGCCAATGTTTAGTCACATGGCCTACCTACATGGGTGCGGACATGCCCGTGTGGCGTCGATGTTCGCTTATTTTGGCTTTTGTCGATTTCTAAAATCAAAGTCGTGTGTACACAGACGTGATATAGATCGAAGGTAGCGTAACCGTGAGTACTATAACACCTGTTATCGACCATTAACACAACAATTAAGCTATTAGCAAGTAAATTTAACGAAGTTGCACACGACGACCTACTGCTAAAATAACGGATACATTACCTAGGATGAACGATAATGATTCCCTTACTTCTTCAGCACTGATCAAAACTCTACAGTCTACTATCAGTTATCTAAACACAAATTAGGCATCCATTAAAAATGACTATTAAACATAATTATAGTGTCCCCTCTAACCACCCCTGTCTAAAATGCTAAGCAGAGACCACCTGCCAAAAAAACCCAAAATGTTACCTTTACTATGCCAACAGGGTTTCGCACAAGTCGTACAACGATCCAAGATCACAGTTCTCTAATATAGAACCTAGCACCAATAACAACCCCTCTTAACCAAAATACAAATGAGAACAGTTAAAACTAAGACCTACCGTAACTTACCAAACTGTTAGAACGAAGAGTTGGCGCAGAAGAAGGAAAGATTCGATCAAAAGAGAAAAAAGTGACAGATAGAAGATGAAACAGGTTTGGCCAAAGCAAGGGATGTATGTTTGCTCACTTCTTAATAGGTAGAAGAGAAGGGAAAAGATGACAACCAAGGGAAAAACACAATCTCTGTAGGGAAGAACAAACCGTAATAAAGCAAAACAATGAGTAGCTGTGATTTACCCAGCAAGAATCGACAAAGGAATACAGCGAAGAAGAGAAAGATGCACGATAGGCTTGAGAGAAACAAAACAAGCGTAAAAAAAATTTAAGGGAGAAAGGAGAAACCGAAAAAAAAATGAAAAGAAAAGAAGAAAAATAACAACAAAAGATGAAAAGAAAACCCTAGTCAAAATTTTTGAGATATTAGAGTTCAAATTTGGAACTAACACTCCCATAACCTCAAACTCCTTCTTTTTCTACCCAAAATCCTCAATCGGTAACCCCCTTATCCAAATCCCCATATTTCCTCTATGATTTACTCCTAACATCACTGCTCACTCCCCCACTCTTAGAATCCGAATCCAACTCAGGCACTAGCTGTCTCAAGCAGCAAAATTAACCCCTTTATTACGCATGCCAGGATTCGAACCCATGACCTCCCTCACACCAACACACACCTCAACCCCCAAACCAGCAGGCCCATTCTAACAGATTTCCCAACAATTTATTATAAACCTACTAGCTAAGGATAGGGGTTTATTCAATTAAAAGCAAAATTTTGTTCAAGAAAAGGCTTGAACCCAAGACTTCTCAGACACTCCCAGAACACATAACCACTCAAGCAGTCAATTATTTATGCCTAAAACATATAGAAATAAATTAAAAAAATTACTGGGGCGTTACACAAGTAACCCTCAAATTTAGGTAGGTCAGTGCGACAAAAGCTCAGTGGTGACCATATTTCTGTAAAATTTCATTCTTTTAAAATTAGTTTAAAATTGTTTTGTAATTTTGGAACTCTCTAGACTTTTTGGGACTATTTTTTAGTTTTGGATTTTATTTTGGTTTTCTAAGCGTAACAACTTATAAAATGGTTTTTCTGAAAGTGGCAACTTTTCTGAAATAACTGTTTTCAAGAAACAATTTGATTTTCCAAAATATAATGTTTTAAAGAAACTCCACTGCAAAAAATTCGGCTTAATAGAAAGGCATAAGCTAGAAATGATTTTAAATCAAATAATTATATCAATAAGTTTTCCAAAGAAATTGGACATACTAAGTAATAATGGTTACGATGATTTGCCAATAACAAGGAACTCGCTTTATAAACTTTTTTCGTAACACATCCAGATTTGGCCATAACGTCCAGGCCAAGTTTTGTGTGTTACAGTTTCGATAAACTGGTTTAAATGGACTTGATGTTTAATTTGGACTTTTTAGAATTTTAAACTATAAATTATTTTGGAATTTGCTTTCATTTTAGTGTGCTTTTCCAAAGTAAGTAGTATTGAATTTCTATTTGCAAAATGATTTGTTGCAAACTAAACACGATTTTTAAAACCTTATAGCTCAATAGATTCTGCTACAAAATGATACAATCATTTTAATATTTTATTGTAATAAAGTAACAATTTTAACAAGAATTTTCCCTAAAACTGGAAAACAATTTATCAAAGTGAACACTAGTTTAACCACTTGATTTCAAAGTAAATTTGTGGGTTTTCCTGCGAGTTAAAGTAACTCCCAGGATTAGGCCATAACGTCTAGGTCAGGATTAAGGTGTTACATTGCTTCCACAGCCAAAGGCAGATTCCAACTGCGGGTTTATGTTGTATAATCTACAGGTAAAAGCAGGGTTCATTAGTAGGATTTTTATGCTGTGAACCTACAACCAAAGCTAGAATCAAACTGTGAGGACTTGCTATGTGTCCATAGCCAAATAACAGTTATTATTTGTGAACCAGTAGTGGTTTACCCACAACCTAATGTGTTGGAGAAGGGAGTTTATGGGAACTCCCATTATGGTATGTAACGTGGGATAGGATTTATTCTTTTAAAACCAGAAATTGTATGGCATCTTTTAAATCATATGCATACAAATCTAGAATTTTGTTATGATATATTTATATATATATGTGAATATTGTGAATGATGTGGAAATTTGATATTCTAAAATTACAACTGTGAATACTGTGATACTATTGGTGGTTAAATTGTAAAATCGACATTCTGAACTGTTATTTGACTGTGATTGTTTTAATGTGTATTACCAACCGTTTGCATTGAATTTATTGTGAATGAACTCACACTAAGCGTCATAGCTCAGTTCCCCTTAAATTTTCATCCTTATAGATAACCCATCAAGTTAGGACGCGGGTGTGACATCTGTAAGGTCTTGAGACATTATTGAATTAAAAAAATTATATATATTTTTTATTTTTGAAGACTACAATACATTATTTTGAATTGTGGCAAGAGATTTAGGTTTAAGCTTGTTTTATTTTGCATGACATTTTATTTAAGTTTTAATGTTTTCAAATTATGGATATTAATCGATTACACATGAACCTCGATTTTTATTAAAAATAAATAGTTACCACTTTCTGCTTTTAAAGTGCAATTAAGATTTCAAGTAATATATGTCAAAACCATTTTTAATTTTGAAAAACGGGGTCGACTTTAAGAAAAATGAAAATGGGAGTCGCCACCAATCCTTTTAGGTGTGATTGGATCACCTTATAAAACTTTTTATTTCAAAACATTGGTTTTGGTCTACGAAAAATTCAAGAAAACGGGTTTGGGAGTCGGTTACGTACGAGGAAGGATTAGCACCCTTGTAACGCCCAAAATTGGTACCAATTGATTAATTTTCTGTCCTAGTGTTGTAAATTTGAAAAGATTTGAAGGTATGATCTTTTTTTTAAAATTTGAACAATTTGAGTTAAAACTCGAGATTCCTTTATTTCGAAAGAATACATACGTCACATCCAGCACGTTAGGACATGATGTTTTTAAATCCTCGAAACGAAAATCATCCCATGATTTACAAAATTTATTAAAAAGGATATTTAGCTATTTAGACAAACGGAAAATCACAACCCAACACATTAGGGCACTATTTCCCGAATTTATAAACACAAAAACATTGCCTCATTTAAAAAAAATACTTTTAGATTAAATGAAATATATTTTTTACAAAAATAAGGATGTGAGCAAAATGTTATATTAATACCAAAAAAGCAATTCACTAAGAAAAACATATTAATAATTAGTACTAACGTAAAAAAAACAAATTACACAAATAATGCAAGCCATATAAAACATAAGGCATAATATTACGAACATGAATAAGATAAATATAAACATTTATACATTAGATAAAATATAAGAATAATATAAAGTAAGTAATATATATTAACATACACCATAAAATTTTTAAGAAATGGCCAAAACAAAGATGGATAATTTACTTGATAAAAAAAAATAAAACATATATTTTATAAAATTTTAACCATAAAGAAATGCACATAGGGGAACACATATATAATAATATAATCTAATAAAAATATACATTTTTATAAAACTATCTGAATATTACAAGGCACAGATTTTAAAATAATACATAACATAACAAATCAATATATATTTATAAATAAAAACATATTTAAAAGTAAGCGATATAAAAAATTTAAATTTATAACAAATTACTTTAAAATATTATACAATATACAAAATGTAAAATAATATATAATATATACATAGGGGTTTTTTAATAAATAAATATAATACAAAAGATTTAACTATGACATACCAAAAAAATCTTTTTAAAAAAATATAATATATAGTAATAACGTACAGATTTTAAAATGATATAAAATTTAATAAAATAGCATAATATAAGTAATAAATAATAATAATTTATATATATTAGAATAATTAGGAATAAAACGAAAAAAAAAACCTAAATAATTGAGAAGAATTAAGAATCTAGATTATAAGGATTAAATTAAAATAAAACAGAATTTAATTTAAAATAGGAGTATAATGGACCAGATTGAAAACACGTGCTACACATAGGGGCTCATTGGGTAAATATACCCTAACCCCGAAATGGCACCGTTCCAGTGTTTGCGCTTTAAAGGGCTGAAGGACCAAGTTGGAATCGAAACAAAATCACTGGGCCAGAGTTTAAAGACGAAATAAACTTAATTTAAAAGATAAAAAATGTGGAAGGACTAAAGGGACAAATTTCACTTTTATTAAAAATGCGCGGATCCTCCCCGGGTTATAGGGTCAACGCGCGGATCCTAGCCCTAAACGATGTCATTTTGTGCTTATTGAATTAAAGCAAAAACGACGCCATTTTGGTAATGCTATATAAGCCACATTTTTAGCCCGAAATTCATTTTAACATCCAATTTTAAAAAAAAAAATCTTCCAAAACTCTCTGAAGGCTCTTAGGGCTTCGGCCAGTGACCGGCCTAGCTCCGGTGTCACGCGCCACTGCACGCGCAGCCGTACACGGTGGCCAGTAGGCCCAAAATTTTCTTTTTTCGACCAAAACGTAGGTAACCCTTCTCTCCTTTATTTTAAAATAGTATTTTGTGAATAAATAATAAAAAATAACAAAAATCTTCAGTGTTTGTTTGTATCGTTTAAATGAAATAAAAATGAAAATAAGAAAAATAAATGCGTGGATTTAAACAAAGATAAATCATAGAAAATCACCTCTGTCTTGATTTTAAAATACTGTTTTTATTGTATATTTTTCGTACCCCTTTACAAATTACAGAAGGGCTTTTATAGCCACTGTTTCTAAATACATTTGGTATGAATTTTTGTGTGATTTCTTGCCATATTTCTTCGGCCTTTCTTTCCTTTTGCAGGTACACCCGAGTATCACGGCGACGGCATGCTGATTCGTGCGCCAATTGTGGTGCAAGACGAGGGCCCTTGGTCTAGTGCATGCGGTGCGAGAAGATGCAGAAACCCTAGTGTTTCTGTCCTAGTGTTAAACTTTTGGGCCGTGTTTGTTTGTTGGGTCAAATGAGCATTTTGGGCCTGATTCGGGCTCGGGCTAATAGGGTGTAATTTGTTGGTTATTTGTAAATGGGCTACGGATAGTGCTTTAATTGGGCTGTAGATGGACTGTAAAAATAAAAGTTTGGACATATTATTTTTATTAATTTGGTTTGTTTTATTGATATGGGCCCGGGAAAAATTGGGTGCCTACAATATATAATTTGGAAATTAACTAAGTTTTTTACTAAATTAAACAAACGTTTTAAAGATGACTGTTTTCAAAAACTCCAATAACCCTGCTAGGCCATCTTTTTGGCAGATTTAATCTCCAGAATTTAGACTGAACGTTTACGCCAGATTGAAGAGGTTACAAATATGTTATTTTCTTATCATAGTCAAAGAAATTTTGTAATAAATTGAAAATTACAAGTTAAAATTCAATTCATAAAAACAATACTAGATTATGGTTAGAGGTGTTTTTAGTTGGATTTGGTCAAAGTTAAGGCTTGATTCAAACCAAACTTAACTGAAATTAGCCCATGTAAATGGTTCATTTTACTGTTAATAGAATATTATTTTTATATTATTTATTATTGTTAAAGCCCGAGATTAAAAACGTAAGCTGAATCCTGTCCCAAAGGGGGGTGCCTAACCACAAAGTTATAATTTGGGTGAAGGTTTTCTTTGTTTTATGTTTAAAAAATAACAATAAATTTATTTAAAATTTAATTATAGAAATATATAAATATCAATATAACATATATTTATATTCTAAACAGTAAAATAGGTTAAATTAGGCCTACTTGAGATGAAACCTAAGCTCAAGCTTGACTTAATGTGGACTACCTAGCTATGAATATCTCTAAATATGGTATACTTGTGATGCGGGTTAAAAAAAAGTTTACATAAAATTTTTTATATAAAATCTATATTTATAAAATATTTATATACTAATGAATTTTTGGTTGAAATGCTAAAGTTGAGGATTTAAAACTTTGATATCTTTAGATTAAATTCTACCGTCTATGAGTTTTTCTCTATTAGAATTGTTCTAATTGTTTTTTAATATATTTTATAAAAAATATAAAAAGAAAACATCTTAATAATAATATTTGTTACAATTTAAAACTAAGTTAAAGACTTTTTCCAATTGAATTGGTATAAAATGTACGATTCACTCGTGACATTAACTTAATTAATTATTTAGTGATAGATTAAAATACATAATTGCAAATTAGTTATCCTAAAAAGAAAGTTACTCCTTTTTAATTATATATCATTAATTATTATATCATTAATTATTATATCAATAATTATGTAGATATATAATTAATGATTCAGAATTTATATGATATAAATTTTTTTACTCGTCAATAATTAAATATCATTAAATGGTTTTGTAAGTTTGTTATAAATTTTTTTCAGGTTTGTAATATTATTATAATTTTTAAAATATATTATTGTTAAAAAATTTGAATTTTTAATATATATTTTTATTAATTTTTTAGATTTAAGATTAAATTTATAGAATATATAAATTTTGAATATCTAAATTTGTTATTAAGCTAATTAAAAGCTCAAATCAATTTTTTGTCCCTCAATGAACGGCAACTAATAAGAGGAAGGTAATTTCAAAACATTATGTGATTAAAACCAAGGATCACGCTAATTGGAAGATTCCACCCAAACCAAACCAAAGACTAATCATAGAAGAGTTAATGTATGTTAAAGTGATGGCAAATTGTGGAAAATGTTTCTCATTTAAAAAGATGAATTGTGACAAGTAATTTCTTGGTGGTTAGGAAACAAAGAAAGTGACTTTCAAAAAAGTCAGAAAAACACAGAAAATTATAAAAAAAAAAATGGCTAGTCCATATTCATAAAATTTATATTTTATTGACATTTGGAATTATAAATTTCATAATATGGCTTCTCTTTCTTTTCTATTATTTTATTTAATAACTTTTTCCGAACCCTTGAATTGGAGGATTAAAGTCACATTTTCCTATACTGACAATAATATCAATACTAACTCAACTATCAATCAACCATATATTTTAAATTTTAAATATAATAAAACATGTGCATCAAAAATAAATCTAGTATATATATATATATATAAAATAGTGTATCGGGTTGCGTACTGAATTTTGTTAATTTAAGTTTAGACATGGATTGCAGATTTGATAATAGATGTGCCTTTTTTTTGTAATTTTTCTGTCCAGGTTCATTGTCGATATTTGTGGAATTGAACTGCAATTGGAAAAAAAAATTAAGATATTTTTTAAACACTAAATGTTAACTCTTTTACAATTTAGACCTATTTATTTATTTATTTTGGTTGAACATAAGCTTAGAAAATTAAGCGCTCATCAGTCCAAATGAAAATTGTCATCAGTCACCAGTGTCTGTCCAATATCTTCTTCAAGCTAGCATCTCACGTAACGCGGAGATCTTCCAAGATAACTAGCTTCTCAATTATGCCTCTGTACGGGTCCAAATTTGACCGAACCAATAAAAACCCAATACAAAAGGCCTAAACGGCCCAAGAGACTTAAAAATTTTGGGAACCCTAGGGTTCCCATCTTTTTCTTGCGCCGTTGCCAACCCATGTGCGCCCTCGGCGCGCACGACGCCCGATGACGGTGCCCTTGTCGAGGCTTGCACCAAAATGACCATCCAAGCTCCGTTGACCCCTTGTACGACCTGCAAAAGACAAGCAAAAGCAGAAGCAAAAACAGCAAACAGAATATAACGCAAGCAAGAACACGAAACAGTAGAAATAGACAGAAATACTACATATTTTTGTACAACCATTTGGCTATAAAAGAATCAAATGTATAGGGGGGATTTTTCAATATTCAAAAACGGTGTAATCTGGGGTTCAAAAACAAAACAACATTGTAAACACGCATATTTGAGAAAAATAAAAACAAAAACAGAAGGAAAAAAGGGTTCTCTTCCGTCTTTCTGATTTCTGATCTCTTGTTTTCTTTTGTTTCATTTTCAGTTTTTGCATTTAATCTTTAAGAATAATAAACTAAAAAGGAAGAGAAGAGGGTTACCGGTGCGGGGGTGTGCCTCCGGAGTTCTATCGCCGATCTGAAGGTCGCTGAACCCTTGGGGGTTCGGCCATTGGCCGCAACGGTGAGAGACGAATCGAGAACCTCCCATCCTTGCTCTTGCGTTGCTGTGGTCGTAAGGGCTCCGTCTTCGGACCCATTCAAGGGGGGTCGAAGGGGCCCGTTTCGCGTAACGTCCGTTGCCGTTCGCAGCGTGGGTGCAAAGGACCCCCGATGAACCATGGTCGGCCATGGAAGAGGAAGAGAGAGCAAAGAGCCTCTCTGTTTCCTTAAAAAAGGGCCTGCTATAGTTCCTGAAAATAAAAGAGGAAGGGAACGGTGGAATGAAAAAAAAGAAGGAAATTTTAGGGTTTTAGTAACCCAATTAAACGACACCGTTCGGCTAAAGAGGGACCTGTGCGACCCGACCCGTATCAACGGAGGATTCGCGCATTTCGACCTAATGGTCTATTTGCGCACTGAATCCCTCCGCTTTCTTAGCACGTTTCAATGTGGTCCCTTTTGCCCTCTTCTTTCCCTTTTGATTGTGCCCTTGAATTTCAAGTCTGTTTCATTTAAGTCCTCTGTACAGCGCAGTGTTTTAGAGATTCGGGAAATTTACCCTTTAAGTCCCTCTATGACTCACACGCGTTCAAATAGACTTTTCTTGTTTGTTTTTATTTCAGATTCGCCCCAAGTATTTTGTTTTAACACCAATTTTGCCCCTTTTCGCCTTTTAATTAATACTTTGCATTATTCCCATTATTATTATTATATTTGTTTTATTGTTATTACTATTATTATTATATTGTATTATTTTTAATGATATTAAGCATTCCATTTTATTATTATCATTACCATCATACTTTATATAAATATATCCCTTTTAGTATTTACTTATATTACTCTTACTCTTATTTTCTTTTATTATTATCTTTAGCACATTATCATTATTCTTTTAATATTATTATTAATTATTATATTATACTTAATAATCCTTTTTTATATTATATCTTTTTCATTATTGTATTTATTATTATATATATATTTAATATTTACTATTATTATTTATTACTCCATTTTTAATATAATCATATCATATTTGCTTTTCGTACTTTATTATGTTACATTATTTCTACCCTTGTACATACTTACTTTATTATTTTTATTATTATTATAATTATTATTTTCTAGAATTTTTATATATTACTTTTAGTATAATTTTTTTGGATATTACGTTTTCATTACCTTTTATATATATAATTCATTTATCATATTGTTAGGTATTATTTTAATATTATATTGATTATTATATTTTGATACTCCTAAATTAATATATCATTGTTATTTCCTTTTTCATTATTAATATATAACTCATATACATATATATTTTATGTACCTATCACTTTCTACTATTACTATTATATTAGCCTATTATTTTTATCATTTTCTTTTATTATTATTATCATCATTATTATTGTTTTAAATTTTTTAAATATTATATCTTAATATTTTTAATTTTTATCATTGTTTTTTTCATTTGTTTGTTTATTTATTATTTATACATACAATTTAATCATGTAATTTTTAGTATTATTTTTGTCATTCTTTGATCTGTAATCGTTGTGCGTGCTCATTAATTTATTTTATTCTCGGCTTTTATATTACTTCTTATTAATGTATTTGTTCTATTTGTATATATTATGGTCATAATTTACTTTCGCATTTCCTTACAAACTCATGATTTTATTAAACTTTGTTCATACTTTTACAAAGGCAATGTTCGATACTCGGAAATTCAAAAATTCGAACCCTAACTCACTGGGTTTCGATTTTTCGTTTAACCTGTACAATCGAATATCCTTTTGATTTCTAAATACAAAGCACTCTCGTTCTCAAAGGTTCTAAACTTCGTATCCTAACTTACTGGACTCGATGTTTTGCTATTTCGAGACAAGAATGGTTTCCAACATTTCACTTCATTTTATTCAAGCCTTTTAAATAAAGAAGGGATCGTATTTTAAAATTTATCCAAGTTTTCAAATATTCGACGCAAAGACACAAATTAATCAGCTAGGTACCAATTTTGGGCGTATCGAGGGTGCTAATCCTTCCTCGTATGTAACCGACTCCCGAACCCGTTTTTTGAATTTCGTAGACCAAAATTAATTGTTTTAATAAATCAAAATATTTTATTAAAATAATTTAAGGTGACCCGATTGCACCTCAAAAAGGTCGGTGGCGACTCCATTTTTCAAAATTTAAAGTCGATTCTTATTTTCAAAAAATGGTTTCGAAAGCTTGGCGACTTCGCTGGGGAACTCGAAAGAGAGTCAAGCCGCGAGTTGATTAATTTTTGTCTTTCTGTTGAAATTTTTAAAATTTGGTTTTAATATACGATCCTTTCATCGCATTTCATCTGTTTTGCATTACAATCTTCATTATTTTTATTTCCTTACTTACTTTAATCTTTTTGTATATATCCACATCATATTGCATGACCGCTGGGTCACACCTTTTAAGTGGGAGCAAGAAGCTACTCCTTCGTGAGGTTTTCACCTCCGTGCAGGATAGTGAATCGCTTTCGGGATACATCTGTACCTATGTCTTCGTGAGATTTTCATTTTCGTGAGGCCATAGGGAAATGTATTCCTCTGAACTGAACTCGGTCTGTATGAGCCTATAATGGGTGAAGATCGAGGAATCTGTTGGTTCAGGTACCCCAACTCTAGGACCAAACCTCATATAGCGAATCTTAGGAGCCCACCCTAGGTAGAGCTACGCCGAACCCTAGTGGTCACCCAATTAGGTACTTTATTTTGTTATTTATCTCCCCTGTGCTAACATGTTTTCTTTTGTTTTGATTTCATTGCATTGCATTGCATCACATCGTTATAGAAAAGAGGTGTTAATTCATATTCGATTCTTAAATAGGAGAGTTCGTCATAAGATGATGAATTTTTTTGATAAAGTGGATTATAATACGGTCGCCCCGACATGGTCCAAGTAAGCACAATGGAAGAAGGTTGATAGCTCGCGGAGGAATGCAAAACTTCACCCGAAAGATTCAAATTGATAGAGACCATGCAAGAGCCGTCACGTCTCGACTTTCTTAAAGCAACCAGCAAGCATCATAAGGATAAGTGAGTAATTGGTCACAACTCGGATCAAGCAAAAAGGAATAATAAAGATGTCTTTGGAAGAATTAGCAAGGTTTGACCATAACATCCGGACATGAAGAAAGAAGCGGTGTCTTCACTTGGATTCTAAGGGCAATACCGCATAAGTAATTCATTTTATGTAAGGAAATGTTTCCTTTAGAAAAGTTCTTCTAATGGAACTGAATATAAGGTCAACGACTCTCTTTCTTGCATTGGCATTTGCATTTCATGCATCTGCATTACCTTATTCGCATTGTATCTTGCACACTAGATTCTCACAAAAGGACTCTAATTAGATAAAATTATTTCAGAACCTAAAAGCCATGGAACGAAGGTTAGAGAGAATAGAGCACAGGCAAATACAGATGCAAAAGAAATTATCCAGAATTCAACAGGATATGCAGAGCCAAATGTTAGAGCTCCAAAGAAATATGATTAGCCAGCTAAGACAGTTATTAGCCGAAGGGCTCGAAAAGAGGAAAGACCCAGTGGACAATAGTGAGGATGATAATGAAGGCATCGTTTATTCCCCAAGTTTCACTCCAATAAGCGTCCAGACTCAACCAGACGCACCTTCGCGAGGGGTACCTGTTACTACCAGACCCTAACAGCATCAGGCCAGTATGTCAGCACTAGCAAACTCTTCAATAGGCTCAGATCCCCATCTGGAAGGCAATCCAGCCAATCTTATTATTATTGAAGAAACAAAGAAGGCCAGCATGGAGCGCCCAAAACAGTGCGAGGCTTTTAAAAAGCGAGAGTAGAGCTCCCGAGATGATACTTCGAGGGCATTAAAGGGAAAGCAAAGTAAGGTGAAACTAGTTACCATAGGCCAGCCAAGAATAATAACTACTAGCCATCAAGTTTCCCCAAGGCAAGAGCCCGATCCAAAACCAAACTCAGACAAACCTCAGTTCTCGCCCATCCCAATCACGTATAGGAAGTTGTACAAAGTATTGTTTGATGCACATGTGGTGTCCCCTTTTTACGTGGGACCAATACATCCTTTATACCCTAAATGGTATGATGTAAGCTCCCAATACGAATAATATGCGGGAATCATGGGGTATTCGATCGAGAACTGCACCGCTTTTAAAAAGATAATCGAAAGATTCATCAAAATTGGAGTTATAAAATTCGATGATCTATCTGATGAAGAAAATCCATTACCCAAACATTCTGTGCAAGGGATAAATATCATGAGTACCACGATAAATAGGGGCATGGGATCTAAGAGTTCGGGGCTCTAGAGCAAGACGTGATATTTGGGAATTTGAACATTAACGATGTATGTATAAGGGGAACCAAGGACTTAAAGGTTTCCAACCCTTATGGATTGGGAAATATTTTGAACAACGGGACTGTGGAAGAAGCCCCTGTATTTTTAGAGCTAACTCAGAGTAATATTCAGAACACGCTTATTGCTTTAAGCCTAGAGGCAGTAAGAGTCCTTTTGTGAAAATAGGCTCAAGTCTAATATCTTTTTTTCAATAAGAATGCATCTTTTTGATTAAATTTTTCATTTATTTCATACTATACAACGAATATTCCTAGATTCTCTTATTCTTTTATTCATGACCATGCCACACAATTGTTCTTAGATCCTTTTGTTCTTTGGACTCTTTTCTAAATATTCTTTTACTCTTTCTTCATTATCATGCCACATAAATAATCATTATTAGATTCATTTATTCTTTGAAATCTTTTTTTGTACCTGTAAAAGGTCTCCAGATATAAACAATATGAGCGACACTGTTACTGACTCCCTTTTGAGCAAAATGTGTATCTAGAGGGATCCCCGGACTTTGAAGATGACAGAGATTGTACCTATTTTCTGACTTGTCAATGATGGCAGAACGAGATAGATCCTACCTTACAAAGGGTCAGTGGACATTGCGAGCCTAAGAAAGAGCCAGGTTGATCATGAGGCTAAGATATTGCTAGCCAGTCATGAAAGAAGACTACATTTATGTGGCACAAAGGTCAAATTGAGGAAGATAAGATTCATGTTTCCTCAAGGATTCTCCATGTGGGGGCACGGATGTTACTAGGCTAGCTTCACCGACTTTAATTCATCTTCATGATGGTCAATTACTTCACTAAGAGAGTAAAGTTGCTTCATATGCCAAAGTTACAAAGTAAACAGTCATCAAATTCAAATTTGAGTCCATATCTAAATCCAGATCCCGATTCAAATCCAGGTCCAAATCTAAATCCAAATCCAGATCTTGATTCGAATCCAGGTCAAAATCCAAATCCAAATTCAAATCTAGATCCTGATCCAAATCTAAATCTGAGTTCAAGTCCAAATTTGAAATTTGAAATTCAAAATTCAAAATTCAAAATTCAAAATTCAAAATTCAAATTTAAAAAAAAAAAAGAGCCTGTCTAGCACAACTGCGCAATGTCAAACATTTACAGTCTGATCAAAGACCAGACACCATATCAGTGCAGCAAAAATAACTAAAAAACCATTCAAAAAGATCTTGAAAGATGACTGAGACTTGTAAGGGTTGGCATGGAAAAGTTACCACTTACCCTCCGTACTTGTCAAAGGTTGGCCAAGACATTTACCGGGGCAACAAATTTCTTATTGGTCTTGCCCAGTGAAGTTGATGATTCTTTCTTTTAAGTTTTACCAGAGCAAGGGCGACATATTTCTCATTAGTCTTGCCCATTGAAGTCGAAATTATTTCTTCTAGGTTTTACCAAAGCTAAAACTGGATGGGATAGGATGGATCTAATCCCAACACAATCAATCAAAGTTAATCCGTCACAGTACGATGATGTGGGTTGATGACAAAGAGGTTCATCTTAGAGAATTTCAAAAGGGTGACCTCATATTGAAGAAGATCTTTCATGTACGAAAAGACTTCAAAGGAAAATGCCAAATTGAGCGAGATCTTACACAATGAAGAGGGCTTGTTTTGGAAGCACTAATCAAGATAAATGGTAATAACACGCCCAATCTAGTGAATTCAGTCAAAAGTAATTGCACCAAAGAGGAGAGGCCAAGGTGAAAACCCGCAAAGGGCGCCTTGAGACCTTCTAAGAAAGTTGATCAAAAGAGAAGAAAAAAGAAATGAAAAAGAAAAAATCGATCAAAAAGAAGAAAGAAAAAGGAGAGGCCAAAGTGAAAACCTGCAAAGGGTGCTTTGAGTCCAAAGGGGATTTGAGTTGAAAACCCGAAAAGAGCGACTCAAACTCTGATCAAAAGTGGGGCACGCGGTAGTTTTGCCACGCCTGAATTGACAATGAAGAAAGTATGCTACGTCTTGGGGCATTGACAAAATACTCCGAATCCCCTAGGCATATATTGAGCTTGGAATGGTTCTCAAGAGGTTGGAACAGAGAAGCTCAGATTGCGATATCTGGGGCACCTAGTTATCATCTTATTCCTTCTAATTTTGCTATCTTTGATTATTTCATTCTTTTCAAAATACATTCTCAATAAATTTTCTCCTTGATTGCATTTGCTTAACTTGCTTGTTTCGAGTTATGCTTTCACTCAAATTCCTTCTTGTCTATTGTCATAATCTTTTTCATGCATGAAATAATGGTTAGTAGACTAATAACACTTTCATAAAAGGAGTTCGTATATTACTCTGGAAGCTTCTAAATAATGAAGGAGCCTAAAACAGGACTATTGTTTAGAACTTACCAAACCTAAGGGTTGGAAAGGAGTCTAATTTGAGACTACTTGTTAAATTCTTCATCGAAAATATCAGTTGAATAAAAAGGTAAGGTATTGCGTTGGTGATACATCCTCGACAAATAATGAGTAATCCAAGCATTAAAATGGGATTATTCTCGAAGAAATTCGACATTCATATACGTCTGGTCATGACACTCAGAGAATGGAAGGTGTAGTAAACCAAATTGATTGGATAAGTTGTAAAATCTATACCCCTGAGTTGTAGTGGGATCGATTGCAGTCCCTATACCCTGAGGTCCAGTGAAGGAGTTTGAAGATAGTACAAGCCGTAGGTTCCAGAAGTACTATGAAATAAACCTAGCCTTGGAATCATAGTGGGGCAAGCCTGTTGAACAAGGTATAATTGTTTCTTTGGGCTCTGTCAAGGGTACCAGCAGAACAAGAAGGCATGGTAACACATCAAGGAGATAACTCTGATGAACATTAAGTAATGATAACCTAAGGAAAAGATCATTCTCATTCTGCATTCATGCATTCATATGCATCTAGTTAGGAACGTTTGAATCATTTTGATCATCTTAACTACTTAACGTAAATTGGCCCATGAAATAAATTGCACGGGCCATATTACCCAAAATGGTGTAACAAATCAATGAAGTTACATTCACACAAGCATTATTCATATTCATCTAATAGGAGCATTTGAATCATTCTGATCATGACATCCTAATCTTTTGGGCATAAGCATATACCCAGAAACTGATCCTACAGGTTGTGTCTCTAGAAGACACCATAGCAGATCTTATCTCTCTGAAGTTACAGAGAAGCAGATCGACGCCAAAAACCTTATCTCTCTGAAGTTGCAGTAGAGCAGGTTGAAGTTACAAGTCTTATCTCCCTGAAGTTGTAGCGGAGCAGACTGAAGATATCAAGATCTTATCTTCCTAAAGTTGCAGTGAAGCAGATCGATGCCACAAACCTTATCTCTCTAAAGTTGCAGTAGAGCAGGCTAAAGTTACAAGTCTTATCTCCATGAAGTTGTAGCGGAGCAGACTGAAGATATCAAATATCATATCCCTGAAGTTGTAAAGAAGCAAATTGAACCACTCCATCGCCACTTCAGAAAGAGATATCCATAGCGACGATCTTTTTTCAAGTGTCTTTTATTGAAATAGTGACTAATGGACTAATAACATTCAAAAAAGGGTTTTGCATATTACTCTGAAACAATTCTAAATGCCACAAAGACCCGAAACGGGACCAATTATTTCAAATTACCCGAATTAAAGGGAATATCTGGAAAGTACTTTAGATCATGATCCTCTATCAGGGATGTCAGCTGAAGGAAAAGGAGTAATACGTCAGTGATAAAACCTCAACAGACGATGAGTTATGTCAAGTTAAGAAAAATAAAAAAGTCACTTTTCATAACATGTCCAGTTAGGGACATTTGATTCATCATAGCATCCTAATTATTTTGACATGAGCATCACATTTAGTTAGGAACATTTGATTCATTTCAGTCATAACGTCCTAATCGCATGACATGAGCATAGATACATAAAATTGGTTCTACGAATCATGTCCCTAGAGGATGGTATAACATCATCGATGAATCTAAAGATCTTGCCTTCCTGAGTGAAAAGATCGAAGCTGTCAGCATGACGCCTTTGAGTTTACAAGGAGCAGGCTGAAGAAAGCAAATTTGGCCTTCCTAAGCGAAACAGATCGAAGATTTGAGTCTGGCATCCCTAAGGTTGTAGGGAACAGATTGAAAAGAGAGATTCTGCCTTCCTGAAGTTGCAGTGAAGCTAATAAAAAAACCAGACTTTGCCTTCCTAAAGTTGCAGTGAAGCTAATCAAAGAACAGATTTTGCCTTCCTGAAATTGCAGTGAAGCTAATCAAAAGATAGATTTTGTCTTCCTAAAGTTGCAGTGAAGTAAATCAAAGACATTAGATCTTGCTTCTTTGAAGTTACATTGGAGCAAACTGAAGATAGTAGATCTTGCCTTCCTGAAGTTGCAGTGAAGCAGATCAAAGACATCGAGCTTTGTCTTCTAGAAGATGTGGCAAAATAGATTAAAGCTATAAATCACTAAAGACCTTATACTTCTAAAGTTATTATGGCGGCAGTAGGATGGTCAAGGAAAGCAAGATGCAGTGGACTGGAATGAGGCTACTCAAAGAAGAGAAATATCAAAAGATAGGATCCCACAAGACCAGGCAAATTTGGCCCTTTTAAAGTCTTTGCTCTATTCTCGTTACACAACAATGAGCAAAGAAGGGCAGCTGTACAGGTCCAAATTTGACCGAACCAATAAAAACCCAATACAAAAGGCCCAAACGGCCCAAGAGACTTAAAAATTTTGGGAACCCTAGGGTTCCCATCTTTTTCTTGCGCCGTTGCCAACCCATGTGCGCCCTTGGCGTGCACGACGCCCGATGACGGTGCCCTTGTCGAGGCTTGCACCAAAATGACCATCCAAGCTCCGTTGACCCCTTGTACGACCTGTAAAAGACAAGCAAAAGCAGAAGCAAAAATAGCAAACAGAATATAACGCAAGCAAGAACACGAAACAGTAAAAATAGACAGAAATACTACATATTTTTGTACAACCATTTGGCTATAAAAGACGGAAACCAAATCAAATGTATGGGGGGATTTTTCAATATTCAAAAACGGTGTAATTTGGGGTTCCAAAACAGAACAACATTGTAAACATGCATATTTGAGAAAAATAAAAACAAAAACAGAAGGAAAAAAGGGTTCTCTTCCATCTTTCTGATTTCTGATTTCTTGTTTTCTTTTGTTTCATTTTCAGTTTTTACATTTAATCTTTAAGAATAATAAACTAAAAAGGAAGAGAAGAGGGTTACCGGTGCGGGGGTGTGCCTCTGGAGTTCTATCGCCGATCTGAAGGTCGCTAAACGCTTGGGGGTTTGACCATTGGCCGCAACGGTGAGAGACGAACCGAGAACCTCCCCTCCTTACTCTTACGTTGCTGTGGTCGTAAGGGCTCCGCCTTCGGACCCATTCAAGGGGGGTCGAAGGGGCCCGTTTCGCGTAACATCTGTCGCCGTTCATAGCTTGGGTGCAGAGGACCCCCGATAAACCATGGTTGGCCATGGAAGAGGAAGAGAGAGCAAAGAGCCTCTCTGTTTCCTTAAAAAAAGGCCTGCTACAGTTCCTGAAAATAAAAGAGGAAGGGAACGATGGAATGAAAAAAACAGAAGAAAATTTTAGGGTTTTAGTAATCCAATTAAACGACACCATTCGGCTAAAGAGAGACCCGTGCGACCCGACTCGTATCCACGGAGGATCCGCGCATTTTGACCTAATGGTCTATTTGCGCACTGAATCCCTCCGCTTTCTTAGCACGTTTCAATGTGGTCCATTTTGCCCTCTTCTTTCCCTTTTGATTGTGCCCTTGAATTTCAAGACTGTTTCATTTAAGTCCTCTGTACCGCGCAGTGTTTTAGAGATTCAGGAAATTTACCCTTTAAGTCCCTCTATGACTCACGCGCGTTCAAATAGACTTTTCTTGTTTGTTTTTATTTCAGATTCGCCCCAAGTATTTTGTTTTAACACCAATTTTGCCCATTTTCGCCTTTTAATTAATACTTTGCATTATTCCCATTATTATTATTATATTTATTTTATTGTTATTACTATTATTATTATATTGTATTATTTTTAATGATATTAAGCATTCCATTTTATTATTATCATTACCATCATACTTTAAATAAATTTATCCCTTTTAGTATTTACTTATATTACTCTTACTCTTATTTTCTTTTATTATTATCTTTAGCACATTATCATTATTCTTTTAATATTATTATTAATTATTATATTATACTTAATAATCCTTTTTTATATTATATCTTTTTCATTATTGTATTTATATTATATATATATATTTAATATTTACTATTATTATTTATTACTCCATTTTTAATATAATCATATCATATTTGCTTTTCGTACTTTATTATGTTACATTATTTCTACCCTTGTACATACTTACTTTATTATTTTTATTATTATTATAATTATTATTTTCTAGAATTTTTATATATTACTTTTAGTATTATTTTTTTGGATATTACGTTTTCATTACCTTTTATATATATAATTCATTTATCATATTGTTAGGTATTATTTTAATATTATATTGATTATTATATTTTGATACTCCTAAATTAATATATCATTGTTATTTCCTTTTTCATTATTAATATATAACTCATATACATATATATTTTATGTACCTATCACTTTCTACTATTACTATTATATTAGCCTATTATTTTTATCATTTTCTTTTATTATTATTATCATCATTATTATTGTTTTAAATTTTTTAAATATTATATCTTAATATTTTTAATTTTTATCATTGTTTTTTTTCATTTGTTTGTTTATTTATTATTTATACATACAATTTAATCATGTAATTTTTAGTATTATTTTTGTCATTCTTTGATCTGTAATCGTTGTGCATGCTCGTTAATTTATTTTATTCTCGGCTTTTATATTACTTCTTGTTAATGTATTTGTTCTATTTGTACATATTACGGTCATAATTTACTTTCGCATTTCCTTACAAACTCATGATTTTATTAAACTTTGTTCATACTTTTACAAAGGCAATGTTCGATACTCGGAAATTCAAAAATTCGTACCCTAACTCACTGGGTTTGGATTTTTCGTTTAACCTATATAATCGAATATCCTTTTGATTTCTAAATACGAAGCACTCTCGTTCTCAAAGGTTCTAAACTTCGTATCCTAACTTACTGGACTCGACATTTTACTATTTTGAGACAAGAATGGTTTCCAACATTTCACTTCATTTTATTCAAGCCTTTTAAATAAAGAAGGGATCGTATTTTAAAATTTATCCAAGTTTTCAAATATTCGACACAAAGACACAAATTAATCAGTTAGGTACCAATTTTGGGCGTATCGAGGGTGCTAATCCTTCCTCGTATGTAACCGACTCCCAAACCCGTTTTTCGAATTTCGTAGACCAAAATTAATTGTTTAAATAAATCAAATTGTTTTATTAAAATAATTTAAGGTGACCCGATCGCACCTCGAAAAAGGTCGGTCGCGGCTCCATTTTTCAAATTTTAAAGTCGATTCTTATTTTCAAAAAATAGTTTCGGCGGCCTCTATTTGCAATCAACAACTTTATTGGCATTCTGCTGAATATGTCAAAATTTGACTTCCCAATTTTTGGAACACCAATCGGGAATCTGACTTACTTCAGCGGCACTACATATTGTAGCCAACTCATTACGAATAGTTTCAATCAATATTGTGTTGTCACTTTCCATCTCAACACATCTGAATCCTAATTTCAGTCTTTCAAGAATAGCTCTAGCTTCAGCCTAAAAGATATCATTTATACTTAATACAAAGACTAAAATAATATATTTAACAATAAAAAGACTAATTTAATCTATTTCCTATAATACAAATATATCACAAATAATTTCAAAGTGAATTTTAATTTTGGGTTTATGATGTGTGAAAGATTGATGGATTCTAATTAAGTTTTGATTGATAAACTAATAAATGTAATTAAATATATTATAAGATACAAAATTATTGTTTGATTCTTCCATAAGTCGGTTTAGGTCACTTTCATTGGGTGATCACTTACCTCTAAGTCTTCTCACGTTCACATTAATTCACATTTTCTTTTGAAATTCTATGTAGAAAAAGGATGTATAGAAAGGGAATTATCAAAACAGGATTATGATAGTGTTGAAAATAATGATATGTTAAGAAAAAATATAAAAAAGGTATATATAATTAGTAAATATATATATTTTGTAGCGTTACTATAATTTTAAAATATATTATTGTTAAAAAAAATTAAATTTCATATAAAATTTCAAACATATTTTTATTGATTTTTTAGAGAAAAATATATTTTGTTGATTGTAATTTTAAGGCTTACAATTTTTTAAATAGTTTTAAATATTTTATAAAGTATTTATTTTTTAAAAAATATTTTTTAAAAGGGAAATTCATTAATTCATTTAATGAATAAGATGGTACAATTTGACGGGAGAAAAATAACAAACACACGTACGCGTTGAAGGACAAGCTCTATCAATATAACAAAAACTTCAGTCTCAGCATTAATAGACCATTATGGCACGTTGATGATTGGCTCTATCACAACTCAAGCACAATATATTAGGAGTGATCACAAACACTTAATATAATAAGGAATCAGCACTAGATGGTCCAAAGCACTTAAAATAACTCCTTTGTTTTTTTTTAAATATGTTTTTTTACAAAAAAAAAATCGAATGAATATGTTGTGATATAAAATATGAAACAATGATAGTAATGCAACTACAATAATAAGGAGAATACCAACTTTATAATAATATTAATTTTATAATAATGTCGATTTTATAATAATGGTACTAATCACAGAATAGTTATTATTATATTAATAATATAAGTAAGTAAAATGATAATAACAAGGATAAAATAGAATAACATGTATAAATAATATAGTAGTTTAATAAAATAAAATAGCTACAGCGGTAGGATATTAGAATGATAAAATATAAATAAATTAAATAATGTAATCATAATAATAAAATAGATAAGATTATTTAAAATAAAATAAGCGGAAGATGCATGATTAAAAAGACTAGGCATGAAAGTACTAAACATGAAAGAAATAATAAGATAAAAAATGGAATAATAATGACAATTAGGACAATAATATACAATAATGAACAATACGAACTTTAAAATAAACAAGCAAGGCAATAATAAATAAATAAGCTAATTAAAAAATCATGAAAGGCTAAAATTGCCATAATAAATAAATGAATAAGTAAATAATAACACAAAATAAAAATTTAATAAAAAGTTGAAAATAAATAAATAAATAAGTAAATAATAATGAAAAAATTTTAATGAAGAGCTGAAATTAAATAAGTAAGGAATTAAATTGAAATTTAAATAAAGATCAAATTATAAATCGCAAAAGAATAAAGGAAAAGGGAAAATAAGGACTAAATTGAATGTCCATTAAAATCTAAGGTCTGAATTTAAAAAATAAATGACTAAATTAAAATGTAATGCAAATCTTTGAGGCCTTCGAAGAAGTTAACCCAAAAATACACGCGTCCTTCCCCAAGGGTCAGCTGTTTGAGGACCAAATTGAAAAAAAATTTAAAATTAAGTGGTGCGATCTAAAAAAAGAAGAAAAGAAATTAGGACCAAATTAAAAAGAGGCCAAAAGCGGAATCATGGAATATTATTGTTTGATAAATCACTTTCACATTTTCTTTTGAAGGTTTCATTAATTGACACTTTAGATGCTAATTAATCTTCTTTTTCTACGTAGAAAAAGGATGATCGAAGGAGATTTCAAAGTTATAAATATGTTGTTAGTCTCTTTTATTTCTATAAAATTTTACATTCATTTCTAATCACTCATATTATTTTGTGGTTAAAATATGTTGTTAGTCCCTTTATTCCTATAAAAATTTGATATCCATTCCTTATACGTTAAAGGTTATAAATTCAATTTGAAAATTTTGATTATTTTTTATCAGAATTTGTCAACTTGCTTATTTTGTGTTAGTCATATACCACGGCATATAAGGGAAACCTAATTAATATGTAAAGTTGACAAGTTTTGATTAAAAAAAATAATATTAACGATAGGACTAAGATTTTTAAATAAAAACAACAAGATCTTAAAAGGACTAAATCTCAAATTTTATCAAAGTATAAGGACAAATAGATGATTTTAACCTTTTTTTGTTTAAAAGGTTTTTTACATTTATTAGATAAAAATACTTTGATAGTGCTTGTAATTTGACAACATTTAAAATTTAATCCTTATACTTAAAAAGTTAAAAAATTAAGTCCTCTTACTTTTTTAGTTTAGAAAACTTAGTCCTATATACCATTAGGATTGTAAGTATTTTCTATTAAAACCTGTAAACTTGGATATATGCTAAGTAGACTGCCGTCATATAATGTTGCATATGATTGATAATAAAAAACCTATTATGTTGAAATTTTTAATGGAATTAGAAATGATTGGACTAGAATTTTTAAATTAGAAAAATATGAGGATTGGATTTTTTTAACTTTTAAATTACAGGGACTAATAGTATATTTTAAACAATTTATTATTCTAAAAACAAAAGAATATATAGTAATTAATAAAAATATATTTTTGAAGTTTTTTTTTAATGGATTATGTGGAGTAATGTGAAGAAACTTTAGGAGAAATTTTGAAAATTCGCTTCTTTGTACGTATTTTTAAAAGAAGAAGACTTGCCATTTATTTTGAAATTTCTTCAAAACTTTGCTTTCCTTTTTAATTTTTAGGTTAGTCTTAAATTTATCAAGTGTGCGAGGGTTGAAACATATTAAAGCATGCTCTCTGGGCTTTTCTTCATCATCCAAACTATTTTATCAACTCAACTTCCCTTTTCCTACTTTTTTATTTTCCTGCCTTATTCCGTCTTGCAATCATGAACTTCAACACTTGCTTTCATCTTCTTTTAGCTTTATTCATACCATGTTCCGTGCTTTGCTTGGCTATGATAGTCAGGAATCTCAACTCCGATCAGTTTGCACTTCTCGAGTTTAAGGATCGCATTGCCGGCCCTCAAAATGTCTTGGCAAACAATTGGACAACCTCTGTTTGCAATTGGATTGGGGTTTCTTGTGGCATCCTTCATAAAAGAGTTATAGCTTTGAATCTTACAAGCATGAATCTTTGGGGTACTATCCCTGCACACCTTGGAAATCTTTCATTTCTACTCTCTCTCGACTTGAGTAGCAACCATTTCTATGGCCATCTCCCTAAAGAATTGGGCCAATTGCATCGTTTGAGGATCCTTCAATTAAGCTACAACCGTCTTAATGGGGAAATTCCATCATGGCTTGGGAACTTACAGAGAATTCGAATGCTGAAAATGAAAAATAATAACTTTACGGGCATAATCCCTGAAACACTTGTTAACATGTCTAATCTAGAGATCTTGAACTTGGGATTCAAACAATTATCTGGTCAGGTTCCATCTTCCATCTTCAAGATTTCTTCTCTAAAGATTATTAATCTCTCCAGCAATAGCCTATCAGGTAGTTTGCCTAATGATATGTGTCAACATCTTCGCAAGCTTGAAGGGCTTTACCTGAGTTGGAATGAATTATCTGGTAACATTCCATTTGGCATGGGAAAATGCAACAACCTTCAATATTTGTCGTTATCTTGTAATCAATTTATAGGGATCAAGAAGTATTGGAAATTTAACACGACTCCAGGGATTATTTTTGAGGTTTAATAATCTAGAAGGTAATCAATTTCCTTGATTTCTTGAATTTAAAGTATTTTTTTATGAAAGAGTTTGATTTGTAATAAATAACAAAAGGAAAAACTTTTCATTTCATTCGAGGCAAAATAGTTAATTTGATGAAAAGCATATGCTGAAATATATCAAAATCTAACATTTCCAAATTACTGCAAAACAGAAAAGAAAACCTCCTTGGCTTATGCTAACAAAATAGGTACTTTGACACCTTGATTTTTCGACTACGTGTGTAGGTCAAATTCCTGAGGAAATTGGTAATATTCTTAGTTTGGAACTGCTTAATATTCAAGCAATTAAAGGCCTTAGATTCCAACTTCGATCTTCAACATTTCTTCTCTAAACACTATTGATCTCTCCAACAATAGCCTATCAGGTAGTTTGCCTAATGATATGTGTCAACATCTTCCCAAGCTTGAAGGGCTTTACTTGAATAAAAATGAATTATCTGGTAACATTCCGTCAAGTATGGCCAAATGAAACAACCTTAAAAATTTATCATTGTTGTTGAATCAATTTACAGGGATCATTCCAAGAAGTATTGGAAATCTGACACGACTCGAAGAATTATATTTGGCACGGAATAACTTAGAAGGTATTGAATTTTCTTTGTTTCTTTAATTTAAAATATTTATTTAATAAAAGTGTTTGATTTGTAATAGATAACAAAAGTAAGAGCATTTTATTTCATTCAAGGCAAAATAGTTAATTTGATGGAAAAAAAATATGCTGAAAGTATATTTAGTTGAACAGTTTAGAAGGTATGTTTTTCACTATAATTTTGGACAATGTGTGCAGGTCAGATTCCATCAAGTATAGCTGAATGTTACCAGCTTCAATTTTTGAATTTAGGAGGAAATCAATTCAGTGGGCTGATTCCAAAGAGTATTTTTAATTCAACTACGCTCCAAGAAATAGATCTATATGACAACAAATTGGAAGGTATGTTTTTCACTTTAATTTTTTTTTCCAAACTCCAAAAACATTCTCTTTAATTTGTTTCATTAGAAATCCTTTGTCTGTAGAAGAAAAGAAACCAATGTGGAAAATATATTTATTTTAAAAAGTGAAACAACGGTAATATATACATATACATTTATATACATAAATTCTCATATCACCTGTTGCACGTTATTTTTAACTAGTTTTAAAATAATGTTTTTTTAAATTTTTCTAATTAGTTTTTTTATCTTGTTATTCAAATGGTTGAATATAATTAAAATATATTAATTTATATACGTGGTTCTAAATACGTAATTCTCATACACATACGCATATAATAGAGTTTCTAATAATAATTTAAGTGTAAAGTAATTTAATATAAATTTTAAATTTTTATTATATATATTTTTTAAATAATTTTTTAATAGAATCAAAATTGTTATTTATAAGGATGCTAAATTTTCTTATGAAGTGAATTTATTTAACCAAATATTTTAGTAAAACCAAAATTGCTATCCATACATATGATAAATCTTAAAAGTAATAAAAAATATTGAAAATAATAAATTCATAATATAGTAAACAACAAAGACTATATAATTATCAGTTCAAAAGTTTCTTAAAATCCATGCATTTATATATATTATAGATATATTTTTAATGGCTTAATGCACAGTTTATGCCCTACAGAGTCCTTAATTTTTTTTTTTTCCCCACTTTAGTACATCATATTATCAAATATTCTTAGTGAAGTTTCTAACATTATCAGGTGTTCTTGGTTTAGTCCATTGGACATTAAAAAAATAGATTGAGATATGCAACTAATTATAAATTGCCATGTGACATATAATGACATCATGATGGCATCATCATCTTGGAAAAAAATCTTTAAAATTTCAACTAAAATTATAAAAAAAATAGCTACATTATGAATATATAATTGTTTTAAAAAAATAAAAATTTTTTACTTTTTAAATTTGCAATAAATCATAAAATTATTAAAAACTGTTAGAAATTGTTAAATATTGCAAAAAATTATAAGAAATTATTAGAAATTATAAAAGACTGAGTTATCTCGCGCCCCTAGGTATTCTCTACCTACCCACCTGTGTCAGTTTCGGGTACAAGTACCCTTTTGTTGAAGGTCGTTCGAGCTTTTCCTGGGAGTATAGCATGGGTTACTTCAGCGCCGTAGCGCCTGGTACTCGAACATTGGCTCGGGGCATTTTCTCTACCCTTTCTTACCCTAAAAAAGAAAAATTTTAAAAAAGTAAAAAAACTAGTAAAAATTGTGTAACTTGAAATAAAGTATATATTTGGTAATATTTTTTAAAAATTAAATATTTGATATTAAAATTGTATATTGTGGTACAATCAATTTTTATAAAAAATATTTTAATAAAAATTTAATATTTTAAAATATATCAAAATTTAGTATTTTACCAACTCCCCAATTCATAAATAGAAGAATAATGCATTTCAACATACTTGAACTCACATTCTCCTACATTGGTAACAATGCACATGCCAATCAAGCTAAAACTCAATCCACAATTCTTTAGAATAATTAAACATGCAACAATAGTTCTTAAGATATTGGTCTAGACACAAATAATTTATCTTGAAATAGAAAAACAATATTTGGAATAATTAAAAACATAGATATCAAGTTTATTTTATTTTTCGAAATGCCATACTAACACAAAAACTTTTTAACAGTGTGAATAAATGAACGTAAAATTTTTCAATTCAAAAAGATTAAATTTCAAATATACAAAAAATATAAAAAAATTTGAACAAATAATAATCTTTAAATTTTACGCTATAATTTAATAAAAATAAATAATTAACCCAATAGATAAAAATCATACCAATTTACATTAAAAACAATGGCTTATACGTATCACATATGGATAGTGTTGGTGCCCCCCTTTGGTGTTTTCCTTTCCTTTTTTTTTTTTTTTGGCATTTTAATTTACTTTATGTAGAAGCCCAAATTGCTCGGGGCCCATAAGTATAACCGAACTCACAAAACCTCAACCCATACTCGTTATATATAACCCAAACCCACAAAACCTTGACCCAACAGACTTAAATCCTACCCAAGCCCAAAACCCTTTTACCCGATCGGCCAAAAATAGAGAAAAACAAAAATTGAAACCCTAACCCTAGCCCCTAATTCGATGCCACAAGCCTCCCCACTTGCCTCTGCCAAGGCCACCAATCGGTCACCTGCCCTCTGCCACCGCCATACCGTTCAACCACTTCTGCAGAGATAAAGCAAATACATAAGACAGAAGAACAAATAGCAAAAATATAATAAAATAACTTGTAAAGGCTATATAAAGCCAAATCAGATATTGTAAAAGGATTCGGCAGTTTTTAATAAGAGAAAATTTAGATTTCAATCACCAATATTTGCAAGCAAAAACACCACAGCTAGCATAGATTAAATATCAAAAGGGGAAGATTCAAACACCTTCAAATCGGAAACACTGCTCGCAAGTGGAAGAGGAAACGAATAACGGCAGAAACAAACCAAGGTTTCGGACATTTTCTTTATTTTTCCTTATTTTCAAATCTACTTTCACACACACATATATATGTATATGTATATATATATATATATATACATATTAATCATACTAAAAATCAAAAAATAATAAAATAAAGAATACCTTTTTTTGAAAATCCGGCCACCGTGCACGGTGGCTGGCGACGGCGAAGGCGCGGTGGCACGCGGTGGCGCGCAATGGCCCTCCTGGCCGAGGTTCTGGGCCTGCCCAGAGAGTGAAGAGAGGTTTCTCTCATTTTTTTTTTTCTTTGAATCAGCTGAAATGAAAAAAAAAAATAAAATTGGTTTAAATAGCAAAACGAAACGGTCTCGTTTTGCACCAAGGGATTCAGCACTGAAACGGTGCCGTTTCAGCCACCGACCCCGTGCACCGACCCGACCCGCCTCAGGATCCGCGTGTTTTTTATCTTTGGGTCTAATTGCGCATTTGGACCTTCCACTTTTTTATAGTTTTACAATTAAATCTTTTCATCTTTTTAATTTCGCCCCAGACTTTCATTCCGTTTTCAATATAGTCCAAGTGAAGCTGTACGTTTTAAAAGCTTGGGAAAATTTCTCTTTTGCTCCTCACCGTTTTAGCGCGTGTTCAAATAAACCCCCTTCTTTTATTTTTATTTCAAATCCGCCCCAAAACTCTGTTTTTTGTTCAATTTTAGTCCTTTTTTGTTTATTTTCGTTTCTTTATTAAATATTATTATTATTGTTATTAATATTATTACTATTATTATATTAATATTATTTTATATATTATTATTTATTACTTTATTTTCCTTACATTATTATTATAGCATATTTTCTTTTTGTTTTTTTATTATTATCATTATTATATTATTATTTATTTATTATTATTATATTTTTCATGTACATATTAATATTTTCTACTATTACTACGAATATATTATTTCTTTTATTACATTATTGGCACACTATTTTTACTCTTTTCTTTTTATTGTAAATATTAGTGTTATTATTATTCTAACGTTCTCATATTATGTTAATATTTCTCATTAATTCATCATTATTTGCAAATAATCTTATTAGTTTTTTTTTATCATTTTTAGAAATATTTTTCATGTTTTTTAAATTCAATAAATGAGGCAACGTACCGATTTTAACATTAAGGCATCGATTTCATCGCTATGTTGGGTGAAATTCGTCGGCTCGTGTTAAAAACGAGACGTCCTTCTAAAAAAACCAAAAAAATAAGATTTCTCGTTTTTTTAATCGGATCACGATTAATTATCAAATCAAACTCGTATTTTTGAAAATCAAGACAACACGTGTTTAATAAGATACCAATTTTGGGCGTCACGAGGGTGCTGATACCTTCCTCGTGCGTAATCGACTCCCGAACCTTATATTTCTCTGAATTTTTACGTAGACCTAAACCCGGCCTTCTTTTTATCTAAAAATGAATTTTTTTTTGTTAAAAAGAGGTTTTATTAGGTGTCCGATCACACATAGAAAAAAGATCGGTGGCGACTCCCCTTTTCTTTAAAATCGAAAGTCGATTTTTCAAATTTTCAATAATTACCTCAATTAGTGACCAAAGCAAAAATTTTACGTCGCTACAGCTGGCGACTCCGCTGGGGACTAGTTTTTGAGAGTCGAGTCTAGAAATAAACGTGTGTTGTCAAAATTTTCAAAATTCCTTGTTCAATTTGATATTTAGTCGTGATCCTGAAATTTTGTTTATGAAAAATCATGCATTTGCATCATGTTGTAAATATTCTTCTAACTTGCTATACCTTATTATTTTTCAGCTGTAAGTTTTTATGGTTTTAGTTTTTAGTTTAGTTTTAAAATAAAACAAAAAGGTTTGTAAGTTTCTCCCCACACACCGTGCACTTGCATTTTGCATGACATGAGCTCTCTACCCGGGCTCCGTCCGTTTAAGTAAAAGTAAATGCTACGCCTTCGTGAGTTAACTCGTCCCTCCGCACAGGCTAGTGAATACTTTCGGGTTACATACGACTTATGCTTTCGTGAGTTAACTTGTCCCTCTGCATAGGCATAAGTAAATGTAATCCCTCGAATTGAACTCGTGAGCTTGTGATGGGCTACGACCGAGGCTTTGTACTAGTCTTAGTAGACGATAGTACGAACAATTCGAGTACCTATCTAGAATCGAAACCGCATATAGTGAACCATATGAGCCACCTAACTAGAGCCATGCCGAACCTCCGTCTATTAATAGTCACCAAAATAAGTACACGGGAGAAACGCTTCTTACCTTTTACACTTTCACTTTTTTGTAAGGGAATCGGGCTTGTTTAATTAACCGGATCGGGTAGTTTAATTTGTTAAATTTTCTATGATTTTTTTTGCCTATATTTGATTACTAACGATGGTTGTTTGTCTTTATTTTATTTTTCATCATGCATCATAGGCATCATATTAGGAAGGTGTTGACTAGAGATCGATTGCCAAAAAATGGGTTTCTGATGGAAGAGTCGATTATACAAACAACCGAGAAGAATGCCGTGGTTAGGGACTGGTCTCTAAAAACCTGGAAAGAGAAAGGGGACAGTCTAATGGAAGGATGTGTTGCCAATCTACCCGAGCATGTAACTGTGAATGTTCGTCAGAACAACCTTGAAGACTTGGTTCGGATCTGGAATCAGTGGGACTTGGACACTAGGGGAATCTTCACTGAAAGGTATGGGGATATAGCTAGCCTAGTCGCTGTCAACGTAGACGAGCAATTAATTCAAGCCATGATCAGATTCTGGGATCCGACTTATCAATGTTTTACCTTCAATGAAGAAGATATGACTCTGACTATAGAAGAGTATGCAGCTTTACTTCGTATCGATAATGTACAGTCCTATAAAATATATGTGAAGGAGCCTAAGCCAATGACCTTCAAGAAAAAGCTAGTGAAATTAACAGACATGACTGACACATGGGCCAAAAAATAAATAAAGAAGAAGAATGAAGTTATTTGTGTCCCGTGGTTTTCCCTGCGAGATTTGGTCCTAAACCATCCGGATGTGTTAAAGAGAGTGAATTTGTTTGCCTTGGCCATTTATGGATTGATCGTCTTCCCCAAAGTTCTTGGACATATAGAAGTTGTAGTAGTAGATTTCTTTGAAAGGCTAAAGTAAGGAATCAACCCTGTCCCGACTATCTTGGCAGAGATCTTCAGATCCCTAAGCAGTTGTAGGAGAAAGGGGAAGGGACGTTTTATCGGATGCGCGTAATTTCTCAATGTCTGGATTTTGAGCCATTTCTAAAAAGTAGAGTGCACGCCGTTCCATATGTTTTCATAAACATTTGCCCCGTTGGAAGCTTATCTTAAGAAAGAATGGCCAAAAAAAGTCTCCGAACAATATTGGGTTTCATTCTTTCAGAACCTTCGAGCCAATAATGAAACTTGGAGAGCACCGCGGATACGCCCGTTGGTTCTATTGTACAAGGTTAGAAGCCAAGATTGGGTGTCGCTACTCGGGTTATGAGGCAGAGTTGGATATGCCCCGCTAATGGTCCAAAGGCAATTTTCTTCACGCCAATTTACACCCGCCACCGGAGGATTAGCACAATCCGAGTTTGCTTTCGCGGGTGAGGGTTATATGAAGAGGGTCTGAGACACTACCAAGTCTTGGAAGAAAATTCATCTGATGGAGTTGGCTTTATATGCTGATATTCTCACCCAAGATTATGACGTATGGAGAAAGCAACGGGTGAATAGCCAGCAAGTATCGTCGATGAATTATGCCTTCTATAATCTTTTCTTGGAAGAAATGCCATCCGAGCTAGAAATGGCAAGGCAGGAATTCGAACGCGAAAAGTCCAAAATGTTACGGGACCTTAGTGCTCTTCAAGAAGAAAACTACCAGCTGAAGATCGACGTTCAGATTGAAAGATCCAGAACTGAAAAAGTGCAAAAAGAAGCTGAAGTCGTAAGAAATGACTTAAGAGATCTTCATTTGGAAAATAAAAAGTTAAGGGGCACTATAAAGAAGAGTGGACTGGGCAAGTCGTCAGCAGAATGGAAAGAAGAATTGAGCAATGTAAAAGGCAGAATGGAATTTTAGAAAAGGAAAGCGAAGAAAGAGGAAGAAAAGGCTGCGCGGGTTACAATAGAATTGAGAAAGAAGAGCGCCGAATACGAGACCGTGTCTACTGAATTAATGGCTAGCCGATCTGAATGTCAAGAGTTAAGAGAGAGAATACAAGATTTAGAAGATGCGCTGCAAACTCGACAATAATAGCTAGATACTCTCTTAAAGGCCTTGGAAGAAAAGAATAGTCAGTATGACAAGGACACTCACGCCTATAAAATAGACCTCCAAGAAAAAGAATTGCAGCTTGTGTTTTTGATCAACGAAATTCGTAAGGTAGCCATGCACGTGGTACAATTATCGGATGAGGCTGAAGATCTCAGTTGTCAGTTCCCTCCAAGCCAAAGATCGAGCATATCGGAGTTCCTAGAGCGAGTAAAGAAATATAGCGATATAGCTAGGAAGTTTGTGTAACGGTTGAATCAAAAGATAGCAAAATGTTTAGTAATAGACTCTTTTGATAAATCAAAAGCCTAAATAGGGGCTGTCTTGAAATCAACACCAAATTCTTGCATATGCATTCATGACTAACATTCATATGGCATTTATGCATCCATTCATTGCATGTACATATCCCATAATCATTAACTAAGGGCAAAATCATACAATTTGCAGTTACGACAGTATAAAGGCTGGAATCACATCATTCGTATAGGACGCGCCGACAAGTTAAAGTAATGGAGGCTGAATTTAATGAAAGAATCGAAAGAATGGAAAGAGTCCAAAGGGAATTACAAGAGCAACTGGCCAAGTCACAGCAAGAAATGAGGGATCTGATGGTGAGATCTTGAGAGGAATCGCTGGAACAAAAGGACCAAATGGCTAAGATGATGGAAATGATGTTAGCTCTGGTAAAAGGGAAGGGACCCCTGTAGAACCCTGAGGTTGTTAATCTCGATCAGGATCCGCCTTATCCCCCAGGATTTACTCTGCCCTATACAACACAAAGAGGGTACATTCAAGGGGAATCCACCGGCTTGGAGCAACAACCTATGCCACCTACTCATCTGGGGTAGGGAATATTTGTGTCAAATCCTGGAGCCACTCCTGCTAATCCACCTGTTCTAGATTTAGACGATCCGACAGAAATCGTCAGGTTAAAGATGGATGATCACGAGGCTCAAGAGAAATATAGGAGCTTAGAGGAAAGACTCAAAGCAATAGAAGATACTGAGGTCTTCTCTGCACTAAGCCCCAAAGAGCTTAGTTTGGTGCCCGATTTAGTTCTACCGCCAAAATTCAAGGTACCAGATTTTGAAAAGTACGACAGAATGAGATGTCTGAAAGCACACCTGGTCATGTTTTGCCGAAAGATGACCGGCAATGTGAATGAAGATAAGCTGCTCATAAACTGTTCTCAAGATAGCCTGGTTGGGTCAGCTCTTCGCTGGTATAATCAGCTTAGTAGAGAAAAGATTCGAACATGGAAGGATTTAGCGTCGGCGTTCTGTGAGCAGTACAATCATTTGTCTAACATGGTGCCCGATCATATGACTTTGCAAATGATGGAGAAAGAGCCGTCGAAAACTTTTAGACAATATGCACAGAGATGGAGGGATGTCTCGGCCCAAGTGGAACCCCCACTGACAAAAACTGAGATAACCCTCCTTTTTATTAACACCTTAAAGGCACCGTTTTATGACAAACTAGTGGGAAGTGCCACGAAGGACTTTACGGATATTGTAATATCCAGCGAGCTTATAGAGAATGCCATCAAGAGCGGTAGAATGGAAAGTCAAGAAAGTTCAAGAAGGGTAGCGCCCATGAAGAAGAAAGAACCAAAAGCCTATATGATGGGAATGGGAAGCCGTTATACCCCTAATCCGTACCCAAACCAGCCCCGACCTCAAAATTACTCACCTCTAAATTTCTATTATCCTCCTCAAACCCCTTACTATCAAACACCACCTCCTTACCCTTCTTACCCCGTTTACGCCACAAGTAACCTAAGACCACCCGCCACATTCCCATAAAATACAATGCCTGTCCAAGGACAACCCAAAAACGAACAAAGGCCATCAAGGCCCAATTTCGAGAAACCACAATTTAGCCCTATTCCTGTGTCGTACGGGGAACTGTACCTAAAACTTTTAAAGAAATAATTGATATCCCCGCACTATATGGCACCACTGAAGCCTCCGTATCCGAAATGGTACGATCCAAACACTAGTTGCGTGTACCATGCTGGGAATTAGGGGCATTCCACGGAAACTGCCTTGCCTTTAAAAAGAGGGTTCAAGGACTCATTGATGCGGGCATTCTGCAATTTGACGGTACTGGTGGTACGACCGGGAACCCATTCCCAAACCACACTGAAGGGAATGTGAGCGCAGTGGGAGAAGAGGACAAACGGCAAATTAGAAGATGAGTTTCTGAAATAAGAACACCTCTGCAAAGAATCTGGGAGGTACTAGTTGAAAAGGGGTTGCCCTGTAACATTCCAAAATAGGGCCTAATCAGAATAGTGGTTTTGTAACCACATATCCGAGATAGAAATAATTCTTTCATAATTATTTTGAGGTTTATGATATGATTTCATGATTGTGTGAAAATTTCGTGAAGAAATTCTATGCGTAAAGTGTTTAATTTGAAATCAGGGACTAAATTGAATAAGTAGTAAAATTCACATTCTAGAAGTTTTTAGTATGAAATTGCTATGGAATATTAATTAGGAGGTTTTAAATGGAAATTTGACCAATTTCTAAGTTCATGGACAAAATTTGATATGGGTGGAATTTTTGAAAGTTTAGTAAGGAAGGGTATTTTGGTCATTTGGATATTAAATGAAATAAAAAGGGAAAAAGATGACAAAATTGTCATCATCTTCATAAGCCTTGGCCGAACCTTACCTCTCTCCATAGCTAGGGTTTCTTCAACTTTCAAGCTCCATAGTAAGTGATTCCAAGCCCCGTTTTTAATGATTTTTTATATTTTTGCGATCCCAGTAGCTCAGTATAGCTTATGTTAGCGATAAATCGACTTAGGGTTCATATTTGGAAAAATAAGGTGAAATTTGTGTATTTTGATGTTTTATGATAGAATACGAGGTTTTAAATTATGTTAGACAACTTGTGCTACTCGGTTTTGAGTAAAAATGAGTAGAACGACTTAATCGGTAAAAATACATGTTGTACATAAGTGCATGTTATAGTAGGAATTTGAAGTTGCTGTTAGTAAATTAATTATCAGCATGTCTTAAAGCATAAGAATTTGTGATAAAGTTTGATTTCCGAGCCTTGGGGCAAAAGTGTAAATATGCAAAAGTTTAGGGGCAAAAATATAATTTTTCCAAAGTTTGAGTAAAGGGCTGTTTTGATAAATGTGGATATTAAATAAGCTAAATTTGCTATTATAGATCAAGAAGAGCGAAATTCGGGAGTAGATCGGGGAAAGGAAAAAGTAAAGGACTAAATTGTAAAGTTTAGTCACATTTTGTATCGAGGTAAGTTTACGGTAAATAAATGCAATATTCTGTTATTTTACATTAATATTGTCAATTTCCAGCATTTATATATTTATTTTATAAAAATAATCAAAGTTGAATATAAGATGATTTGACAGAGAAAAGCATTAAAAAGCCCCGATTGAACCTTAGGAATGTTAGGATACGAAATGTCATGACATTAGGGGTCGACAGGACAGGACAGGACAGGAATGAGCCATGTAAGTCCATATCAAATATATGGATTTGGAGACAAGAATGAGCCATGTAAGTCCATATTAGATATATGGCATTGGAGACAGGAATAATTCATGTAAGTCCATGTCAAGGACATGGCATTGGCAGGATACTGTTAGACAGGAATGACCCTAGTATCCTTAGTATTCCGAGTGGTTCAACGGGCATTATACAAGTTAATTTGCATTGAATTATCAGCAAAGAAAAGGTAGATTATAATCATGATTAATGAAAGGCCAGGTAAGAAAGAAGGTAAGTGAAGAAAGAAGAAGGTAGAAAATGAGATGTAAAGAAAGTTTATGATGTTAGATGATATTATGCACAATTATTCTCTATGACGATGTTGTGATTTATTTGCTTGTAAACTTACTAAGCCTAGTGCTTACTCTCTTTATTTCCTTCTTCTTATAGTTCTTTCCAAGCCACCCGGGGATTGAAGGAAACGTCGGAGATCCGAGCACACTATTGAAGGAATCACTTTGGTATTGTTAGACGATTCGTTTCGTATATGGCATGTATAGGGACTTGGCTTCTTTTGATATGGATGTTCTTATGACATGTTCAAGGAATTGGGTGTAAATTATTGATAATGAATAGCTAATGAAATGGCTAATGATATATAAGTTTAATAGTATGTATGCTTGAGTGGTAACTATCACAAATAAACTATGAAAAATATGAAAGTAGTCTAAAAATAGATTTAACCGCAGAAATGACATGAATTTGAAAAATCACAAAAAATAGTAGGAATGGAATTAGATAGTGAATGAGGTATGAAATTAAAGCTTGTTGTGTCTATTTTCATATGGAATAAACAAAATAGGTAAAGCTATTAATTTTATGAGATATCTGAGTTTTATTGAAACAGGACTAGAGCGATTTTTGGATCCCCTGTTCCAACTTTGGAAATTCACCATAAATTGTAAAAAAATAATTAGGAGGAATAATTTATATATTCAGAATCATTATTGAGTCTAGCTTTTAATGAAATAAATGGCATGCTTATTTGAATTTTTTGGAGAGAGAAACTTAACTCGTTATAAACAAAGGTCAGAGCAGTTGAACTCTGTAACAGGGGAGACTTTAACTAATAAACTGTACTAATTGGCCCAGTCAAAAATTCTAGAAAAAAATTATTAGATAGGTATATGAGCCTAGTTTTAGGGAAAATTTATGGATCTTAATTTTGAGTTTTGGGACTCGAGATATGAATTTTTAAGCAACTATGACGCAGAACGGCTGTAAATTCCGAGAAGATTAAATAAAGGAGTTAAGGTTGCTTAAGTAACAGATTGAGTTTAGTGACGCCTCGTGCTCGATTCTAGCGATAGTCTCGGGTAAGGGGTGTCACATGCCCGGTTATCCTAACAGAGTATTCGAAGGAAGAAATGCAAAAGGTCAAAGTTTTTATGATTTTCATGGTATAGAAGGACACAACATCCAGTCTTGCGAGGAATTTAGAAGATTACTCCAAAGCACGATGGATAATAAGGAGATCGAGATTTTTAATGGAAAGGAAGAGGCAATGAAGGAGAGGTGTGCGCCTCTGACAATCAATCATCAGGTTTCCCTATATTGACAATCAACCATTGATGATTTACTATGATGCGAAGAAGGAACAGGTGAAACCGAAAATAATAATCGAAGTACCGTCTCCTTTCCCTTATAAGGAAGACAAAGTAGTACCATGGAAATACAACGTTAACATTGTTACACCCGAAGGTGAAAAGTCCGAAGCCGTAACTAGAAGTGTTTGAGAAGTAGGTCATTTCACCTGCAGTGGGAGGTGTTACTCTAAAGAGGTTGAGCCGACAAAGAAAAACAGTGATTTGAAGTAAAAAGGAAAGACACCGATGCACGAGATCAAATATGAGCATAAAACCGTGCCCGAAAAAGAAGCTAAAAAGCCTGTGGACAAGGAGGAAGCACAAGAATTCTTAAAATTTATCAAGCATAGTGAGTACAATGTGGTGGAACAATTGAGCAAGCAACCAGCACGAATCTTGGTATTATCTCTATTGTTGAATTCAGAACCCCACCGGAATGCTTTGTTGAAGGTGTTAAATCAAGCTTACGTGGCAAACAACATATCCTTAGAGAAGCTTGATAGGTGGGTGAATAATCTGAACGCGGATAATTTCATTTCTTTTAGTGATGATGAAATACCGCCCAATGGTAGAGGCTCCGTGAAATCATTACATATCACAACCCGCTGCATGGGTTACATAATACCAAACGTGCTCATCGATAACGGGTCGGCACTCAATGTCATGCCCCTGGCCACGCTATCCAGGATTCCAATAGATTTGTCTTATCTAAGGCCTTGTCATTCCACGGTAAGGGCATTCGATGGGACAAGACAAGAAGTCATGGGAAAGATTGAGATTCTTTTGGAAGTGGGCCCTTACATATATGATGTTGAGTTTCAAGTCATGGACATTACACCCTCATACAACTGCCTCTTGGGAAGACCTTGGATCCATTCTGCTGGAGCAGTTCCATCATCTCTCCACCAAAAGATGAAGTTTATCATGTATGGCTGTTTGGTCACGGTCGAGGGCGAAGAAGACATTGTCGCATCTATCTCTACTGATGCACCATACTTTGAAGTAAGCAAAGAAGCAGTAGAATGTTCCTTCCGATCTCTTGAATTTGTCAACACCACATTTGTTGCTGAAGGAAATAGAATTCCCGTGCCTAAGTTGTCTAGAAATACCAGGATGGGAATCAAGCTGACTGTAGGAAGGGGAGCCCGAGCAAGAAAAGGCTTGGGGAGATATCAGCAAGGGATAGTCAGGGCTCTAAAGCTAGTACACCATAGGGCTCAATATGGTTTAGGTTCCAACCTGTCGCACGTCAAAGAAGAAAATAGTGGAAGAAAGATCAAGAAAGAAGGATCGCAAGAACCTTAGGCCGAGAATTGGAATGGGAGCCCATAGAGTATCCTCCTTTGTCAAAAACATTTACATCTGCAGGAATGATGTACCCAGGGCAAGGTAATCCATGAAACACGCTATTATTAATTGAAAAGGGTCTTCAGAATGTCAGTATAAATGTCATTAACAAAGGAGATGATGCAGTAAAAGATGTTTCAATGATACGCCCTTGTCCTCCTAGATTCGTTTTGAACAATTGGATTGCTATGGACCTTCTTGTAGTTTCTAAGTCTTCTCCAGAGTAATGCTTAATGTCAACTCATTTTTTTGTATGTGTCCCTTAGTAATGATGGGATTCTTTTGTAAGAGCTTATGTTTGCTCTTTATCATTTAAATGAATATCAATGGAGATGCATTTTGTCATGGTCTTTTGCATTCTCATTAACTTCATAATTATTCTCTCATTTCACAGCCTGCAATTACATTTACCTTATATCATGCCATAACATTTTGCTTGTTGGTTCCAATACTTTGATGCTTCTCTGTAGTTCCCTTTCCATTTAACTTTCAGGTGCTCAGATATCAACGACATGAACGAACCTGTTACGAGTCTTGAAATCGATTTTGAGAAAGCTGTTTGCTTAGGAGAATTCGAAGCTGAGGAAAATGTTGAAGACTATGTCTCGTATCCGGACTTGCTAAGAATGGTGGAACAAGAGGATAAATAGATCCTACCTTATCAAGAATATGTTGAAACAATAAACTTGGGAACTGAGGAAAAGAGGTAAGAAGTGAAGATTGGAACCTCCATTTCAGGGGACACCAGGCATAATTTGATTACTTTGCTCTGTGAATATAAAGATGTATTCGCATGGTCGTATCAGGACATGCCAGGATTGGATGAGGATGTAGTGGTCCATAAACTCCCGCTGAAACTAGAATGCAAACCCATTCAACAAAAGCTAAGACGTATGAGACCTGAAATGCTATTGAAGATAAAAGAAGAAGTCAAGAAGCAATTTGATGCTGGTTTCCTACAAGCTTCCAAATATCCTGAATGGGTGGCTAACATAGTCCCGTTACCAAAGAAAGACGGCAAAGTATGAATGTGCATAGATTATCGCGACCTGAATTGATCAAGTCCTAAAGATAATTTTCCCTTACCACACATTGATACATTGGTGGATAACACAACAAAACATTCATTATTTTCTTTCATGGATGGATTCTCGGGTTATAATCAGATTAAGATGGCCCCTGAAGATATAGAGAAAACTACCTTCATAACGACGTAAGGGACATTCTGCTACAAGGTGATGCTGTTCGGATTAAAGAATGCTGGGGTAACATATCAGAGGGCCATGGTGACGTTGTTCTATGACATGATGCATAAAGAAATAGAAGTCTACGTCAATGATATGATTGCTAAATCCCGAGGGGAAAGAGAGCATGTTGTGAACCTCAAGAAGTTATTCAAAAGACTAAAAAAGTTCCAACTGAAGCTTAATCCAGCCAAATGTACGTTTGGGGCTACCTCAACAAAATTGCTAGGCTTCATTGTTAGCGAAAAAGGCATTGAAGTTGATCCAGATAAGATAAAAGCCATACAAGAACTACCACCTCCGCGCAAGTAAAAAGAAGTCAGAGGATTTTTAGGAAGGTTGAACTACATCGCTCGATTCGTTGCTCAACTTACCAACCAGTGTGACCCAATTTTTCGGGTCCTTCAAAAACATAACCCGGAAGAATGGGACGAGGAATGCCAGGTGGCTTTTGATAAGATAAAACAGTATTTGTCTAGTCCCCCGATGCTGGTACCACCAACTCCAGGAAGACCATTGATATTGTATTTAACTGTGTTCAGAAATTCAATGGGTTGAGTACTGGGGCAACATGACGAGTCAGGAAAGAAAGAAAAGGTGATTTACTACCTTAGCAAGAAGTTCACAGAATATGAGGCAAAATATTCGTCAATTGAAAAATTCTGTTGCGCTTTGGTTTGGGTAGCTTGAAGACTCAGACAATATATGTTGTATCATACGACATGGTTAATTTCAAAGCTGGACCCAATAAAGTACATGATGGAATCACCTGCACTCTCAGGAAGAATGGCATGATGGCAGATCCTACTATCAGAATACGACATCGTCTATGTGAGCCAAAAGTCGATAAAAGGAAGGGCAATAGTCGACTTCTTAGCAGTTTGAACAACGGAGGAATATGAGCCTTTGAGATTTGATTTCCCAGACGAAGACTTAATGTGCATTATAGAAAAAGAATCTGAGTCAACAAAAGAGAAGCCATGAAAGATGAGTTTTGATGGTGCGTCGAATGCCTTGGGGCATGGAATTGGAGCAATCCTAGTATCACAAGAGGGGAATCATTATCTGTTCACTGCAAGACTGAACTTCTTCTGTACCAATAACATAGCGGAATATGAGGCTTGCATCATGGGATATCGTGCAGCCATTGAACGAAACATCGAAACCATAGAAGTGTACAGGGACTCAGCCTTAGTGATTTACCAAATCCGTGGAGATTGGGAAGTGAGGGATCAGAAATTGATTAAGTACAATAATCTAGTTTCTGAACTGATTAAAGAATTCAAAGAAGTAACTTTTAGTTACCTTCCACGAGAAGAAAACCAATTGGCTGATACCCTGGCCACTTTGGCTTCAATGTTCAAAGCGGATAGAGAAACAGAAATAATGCCCCTCAAAATGAGCATATACGAGGCCCCCGCACACTGTTGTAGGCAGACGGATGGTCGTGGTTCCACGACATCTTAGAATATGTCAAGAATCAAAAATATCCCGAACAAGCAAATGAGAATGACAAAAGAACAATCAGAAGAATGTTAGTGGGATTTGTTCTCGATTGGGACATTTGGTACAAAAGAAGAAAGGACCAAGTGCTTCTGAGATGCGTGGATGCTATTGAAGCTAAGAAAATACTCGAAGGTGTCCATGAAGGAATCTATACAACGCATGCCAATGGTTTCACTATGGCCAAGAAGATTATGAGACTCGGCTACTACTGGTCGACGATGGAAAGTTATGCAAGAAAGTGCCACAAATGTCAAATTTACGGCGATAAGATTCATGTAGCCCCTTCGCCCCTTCATGTCATGACTTCTCCGTGGCCTTTTTCTATATGGGGCATGGATGTCATAGGGCCGATTTCCCCGAAAGCTTCTAATGGACACCGATTCATTTTTGTGGTTATAGACTACTTCACAAAATGGATAGAAGCCACTTCATTTGCCAATGTGACGAAGACTGCAGTCTGCAGGTTCTTGAAAAAGGAAATCATATGTCGGTATGGTTTGCCTGAGAGAATCATTTCAGATAATGCTTTGAATCTGAACAACAAGATGATGAAGTATGTGAGCAATTTCAGATAAAGCATCATAATTCCTCACCCTATCGCCCGAAAATGAATGGAGCTGTTGAAGCGGTCAACAAGAATATTAAGAAGATTATCGGGAAAATGACCGAGACATATAAAGACTGGCACGAGAAGCTACCATTTGCTTTGTTTGCATATTGCACATCTGTACAGACATCTACAGGAGCAACTCCTTTCTCGCTGGTCTATGGAATGGAAGCTGTGCTACCTATCAAAGTTGAGATCCCCTCTCTACGAGTCTTAATGGAGTCAAAACTAGAAGAAGCAGAGTGGGTTCAAGCTCGATATGACCAACTAAATCTTATCGAAGAAAAACGCTTGAAGGCAATCTGTCATAGATAGATGTACCAGAAAAGAATGATCGCGGCCCATGACAAGAAGGTACGACCAAGAGAATTCCACGAAGGAGAACTTGTGTTGAGGAAGATTCTCTCAATACAAAAAGACTTGCGAGGAAAATGGGCACCAAATTGGGAAGGACCATACGTGGTAAAGAAAGCCTTCTCGGGTGGAGCTTTAATTCTCACTGAGATGGATGGGAAGGAGTTACCGAATCCAATAAACTCTGATGCTGTGAAGAAATATTATGCCTAAAAAAAAAGGATCAGGATGAAAGCCCGAAAAGGGTGTCTTGATTAACACAAAAGATTAGGATGAAAACCTAAAAAGGTGTCCTAATGAAGAAAACCTAGGCTTAAAGAGAAAGGTGGTTTGAACGGTGGGTCAAATAAAGAGACTATAGTATTTGAGGCATTTCTGAAAATTCAAAATCCTCTAGTAAAAAGCCATCCTCGAAAAGATTCTTGATCAAGAAACGTGGAAGAGTTCATGTTTTGAATATATGAAGCATTTGTATCCACTGAATATGATTCCCTTTTTCTTTATGAATCTTTTAATTGTTCTTGGTCAACTTTCTTTGTTTGTTACCTTTTGAAATAAATAAATATGAGATGTCTCTTTCGTACCTACCTGACCATTTTCATGCATCTCATTGTGTGGTTTATTTAAATAATAAATAGTATAATGACATACTCTGAACAAAAGAAATGTTAAGCATTACCTGGATGAAAATTTGAAAAATACAAAAGCCTCAAAGCAAGGACAAAGTTCAAACAGGGGACAAAAGAGTGATATCTGGGAGACACAGATTACTTGTAAAATTCAAGGACGGGTACAAAGCATGAAGAGAAAGTCAAGAATTGAAGTAATGAATGCAAATCATCACAAGAATCGTGATGAAAAGGGATATATGACAAATAAGCCCAAGACGCATAGCATAATTATATAGGCATACAGGCATTTAAGACAAACATGTGCATATCATGATAACATCATGCATGACATACACAGGTACTCCAGTAGAGTAAGAAATTTTGAATGATAGTTATACTGGATCAAGGAAAGACACCTAAATTCCACCAGATGATTTGTTTTGGTATTTTGATATTTTTATTTCTGTTTTTTCAATTTATGTTTCAAAAGTCAACTCATATTGCCAGAGGTGAGTTGAGCCTCAGGACACGCTGAGGTATTTTCAATTTCTGTTTTTCAATTTGTGTTTCAAAAATCAACTCATATTACTAGAGGTGAGTTGAGCCTCAGGACACGCTGAGGTATTTTCAATTTTTATTTTTCAATTTGTGTTTCAAAAATCAACTCATATTGCCAGAGGTGAGTTAAGCCTCAGGACACGCTGAGGTATTTTCAATTTCTTTTTTTTTTATTTATGTTTCAAAAATCAACTCATATTGCGAGAGGTGAGTTGAGCCTCAGGATACGCTGAGATATTTTCAATTTCTATTTTTTAATTTATGTTTCAAAAATCAACTCATATTGCGAGAGGTGAGTTGAGCCTCGGGACACGCTGAGGTATTTTCAATTTCTATTTTTTATTTATGTTTCAAAAGTCAACTCATATTGCGAGAGGTGAGTTGAGCCTTAGGTCATATGCTGAGGTATTTTCAATTTCTGTTTTTTAATTTATGTTTCAAAAATCAACTCATATTGCGAGAGGTGAGTTGAGCCTCAGGTCACACGCTGAGGTATTTTCAATTTCTATTTTTTTTAATTTATGTTTCAAAAATCAACTCATATTGCGAGAGGTGAGTTGAGCCTCGGGACACGCTGAGGTATTTTCAATTTCTGTTTTTTAATTTATGTTTCAAAAATCAACTCATATTGTGAGAGGTGAGTTGAGCCTTTTAATTTCTGTTTTTCAAAAATCAACTCATATTGTGAGAGGTGAGTTGAGCCTTTTAATTTCAGTTTTACAAAAATCAACTCATATTGCAAGAGGTGAGTTGAGCCTTTTAATTTATGTTTCAAAAATCAACTCATATTGCGAGAGGTGAGTTGAGCCTCGGGACACGCTGAGGTATTTTCAATTTTTTTTTAATTTATGTTTCAAAAATCAACTCATATTTTGAGAGGTGAGTTGAGCCTTTTAATTTCTGTTTTTCAAAAATCAACTCATATTGCGAGAGGTGAGTTGAGCCTTTTAATTTCAGTTTTACAAAAATCAACTCATATTGCGAGAGGTGAGTTGAGCCTTTTAATTTATGTTTCAAAAATCAACTCATATTGCGAGAGGTGAGTTGAGCCTTTTAATTTCTGTTTTTCAAAAATCAACTCATATTGCGAGAGGTGAGTTGAGCCTTTTAATTTCTGTCTTTCAAAAATCAACTCATATTGCGAGAGGTGAGTTGAGCCTTGTAATTTCTATCAAAATCAACTCATATTGCGAGAGTGAGTTAAGTCTCAGGTCACACACTAGGAATAAAGCTTAGAGCTGATCGAAAACACCAGATTTTGCCTCCCTAAAGTTGCAGAGGAAAAGACCACAAACCTTATATCATTGAAGTGTAGCAGAGAAGATTGAAGATATCAGATCTTATCCCTTTGAAGTTGCAGAAGAGCAGATCACAACAAACCTTATCCCTTTGAAGTTGCAGAAGAGCAGATCACAACAAACCTTATCTCCTTGAAGTTGTAATGGATAAAGTTGATCGAAGACGATGAATCTCATATCTCTGAAGATACGAGTGGATTGAAGCTATAAGTCATATCTCTGAAGTTGCGATAGAATGAACCAAGGCAACAAGGTGCGGTGGGTTAGAAAAAGACTACCTGAACAAGAAAAGCATCAAAGCAAGTCAAGACCCCACGAGACTGGGCAAATTTGGTCTTCCTTGAAAGTCTTTGCTCTATTCCCGTTGCACGACAATGAGCAAAGAGGGGCAGCTGTAGAAGCCCAAATTGCCCCGGGCCCATAAGTATAACCCAAACTCAAAAAACCTCAACCCATAGCCGTTATATATAACCCAAACCCACAAAACCTTGACCCAACAGACCTAAATCCTACCCAAGCCTAAAACCCTTTTACCCGATCGGCCCAAAACAAAGAAAAACAAAAATTGAAACCCTAACCCTAGCCCCTAATTCGACGCCGCAAGCCTCACTACTTGCCTCTGCCAAGGCCACCAACCGGTCACCTGCCCTCTGCCACCGCCATACCGTTCAACCACTCCTGCAGAGATAAAGCAAATATGTAAGACAGAAGAACAAATAGCAAAAATATAATAAAATAACTTGTAAAGGCTATATAAAGCCAAATCAGATATTGTAAAAGGATTCGGCAGTTTTTAATAAGAGAAAATTTAGATTTCAATCACCAATATTTGCAAGCAAAAACACCACAGCTAGCATAGATTAAATATCAAAAGGGGAAGATTCAAACACCTTCAAATCGGAAACATTGTTCGCAAGTGGAAGAGGAAACGAATAACGGCATAAACAAACCAAGGTTTCAGACATTTTCTTTATTTTTCCTTATTTTCAAATCTGCTTTCACATATATATATATATATATACATATTAATCATACTAAAATCAAAAAATAATAAAATAAAGAATACCTTTTTCTGAAAATCCGGCCACCGTGTGATGGCAAAGGTGCGGTGGTACGCAGTGGCCGCGGTGGCCCTCCTAGCCGAGGTTCTGGGCCTGCCCAGAGAGTGAAGAGAGGTTTCTCTCATTTTTTTTTTCTTTGAATCAGCTGAAATGAAAAAAAAAAGAATAAAATTGGTTTAAATAGCAAAACGAAACGGTGTCGTTTTGCACCAAGGGATTCAGCACTGAAACGGCGCCGTTTCAGCCACCGACCCGCGCACCGACCTGACCCGCCTCAGGATCCGCGTGTTTTTTGTCTTTGGGTCTAATTGCGCATTTGGACCTTCCGCTTTTTTATAGTTTTACAATTAAATCTTTTCATCTTTTTAATTTCGCCCCAGACTTTCATTCCGTTTTCAATATAGTCCAAGTGAAGCTGTAAATTTTAAAAGCTTAGGAAAATTTCTCTTTTGCTCCTCACCGTTTTAGCGCGCATTCAAATAAACCCCCTTATTTTATTTTTATTTCAAATCCACCCCAAAACTCTATTTTTTGTTCAATTTTAGTCCTTTTTTTGTTTATTTTCGTTTCTTTATTAAATATTGTTATTATTGTTATTAATATTATTACTATTATTATTATTAGTTTATATTTTTATAATATATGTATATACATTCGTTATATCTTGTAACGCCCCCACGCCCGAGACCGTCACCGGAGTCGAGCTTGAGGTGTTACTGAACATAATTTATCATTTAAACAACTTTACATCATTTATTTTGATTTTCGGAATAAGCAGTTTTTCTGCGTTATGGTCACTAAAAAAATCATATCTCAAGTTACGAAACTCAAAATCAAGATCCGTAAATTTTCACTGAATCTAGACTTACATATCTATCTACTGATTTTTTTTATACAATTTTTGGCTGGGTCAATTAGTAAATTTTATTAGTTAAAGTTACCCCTGTTTCAGGACTTGACTGCACTGACCTCTACTTACTACGAACCACTTTTCTCCCTGTAAAAAATTCATATAACTATACCGTTCATTTCTATTAAAACTAGATTCAACAAGGATTCTGAGCATATAATTTAAACCTCCTAATTATTTTTTTACATATTATAGTGAATTTTCAAATTTGGAACAGGGGATCTAGAAATCGCTCTGGCCCTGTTTCACTAAAACTCAAATATCTCATAACATATAACTCCTTTACCTATTTTTCTTCTTTCATATGAAAGTAGACACAATAAGATTCAATTTCATAGTTAATTATTCACCTAATTCGTTTTCTACTATTTTTGGTGATTTTTCAAACTCACGTCGCTGTTGCTGTAGTGTTCTGTTTTATGGCAAGTTTCATCTTTTTATGAATTCTCATGAACTATGTAACATATTAAACTCACAAGGCATCCAACATCATCTAGGCTAGCCATACCAATGACTAATCATTATCAAGCATCTTCTCAACCAAACCACAACCATATCACAAGATTATTTACACAAAACAAGTATATTGCTATACATGCCATATTCAAAATACAAGTCATTATACCAATTCTTCCTCGGATAGTGTGAGCATTTCTTCGACCTTCCCGATATCCAAGTTGGCTCGCTAAAAACTACAATGAATGTAAAGGAGGGAGTAAGCATAAATGCTTAGTAAGTTCACATGCAAGTAACAAGTAACATAACAAAGCAATTATATCAACAACAATAGCATGATATCACCAAGATACAAACCACATTTCTAGCTATCGTGTATCATCTTACCACCTTATTTCTGTTGTATCAAGTTTCAACCCGAGGGTTAAGTACATACCTGTCCAAATTGTCCATTTCACAACACTTACCAAAATATCATTTTCATCTTGAGTATTCTTCCATTCCGCTAGAATTTTTACCCATTGAACACATCGGAATATAACTCGGATACACGGATCATTTGCACATAAGTGCCACATATGTAATCAATCAATCACGTAACCCGCCCATAAGCAAACTCGGACTCAACTCAACAAGCTCGGGCGTTCGCATCCATAAGTGAACTCGGACTCAACTCAACGAGTTCGGACATTTGCATCCATAAGTGAACTCGGACTCAACTCAACGAGTTCGGATGCCCAACCATCCTAGTGACATGTCCCTTGTATCCTAATCTATTCCTAAGGTTCAAACGGGATTTTCCTCAATCACATATCCTTGCCGTCTTTCACAGAATACCGAAACCAATACTCGGTAGCAATTTGTATTTAACAAGTAGCACAAATAATTTGCATATTATTCGATAATAACCACAAAGCATATATTTCATGATAAAAATCAGCATATCATATAAATAACATCAATTAACTTAAGAATAACAATTATGTTACATTATTTACACATGAACTTACCTCGGTACAAAATATAGCAATTTTGCGATTTAGTCCAAAATCTTTTCTTTTCCTCGATCAAGGTTGATTCCACGTCTTTCTTGATCTAAAATAACACATTTAGCTTATTTAATACTCACATTATCAAAATAGTCCTAAATTCAAATTTTGGCAAAATTATAATTTTGCCCCTAAACTTTTGCATATTTACACTTTTGCCCCAAAGTTCGGAAATTTAATTTTATCTCAAATTCTTATGTTTTAGGACATGCTGATCATTTATTTACCATTAGCAAGCTCAAATTCCCACTAAAACACATACTTATTAACAATATGTACTTTTACCGATTAAGCCGTTTTACTCGTTTTTACTTAAAACCGAGTAGCACAAGTTGTCTAACATAATTTAAAACCTCATATTCTATCATAAAACATCAAAATACACAAATTTCACCTATGGGTATTTTTCCAAATATGAACCCTAACTTAAATTATTGCCAACATAAGCTTTATCGAGTTACCGGGACTACGAAAACGTAAAGAACATTAAAAACGGGGCTTGGAATCACTTACTATGGAGCTTGGAAGCTTGAAACAAACCCTAGCTATGGAGAACCCTTGAAATTTCGTGGTAATGAAGAAGATGATCAATTTTGTGTTATTTTTCCCTTTTTATTTCATGTTAATATCCAAATGACCAAAATGCCCCTCCTTACTAAACTTTCAAAATTCCATCCATGTCCAAATTTTGTCCATGAACTTAAAATTGGTCAAATTGCTATTTAAGACCTCCTAATTAATATTCCAAAGCAATTTCATATTAGAAACTTCTAGAATGCAAGTTTTGCAACTTATTCGATTTAGTCCCTAATTTCAAATTAAGCACTTTACGCTTAGAATTTCTTCACGAAATTTTCACACCATCATAAAATCATATCATAAACATCAAAATAATTATAAAATAATTATTTCTACCTCGGATTTGTGGTCACGAAACCACTATTCCGATTAGGCCCTAATTTGGGATATTACATATCTAGTATGCTTTTTTATATATTTTCATATTTACTATTATATTTATTATTTTTAATATATTATTATTTATTACTTTATTTTCCTTACATTATTATTATAGCATATTTTCTTTTATTATTATTATTATCATTATTATATTATTATTTATTTATTATTATATTTTTCATGTACATATTAATATTTTCTACTATTACTACAAATATATTATTTCTTTTATTACATTATTGGCACACTATTTTTACTCTTTTCTTTTTATTGTAAATATTAGTGTTATTATTATTCTAACGTTCTCATATTATGTTAATATTTCTCATTAATTCATCATTATTTGCAAATAATCTTATTATTTTTTATATTATGTTAATATTTCTCATTAATTCATCATTATTTGCAAATAATCTTATTATTTTTTTATCATTTTTAGAAATATTTTTCATATTTTTGAAGTTCAATAAATGAGGCAACGTACCAATTTTAACATTAAGGCATCGATTTCATCGCTATGTTGGGTGAAATTCGTCGGCTCGTGTTAAAAACGGGATGTCCTTCTAAAAAAAACCAAAACATAAGATTTCTCGTTTTTTTAATCGGATCACGATTAATTATCAAATCGAACTCATTTTTTTGAAAATCAAGACAACACGTGTTTAATAAGATACCAATTTTGGGCGCCACGAGGGTGCTGATACCTTCCTCGTGCGTAACCGACTTCCGAACCCTATTTTTCTCTGAATTTTGACGTAGACCTAAACCCGGCCTTCTTTTTATCTAAAAATGAATTTTTTCTGTTAAAAAGAGGTTTTTTAGGTGTCCGATCACACCTAGAAAAAAGATCGGTGGCGACTCCCCTTTTCTTTAAAATCGAAAGTCGATTTTTCAAATTTTCAATAATCACCTCAATTAGTGACCAAAGCGAAAATTTTACGTCGCTACACTTTATTTAATTTCAAATATTAAATTGATACAAATGAATTCGTTAGATACCAAAATAACAATTAAATACAACTTTAAGGGCTAAACCAACATCTTAACCCTTAAAATTAATAAAATTTATGCTACTCTCATATATCTTGTCACTTTTAGATGTTTACAATATAAAATTCTTTTTAATTTTCAATACATATTACTTAAAAGATAGAGAAAAGTTGCACAACCAAATCATATATTATTTTGATTTCTTACACTTGTATTTAGGGAAAATAAAGGATTTAACATTTTTTTTTCCCAAATCATAACTAATTATTATTCTGCGTCAGTCTCATTGATTAGATGCCACATTCTCATCCCAAACTTTTATTTTTATTTTATTTCAAGTTTTACAATATTTTAAAAAATTATTAGTGTATTATGTGTTTTGTCTATAGAAATCACAAGGACTAATTACTACTCAAAACTTCTTATTTTGTCTCAACTTTCTAATTGATTTCATCACATTTTTCCATGCCAAAATTTCATTCTTAATTGATGTAATCACTTAATTTTGCTCGGGCCTGTTGGAAGCCCATGGCAGTATTAAAAATAAAACAAAACACTAGAAAATGAAATAAATAATTAAATGATTAAAGTGTCCAGTGTAGAAGCCCAATAAAGCTTCAGTCTAGTAGAACCCGAAACTGTTACCTATGTACCTAAATACATTCCAAGCCCATTTTACAAAGACTACCAGACCCAGACCCAATTACAAATCCTAAAACGGCCCAAAAAGCCCAAATAACTTAGGTGAAACAAGAAACCCTAAGGGTCTAAGAAGTTTAGCGCCGCAACAAGGATCCAAAAGCTGCACCACGTCACCCGAGTGTCTGCCCAGGTCCCCAAAATTGATGCGACCTTCAATGCACCGTCTCGGGCCATCAATGCGTTGTCTCAGGCTTTTCGACGCACCACAACCTTCCAACTCGGTCACCGAGATCCTCGCAAGCAACCTGTAGGAAATGGAAACAAACAGCAGAGCAAAGCAAGGAAATGGAAACAATCGGACAAAGCAAGAAAAGGAAATAAAATCAGGCAGATAAGCAAGAAAAGGAAATAAAATCGGGCAGATATGCAAGAAAAGAAAATAAAATCATAGCAGATTAGGCTAGATAAGATATGGAAAGAAATCTTTCGATTTCTTTCTAAGATATGTAATCTGGAGGCTATAAAAGCCTTCCTTCAACCATTGTAAAGGGGGGGAGACAATACAGAAAAGCAATCATACTATTTTTTTAAAAGGTGATTCCTTGTTCTTTCTTTTTTTTATTCTGTTTCGATTCAGTCACATGCAAAACAATAAATATCTTAACAAATACCACTTGAAATAGAAAGAGAGAAAGAAAATACCTAAGAGAAAGAGATTCGGGATTTTCGGGCCATCAAATACGACGGCGCGTGAGCCCGTAGACGGAGGCCCGATGACGGAGCCATGACGACCGATGGTCGGAGCTCTGAGGGCTGCAGAGCTTTTTGAAGTTTTTTTTAAAAAAACTAAAACTAAAATGTTTTTTTACCTTTTTTTTAATTTATATAGAACCCGACTGCCCGACCCGAATGTCCAAAGATCCGCGCGTTGACCCGATAACCTGGGGAGGATCCGCGTGTTTTTATTTATTGGGATAATTGCCCAATTGGTCCTTACGTATTCTCTGTCTTTGCAATTTCATTGTATTTTTATTATATTATGGCCCTAACATTTTATTTCGGTTCCGATTTAGTCCTAGCAGTTTCATTAAAGCTTATCCCCGGGAACGACGCCGTTTTAAAAGGGATGGGTTTAATTACCCTGTAAGTCCCTCACAATTTACGCGCGTTTCCTCTGGGTCCCTGATTTAATTTATTTCCTTTAATTTGGTCGCTTGTAATTTAAAAAATAACGTTGCATTATTTACTTATTTTTTTTATATTTATTTTGTTTTATACTATAATTATTTCATTTATTATACATTGTTATTAAATATTGCATCTTTACTAATTATTATTTTATATACTATATCATATCTTTAACATATATGCCATTATTTCTATATATTACTATACGCTATTTATTTAGAGATTTACTATTAATTAGTTTATTTTTATATCATTAAATATTTATATCATTTTACATTTTATACCATATATTACGTTACCATATTATCCTATATTTTATCATATATACTTTTTAGTTGATATTATGCTTTATTCCAAATTATTGTATCACTTTATACTTTAATTATATTATATACTACTTTATATTTTTTTTAACATTTATATTTAGTTATAATTTCATGGGCGTTATATTACAAAATTTCTATAAAATAATACTATTATATGTATATTTAGTATATTGCATCATATACTATTCTTAGTACGACTTAGTTAATTTTGTCTATTATTATTTTTTGTGACCAAATATGTAATTTGCTTAGTCTGTTTTTACTTTTGATTATTTTTCCATTGGTATTTTATTTATATATTTATGATAATTTATTTTAATGTGTACTTTTACTGCATAAGTTATTTACTATTATTAATTTTATGTTTGCATGAAAGTCATTTATTTATATTGTATTTGGGAGTTATATTTGCATGAAGTATATCCTATTTGCCTTACTCGTTATGAAATATTAATACATGAAAATTTATATTACATATGCTTATTTACATGAAAATGTATGTTATATTGTTATCTTTTTCGTTATATTTGTATTAAAGCATGTGTTATAATTGTTTAAATTTTATTATCTTATAATATATCATTTTAATTGCATCATAATAAAATAAAACAAATATAAAAATATTTTAAAACAAAGGCAATGTTTTTCGTATTTAGGAATTTGGGAAATAGTGCCATAACATGCTGGGTTGCGATTTCCCGTTTGTCTAAATGCCTAAAATACCCTTCTAAACTATTTTATAAATTACGAGACGATTTTAGTTACAAAAGTGTTAGAGTATCGTGTCCTATCATGCTGGATGTGATATTCATATACTTTTGAACAAAGGAATCTCGATTTTAAACTCGAACCATTCTAATTTCAAAAGGGATCATATTTTTAAATGTTTTTAAATTTTTGCATCAAAGACAGAAAGTTATTCAATTTGGTACCGATTTTGGGCGTTACGAGGGTGCTAACCCTTCCTCGTACGTAATCAACTCCCGAACCCGTTTTATTGATGTCGTAGACCGAAAACAAATGATTTCAAACAAAATGGTTTGAAAGTGGTTCAATCACACTTAAACTGATTGGTGGCGACTCTCGTTTTCATTTTTCTAAAGTCGATCCCGTTTTTCAAAACCCGTTCAAAAATGGTTTCGACAATTGATTTAAAGTTTTACAGTTTTTATTTTAATGTATTATATGTTTTGTGAACTTGGTATTCAATGAATAAGTATACTAAAAGATGCTATCTTACAGGTAATTTACCACCCATCATCAATGTTCCAAAGCTTGAGATTCTTTTATTGTGGAGAAATAAACTTAACGGAAACATTCCCAGCTCTATCTCCAATGCTTCCATGCTTAAGAACCTAGAGTTGTCATAAAACTTATTCTCTAGCCCAATCCCCAAAATGCTTGGCAGCTTAAAACACCTTGAAGTGCTCCGAATCAATGCCAATAATTTGATCATAGGATCTACTATTGATCATGAGTGGAGCTTTCTTTCTTCTTTGCCGAATTGTAGGCATTTGAGAAAAATAAGTGTTTCAGGAAACCCATTGAGTGGCATTCTTCCTACTTATATAGGGAACCTTTCAAAATCCCTTCAATACTTTTATGCCTATGATTGTGAGCTTAAAGGTATTATTCCTATGGAAATAGGTAACTTAAGTGACCTATTGGTTTTACAGCTTGGGTATAATAAATTAAGTGGATTTATTCCAACATCAATAGGAGGACTGCGAAATCTCCAATTTCTAGATCTTTCCTCTAATAAATTAGGAGGGCCTATCTTAGAAAGCCTCTGTAGTTTGGAGAGACTATACGAAATGTATTTAGGGTTGAATAAGTTGCATGGATCCATACCCTCTTGTTTGGATAATATTTCTTCTTTGGGATATCTTTACTTGAATTCCAACAAATTGAGTTCTGCAATACCCTCAACTTTGTGGAATCTTAAAGATATCTTAAAAATAGATTTATCATCAAACCATCTTCACAATTCACATGCTATTGATGTTGGAAATTTGAAGACTCTTTTGAAACTAAATTTATCAAGGAATCTTCTCACGGGCGATATCTTATCCACGTTTGGGGGTCTTCAAACTTTGGGTTCATTAGATTTATCAAATAATATACTGCATGGTCATATCCCTGAATCATTTAATGGGTTGATTAGTTTGGAATTCTTGGATTTATGCAATAACAATCTCTCTGGAGTCATTCCCAAATCTTTGGAAAAGCTTTTACATCTAAACTATTTTAATGTGTCTTTCAATAGACTTGAAGGGGAAATTCCCATCAAAGGATGTTTTTCAAATTTTTCTAGCACATCATTCATGAAGAACTATGCACTTTGTGGTCCATCTAGGTTGCTAGTCCCACCTTGCAAAAACGACATCCACAAAAACTCCCAAATGATTATATTGCATGCTTTTAAATATGGTTTACCAACAATTGGTATTGTCGTAGTACTAATAGTCTTAACTATTATGTATAGAAGATGCCAAAGGAGTACAAGTCTGCTAATTAAAGATGATTTGTTGTCTTTGAAAACACCGAGAAGAATTTCACATGCTGAACTTTCACGAGCAACTAATGGATTTGAGGAAAGCAATATGCTTGGTTCAGGGAGTTTTGGATATGTATATAAAGGGAGGCTCTCAGATGGAATGGAAGTTGCAATAAAAGTTTTCAATTTGCAAACAGAGGGAGCATTTAGGAGTTTTGACATTGAATGTGATGCTATACGTAATATAGTTCATCGCAATATTGTGAAGGTCATTACTTGCTGCTCAAGTGTTGACTTCAAAGCCTTGGTGCTTGATTACATGTCTAATGGAAACCTTGAGAAATGGTTACATTCTGAAAATTGTTTCCTTGATATCATACAAAGGGTGGACATAATGATAGATGTTGCGGTAGCTATAGAACACCTCCACAATGGACATCCAACACCTATAATTCATTGTGACATAAAACCAAGCAATATTTTACTAGATGAAGACATGGTTGCACATGTTGGAGATTTTGGCGTTGCCAAATTGTTGGGAGAAGGTGAAGTAATGAAGCAAACCATGACTCTTGCAACTATCGGGTATATGGCACCAGGTGAATTCTTTTTTATTTTTGTATGATTATTTTCCTAATTTGCATTTTACATTTTTTGTTTTATGTGAATGTGAATATATATTTGAATAAGCATTTTAGAAATAATTGAGGATGAATGATGTTCTAATTATACTTGAAATGCAGAATTTGGTTCAGCAGGAATTGTTTCTATAAAATCTGACATCTATAGTTATGGGATCGTTCTTATAGAAACTTTCACAAAGAAAAAGCCAACTGATAATTTTTTTGTTGAAGAAGAGACTATAAGGCATTGGATGGAAAGTTCATTGCCTAAAGGAGCGATAGAAATTGCAGATGTTGATTTATTAAGAAGAGAGGATAAGTACTTTGTTGTTAAAGCAAATTGTATTTCATCTATCATAGAGTTGGCTTTGAATTGTTCAGCTGAGTTACCAGAAGAAAGAAAAGATATGAAAGATGTTGTGGTCGAGTTGAAGAAAATCAAACAAAGGTTGCTAAACAACATCGAGCATGTTTAATAGAGATGGTGAGTAATGAGTACACTTGTGGTTATAAATTCACACTTAATTTTATCATTAATTCAATATTTTTAATCTATTCTGGAATTTTTTACGATAGTAACAAAGCAATTTCACCATTTTAATAACCTATATTTTTATAATTTTTAAAGAATTAAATCAAAGTTTTACCATCTTTTGGGGGTTAAAATACAATTTTACCTTTTATAATTTTATAATTTTAAAAATTTTAAAGGGCTTCAATAGAAATTTTTCCATTTTAAATGACATATAAGTTTTATCTGTTTCAAGTATTTTCTAAGTCTTTCTCTTTATTTTCTTCTAAAATTTTCAATTCAGAGACAAGTAAAACACAATGGTCTTAATTGTGTTAGCTTGCCTTGCTAGGAAATTTGCTGCTTTCCATTTATTTAGAGTGTTTTGTATTTAATATTATCATAGTTGAAAGTATCATTCATAATCTAAAGTAATTGTGTTTTTGGCTAGGGGTTGTTGATCAAGAAAAACTAAAGGAGGCCAATAAGAAAAACGAAACTCCATATGCTTTACTATCATTTTCTACAAAACAAAGAGACTTTTTTCTCGACGAAATTTGTATTGGGCTTTCAATGTTTCATGAATTATGTTGTTTTTCTAATTTAAGAAGGGGTGTTGCCAATATTGCATGCTAAATCGAAGTAATATTTGCCAATGCTAAGCTTAATCAACTCTATTTGATTTGTCCTTACAATATTTTGAGATTATTTTGTGAAAGTTAAATTGCCTTTGGGCCTTTAGAAATTCAGCAAGCCTACAAGTCATTTAATTACCTTTGGACCTCCCATGAAATTTTTATGTACGAAACATACAATATATGGCTTGAATTTCATAATTATATTATATATAATGAATTTCATAATTATAATATATGTTATATACATGTACGAAACATCATCAAAATCACCCATAGGTAATTAAAAATATAAATTTATTTTAATTTTTCAAAAATTTATAATTTAAACCTCTAAAAAATTTTTTTTCGTCAAACTTCCACAAATACTAACCTATGTATTGCTGTTAATCCAACTCGAATATTGGGTTTAGGGTTAGAGCAAATTTAAAAAGGCAGAAAGGGGTATTGGCCCAACCAAAATGGGAAAAAAAAATTCTATTAAAACCCTTTAAAAAATAATAAATTAATACGTGATAAAATTATATTTTAACTTCTCAAAATTTTATAATTTAATTCTAATTCCTCTAAAAAAAATTTTTAGATTCGCCCCTATTCAAAAGCTTCAAGCGTTATTTGGTTTGGTAGTATAGCATGGTTGTTGGAAAATTGAGTTGATTAATTTATTTCGTATTTTTCAATAGCACACACTCGTGTGTGATAGCTCCAGTCTCTACACACCCATGTCACTTGCCCACATGGCCACTATAACAAAACAGGGCTTTAGCGGCAATTTTAGTGGTGTTTGGATGCCGCAAATATGGTACATTAGCGGCGTTTGCAATAAAACGCCGCTAAAAACAGAGATATAGCAACGTTTTGTGTAAAACGCCGCTAAAAATAGAGCAATAACGACGTCTTTCTAGAAGCGCCGCTAAAAGTTTGAGCAATTGCGGCGTTTTTGTAGAAGCGCCGCTAAAAGTTTTGAGAAATAGAGGCGTTTTTATCAAAACGCCACTAAAAGTTTGAGTAATAGCGGCTTTTTGTAGAATCACCGCTAAAAGTTTGAGCAATAGCGGTGTTTTTGTAGAAGTGCTGCTAAAAGTTTGAGCAATAGCGGTGTTTTTGTAAAAGCGCCGCTAAAAGTTTGATCAATAGCGGCTTTTTTGTAGAAGCGCCGCTGAAAGCTTGAGCAATAGCGGCGTTTTTTGTAAAACCGCTGCTAAAAGTTGAGCATGCAATTTTTGTGTAGGGACTCGTTTCGATTTGATCCAATTTAATTTTAGGTTTAATTTTGGGGTTTGGAATTTAGGATACTCTAGGTGTTTGGTGTTTGTGGTTTAGGGTTAATATGCAAGTTTAGGTAAACGATTTAGGGTTTAGTTTTGGATATTTTACAATATAAATCTAAATAAGATAAATATAAATTAATATTTAAAAAATATATATCAAAATTAGTGGGTTAATTACCAAAAGCATACATGAACAATGGTTTAGTATGCAATTGTATACATGAACTTAATTTAATTTGATCCAGATCTTGTAAAATTATATTAAGACAATTATTGATATAATTAACACATCATTTTTTTATTATTTTCATATTTCATACTTAAATATTTATATTTATTCAATATAAAAATATATTGATGTATTTATTTTTTAAAATGTGTATGATTAAATCAAAATTAAAGTTTCAACTATACGGAGGGTTAAGGTATACTGTTAAGGTTAATTTATGGTTTAAGGGTTGGAGTTTAAAGGTACGTAATGGGTTAGTGGTTAGGGGTTAAGGCTTAGGGGTTATTGTTATATATATGGTTAATTTAAGGTTTAGGGGATCAATATAATTTAAGGTTTGAGATTTAAGAGTACTATTTATAAGGTTTATAGATTATGGGTTTAGGGATTATATATGTTTATGGTTATGGGTTTGGGGTTTGAAGTTTAAGGGTACATTATTAAGGGTCAGGGCCGGGGTTAGTGCTCAAGTCTATGTGTTAAACGTTTAGGGTTATAAAGGGTTTAGTAAATATTTGTATTTATTCAATATAAAAATATATTGATGTATTTAATTTTTAAAATGTGTTTGATTAAATCAAAATTAAAGTTTCAACTATAATGAGGGTTAAGGTATACTGTTAAGGTTAATTTATGGTTTAAGGGTTGGAGTTTAAAGGTACGTAATGGGTTAGTGGTTAGGGGTTAAGGCTTAGGGGTTATTGTTATATATATGGTTAATTTAGGGTTTAGGGGATCGATATAATTTAAGGTTTAAGATTTAAGAGTACTATTTATAAGGTTTATATATAGATTATGCATGGGTTTAGGGATTATATATGTTTATGGTTATGGTTTTGGGGTTTGAAGTTTAAGGGTACATTATTAGGGAGGGTTTAAGGTTTAAGGGTTTAAGTTTTATGTTTTATGGTTTAGGGTTTAAAGGATATGATTTAATAAGGTTGAGGGTTTAGATTAGCTAGTGTTAATAATATTAAGTATTCGGATTAAGTCATAATAATAAAATAATATAGGGAGTAAATGATAATAAAAATTACCGGCGTTTTATAAAAAAACGCCACAAAAATCCATCAAGAAATCGCAAAACGGCGTAGTTTGAAACTTTGTTATTAGCGGCGCTACCCAAAAATGCCACAAAAGGAATGAATTTGTGGCGTTTTATACAAAAACACCACAAAAATGTATCGATAGAATGCAAAACGACGTCGTTTATAACTTTTTATTAGTGGCGCTTCCTATAAAACGCCACGAATAAAAAAACGTCAAGAGATAAAAAACGGCATCTTTTTTGGTTTTGTTATTAGTGGCACAAGCTTAAAAACGTCACATATAACGCCACAATTATGTTCCAGATTTATCAAAACATTTCCGTTTTTGTCTTTGTTGTTAGTGGCGTTTTATGGAAACGCCGCAAATGGTATATATTGTTGTTATATGATGTAGTTTTGTCAATAATAGTGGCGCTATATTAGAAACGCCGCAAAACATAATTTTTTTTACCTAAACGACGCCGTTTCGCTGTGCTCGGTTTTATCCTCACTCCGCCCTCGAAATCCCTAAGTGTTTTATCCTAAAAGTTTTCCAAAATCCCTAAAAATTGACTGTAAAAACCCTGAAATTGAAGAGTGACCTCCCTTGTCTGTGTTTCATTTCAAGGTTCAAAGTTGAAAGCTTTATCAGCGCAAGTTTCCTTTTTCTTTATCAAATCTTGATTTCTTTGAGGTATAAACAATTTCTTTGGTTCTTTAATCTGGACACCCCTCAAATCACAATCCGTCCGTTATCTGGTATGTAAGAAGAGGTGAAGAATAGATCGGCAGGTGTGTTCCCTCTGGCTTTTTTGCCTTTTCATTTATTTTCCCTAATTTTATCAGTAAATTTTCCTCACCATTCTCTATTAATTAATGAGTTATTTTTCTTTAATTTCTAGAATCACTAATAATTATAGCTTACATTCGACACTTCATCAGTCTTTTTGGTTCTGAGAAATCCGGGTAAGTTTCTTTACTTTTTTTTTTTAGGAATGGAATTTATTAATTAACTTTCCATTTAATCTCTGACAAATCAAAGCTTTTATTTTAAATTAAGCAATAAATTTTATTTCAATGGTTTTTCCTTTGGGAATGAAGATCTGAGAATTTTGAAATTGCTGGTGTTTGAGTTGGTTGATATTATTATGTCAAAGTTCACTTAAATAATAAAGCTTACTTTTTTGATTTATTTTCCTTTTTTCTGGATGACGGAAACAGTCCAAACTTCAAATCATTTATGGCTTCTGAATTAGCATATTAGCTTCTTTTGCCTGCAGTGAGCTTTCCTTTACACTTATATTCCCAACTTTTAGCAATTGAATTCTAGGTTAGAGATTTTATAGATGATAACGGTCAGCTTATTCTAAGTATTATCATGATTATCACTCTTTGGATAAGAAGCAATCCTTTTATTTGAAAACACTGGTAAAGATCTTCAATCCTGATTACATCAAGTTGTTTTTCTGCTTATAACAAAAAAAATAGGATTGAAAATGGTAACGCTTCTGATCTACGACTAGGAATAAGATTTAGGAATATGAAACTTATATTGTCAGTTATTAGCAGATGAATGATCTAGGAAATGTTTGTTTACTGATTAAATTGTTACTTTATGTCATTGAGAGACCCTCTAATTTGTGGGGTTGAATTTAGGGTCCATTGTTAATGGGGCTCTATTTTTGATGTTTTTAGAGGTTTGATATGAAAGCTAGAATGTCTTTTTCCATTTAATTGATAATTGAATGGGGCTTTTGCATGAAATTGTACAACTTGTACAAAATACAACTAAAAAATGTACAAAATTGAGAGAACAAACTGGCAACTTTCATTGCTTGAATAACCAAATACAACTCATTTGCACCAGCTTTCTTTATTCCTTTTTCAAATTGTTTATACAAATATGGAGTTAAATTATCTTTGAGGGTGATATGAATGTCTATGAATTCTGGAAACCGATATTGTCTTAACCTTTTGTGTATGAAACAATAATATGATAGGGTAGCTTATGCATTTCAAATTAGTTGGGTTAAACCATTTGATGTGCGATGTATAATGTCTATGCAATGAGCCTTTCATGCATGGATACTGATCAGTTGTTCTACAGTTTTGCAGTTCGACAAGGCATTTTTGGTGACTAGATTCTGCATTTCTTCTGATCACACCAGTTCACTAGTTAGTTTTTTTTTTATGTCTTATGTTTATATCATTTGGAAGACAAAAATGGGTAGACCATTCTAATAGTGTATATTTGGTTTCTCATAAACTACAATTTTGTTAATGGTTCATTCTAGTTTTTATAATAGCGTTAAAAAATTTAACATGAAAGTTCATTATAGTTTTTATAATGGCATTAAAAAAACTGGTTAACACGTGGTATTGATAAAATGTGCAACGTGATACCTTTAGCCATTTAGAACATGACTCATTGTGTAACCCCCAAAATTGGGCCTGGAAATATTGGGCTTTGAGTCTGGGCTTGGATAGAAGACGGCCTGAGTAATTTAGATGTTTTAGATATTATTATTAGAAATGAAAAAAAAAAGAAAAAAATAAATTATTATTATTATTATTATTGTTGTTGTTGTTGTTATTATTTATTGTTTAGTTTAGTTATTAAATAAATTATGAATGATTTATAGTGTGGGAAAAGTCTTGGGTTCGATTCAAGACTTTAGCAAATATTTTTAATTTTTGCTTCCTTAGGGAAATTCGGGCAATAGGCCTTATTATTAAATTGACTTTAAGCTCAAGCAAGCACCTGGCCCAGTGGTTAAGCATGCTAGGAGGACGTGGGAGGTGCCTAGGTTCAAGGCACGGAGCTCGCAATGTTGGTTTTTATTTTAGAAAGCAGGTTGTGTTTAAATAGAGGCTAAAAGGGAGTAGCGAGTGGAATATGCCAGAAAGGAGGATCTGGCCCTGTGGTTAGGCGTGCTAGGCAGTAGGAGGAGGAGTAGGGGTTTGATCCTCAACGTGCGTAGGTGGGGTTCTTATTTTATATATAATCAGGGATCGTCGCAAGGAAGGCTTAAGAGAAGTTGTGACCAGAATCTACCACAAAGAGCGCAGGTGGCGCAGTGGCAGCAGTGCGTTAGGAACTCCAAGGGGATGCGAGTTCGAGTCCAAGCACAGGTAAATTTTTGTTTATTTTTAAATGGACGAGGCTACAGAAAGTAAGGGTTAAAATTAAATGCAACCGTATTATAGTAAAAACAAGCTATGGCGCAGTGGCCAGCAGCATGCTTTGTTACCTGGAGATCCCAGGTTCGAGCGACTGTGCGCGCGAAGGACCATCTTTTTGCTGGCATGCGTGGAAGGGAGCCGTGTGGGGTTGAGACTCTTGTAGTAGCATGTTGTGCAAGAGTTGTGCGGTGCAGGCGGTGGATAAGGCTGCTAAGCGGTGGGAGAAGTTTGAATGAAATTCAAACTTTGTTTGTTAGCTAAACTCAAGGGAATTTGAAATCGAGAAGGATTTTGTGCCGAAAGGACTCTAGGTGGCACCTATTCGGCTATAGTAATTAAATGCCAAAAGAGTTTTAGGAATTGTTTTCTTTTTACTCAAAGTCTCTTATCATTCTATCAACCTTCATTCTTTTTATTTTTGTTCATCTTCTTCTACCCTTACATCTTAACTTACCTTGCCAATTTCCTTCCTTTAGCCGAATCTATACACTCTATTTCTTCTATCATCTCTTCTTTTCTCCATCTTCTTTACGTCCCCAATCATAAAAATCTTCCTATTTAACTTTGACTAGTTAATTACCACCAAAAGTCGAACCTCCATATTCAGAATAATTCGGGAATTGAAATCTCCAGAACTTTTGGGTTAGTTCTTTGCTCGTGGTTGAGGGTTAGATCTACGTCAGATCTGGGTCGGAAAAGCATTGGAATCGTTCTTGTTTAGTAGATCTTCGGTAAGTGCTTAGATCTCTTCTCATACGTTATTTTTGGATTTAAGGAAAAGCCGAAAGTCCCTAAATGCTTTAGGGAGGCTGTCGTCTATAGTAAAGAGTAGTGCTAGTCTTTTTAATCGATTTTATGTGTATTCATTGCAAAGGGGATGATCTAGCAAGGAGCATAGGAGGCGTGAATCATAGGAACGACTCGATCTAGATCTAGTCACTGTTCTCGGCAAAAGGTAAGCATTCAAGTAATTTATGGGTGAGTACCGATTACATATGAATCAAGGTAATGATAATTTCGGTTAGATGTTAGATTAATAATATAGTTTCAAACGATTGTAGGGAAAATCACGTGGGAGATCTCGTTGTGGAAATCGCAAATTAGGTGTGTAAACGAACACCCTTCTATAGTCTAAATCGGCAAAAGCCGAAAAGCTGAAATACCGAAATTTTGGCATTTCGAGGTCTTGCGAGTGTGTGAACGCTCGTGGGTCGGTTATTTTGGTAATTCTGATAAACATGGATGGTAAGACTCTTGAGTGCGCGTTTTCATGTACGTTGGCGACTTTGGGCCGCGATGGGCCGAATTTGGGCCAATGGGCTACCGGGCCTATTTTGGTAAGAATGTGTGGTAAGAATTTTCTGGTAAAGCATTATTAACTGTGATAAGCATGAAACCCTAGAATACGAATAAATTACTGAAATAACCCTTAGGGTGAGAAATTACTATTTTACCCCTAGGTGAAAAATAACCGTTATACCCCTAGGGTTAATTTTGACTGAGATGCATGCTATTCTGTTTCTGTACATTGGATGCCATGACATGATTATCTGTTGCATGGGATTGGGTTATATTGTTGAAGGAAGTGTTCTGGTGGTAATGCCACACTTTCTACTAAGGGGCTCTGCCTCGATATTCTATTTCTGGTGGCTCTGCCACAATTTCTGTTTATGGTGACTCTGTCACACTATCTGATTATGTAGCAATGCTGCCACCGTAGAGAGTAGCGGTTGAGTGGGTTGAGTAGTCTTCCCCACATAGAGAGTTTGGTTGGTACGGGTGGAGAGTAGCGGTTGGGTGGGTTGATAGTTTCCCCACATGGATCATGGGCTTGCATTCATGCATTGTTACCATTAATATTGTTCTGTTACTGTAATGGGCCTATGGGCCGTACTGAGATCTGAATAGGGCTAAAGCCTAGTTAAACCGTACTAATATCTGAAAAGGGGCTAAGGCCTAGATAAACCGTACTGAATAGGGCTTCGACCCAGTTTACTATATCTAAATAGGGCTTTGGCCTAGTTTATTGTATCTGGATAGGGCTCCGGCCCAGTTAGCACTGAGACTGGTTAGGGCTTAGGCCAGTAAGCTTGAGCTGATTTGGGCTCTGAATGGACTTTTTTTGTGCACTGAGTTCCAAACTCACCCCTTCTTTTCCTATGCTTCCAGGTGAGCCCTAGTTCATGGACTTGGAGCTGGAGGGATTCAGAGTGGCCATGTGGATTGCTTATGGGCTGGTTATATAAAGTTATTTTCCTTTTTAAATCAATTTACTTTCTGTTGGATTTTGGGTTTGTAATAAGGCCTCTTGACTATTCTGTTTGGTTTTACTTTAAGTTTGTTACTATTAACTTCATTTCAAACCAACTAGCTCAGGATGCGATTTTTGAAAAATAGTCGTTTTCAAAATAGCACGTTAATAAAGCAAAGCTTCTACCACTTAAACATATTTTTAAACATTTCAAATGAACTAAACTTGATTTTGTTTTACATGAGCAAGACCCTAAGCCAAAGTGTGGCAATGGTTGTGTGCATGCCTAGGATTGGGTCTAGGGAAGAGCTTGTTACTTAAGCGGTCTAGTTGACCTACCTCCTCTTTTCTGGAATCTTACCTGGTGCATAGCATCCATTCACTTTAAGCCATAATTACTTTTCTAATGCCTAAACTGTTTTAAAAATAATATGTTCCTGCAAACTACAAAGAGTTACAAGCTTGCATAGTTTTCAGTAAAATTATACAGCATGGTTAAGCGAAATAATTTTTCGGTAAATCACATTTTGAACTCAAGCTAAGGTTTTATACAAGTTTAACGGTAAAAGTTTCTAAACATTAAGAAGGGTTTTCAATGAAAACATGGTTTTCGAAAAACACTTCAATGTGACACACCAGACTTGGCTGTAACGTCTAGGCCGGGTTTGAGGTGTTACACATTGTACTCAAGTATATTTAATTTGTATGCCATATTTTTTCGATTTTATGCAGTTTCTTTTTTATTCTTCTTGTAGCTTCGCAAAAGTTTAATGGTTTTAATTTGAGAGATCCACTTAAAGCATCGTTACAAGTTTGGCATTTAATCAGTTACTGCTTCATGCTCTTCCTGCAACTATTGGTTCAACTGAAGCTGCCATTTAGGGTGTTTTTGTAATTTTAATTTCTGTCATTGTAACACCCCAAACCCGGCCCGGACGTTATGGCCAAATCTGACGTGTCACATAGACTCATGACTTAGTATGTATTCTTTGGTTTAAGTGACAAAAGTGATCTTCGTAAAAATAGCGACTTGACGAAAAGTCGATTTATTAAATCTTAGGCTATCCATTTGTTACGCTTGTTGAGTTTCGAAAACGTCCATTAAATTTGAAAACCCGCGCAGCCTATAACTAGCAGTTTCAACATAGTATAATTAGAATCAGTAAATAAATAAATAAATAAATAAAACCATAACGAAAAAAGAAATTTAAAGAGCGGCCTTATTACAACTTGAACCCAAAAATATAAAAAATAAAATAATTAAAATAAGCAAACTTAATAGAAACTAATTTTGTAGATGATGTGGCCACTCCGAATCCCTCACAGCTCCAAGCCCACTATGGTTGGGGGTTACCTGCAGTGATAAAAATAAAGGGTGAGTTTGGTAAACTCAGTGTGTAACATAATCCAACCATAGCCCAAAACTGTTCAAGCCTCGAAGTCAGATTTATTTGGGCCTTGGCCCGGTACAGAAATCAGAATGAAGCCCATAGGCCCATAACAGATACAGAACAGATATGTCATATATGCAGAAGCCCAACCCAGATCCATCCATAACACCCCCGTACCAGCCTTACACCATGTGGGGAGATTACTCGACCCACCCATCTACTACACACCACAAAATTTACAGCGAGGCTGCCAGATATTGTGACGAAGTCACCAGATACAGATATTGTGGCAAGGCCACCAGAACAGATATATATATTTGGCAAGGCCACCAGAACAGATATATGTGGCGAGGCCACCAGAACGCTTCCTCCATCAATATAACCCATAACCCATGCAACAGATATACATGGTATGACATATAACATACAAAATCCCATGCATCAGATATACATATTATGACATATAACATACAGAAACAGAATATCATGCATTTTATACAGAATTAACCCTAGGGGTATAATAGTCATTTTGCACCTAGGGGTGTTTTGGTAATTTTTTCGTACTTAGGGGTATTTTAATAATCGACCAGTCCTCAGGGATTCCACGCACATCATAGTTACTATTAATCCATTTGTCGTTACAATAGTCCATTTTTTTACTAACTTTAACAGTTTTAACAATTTGGCCCAAAAACCCCTAATGGGCCCTACGGTGTCCACTAGTACCTTAAGCCTGTTAACCAAGTTTCTCGATCAGATTACAAATTTTAACCGTATTAATTCCTACAGTCTGTCAGAACGCCTTTAATGACATTGTTTACCAACATGGGCTCAAAAGCCCATTGGGCCCACCTTTGGCCCATCGAGGCCTAACTTACCAAAACGCACGGAATTGCACACTAGGGAGTAATCAGTTACTCACAGATCCTCACAGAACCGACCTTTCAGTCACTTTCAGTCACTTTTAGGTCACCTTTTCGGTCAACACGGCCTTTGTTGATTTAGCCTATAGTAAGGTATGATACACACCTGTTAACTAACGAAGTGTTGACGAGATCCGCGCATGAAAAGCCTACAATAGATCACTAACGCGTTAGTCTAATAATCGCTAGCACACAAAGCCTTAATCTCCCTACCACAATCGGCCACATGGCCTAAGTCCCTAAAGATCTTTACCTTTTTGCTGACTATGGACTAGGTCCCAATGTCCAATAGTGTTAGCCTTCAAAATCCTTAGTTGCACAATCCCCTGATCACCCTAACGCATAAAGAAGAAGAGAAAAAGCCAACAAGCCCTTAATCAAAACGTTAGCCTACCCAAAGGGGGTTTCGGCTCTTTGCCTTAGAACATGCATTAGCAAAAAGATAAGGTTTGTACACTCACTGATTTCTATTTTGACTTAGAAGTGCTCCAAGATGACGATCCAAACCCGGTCTATAACAACTCCTTCCACGAATCCCAAAAGAAGATAGAGTTGAGCTGAGATTCGGCCTTAAACTTCACAAGGTATGAAGGCTTTTGATTTCTAGAAAGAAAAGATGAGATTCAACCTTAAACACCACAAGGTATTCGGCTTGTCAAGAAACAAGGGGTCTTGATGAAGTGCAAGAAGAAGGGAGAGGGGAGAGTGATGATGGGGGATAGGTTCGGCTATGAGGGTAAATCGACAGCAAGTTGGGAGTCGACAAGAAGAAGTAAAGAAGAAGTAAAGTGTAGGTAAAATAGATCCGGTCAAGAGGGGGAATTCAATAATGGTGATTCGGCTTTAAAGAAAACAATGAAGGAGAGAAAGCGATGAAAGAAAAGAGAGGGAGGAGAGGTATTCGGTCAAAAGAGGGTTTGGCAATAGGGGAGTAGTAGGATTTGGCTACTAGAACAGAAAAGACGAAAAGAAGGAGAAAAAGAAGACCTAATGTGCTAAGCAAAATCGGCAAAGGTAGAAAACTTACTAACCTAGAGAAATCGGCACAAGAATCTCAAAAAGGACCTCAAAGAATTCGGCACCCCTAGCACCCTAATTGCCAACATACTCACCATGCCAAAAGCTGAAATTGCATTACCCAGAGTCCCTTGGTCGGCCACTTCCATTCAAAATTCAAATGCTCCTCAACTTCCTCATTGATTTACTCACATGACCATTTCAAGCTCTTCCTACCAGAGTTTTACCCAAAGTCTACCACTCACCACTCCTGCTTATAAAAATAAAACACCTTAATACTTACCTATGACTTGAACCCTGGACCTCCAAACCCTCCTAGGCGCCACTTTTTTAGCTCCTTAGTGGCGTCATTTAACCATCTTACCAGAGGCTCCTTTTTTCTAACTTTAACTTTAAAAGCCCACTTCTTCAAGACCTCTTTCTTTTAAACACTAAAATTCTTAAATCCGCCAGGTTTCAACCTAAGCTTGGGCCTTTTAAGGGCCTACTATCATACTAAACTATAATCTATACAGTCAAAACATAGAATTTTAAGAATTAGCCAAAAATCACAGAAATCCCGAAAATCAGGGCGTTACAGTCATTGGATTTGTTAAAAATAAGAAATTAATTTTGGATTTGTTAAATATATTATTATGATCTCTTCAAATAATTGTAGTTGTTCTAATCAAGCCAAACCTGTAGGACTTGCTTAAGACTTTGCAAGATGAACTGTTGATAAGCTGAGACGATATAGCTCTTTCTACAAATTGGTAAGGTGATTTCTTCAGATAATTATATTTACTTGCTAACAAAATATTGTTGTTTTTGGTTCATATGCTAAAACCAAAATTTTATCTTAGTAGTTTTCTACCCTTAGATTTCACTAAGTAGTTTATTATTCCATGCCTTTAAACACAATGCTCAAACTAGGAATAGGCATTACCTTATTCTGACTGGCATTATGATTGTTTAGGTGATTGCTAGCTTGTGGATATTGTCTATTGTTGGAAGTTGGTGCAACTTTGTGGCATTGTTTTACATAGGTACCAGAAATGCTTCCAAGTGTTTTGGTTTTTTATTACAAACAGTTTCTTTTCTTAATGTTAATTAAAAGAAAAAATTGTTTAAAGGGAAATGATTTCTTGTTTGAAATGCTTATCGTCGGATATTTTACATTGACATTAAAATTTCTACCACTAAATGTAACACCCCAAACCCGGCCTAGATGTTTCAGCCAAGTCTGGTGTGTCACATTGAAGTATTTTTTGAAAACCGTGTTTTCATTGAAAACTCTTCTTAATGTTAGAAACTTTTACCGTCAAATTTACATAAAACCTTAGCTCGTGTTTATCTTTCCAAAACGTGATTTATCGTAACAAACAAAAATTTGCTAACGACCTTGTAAAATTTTATGGGAAATTTTGAAAACTCGTAAATATCTATAGTTACGAAAAACATGTTATTTTAAAATCAGTTTAAGTTATCAGAAAATCAAATCCTCTTTGTTATGGTTTAAAGTGAATGGATACTATGCACCAGGTAGGATTCAAGAGAAGAGGAGGTGAGTCATTTGGACTACTTAAGTACCAAGCTCTTCCTAGATCCACTCCTAGACATACACACATCCATTACCACACTTCAAGCTTATTACTTGTCCACGATCAATAATTTAAGTTTGAGTCTATTCAAAATACTTATTTGTGAAAACATTTACATTGCGGAAGCTTAGCTCGGTTAACGTGATATTTTCAAAACAAGTAATTTTTATAAAAACCGTGCCCTAGAGCTAACCGATTAAGAGACAATTTAAATAGTATCGTACTTAAGCTAAAAACAAAGTAAAAATAATTAAAAAGGCCTTATTACAAACCCAAAAACCAGAATAAAAATAAAAGAGATTAAACTAAATTAATTATCTTAATAACCATCAGTCCAGTCCATGTGGCCACTCTGAATCCCTCCCAGCTCCAAGTCTATTAACCTAGGCTCACCTGCAAGGATGGAAGGGAAAGGGGTGAGTTTGGAAAACTCAGTGTGTACAGAAAGCCCATCCAAAGCCCAAGTCAGCTCGAGCCCACTGGGTCTAAGCCTTGTCCAGTCTCAGTCAGATACTGGGCCGAAGCCCTATTCAGGTAACAGCAAACTGGGCCAAAGCACTATAATAGATACTGGACCGAAGCCCTATTCAAATAACAGTTTGACCCATAGGCCCATAACAGTACAGTACAGTATAACAGTATGAATGCAACCCAATTGGGGAGACTACTCAACCCACCAACCGTTACACACCACCCGTACCAGCCAACACACTATGTGGGGAATAACTCGACCCACCTAGTCCACACACCACAGTCGCAGCATGGCAGCTCAGATATAGTGGCCACAAACAGTAATACGAGGCAAAGCCTTTTTCAGTAAACAGTATGGGCAAAGCCCTTTTCAGATAACAGTACGAGGCATAGCCCCTTTCAGTAACGTGGCAATGCCACTAGCACTTCCTCCATCAATAAATCCTAAATCCCATGCAACAGATATCATGATATGGCATACAGTAAACAGAAATAGTAAATCGTGTAATTCAGTCAACTTCAGCCCTAGGGGTATAATGGTCATTTTACACCTAGGGGTAGAATGGTAATTTTGCACCCTAAAGGGTGTTTTAGTCATTTACACTATTATCACAAGTTCAAGCATGTTACAGTCACTAACAGTCATTATTAATTTTTATTTCCATCTTAGCAGTCAATTTAAGAGTTTTTAACAAGTTCTAGTTACTGGGCCCTAAAACCCCTAATGGGCCCTATAGCACCTATTAGTAAATTAAGCCCATTTTGTCCAAATTTCATATTCAGTTACCGATTTTAGCAGTTTCAATCCTATAGTCTAACAGAACATACTTATTACCTATTTTTACCCAATTGGGCCCAAAAGCCCATTGGGCCCACATTCGGCCCTTCGAGGCCCAACTTACCAAGGTACGCGAAATTACACACTTAACTAACCTACCACTTACGGTTATAGATCCCACGATTTTCCAATCATCTTGTGGCCAATCGCACACTCACAAGCATACATAATACCAACTTTTTAGTTAATTAGCCATTACCGAATTAGACTAAAGAAGGATTCGATACACACCTGATTTGCGATTCCGCCAGTGAGATTTCCTATGCGATTTCTCCTATAATCAACCACTTACAGATTAACTTACGAATCTATGAAAACTGATGTAAAAATTACCTACCACCTTCGGCTATTACAAAGCATTAATATTGACTTACCTTGTCGATCTTTAACTACTAGACCTAGATCTCGACTGCTTTGAACCCGTTGATCTTACTAGCCTCCAAATAGATGTTGATTGCTAGCCTTCGATTCGCACATAGTAAACCGAATAAAAATTACTTAATTTCAATCTTGACAGTCTCCCTAAAGTATTTAGGGATTTTCAACTTATTCTCAAATTACTAAATAAATAAAATAAAATAAAATAAGATTTGAATACTTACCAAAGATGTTCCTGTCAAAAACGTTTCCAACACTCTACAAATCTTAGATCCACAGTAGATTTCAACTATTTTATTGACTGGTGATTGGCAGAATAAATTGCATCCTGACCTTGTTCAATCCAAGCACCAAGGTTTGTTTTATATAAATTTTTATTTTTGTTTGGGTAAATGAAGTTGCAATTTGAGTTGGTTAATATATGTTTTTCCTCTTCACTCCAATTTTTTGCTTGCTCATTGCATCTTGACATTGGCAAATCGGAAAACAGTTAAGTGTGCTTCTCAAAGTGACTTGTATGTTGTATGTTGGCGTTATATTCTAACTCTTGACATTGCATCTTATTCTGTAGGGTTTTAATCCATATTTAAATTGATAATAAGAAAAAATCTTGAAAAATTGCTGTTTCTCTTAATTTTAGGGTTCTAAGCCATAGTAGTAATTAATATGTTTTGTATTATGGTAAATTAGCAGTTCAAAACGTTGTACTGAACATTTTTTATACATAGCAGTAACTGTGTTGTGTCACTAAAACTTGTCGAAAACGACTATTATTGGTGTCTTGTAAAACGACTGATTTCTTTTAATTTCAATCAATGGCTAATTTTTTTAAAACCTGCCAATTTTGCTTTCTAAATAAAAGGTTAATTTAAATTGTCGATAGCCCTTTGCTGCATCTCTATCTGCTGCCATACCGTAAGTTCTTTTTCTAAAATGTATTAGTGAATTAATGTTGTCTGATTTTTTTATTTTTTAAATTAAAGTTGTTGGGATGCATGGTAATTAAATTGGAAGGTTGAAGCTGTCCAAAATATGACATGTTTCCTATGATTTCCTTATATGTTGTCATTTATGTTGTTTCATTACTCAATATGAGATTTTATTTAATTAATTGGTCTGTTCAAATGTTAACTGCTGTCTATTTGAATGTTTAATTATTTGTCAACAACAGCATTTTGTATTGCCATGTTTTTTCTCAAAAATTATTTGTGAACAATATCATTTTGTATTAAAAGTTTTTGTATAAAAATAAAAAAAAATTCAAAGTAAATAGGTTGGAAACCTGACGGGTTGCCTTATATCTCACTGTAAGATATAATGGATCCTCCCTAGGTGTAACAACGCCACGCATGATGAATCTTAAAAAATTCAAAGAGACTTGAAAAAAGTTCTATCGAGCTCATTTACTGTTGAATATTTATATAAACTTAATTTATTTCCAATTTACTTATACAAAATAATTTTATCAATATAATAATATTGATCATTGTTTAAATATATTCTAATATAAAAATTAAAGTACGATTCTTTTTTGATATTTTTATATTCAAATTACTAATTTTTTATATTACTAATGTATGATTTTAATATTTAATATTTTTAAAGGTTTTTGTATAAAAATAAAAAAAGATTCAAAGTATATAGGCTGGAAACCTGACGGGTTGCCTTATATCTCACTGTAAGATATAATGGATCCTCCCTAGGTGTAACAACGCCACGTATGATGAATCTTAAAAAATACAAATAGACTTGAAAAAAGTTCTATCGAGCTCATTTACTATTGAATGTTTATATAACCTTAATTTATTTCCAATTTACTTATTAACATTAAAGTACGATTCTTTTTTGATATTTTTATATTCAAATTACTAATTTTTTATATTAATAATGTATGATTTTAATATTTAATATTTTTAAAGGTTTTTGTATAAAAATAAAAAAAGATTCAAAGTATATAGGCTGGAAACCTAACGGGTTGCCTTATATCTCATTGTAAGATATAATGGATCCTCCTAGGTGTAACAACGCCATGTATGATGAATCTTAAAAAATTCAAATAGACTTGAAAAAGTCTAATTTTTGATATTTTTATATTCAAATTACTAATTTTTTATATTAATATTTACAAAACTCACATGACATACATAACAAATTTCATAACTTAAAAGCATATAGTTTAAAGTTTAAAGTTCAAAATTCTAATAATTTCCTTAAAAGCTAAAGTTCAAATTTCATAACTTACATAATCTACATAACTTGCATAAAACATAAATATATATATATATCATATCAAAACTTACATAATAAACAACTTACCCGTGTAATTTATTGTCAACTTTAGACTTCAAGAACTAGGAAATGGATAGGACTTAGATGACTTTGTCAAGGGTAAGCGACGCATATCGTAATGGAGTACAAACTTTTCTAAATTTTGCATTTCAAAATGCAAGCCAAGAGAATATGATTCTTTTCCCTTGTAAGAAGTGTGGCAACATCTATTGGCATTATTGTGAAGTTGTCTACGAACATCTAATTGTTGATGGCTTTATTCGGGGGTATAAAAAATGGATTTTCCATGGAGAGTGTACATCTAGTAGAAACTCTGCAACGATTAATCTGCCTTATCCTCATAGTGCTTACAATCAGTCTTTTAGAGAAGATGACATGGAAGGTATGTTGCGGGATGCATTTAATATATGTAGTGATGGTTTGCAATCATTTCCACCAAACTATGTTGTATCTGATGATTATAATATCAATGGAAATACTTTAATGGAAACGGGAAGAAGTGTACCGAATGAATAGCCGAATGAAGAAGCGGCAAAGTTATACACGTTACTTAGTGAAATGAATGAAGAACTTTATGAAAGATCAAAATTTTTGAAAATGTCATTTTGTATTCGCCTTTTTCACTTAAAATGTTTGGGATGGTGGACCGAAAACTCTTTGACAATGATGTTATAGTTTTTGAATGAAATGTTCCCGTTTGCAAGAATCCCTCAATCATGCAAAGACATGAAGAAAGTGATAAAAGATTTGGGCCTTGGGTACAACAAAATTCATAGTTGCCCAAATGATTGCATGTTGTATTGGGGTGATCGGAGAAATCAACAGTCTTGTCATGTTTACAGTAAATGTCGTTGGATGAATAGAGATGCAGAAGATGTTAATGAGGATGAATATGAGGCACAGTCAAGAAGGAAGTCGAACAAGATTTTGCAATATTTTCCGTTAATCCCAAGGCTTCAAAGGCTATTCATGTTGTCAAAGACAGTCGATTTTATGACGTGGCATCATGATCAACGAATGGATGATGGATTATTAAGGCATCCTGCAGATTCTTTAGGATGGAAATCATTTGATAATAAATTTCCCAGCTTTGCAAGTGATCCTCAGAGTGTGAAGCTTGGGCTAGCATCTGATGGATTTAATCCTTTTAAAATCATGAGCACCTCGTACAGTATTTGGCCTGTAGTGCTTATTCCTTATAATTTGCCTCCATGGCTTTGCATGAAGTAATCTTCTATGATCTTATCTATGATTATCCCCGGAGAGAAAGGTCCCAGAAATGATATTGACATTTATCTGCAACCACTTATTAATGAGTTAAAACAATTATGGGTGGGTGTTGAGACGTATGATGTATTGAGAAAGGAGAACTTTTACCTACTACTGCTTTGTTGTGGACAATTAATGATTTCCCGGCATATGCAAATTTATCTGGTTGGAGTACCAGAGGACGTTATGCTTGTCCTTGTTGTGCTGCGCAAACGTGTTCATAGTGGTTATATAATGGGAAGAAGTTCTATTATATGGGGCATCATTGACGGTTAGATGGAAATCATAGATATAGATTTCAGAAGGCTTTATTTGACGGAACTGAAGAGTTCAGAGAAGCTCCTGAGCAGACCATTGGATCTGAAATCTTATTCATGTTAAAAGATATGGATTTCAGTTACGGGAAGCTGAATCAACCATCCAACAGGCAAACAAATAGACGATCGAGGGATAAATCTGATGATGAATCTAATTTAGAGGATAACCCTAATGAGGCGGACTTGTGGAAGAAAAGAAGTATTTTTTTGAGTTGCCTTATTGGGAGCATCACATATTGCTCCACAATCTTGACGTGATGCATATTAAGAAGAATGTCTGCGGGAACATCATTAGGACAATTTTAAATGTCGATAGAAAATCGAAAGATAATCTTTAGAGTCGACTTGATTTAGTTAACATGGGAATTCGATGTGATCTTCATCCCCAAGTACTTTCGAATGGAAAATATCGGTTGCCGCCTCTAACTTTTGCAATGTCGAAGGAACAGAAAGAAATGTTCTGCACTATGTTGAAGAATATAAAGGTCCTAGATGCTTATGCATCAAATATATCTCGATGTGTAAGTGTTAAAGATTGAAGACTGTAATCATTAAAATCACATGACTATCACATCTTGATGTAAGATCTACTTTTAGTTGCTTTACGGTGCTGTATGCCAAAGAAGGTGACGTCTTGTATAATTGAACTATCCAATATAATGACAGCAATTTGTGGCAAAGTTCTGAATGTTGAAGAACTTGAAAAACTACAAGATCGAGCTGCTTTAACATTATGCAATTCGGAGAAGATCTTTCCACCTTCCTTCTTCACTATTATGGTGCACCTGGTAATTCATCTCCCTCGTGAAGCAATAATTGGTGGACCAGTTTTCTATCGTTGGATGTATCCTATAAAAAGGTGCTAATTTATTTCAAATGTATTTATTTATTCACCTCTATACCTGTAGTTACAACTTTTGATAATGTTGTATATCGTGTTTAGGTTCCTAAGCAAATTGAAGTCTTATTGCCGTAATAAGCATTATCCGGAAGGATCAATTGCTGAAGGCTACTTGGCAGAGGAATGTATGACATTCTGTTCTAGATATTTAGAAGATGTTGAAACAAGATTGAATAGACCAAGTAGAAATGCTGGGCTCAATGATCCTAACTTGGCCGAAACTTATTTATTTCAAAGTTATGAAGAACCAATCGGCAAAGTTGAAATTGCAGAATTAGATGACCAATCTTGGATACAAGCACATAGATATGTTCTTTTCCACCACGATGCAATTGAACCATTATGCAAGTAAGTTCTGGAATATGATAATATGATAAATATTCATCTTTTTGATTTGTTTATTTTCTAACCAATTAAACCTGTTTTGAACTTAGTGAGTACAAACAAATATTGAGATCTCGTTCACGCTCACGAAGATTACCACATTGAGAGATAAATAAGTTATTAACTGAATCTTTTCATGAATAGTTAAGCCAAACTATATACAACTCAACCTTTTATTGCCAATTAATAATGTTTTCTCCTAACATTTATAATTATTACTCAATCATCTTTCGATTCAATAGGTTTGGAGTGGGAAGGCCGTTAATGACGAAGTTAAATGGCTTTCCCAAGGTCTGAATCGATTAGTGAAAACATGCAGTGCCTTCATCATCCATGGATTTAGATTTCATACAAAATATCGGGAGAGATTGAGGAAAACCCAAAATTATGGAATAGTTGTTAATTCTTCTATTACGAGTTATGGTAGTGCTAGGGACAGTAATCCTATCGAGGGAAATGTGGAGTATTATGGACTTCTTACTGACATTATTATATTGGATTACTATGGAAAATGGAAAGTTGTCTTATTTCGAGGTGATTAGGCTGATGTGTATTGCAGGAAAAATGCGTAGACGAAAATTACGAGATTTAAATATTGTCCAGAATAATCCAAATTCAGAAGTAGGAAATAGTGAACAGCAGACATTTGTTGGATCTTCAAGTGTGCCGGAGACACTTCACGAGACTGCAGAAGTTCAGAGTAATGTTTAATTTGTTTTACATGCGTGTTCGCTTTTATTATTAATTTGTTTTTTATTTTTAATATAATAATATATCATTTTTCAGCTGAGAGTGCTGGGACGGGTAGAGGTCGAGGTCTGCTACTTATGGATTTATACGACTTAACTCCTACCGAGTGTGTCAAAGTACGTAGAAATAGTTATGGTCAACCTGTTGGATCTGAAGCTCGAATTTTAGCAGGCTATTTGGGCATTCTAGCACGAAATGCTAATATGTTGCCCATCAACTACAAATTATGGCATCACATGCCTGATAGCAACAAAAATCAAGCTCTCGATAATATTAAAGTAAGAAAACGTGAAAATAATTTATAATACTTTGGTTTAAGTTTAATTTTATTTACTTTTTAACCTTGTGTTTTTTTTTGGAGAGATTTGCTTTAGAGGTCTCCGATGACTAAATTAAAAAGACCTCGGGTAAAAAATAGAGAGACAATAAAAGTACTTTAAAAAACCAATTTTTTAAGAAAGATATAAGCCTCGAAGAAAAATTACGTAGTGTCCCGCCGGGAATCCTGAGGTACCAGTGGGAAGATACGGCCAGATTTTGGAATTAAAAAAAAAAAGAGGTATTACGTACTTTCAAACTCTTCTAAATTGTTCGGTTTATATTATTTACTATATACGTAATAATAATTTCATTATGTAGGACCGTGAGCGAGTTGGAACAAGTAGCAGACAGAAACAAAAATTTACACACACGGCAGGGTCGAGAAGTTTTGCTCGCGTAGCTGAGGCTGAGGTATTATAAATTTATTAATTCTATCAAATATTGATGACTTTTTACTATTAAATAATATTTTGATTACTATATTGTAGGAAGTTTTGTCTGATCAAAAAGTTAGACGCCTTCAGCTTTTTGACATTAGCATAGGAAGAAAGATGGATCTCCAATGACATCCGAAGCTGGAGAAATCCTGGTATATTTACTTAATAAATTTTGATTTATTATAAATATTTATAATGTTTAATCATAATGGTTTAATTCGTCGTTAGTAGTTTTAATTTTTTATTACTATTATATATTTCGTTTCTAACTTTTTAATTGATTTATTAGGAGAAACTAAAGAAGAAGAAGGCGGAGTATGAAGCGGTTGCCTTTACTGATAGTTCTGTTAATCATGAGGACATTGATAACAGAATTATTACTGAAGTTTTGGGTCCTGAAAGGTATGGTCGAGTTCAATTTCAAGGATCTGGTGGTACCCCGACCCAATATTTTGGATCTAGCTCCCAGCAATACATGCCTTCCGGAAGTCAATCTTAAGCTAAAGTTCACAGATTAAAAGATCAAATAGCTCAAATGCAAGCGAGCACCGATGAGCAAATTGTCGAGGTTCAAAGAAAATATGAACAACTTCAACAACAACTTATAGCGGATGCAACATCGAGGGAGGCAGAGGCAGCTGCGAGGGAGGCAGAGGCAGCAGCGATGGCAACAGAGTAGAGCAAAAAGTATGATGAGCTGCAGCTACAGCTTCAGCAAATGATGAAAATGTTTCAGAAGTCACAGTAGCCTCCATCTTAGATATTTGTTTTCTTGTTGTAAGGATATTTTTAACATTTACACATTTAATATCATTGTCAATATATTTTCGATTATACTTTATATATTCATTTTCATCATATATCTTTTATTGAATTTGAAGTATTATTTATATTTTCTGCTATTGGTTGGTTTTGTATGCCATATTTGCTGTTATTGGGATTTTTAATGCAAGAAAGGTTGAATATAGTTTAAAAAGCAGTATGGTGAATTTGCAACTTTCACAAACGCCGCTAAAATTTGATACTTTTAGAGGCGTTTGTGGGGAAAACGCCGCTAAAAGTCAATACCTTTAGCGGCGTTTGTAGGGAAAACACTACTAAAAGTCAATACCTTTAGCGGCGTTTGTGGGGAAAATGCCGCTAAAAGTGAATACCTTTAGCGGCATTTGTGGGGAAAACGTCGCTAAAGTTTAATACCTTTAGCGGCGTTTGTGGGGAAAACGCCGCTAAAAGTCAATACCTTTAGCAACGTTTGTGGAGAAAACGCTGCTAAAAGTCAATACCTATAGCGGTGTTGTTTAGAGAAACGCCGCAAAAATTTGCGCGTTACTTTTAACGGCATTTTTTGCAACGCTTATGCCAAAAAAAACGCCGCTAAAAGTTAGTTTTGCTGTAGTGGCCCATGTGTGTTTTGAGGTTGTGAATTTTTCTCTCTTTAAATTGATATTCTAATTTGTTTAAGTTACAATTTAGTTCCTAATAATAAAACTTGAATTAGACATAGTAAACGAACTCAAATTAAACTAAAAATTTTAGGCTTGCACAATTTGACTAAAAGAAGGTTGATAAACACTTAGATCTAAAATCAGGTTAGTTTTACAATAAGTGGTAAAATGACAAAATTGCCTTTAGGTTAAATTACCTAGGAAAAGTTTAAAATTTTCTCATAATTTGCTTTTGCATTAATAAATAACTAATAATTAGATAAGATTGAGGTGTTGGGTAATGCCCCAAAACTTCTTATTTAGTTTTTGTGAATTTTTGATAAATATCTCTTTGTTTCAGTGGTTGAATGCTCTGGGTGTGTGAGAGAGGTCCCAAGTTCAAGCCTTGTCTTGGGTAAATTTTGGTATTTTTATGAATAAAGCCTTATCTTTGGTCAGTAGGCTTTTAATTAAAAGTTTGTAGCTTATATCAGAATGGGCCTACTGGTCTAGTGGTTAAGTTGTGTGTTCGTGTGTTGGAGGTCTGGAGTTCGACTCCTTACGTAGGTGTGAGAACTAATATTTTTATTTGCTCGGTCAGTTGGAGAGTTCAAATTGTGTTAAAATTTTGAGTAATGGCAACGTAGGGATTGGGGAGTTATCAGAAGTATATTTTGATTTCTCTTTTGTAATTTCGGTTCTCTTTTCCTAAAATTTTTCTGGACGACGACTTTTCCTTTCCCCCCTCCATCTCTGCCGAAATTTTTGTTTCCTTGCCTCTCCTTCTTTATTTGATTTTCCATTAGTCTCTTTTCCGATCAACAATCGAAAGCACACATTCGGTAAGTCCGTCTGCCTCTATCTTTATCATTTTGTGGTTAATTTCTAAAAAGGGATTGTCTTAGTTCTTTTGGTTTAGGTTAAAATCAAGAACCAGTTGGTACTCCACAAGTGTTTTGAGCGTTATAAACTTCAATTCATTGTCGGTAAGGATTCGGTTCACTTGAAGAGGCACCATAGAATAGACCTTGAAGTTATAGTGGGGCAAATCATTTGAGCAAAATATGATTGTTTCTTTGGGTTTTCTGGAAAGATACCAGTCGAGTGAGATGGAAGCGTAATACATTAGCAATAAACTAATAGACAACGAGCAGTGACAACCCTAAGCATTAAAAGAGGGATCATTCTCATTCTGCATTCATATATCATTCATAACAGATTTGGTTAGGAGCATTTGACGCATTTTGATCATGGCATCCTAATCATTCGGCATATGCACAGACCCATTCTACAGGTTATGTCCTCTAGAAGACGATGTAGTAAGATAGATTGAAGCTAACAGCCTTGCCTCCTTAAGTTTGTAGCGGAGTAGACTGAAGGTAGCAGATCTAGCTTTCCTAAATTCGCAGTGAAACAGATCAAACACAATCCTTATTTCCTTAAAGTTTCAGTAGAGAAGATCGAAGCTACAAATCTTTTCTCCCTGAACTCTTATCTCATTAAAGTTTAAGTAGAGAATATCGAAGCTACAAATCTCTTCTCCCTGAAATCACATAGGAGCTATAGTTCTTATCTCTTCGAAGTTCTAGCAGAGTAGGTCGAAGCTACAAATCCCTTCTCCCTAAAATTAAATTCAGGATCAATCCTTATTTCTTTGAAGTTTTAGTAGAGAAGATCGAAGCTACAAATCTCTTCTCCCTGAATTCTTATCTCGTCGAAGTTCCTGCGGAAAAGGTCGAAGCTACAAATCCCTTCTCCCTGAAATTACATTGAAGATTAATCCTTATTTCCTTGAAGTTTCAGTGGAGAAGATCGAAGCTACAAATCTCTTCTCCCTGAATTCTTATCTCGTTGAAGTTCCAGTAGAAAAGGTCGAAGCTACAAATCCATTCTCCCTGAAATTACATTAAGGATCAATCCTTATTTCCTTGAAGTTTTAGTAGAGAAGATCAAAGCTACAAATCACTTCTCTCTGAATTCTTATCCCCTCGAAGTTCCAGCAGAGTAGGTCAAAGCTACAAATCCCTTCTCACTGAAATTACATTGAGGATCAAACCTTATCTCCCTAAAGTTGCAGTGAAGCAGGTTGAAGTTAAAGTCTTATCTCCCAAGCGGTAGTGGAGTAGATCGAAGATAGCAAATCTCATTTCCCTGAAGTTGCAATAGAACAAATTGAAGCTATAAATAAATAGATCTTATCTCTTTGAAGTTGCAGTAGAGCGGATCATAGCAAACCTTATCTCTCTGAAGTTGCAGTAGAGCAGGTTGAAGTTGCAAGTCTTATCTCCCTGAAGTTACAGTGGAGCAGACTGAAAATAGTGAATCTTATCTCTCTGAAGTTGCAGTAGAGCAGATTAAAGCTATAAATCTTATACCTCTGAAGTTACAGTAGGTTAGATTAAGTCTATTATGGTAGATCCTATTTTCCTGAAGTTGCAGTGGAATAGATTGAAGCTATAAATAAATAGATCTTATCCCTCTGAAGTTGCAGTAGAGTAGATCATAGCAAACCTTATCTCCCTAAAGTTGTAGTGGAGTAGGTTGAAATCACCAATTCTTATCTCCTTGAAGTTCCAGCGGAGTAGATCGAAGCTACAAATCTCTTTTCCTTGAAATTATATTAGAGCGATTGAAATTACCAATCCTTATCTCCTTGAAGTTGTAGTAGAGCAGGAAAATCCACAAACCTTATATCGCTAAAGCTGTAGTAAAGTAGATTGAAGTCACAAGTCTTATATCCCAAAAGCTACAGTGGAGTAGACTAAAGAAGGCAAATCTTATCTCCCTGAAGTTACCGTGGAGCAGATTAAAACTACAAGTCTAGTCTCTTTGAAGCTACAGAAGAGTGGAGCGAAGCACTAATTCCTATAGCCCTGAAGTTGCAACGGGATGGAATGAAACTCTTTGAGAAATAGAAGTACCAAAGAAGTCAAGTTTCGGCAGGACTAGGCAAAATTGGCCCTTTTGAAGTCTTTGCTTCATTCTCGTTACATGACAATGAGCAAAGTGGGGCAGCTGCAATAGGCTAATTTTGGCCTGACCCGATTTATAAAATAAAAACCAAATAAATAAACAAAAGTCCAATAAACAACAGTCCAAAATAAATGCCCATTTACATATTAAACCCAGGCCTAAACTACCCAAACCTAACAAGCCTATAAGTCTAGAAACCCTAGCCCAACTACTCAAAACATTTCAGCAAACCCTAGCCACCAAGCCTTGCAGCAGCCGCTCCTAGAAGCCACCTAGGCCTGCCCCTGGCCGCTACACGCCTCTGGCTTCTCTGACACTTGCAAAATGAAGAAGAACACGCCAACAGAAGAAACAAATAGCAAAAAAACAAAAAGACAGAAATAAAGAGTTGTAATTTTGGCTATAAAAGAGCCACAACAATACGTATTTCGGGTTCTTTTTCCCCAGATTCACAGATCCAAATCCAAAAATCAATTAAAAACTAAAAAAGTTTTCAAAGGTGATTTCCGTGTTATTTTTCTTTTAGTCTTAAGTTTGTTTTATCTTATTCTTATATATATACGAAAACATCAAAAATAGATAAAGTTTGTACCTTTTCTCACGTTCGGGGAAGAGAAACGAGAGTTTTCTTCGTGGTTTTGGCTCTTTAGAGGGCGTTTTTGGATGATTTCAGGTTGGACTCGAATTCAGGAGGGCCAAGTTATCAAAATGGCACCTTTTTCTCTTCACCAGCCATCGTGTACAATGACACCAGCACCGGCGATCGGTGACTGGCGCGGCAATGACCCACCGGAGGCCTGGCCGGAGCTTTGGGAAGTTGAGAGAGTTTGAGAGCAAAATTTCTTTTTTTGGGGGGGTTGAGAGTTAAAATGAGTTTTTTTAAAAAATTTTGGGCCTTTTATAAAACATCAAAATGGCACGGTTTCAGGGTGTTCAGAAGTGCCCCAAAACGACGTCGTTTTAGGGCCGACCCGTACGACCCAACCCGCAGGCTTCAGGATCTGTGCGTTTTGGGATTTTGGGCTATTTGTACAACAAGTCCCTCCGATTTTATAGCGCGTCACAATGTGGTCCTGTGCCTTTTTAGTTTTTTAGATTTTCGCCACAAAGTTTGTGACTGTTTCATTCTGGTCCTCCTAAACGCAGCGCATAAATGGCTTGGGACATTTTCTCTTTAGGTCCCCGTTCTTTCGTGCGCGCTTTAATGTGGCCCCTGGCACCCTTTTTATTATTTATTATTTATACCCCATTTTTTACTTTGATCTCAAATTCGTCCTTAACCTATTTAGCTTATTTAGTTCATTTTTTTAAAAAAAATTGTTTATCATATGTTATTTTAAAATATTTTATATACTATTTATTCCATATTATTTTTTATATATTATTTATTTTTGATTTTTTTTATGTACTGATTATTCAAAATTGATTTTATTATGTATTTTTAAATTGCTTTATATATATATATATTTCTAAACTATTTTATATATATACATATATGTTTTTTTCTTAGATTCTTTTCAGATATTATATATATTAGTTATTTTCAAAGTTTTATATAAATTGTTCTTTTGAATTTTTTTTTTTTATGTTATTATTTTAAAATTTCCTTCTCCATATTATATTCCGAACTTTTATATGTTATTTTGACTTGCTTTTTATAAATTATTTATTTTATGTTAAAATATATTACATGTTAATTATTTGAAATTATTTTATACCATTTTTTATGTTACTTATTTTATACTTATATATATACATTATTTGTTTTTTTTAAAATTTTTTTTATATATATCATCTTTCTTTTTAATTTTTTTTAGTATACTATTGATTTTAAAAATTCATTTTTACGTTATGGGTTTTAACCTTATTTACTATCATCTTTTATATTTTTTACATCATTTTTTGTTACATACGATATTTATTTCATTGTTTTTTTATTATTAATATTTGTCTTTTTTTAAATAATATGTTGTATGATTATCGCTATTATGTGTATTTTAATTTGTTCATTTCGTATTTTTGTATTATTGTCATTCACTTGTATAATATTGTGTTCATGTATCATTGTTCTATGCTTATTACTATATTTTTATTTCATATCATTGCCTCATGAAAAAAGCCTCGTTATATTTATCCAATAAATCGTTTTATTTTAATCCAAACAAACAACGCACGTCGTTTAAATATCGTACTCACTATTATTCAAAAACAAAAAGTTTTCCAAAACAAGGCAATGTTTGCGTTTTAGGAAATTCGAGGAATCGTACCATAACTTACGGGGTTTTGATTTTCTCGTTAAGCCTAAATAGCCAAATACCCTTTTGATTTTTTTAAAATACGTGGAATTTCAATAAAAATTAAAGGCAAACTTATTCTCGATGACTCAAATGTAGAGTCCTAACTTATGGGATGTGGCAGACCGTCATCACGGGACGAGTGAACCTTTGATGCTCTCTTCGTTTTAATTCAAGCTTTTTAACATCAACATTAATAACAAGGATTGTATTTTAAATCCGTTCCTGATTTTCAACTTTCGACATTAAGACATTAAATAATCAATTAGGTACCAATTTTGGGCGTGACGAGGGTGCTAACCCTTCCTCGCATGTAACCGACTCCTAAACCCTTTTTTCGAGTTTTTGTAGACCAAGACCGTTATTTTAGTAAATCAAATCGTTTACTAAATGTTGTAGGCCAATTTTGGCCTGTTTACATTCAAACCTAAATCCCCTAGCCCATCTACCAACCCAAAACAGCTAGCCCAATGCCCAATTAACCTAAACCAAGCCCACTACAGCCTAGCCCAAACTAGAAACCAAATGAGCAAAGTCTTCTGTTTCTACCCTTGCCGCGATAGCCTTTGACCTTCAGTCTCCCCACTTGCTCTGATGAGCCGCCTGCAACACCGCCCATCGCCGGTCACGTCTCCACCGACATCACCTGCAAAGAATTAAAAGAGAAAAGACAGAAAGTAGAAAAGAGGAATTTGTAAAGGCTATAAAATCCAATCTAAACATTTGTAAACGGATTCGGCAATTTGAAAAAATACAAACCTTAGATTTTGAATCAAAACAAAAAAAAAAACAGTGTTTCCAATAATACAAATAGCAAGGAACCCAAATCGGAGAACCGAAGCATTATGTCAGATCTGAACACCTGAAGGTGATTTCATCATTTTTTTCATTTATTCGTGTTAAATCTATTTTTTTAGTCGACATACTTATATATCCAAATATATATTTTTTAAAAAAATAAAAAAATACATTTTTTTCGAAGTGGCCGGTGGTGGCAGAGGAGCAGCGGTGATGGTGGCCCTCTTGGCCGGACTCTGGGTCTGGTCCAGAGAGAAAACTCCTCCCTCCTTTTCTTTATTTTCTCTCAATGCTTCAAATGATTTTTTTTTTAAAGAAAAATTTGACCTTTTATAGCCTGGTAAAACGACGCCGTTTTGGTCAGCGTCCTTAAGCCCCAAAACGACATTGTTTTGCCCTGGATCGAGTCGACCCGACCCTAACCAGCCAGGATCCGCATGTTTTTTAGCGGAAGGGCAATTTGCGCATTTGGCCCTTCCACTTTTTCAAGCTTTTGCAATTAAAACTTTGTTATTTTTAATTTGGGCCCTGAAATTTTTCGCGCTTTGTAATTTGGTCCCCCATGCTGCGCTGCGTTTTGAGGGGAAGGAATAATTGCCATTTCGGTCCTTCCAAGTTACACGCTGTTGCATTTTGATCCCTTTCTGTTTATTTCTTTTTAAATTTGCCCCAAAACTTAGTTTTTAGTTCAATTTTAGTCCTTTTTGATTATTTTCATTTTTTATTATTGAATTAATTATTTTTAATAATATTATTATTATATTTACTATTATTAATATTGTTACTGTCATTGTTGAAGCCCAATTTTGCACCAAACAAGAAAAAACAAATTAACAAATAATGTCCATTTAAAGTCCATATTACAATTAAACCCAACAACCCCCCAAGCTAACCCAACAGCAAATCTAATGGACCAAACCCGGAGCCCAATTAACCCAGACCCTAAATCCAATGGCCCAGTCAACCCTAGCCCTCTCAGCAGTCGAACCCTAGCAGCTTTGCGCTGCCACCCATGTGCGCCTTAGCATGCATCACGCCCGAGGCTCTGCCTCCTCTGTCGGCCTAACACCAAAACGGAAGGCCCTTTCGTTGACTCCTCTGTGCACCTGCAAAACAAGCCAAAACAAACAAAGGACAGGGAAAGCAGCCAAACAACAAGCAGAAACAAAGTAGAGAAATGGCAGCAAGCAAATAGAAGCAACAATAGCAAAGATTAAAAAATAAAAAACATTATATGTATCGGCTATAAAGCCAAGAAACAGAAAATAATGTAAGGGGGATTTTTTAGATTTGTAAAAGGGGATTTCGGAAATAAAAGAAAGACTAAAAAAACAGAGGTATTTCCACCAATTTCCCATTTATTTTGCTTCTAATCTATTGCAGGTACATAGAACTTAAATAAAAACGAGAATTTTTTACCTTTTGGGTGCGGTCGGGGTTTAAATCTAGGAGTGTCAATTTGTTTACTCCGTTTCAAAAAGAAATTTCTGGTATCTAGGGTCTGGGTTTAAGTTTAAAGAGAGCTAGGTCGAAACAGAGAAATTTACCTTTACAGAGGCCACCGGAATTCGCTCATGCTTCGTCGACATCGGAGTTTTGGGGAGATTTCGAGGCCGAGATTAAAGAAAACTCTACCATTCTGTCGAACTCCCCCCATCATTTTATCAAAACCAAAGTTGAAGTGGGGGTTCAATGGTGAGCATATCTGGCCATATATGAGGCCAATCGCCGACTTCAGTGGCGTTCTGGCCGATCGGAAGGCCTCACATCAGTTGGCCAAGCAAGTACCTCTTTTTTCTTTTCAGCTGAACAAATGGGGGAAAGGGGATAGTTTAGTTTATTAGGGTTTTCTTTTCCATGCTTTTATTTTATTTCCTTTGTTTTAATAGTATAAACGGTGCCGTATAAAGACGATCCATATGGATCGGCATTATTATTATATTGCACATAATATCATACTTAATATTATACTGTTATTATCATATTATCTCTCCTATTATCTCTTTGTTATATTACGTTTCGAATTTTTGTTATATATGTATCATATTCTATATACACATGTTACTAGTATCTTACTATTATATTTTATTATTATTATCACTAAGCTTTATTACCAATACATTATCTTATTCCTTATCGATTATTATCATTATTAAGCATATTTTTTTTATATATAATTAATAACATATATTTTATTATTAACATACTGTTTTCGAACTTTATTTGTTACTGTCATCATTTTATTATTTATACATTCATTATTCCTTTTTTTTATTATTCATAACACGTATGTATATTTACGTATATATTATTATTTTGTATTATTATTATAAACATATTTTTTCTTATTATATTATTATGTACATTTTTAATATTTTCTTTTATTGTAATATCATTATTATTATTACTATTAGTGCATATTTTTATTGTATGTATGTGTATATATTTTTTGTTTTATATACATATTTTCAATAATAACATTATTATTACTATTATTATTATTATTATTATTATTATGATTATTATTATTATTATTATTTATAAATGTTGAGTTTTGTCACTTTATGTATTATTATTCTATGTTCATATGTGTATGTATACCCATTCATATTTTTCATGTTTAATTCTCGTTACGTCTTATATCGTATACTTTGTTATTGTTTTCATTATTGTCATGTTCGTTATTTTCCTTAATGTATCTCTAATATTTTATTTATCTTTACTTCGTATCCATGCGCTTTATGTTATTCTAAAACCTCATTCTTATTTTTAATTAATTTCGAAATACGGGGTAATGTCCCGATTTATAACTAAGTCGACAATTTCATCGCTATGTTGGGTGAATTGCGTCGGTTCATGTCTAAATCGGGATATTCTTCTAAAAAATCAAAAGTTTAAAGACTCTTGTCTTTAAATCGGGTCATGATTAAAGGTTACATTGAACTCGCATTTTTGAAGATCAAGACGACACGTGTTTAATAAGGTACCAATTTTGGGCGTTACGAGGGTGCTAATACCTTCCTCGTGCGTAACTGACTCCCGAACCCCCATTTTTCTCTGAATTTTGACGTAGACCTAAACCTGGCCTTCCTTTTTATCCAAAAATGAATTTTTTTTTGTTAAAAAGAGGTTTTATTAGGTGTCCGATCACACCTTGAAAAAAGATCGGTGGCGACTCCCTTTTTTAAATAAAATCGGATTTCAATTTCTGAATTTTCAATATTTCAAATTTGTCCAGCAATCACCCCAATTAGCGACCAAAGCTAAAATTTTTACGTCGCTACAGTCATTATTATTAATATTAGTGTATATTTTATTATATATGTGTATATATACTTTTTATATATAGTATTATTTTTAATATTATTATATTAACTATTATATTTATTATTTTCACTACTATAATTTATTACTTTATTTTAGATATTATTATTACATAATATTTGTTTTTGTATTTTATTATTATTGCTAGTATTATTCTTATTATTATCATTATTAACATATATATACATATTTTTCATATACATATTAGTATTTTCTACTATTATTACAAATATATATTATTTCTTTTGTTATATTATTAAAAAATTATTTTCACTCTTTTCTTTTTATTGTAAATATTATAGTTATTATTATTCTAATATTCTAATATCATATTTTAATATTTTCCACTAATTGTATCATTATTTGTATTATTTGTTTATGAATTTTTGTGACAATAACATCATCAGTTTTTTTTATCATTATTTTAGAAATATTTTTTTTATTTCAATAAACAAGGCAACGTACCAATTTTAACATTAAATCATTGATTTCATCGCTATGTTGGGTGAATCATATTGGCTCGCGTAAAAAATTTGGGACGTCCTTCTCAAAACCAAAAATCTTAAATTTCTCGTTCTTTTCAACCGAATCGCAATTAAATGTTCAATTGAACTCGCATTTTTTGGAAATCAAGACAACGAGTGTTTAACGAGATACCAATTTTGGGCGTCACGAGGGTGCTAATACCTTCCTCGTGCGTAACTGACTCCCGAACCCTATTTTTCTCTTGAGTTTTGGCATAGACCTAAATTCGGCCTTCATTTTTGTTTAAAAATAAATTTTCTTTTAAAAAAGAGGATTTATTAGGTGTCCGATCACACCTAGAAAAAAAAGATCAGTGGCGAGTCCCTTTTTTTCTTTAAAATCGATATTCGATTTTCAAATTTTCAATTAATTGCCTCAATTAGCGACCAAGCAAAATTTTACGTCGCTATAACTGGCGACTTCGCTGGGGACTACATTTTTTTAAGAGTCGAGTCTGGAATTAAACGCGTGTTTGTCAAAATTTTCGAAATTCCTGGTTCAAATTAAAATTTAGTCGTGATCTTTGAATTTTGTTTTTTGAAAAGTCATGCACTTGCATCATGTTGTAAATATTCTTCTAACTTGTTTTGTCTTTTTGCTTTTCAGCTTTAAGTTTTTACGGTTTTAGTTTTAGTATTTTTAGTTTTAAAATAAAAACAAAAAGGTTTGTAAGTTCCTCCCCACACACTGTGCACTTGCATTTTGCATAACATGAGCTCTCTACCCGGGATCCGTCCGTTTAAGTGGAAGTAAACGCTATGCCTTCGTGAGTTAACTCGTCCCTCTGCACAGGCTAGTGAATACTTTCAGGTTACATATGACTTTTGCTTTCGTGAGTTAACTTATCCCTCTGCATAGGCATAAGTAAATGTAATCCCTCGAATTGAACTCGTAAGTCTGTGATGGGCATTGACCGAGGCTCCGTACTAATCTTAGTAGATGACAGTACGAACAATTCGAGTACCTGTCTAGAACTGAAACCGCATGTAGTGAACGTTATAGCCACCTAGCTAGAGCCATGCCGAACCTTCATCTATTTAATAGTCACCAAACTAAGTATATGGGAGAAACGCCTCTTACCTTTTATTTCTTTTACATTTAAACTTTTTCTCTGTTCATATTTGTTGTGATTACTAACCAAGGTTATTTTTTCGTATTTTTATTTTGCACCATGCATCTTGTTATAAAGGTGTTGATTAGAGATTGGTTGCTAAAAACGGGTTTCTGATGGAGGAGTCAATTACACAAGTAACTGAGAAAAATATCGTGGTTCAAGACTGGTCAACCCAAAAAGCAAAAGGAGACAGTTTAACGGAAGGATGTATCTCTAATCTTCCCGAACATGTAACTTCGAATGTTTATTAGAATAACCTCGAAGATTTGACTCGGATCTGGAAACACTGGGACTCAGACACTAGAGACATCTTCACTGAAAAGTACGGGGATATAACTTACCTGATTACCATCAACGTAGACGAACAACTAATTCAAGCCATGGTTCGATTCTGGGACCCAGCTTACCAGTGTTTTACTTCCAATTAGGAAGATACGACTCCGACCATAGAAGAGTATGTCGCTCTGCTTCGCGTTAACAATGTACAATTCAACAAGATGTATGTGAAATAGCGCAAGCCAATGACCCTCAAGAAAAAGCTAATGAAGTTGACGGGAATGACCGATATATAGGCTGAAAAATAGATAAAGAAAAAGAACGAAGTAATTTGTATCCCGTGGTTTTCACTGCAAGATTTAGTTCAAAACCATCCAGATATTTTGAAGAGGGTGGATCTGTTTGCTTTGGCCATTTACGGATTAATCATCTTCCCAAAGGTTCTGGGACATATAGAAGTCGCGGTAGTGGATTTTTTTGAAAGGTTGGGGCAAGGGATCAACCCCATCCCAACTATATTGGCCGAGACTTTTAGGTCTCTAAGTAGCTGTAGGAGAAAAGGGGAAGGACGTTTTATCGGATACGCACAGTTACTTAATATCTGGATTCTGAGCCATTTCTGAAAAGTGGAGTGCACACCTTTCCACATGTTTTCAAAAACATTTGCCTCATTGAAAGCTTACCTTAAGAAAGAATGGCCAAAAGATGTCACCGAACAGCATTGGGTCTCAGTTTTTCAAAACCTTCACGCCGAGGAGATAACCTGGAGAGCACCATGGATCCGTCCTTCAGTTCTGTTATATAGGGTTGGAAACCAAGATTAGGTGCCTTTGATTGGATTATGGGGAGGAGTTGGATAAGCTCCGTTAATGGTTCAAAGGTAGTTTGCTTCATGACAGTTCATACCCGCTACCAGAGGATTGGCACAGTCAGAGTTTGCCTTTATGGGTGAAGGCTACATGAAAAGAGTCCGAGATACTGCAAAGTCTTGGAAGGAAATTCACCTAATGGAGTTAGCCCTTTATGCTGATACTATCACTCATGATTATGACATATGGAGAAAACGACGAGTGAATAGTCAAAAAATCTCACCAACGAGTTACACTTTCCAGAATCCTTTCTCAAAAGAAATGCCATTCGAGCTAGAAATAACAAAACATGAATTTGAACACAAAAAGGCCAAGCTGTTACGGGATATCAGTTCTCTTCAGGAGGAAAACTACCAGCTGAAGATTGATTTTCAAATTGAAGAATCCAAAACCATGAAAGCTCAAAAAGAAGCTAAGATCGTGAGAAACGACTTAAGGGATCTTCATTCAGAAAATAAAAAACTAATAAGCATTATAAAAAATAGTGGTTTGGGCAAATCGTCAGCAAAATGGAAGGAAGAACTGAGCAACATCAAAGGTGAGATGGGATTCTGGAAAGGGAAAGCAAAGAAGGAAGAGGAAAAAGCTGCGCGGGCTATGATAAAGTTAAGGAAGAACAATGTTGAATACGAAAATGTGTCTGCAGGATTAATGGCAGGACAATTTAAACGTCAAGAGCTAAGAGGGAAAATACAAGATTTAGAAGATATACTGCAAGCTTGTCAGCAACAGTTGGATACAATCTTAAATGCCTAAGAAGAAAAGAATGGTCAGTATGACAGAGACACTCACGCCTACGAAATAGCTCTCTAAGAAAAGGAAATGCAACTCAACTTTTTGATCAATGAAATTCGTAAGGCAGCTATACAAGTTGTGCAATTATCAGATGAAGTCGAAGCTCTTAGTTGCCAATTCCCTTCGAGCCAAAGATCAAACATGTCAGAGTTCTTAGAATAAGTGAAGAAACAAGGCGATGTGGCTAGAAATTTGTGTAACTGCTGAATTAAAAATGGCAAAACGTTTGTAATAGACTCTTTTGATAAATGAAATGCTTAAGTAAGGGCTATCTTGAAATCAACACCAAATTCTTGCATATTCATTCATGACTAACATTCATTTAGTATTTACTCATTCATCCATTCATTGCATGTACATATCCCCTAATCATTCACTAAGGCTAAAACCATATAATCCGCAGTTGTGACAATACAAGTCTGGAATCACACCATTCTTATAGGGCGCACTGAAAAGCTAGAATTATGGAAGCCAAATTCAATAAGAGAATTGAAAGGATAGAAATGACCAAAAGAGAATTGCAAGAATGGTTGGCTAAGTCACAATAGGAAACAAGAGACCTAATGATAAGATCTCGAGAGGAATCACTCGAGCAAAGAGATCAGATTACCAAAATGATGGAGATGATAACAACTTTGGTGAAAGGAAAAGACCCTTGCAGAGCTCTGATATCATAGAACCCCAATTAAAAGCTAATCAGGATTCGCACTATCCCCCAGGATTCACTCCACCTCACACCCGTGCAATGCAAAGAGGATATCATCAAGGGGAACCCGCCGACCTGAAGCAACAACCTGTACCCCCTGCTCATCTAGAATAAGGCATATTCATATCAAACCCCGGAGCTAATCCTGCTAATCCTAATGTTCCAAATTTGGATGACCCGGTAGAAATAGTCAGGTTGAAAATGGATGATCATGATGCCCAGGATAAGTATAGGAGCTTGGAAGAAAGGCTCAAGGTGATAGAAGGTGCTAAAGCCTTCTCTGCACTAAGTGCCAAAGAGCTCAGTTTGGTGCCCGATCTGGTTCTGCCTCCAAAATTTAAAGTACCTGATTTTGAAAAATATGATGGAACGAGATGTGTAAAGGTGCATCTTATCATGGTTTGCCAGAAAATGACTAGTTATGTGAATGAGGATAAACTGCTAATACGTCAGATTGGCTCTTTGATGGTACAATCAACTCAGTAGAGAAAAGATTCAATCATGGAAAGACTTAACATCAGTATTTTATGAACAATACAAGCATGTATCTGACATGGTGCCTGATTGGCTAACTTTGCAGATGATGGAAAAAAGCCAACAGAGACTTTTAGGCAATACGCACAAAGATGGAAGGATATCTCAGCACAAGTAGAACCCCCATTAACTAAAACTGAAATAACAATCCTATTCATCAACACTCTGAAAGCACCGTTTTACGATAAGTTGGTAGGAAGTGTCACAAAAAACTTTGTAGATATTGTAATATCTGACGAACTTATAGAGAATGCCATCAAGAGTGGAAGGATGGAAGGACCTGAAAGTTCAAAAAGGATAGTACCCCCAAAGAAAAAAGAGGTAGAAACCCATATGGTGGGAACTGAGAGCCACTACACTTCAAATCCATACCCAGCCCAATCACAACCTTGATATCGCCCACCTCCAAACTTCTATTATTCTCCCTAAAGCCCTTACTATCAAGCACCTCCTTCTTACCCTGTCTACGCTACTACGAATAACCAAAAACCAATCGCCATATTCCCACCAAATACCATGCCTACTCAAAGCCAACCTAAAGATGAACAAAGACCAACAAGACCCAATCCTGAAAAACCTCAGTTCACCCTAATTTTATTGTCAGTACCCAAAACTACTGGAAAAACAATTAATATCCCTATATTATATGGCACCCCTGAAGCCTCCATACCCAAAATGGTACGATTCTAATGCCCGTTGCATGTACCACGTTGGAAACCAAGGGCATTCTACAGAAAATTGTCTAGCCTTTAAAAGAAAGGTTCAAGGTCTCATTGATGTAGGCATTTTATGATTCGATGGTACTAGCAATACGTCTGGAAATCCACTCCCTGACCATACTGAAGGGAACGTGAGCGTGCTGACAAAGAAAGATAGGTGGCGAGCCAAAAGCTGTATTTTTGAAATAAAGACACCTTTGAGGAATATTTGGGAGGTAATGGTCGAAAAGGGGCTGTTCTGTCATCCTAACAAAATTTTCAAAGAAGAAAATACAAAAAGTCAATGTTTTTGTGATTTTCATGGTATCGAGGGGCATGACATTCAGTCTTGTGAGGTATTCAGAAAGTTACTTCAAGACATGATGGACAATAATGAGATCAAGATCTTTAACAAAGTGGAAGAGGCCAATGAAGAAGAAGTATGCGCTTTTGATAGTCAATCATCAAGTTTCCCTTATAGCGCCGATCAACCATTGGTGGTACCATCTCCTTTTCCTTACAAAAAAGAACAAGTGAAACCAAAGATGATAATTGAAGTACCATCTCCTTTTCCTTACAAAAACAGCAAGGCGGTGCCATAGAAATACAATGTCAATATTATCGTACCTGAAGGTGAAAAATCCAAAGCTACCACTGGAAATGTTGGTGAAGTAGGACACTTTACTCATAGCGAGAGATGTTATTCTAAAATGGTTGAACCAATGAAGAAAACTGGTGACTCAAACTAGAAAAGAAAAGCACTGATGTATAAGGCCGAAGTCGAGCTTGAAACTCCGTCTGAACTAGGAGTTAAAAAGCCTATGAATGAGGAAGAGGCACATGAATTCTTGAAGTTCATCAAGCATACTGAATATAATGTCGTAGAATAATTGAGCAAACAGTCAGCACGAATCTCGGTATTATCCCTACTGTTGAACTCAGAACCACATCAGAATGCTTTGCTGAAGGTGTTAAATCAAGCTTATGTGGCAAGCAACATATCTGTTGAAAAGCTTGATAGGTGGGTGAATAACCTGAATGCAGATAATTTCATTTCTTTCAGTGATGATGAAATACTGCCAAATGGTAGGGGCTCCATAAAAGCATTTCACATCACAGCCCATTGCAAGGGTTATATAATACCGAATGTGCTCATTGATAACGGGTCGACACTCAATGTCATGCCTTTGGCTATGCTTTCTAGAATGCCAATTGATATGTCTTATCTGAGGCCTTGTCACTCTACAGTAAAGGCATTCAATGGGATAAGATGGGAAGTCATGGGAAAGATTGAAATTCCTCTAGAAGTGGGCCCTTATATATATGATATCGAGTTCTAGGTCATGGACATCACGCCTTCGTATAATTGCCTTTTAAGGAGGCTTTGGATCCATTCTATTGGGGCAATTCCTTCATCTCTCCATCAAAAAGTAAAGTTTATCATGGATGGCCGTTTGATTATTGTCACGGGTGAGGAAGACATTGTCGCATCTATCTCTGCTAATGCACCATACCTCGAAGTAAGCAAGGATGTAGTAGAATGCTCCTTCTGTTCCTTTGAATTTATCAATGATACGTTCGTTGCTGAAGGAAATAAAATTCTCGTGCCCAAGCTATCAAGCAATACCAAGATGGAAATTAAGCTGACTGTGGGAAATGGAGCCTAAGCGAATAAAGGTTTAGGAAGATATCGGCAAAAGATAGTTAGAACACTAAAACCAGTACCCCACAAGGCTCGATATGGTTTAGGGTTCAAACTGGATATGTGACAAAGAAGAAAACAGTTGTAAAAAGATCGAGAAAGGAGGATTGCAAAAGCCTTAAGCCGAGAATTAGAATAGGAGCCCATAACGTACCCTCCTTTGTCAAAAACATTTACATCTGCAGGAATGATATACCCAGGGCAAGATAATCCACGAAGCATGCTATTATTGATTGAAAGGGGTATTTAGAATGTCAGTATAAATGTCATTGACAAAGGAGATTATGCAATTAAAGATGTTTCAATGATACCCCTTGTCCTCCTGGATTCGTTTTGAACAATTGGACTGCTGTGGACCTTCTTGTAGTTTCTAAGTCTTCTCTAGAGTAATGCTCAATGTTAACTCCTTTTTTTGTGTGTTCTTAAGTAATAGTGGGATTCTTTTATAAGAGCTTATGTTTGCTCTTTATCATTTAAATGAACATTAATAGAGATGCATTTTGTCATGGTCTTTTCATTCTCATTAACTTCATATTTTTTCCCTCTTCTCACGGCCTATCTTTATATGTACCTCATATCATGCCATAACATTATGCTTGTTGGTCCCAATACTTTGATGCTCCTCTATAGTTTTCTTTTCCATTCAACTTTCAGGTACTCAGATATCAACGACATGAATAAACCCGTTACAAATCTTGAAATTGATTTTGAAAAAGCCATTTCAAATGACACCATACATGATTTGATCGCTTTGCTTCATGAGTACAAAGATGTATTTGTATGGTCATATCAGGACATGCCAGGATTGGATGAGGATGTAGTGGTCCATAGACTCCCATTGAAACCAGAATGCAAACTTATTCAACAGAAGCTAAGACAAATGAGACCTGAAATGCTGTTAAAGATAAAAAAAGAAGTCAAGAAACAATTTGATGCTGGCTTCCTACAAGTCTCCAAAGACCCAGAGTGGGTAGCTAAAATAGTTCCAGTACCAAAGAAAGACGGCAAGGTACGAATGTGTGTAGATTATCGCGATCTGAATCGAGCAAGTCCTAAAGATAATTTTCCTTTGCCACACATCGATACGTTGGTGGATAACACAGCAAAACATGCATTGTTTTCTTTCATGGATGGATTCTCAGGTTATAATCAGATAAAGATGGCTCCTGAGGATATGGAGAAAACTACCTTCATAATGATGTGGGGAACTTTCTGTTGTAAGGTGATGTCGTTCGGATTAAAGAACGCTGGGGCAACATATCAGAGGGTCATGGTGATGTTGTTCCATGACGTGATGCATAAAAGAAATAGAAGTCTACGTCGATGATATGATTGCCAAATCAAGGGGGAAAAGAGCATGTTAGGAATCTCAAGAAGTTGTTCGAAAGACTAAGAAAGTTCCAGCTGAAGCTTAATCTAGCCAAGTGTACGTTTGGGGCTACCTCAGGAAAATTATTAGACTTCATTATCAATGAAAGAGTTATTTAGGTTGATCCAGATAACATAAAAGCCATACAAGAACTACCACCTCCGAGCACACAAAAAAAAGTTAGAGGATTTTTAAGAAGGGTGAACTACATCGCTCGATTCATTACTCAGCTCACCAACCAGTGTGACCCAATTTTTTGACTCCTTCGAAAATATAATCCTGGAGAATGGAATGAGGAGTGCCAAGTGGCCTTTGACCAGATAAAATAGTATTTGTCTAACCCCCAGTGCTAGTACCACCAACTCCAAGAAAATCGTTAATATTGTATCTGACTGTGTTCGAAAATTCAATAGGTTGTGTACTGAGGCAACATGATGAGTCGGGGAAAAGAGAAAAGGTGATTTACTATCTCAGCAAAGAGTTAACAGAATATGAGGCAAAGTATTCATCAATTGAAAAATTCTGTTGCGCTTTGGTTTGGGTAATTCGAAGGCTCAGGCAATATATGTTGTATCATACGACATGGTTAATTTCAAAGCTGGACCCAATAAAGTACATGATGGAATCACCCGCACTCTCAAGGAAAATGGCATGATGGTAGATCCTACTATCGGAATACGACATCGTCTATGTGAGCTGAAAGTCGATAAAAGGGAGTGCAATAGCTGATTTCTTAGCAACTCGAACAACGGAAGAATACGAGCCATTAAAATTTGATTGCCCAAATAAATACTTGATGTGCATTACAGAAAAAGAATGCCAGTCATCAAAAGAGAAGTCATGGAAGATGAGCTTTGATGGTGCATCTAATGCATTGGGGCATGGGATTGGAGCAATCTTGGTATCACCAGAAGGGAACCACTATCCGTTCACTGCTAGGTTGAATTTCTTCTGTACCAATAACATAATGGAATACGAGGCTTGTATCATGGGACTTCGCGTAGCTATTGAACGAAATGTCAAAATTTTAGAGGTGTACGGAGACTCGGATTGGTAATTTACCAAATTTGTAGAGATTGGGAAATGAGAGATCCGAAATTAGTTAAATACAATGATCTAGTGGCGAAGCTGATTAAAGAATTTAAAGAAGTAACTTTTAATTACTTCCCACGAGAAGAAAACCAATTGGCTGATGCCCTGGCCACTTTGGCTTTAATGTTCAAAGCGAATAGAAAAATAAAAATAATGCCTCTCCAAATGAGCATACATGAGGTCCCTCCACAATGTTGTAGCATTGAAAAACAGACAGATGGATGTCCTTGGTTCCATGATATCTTAGAACATGTCAATAATCAAAGGATTCTCAAACAAGTAAATGAAAACGACAAAAAAAAAATCAGAAGAATGGCGGTGGGATTTGTTCTTGATGGGGACATCCTGTCCAAAAGAGGAAAAGATCAAGTGCTTCTGAGATGCATGGATATTGTTGAAGCTAGAAAAATACTTGAAGATGTCCATGAAGGAATTTGTGGGACGCATGCTAATGTTTTCACTATGGCTAGGCAAATTATGAGACTTGGTTATACTGACTGATGATGGAAAGCGACTGCATTAGTTATGCACGAAAATGTCACAAATGTCAGATTTAGGATGATAAAATTTATGTAGCCCCTTTACCAATTCATGTAGCCCCTTCACCCCTTCATGTCATAACTTCTCTGTAGCCTTTTTCTATGTGGGGCATGGATGTTATAGGGCCAATTTCCCCAAAAGCTTCTAATGAATACCGATTTATTTTTATGGTTATAGACTACTTCACAAAATGGATAGAAGCTGCTTCGTTTGCTAATGTGACAAAGATTGCAGTTTGCAGGTTCTTAAAAAAGGAAATATTTGTCGATATGGTTTGCTTGAGAGAATCATTTCAGATAACACCTTGAATCTGAACAAGAAGATGATGAAGGAAGTGTGTGAGCAATTTCAGATAAAGCATAACAACTCCTCACCCTATCGCCCGAAAATGAATGGAGCTATTGAAGCGGCCAACAAAAATATTAAGAGGATTATCGGAAAAATAACCGAGACATATAAGACTAGCACGAGAAGCTACCATTCGCTTTGTATGCATATCGCACATCTGTGCGGACATCTACGGGAGCAATTTCTTTCTCTTTGGTCTATGGAATAGAAGTTGTGTTGCCCATCAAAGTTGAGATCCCCTCTTTACGAGTCTTAATAGAGTCAAAACTAAAGGAAGCGGAATGAGTTCGAGCTCGATATGACCAGCTATACCTTATCAAAGAAAAACGCTTGAAGGCAATTTGCTATGGACAGATGTACCAAAAGAGAATGATCACAACCTACAACAAGAAGGTACGGCCAAGAGAATTCCACGAGGGAGAACTCATACTGAGAAAGATTCTCTCAATACAAAAAGACTTTCGAGGAAAATTAACACCAAATTGGGAAGGACCATACGTCGTAAAGAAAGCCTTCTCGGGCGGAGCTTTGATTGTCACTGAGATGGATGGGAAAGAGTTACCTAATCTAGTGAATTCAGATGCTGTGAAGAAATATTATGCCTAAAAAAATGATCAGGATAAAAACTCGAAAAGGACATCTTGATAAACAAAAAGGATTAGGATGAAAACCCAAAAGAGCGTCCTAATGAAGCAGATTTGAGCTTACAGAGCAAGATGATTTGAACAAGAAAGTCAAACAGCGAGACCACAGTATTTGAAGCATTTCTGAAAGCTCGAAATCTTCTATGCAAGAAGCCATGCTCGAAAAGATTCTCGATTAGGAAGCGTGGAAGAGTTCATACGTTGAATATCTAGAGCATTTGTATCCACTAAATACGATCCCCTTTCTCTTTCTAATAAATTTTGGTCAACTTTCTTTGTTTGTTACTTTTGAAATAAATAAATGTAAGGTATCCCTTTCGTACCTACCTAACCATTTCCATGCATCTCATTGTGTGGTTTATTTAAATAATAAACGATAGAATGACATACTCTAAACAAAAGAAATGTTGAGCATTACCCGGATGAGAATTCGATAAGTACAAGAGCCTCAAAGCAAGGACAAAGTTCAACAGAGGGGCAAAAGAGTGATATCCGAGAAACGCAAATTACTCGTAAATCTTGAGGACGAATACAAAGACTGAAGAGAAAGTCAAGAATCGAAACAATGAATGTAGGTCATCACAAAAATCGTAACGAAAAGGGGATATGTGACAAACAAGTCCAAGGCGCATAGCATAATCATGTAGGCATACAGGCATTTAAGACAAACATGTGCATATCATGATAGCATCATGCATGACATATACAGGTACTCCAGCAGAGCAAGAGGTTATGATGATAGCTATACTAAATCAAGGAAAAAGACACCCGAGTACCACCAAATAGCACGCTGAGGTATTTTTAATTTTTGTTTTTCAAAAAATCAACTCATATTGCGAGAGGTGAGTTGAGCCTCGGGTTGCACGCTGAGGTATTTTTAATTTCTGTTTTTTAAAAAATTAACTCATATTGCGAGAGGTAAGTTGAGCCTCAGGTCGCACGCTGAGGTATTTTTAATTTCTGTTTATCACAAAATCAACTCATATTGCGAGAGGTGAGTTGAGCTTTGGGACGCACGCTGAGGTATTTTTAATTTCTATTTTTCAAAAAAATCAACTCATATTGTGAGAGGTGAGTTGAGCCTCGGGTCACACATTGAGGTATTTTCAATTTCTGCTTTTCAATTTATTTTTTTCAAAAACTCAACTCATATTACGAGAGGTGAGTTAAGCCTCGGGTCACACGCCGAGGTGTTTTCAATTTCTGTTTTTAAAAAATCAACTCATATTGCAAGAGGTGAGTTGAGCCTCAGGACACATTGAGGTATTTTCAATTTCTGTTTTTCAATTTATGTTTCAAAAAATCAAATCATATTTGAGAGGTGAGTTGAGTCTCAGGTCACACCCTAAGTTCGCAGGCCGAGCTGTTTTCAATGTTTGTTTTTCAATAAAGAATAAAGATTGGAGCTGATTGAAGGCACCAGATTTTGCCTCCCTAAAGTTGCAGTAGAGCTAATCGAAGTTATAAGGTTTATCTCCCTGAAGTTGCAATGGAGCAGTGAAGCAGATCAAAGATAACGAATCCTATATCCATGAAGAGGCAAGTAGATTGAAGCTACAAGTCATATCCCTCTGAAGTGCGATGGATTGGATCAAAAGCTACAAGATGCGGTGGACTGGAAAGAGACTACCTGGACAAGAAGAGTACCAAAAAAGTCAAGACTCGGCAAAATCGGGCAAAATTGGCCTTTCTTTGTGTCTTTGCTCTATTCCCGTTACACGACAATGAGCAAAAAAGGCCAGCTGTTGTAGGCCAATTTTGGCCCGTTTACATTCAAACCCAAATCCCCTAGCCCATCTACCAACCCAAAACAGCTAGCCCAATGCCCAATTAACCTAAACCAAGCCCACTATAACCTAGCCCAAACCAGAAACCAAATGAGCAAACCCTAGGTGCGCCTCACCTAGGGTATTTGTTTCTACCCTAGCCACCATAGCCTTTGACCTTCAGCCTCCCCACTTGCTCTGACGAGTCGCCTGCAGCACCGCCCATCACCGGTCACGTCTCCACCGCCATCACCTGCAAAGAATTAAAAGAGAAAGGACAAAAAATAGAAAAAAGGAATTTGTAAAGGCTATAAAAGCCAATCTAAACATTTGTAAAGGGATTCGGCAATTTGAAAAAAATACAAACCTTAGATTTTGAATCAAAACAAAAAAAACAGTGTTTCCAATAATACAAATAGCAAGGAACCCAAATCAGAGAACTGAAGCATTAACAATCAGATTTGAACACCCGAAGGTGATTTCATCGTTTTTTCATTTATTCGTGTTAAATCTATTTTTTTAGTCGACATACTTATATATCCAAATATATATTTTTTTAAAAAATAAAAAAATACCTTTTTTTCGAAATTTCAGCCACCGTGTGCGGTGGCCAGCGGCGACAGAGGAGCGGTGGCTACAGTGGCCCTCTTGGGCGGACTCTGGGTCTGGTCCAGAGAGAAAACCCCTCCCTCCTTTTCTTTTTTTTCTCTCAATGCTTCAAATGATTTTTTTTAGAAAATTTTGACCTTTTATAGCCTGGTAAAACGACGCCATTTTGGTCGGCATCCTTAAGCCCAAAACGATGTCATTTTGTCCTGGATCGGGTCGACCGGACCCTACCCTCCAGGATCCGCATGTTTTGAGCGGAAGGGCAATTTGCGCATTTGGCCCTTCCACTTTTTCAAGCTTTTGCAATTAAGACTTTGTTTTTTTTTAATTTGGGCCCGAAATTTATCGCGCTTTGTAATTTGGTCCCCCATGCTACGATGCATTTTGAGGGGAAGGAATAATTTCCATTTCGGTCCTTCCAGGTTACGCGTGTGTTGCATTTTGATACTTTTCCCTTTATTTCTTTTTAAATTTGCCCCAAAACTCAGTTTTTAGTTCAATTTTAGTTCTTTTTGTTTATTTTCATTTTTTTATTATTGAATTAATTATTTTTAATATTATTATTATATTTACTATTATTAATATTGTTACTGTCATTATTATTAATATTAGTGTATATTTTATTATATATGTGTATATATACTTCTTATATATAGTATTATTTTTAATATTATTATATTAACTATTATATTTCTTATTTTCACTACTATAATTTATTACTTTATTTTAGATATTATTATTACATAATATTTGTTTTTGTATTTTATTATTATTGCTAGTATTATTCTTATTATTATCATTATTAACATATATATATATACACATATTTTTCATATACGTATTAGTATTTTCTACTATTATTACAAATATATATTATTTCTTTTGTTATATTATTAAAAAATTATTTTCACTCTTTTTCTTTTTATTTTAAATATTATAGTTATTATTATTCTAATATTCTAATATCATATTTTAATATTTTCCACTAATTGTATCATTGTTTACATTATTTGTTTATGAATTTTTGTTGCAATAACATCATCAGTTTTTTTTATCATTATTTTAGAAACATTTTTTTTATTTTAATAAATAAGGCAACGTACCAATTTTAACATTAAGTCATTGATTTCATCGCTATGTTGGGTGAATCACATTGGCTCGTGTAAAAAATTTGGGATGTCCTCCTCAAAACCAAAAATATTAAATTTCTCGTTCTTTTCAAGCAATTAAATGTTAAATTGAACTCACATTTTTTGGAAATTAAGACAACGAGTGTTTAACGAGATACCAATTTTGGGCGTCACGAGGGTGCTAATACCTTCCTCGTGCGTGACCGACTCCCGCACCTTATTTTTCTCTGGAGTTTTGACATAGACCTAAATTCGGTCTTCATTTTTGTTTAAAAATAAATTTTCTTTTGAAAAAGAGGATTTATTAGGTGTTCGATCACACCTAAAAAAAAATATCGGTGGCGACTCCCTTTTTTTTTCTTTAAAATCGATATTCGATTTTCAAATTTTCAATTAATTGCGTCAATTAGCGACCAAGCAAAATTTTACGTCGCTACACTAAAATAATCAAATTGCGAGGTGACCCGGTCACACCTCATAAAAATGATCGGTGGCGACTCCCCTTTTAATTTTCGTTTTCAAAACCCTAGTCGACCCTTTTTCAAAAAAATGGTTTCGACAGTGGTTAAAATATGTTGTTAGTTCCTTTATTCCTATAAAAATTTGATATCCATTCTTTATATGTTAAAGATTATAAATTCAATTTAAAAATTTTAATCCAGTTATTATCATCTTTGATATTTTCAGAATTTGTCAACTTGCTTATTTTGTGTTAGTCATATACCACGACATATAAGAAAAACCTAATTAATATGTAAAGTTGACAAATTTTGACAAAAAAAGTATTAAACTACGCCCACTAACTCATTAATGGAAATGGTTAAATAACCATTTAGTCCTTTGCATAATTGTTCATTGAGTCCTCAATCCTTTTCTAAATTAAAGTTTTATAGCAATTACATTTTTCCAATTTAATTAGTGAATTATAAATCTTTCTATTCAAAATTTCATCGGCTCAGTTTATGAAATTGGGTTTCGAAACTGCATTTTTCGACACCAACTAAAATTGGGTCTTACAAATTCAACTTTCCGTCCCTTAGCTAGTGGCAACTAATAAGAGAGTGTTAATTTCAAAAAGTTACGTAATTAAATTTAAAAAATTAATAATTAAATAATCAAAATAAAATGAAGCGCATAATTGAGTTTACTTTACATTAACAAAAAATTATCATTCCACTATTCATCTACCTTAAGCAAACAGTAAAAATGGGGAAAATAAATAATAATTGTAGCGACCATTTTCTGGTTGAAAAAAAAAATAAAAAATAATATTAGCTTCACGAATTTTTGAAAATATATGGAGATTTTTCTCTTTGTAAAAACACAAGGTTATATCGAAAAGGAGGAGTTGCCACCTATACTTTTTTGTCAAGTATGATCGGTGACTTAAAAAAATCGTTTTTTATTAACAGATTTTAAATTACTTTAAAAAGATGAATTTGAGGTTTGTGTTGAATTTTAGAGAAAAATGTAGATTTAAGAGTCAATTTCACATAGGGAAGGTTATAGTACTCCTACAACACTCAAACTTGGAACTTGTAAATTACATATTTGTTAAAAAAAAAATTTAAAAATGAGAAATCTGATGTTTAATTGTGATGCCTTGAAATAAAACACTTAATTTTCGAGTGAATTAAAATTTGTTAGTAAAATAATTTTTTGGTATCTTTTCGTATCCACAAAAATATTAAAAATATTTTAAAAACAAAACAAAACTCGTGGATTCAAAAAGTGATATCTTCAAATTAATTTGATCAGTAGTTTGTTAGCCGCGTCGGGTAGGAATAAAGATGACTCTACGCTAGTTGGAAGAGTACGCTGCAATAATTCTTGGAGAGTAACACCATCACGCTAGTTGCAAGAATCCACCCAAAGTAAAGCAGTGACTAATTATAAAAAAATCAGTCTATGTTAAGGTATCATATAACTTCAAAGATCCGTCTTAAATGCAGTATGATCCAGAAGTGTTCAACCTCTTACCCCACAAATCACTCACAAATAATGATGGCAAATTGTGGGAAATGTATAACCCTAAAGACCCGTCTTAAATGCAATGTGATCCAGAAATGTTGAACCTCTTATCCCAAGTCACTCAGGCAATTTTGTATAATTGACAATTTAATTTTAAAATTTCATAAAATTTAAAAATTTCTCACAATTTTGTTGACGGTTGAATTATAAATTTCATACAATGGCCAGTCTTTCATTTCTATAATTTCATTTTTGCAGTGATGAAAGGTTTAAAACTATTCAGGTCATAATTTACATCATCCTGTCCATAAATACTTTTACCTGTGGGGAGAAAAATGTAATAATGAAAAAGCCGATCAATATGGACATATATTTTTTTTTTAATTTTCTACTTATATTATTTATAAATCATTTTTAAATAGACAAAAACTAATATAATTTAACTATTGAGAATCCTCTCCAACTCCTAAATTAGAGGATAAAATGCATTTAAACATTATTGAATTCACGTTCTTTTGCACTGACACCAATATCGATATTAATTCAACTAAAACTCAATCAACCATATATTTTAATTTTTAAATATAATAATCATTTACATGAAGAATAAATATAGTATATATAAAATAGTCTACACGGTTGGATGGTGAATTTTAAGCCCTGGGATGGATTACTATTTTGATAATAAATGTGTTTTTTATTTTTACTTTTTATGTTTATTTTATGGTTCATAATCGGGGTTTGTGGTTGCTTATTTTAAGAATGTTGTCTTCAAAATTTAAATCATATTCTTCTCTTGTCTAAACTTTGATTTCCTTTTAGGAGTATAATGTGCCTTATCATTACACCCAATACTTTTTTTTTATCGAATGATAATAGACATGGTTATGATTATAGTCTGATAAGTATAATATTATAATCATAGAAATAATAATAATCATAATAATAATAAGAACGAACAAATAAATCATGTATATTAATGTAAAGCTTAGCAATATATATTAGAACGAATCAGATAATGTTAATTTAAAATAAAGTCAATATTTATTGTTTCAAAATATTATTATTTTTATTTAATAGAGTTTATATTTTTAAAGTTTTATGATTTTATAAATGGAATAATTCTTTTGGAATTGAAAAAATAAAATTTTCTAGACATTTTTTAAATAGTAAATGTTAACTCTATTGCAATTTAGACTTTTATATATATATATAAATATATAAATATATATATATATATATATATATATAAGAATTATAATTTTTTTTTGCTACATCGATGAATTCGTCAATAAAAATTATCTCCAAACAGGGATACAATTTTTTTAAATATATATATATATATATATATATAGATTACAAGAATTATAATATATTTAGAATTTTATAAATATAAATTTTGCTTTAATTATAAGGAAATAATTTTGAAAGATGAATTGGTTATAATATGTAGATATATAATTAATGATTCAGAATTTATATGATATAATTTTTTTTACCCATAATGATTTTGTAAGTTTGTTATAATTTTTATGAATGATGTCAAAAATATTTTAAAGCATATTATTCTATACAAATATTAAAATGAATTAAGTCATATTCTTATCAAAGATGTAAAATAGAGACATGAATATAATATAAGAGGATACAGTTATTTTATTTGAATAAACGATATAATACACTTCAATAATTCTCCATTGCTCCAAGTATAGTTTTTTTTTTTTTTTAATATATATATATATATAAATTGCTAACTACTCAAATAAATTTTCATTTCTTTGATGTAGGAAGTTGCAAAATAATGATATGTTAAGAAAAATATATATATAAAAAAAAAGAATGTAATTAGTAATATAAAATTTTCAGGTTTGTAATATTATTATAATTTTTAAAATATATTACTGTTAAAAAATTTTGAATTTTTAAGATATATTTTTATTGATTTTTTAGATTTAGTATCAAATTTATAGAATATATAAAATTTGAATATCTAAATTTATTATTATGCCAATTAAAAGCTCAAATCAATTTTTTGTCCCTCAACTAATGGAAACTAATAAGAGAAAGATAATTTCAAAAGATTATATGATTAAATAAAAAAATAGTAATTAAATGATGAAAATAGAATGAAGCCTTAACCAAAAATTATCATTCCATTATTTTCCAGTTAAAAAAAAAGGAATCGTTAACGATCTTTTTATTCTTTGGTGAATCACTTAAAAAAATTGTTTTTTTATAAAGAGATTTTAAAATTCTTTTAAAAAATAAATTTGTGCTCAGTGTAGAATTTTAGAGAAAAAAGTGGATTCAAGAGTCGATTATGTGTAGGGAAGGTTATAGCACTCCTACAATGCTCAAAATTTGTACTTTATTAATTATGCAATTGTCAAAAAGTTTTAAAATTAAAAAATTAGAAATCTAATGTTTAATTGTCATCTCTTAAAATAAGTTACTTATTTTCCAGTTTTATTAAAATTTCATAGTAAAATAATTTCATTATCTACAAATATCCACAAAAATATTTTTTTTAAAGAAAACAAAACTCGTGATACACTAATTGTTGGAAAGTAAAACCAAGGATGAGGCTAGTTGGAAGATTCCACCCAAATCAAACCAAGGACTAATCATAGAAAAGTTGGTGTATGTTAAAGTGATGGCAAATTGTGGAAAACGTGACAAGTAATTTCATGGTGGTTAGGAAACAAAGAAAATGACTTCAAAAAAAAGTCAAAAAAACACAGAAAATTATAAATAAAAGGGCTTGTCCACATTAATAAAAATTATATTTTATTGGCAGTTGGAATTATAAATATCATAAAATGGCTACTCTTTCTTTTCTATTATTTCATTTTTGCAATGATGAGACGTTTAAAATTATTCAGTTCATTATTTTACATGATCCTCTCCATAAGTATTTTTACTTGTGAGAGAAAAAAAAGTCTACTAATGAAAGAGCCCATCAATATGAATTTGTTTCTTTTTTTTCCCTTATATTATTTATAAATGCTTTTTAGATATTGTAAAAATTGGTATAATTCAATTATCAATAACTTTTTCCCAACTCTTAAATTAGAGGATAAAACGTATTTAAGCAAGATTGAATCCTCTAGTCCAAGCCAATTTCAGTCCTTCAAGAATTGCTTTAACTTCAATCTGGAAGATATCATTCATACCTAATACAAAGACAAAAATAATACAATTAACAATAAAGAGACTAATTTAATCCATTTCCTATAATACAAATACATCCCAAATACTTTAAAAGTGAATTTTATGTGTGGGTTTTTTATGTGTGAAATAGTGATGGAGTTTAATTAAGGCTTAATTGATAAACTAATAAATGTAATTAAATATATTAGAAGATACAAAGTTATTGTTTGATTCTTCCATAAGTCGGTTTAGGACACTTTCATTGGGTGACTTATGTCAGGATCATTTTTGAAAATGAAAACGGACGTCGACTTGGGATTTTAGAAATGAATACGAGAACAGGAGTCGCCACCAATCTTTTTTATCAGGGTGTGATTGGTCACCTTAAAAGGGGTTGTTTTAAATAAATGATTTGATTTATTAAAACAACGAATTTGGGTCTGCAAATATCAGAAAAATGGGTTCGGGAGTGAGTTACACACGAAGAAGGATTAGTACCATCGATACGCCCAAAATTGGTACCTTGTTGATTAATTAGTGTCTTTAAAGTCGATGATTTGAAAACTTGAAAGCGTTTAAAATACGATCTTTATTTGCTTTAACACATTTGGATAAGTTGAAAAATATGTATCAAAGGCTGGTTCGCCTTAAGGCAAAACATCACATCCAATACGTTAGGACACGACGTTTCGACCTTTGAGGCTAAACTCGCCTTTTATTTGGAATTCGGGTATTTATTTTGAAAGAGTATTCGAATACTTAGAGTAAACGAGGGAAACCGAAACCCAATACGTTTGGGCACAATTTCTCGAATTCCTAAGTACCGAACATTGCTTTGATTTAGAAAATCTCATCTCGAGATAACAAAAAATCACGTCCAATGCGTTAGGACGCGACATCTCGAATTCTCGGGAATAAGTTGTTATATTGAAAAATTATGCATTTGTTTTGAAAGGACATTCGGCTATTTAGATTTAAACGAAAATAACGGCAACTCAATACGTTAGGGCACGATTTCTCGAGTTTCTAAATATAGAATATTGCCTTTATAAAAAATATCATTTTTTGCATCGGGTAAAAGGTAATTTAAAAAACACGTGATAAATGACAATAGAAGCATACATAATAGAAGGAAATGCGATAATAAAAGATAATACGAACAAGAGTGATAATATGATATGCGAAATAGTAATAATATATAAGCTTTTATTTAAACTTTATATTTTAAGAAGGTTATTCGAGCGTTTAGATTTAGGCGAAAAGACCGAAGCCCAATACGTTAGGGCACGGTTTCTCGAATTTTTAAACACCGAAACATTGCCTTTTATAAAAAGATCGATTTGGCGTAGAGTAAAACGTTGCATAATTTATGATACAAATATTAAAACAATAATAATAATAATAATAATGATAATAATAATAGCAACAACAATAAAATACAAAAGGCAAACATAATACAATAATATTAAAAATAAAGTAAATAGTAGTGAAAATAATAAATAATAGTAAATATCATAATAAAAAAACAATATTAAAAATAATACTAAATATGGTATAATAATATAAAGTAATAATGATAATAGTAATAATAATACTAGTATTAAAAATAAATATAATAGATATAATAATAATATGTACGTAATAAGGTGTTAAATATATATAATATAGTACTAAAATATATACATAATAATATAACAGGGAAATAATAATAGTATAAAAAACAAATATTAATAATACTAGATAAATACATACATTTACTTATATTAATGATATACACATAAATAACAAAACAAATATTAACACCGATAATAATAACATAAATAATAAGTATTAAAATAAAAATAAAATAATGAGAAAGAGAGAAAAGGATGAAATCGAATTAAAACAGAATCATAGGGGCGATTTTAAAGAGAAATGAAAGAAATGGGTCTGTTTGAATACGCACGAAACGTGGATGGACTGAAAGTGCAAATAACCTGTTCCTCAAAACGCAGTGCATCGCATGGGACCGAATTGCCAAACGGAATAAATTGTTGGGGCCAAATTATAAATGAAAAATAATTGGATTGCGAAATATAAAAATGCAGAAGGACCGCACGCACAATTATCCCCTGGAATCAAAAACGCCCGGATCCTGGCTTGGACGGGTCAGGTCGGATCGGGTCTTTATCAAAACGACATCGTTTTTGGTTTTGGCCCTGGCACGAAAATGGTACCGTTTTGGTGGGCTATAAAAGCGTAAAAAATTTCAAAAAAAAATCATTTGGTCGGGTTTTTAAGAAAAAAACAAAAGAGGGCTCTCCTCTTCTCTCTAGGTCGAACCCAGATTCCGGTCAGAGGACCGCGGAGCTCCGCCGCAAGTCCGTCACCAGCCACCGTCGTTGGCCACCATACATGGTGGCCGGAGTTTCAAAATAAAGGTATTTTTTATTATTTTTTATTTTTTTTCATATTTTATATAGTATATATATATGTATATTGAAAAACGAAAAAAAGGAGAAAAAGAAAGCTAGAAACCGATTCTAAAAACTGAAAAGAATCACCTTCGTTATTTGATTTTGATTTCTTTACTACTGGTTCACTAATTGTGGGTTCGTTCCTCTAATTTTGATGCTTTTTCTTTTGCCGATATATTGATGGAATTCCTTTTTGTAAAAAAAATCTACTATTTTTGTATACGTTGAAAAAGTGACGCCCCTATTGCATGGTTTCCATTGGCTTTTTATAGCCATTTACAACTTGTCTATCCTAATGATTTGCTTCCCTTCTTTACAGGTACAAGTGGGGCGGTGCCACAGTGGAGGTGACGGTCGACAGCAGGCTTGACAGTGGCTAGGGCAGTGCCTAGGGTTGGCAAAGTTTGTTTTTTCTGATAAAGGGATTGGGCTAGGGGGATTAGGGTTTAGGTTGTAATTGGGTTTGGGTTAGGAACGGGTAAAGGTTGCTGTTGGGTGTAAATGGGTTTAGCTAGTGGGTAATTGGGTAGTGGATCAGGGGTTTGTTTTGGTTTGGGCTAAAATTGGCCTGTAACAGCTGCCCCTTTTTGCTCATTGTCGTGTAACGGGAATAGAGCAAAGACATAAAGAAAGGCCAATTTTGCCTGGTCTCGCCAAATCTTGACTTTTTTGGTGCTCTTCTTGTTCAGGTAGCCACTTTCAAGTTCACTGCTTCTTATAGTTTTGGTCCAATCTATCGTGACTTCAGAGCTATGGCTTGTAGCTTCAATCTACTCGCATCTTTAGGGATATAAACTTCGTCGTGATCTGCTTTTCTGCAACTTCAGGGATGAGATCTAGTATCTTCAACCTACTCCGTTACAACTTCAGGAAGATGAAACTTGTAACTTTAACCTACTCCACTGCAACTTTAGGGAGGCAAATCTGTATCTTCGATTAGCTCCGCTCTTTATTCTTTATTGAAAAACAAACATCAAAAATAGCTCGGCCTCTCGCAATATGAGTTGGTCTCTTGGAACATAAATTTGAAAATACCCCAGCGTGACCTGAGGCTCAACTCATCTCTCGCAATATGAGTTGATTTTGAAAAATAGAAATTGAAAGGCAGGAATTGAAAATACCTCAGCGTGTCCTAAGGCTCAACTCACCTCTCGCAATATGAGTTGATTGTTTTTTTTTTTTGAAAAACTAAAAATTAAAAAGACAAAAATTGAAAGTACCTCAGCGTGACCTGAGGCTCAACTCACCTCTCGCAATATGAGTCGATTTTGAAAAATAGAAATTGAAAGACAGAAATTGAAAATACCTCAGCGTGTCCTGAGGCTCAACTCACCTCTGTAATATGAGTTGATTTTTGAAACATTAAAAAAGACATTGAAAATACCTCAACGTGTCTTGAGGCTTAACTCACCTCTGTAATATGAGTTGATTTTTGAAACATTAAAAAAGACATTGAAAATACCTCAACGTGTCTTGAGGCTCAACTCACCTCTGTAATATGAGTTGATTTTTGAAATATTAAAAAAAGAAATTGAAAATACCTCAATGTGTCTTGAGGCTCAACTCACCTCTATAATATGAGTTGATTTTTGAAACATTAAAAAAGACATTGAAAATACCTCAACGTATCTTGAGGCTCAACTCACCTTTGTAATATGAGTTGATTTTTGAAGCATTAAAAAAGAAATTGAAAATACCTCAATGTGTCTTGAGGCTCAACTCACCTCTGTAATATGAGGTGATTTTTGAAACATTAAAAAAGAAATTGAAAAACAGAAATTGAAAATACCTCAGCGTGTCCTGAGGCTCAACTCACCTCTCGTAATATGAGTTGATTTTTGAAACATAATTTGAAAAACAGAAATTCAAAATACCTCAGCATGTCCTAAGGCTCAACTCACGTCTGGCAATATGAGTTGATTTTTGAAACATAAAATGAAAATACCTCAGCGTGTGAGCCAAGGCTCAACTTACCTCTCACAATATAAGTTTGATTTTTGAAAACAGAAATTGAAAATACCTCAGCGTGTGAGCCGAGGCTCAACTCACTTCCCACAATAAGAGTTGATTTTGATGAAAATGTAAATTGAAAATACCAAACATATTATCTCAGGTGTCTTTTCCTTTGATTCAGTACAACCATCTTCAAAACCTCTTGTTCTGCTGGAGTACCTGTATGTGTCATGCATGATGTCTTCGATTTGCTCCTTGCCAATACAAGGATTGCCAAATCTGCTTTCTTCGATCTGCTCTTTGCCAATACAAAGATTGCTAAATCTGCTTTCCTCGATCTGCTCCTTGCCAATACAAGGGTTGTCAAATCTGCTTTCTTTGATTTGCTCTCTGCCAATACAGAGATTGCCAAATCTACTATCTTAGATTTGCTCCGCTCAGAAAGGTAAGATCTGCTTTCTTCAACCTGCTCCTTGCAAACTCAAGGTCGCCATGCTGATATCTTTGATTTGCTTCGCTCAGGAAGGCAAGATCTGGTGTTTTTGCCAATGCTACTTCACCGTCCTTTAGGGGACCTGTCTTGTAAAATCAATTTTATGCGTATGCTTATGCAAAATGATTAGGATATGATCGGAATGAATCAATGTTCCTAACTGAATGTGTTAATAATGATATATGTGTGAACGCAAAATGTCATTAGAATGATCTTTTTTAATGTTTAGGGCATCATCACTCGTTGCCCATCATGGCTCTGTCACTGACGTAGTACGCTGCCCTCTTTCTCGGCTGGTATTTTAACCAAAACCCAAAAAAATAATCACATTCTGCTCAACTAGCTTGCCCCACTATAATTTTGGGGCCCAATCCACTGTAACTTGAGGACGCAAGGTGAGTACCAACTTTAAACCATTCCACTGCAATTCTTGGCTATAGGATTCATATCAACTTCCATCCGTCCTACTGTAACTCAGGGTATAGGACCTGTAACTTGTTCCATCAGCTGATCACTCATCGAGTGATCTGACCAGATGTGTATGGATGCAGAATATCATTTTTTCTTGAGAATGATCCCCTTTCATGCTTAGGTTGACATTGCTCGTTTTCATCGAGATTATCACCAACGTGATATCTTATTTTTGTTAAACATCTTTGACAGAAAATCCGAAGAGATAAACTCAATTTAAGCTCAAATTTTCCAACTTAGTGAGCTCTTAAACAATAGTCCTATTTCAGGTTCCTGTACTATTCAGAAGCTTTTCAGAGTAATACGCGAAACTCCTTTTATGAAAGTATTATTAGTCCACTAATCATTATTTCAACGTGATGTGCTTGAAAAAAAGATCATACCTAATGGACAAAAGGGAAATTAATTGGAAGTATAACTCGAAACAAACAAGTTAAACATGGCTAGCAAATGAAATCAAGAATGGCATTTTTTTAACGAATAAGATAAACAAAAGAAACAGATTCAAAATGGGTAGGATGGAAACTAGGTGCCCCAGATATCGCAACCTGAGCTTCTCTGTTCAAACTTCTTGAGGACCATTTTGAGCTCAATATGTGTTTAGGGGATCCAGAGTACTTTGTCGATGCCCCAAGACGTAGCATACTTCTTTATTGTCAATTCAATCATAGCAAGACTACTGTATGCCCCACTTTCAATCAAAATTTGAGCTGCCCTTTTTGGGTTTTCAACTCAAATCCCCTTTGGTCTCAAAGTGCCCTTTGTGGGTTTTCGCCTTGGCCTCTCCTTTTCCTTTTCCTTTTCTGACTGATTTTCTTCTTTTTTTTTTATTTTTTGATTTTTGGTCTCAAGGCGCCCTTTTCCCTCTAAAACTCCTTTTGTATATGAAGGATCATCTTCAATATCAGCTCCCATCATGAAATTCTCTTAGGCAAACCTTTTTGTTGTAAACTTGTATTATCTGATCGTAACAAATTGCTATTAACTTTTCCCTTTAAATTTGATTGATCATATCGAAATTGGATCGATTCCGCTTCATCAAGCTTCAGCTCTGATAAAACTTGAAAGAGAGCATCTCAACTTTAATAGGGAAGACCAGTGAGAAATGTGTTGCCCCAGCGAAGGTTCTGGCCAACATTTGGCAAGTATAGAGGGTAAATGGTAACTTCTCTATGCCAACCCTTACAAGTCTCAGTCATCTTTCAAAATCTTTTTGGATGGTTTTGGTTGCCTTTGTCGCACTGATATTGTGCCTGATCTTTGACTAGACCGTAAATTGCCATTTTGGATTCGGATTTGAATTTGAATTTTGAATTTTGAATTTTGAATTTGGATTTCAAACTTAGATTTGGATTTGAATTTGGATCTGATTTCAAATTTGAATTTGGATCTGGATCTGTATTCGAATTTGAATTTGGATTTGGATCAGGATCTGAATTTGAATTTGAATTTGGATTTGGCTTGAGATCTAAATTTAAAGTTGAACTCGGATTTGGATCGGGATCTGAATTTGAATTTGAATTTGGATTTACGCTTGAATTTGAATTTGATGACTGTTCACCTTGTAACTTTGGCATATGAAGTGACCTTACCCCCTTAGTAACGTGATTAACAACCACGAATTGATGTCGGTGATATTGACCCTATAACATTCATGCCCCACATAGAGAGTCCGTGAAGAAACAAAGGAGACATATACGTCTTACCTTATTTCTGCGATGAGCTAGGTTTCGATCTTCATCTCTTTCGCAAGCTCGCAATGTCAACTAACCCTTTGTAAGTTAGGATCTGTCTTTCATCTCGTTCTACCATCCTTAACGAATCAGAAGATAGATACAATCTCTATCATCTTCGAAGTCTTGAGGTCCCTCTGGACACATATCTTACTTAAAAGGGAGTTAGTAACAGCGTTGCCCATGACATTGATATCTGGGCAACTATTGTAGGTACGAAGGCAATTTTCAAAGAATAAATGATTCTATGAAGATTATTCGCATGGTATGATAATGAATAAAGAATGAAAGGATATATGAATAAAAGTTCAAGAACAGAGGAACCTATAAATAAAAAGAATAAAAGAATATTTGTTCAAAAAGATGCATTTCATTGAAATAAAAATTTTGGACAGATGCCTATTTCACAAAAGGCTCTTATTGCCCCTAGGCCTAAGATAATAAGCAGGTTCTGAGCATTACTCTAAGTAAGTTCTAAAATATAGGTCTCTTCCACAGTCCCATTGTTCAAAACGCTCTCAAGTATATAAAGGCAGATGCTTGAAAAACTTTTATTCCTCGGTTCTCTCTTCGGATACGCCATTGGTGCTCTGATTCCCTGATTTCTAGACTTCTGATGGTTTCTTCAAGGAAACGCAATTCTCCTATCCCTTCCTTCAATTATCAAATTTTGCTGCTTGGTTAAGTTCTAATGGATCATTGAACTTCAACAATACCCATTTGTATGAACCTCTCGATCAACTTCTTAAAGGTGGTGCAATTTTCAATCGAATGCCTCGTAATCCCTGCATGATACTCATATTGAGCGTTTGCATCATATCATTTAGGGTATGGAGGTTGCAATGACTTCACATGAAATGGGGCCACCACATGCGCATTGAATAAGTTTTGATAGAAATCCCTATAAGACATTGGAATTGGAGTAAACTGGAGTTTCTCTTTTTACTTTGCACCGGGTTCTTTTCTTAACGAGCCCTGATAACCTTGGTGCATGTTCAAATTGTTCACTTCATTGTCCCTATTTCTCGGGGTTGATCTTTTGGTAGTTTCCCTTTCTCTCTTACCACCTCTTATGGTGTTTTCAATCATCTCGCCTGCCATAACTATGTCAGCAAAGCTCTTAGTAGTGCTTCCAATCATGTGAGTAAGGAATGAGGCTTTCAAGGTATTAATGAATGGCATGGTAGTTTCCTTTTCTAAGAGCGGTGGTTGATCTTGCATGGCAACCTCTCTCCATCTCTATACGTATTGTTTGAAACTTTCATTAGGTTTCTTTTCCATGTTTTGTAGAGTGATTTGATCAAGTGTCAAGTCAGTCACATGACTATATTGTTGCATGAAGGCCTGCACTAAATCTCTCCAGGAACTGATTCTAGCGCGGCTTAATTAATTGTACCACCAAAAGTTGATCATTGTTTACATAACCAGTCATCCACCTACAAAACATGGTGAGGTGGGCCTCAGGGCAATTAGTCCCATTGTATTTCTCAAATTTTGGCATTTTGAACTTATGAGGAAGGACTAAATCTGGGACCAAGCTAAATTCTTTGGCATCCAATCCATGACGATTATTAGTACTTTCTAAAGCTTTGAACTTCTCCTCCAACCATCCGTAATGTTCCTCTAATTGCCTCGAGGATTCAATTCTCGCCCTCTCTCTTTCGGCCTGGTCTAGACCAGGAATGAGTGAATTGTTAGGGTTATCTACCGGGTTGGACCCAAGCTATCTTGAAAGTTCACGGGTACTCCAGTATCAACTTGCCCCTGTTAAGGCCTAATTGTAACAGATGGCCTTCGCAGAAGGGCCTCAGTTTATGTTTGCGTACAGGGTGGGGTAAAACCCTGAGGATAATCCTCACTATCCTCTCCAGTGATAGCCATAGGGGCCTTTCCTTTATCCATTACCCCTTTTAGTAGTTGAGCCATTTCAACCACCATATTTCTTTGGGCTTTCATCATTTGCTCTCGCATATCATGTTGCATTTTTGCCAACTGCTCTTGCAACTGGTCTTGCATATCCTTTTGGAGTTGTTCAAACCTCTGATCCATATTCTTTATTTTGGCGCGTGTACCGTAGGGATGTGTAGTTTCCAGATTCTTTTCTACTGTAATAACTTGCACTAATTAGGATCTTTTTATAAATTTAAATGTATATGATGCGATGTGATGCAATGCAAATGCATGAATGCAAAAGAAAAGAAGACGTCGATTATGAATTCAGTTCCATTAGAATAACTTTCCTAGAAAATAGATTTCTTTACATGAAAACGGATTACATGTACTGCCTTTGCCCTTTCATGGTCCAAGTAGAAACACTAATCTTCTCTTCATGGTCAAATCTTGTAAGTTTTCTAAAAGATGCCTTTGCTAGCTCCTTGTTGCTCGATCTGGGCCGCGACTCATTGCTCGCTTGTCTCCACGATACTCATTAAAAAATGACGGCTCTTGGATAATCTTTGTTGGCTTGAATCTTTGGCAATGAAATCAAGTCATGTATTCCTTTGTGGACTTCCGACTTTCTCTTTTCATGCTCTTGGCAAGTAAATCATGTATTCTTTCATGGACTACCGACTTTCTCTCGTCGTATTTACTTGGACTATATTCAGACGACCGTACTATAATCCACTTTATCAAGAAATTCATTTCCTTATGACAAACTATTCTATTTAAGAATCGAATTTCGAATCAACACCTTATTTTCTTTGATGCAATGCAAATGCATGAATGCAAAAAGATATCAATTCTGATTCAGTTTTTTTTAGAAAACATTGTTTAAGAAACAAAAACCTTTACACAAAACAGATTACAAATATGCTTTCGCCCTAACGTTCAAAGTCTTAACAACAAAGCAAACTCTTGACCACGATTGGACTGTAGCTCATTTTGGTGCTCAATGTGTCAGCATGTACCGCCAGGGTCTGTAAATAATCAGCTACCTCTTGAATTTAAGCTAAGACTTTACCCGTGATGTAATCCCTACAGCCAAGTATACTTTTTTGATTATCTTGAGAGAGATTGGTGAACAAGTAGGCTTCCCTATTCCGCAGTACGCCGTCTTAAAATGATATCCTATACCCTCGGTACTTCTTAAGAGTTTTCAGATTTCTGCCCACGCAGAGTATTTTAAATTTTCTGCATGGGTATCTTCGCAGTGTAGCTAATCTCTAAAGGTCTTTGAATGATATGGTCTTCTTTAATCACTTTCTTTTACACTCATTCAGGCTATTTAAGTCGTCAGGGCTTGCATTTCTATTGTTTCTGATAAGTACAAAGCAGTCCTACAGTGAATGAACCTTTTTACCATCATAGGCGAAATTCTTTCCATCCAACTCATTTTTGTAGGCCTCACACATTCTATCAATCACTTTCCTTCCAACACTTTTACTATCCACAGGGCGACCATCTTCATATGAAAGAGGAATATTGTAATGGTAGAAATGTCCATCAATACTCCCACGCTAACTTTCTATCAAGCGAATACTGCAAGTCCCCATAGTTGTTGTAGAACCACTACTTGGCTTCATTATCCCATTGGGCCCAAATGACCTCAACTCCTGAAACTTATTCTGTGTCGAGCTGATGCGAGTGAAGTCCCATAACTTCAATATATATCCCTCAGTGACACTATCTCCCTTCTCTAACTGGGTTTTCTTTGACCACGCACAGACGGTAGCGTTGTTCTCCACTTTATCAAGATATTCATTCCTCATTACAAAACTGTCTAATTTAGAAATCGAACCGTGAATCGATACCTTAAAATGTTGAATGACATGCAATGATAACAAAATAAAATGGATCAGTGTCACATAAGATATAATTCAAAGAAAATAAACAAGCACCTATATAGGTAGCCACTAAAGATTATCACCGTGCTACCTAGGGGTAGCACTTAAGGTTCACTATATTTGTTTTGGTTCTAAAGGAAAGGGTACCTAAACTAGCAGATTCCTCAATCCTCACCTATTATAGGCTCATATGGATCGAGTTCGGTTCAGGGGGATACATTTTCCTATGGCCATGCGGAGGTGAAAACCTCACGAAGACATAGGTACGGATGTATCCCGGAAGTAGTCCACTAGCCCATGCGGAGGTGAAAACCTCATGAAGGCATAGTTTCTCACTCCCACTTAAAGGGTGCGACCACGACTGTCATGCAAATGGGATGTGCAGAGATATAAAAAGCTTGCAGTAAATACGAAATAAAATAATGAAGATCGTATCGCAAAATTGATTAAATATAATGTAAGGATCGTATATTAAAAACAAATTTCCAAATTTCGACGAAAAGACAAAAATTAATCAACTCGTGGCTCCACTCTCTTTTTTGGTCCCCAGTGGAGTCGCCAAGCTATCGGGACCATTTTTGAAAATGAAAACGGACGTCGACTTGGGATTTTAGAAATGAATACGAGAACAGGAGTCGCCACCAATCTTTTTTATCAGGGTGTGATTGGTCACCTTAAAAGGGGTTGTTTTAAATAAACGATTTGATTTATTAAAACAACGAATTTGGGTCTGCAAATATCAGAAAAATGGGTTCGGGAGTGAGTTACGCACGAGGAAGGATTAGCACCCTTGATACGCCCAAAATTGGTACCTTGTTAATTAATTAGTGTCTTTAAAGTCAATGATTCGAAAACTTGAAAGCGTTTAAAATACGATCTTTATTTGCTTTAACACATTTGGATAAGTTGAAAAATATGTATCAAAGGCTGGTTCGCCTTAAGGCAAAACATCACATCCAATACGTTAGGACACGACGTTTTGACCTTTGAGGCTAAACTCGCCTTTTATTTGGAATTCGGGTATTTATTTTGAAAGAGTATTCGAATACTTAGAGTAAACGAGGGAAACCGAAACTCAATACGTTTGGGCACAATTTCTCGAATTCCTAAGTACCGAACATTGCTTTGATTTAGAAAATCTTATCTCGAGATAACAAAAAATCACGTCCAATGCGTTAGGACGCGACATCTCGAATTCTCGGGAATAAGTTGTTATATTGAAAAATTATGCATTTGTTTTGAAAGGACATTCGGCTATTTAGATTTAAACGAAAATAACGGCAACCCAATACGTTAGGGCACGATTTCTCGAGTTTCTAAATATAGAATATTGCCTTTATAAAAAATATCATTTTTTGCATCGGGTAAAAGGTAATTTAAAAAACACGTGATAAATGACAATAAAAGCATACATAATGAAGGAAATGCGATAATAAAAGATAATACGAACAAGAGTGATAATATGATATGCGAAATAGTAATAATATATAAGCTTTTATTTAAACTTTATATTTTAAGAAGGTTATTCGAGCGTTTAGATTTAGGCGAAAAGACCGAAGCCCAATACGTTAGGGTACGGTTTTTCGAATTTCTAAACACCGAAACATTGCCTTTTATAAAAAGATTGATTTGGCGTAGAGTAAAACGTTGCATAATTTATGATACAAATATTAAAACAATAATAATAATAATAATGATAATAATAATAGCAACAACAATAAAATACAAAAGGCAAACATAATATAATAATATTAAAAATAAAGTAAATAGTAGTGAAAATAATAAATAATAGTAAATATCATAATAAAAATACAATATTAAAAATAATACAAAATATGGTATAATAATAATATAAAGTAATAATGATAATAGTAATAATAATACCAGTAATAAAAATAAATATAATAGATATAATAATAATATGTACGTAATAAGGTGTTAAATATATAATATAGTACTAAATATATACATAATAATATAATAGGGGAATAATAATAGTATAAAAAACAAATATTAATAATACTAGATAAATACATACATTTACGTATATTAATGATATACACATAAATAAAAAACAAATATTAACACCGATAATAATAACAAAAATAATAATTATTAAAATAAAAATAAAATAATGAGAAAGAGAGAAAAGGATGAAATCAAATTAAAACAGAATCCTAGGGGCGATTTTAAAGAGAAATGAAAGAAATGGGTCTTTTTGAATACGCGCAAAACGTGGATGGACTGAAAGTGCAAATACCCCGTTCCTCAAAACGCAGCGCATCGCATGGGACCGAATTGCCAAACGGAATAAATTGTTGGGGCCAAATTATAAATGAAAAATAATTGGATTGCAAAATATAAAAATGCGAAAGGACCGCGCGCGCAATCATCCCCTGGAATAAAAAACGCGTGGATCCTGGCTTGGACGGGTCGGGTCGAATCGGGTCTTTATCAAAACGACGTCGTTTTTGGTTCTGGCCCTGGCACGAAAACGGTGCCGCTTTGGTGGGCTATAAAAGCCTAAAAAATTTCAAAAAAAATCGTTTGGTCGGGTTTTTAAGAAAAAAACAGAAGAGGGCTCTCCTCTTCTCTCTGGGTCGAACCCAGATTCCGGTCAAAGGACCGGGGAGCTCCGCCGCAAGTCCATCACCAGCCACCGTCGCCGGCCACTGTACACGGTGGCCGGAGTTTCAAAATAAAGGTATTTTTTATTATTTTTTATTTATTTTTATATTTTTATATAGTGTATATATATATATATGTATATTGAAAAACGAAAAAAAGGAGAAAAAGAAAGCTAGAAACCGTTTCTAAAAACTGAAAAGAATCACCTTCGTTATTTGATTTTGATTTCTTTACTTCTGGTTCACTAATTGTGGGTTCGTTCCTCTAATTTTGATGCTTTTTCTTTTGCCGATATATTGATGGAATTCCTTTTTGTAAAAAAAAATCTACTGTTTTTGTATATGTTGAAAAAGTGACGCCCCTATTACATGGTTTCCATTGGCTTTTTATAGCCATTTACAACTTGTCTATCCTAATGATTTGCTTCCCTTCTTTGTAGGTACAAGTGGGGCGGTGCCACAGTGGAGGTGACAGTCGACAGCAGGCTTGGCAGTGGCTAGGGCGGTGCCTAAGGTTGGCAAAGTTTGTTTTTTCTGATAAAGGGATTGGGCTAGGGGGATTAGGGTTTAGATTGTAATTGGGTTTGGGTTAGGAACGGGTAAGGGTTGCTGTTGGGTGTAAATGGGTTTAGCTAGTGGGTAATTGGGTAGTGGATCAGGGGTTTGTTTTGGTTTGGGCTAAAATTGGCCTGTAACAACTTACCTAGTCTTCTCACGTCTACATCAATTCACATTTTCTTTTGAAATTCTATGTAGAAAAAGGATGTATGGAAAGGGAATTATCAAAACAGGATTACCATAGTGTTGAAAATAATGATATGTTAGAAAAAATATATAAAAAAGTGTATATAATTAGTATATATATATATATATTTTTTTATTTTTTTTTTTGTAGCGTTACTATAATATTATTGTTTAAAAAAATTAAATTTCATATAAAATTTCAAACATATTTTTATTGATTTTTTAGAGAAAAATATATTTTTTTATTGTTTTAAGGCTTACTATTTTTTAAATAGTTTTAAATATTTTATAAAGTATTTAATTTTTAAAAATAGATCTTTTTAAGAGAGAAGTTTATTAATTCATTTAATGAATAAGATCATACAATTTGAAGGGATACAGAAAAATAACAAACACACGTTGTACGCGTTGAAGGACAAGCTCTATCAATATAACAAAAACTTCAGTTTCAGCATTAATAGATCATTATGGCACGTTGACGATTGGTTCTGTCACAACTCAAGCACAATATATTAGAAGTGATTATAAACACTTAATATAATAAGGAAATCAACACTAGATGGTCCAAAGCACTTAAAAATATGTTTTTAGGTTACTTTAAATTTCAAAATGAAATTATTTTTTAATAATTTTTAAATTTTTGTTAAGTGTGATCGGTCACCGAAAAAAAACACCTTTTATACAGAGATTTTAAAATTCTTTTCGAAAGATAATTTGAGGTCTGCATTGAATTTTAGGGAAAAGAGTAGATTCAAGAGTCGGATATGAGTAAGGAAGATTGTACTAGGGGGACAATACTCAAAATTGGTACTTATTAATTACGCAATTGTCAAAAAATTCAAAATTTAAAAATGAGAAATCTAATAATTAATTATGACCCCTTGAAATAAAACACTAACTTTTCGAGTGAATTAAAATTTCTTAATGAAATAATTTTTGGTATCTTTTGATATTTAAAAGAAAACAGAACTCATAAATTCACTTTATTTAGAAAAAAGATATCTCTAAATTTATTTGATCAGTAATTCACTACCTTGGAGGCCTGTGTCCAATGAAAGTATATTTTATAAATTAACTTATTATTAAACATGAAAAAGATATCTGAAAGAATAAATTTTTATTAATTTTGTTTGAAGTCATCAAAATCTATGTTGAACAAATCAAATTTAGTGACAAAATTAAATAAAATTTTAAGTTTACTTGTAAAGTTCAATTTGAGTTTAATGGTAAATTCACTTATATTTTAAAAGTGTAATGACAAACATCAAATAAAATATAGTGATAAATTTCAATACATTTATAATATAGTGGTAAACTCCGGAATTATTGAAGTTTTTATCCCCAAATCATCCACAGTTTGTGGAAGAGCTCGTCAATTATTGAAGTTTAGCCCTAAAGACCCATTTGTGTTAATAAAGTTAATATTTACTGTTTAAAAAGATCATATTTTATTTAACAGAGTTAATGTTTTTAAAGTTTTATGATTTTATAAATGAAATATTTCTTCTAGAATTAAACTACAATTGAAAAAATTTAAAATATTTTTTACACAATAAATATTAACTTAATTACAATTTGGATATATTTAATTAGAATAATTAAAATAAAACATTTAATAATAAAAGGAGGAATTTGATGCACTCGAGATCCCAAATACTTTTTAACTGTATTTCATGCTTGCGTTTTTTATGTATGAAGTATTGATTGATAAATTACTATATGTAAATTAAATATATTATAAGTTAGAATATTATTGTTTGATAAATCACTTTCACATTGTCTTTTGAATTAGGTTTCATTAATTCACACTTTAGATGCTAATTAATTTTCTTTTTCTACGTAGAAAAAGTATGATCGAAGGAGATTTCAAAGTTATAAATATGTTGTTACTCTCTTTTATTCCTATCCATTCCTTTAACACAAGGTTATAAATTTAATTTAAATATTTTAATTCAATTATTATCATCTTTGATATTTTTTGTCAGAATTTGTCAACTTGCTTATTTTGTGTTAGTCATATACCAAGGCATATAAGGGAAACTTAATTAATATGTAAAGTTGGCAAATTTTAACAAAAAAAAAAAAAAAAACAATATTAATGATAGGACTAAGATTCTTAAATAAAAACAAGAAGACTTATTTTTAACCTTTTAAGTACAATGACTAAATCTCAAATTTTATCAAAGTATAAGCACAAATAGATTATTTCAACCTTTTTTTGTTTAAAAAGTTTTTTACATTTATTAGATCAAAATATTTTGTTAGTGCTTGTACTTTGACAAAATTAAAAATTTAATCCTTTTACTTAAAAAGTTAAAAATTATGTCCTCTTACTTTTCTAGTCTAAAAAACTTAGTCCTACCATTAGGATTGTAAGTATTTTCTATTAAAATCTGTAAACTTGAATATATGCTGAGTAGACTGCCTTCATATAATGTTGCATATGATTAACAATAAAAAAACCTATTAAGTTGAAATTTTTTAATGGAATTAAAAATTATTGGACTAGAATTTTTAAATTAGAAAAATAGGAGGATTGGATTTTTTTTAACTTTTAAATTACAGGGACTAATAGCATATTTTCAACAATTTTTTATTCTAAAACTAAAAGAATATATGGTAATTAATAAAATATATTTTTTAAGTTTTTTTTAATGGATTATGTGGAGTAATGTGAAGAATGTATTTTTTTAAAGAAGAAGACGTGACATTTATTTTGAAATTTCTTCAAAACTTTGCTTTCCTTTTTAATTTTTAGGGTAGTCTTAAATTTATCAAGTTTATCAAGTGTGTGAGGGTTGAAACATATTAAAGCATGCTCTCTGGGCTTTTCTTCATCATCCAAACTATTTTATCAACTCAACTCCCCTTTTCCTACTTTATTTGTTTTCTTGGCTTATTCCGTCTTGCAATCATAAACTACAACACTTGCTTTCATCTTCTTTTAGTTTTATTCATACCATGTTCTGTACTTTGCTTGGCTATGACAGTCAGGAATCTCAACTCTGATCAGTTTGCACTTCTCGAGTTTAAGGATTGCATTGCCGGTCCTCAAAATGTCTTGGCAAACAATTGGACGGCCTCAACCTCTATTTGCAATTGGATTGGTGTTTCTTGTGGCATCCTCCATAAAAGAGTTATAGCTTTGAATCTTACAAGCATGAATCTTAGGGGTACTATCCCTCCACACCTTGGAAATCTTTCATTTCTACTCTCTCTCGACTTGAGTAGCAACCATTTCTATGGCCATCTCCCCAAAGAATTGGGCCAATTGCATCGTTTGAGGATCCTTCGATTAAGCTACAACTGTCTTAATGGGAAAATTCCATCATGGCTTGGGAACTTACAGAGAATTCGAAGGCTGAAAATGAAAAAGAATAACTTTACAGGCATAATCCCTGAAACACTTGTTAACATGTCTAATCTAAAGATCTTAAACTTGGGATGCAATCAATTATCTGGTCAGATTCCATCTTCCATATTCAAGATTTCTTCTCTGAAGATTATTAAGCTCTTCAGCAATAGCCTATCAGGTAGTTTGCCTAATGATATGTGTCAACATCTTCCCAAGCTTGAAGTGCTTTACCTGAGTTGGAATGAATTATCTGGTAACATTCCATTTGGCATGGGAAAATGCAACGACCTTAAAATTTTGTATTTGTCCTATAATCAATTTATGGGGATCATTCTAAGAAGTATTAGAAATCTAACACAACTCTAAGAATTATATTTGGGGTTTAATAATCTAGAAGGTAATCAATTTCTTTGATTTCTTGAATTTAAAGTAATTTTTTATAAAAGAGTTTGATTTTGTAATAGATAAAAAAAGGAAAAACTTTTTATTTCATTCGAGGCAAAATAGTTAATTTGATGATAAGCATATGCTGAAATATATTAAAATCTAACATCTCCAAATTACTGTAGAACAGAAAAGAAAACCTCTTTGACTTATGCTAACAAAATAGGTAGTTTGACACATTTATTTTTCGACTATGTGTGTAGGTCAAATTCCTGAGGAAATCGGTAATCTTCTTGGTTTAGAACTGCTTAATATTAAAGCAATTAAAGGCCTTATAGGTCAGGTTCCAACTTCGATCTTCAACATTTCTTCTCTGAAGACCATTGATCTCTCCAACAATAGCCTATCAGGTAGTTTCCCTAATGATATGTGTCAACATCTTCCCATGCTTGAAGTGCTTTTCCTGAGTTGGAATGAATTATCTGGTAACATTCCATTTGGCATGGGCAAATGCAACAATCTTAAAAATTTGTCGTTGTCCTATAATCAATTTATGGGGATCATTCCAAGAAGTAATGGAAATCTAACACAACTCCAGGAATTATATTTGGGGTTTAATACTCTAGAAGGTAATCAATTTCCTTGATTTCTTGAATTTAATTAAAGTATTTTTTTATAAAAGAGTTTGATTTGTAATAGATAACAAAACGAAAAACTTTTTATTTTATTCGAGGCAAAATAGTTAATTTGATGAGAAACATATGCTGAAATATATTAAAATCTAACATCTCCAAATTTCTGTAGAACAGAAAAGAAAACCTCTTTGACTTATGCTAACAAAATAGGTAGTTTGACCCCTTTATTTTTTGACTATGTGTGCAGGTCAAATTCCTGAGGAAATCGGTAATCTTCTTGGTTTAGAACTGCTTAGTATTAAAGAAATTAAAGGCATTACAGGTCAGGTTCCAACTTCGATCTTCAACATTTCTTCTCTGAAGATTGTTAATCTCTCCAACAATAGCCTATCAGGTAGTTTGCCTAATGATATGTGTCAACATCTTCCCAAGCTTGAAGGGCTTTTCCTGAGTTGGAATGAATTATCTGGTAACATTCCATTTGGCATGGGCAAATGCAACAACCTTTAAAATTTGTCGTTGTCCTATAATCAATTTATGAGGATTATTCCAAGAAGTATTGGAAATCTAACACGACTCCAGGAATTATATTTGGGGTCTAATAATCTAGAAGGTAATCAATTTCCTTGATTTCTTGAATTTAAAGTATTTTGTAGTGACGTAAAAATTTGCTTTATTAGGACGCCCTTTTGGGTTTTCATCCTAATCTCTTTTTGTTTGCCAAGACGCCCTTTCGGGTTTTCATATTGATCCTTTTTTGTTTACCAAGACTCCCTTTCGGGTTTTCATCTTGATCCCCCTTTTTTTTTAGGCGTAGTATTTTTTCACAGCATCTTAATTCACTGGATTAGGTAATTCTTTCCCATCCATCTCAGTGAGAATTAAAGCTCCACCTGAGAAAACCTTCTTTACAACATATGGTCCTTCCAATTTGGTGCCTATTTTCCTCGGAAGTCTTTTTGTATTGGGAGAATCTTCCTCAGCACAAGTTCTCCTTCACAGAATTCTCTGGGCCATACTTTCTTGTCATGGGCCGCGATAATTCTTTTTTGGTACATCTGTCCATGGCAATTTGCCTTCAAGCGCTTTTCTTCAATAAGGTTTAGTTGGTCATATCGAGTTCGAACCCATTCTGATTCCTCTAATTTTGACTCTATTAAGATTCGTAAAGAGGGGATCTCAACTTCGGTGGGCAGCACGGCCTCCATTCTATAGACCAGAGAGAAAAGAGTTGCTCCTGTAGATGTCCTCACAGATGTACGGTATGCAAACAAAGCGAATGGTAGCTCTTCATGCCAGTCTTTATATGTCTCAGTCATTTTCCCGATAATCTTCTTGATATTCTTGTTGGCCACTTCAACAGCTCCGTTCATCTTTGGGCGATAGGGTGAGGAGTTATGATGTTTTATTTAAAATCGCTCAAACACTTCCTTCATCATCTTATTGTTCAGGTTCAAGGCATTATCTGAAATGATCCTCTCAGGCAAACCATATCGACAAATAATTTCCTTTTTCAAAAATCTGCAAACTGCCATCTTTGTCACGTTGGCAAACGAAGTGGCTTCTATCCATTTTGTGAAGTAGTCTATAACTACAAAAATGAATCGGTGTCCGTTAGAGGCTTTAGGGAAAATCAGCCCTATGACATCCATGCCCCACATAGAAAAAGGCCACGGAGAAGTCATCACATGAAGGGGCGAAGGGGCTGTATGAATCTTATCACCGTAAATTTGACCTTTATGGCACTTTCTTACATAACTGATGCAGTCGCTTTCCATCGTCCTCTAGTAATAATCGAGTCGCATAATCTTCCTAGCCATAGTGAAACCATTGGCAAGCGTCCCACAAATTTCTTCGTGGACATCTTCAAGTATTTTTCTGGCTTTAATAATATCCACGCATCTCAGAAGCACTTGATCTTTTCCTTTTTTATACAAGATGTCCCCATTAAGAACGAATCCCATTACCATTCTCCTGATTGTTCTTTTGTCGTTCTAATTTGGTTGTTTGGGATACCTTTGATTCTTGATATATTCTAAGATATCATGGAACCATGACCGTCTGACTGCCTCTTTCTCAATGCTACAACAATGTGCAGGGGCCTTATATATGCTCATTTTGAGGGGCATTATTTCTGTTTCTCTATTTACCTTGAACATTGAAGCCAAAGTGGCTAAGGCATCTGCCAATTGGTTTTCTTCTCGCGGAAGGTAATTAAAGGTTACTTCTTCGAATTCTTTGACTAGTTTTGCCACTAGATCATTGTATTTAACCAATTTCGGATCCCTCACTTCCCAATTTCCATGGATCTAGTAAATCACCAATGCTGAGTCTCCATACACCTCTAAAGTTTTAACGTTTCGTCCAATTGCTGCACGAAGTCCCATGATGCAAGCTTCATATTCTACTATGTTATTAGTATAGAAAAAGTTCAATCTGGCGGTGAACGGATAATGGCTCTCTTCTGGTGATATCAAGACTGCTCCAATTCCATGCCCTAATGCATTCGATGTACCATTGATGTACATCTTCCATGACTTTGCTTTTGATGACTTACATTCTTCTTTTGTAATGCACATCAAGTCTTCATCTGGGAAATCAAATCTTAATGGCTCATATTCTTTCGTTGTTCGAGCTGCTAAGAAGTCAGCTATTGCATTTTCTTTTATCGACTTTTGGCTTACATAGACGATGTTGTATTCCGACAGCAGGATCTGCCACCGTGCCATTCTTCCTAAGAGTGCAGGTGATTCCATCATGTACTTTATTGGATCCAGCTTTGAAATTAACCATGTCGTATGATACAACATATATTGCCTGAGCCTCCGAGCTACCCAAACTAAAGCACAACAAAACCTTTCGATTGACGAATACCTTGCCTCATATTCTGTGAACTTTTTACTGAGGTAGTAAATCACCTTTTCTCTTTTACCTGACTCATCATGTTGCCCCAGTACGCAACCCATTGATCTTTCGAACACAGTCAGATACAATATTAACGGTCTCTCTGGAGTTGGTGGTATTAACACCGGAGGACTAGATAAATACTGCTTTATCTTGTCAAATGCCACTTGGCACTCTCGTTCCATTCTCCAGGATTGCTTTTTCAAAGGAGTCGAAAAATTGGGTCACACTGGTTGGTAAGCTGAGCAATGAATCGAGCGATGTAGTTGAATCTCCCTAAAAATCCTCTGACTTCTTTTTGCATGCGTAGAGGCAGTAATTCCTGTATGGCTTTTATCTTATCTAGATCAACTTCAATGCCTCTTTTGCTGACAATGAAGCCTAGCAATTTTCCTGAGGTTGCCCCAAACGTACACTTAGCTGGATTAAGCTTCAGCTGGAACTTTCTTAGTCTCTCGAACAACTTTTTGAGGTTCTCAATATGCTCTCTTTCCCCTCGAGATTTAGCAATCATATCATCGACGTAGACTTCTATTTCTTTATGCATCATGTCATGGAACAACGTCACCATGGCCTTCTGATATGTTGCCCCAGCATTCTTTAATCCGAATGGTATCACCTTGTAGTAGAAGGTTCCCCACATCGTTACGAATGTGGTCTTTACCATATCTTCAAGAGCCATCTTGATCTGGTTATACCCCGAGAATCCGTCCATGAAGGAAAATAATTAATAAGTTACTGTATTATCCACCAATGTATCTATGTGCAGTAAGGGAAAATTGTCTTTAGGACTTGCCCGATTCAGGTCACGGTAATCCACGCACATTCATACTTTGCCATCTTTCTTTGGTACCAGGACAATGTTAGCCACCCACTCTAGATATTTGGAGGCCTGTAAAAAGCCAACATTAAATTGCTTCTGGACTTCTTCTTTTATCTTTAATAACATTTTAAGTCTCATCCGTCTTAATTTTTGTTGAATAGGTTTGCATTCTGGCTTCAATGGGAGCCTATAGACCATTACATCTTCATTCAAGCCTGGCATATCTTCATACAACCAAGCGAATACATCTTTATACTCACGAAGCAAAACAATCAAGTTATGCCTAGTGTCTTCTGAAATGGAGGTCCCAATTTTCACTTCTTGCTTCCTTTCCTCAGTTCCCAAGTTTATTATTTCAACAGATTCTTGATGAGGTAAAATCTATTTATCCTCTTGTTCCACCATTCTTAGCAAGTTAAGAGACGAGACATAGTCTTCAGCATTTTCCTCAGCTTCGAATTCTCCTAAACAAACAGCTTTCTCAAAATTGATTTCAAGATTTGTGACGGGTTTGTTCATGTCATTGATATCTGAGCACCTGAAAGTTGAATGGGAAAGGAAACTATAGAAGGGCATCCAAGTATTGGAACCGACAAACAAAATGTTATGACATGGTATGAGGCAAATGTAAAGATAGGCAGTGAAATGAGAAAATAATTATGAAGTCAATGCAAAAGAATATGACAAAATGCATCTTCATTGATATTCATTTAAATGATAAAGAGCGAACGAACGCTCTTACAAAAGAAACCCCATCGTATTTAGGGACACAACAGAGGGTTAATATCAAGCATTACTCTAAAGAAGATTTATAAACTACAAGAAGGTCCTCGGTAGTCCAATTTTCAACATAAAACCGAGAGGACAAGGTCGTATCATTGAGACGCCTTTGTTCGCATCAGCTTCTTTGTCAATAACATTTATAATGATGTTTTGAAAACTTTTTGTAATCATTACCATCGTGCTTCGTGCATTATCTTGCCCCGGGTATATCATTCCTGCAGACATAAATGTTTTCAATAGAGGAGGGTACTCTATAGGCTCCCATTACGGTTCTTGACCTAAGGTTCTCGCAATCCTTCTTTCCTGATCCTTCTTCCACTGTTTCCTTCTTTGACGCACATCTGGTTGGAAACCTAAACCGTATCGAGCTTGGTGAGGTACTGGCTTTAAGGCCCTGACTATCCCTTGCTGATATCTCCCCAAGCCTTTCCTCACTCGGGCTCCCCTTCCTATAGTTAGCTTGATTCCCATCCTCGTATTTCTAGATAGCTTAGGCACGGGAATTTTGTTTCCCTAAGCAACAAATGTGGTGTTGACAAATTCCAGAGATCGAAAGGAACACTCCACCGCATCTTTGCTTATTTCAAGGTACGGTGCATCAACGGAGATAGCCGCGATAATGTCTTCTTCGCCCTCAACCGTGACCAAACAGCCATCCATGATAAACTTCACCTTCTGGTGGAAAGACGATGGAACTGCACCAGCAGAATGGATCCAGGGTCTTCTTAAGAGGCAGTTGTATGAGGGTGTAATGTCCATGACTTGAAATTCAACCTCATATATATAAGGGCCCACTTCCAAAGGGATCTTGATTTTTCCCATGACTTCTCGTCTTGTCCCATCAAATGCCCTTCCCGTGGAATGACAAGGCCTCAGATAAGACAAATCCATTAGAATCCTGGATAGTGTGGCCAAAGGCATGACGTTAAGTGCAGACCCGTTATTGATGAGCACGTTCGGTATTATGTAACCCTTGCAGCGGGTTGTGATATGTAATGCCTTCACGGAGCCTCTACCATTAGGTGGTATTTCATTGTCACTAAAAGAAATGAAATTATCCGCGTTTAGATTATTTATCCACCTGTCAAGCTTCTTAACAGATATATTGTTTGCCACGTATGCTTGATTTAACACCTTCAACAAAGCATTCCGGTAGGGTTTTGAATTTAGCAGTAGAGTTAACATCGAAATTCATACTGGTTGCTTGCTCAATTGTTCCACCACGTTGTACTCGCTGTGCTTGATAAACTTTAAGAACTCCTGCGCTTCTTCCTCATTCACAGGCTTTTTAGCTCCTGGTTTAAGTATAGTTTCATGCTCAGTTTCGGCCTCATGCATTAATGCTTTTCCTTTTTCCTTTAGGCCATTATTTTTCTTCGCCAGCTCAATTTCTTTGGAATAACACCTCCCACTGCGAGTGAAATGACCTACTTCTCCCATACTTTCGGTCGCGATTCCAGACTTTTCACCTTTAGGTGTGACGATGTTAACATCGCATTTCTAAGGTACTACTTTATCATCTTCATAAAAAAGGCGATGGTACTTCGATTATCACTTTCGATTTCACCGGCTCTTTCTTCACGTTGTAATAAATTATCAACGGCCAGTTGGCGTTATACGGGATACCTGACAATTGACCGTCAGAGGCACATATTTCTCCTTTGTCGGCCTCCTTACCTTTGTTAAAAATTCTAATTTCCTTATTATACATCATATTTTGCAGTAACCTCCTGAAATCCGCATAAGATTAAATGTCATGACCTTTTATGCCATGGAAGTCACAAAAATTTTGACCCCTTTGTTCAAGAATTCCATCAGGGCGACTGAGTAATCCCTTCTCAACCAGCACCTTCCAGACTTTCTACAGAGGTGTCTTCACTTCCAAAACACAGCTTTTGGTTTGCCAGCCGTTCTCCTCCGTTACTGCGCTCATATTCCGTCCACTGTGGTTAGGGAATGGATTTCTGGTCGTACTGCTACCGCCATCAAATCGCAGGATGCCTGCATCAATGAGTCCTTAAACCTACCTTTTAAAGGCGAGGTAGTTTTTCGTGGAATGCCCTTGATTCCCAGCATGGTATACACAACTAGTGTTTGGGTCGTACCACTTCGGGTACGGAGGCTTCAAAAGTGCCATGTAATATGGGGATATCAACTGTTTCTCCAAGAGTTTTGGGTACAGTTCCCCATATGACACAGGGATAGGAGTAAATTGTGGTTTCTCAGGATTAGGTCTTGCTGGCCTTTGTTCATTTTGGGGTTGAACATGGACAGGTGCGGTGTTTTATGGTAATGTGGCAACCGATCTTTGATGACTGGTGGCGTAAATAGGGTAAGATGGGTAAGGAGGTGGTGTTTGGTAATATGGGGTCTGAGGAGGGTAATAGGCATTTGAAGGTGGATAATTTCGAGGTCGGGGTTGGTTTGGATACGGACTAGGGGCATAAGGGCTGCCAGTCCCCACCATATGGGTTTCTGGTTCTTTCTTCTTCATGGGCGCTGCCTTTTTTGAATTCTCTTGACTTTTCATTCTTCTGCTCTTAACGGCATTTTCAATAAGCTCGCCGGATATCACAATGTCCGCAAAATCCTTCGTGGCACTCCCCACTAGTTTGTCATAAAATGGTGCCTTTAAGGTGTTGATAAAAAGGACGGTTATCTCAGTTTTTATTAGTGGAAGCTCCACTTGTGCTGAGACGTCCCTCCATCTCTGTGCATACTGTCTAAAAGATTCTGTCGACTTTTTCTCCATCATTTGCAAAGTCATCCGGTCGGGCACCATATCAGACACATGTTTATATTGTTTGCAAAACGCTGCCGCCAGATCCTTCCATGATCAGATTCTCTCTCGACTAAGCTAGTTATTCCATCTAAGAGCTGACCCTACTAGGCTATCTTGAAAGTAGTGTATGAGCAGTTTATCTTCATTCACATAGCCGGTCATCTTCTGGCAAAACATTACAAGATGCGCTTTTAGACATCTCGTCCCATCGTACTTTTCAAAATCAGGTACCTTAAATTTTGGTGGCAGGACCAAATCGGGTACCAAGCTAAGCTCTTTGGCGCTTAATGCCGAGAAGACCTCAGTGCCTTCTATTGCTTTGAGTCTTTCCTCTAAGCTCTTATATTTCTCTTGAGCCTCGTGATCATTTATCCTTAACCTGGCAATTTCTGTCGAGTCATCCAAATCTGGAACGGGTGGGTTAGCAAGAGTGCCTCCAGGATTTGACACAAATATACCTTGCCCCAAGTGAGCAGGTGGTGCAGGTCGTTGCTCTAGGCCTGCGGATTCCCCTTGAGTGTACCCTCTTTGTGTTGCATGGGCCAGAGTAAATCCTGGGGGATAGAGTGGATCCTGATTGAGATTAACAACTTCGGGGTTTTACATGGGTCCCTTCCTTTTACCAGAGCCGACATCATTTCCATCATCTTAGCCATTTGCTCCTTTTGTTCCAGCGATTCCTCCCGAAATCTCACCATCAGATCCCTCGTTTCCTGCTGTGATTTGGCCAGTTGCTCTTGTAATTCCCTTTGGACTCTTTCCATTCTTTCAATTCTTTCATTAAATTCAGCTTCCATTACTCTAACTTGTTGGTGCGTCCTATACGAATGATGTGGTTCCATCCTTTATATTGTCGTAACTGCGAATTGTGTGATTTTAACCTTAGTGAATGATTATGAGGCATGTACATACAATGAATGAATGCATAAATGCCATATGAATGTTAGTCCTAAATGCATATGCAAGAATTTGGTGTTGATTTCAAGATAGCCCCTATTTAGGCATTTCATTTATCAAAAGAGTCAATTACAAAACATTTTGCTATCTTTTGATTCAACCGTTATACAAACTTCCTAGCTATATCGCTATAATTCTTTACCCACTCCAGGAACTCCAATATGCTCGATCTTTGGCTTGGAGGGAACTGACAACTGAGAGCTTCAGCTTCATCCGATAGTTGTACCATGTGCATGGCTACCTTACGAATTTCGTTGATCAAAAAACCAAGTTGTATTTCTTTTTCTTGGAGGTTTGTTTTATAGGCGTGAGTGTCTCTGTCATACTGACTACTCTTTTCTTCCAAGGCTTTTAAGAGAGTATCTAACTGTTGCTTTCGAGCTTGCAGCGCATCTTCTAAATGTTGTATTCTTTCTCTTAACTCTTGACATTCAGATCGGCTAGTCATTAATTCAGTAGACACTGTCTCGTATTCGGCGTTCTTCTTTTACAGTTCTATCGTGACGCGCGCAGCATTTTCTTCCTTTTTCTTCGCTTTTCTTTTCCAAAATTCCATTCTGCCTTTTGCATTGCCCAATTCTTCTTTCCCTTCTGCTGACGACTTACCCAGTTCACTCTTTTTTATAGTGCCCCTTAACTTTATATTTTCCAGATGTAGATCTCTTAAGTCATTTCTCACAACTTCAGCTTCTTTTTGCACTTTCTCGGTTCTAGATCTTTCAATCTAAACGTCGATCTTTAGCTGGTAGTTTTCTTCTTGAAGAGCATTAAGGTTCCGTAACATCTTAGAATTTTCGCGTTTAAATTCCCACCCTGCCATTTCTAACTCGGATGGCATTTCTTCCGAGAAGGGATTCTGGAATGTGTAATTTGTCGATGAAACTTGCTGACTATTCACCCATTGCCTTCTCCATATGTCGTAATCTTGGGTGAGAGTATCAACGTATAGAGCCAACTCCATCAAATGAATCCTCTTCCAAGACTTGGTAGTGTCTCGGACCCTCTTCATATAACCTTCACCCGTGAAAGCAAACTCGAATTGTGCTAATCCTTCAGTGGCGGGTACAAATTAGCGTGAAGAAAGTTGCCTCTGGACTATTAGCGGGGCATATTCAACTCTGCCTTATAACCCGAATAGTGGCACCCAATCTTGGTTTCCAACTTTGTACAACAGAACCGACGGGCGTATCCATGGTGCTCTCTAAGTTACATCCTCGGCTCGAATGTTCTGAAAGACTGAAACCCAATGTTGTTCAGAAACTTCTTTTGGCCATTCTTTCTTGAGAAACGCTTCCAAGAGGCCAAATGTTTTTGAAAACATATGGAACGGTGTACGCTCCACTTTTCAGAAGTGGCTCAAAATCCAGACATTGAGTAACTACGCGCATCCGATAAAACGCCCTTCGCCTTTCCTCCTACAACTGCTTAGGGATCTGAAGGTCTCAGCCAAGATAGTTGGGACAGGGTCGATTTCTTGCTTTAACCTTTCGAAGAAGTCCACTACTGCAACTTCTATATGTCTGAGAACTTTTGTGAAGACGATTAATCCATATATAGCCAAAGCGAACAGATTCACTCTCTTTAACATATCAGGATGATTTAGAATCAAATCTCGTAGGGAAAACCACGGGACATAGATGACTTCATTCTTCTTCTTTATTTATTTTTCGGCCCATGTGTCAGTCATATCTGTCAATTTCATTAGCTTCTTCTTGAGGGTCATTGGCTTAGGCTCCTTCACAAATATCTTATAGGGCTGTGCATTATCGATACGAAGTAAAGCTGCGTACTCTTCTATAGTTGGTGTCATATCTTCTTGATTGAACGTAAAACATTGGTAAGCCGGATCCCAGAATCTGATCATGGCTTGGATCAATCGCTCATCGACATTGATAGCGATCAGGTTGGCTATATCTTCGTATCTTTCAGTGAAGATTCCCTTAGTGTCTGGGCCCCACTGATTCCAGATTTGAACCAAGTCCGAGAGGTTATTTTGACGAACATTCACAGTTACGTGCTCGGGTAGATTTGTAACATATCCTTCCATTAGAATGTCCCCTTTCTCTTTTCAGATTTTCAGAGACCAGTCTCTAATCACGGCATTCTTCTCGGTTGTTTGTATAATCGATTCTTCCATCAGAAACCCATTTTTTGGCAATCGATCTTTAGTCAACACCTTCCTAATATGATGCCTATGATGCATAATGAAAAATAAAATAAAGACAAGCAACCTTGGATAGTAATCAAATATAGGCAAAACATGGAAAATTTAACAAATTAAACTACCCAATCCAGTTTATTAACAGACCCAATCCCCTCATATAGAAAGTGAAAATGAAAAAGGTAAGAGGCGTTCCTCCTGTGTACTTATTTTGGTAACTATTAACAGACAGAGGTTCGGCATGGCTCTAGTTAGGTGGCTCGTATGGTTCACTACATGCGGTTCTGATTCTAGATGGGTACTCGAATTGTCTATACTGCCATCTACTAAGATTAGTACAGAGCCTCGGTCATGGCCCGTCATAGGCTTACGAGATCAATTCGAGGGATTATATTTACTTATGCCTATACGGAGGGACAAGTTAACTCACGAAAGCATAAGTCATATGTAACCCGAAAGTATTCACTAGCCTATGCGGAGGGACGAGTTAACTCACGAAGGCGTAGCATTTACTTTCACTTAAACGGACGGAGCCCGGGTAGAGAGCTCATGTTATGCAAAATGCAAGTGCATGGTGTGTTGGGAGAAACTGGCAAACCTTTTCGTTTTTATTAAAAAACTAAAAACTAAAACCGTAAGAACTTAAGAGCTAAAAAACAAGAAGATAAAACAAGGTAGAAGAATTTCAAAAACAAAATTTTAGGATCACGACTAAATATCAAATTGAACGAGGAATTTGGAAAATTTTGACAACACACGTTTATTTCTAGACTCGACTCTCAAAAATTGGGTCCCCAGTGGAGTCGCCAGCTGTAGCGACGTAAAACTTTAGCTTTGGTCGCTAATTGTGACTATTTATTGGAAACTTGAAAAAAAATCAAATTTCGATTTTATAACAAAAAGGGGAGTCGCCACCGATCTTTTTTCTAGGTGTGATCGGACACCTAATAAATCTTTGTTTTAACAAAAAGTTTATTTTTGATAAAAGAAAGACGAATTTAGGCCTGCGTGAAAATTCAGAGAAAAATAAGGTCTGGGAGTCGGTTACGCACGGGGAAGGTATTAGCACCCCCGTGACGCCCAAAATTGGTATCTTTTTAAACATGTGTTGTCTCAAATTTCAAAAATGCGATTTCAATTTTAAAATTTAATCATGATCCGATCAAAACAAGAGAAATTCCGAGCTTTTTTAGTTTTTAAGAAGGATGTCCCATTTTTTAACATGAGCCAATGCGATTCACCCAACGTAGCGATGAAGTCGAAAACTTAATGTTAAAATCGGTACATTGCCTTTTGTAAAAAGATTATCTCGGCGTATGGCAAAACGACGCATAATTTACGATAAAAGTATTTAAAACAAATGATAGTAATAATAAAAATAATAATATTAACAAAAGTAGTGAAAATGATGTGTTAATAACATAATAGGAATAATAATAATATCTATTAATAATAATGAAATCATAATACGTATGGAAATAAAATATAATAATGGAAATGATGTATTAATAGTATAATATGAATAATATATTAATAATAATAAAACCATAATATGTACGAATATATGTTGGAAATAGAATATAATAATGTGACGATATTAACGAGACAGTAACATAATATAAACACGATAATGTCAAAATATTAGGTGATAATGATAACATGTATGATAACAATATTTACAATGAAAAGTAAATAATAAAAAAATAATAATATGTACACCAGATTATAAAAACATAGTAATAATAGTAATGGAATAACATTAGAAGATGATAATATAGTAATGGTTAAGAAAATATTAAGATAATGTTAAATATTTAGGTGATAAAAATATGTATATAATGATAACAATAATATAATAATCGATGTGTAAATAGTATAGACATAATATATGTTAAAGAAATAAATATATGTTGAAAATATGTATACATAATAAGTACATAAAACATTTATATACATATATTGGTAAATGATAATAATAATAATAATAGAAATAATAAGTAAAATAAATATAATTTGTTAATAATAGTAATATATGTACAATAGTAGAAATGATAAAAAAGGAAAATAATAGTGTACGTAAATAATAATAATAATAATAATGGCAGTAAATGCAATAATAATAATAATAATAATAATAATAATAATGTCGATACCATTTTTGTGAAAACAAAACGGACGTCGACTTAAAATATGAATTGGAGTCGCCACCGATCTTTTTTAGGGTGCGATCGGTCACCTCAAAAAGGGGATTGTTTTTTATAAACCATTTGATTTATTAAAACAACGGTTTTGGTCCGCATACCAGAAAAATAGGTTCGGGAGTCAGTTACGCACGGGGAAGGATTAGCACCCCCGATACGCCCGGAAACCGGTACCTTGTTGATTAATTGATGTCTTTGGGAGTCAATAATTCGAAAACTTGAGAGAATTTTAATATACGATCCTTATTTGCTTTAAAACCATTTGGGTATGTTAAAGACGTAAATCAAAGGTTGGTTTACCTTAAGGTAAAACATCGCATCCAATACGGTAGGACACGATATTTCGACCTTAGAAACTAAACTTGCTTTTTTTATTCAGGAATCACGTATTTGATTTGAAAGGGTATTCGAATACTCGAGATAAATGAAGAAAATCGAAACCCAATACGTTAGGGCACAATTTCTCAAATTCCTAAGTATCGAATATTGCCTTGATTTTATGAAAATTATTCTTGGACTTTAAAAGGCTATCCGATCATTTAGACTTAAACGGAAAATCGAAACCCAATACGCTAGGGTACAATTTCCCGAGTGTCTAAGTACGAACGTTACCTTTTATGAAAATCATTCATTTTTTTTTTTACGTTGGGTAAAAGGGTAATTTGTAAGACACATAACGAAGGATAATGCAAATTTGTATGAAACATGATAATATAAATAAAAGCGATAATAACATGCAAAAATAAATGAGAATAATAGGGTTTTAAACATATGTTTTTTTTTAAGAAGGATATTCGGAGATTTAGATTTAGACGAGGAAGTCGAAACCCAATACGTTAGGGCACGGTTCTCGAATTTCTAAACACCGAACATTGCCTTTATAAAAAAATTTTGTGATGGGTAAAAGAAATTTGAAATACATGGGATAAAGGTATAGCAAAATGAAATACGGAAATGGAATACATAAAAATGATTAATAATATACAAAAATACGAGTACTTTATAAGCTTTTTGTTTGAATTTATATTTTGAGAAGGTTTTTCAAGCATTTAGATTTAGACGAGAAAACCGAAACCCAATGCGTTAGGGCACGGTACACGAATTTCTAAACATCGAACATTGCCTATATGTATATAAAAGGTCAATTTGGCATGCGGTAAAAAGTCATATAATTCATATAAAAAAACAAATGATAGTGATGGCGGTAGTACGATGTGGTAATATAGTAATGAAATAATATTAAAAGGAATACTAAATAGGAATATAATAATAACAATAATGGTAATAATAATACCTAACATTAAAATAAATATAATAATAGTTTTGAAAACATACATAGGAATAATATACACATAATAAAATTTAGAATAATATAGATTAGAAATGATAATGGTATCAAAAAAATAGTTATTAATAATACTAGGTAAATATGTTCATAATGTAATGTTAAGATGTAAAAAGAAAATACAAGTATGCTAGCAAATAATAAAATTAAAACAATAATATACATGTAAGATAATAGTGAAAATATTAGAATAAAATATGTACTATATACGCATAAACTACATTTGTATCAAAAATATGTATAACATATATAAGATATACTATTTAAAAAAAGTAATATACATAATGTAATATATATGTTAAAAGAACATATAAATGATAATAATAAAACTATTAATAATGCTATATAATATAAAAATTAAAAATAATAATAATAATAATAATAATAACAATAATAAAATTAAAATTAAAATTAAAAGAAAACAATGGAGAAAGGGTGAAAAAGGACGAAATTCGAAACGGGAATGAAGTTCTGGGGCAATTTTGAAATAAAAGGAAACCAGTAGGACCCTATCGCGACGAGCCGAAATAGTTGGGGACTGAAAATGAAATTTTCTGAGCTTTTAAAAACGCAGCGCTTAGATCGGGACCAAAATGAGAACGGGGTGAAAATTTGGGGCTAAATTTAAAAGGCAGGTAAAATTTGATTGAATAATGGTGCAAAAGCGGAGGGACTGAAAGGGAATTAGCCCATAACGCAAAAACACGCGGATCTGGCCTAGGGTCGGGTCGGATCGGGTTGACCCAGGGCAAAACGACGTCGTTTTATGCCCTGGGTGCCTGATTGAAACGGTGTCGTTTCATGTTAGTATAAATAGGCTTAAACTATTAAAAAAATCATTTAAGTCGGGTGAAAAAGAAAAAGAAAGAAAAAATCAGGAGAGGGAAAGGGAAGGCGATTTCCGGCCATCTATGCCGGTCACCGGACGGTCGTCGGGCCGTGGTCCGTCACCGGCGCCGGCCACCGTACACGGTGGCCGGAAAATCGAAAAGGTAAGATTTTTTTTTACTTATTTTATTTTTTTTAAATCTATATTTATGTATGTTAATATTTAAAAGAACGAAGAAAGAAGAATAAAAAAGAGGAAATATATGTCAGAAAATAGAAAAAAGAAATCACCTCCGGGTTTTTGTATACTGGCTTTTTTTGATTTCGGTATCGTCGTTATCTGCCTTAGTATTGCTACCTTTGGGTGTTTAAACAGATTTCTTTTTTTGGTTTCTGGAAAAATCTTTTTTTTCTCTATCCTTGCCGAATCCTTTTACATTTTTTTTTATATCGGTTTTTATAACCGATTTTTACAAGCCATTTCTGCTGTTTTTTCCTACTCTCTGTCTTGCGTGCTTTCCTTGGTTTTGCAGGGCATGGGCTGCGTTTGAAGCAAGTAGCGGAAGTGATAGGCAGGTGGGCGATGCACGTGGGTGATGGCAGACTCGGAGAAGGAGCTGCGGCGCCTGGAAGGGTTAGGTGGCTAGGGTTTCAGAAATTCTGAAACCCTAGTTCGGGCTAGGTCACTATTCGGGCTTGGGTCTGTTGTTGGGCTGGTTAGATTGGTTTGGGTTGTGGGATTTCGATGTAATGGGTTAAAATTTGGTGTGGGTTGGTTGTTTAATGGGTTGTAATTAAAGTGGGCCAAAATTGGCCTATGACAGCTGCCCCTCTTTGCTCATTGTCGTGTAATGGGAATAGAGCAAAGACATAAAGAAAGGCCAATTTTGCTAGATCTTGCCGAGTCTTGACTTCTTTGGTGCTCTTCTTGTTCAGCTCTCTTTCCAGTCTACCGCATCTTGTAACTTTTGGTTCAATCCATCGCATTTTCAAAGCTATGACTTGTAGCTTCACATCTTCAAGGGTATGAGATATAAGATTTATCGTCTTCGATCTGCTTCATCCACTGCAGCTTCAAGGAGATAAGGTTTGTTGTGATCTGCTCTTCTGCAACTTCAGAGGGATAAGATCTGATATCTACAATCTTCTCTGATACAACTTTAGGAAGATGAAACTTGTAACTTCAATCTGCGCCTCTGCGATTTCACTGGGGATGCAAGGTCTATATCTTTGATTGGGTCCCTTGTAACTTCAAAGAGGCAAATTTTGCATCTTCAATTGGCTCTCTTGCAACTTTATCCTTTATTGAGACGAAATCAAAAATTGCTCGACCTCAATGTGCAAACTGAGGCTCAACTCACTTATCGTGATATGAGTTGACTTTTTAAAGAATAGAGCTTGAAAATGTCTGGACATGAGGTCCGAGGCTTAACTTACCCCTCGCGATATGAGTTGAATGAACGGAAATTAAAAAGCAGAAATTGAAAAGATCAACTCACCTCTCGCGACATGGGTTGATTTTTTTGAAAAACAGAAATTAAAAGTACCTCAACGTGTCTTGAGGCTCAGCTCACCTCTCGCAATATGAACTGACTTTGAAACATAAATTAAAGACAGATGTTGAGAACATCTCGTCGTGACTTGAAATTTGACTCACCTCTCGCAATATGAGTCAACTAAAAATACCTCAACGTGTCTTGAGGCTCAACTCACCTCTCGCAATATGAGTTGATTTTTGAAAAAGAAATTGAAAATTCCTCAACGTGTCTTGAGGCTCAACTCACCTCTCGCAATATGAGTTGATTTTTGAAACACAAATTGAAAATACCTCAACGTGGCTTGAGGTTCAACTCACCTTTCGCAGTATGAGTTGATTTTTTTGAAAAACAGAAATTAAAAGTACCTCAACGTGTCTTGAGGCTCAACTCACCTCTCGCAATATGAGTTGATTTTTGAAACACAAATTGAAAATACCTCAACGTGGCTTGAGGTTCAACTCACCTCTCGCAGTATGAGTTGATTTTTTTGAAAAAGAAATTGAAAATACCTCAACGTGTCTTGAGGTTCAACTCACCTCTCGCAGTATGAGTTGATTTTTTGAAAAAGAAATTAAATCAAAACATATCATCTGGTGGGACTCAGGTGTCCTTATCAAAACTTCTTGCTTTACTGGAGTACCTGCATATGTCATGCATGATATTATCGTGATATGCATATGTTGGCCCTAAATGACACTTATGCCTACATGATTATGCCATGAGTTTAAGGTATGCTGGTCATATGTGCCCTTTCGTCATGATTTTTGAAGATCTGTATTCAGCGTTTTGACTCTTGGTTCTCTTCAGGCTTTGCACCCGTCTTCAAGCTATCTGAGCAATCTACATTTCTCTAATACCACTCTTTTGCTCCTGGTTGAACTTTTGTTATTGCTTTGAGGTTCTTGTGCTTATCAATTTTCATTCAGGTAATGCTTAACATTTCCTTTTGTTCAGAGTATGTCATTTGCTCTTTAACATTCAAATAAACCATATAATGGGATGCTTGAAAATGGTCGGATAGGTATGAAAGGGAAACTTCACGTTTATTTTATTTTAGAAGCAACAAACAAAGAAGGTTGATCAAGAATAGTTAAAAGTGTCATGAAATGAAAGGGAATTATATTCAATGGATACAAATGCTCTAAATATTCAACACATGAACTCTTCCACGTTTCTTAATCAAGAATCCTTTCGAGCCTGGCTTCTTGCGTAGAAGATTTCGAGCTCTCAGAGATGCCTCAAACACTGTAGTCTCATCGTTTGATTCCTTGTTCAAATCAATTTGCCCCTTGACTTCACATCTGTTTCATTAGGACGCCCTTTCGGGTTTTCATCCTAATCCCTTTTTGCTTACCAAGATGCCCTTTTGGGTTTTCATCTTGATCTTTTGTTTACTAAGACGCCCTTTCGGGTTTTCGTCTCGATTTTCTCTTTTTTTTTTTTTAGACATAGTATTTTTTCACAGCATCTGAATTCACTGGATTAGGCAACTCTTTTCCGTCCATTTCAGTGAGAATCAAGGCTCCGCCTGAAAAAGCCTTCTTTACGACATATGGTCCTTCCCAATTTGGTGCCCACTTTCCTCGAAAGTCTTTCTGTATTGGGAGAATCTTTCTCAACACAAGTTCTCCTTCGTGAAATGTTCTTGGCCGTACTTTCTTGTCATGAGCCGCAATCATTCTTTTTTGGTACATCTGACCATGGCAGATCGCCTTCAAGCGCTTTTCTTCAATAAGGTTCAATTGGTCGTATCTGGCCCGAACCCATTCTGCTTCCTCTAATTTTGATTCCATTAAAACTCGTAAGGAGGGGATCTCAACTTCAATGGGCAACACGGCCTCCATTCCATAGACCAAAGAGAAAGGAGTTGCCCCCGTAGATGTTCTTATAGATGTGCGGTATGCGAACAGAGCAAACGGCAGCTTTTCGTGCCAGTCCTTGTAGGTCTCTGTCATTTTGCCGATGATCTTCTTTATGTTCTTGTTAGCTGCTTCAACAGCTCCGTTCATCTTCGGGCGATAAGGCGAAGAATTATGATGCTTTATTTGAAATTGCTTGCACACTTCTGTCATCATTTTATTGTTCAAATTCAAGGCGTTATCTGAAATGATTCTTTCAGGCAAACCATATCGACAAATGATTTCTTTTTTCAAGAATCTACAGACGGCGGTCCTCGTCACATTAGCAAATGAGGCAGCTTCTACCCATTTTGTAAAATAGTCGATGACCACGAAAATGAATCGGTGCCCATTAGAAGCTTTGGGAGAAATCGGCCCTATAACGTCCATGCCCCACATTGAAAAGGGCCATGGAGACGTCATAACATGAAGGGGAGAAGGAGCTACATGAATTTTGTCGCCATAAATTTGACATTTGTGGCACTTTCTTGCGTAGCTAATGCAATCCCTTTCCATCGTTGACCAGTAATACTCGAGTCTCATAATTTTTCTGGACATAGTGAAGCCGTTGGAGTGGGTCCCACATATTCCTTCGTGAACTTCTTCAAGTATTTTCTTGGCTTCAGTAGTATCTACACATCTCAGAAGCACCTGATCTTTACCCTTCTTGTACAAGGTGTCCCCATCAAGAACAAATCCTGCTGACATTCTTCTGATTGTCCTTTTGTCATTCTCGTTTGCTTGCTCAGGATACGTTTGATTCTTGACGTACTCTAAGATATCATGGTACCATGGTCGTTCATCAGCCTCTTTCTCAATGTTATAACAATGTGCAGGGACCTCGTATATGCTCATCTTGAGGGGCATTATCTCTGCTTCTTTATTTGCTTTGAACATTGAGGCTAAGGTGGCCAATGCGTCAGCCAATTGGTTATCTTCTCGTGGGAAGTAATTAAAAGTTATTTCTTTGAAATCTTTGATCAATTCAGCTACCAGATAGCTGTACTTAATCAACTTTGAGTCCCTCACTTCCCAATCTCCACAGATTTGGTAGATCACTAAAGCTGAATCCCCGTATACCTCTAGGATCTCAATGTTTCGTTCAATGGCTGCCCGTAGTCCCATGATACAAGCCTCATATTCTGCTATGTTGTTGGTGCAGAAGAAATTGAGCCTAGCAGTGAAAGGGTAATGGTCTCCTTCCGATGATATTAAGACTGCTCCAATTCCATGCCCCAGAGCATTCGATGCACCATCAAAGCTCATCTTCCAAGGCGTCCCTTTTGATGACTCACATTCTTTCTCTGTGATGCACATCAAATCCTCATCCGGGAAATCAAATCTCAGGGGCTCATATTCTTCTGTTGTTCGAGCCGCCAAGAAATCAGCTATTGCACTCCCTTTTATCGATTTTTGACTTACATAGGCGATGTCGTATTCCGATAATAGGATCTGCCATCGTGCCATTCTTCCTGAGAGTGCAGGTGATTCCATCATATATTTTATCGGGTCTAGCTTTGAAATCAACCACGTCGTGTGATACAACATGTATTGCCTGAGTCTCCGAGCTGCCCAAACCAAAGCACAACAGAATTTTTCGATTGATGAATACCTTGCTTCGTATTCTGTAAACTTTTTGCTAAGGTAGTATATCGCCTTTTCCTTCTTTCCCGACTCGTCATGTTGCCCAAGTACACAACCCATTGAGTTTTCGAACACCGTTAAATACAAAATCAAAGGTCTTCCTGGAGTTGGTGGCACTAGCACTGGAGGACTTGACAAATACTGTTTTATTTTATCGAAGGCCACCTGACATTCCTCGTCCCATTCTCCCGGGTCACGTTTCCGGAGAAGCCGAAAGATTGGGTCGCATTGATTGGTAAGTTGAGCGATGAATCGGGCGATATAGTTTAACCTCCCTAAAAATCCTCTGACTTCTTTTTGCGTGCGCGGAGGTGGTAACTCCTGAATAGCTTTTATTTTATCTGGGTCCACCTCGATACCTCTTTCACTGACAATGAAGCCTAGCAGTTTTCCTGAGGTAACTCCAAATGTGCACTTGGCGGGATTAAGCTTTAGCTGACATTTCCTTAGCCTTTCGAACAACTTTTTGAGGTTGACTACATGCTCTTCTTCTCCTCGGGACTTAGCAATCATATCATCGACATAGACTTCTATCTCTCTGTGCATCATGTCATGGAACAATGTTACCATGGCCCTCTGATATGTTGCCCCAGCATTCTTTAATCCAAACGGCATTACCTTGTAGCAGAACGTCCCCCACATCGTCGTAAAGGTAGTCTTCTCCATATCTTCAGGAGCCATTTTAATCTGATTATACCCTGAGAATCCATCCATGAAGGAAAACAACGAATGTTTTGCCGTATTATCCACTAATGTATCAATGTGCGGTAAAGGAAAATTGTCTTTTGGACTTGCCCGATTCAAGTCACGATAATCCACGCACATTCGTACTTTACCGTCCTTTTTTGGTACCGGGACAATGTTGGCTACCCATTCAGGATATTTAGAAGCTTGTAAAAAACCCGCATCAAATTGCTTTTTGACCTCTTCCTTTATCTTCAACAACATTTCAGGTCTCATCCGCCTTAGTTTCTGCTGAATAGGCTTACACTCTGGTTTCAATGGGAGTTTGTGGACCACTATATCCTCATCCAATCCTGGCATGTCCTGATATGACCAAGCGAATACATCTTTGTACTCACGCAGCAAAGCAATCAAGTTGCGCCTAGTGTCAACTGAAATGGAAGTCCCGATTTTCACTTCTTGTTTTCTTTCTTTTGTCCCCAGATTTATTGTTTCAACAGATTCTTTATGAGGTAGAATCTGCTTATCCTCTTGTTCCACCATCCTCAGCAAGTCGGGAGACGATGCATAGTCTTTGACATTTTCTTCTGCTTCAAATTCTCCTAAGCAAACAGCTTTTTCAAAATCGATTTCAAGATTTGGAACGGGTTTGTTCATGTTATTGATATCCGAGCACCTGAAAATTAAATGAAAAAAGAAAACTATAGAAGGGCATACAAATGTTGGAATCGACAAACAACATGCCATGATATGGTATAAGGCAAATGTGAGGAAGCTGTGAAATGAGAAAATAATTAGGAATTTGGTGATAATGCAAAAGATCATGACAAAATACATCTTCATTGATGTTCATTTGAATGACAAAGAGCGAATGCAAGCTCTTACAAAAGAATTCTATTATATCTAAGGACACAATAGAGGGTTAATGTTGAGCATTACTCTGAAGACTTAAAAACTACAAGAAGGTCCTCAGCAGTCCAATTGTTTAGTTTGAAACCAGGAGGGTAAGGGTGTATTCTTGAGACGTCTTTGCCTGTAGCAATATCAACTTCTTTGTCGATAACATTTATGCTGACATTTCGATAACCCTTTTCGATTGATAGCAGCACATTTCGCGAGCTATTTTGTCCAGGGTATATCTTTCCTGCAGACGTAAATGTTCTTGACAAAGGAGGATACTCGATGGGCTCCCATTCTGGTTCTCGACCCAAGGTTCTTGCGATCCTTCTTTCTTGGTCCTTCTTCCATTGTTTCTTTAAGTGACACGTCTTCGGTTGGAATCCCAGACCAAACCGAGCCTTGTGAGGGACTGGCTTCAGGGCCCTGACTATTCCTTGCTGAAATTTCCCTAGACCTTTCCTTGCTCTAGCTCCTTTTCCTACCGTCAACTTAATCCCCATCTTCGTGTTCTTTGATAACTTAGGTACGGGGATTTTGTTTCCCTCTGCAACAAACGTGGCATTGACGAACTCAAGGGATCGGAAGGAGCACTCTAATGCATCTTGGCTTACTTCGACATAAGGTGCATCGGCAGAGATGGATACGACAATATCTTCTTCGCCCTCAACTGTAACTAGACAGCCGTCCATGATGAATTTCACTTTTTGATGAAGAGACGATGGAACTGCACCCGCAGAATGTATCCAGGGCCTTCCCAGGAGGCAGTTGTACGATGGTGTGATATCCATGACTTGAAATTCCACCTCGTAGACGTAGGGGCCTACTTCTAAAGGGATCTCGATCTTTCCCATTACTTCACGCCTCGTCCCATCGAAGGCCCTTACCGTGGAATGACAGGGCCTTAGGTAGGACAAATCCATTGGGATTCGAGACAGTGTAGCCAATGGCATGACATTGAGTGCCGATCCATTATCAATGAGCACATTAGGTACGATGTAACCCTTGCAGCGGGTTGTAATGTGCAGCGCTTTCACCAAGCCCCTACCACCGGGCGGTATTTCATCATCGCTGAAGGATATGAAATTGACCGCATTCAGATTGTTTACCCATTTGTCAAGTTTTTCCACGGATATGTTGTTTGCTACGTAAGCTTGGTTTAGTACTTTCAACAATACGTTCCGGTGTGGCTCTGAATTTAGTAATAGGGATAGTACCGAAATTTTTGCCGGCTGCTTGCTTAGTTGTTCCACTACGTTGTACTCGCTGTGCTTAATAAACTTCAGAAATTCTTGCGCCTCCTCTTCATCCACGGCCTTCTTAATTCCTGGTTCAGGCAAAATTTCATGTTCATCTTCAATCTCGCGCGCTGGCGCCTTCCCTTTTTGTTTCGAATCATTGATTTTCTTTATTGGCTCTACCTCCTTGGAGTAACATCTCCCGCTACGAGTAAAATGGCCCACTTCTCCAACACTCTCAGTTGTGACCTCAGACTTTTTACTTTCTGGTGTGACAATGTTGACGTCATATTTCCAGGGCACAGCTTTATCATCCTTATAGGGAAAAGGGGATGGCACTTCTATTATTATTTTTGGTTTCGCGAGCTCTTTCTTGGCATCATAGTAGATTACCAATGGTCGATTAGCGCTATATGGGCAACCTGGTAATTGATTGTCGGAGGCGCACACTTCTCCTTCATCCGACTTTTCCCCTTTTTTGAAGATCTCAATCTTTTTACTATCCATCATGTCTTGGAGTACTTCCCTAAATTCTTCGCAAGACTGGATATCGTGCTCTTTACTACCATGGAAACTGCAAAGATGATGTCCACTTTCTTCAAATACTCCGCTAGGATAACAGAGTAACCCATTTTCGGCCAATATCTCCCAGATTTTCTGCAGAGGTACTTTTATTTCAGAAACCCATTTCCTAACCTGCCGTTTGTTTTCTTCTTCAACTACACTCACATTCCCTTCAGTGTGATTTGGGAATGGGTTCCCGGTTGCACCGCCTGAACCATCAAATCTCAAGATACCCGCATCAATGAGTCCTTGAACTCTTCTTTTGAAGGCGAGGCAGTTTTCCGTAGAATGACCTTGATTCCCAGCATGATAAGTGCAGCTGGCGTTAGGATCGTACCATTTCGGGTACGGAGGCTTCAAGGGTGCCATGTAGTGTGGTGATATCAACTGCTTCTCTAAGAGTTTCGGGTACAGTTCCCCGTATGACACAGGGATAGGAGTAAACTGTGGTTTCTCGGGATTTGATCTCATAGGCCTTTGTTCATTCTGAGATTGGCCGCGGACGAGTGCGGTGTTTTGTGGAAATGTGGCCATTGGCCTTTGATGACTGGCGGCATAAACTGGGTAAGGTGGATGAGGGTGTGGTGTTTGGTAATATGGGGTTTGAGGCGGATAGTAAAAATTTGGGGGTGGATAGTTTCATGGTCGAGGTTGGCTTGGATACGGGTTGGAGGCATAACGGCTTCCTACTCCTACCATGTGGGTCTCTGGGTCTTTTTTCTTTACGGGTATTGTTCTTCTGGAATTTTCTTGTCCCTCCATTCTACCACTTTTGACAGCATTCTCAATAAGCTCGCCAGATATGACAATATCTGCAAAGTCTTTTGTGGCACTTCCCACCAGTTTATCATAAAATGGTGTTTTCAAGGTATTTATGAAGAGGACAGTTATCTCAGTTTTTGTCAGTGGAGGTTCTACTTGAGCCGAGATGTCTCTCCATCTTTGTGCGTATTGTCGGAACGTTTCCGACAGTTTCTTTTCCATCATCTGTAGCGTCATACGATCGGGTACCATGTCTGACACGTGCTTATACTGTTCACAAAATGCTGACGCTAGATCCTTCCATGTTCGGATCTTCTCTCTGCTAAGCTGATTATACCAACGAAGAGCCGATCCAACTAGGCTGTCTTGGAAACAATGTATAAGCAGTTTATCTTCATTTACATATCCGGTCATCTTTCGACAAAACATGACCAAGTGTGCCTTTGGACACCTTGTCCCATCATACTTCTCGAAATCAGGTGTTTTAAATTTTGGCGGTAAAACCAAACCAGGTACCAAACTAAGCTCCTTAGCACCTAGCGCAGAGAAGGCCTCAGCGCCCTCTATCGCTTTTAGTCTTTCTTCTAGGCTTTTGTACTTTTCTTGGACCTCGTGATCTTCCACTCTCAACCTAGCAATTTCCACCGGGTCATCTAGATCTGGGACAGGCGGGTTGGCAGGAGCAGACACAAATATCCCCTGTCCTAGATGTGTGGCCGGCACAGGTCGTTGTTCTAAGCCAACGGATTCCCCTTGAGTTTGTACTCTTTGTGTCATATGGGGCAGGGTGAATCCAGGTGGGTAAAGTGGATCTTGATCAAGGTTAACAACCTCTGGGTTCTGCACGGGTCCCTTTCCTTTTACCAAGGCTGACATCATTTCCATCATTTTTGCCATTTGGTCCCTTTGTTCCAATGATTCCTCTCGAGATCTTATCATTAGATCTCTCGTTTCTTGTTGCGATTTGGCTAACTGCTCTTGTAATTCTTTTTGAGCCCTTTCCATTCTCTCAATTCTTTCATTAAACTCTGCTTCCATTGCTTTAGTTTGTCGTCGTGTTCTATATGAATGTCGAGATTCCAGCCTTATATCGTTGCAACTCTGCGATTTATAGGATTCTAACCTTAGTGAACGATTATGAGATATGAAATGAATGCATGAATGCCATATGAATGCTAGCTACGAATGTGTATGCAAAAATTTGATGTTGATTTTAAGATAGCCTCTATTTCAGGCATTTTATTGATCAAAAAGAGTCAGGTTGCATTTCCCTTTGAAGGCCTATTTTATAGGCGTGAGTGTCTCTGTCATAATTTTTAATTAATCAGACCCCTTTTCAATGGGAATTAATGCATGCACATGAATGAAATGAATGCAAAGAAAGAGGCGTTAATTCTTGATTCGATTCTATTAGATCACTTTTCTAGAAAACGAACTTCTTTACATAATGTAGATGATTACATATACGACTTGGCCCTATTTCCTAGGGTCTTAACTTTTTTGAGAAGCCAAGCCAAGTCTCGGCCACGATCTGATACAGACTCAAACTTTAAGCTTAATATGTCAGCTTCTGTTGCTAGGATTTGCAGATGTTCGGCCACTTCTCGAATTTGGACCAAGGCTTCGCCCATGACATGATCCCGGTCTCTAACCTGACGCTGTGAGGAATGGAGCTGTTCTTTCCAGTGTTCATTGTTTGCTTCAAGGAGTTCAATTCGTAATTCAGCATTTTGTAGTGCCATTTCTATCTCCTCTATCTTTACCTTTAACTCTTCAATTTTGCTTAAACTAGCCTTTAGCTCAATCACGGAGTTACGATTGCGATGGTGATGCAGGGACTTTTCCAAGTCCGCTATTCGAGCACGCAACCTGTCCTTTTCACTCTGATTCTCTAGCAAGCTCCTTTTCAAAGTATCCTCTCGTGTCTGGGCTTCCTGAAATTGCCTTTCCCAGCGACTAGCCTTAGTTTGTTCCTCTTTGACTTCTTGTCTCCACTGTTCTGATGTTTTACCCAAACCAGCAGTCCTTCTGGCCCTACAGATTTTCTTGTATCGCGTCTTCAAATCGTCTAGGTCTTCTTCGACCCTACTCTTCCCCTTTCTTAGCTTCTCGGCCTCCAGCTTGTGGATATCAACATCTAATCCCAATTGCATCTTTTCCTCTTCGAGCTTCTCTATCTTTTTTTCTAATTCTCGGTTCTTTTCTTCAAAATCTTTTTTGATGATTTCTAATTCTGATGGGATTACTCGTAAGTGTTCTTCTAAAGGCTGAGCGTTTTCTTGATTTGGCGAGAGAACATTGTCGTTGACTCTTCTAATCCTCCATTGATCGTATTCAGGGGTTGACATTGGATTTGCAGCAAATCTCTTCATTCTATAGGTTTGACTCCAAGCTTTCGAAATCTCACGAATTTTCTGCTTATAGTTTTCGCCCTTGTACATGAACTCGTTTTGGGCTAATCCTTGAGTAGCCGGCACAAACTGTCTCGATCGATACTGCCTTAATACAAGCAATGGAGCGTATCCGACGGCTCCCCATATCCCCAGCAGAGGAACCCAATCAAAATCACCACAACGATATAAGATTTCATCAGGGGTCATCCACGAAGCCTTCCACTCGATGTCTTCAGTTTGTAAGTTCTGAAGAATTTCCATCCATTTTTCTTCTGAAATGTCGTCCCGTCTTGGTGTTGATGCTATTTCTTTTAATGGAGAGTAGTTCTCATAACAAGCTCGGTAGGACGGCTTTTCCACTTTCCAAAAATGGCTATGAAACCAAGCTAGCAGGAGTTGTGCACATCCTATGAACCTTCCCTCACCGGCCCTCCGGCATGCATTCAATGATCTGATAGTTTCCGCCAGGATTGCAGGGACCGGATTGATCCTTTTGTTTAGTCGGTCGAACAAATCAGTGACTGCTTCATCAATGTGTCTCAAGGCTTTAGGAAAGATCATCAATCCATAAATGCCCAAGGCGAACACGTCGACTCTTATCTTCGTTTCGGGGTGTGCCAAAGCCAAATCCTTCAAGCTTTTCCAGGGGATGCACTTGCCTTCCCTTTTTTGCTGAATTCGGGCCACAACCCACTGTTCGCTCATCCCGGTAATATTCATTAGTTTCTTCACAAAACTTGGAACATTAACCACCCTAACATAGGCTTTGTCAGTTTGTACCCTCGGACAACGAAGTAACGTGGTGTATTCTTCTACAGTAGGAACTAGATCCACATTTCCGAAAGTAAAGCAACTATATGCTGAGTTCCAAAATTGAGTTATGGCTCGAAACAAATGCTTATCTACCTTAATGTCGAGTAGGTAAGGTAGATCACCATAATTATAATGAAATAGCTGCTTGGCCTCGTCGTCCCAATTGGCCCATATTTCTCTCAATTCCTGAAGATCATTTTGTGTAACACTGATGCTGGTGAAGTCCCACAGCTCCGATGTGTATCCCTCAACCAAACTATCTCTTTTTTCTTGCCATGTTTCCTCGGACCACTTCCGGACGGTCGCATTTTCTTCCACACTATCAAGAAACCCCTTTTCCATGATCCGTGCTCTATTTAGCAACCGAACTCGAATTGACGCCTCTTTTCTACGATGATACCATGCAATGCAATCATGCACAAAACAGAATAAAACATGTCAGTATCAACAAAAATAACAATAATAAAAAAATGACCAAAGCAAATATTCAGGTGTTTTGCTAGGGTTTGGCGGAACTTTCCCTAAGGTGGGCTCTTAAGGTTTACTACATGAGGCTCGGTTCTAGAGTGAAGGGTACCTGAACCAGCGAATTCCTCGATCTTCACCCATTATAGGCTCATATGGATCGAGTTCGATTCAGGGGGATCCATTTCCCTATGGCCATGCGGAGGTGAAAACCTCACGAAGACATAGGTACGGATGTATCCCGGAAGCAGTTCACTAGCCCGTGCGGAGGTGAAAACCTCACGAAGGCATAGTTTCTCACTCCCACTTAAAAGGTGCGACCCCGATGGTCATGCAAATGAAATGTGCAGGGATATAAAAAGCTTGCAGTAAATACAAAAATAATGGAAATCATGCTATAAAATTGATAAAGTGTAATGGAAGGATCGTACATTAAAAGTAAATTTTCAAATTTCGACAAAGGATAAAAATTAATCAACTTGTGGTTCGACTCTCATTCTAGGGCTCCCCAGCGGAGTCGCCAAGCTGTCGATACCATTTTTGTGAAAACAAAACGGACGTCGACTTAAAATATGAATTGGAGTCGCCACCGATCTTTTTTAGGGTGCGATCGGTCACCTCAAAAAGGGGATTGTTTTTTATAAACCATTTGATTTATTAAAACAACGGTTTTGGTCCGCATACCAGAAAAATAGGTTCGGGAGTCAGTTACGCACGGGGAAGGATTAGCACCCCCGATACGCCCGGAAACCGGTACCTTGTTGATTAATTGATGTCTTTGGGAGTCAATAATTCGAAAACTTGAGAGAATTTTAATATACGGTCCTTATTTGCTTTAAAACCATTTGGGTATGTTAAAGACGTAAATCAAAGGTTGGTTTACCTTAAGGTAAAACATCGCATCCAATACGGTAGGACACGATATTTCGACCTTAGAAACTAAACTTGCTTTTTTTATTCAGGAATCACGTATTTGATTTGAAAGGGTATTCGAATACTCGAGATAAATGAAGAAAATCGAAACCCAATACGTTAGGGCACAATTTCTCAAATTCCTAAGTACCGAATATTGCCTTGATTTTATGAAAATTATTCTTGGACTTTAAAAGGCTATCCGATCATTTAGACTTAAACGGAAAATCGAAACCCAATACGCTAGGGTACAATTTCCCGAGTGTCTAAGTACGAACGTTACCTTTTATGAAAATCATTCATTTTTTTTTTTACGTTGGGTAAAAGGGTAATTTGTAAGACACATAACGAAGGATAATGCAAATTTGTATGAAACATGATAATATAAATAAAAGCGATAATAACATGCAAAAATAAATGAGAATAATAGGGTTTTAAACATATGTTTTTTTTTAAGAAGGATATTCGGAGATTTAGATTTAGACGAGGAAGTCGAAACCCAATACGTTAGGGCACGGTTCTCGAATTTCTAAACACCGAACATTGCCTTTATAAAAAAATTTTGTGATGGGTAAAAGAAATTTGAAATACATGGGATAAAGGTATAGCAAAATGAAATACGGAAATGGAATACATAAAAATGATTAATAATATACAAAAATACGAGTACTTTATAAGCTTTTTGTTTGAATTTATATTTTGAGAAGGTTTTTCGAGCATTTAGATTTAGACGAGAAAACCGAAACCCAATGCGTTAGGGCACGGTACACGAATTTCTAAACATCGAACATTGCCTATATGTATATAAAAGGTCAATTTGGCATGCGGTAAAAAGTCATATAATTCATATAAAAAAACAAATGATAGTGATGGCGGTAGTACGATGTGGTAATATAGTAATGAAATAATATTAAAAGGAATACTAAATAGGAATATAATAATAACAATAATGGTAATAATAATACCTAACATTAAAATAAATATAATAATAGTTTTGAAAACATACATAGGAATAATATACACATAATAAAATTTAGAATAATATAGATTAGAAATGATAATGGTATCAAAAAAATAGTTATTAATAATACTAGGTAAATATGTTCATAATGTAATGTTAAGATGTAAAAAGAAAATACAAGTATGCTTGCAAATAATAAAATTAAAACAATAATATACATGTAAGATAATAGTGAAAATATTAGAATAAAATATGTACTATATACGCATAAACTACATTTGTATCAAAAATATGTATAACATATATAAGATATACTATTTAATAAAAGTAATATACATAATGTAATATATATGTTAAAAGAACATATAAATGATAATAATAAAACTATTAATAATGCTATATAATATAAAAATTAAAAAAAAATAATAATAATAATAATAACAATAATAAAATTAAAATTAAAATTAAAAGAAAACAATGGAGAAAGGGTGAAAAAGGACGAAATTCGAAACGGGAATGAAGTTCTGGGGCAATTTTGAAATAAAAGGAAACCAGTAGGACCCTATCGCGACGCGCCGAAATAGTTGGGGACTGAAAATGAAATTTTCTGAGCTTTTAAAAACGCAGCGCTTAGATCGGGACCAAAATGAGAACGGGGTGAAAATTTGGGGCTAAATTTAAAAGGCAGGTAAAATTTGATTGAATAATGGTGCAAAAGCGGAGGGACTGAAAGGGAATTAGCCCATAACGCAAAAACACGCGGATCTGGCCTAGGGTCGGGTCGGATCGGGTTGACCCAGGGCAAAACGACGTCGTTTTATGCCCTGGGTGCCTGATTGAAACGGTGTCGTTTCATGTTAGTATAAATAGGCTTAAACTATTAAAAAAAATCATTTAAGTCGGGTGAAAAAGAAAAAGAAAGAAAAAATCAGGAGAGGGAAAGGGAAGGCGATTTCCGGCCATCTATGCCGGTCACCGGACGGTCGTCGGGCCGTGGTCCGTCACCGGCGCCGGCCACCGTACACGGTGGCCGGAAAATCGAAAAGGTAAGATTTTTTTTTACTTATTTTATTTTTTTTAAATCTATATTTATGTATGTTAATATTTAAAAGAACGAAGAAAGAAGAATAAAAAAGAGGAAATATATGTCAGAAAATAGAAAAAAGAAATCACCTCCGGGTTTTTGTATACTGGCTTTTTTTGATTTCGGTATCGTCGTTATCTGCCTTAGTATTGCTACCTTTGGGTGTTTAAACAGATTTCTTTTTTTGGTTTCTGGAAAAATCTTTTTTTTCTCTATCCTTGCCGAATCCTTTTACATTTTTTTTTATATCGGTTTTTATAACCGATTTTTACAAGCCATTTCTGCTGTTTTTTCCTACTCTCTGTCTTGCGTGCTTTCCTTGGTTTTGCAGGGCATGGGCTGCGTTTGAAGCAAGTAGCGGAAGTGATAGGCAGGTGGGCGATGCACGTGGGTGATGGCAGACTCGGAGAAGGAGCTGCGGCGCCTGGAAGGGTTAGGTGGCTAGGGTTTCAGAAATTCTGAAACCCTAGTTCGCGCTAGGTCACTATTCGGGCTTGGGTCTGTTGTTGGGCTGGTTAGATTGGTTTGGGTTGTGGGATTTCGATGTAATGGGTTAAAATTTGGTGTGGGTTGGTTGTTTAATGGGTTGTAATTAAAGTGGGCCAAAATTGGCCTATGACAAATAATATTGAGAGAAAATAATGAAAAAAGGTGAAAAAAAGGACGAAATTCGAAATAAAAATGAAATTTTGGGGCGAATTCGTGAAGAAAACAAAAGAATAGGGCTTATTTGAATGCGGGTGAGACATAGGGGGACCAAAAGAGCAATTTCCGTGCCTTTAAAACGCAGCGTATCGGGAGGGACTGAATCGCAAAACGCGATAAATCGTTGGGCCAATTTAAAAATATTAAAAGCTTTAATTGTAAAATCACTGAAAACCGGAAGGGCCCGGAGCGCAATTAGACCATTAAGCAAAAACACGCGGATCCTCTGGAGTGGGTCGGGTCCGTGTGCGGATCAGCCCAAAACGATGTCGTTTTGGGGTTAAAACGCAGCCCCCAAAACGACGTCGTTTTGGGAGGCTATAAAAGGCCCATTATTCAAAAAAAAAAAATTCATTTGTGAGGATGAAAGGAATAAAAAAAAGGGAGGGAAGAGGGGAAGGAGCCAGGGCGATTTCCGGCCAGTTGGCCTATCGTCGTCCGATCACCGGACCTCCGGGCGCCGCAGTCACCGGCCACAGTGCACGGTGGCCGGAAAGGTAAAATTTTCTCTTTTTTTTTATTTTTTAAATATGTTTATATATGTATTGATTTATAGACTAAAAAGGAGAGGAAAAAAAAAAGAAAAGTTCGGTTTCTAAAAGTTTGAAATCACCTTATGCTCGATTTTAACTCTTGGCGTTTAGATCCCTGATTTTTGGTGTTTTACCTCTGCTCTTGGTGTTGAATGTATATTTTGAGTATTGTTTGAGTTTGGTACTACTGATGTTCGAAAGTATGATGTTTGTATTGATTAAAAATTGGGCCCCCCGATTACATTGTTTCCATTCGGCTTTTATAGCCATATTTTTTACAAGTTGTTTCCCTCATTATTGTTGCTGTCTTGTCCTTTTAATGTCTTGTAGGTTAAGGGCGGTGCTGCAGAGACTGTGGGCGGTGGCGATGGGACAGAGGCGGTGAGGCAAGTGGGAGCTGAGAATGGGGCTAGGGTTTCGAGATTGGGCTTAGGGTTTTGGGTTCTATTTTTGGTGTCGGGCTGATGGTTAGTGGGTTGTGGGTAGTTGGGTTGTGATTTGTAAATGGGTTTGGGTTGTGGGTGGGAATTTGGGTTGTAAAGGGTTTGGTTTAAGTTAGGGCTGAAGTGGGCTTTCGGGTTATTTGGGCTTCAAATAGGTTTGGTTTATATGGTTTAATGGGTAGTGTAATGGGTTAATTGGTTTTAGATGTTTACAATATTAAATTGTTTTTAATTTTCAGTACATATTACTTAAAAGATAGAGAAAAGTTGCTCAACCAAATAATATATTATTTTGATTTCTTACTCTTGTATTTAGGGAAAATAAAGGTTTTAACATTTGTTTCCCCAAATCATAACTAATTATTATTCAGTGTCAATCATATTTTTAAGATTGATTAGTTGCCACATTCTCTGCCAAATAATATATATTATACTATTATTTAAGCCTGTAATTGAGTTGGTGTCACAAGTTAACTAGGCACCAACTCGGTTAGAGAAATTACAAAAATATACTTTCATATTTAAAATAAATTATATTATTTTATGGTACTTTAATATTTTTATTTAAAACAAAAAACGAAAAATCTTTATGGTGAGTGTTGGGGATAAACCTGTGTAAGCAATAAACAAGAAAAATAATGAAGAAATTGAAAAAATCGAACACACAAATTTTACGTGGAAAAACCCCTTGGAACACAAATATTAAAAATATTTTAATATAAATGGAATAAATTTTTGTATCAACTTTTTAGTATTTTAAAATAGTCAGTTTTACTGGCGACATGTTTATTTGACTCGACTCCTTATTTAATGTATTAAGTAAGCTTCTTGCATCCACCATCGTGCACATGCTTTTTCTATTTTATACCAAACTTCTTTAGAATAGTTAAACATTCAAGAATAGTTCTTAAGATATTGGTCTAGAGACAAACAATCTATCTCCAACTAGTAAAAAATATTTGGAATAATTAACAATATTATATAAATTATTATATATTTGAAATAATATTATTTTTCATTATTTAAATAATTTGGAAAAAAATTTATTTAGTTTATCACCTAAAAAGATCTACCAATTATAAATTTTGATTAATTGAATCACAAAAATAGTTGTTATAAGTGGTACCTTCCAAGATACAATGATCACCTATTCAAACTCTAATGAATGTGATTTATAAAATTTTAAAAATATTAAAATATGTAATATCTTTTAATAAATTTTTGTAATTACATAGTTTTTAAAGACTAAAATTAGAAAAATGATATAGTTTAGGGACTAAAGTGTCCATTAAGATTTTTTAAAAGATGGAGGTAATAGAATTTTAATGAGCTCAGTCATGCAAGCTTACCATTAAATTGAATACTTATACAGAATGATTTAATATTTTTGTTTGCCGGCCCAAATCATAACTAATTATTATTCATAATTGAATATTATTTCAAGTTTTACAATATTTTAATATGTTTTTGCAAATTTGATATTCAATCAATTTTATATCTGAAAAGTAATGATGATTTCAACGCAAGGCTTTAGATAAGAATAGTTTGGAGTACAAAATATATTTACTAAAACGTGCCTTATTACTAATTACTGGTATGGAATGATTTATTTATTTATTTTTGTTTATACAAATCACAAGTTACTAATTACTACTCAAAACTTCTTATTATGTCTCAACTTTCTAATTGATTTCATCACATTTTTCCATCCCAACATTTTATTCTTAATTGATTTAAAGTTTTACTGTTTTTATTTTAATGTATTATATATTTTGTGAATTTGGTATTCAATGAATATGTATACTAAATTAAAGATGCTATTTTACAGGAAATTTATCACCCATCACCAATGCTCCAAAGCTTGAGATTCTTTTATTGTGGGGCAATAAACTTAGCGGAAACATTCCCAACTCTATCTCCAATGCTTCCATGCTTAAGAAACTAGATTTGTCACGTAACTTATTCTCTGGCCCAATCCCTAAAACGCTTGGCAACTTAAGACACCTTGAATGGTTCGAAATCTATGAAAATAATTTGATCACAGGATCTGCAACTGATTATGAGTGGAGCTTTCTTTCTTCTCTAACGAATTGTGGGAATTTGAGAGTAATAGCTGTTTCAGGAAATCCATTGAGTGGTGTTCTTCCTACTTATATCGGGAACCTTTCAAAATCCCTTCAATACTTTTTTTGCCTATAATTGTGAGCTAAAAGGCAATATTCCTATGGAAATAGGCTACTTAACCAACCTATTGCTTTTACAGCTTAGCTATAATAAATTAAGTGGATTTATTCCAGCATCAGTAGGAGGACTACGAAATCTCCAAGGTCTATTTCTTTCCTCTAATAAATTAGGAGGTTCCATCTCAAAAAGCCTTTGTGATTTGGTGAGTTTATACAAATTGTTTTTAGGGTTGAATAAGCTGTACGGATCTATACCCTCTTGTCTGGGTAATATTTCTTCTTTGGGATATCTTTACTTAAATTCCAACAAATTGAGTTCTGCAATACCCTCAACTTTGTGGAATCTTAAAGATATCTTAGAAATAGATTTATCATCAAACCATCTTCGCAATTCACATGCTATTGCTGTTGGAAATTTGAGGAGTCTATTAAAACTAAATTTATCAAGGAATCTTCTCACGGGCGATATCTTATTCACATTTGGGGGTCTTCAAACTTTGGTTTCATTAGATTTATCAAATAATATACTACATGGTCATATCCCTGAATCATTTGATGGGTTGATTAGTTTGGAATTCTTGGATTTATACAATAACAATCTCTCTGGAGTCATTCCCAAATCTTTGGAAAAGCTTTTACATCTAAAGTATTTTAATGTGTCTTTCAATAGACTTGAAGGGGAAATTCCCACCGAAGGATGTTTTTCAAACTTTTCTAGCACATCATTCATGAAGAATTCTGCACTTTGTGGTCCACCTAGATTGCTAGTCCCACCTTGCAAAAACGACATCCGCAAAAATTCCCAAATGGCTATATTGCATGCTTTAAGGTATGGTTTACCAACAATTGGTATTGTCGTACTACTAATAGTCTTAACTATTATGTATAGAAGATACCAAAGTAAGAGTACAACTCTACCAATTAAGAATGATTTGTCGTCTTTGAAAACACTGAGAAGAATTTCACATACTGAACTTTCACAAGCAACTAATGGATTTGAGGAAAGCAATATGCTTGGTTCAGGGAGTTTTGGATATGTATATAAAGGGAGGCTTTCAGATGGAATGGAAGTTGCAATAAAAGTTTTCAATTTGCAAACAGAGGGAGCGTTTAGGAGTTTTGACATTGAATGTGATGCTATGCGTAATATAGTTCATCGTAATATTGTCAAGATGATTACTTGCTGCTCAAGTGTTGACTTCAAAGCCTTGGTGCTTAAGTACATGTCCAATGGAAATCTTGAGAAATGGTTACATTCTAATAATTGTTTCTTTGATATCATACAAAGGGTCAACATAATGATAGACGTTGCAATAGCTATAGAACATCTCCACAACGGACATCCAACACCTATAATTCACTGTGACTTAAAACCAAGCAATATTTTACTGGATGAAGACATGGTTGCACATGTAGGAGATTTTGGTATTTCCAAATTGTTGGGAGAAGGTGATGTAATGAAGCAAACCATGACTCTTGCAACGATCGGGTATATGGCACCAGGTGAATTTTTTTTTTTAACTTTTCTATTCTTATTTTTCTAATTTGCATTTTATATTTTTTGTTTCATGTGTATGTGGATATATATTTGAAAAATCGTTTTAGAAATAATTAAGGATTAACGATGCTCTAATACTTGAAATGCAGAATTTGGATCAGCAGGAATTGTTTCCGTAAAATGTGACGTCTATAGTTATGGGATTATCCTTATAGAAACTTTCACAAAGAAAAAGCCAACTGATAATTGCTTTGCTGAAGAAGTGACTTTAAGGCATTGGGTGAAAAGTTCATTGCCTAAAGGAGCGATAGAAATTGCAGATGTTGATTTATTAAGAAGCGAGGATGAGTACTTTGTTGTTAAAGCAAATTGTATTTCATCTATCATGGAGTGGCTTTGAATTGTTCAGCTGAGTTACCAGAAGAAAGAAAAGATGTGAAAAATGTTGTGGTTGAGCTGAAGAAAATCAAACAAAGGTTGCTAACAGAGATGGTGAGTAATGAGTACGGTTGTGGTTATTAATTCACACTTAATTTTATCATTAATTCAACATTTTGAATCATAGATATCTAATATGTCAATATTCGTAAAAATTAATAAACTAATTATTTGGCATAATTAGAATAGCATTTTTTTTCTTCAAAATTCAAAATTTTGCAAAACAAGATGGAAATCAATAAATTAAGCAACAGGCCTTCGCATGAATTACGGTTTATGGTAACTTTGGGACATCAAGTTATTTTCTTTTTTACATTGGATTTTCATAGTTTCTTTTTTCATTTATGGTATAAATTTTTTTAATCTTTTGCCAAATATTTTATTGTTGGATTTTTCCTTGCTTTTCTCTAATTAAATAGGATATTTACTTTCATTGAAGAAGTATGTATTTAAATTTCACTTATTGTGTTAACGGACAGGGGTGAAGCTATAAATCTTTTCGGGGCCGAAATTAAATTATAATTTTTAAGATAGTAAAAATGTAATTTAACTAATTTAATAGTTTATATTTTTTATAATTTTGAAAAGATTAAATTAAAGTTTTATCATTTTTAGGGAGGCTAAAATATAATTTTACCTTTACTAATTTAAAATTGTAAAAATTTTAAAGGACCTAATTAAAAAAATTTCATTTTAGGGGGGTAGGGCCCCTGCTAGCCACCTAAGTATGCCCTTGTTAATGAAGTCCTCAACAAATGTTATTATTCTCGTGTTGGGGTTTTGTCTCTTTGATTCTGTGACCCTATAGGTTCACAGAGATGGTTGCAAGGTAAAGGCTACGCATGCATTGGTTGGTGGTTTGAATCCATGGGCTAATGTTCTCCATTATTATTCCGCAGAGGTTGAGGTTAAAATTCTGACATAGGGACTATACCATTAGTTGTTGAGGGTAGCGCTGACTACCTAGCAAAAAACACTCAAAAGACTTCTCTTGAAATAGTCGATCTCCCTTAACAAAAAGTCAGGCATAGGTCTATTATGGGTGATCATAGTTTATCCAGTCAATGGCATATAAATTTTATCTGTTTTCAAGTATTTTACGAGTCTTTCTCTTCATTTTCTTTTTACATTGTTCAATGCAGAGACAAGTATAACACAATGATCATAATAGAGCTAGCTTACCTCACCAGGTAATTTGCTGCTTTCCCTTTATTTAGAGTTATTTAGAGTGTTTTCTACTTAATATTATCATAGTTGAAGGTATCATTTACAATCTATTATAATTGTGTTTTTGGCTAGTGGTTGTTGATCAAGGAAAACTAGAGGAGGCCAATAAGAAGAACGAAACTCCGCATGCTTTACTATCATGTGCTAAAAATTGTATTGGGCTATCAGTGTTTCATGGATTATGCTATTTTTCTAATTTAACAAAAGATTTTACCAATATTGCACTCAAAATCAAGGTCTCCATATATACTGCCAAGTACTGAGTAGTATTTCCTATTATGGGACTTCTCCCAATGCTCAGCTTAATCAACTCTAATGCTTCTGTGGATTTGATTTGTCTTTAAGGTATTTAGAGACTATTTTGTGAATGCTGAATTGCATTTGGACCTCCATGAAATTTTTATGTATGATACTCACAATATATGGCTTCAATTTCATAATTGTACAAGGCCCATTTTGCCTGGGCCCGTTTACAACCTTAAAACCCATTTTCATACCCAAAACCCAATAACCCCAAAAACCATCAGACCTAAGTAACCTAAGCCCAAAACCCGTTTACCATTAACCCAACCTAAACAACTACCCAAACCCAATACATCCTCAGCCAAGACAGACCCGGTCAGCCCAACAAATAACCCCAAAACCCTAATTTACCCTAATCCACTTGCGCCGCCTTTGAGCTCCCACTTGCCTCTGCCACCGCCTTTGTCACGTCAACACAGCACCGTCCACCGCCCATGTCAGTGCCAACTTGTACCTGTAGAAGCATTAAAAGAGACGAGACAGAAATAATAGAAAAAGAAATGTAAACGGCTATAAAAGCCGATTAGAAATCAGTGTAAAGGATTCGACATTTTTTAATGCAAATACCAAAATTTCAAGCACAAAATAATAATAGCAATACAATAGCAAGAAATATTTCCAAATCAGACAACCAAAAGCATCAAACACCCAAATCCGGAGCCTAAGCTAAAAACTATTTTCGAATCTATTTGCCCTCTGTTCCTTCTGTTTTCCTTTTTTCTTCCGAATAATATACATAAAAAAATATAGATTATTGAAGAGAAAATAAAAATATAAAATTTACCTATTTTTCGAACTTACACGGTGGCGGGCACCGGCGACGTCGTAGCAGACAGTGACCGGTCTGGTGACCGGCCTCCCTCTAAAGCAACTGAATGAAATAAAAAAAAAAAGTTTGACTTATATAGGGGGTCAAAACGCACCGTTTTGGACCCCCGGGTATTATAACAAAAACGACGTCGTTTTGCTTCAGGTCGGATCGACCCGACCCGCTCCGACTAGGGTCCGCGTGTTTTTAAAACGGAAGGGCTAATTGCGCATTTAACCCTTCCGCTTTTTCTAGGCTTTGCAATCAAGTTTTTTAATTATAATTCAGCCCAGAGATTCACCACGTTTTGCAATTTGACCCCTCCCGATACGCTGCGTTTTAAGGGCTCGGGTAAATTTCTCTTTTGGCCCTTTCAGGTTTTGCGCGCGTGCAAATAAGTCCCTTCCCTCTGTTTTTCTTTCGAATTTGCCCCAAAACTTCGGCTTTAATCCAATTTTAGTCCTTTTTAGTTAATTTCCATTTCCTTATTATTTAATTAATCAATTTTAATATTATCTATTTTTATATTTACTATTATTAATATTATCACTAGTATTATCATTATTAGTATTAATATATGTTTTATTATATACGTACATGCTTTTTATATTGCAATTTTCACACATTATTGTATTTATTATTCTATCCATTATTTTGATATATTATTTATTACTATTACTTTATATTATTATATTATACTTAGCATTTTATATATATTTTTAATTATCATATTTGTTTTTTTTACTATTATATTATACTTAGCATTTTATATATATAATTTATTATTATATTTGTTATTATCTTTTTACTTACGGTTTATTACTTATTTTCATCATATTTTCTATTATTAATTACTTTTACCATTATTGTTATTAGTACCTGTATATATTTTATTATATGTAGGTATATATTTTGTATTTCTTTTTATCATATGTATATATTAACCTTTTAGTTATATATTGCTTTTGATATTTTATATAGTTTATATATTTCCTCAATGTTATATTTTTATATTATGCTCATCGTATATTTATCACTTATGTGTTTTTCATTCTAATTAGTCATATACTATTTTATTATATCATGTAAATATAATCCTATATTATGCATACATTTTCATATAATACGTATATACATTTTTAACATTATACTGTATATATGTACTTTAAATATTATACTATTCATATGTTATCTTTTATAACTACATTTTGTATATATACTTAATACTACAATATATTTTCGAATACCATGCATATACTCTTTAAACGAACTCTTTTTTATTTTTTCTTTTACTATAAATATTACCACTATTATCACATTCTAATATTATGTTTTAATATTCTTATTAATTGCATCATCGTACTTAAAAATGTATGCATTTCATTTAATCTAAAAATGTTTTAAAAATAAGGCAATATTTTTTGTGTTTAGAGATTCGGGAGATAGTGCCCTAACGTGCTGGGTTGTGATTTCTAGTTCATCTAAATACCTAAAATATCCTTCTAAATAAATTTTGCAACTCGCAAGATGATTTTAGTTCCGAAGAGTTTAAGAACTTCGTGTCCAATCGTGCTGGAAGTGACGTTCGAGTTCATTCGGAGCAAAGGAATCTCGATTTTCTCAACTCAAATTATTCTAGTTTTAAAAAGGGATCCTATTTTTTTTAATCTTTCCAAATTTTGACCTAAGACAGAAAATTGCTCAATTTGGTACCAATTCTGGGCGTTGTGGGGGTGCTAATCCTTCCCCGTGCGTAACCGACTCCCGAACCTTATTCTCGATTTTTCGTAGACCAGCATATTTTAAGGTGATCCAATCACACCTAAAAAGGTTGGTGGCGACTCCAGTTTTCGTTTTTTAAAATAAGTCGACATTCCGTTTTCAAAAAAATGGTTTCGACAATAATTATATTATATATAATGAATAATTTGTTTCTTTTCCACCTTCTCCACTAAAATAACCGTTAACATCATCAAAATCACCGGTTTGATCCCAATGGCCTCTTGGCTTGCCTAAACATGCCTTTTTTTTTTTTTTTGTTCTTTTGTATTTTCTTAATAAAAAAATATAAATTTGATTTAATTTTTCAAAAAATTATAATTTAAACCTCTGAAAAATGAAATTGTCTTCATCACAGTTCCACAAATCCTATCCTTCCTTTTTATTTTGAAAAATCAACACTCCACAAGAAGGGTAGGAATTAAATGTCATTTGTGCGGTAGCTTGGTTCCTTCCCCTTAGCACACCCAGATTTGAGTCCACATTTTCCCTTTTGTTTTAATTTCGGTAGTAACACTCCAGAAACGATATCTAGAATTCAACAACATTTTCCCTAATGGTTAAAACGCCAATTTCTTCATTAGAACTTGGGCTCGAATCACCTCCCCTTTGGCTTTCCTTTTAAATTCGGCCAACTTTAGAAAATTACATTCAGGCCCCAAACTTTGGAAATTTTATAGTAATGCCCCAAATGTTTGTAAACCTTAGGAATTCATATCTTTAAAATTTAAATAAAATTAAAATTCCATAATTTTTTAATATTTTTATCCTAATAGAATTTATCCTCTTTTCTTCTATTTATTCTCTATTTTTCCTTCAAAACTCATATTGCAAAATTCTTTTAAATTCTTGGCTTCTTCCTTTTTCTCTTCCATTGTTAAATTTGTTTTCAATCAAGGAATGCAAAATCTTCTAAATCATTTCTCTTTTCTAAAATAGAAAAGAGAAATAATTCTAATAATATAAAAAATTAAATTAAAACTTTTAAAAGAATATATTAAATAAATAATTTATAATTAAATAAGAAATAAATATTTTTATAAAAAATAAAATACTTTAATTTAAAATATCTAACACTCCCTACCCGTATTCGTCGCCGGAACAGGGTACAAGGCATTATCAAAGCTTACCGAATCATTATTAATCAGGGGAAAAAGTAAAACAAAGTAAGCATGTAATATTTAATAAGTTCATATAACATGGTAATTAACTTACCGCTTCTCTATATTCAACATAAATATGCAAATCATAATTACTCAAATTGATCATGAGGCCTAATACCTATCCTTATCACATTGTTAATCATATAATTTATATAAATACCAAGAAACATGTATGGGTTCCACTCTCGTTAGGTTTCTCATATGCATATACTTTTACACATCATTTATTCACATAACATATAGCAATCATATTTCTATATTTTAAATACGCTTTCATAACAATTTATCTTGATTTAGACTATCTCATATTAGAACTTTACTCATCAAATCATTTGAAATACTATCTTTATACAAATAGTACACTTGAGTTGCACAATTCTATAATTATGAACGAACACATTTATCAAACATATTCCATTTTCATATATTATAGTCTCATATCTCCATATATCAATAACCATATTTTCTTGTTTTTCAGATAAATACATATAAACATACATAAGCATGCCATTCACTATTTCTTCTTGTCTATCACAATTTCAAATGATAGATTCATGTGAATGAGCTTAATAATAACCATGAAAATAGTTACCACATCCTTTCTCACATTCCACTTTCTACTTACCAACTTGTCAATGCAATGAACGGCTTACAGATTTGAGTACATCGTGGTCTGAAGCCCAAAGGCTAACTAAAGCACATAAGTGCTAAACGGAAGCCCGAAGGCTAACAGAAGTACACAAGTGCTACACAGAAGCCCGAAGGCTAGCTGAAGCACACAAGTGCTAAACGGAAGCCCGAAGGCTAACTGAAGCTCATCAGAGCTTAACGGAAACCCATAAGGGTTGAACTGAAGCTTAGAAGAGCTAAACTGAAACCCGAAGGTTAAACTGAAGCTCAGAAGAGCTAAAATGAAAGCAAACACGAGAATTCGCAACAAATGCTAAATCTCAGTTTACTTGGGTAATTCACCGTCAATTCTTTGCTTTTGAATGCCATAGCCCAGTTATGGTCTTGCATCTACACTTTGTCATGGCTTCACCTTGGTCTTTTCTGTCAATTTCTCACTTTTCACTAAACGATTGTACTCAATTCTATGCTCTGTCTACTTATAACATTTATATATTTGGTTTAACATATACTAAGAATTATCGGATATTCATTTATTAGGCAATATCAAATATTCAAATTATTCTTTAACATATATAACATTTAATTCAAACATGAATTTATAACATTTAATCACTAAATTTCAGCCATATGAACTTACAAACTCAATTTTTATATTATAACGATAATTATAATTTCATAATAAATATTCCAAATAAAACATTATATTATTTCTAATTCAACATTTATTGATTATAACCGGGCATGCGTTCAATTTATACACAAGTCATTCATATATTTTTTCTCCTCCTCCTCTCCATCCACATCCTTAGTATAAATATCACACTTGTAAGTAACATTATCTTTGATTTCCACTATTTACTTATGTGTATAATCAAGCGGTCCATCCATGTCATAGTCACTAAATTATTTTTATCTTGAGCTACAGAACTCCAAATTAAGATCTGTTAATTTTCATTGAAACTAGACTCACATTTATTTTTACCCTAAAATTTTCAGAATTTTTGGTTCAGCCAATTAGTATATTTTATTCATTAAAGTCTCCCCTGTTTCACTATTTGACAGTTCTGACCACTCTTCGCTAAAATTTAATTATCTCTTTGCACAGAATTCAAATGATGTTATCATTTGCTTCTTCTAAAAATAGACTCATTAAGGAACCTAACCATATAAATTATATTCCAAAATTATTTTTGTACAATTTTAAATGATTTTTCCAATTCAGAATAGAGGTTCCCAAAATTATTCTGAACCAGTCTTACAAAAATATAAATATCTCAAAGTACAGAATTTCTTTACTTGCTCTATTTCTTTTATACAAAAATAGACTCAATAAGCTTAATTCCATATCTCACTAAACTTATAATTCAATTTCTACCATTTTTGGTGATTTTTCAAATTTAGGCTACTGCTGATGTCCAAAACTGTTTCTTATAACTTATTTCTCAATTTAATCATTTCATCAATTCCAACTTTATACCATTTATTTCATCATATAATATAACATAATTCTAATAAATTAATATAATATAAAAACTAATTAAATAAAATAAATGAAATTAATCAATTAAATAAAATAAATGAAATTAATCTAAGGAAAAATCTTAGATATTTTCCGATTTGCCTCCTCATATTCCAAATGTGGCTTAATTGCCCATTTGGTCCTTTATAATTTCTTTTAGTCTATAATTAAACTTTCAACCTTTATTCAATCTAGTCTTTTTCACTAATTTCACTAAATTAAGCTAAATTTACCCAATTAAAACCTAATTAACTATACACAACTAACTTCGTAAATATTTTAAATATTTACCAGTCCAATTTATTGGAACGGAGTCCCGAGAATGCATTTTTTTCAATTGGGTCCTTTTTAATCAATTAACCATCAAAACGTTAAAATTTCTTAACGAAACTTTAATACCACCCAAATGACACTCCGTAAATATTTATAAAAATATTTACAATCTCGATACCTCTTTTTCTCAATTTCTTGACCAAATAAATCACAATTTACTATTTCAAAAATCTTTTAAAAGCTACATTTGGCTCATAAATATTAAGTAATATAATCTTTGAGTTTATTTGTCAGATTCAGTGGTCTCGAACCACTATTTCCGACATCGTTGAAAGTTGGGCTATTACACATAATCTGTGATAGATATTCTTCTATCAAGGTCTCTAGCAAAATCAGCATCAATATACCTAATACTCCATCTTTAGTTCTTCCAAACTGTAAGCAAATATTAGTAGTACCTCGTAAGTATCTTTAAATCCACTGAACTACTTTCCATTGTTCTTTATTGGGATTCACCATGTATCTGCTAACTGCATTGACTGCATATGATAAAGCTGGACGTGAACAAACCATAGCATATATGAAAGATCACACTGCACTAGAATATGGAACATGTGACATGTACTCAATCTCATCATCTGATTATGGGGACAAAGTCGATGAAAGTTTGAAATGGGTTACTAAAAGAGTACTAACAGGCTTAGCACTTTGCATATTGAATTTGTAAAGAATTTTCTCAATTTACCAATTCTGATTAAGGTACATTTTACTTGCTTTTCAATATCTGAGAATCTCCATCCCTAGTATCTTCTTTTTCGATCCCAAATCTTTATCTTAAATTCTTCACTTAGTTAGGCTTTGACTCTTCTTATCTCTCATTTATCTTTCGTTGATATCAACATAAAGGAGTAAATATACAAAGGAACCATCATTATTTTTCTTAAAGTAAACACAATTGTCAAAGTTACTTTTTTTGAAACCATAAGAAGTCATAAAGGAATCAAACCTCTTGTACAACTGTCTTGGTGACTGTTTCAAACCGTAAAGTGACTTTTTCAGCAAGCAAACATATTCATCTTTTTTCTAAAACTATAAATCCCTCTGGTTGTTGCATGTAGATATCCTCCTCAAGTTCTCCATGCAAAAATGTAGTTTTTACATCTAACTACTCAATCTCCAAATCTTGCATGGCCATAATATTGAGTGTAACAGGGCAATTTTGCCCGGCCCAAATCAAACAAAAACCAATAAAAATAAAAAAACCCAAATAGCCAATAATGTCCAGTTCTTTTACAAATTTCAAACTAAAACCCACTACCCATCTCCCTTAACCCAATTAACCCCTATCAAAACCATACCCATTACGACACCCAAATTAACCCAACCCACTACCCGAAACCCAATTACACCCATTAAACTACCCAAAACCCCTAAAAAAAAACCTCATACCCGATCCAATACCCAATACCCGGAGCCCATTTATCACAACCCAAGTAACCTAAAACTTAACCCAACCCGGTGGCCCAAATTCAACATCCCTAGCCCAAAACCTAATGTGCAACAGCAACCCTAGCAGCTACTCTTAACCCACTGCGCCGCGTACCTAGCCGCCAACCTTCTGGCCACCGGTCATTTCACCACTGCCCTCCACCTGCTCCGCCGAGCCTGGTCCCATCACCCTATTGACCTCCAGACCTCCATAGACCTGCAAACATGACGAAAGCAGCAAGGAGGACACGCAACAGAGAGCAGCATAACAGAGCATAGAAATAGGACAGAAAAATAATAGAATAAAAAAAAGGGTACCAAAATCGGCTTTAAAAAGCCGAAATCCAACCAAGAAAAGGAGGGGGATTTCTCAATATTCAAAACAGTGTAATAGAGGGATTTTTCATATTTTCTTACCGAGTTTGGCTAGAAACAGAAGCTAAAACCTCTGTAAAAGGGGAATCCCCCATTTCCTATATACGAATATCAGAAATCAAACAGAAAAGATTTTAAAAAGGTTTCTGTTTTTATTTTTGCTTTTTATTTTCTCTTTTTATTTGACATTTTTGATACGAAAAAGAAAAAAAAAGGAATAGAGAGGGGTCATACCTAAACGCTCGCGGTTGAGACACTGGAGGACCCATCTCCGTCGTCGGAGTCGGGTCCACGAGTGGTGTCAATGGCCATCCTCCTCCCGTTCCCGCGCCTTGAAAATAGGGCACTTTAACGGTGCCCGTAGTCTTGTTGCTCGCCAAAGATCACCGGTGCGGCGCGGTGGTGTGCCGAACGGAGGGCTGAGAGGATGAGAGGGAGAGTTTTGGGAATGGCTGCTGCTGTTTGTAAAAGAAAAAAGAAAAGGGAAACAGGTGAATGGAGAAAGAAAAGAAATTTTAGGGTTTAGTAACCCCACTAAAACAGCGCCGTTGCATGCCATTTAGCCCTGACCCGATTTCAACCCGATCCGTGAGACCCAGGATCCGCACATTCCCAAGTAATGGGGTATTTGCGCTATCGATCCTCCTTGTTTTATGCGTGTCTCGATCGGGCCCTGTTTATCATTTATTTCTTTGAAATTTGGCCCTCTGATTTCATATGTTTTTCAATTTAGCCTATCAGCTTGTCGATTTGGATGCACACCATTAAGGCGTGGGATATTCTTCCGTTTAGCCCCTCTGCTTATGTATGCGCGTGCAAATAGATCCTCCTCGCATTTTATTCTCAGATTTGCCCCGTGTGTTTGTTTTTTAATTCGATTTCAGTCCTTTTTTGGTTATTTCTTACCTTTTTTAATTTTTGCTATTATTATTATTAGTATTGTTATTTATCATATTATTATTATGTTTTCTTTTTATGCTCGTTATCATCACTAATATATATTATATACATTTTATATATTTGTTTTCTACCATACGTTGTGTCTATTTTGTATTTATATGTACATATTTCGATATTATAGTTATATACATATATATTCCTTCATATTATTTCATGTATTTTTTTTTTGTATACTGTTATTATATATATTTTGTATATTACGTCTATATATTCTAAAGTCATATTTTATATACACTGTATATTGTATATGTATTTTGTATATATTCTTGCACATTATCTTATATATGTATTTCTTTAACACTATTATATTTTGTATATTACATCTATTATTTTGGTTACATTTTATGCGTATACTATATTTTTATACATATTACATACGTATCTTTATGTCTAATATGTATATATATTTTTATATTACCTCATGTATATATTTTAATACTATTATGTATAAATATTTTCGCGTATTACATGTATATACTTTAACATTTTTATATTATGTATATTATACTTTTCGCATTATGTATTAATCGTTCTTTTACATACTTTTTATATTATACTATGTAAATATCATATCATGTATGTATATACATATTTTAGGTATACGATTTATTTATTCTAAACTATTCACGTTTTGTGTATTAAATTTCATATAAATATTATTCGTTTTGAAGATATATATATATATATATATATGCTATATAATTTCTTTATTTTTCATTTTAAAGTCTTCTATTCTTGAATTTTTAAACTTTCTTTCTTAATTATTCGTTTATCGAAAGCTTGTTGGATTTTATTTTAGCTTGCTTTAGCACTTCTCTCAAATTTGTTTTAGTCTTCGAATGTTAATATTATTGTTTGCATATGATGATGCTGTTGTCATTATGCATGTCATTTTACACTTGTTGATCATTATGATTAATTGTTGTAACGTATTGTTAATGAGTTATTTCGCATTATATGTTATTGATTCTATGCTCGTATTTTCGTATTCAATATTACTTAGTAAAAACTTCTATTCAAAGGTTAAAAAAATAATATATAACTCGAGTTTGGGAAGTGCGAGGAAATCAAGCCTTAACTTACTAGGTTCTGATTTTTCTCATTAAACCCAAACTATCGGGTATCACTTTCAAAATCAAAACGCGTGAATTTTCAAATAAAACCTATTCTCGAAACCTCGAAATGCTACATTCTAACTTACTGAATGTGGCGTTCAGTGTCCCGAGATAGGAATTCCAAAATTAAAACAATATTTTATGTTTTGGAGCTTTGATAAATCGAGCCCTAACTTACTGGGTTCCGATTTTTCGCTCGACCCAATATAATTAAATATCCCTTTTTGATTTAAATAAATGAAAGTTTCTAAGCAAAAAAGGAGGAGCTTAATTTCAAGAAATTGATATGTTGCACCCTAACTCACTGGGTATGGCATTCTTATTTCTCTGAAATAAGTGAGTCACGATTTTACATCGATTTATTTAAATCTCCTTTTTAAAACAAAGGATCGTATTTTTTTAAAAATCTTTTCAATCGTTCGATGATAGGACATTAAGTAATCAATTAGGTACCAATTTTGGGCGTATCGAGGGTGCTAATCCTTCCTCGTGCGTAACCGACTCCCGAGCTCGATCTTTGATTTTCGTAGACCAAAATTAATTGTTTTAATAACTCAAATTGTTTTATTGAAATAATTCAAGGTGATCCGATCGCACCTCGAAAAAGGTCGGTGGCGACTCCCATTTTTAAATTTTAAAGTCGATTCCCTTATTTTAGAAAAAAATGGTTTCGACATTAAGCGAAGCTCGAATCGAACTATGCTTCACAACTGGAGAGAACACATTTGTAAAGTCCACACTGAGAATTTGACTATAACCCTTTCTAACAAGCCTTACTTTATATCTAGGTTCTTCAACTCTTAGAGTCTCTTCTTTCTTTTTAAACACCCATTTACAACGAATAGTCTTTTTACCTTTAGGAAGCTTCAGAATATCCCATGTTCTATTTTTGTGGAGTGATTTCATCTCCTCTTGCATAGCAAACATTCACTTTTTTGAGTCTTCACAGCTAACCACCTTAGAATAATTAGATGACTCTTATTTTGCATCTATATCTTTAGCCACCTTAAAGCATAAATAACTAAATTAGCCTCAATATACCTTTTTAGAGGTGTAATCTCTCTTCTAGTACTGTTTTTGGTGATAGAGTATTGCAACTCTATTCTGAATTTCTATATTTGCTTGAAGAGTCGACTTTGTTATAGATTCTAGATTAATTTGGTGTTCCACCTGCTTTTGTTATTTTTTTTAGAAGAGTTTTTAAGAGATAAGTTATGTAGCATAGCAGTTTCATCAAAAAATAATATCTCTACTAATCACAACTTTTTTATTTTCAGGACACGATAACTTATACCCTTTTACACCAGCTTTGTAACCAAGAAAAACACATTTACTGGATCTCAATTCTAATTTTCCATTATCAACATGAGCATACACAGGACATCCAAAGATCTTTAAATTAGATTAATCAGTGGGATTACCAGACCATACCTTTTGTGGAGTCTTTTTCTCAATGGCAATGGATGGAGATTGATTGATCAAAAAAATATAGTAGAGGTTGTCTCGACCCAAAATGACTTTGGTAAATTAGCATTCGACAACATACATCGAACCTTTTCCATATCATTCTGTTCATTCGTTCTACAATGCTGTTTTACTGTAAAGTATGATGAACTGTCAAGTGTCTCACGACACCTTCTGACTTGCACAATTCATTAAACTCATCAGAATAGAACTTTAAACCATTGTCTATGTAGAGGTGTTTTATTTGTTTTCCTATCTATTTTTCAATCATAGTTTTCAAGACTTAAATGTAGAAAACACATTGTTTTTTTGCTTCAAGAAAAAGGCCTAAATTTTTCTAAGAAAATCATTAATAAATGCTACTCTAATGCTCCCTTTGTGTTATGGATTCTTCCGGTAAATCAAACTTTTTTGCTTCCTGAAAACACAGTGCTCGCAAAACTTCAATTTGCAAATTCCTTACCCATTACAAAGTCCTCTTTTACTCAATTCTGTCATGCCATTCTCACTTATATGCCCTAAGCGCATATGCCAAAGTCTAGTAACATCATCATCTGACAAAGAAAAGGAAGTGATAGTTGCATTACCAGTAACAGTAGAAGCTTATAAAACATATAACTTCACAGTCTTTCTCTGCCATTTCATAATAATGAGGGAACCTTTGGAAATCTTCAAAACCCTACTTTCGGTTATGTATTTGTACTTTTTTGAATTAAGATTACTCAACGAAATCACGTCACTAAGTGTTCTGACAAATCCGTTAAATATCTTAACTTTAATTGTTCAAACACCTACGATTTTACACGAAGCATTATTTCTCATCAGAATAGCACCTTGAAACACTCTTTCATAAGTTGTAAACCAATCTCACTCATATGGAAGGCATAGCTCGAATCAAGGATCCACTTCTCGCTCACTATAAAATTATTGACAGAAGCGAGTAGAAGTTCACCATCACTATAGTCTTCTACAACATTAGCTTCACAAGATTTTTCTAGTTGTTTCCCCTTTTGATTCACAGCCTCCTTTTTTATCTTGTTTGCAGCTTATAACACTCAAATTTAATGCGTCTTTTCTTCTTGCAAAAGTTACAAGTTTTAACTCTGTTTGAAGACTTCAATCTACCCTTAAATTTACCGTGAGGATTCCGTTCATGTGTCCTTCCACGATCATCATTAACATTTTGATCTTGTCTCCCACGAACAATGAGACCTTCTCCCTAAAACTTAGGTTTAACCATAAGATGATGCATGTTATCATACGAGGTCAAAGACTCATAAACCTCATCAACTGTGAGAGACTTGCGGCTATATAAAATCGTGTCTCTTAAGGTTGAGTAAGATGGGGGCAGCGAACAAAGTAGAATCAATCCTAGATCTTCCTTGTCATACTGAACCTTTAAGTCCTCCAAGTTTAAAAAAATTTATTTAAACACTGTTAAGTATTTGTACACAGATGCACCTTCCTCCAAACGATAAGCATAAAGATGTTACTTCATATGTAGCTTGCTGGTTAGAGTTTTTGACATACATAATTGTTCCATCCTCTTCCATAATGTAACGACGATCTTCTCCTTCATCACATCCTGCAAAATTTTATTAGACAAATGTAGATGTAAATATGTTAATGCCTTTCGATCTTTATGCCTCTTTTCTTCCTCCGTCGATGTCAAAGGCATCTTATCTATACCTAGCAGGGCATCCTCCAGATCCATTTGCATAAAAACTTCTTGTATCTTAATTTGCCACAACACGAATCTGGTGTTGTGATCTAACAGTGAAATTTCATAATTCAAAGACATAATTATCGTGATTGAGATGAATAACTCAAAAGCTCTAATACCAATTTGTGAAAAATAGAACGTCGATAATAACAATGTATCGCAAAGAAAAGAGAAAGAAAATTTAAAAAAAACACAGATTTTATGTGAAAACCCTTTCAGAAAAAACCATGGGTAGAGGAGAAGATTCATTATGTCGAATTTAAATTAATTACAAGAATAGTATACTATATGCATTTATAGGCTCGTAAAACTATATTCTAATAGAAGAAGTGTAGTAAGGTTGAAACACCTAATTTTAATCAATATCACATAGATGGACTTTAATAAGGTTTAAAAAACCTTATTCTAAAATAAAATAAAAGAAGTACAATTCTATATGGATTTTAATTTTATTTTATTTTACCACTGTATTTTATTTTAATAAGGATTCGGGTCACTCAATTCGAACACCAAGAATACTTAAAATTTTTTCGTGCTAAAATTTAGCCTCATAGCAAGTGACTAATGCAACTGTTTCCAAAACCTCAAAGTGAATCGGGGATCCCGATCAGATATAATTGACATAGGTATGCCGTGTAATCTAATGATCTCCCAAATGTAAATCTCAGTAAGTTTTGTTAGCGAGCAATCGGTTCTAACTACGATAAAATAGGTCATTTTTGTAAGTCAGTCGACTATCACCCAAACATCATTTTTCTTACTTAGGGACAATGGTAATCTGGCTACAAAATCCATCGTTATGCGCTCCCATTTCCATTCAGGAATAAAAATAGCTAAAGAAATTCGATAGGGACTTGATGTTCTGTCTTGAGCTATTGACAAGTTAGACATCTATCCACGAATTCAATTATTTCCATTTTCATACTGGGCCACTAACACAACTCTCGAAGGTCACAATACATTTTCGTTCCTCTAGGGTATAAAGCAAATGGGCTGTTGTGACAATCATGAAGTATCAACTCTTTTCACTCAGCAACATTTGGAACACAGACTCAATTACAAAACCTTAGACAGTCACAATCATCTATGCTGAAATTTCCAATTGAGCCATTTTGAACCATTTTTCTCTTCTCCACCGACTTGTTGTCCACTAACTAAGCTTCTCTAATCTGATCAAATAGCATTGGTTTGACTTTCAACTTGGCCAGTAAACTGCCATCACTGTTAACATTGAGTTGAGCTAACATTGCTCACAACTCAACTACAGCTTTTCTGCTGAACGCATCCGCTACAACATTAACTTTGCTAGGGTGGTAATCTATAACATAGTCATAATCTTGCAAAAGCTCGACCCAACAACGTTGTCTTAAATTCAACTTCTTTCAAGTTAAGAGGTATTTAAGGCTTTTATGATCAGTGAAGATATGACACTTTTCACCATGCAGGTAATGTTTCTAAATCTTTAAAGCAAAAACTACAGTAACTAACTCTAAATCGTACGTTGCTAATGTATTTTATTATGTCGTAATTCAAATTATAAATTTTAAAATATTTCTAACATATATAGTATTTATATCATATCGATGACTTCATATAATTTTATCCAATTTTGATCGATGTTAATTAAACTATGGTGTAGGCCCTAAATTTTACCCGGGCCCACATATAATACAAGGCCCAAAGAAATAAAAATCCAAAATTTTCAAAATACCCAACAGAAAGCCCAAAATCCCAAACCCAAATTAACCCTAGACAAATTAAACATGAAACCCTAACTCCCCACGTTCGGCCGCCGCAAGAGACTCCATTTGTACCCCACGCCGCATGTTTCTTTGCTCCTGCATATTCCGTGGTTTAGCCACGATCACCATATTCGGATTCGTTATCTGCAAGTGTACACAGTGAGCAGTTGTAAAAATAGGCTATAAAAGCCAACATTGTAATACACAGTGAGGTTCGGATTTTTGAATACAAAAAAAAAAAAAAAACAGATTCAAACAAATAAACCACAAAAATCACAAGGTAGATTCGAAGAGAAATCGATTTAGAAACAAAGAGAGGGTATTTTTCTTTGATTTCGTTTTTATTGTTATTTTTCTTTTCGATTTTAATATATATAGGTATATATATGCATTTATAAAATAAAAACAAGAAAAAATCTTATCTTTTTCAATTCCGGTCACCATGCGTGGTGGCCGGCGGTGGTAACGGACAGCGACTGGAGTTGATTTGATGGCCGGGGAAGAGGAGAGGGTGAGAGAGCCCTGAAAACTCTCTATTTTTTCTGAAAATAAGATGGATATGATGTTTTTTTTTGGGCAAAAAATGAGTTTTATAAAGGCAACCAAACGGCGCTGTTCTGGTGCCAATACACATGGCCCAAAACGACGTCGTTTCGCGCGACCTGACCCGACCCTTTGACAGATCCGCGATTTTTGTGGAGGGGTCTATTTGCACAATAGATCCCTCCGCCTTTTCCAAGTTTCCAATTTACTATTTTCCATATTTTCAATTTATCCCCTAAGGTTTATTACTTTTCCATTTTGATCCTGCGGAGGGCATTGTGTTCAGGGGCTGGGGATATTTGCATTTTAAATCCCTGATTGTTTACGCGCGTCTTAACTTGGTTTTTCCCCTTTAATAAAGTTTTCGAATTGGTCTCAAAATTTATATTTTCAACTCAATTGAATTCATTTTCGTTTTTTTTCCCTAATTTGTTTTCAAATTAATTGTTTTGGATAATTATATAACTATTTTATTAATTATTATTACTATTATCATATTCATTTTTTATATTAAAAGATTACTTCAAACATAGTTATTATTATATTTGTTATATTATATTTTTTTATTTGTTCATACTAACTTTTTTTACTAATATTATTAGTCAATTCTTTATTATATTATATTTTTTAGTTATCACTATTATTAATTAAGCATTGTCATTATTTTAATTTTGTTATTATCACTATATTTAATATTTCTTTTTATATGCATATTATTATTATTATATATTTTTAATTATTTTTCTATTAAACTAATTAATTTGAGTTTTGTTTCATATTATTATATTAATTATTTAATATTATATATTCATTATATTTTTATTAAAGGTTAATTATTTTAAATATGATAATTCTTTTACTCATTATTATATTTATTATATTATATCTATTATTTCTTTTAAAATTAGCACCGTTTTTTTATATACTATATTATTATTATTATTATAATATTTATTAATTTAGTATAGTTATTATTTTAATTTTTACTTTTATCATTATATTTAATATCATCACTAACATATACTATTTTATTATCATTATGTTTTTTTTATTTTATCATTAATACCATTATTGCTATATTTATTATATTATTATATTCATTAATATTATTATTGCTATTGTTATTAATTTTCCTTATATTTACTATTTTAGTATTAACATATATTGTTGATTCATTTATTGTATTATTATTGTTATGTTGCATATCATTATTTTGTTTTTTTAAATTTTTAATCGCTTTAATCCATTTAATCAACAATTTATTCTCAAATTGTTTTTTTTAAATAAAGGCAATTTTCAATACTTAGTCGTTTTAAAGAAACGTGCCCTACGTACTGGGTTTCGTTTTTTATTCGATTTAAGTATTCGAATATCCTTCTTATCGATTTATTCTCCGAATTTCTCCTAAAACAAAGGCAATTTTCGATATTTGGAAGCTCAGAAAATTGTGCCCTACCATATTGGATTTCAATTTTTTGTTCGATCCAAATATTCAAATATCCTTCTTATCGGATTTCTCAAAGTTTTGGAAAGTAGAGGCAATGTTCTATATTTAAAAAATTCGAAAAATCATGCCCTACCGTACTAGGTTGTGGTTTTACGTTTGATTTAAATATCCGAATACCCTTTTTAAAATAAATACACGTGTTAAATAAAAGGCAAGTTCATACTCGAGAGTAAAAAACGTTGTGTCCTAACGTACTGGACGTGACGTTTTACCTTGAAGCGAGATGGTTTTTATCTCACGATTAATTTACCCAAATGTCTCAAGAGTCAATAAAAAGGAGAATCGTGTTTTAAACTCTTTTCAGATCTTCAATTTTCGACATTAAGACATAAATTAATCAATAAGGTACCGATTTTGGGCGTATTGAGGGTGCTAATCCTTCCTCGTACGTAATTGACTCCCAAACCTATTTTCTCAAAATTCATAGACCAAAATGTTTTATAAGGTGGCCCAATTACACCTCAAAAATGGATTAGTGGCGACTCCAAATTTTCGCTTTCAAAAGTGGATTCCCCGTTTTCAATAAAAATGGTTTCGACATATGGTATTCCATCGAGCATAGGCCACTATCATCTAATTTAATAATCATACATAATAAAACTTAAATATGAATATTTAAGACTCTTAACTTTAAATTTTTAAATATTATCAAGCTCTCATTAGCAATTTTGGATGAGAATTAATTTTCCTTAAAATTGTATGTAGGAAAAGGATCTATCTTACAATGAAAATTCGAGATAAATATATAAATTTGTATGGATAAATTAGTCAAAGACATAATTAATTTTACGATGAATATAAGTGATGATGTGTGTAAATGAGTCCAACAAATAATGTAGTGATTATTTTATAATTTTTATCAAACATCTTTAATGTCGTTCACTTTGCATTTTTTATATATTTTATTATAATTTAATTAAATTAATTGATTTGATTATGTATTTTATCACTCGATAATTAATTCACTTAACCAATTATAACTTCAAAGACCTGCCTAAAAGTTGGATGCATAAAAACAAATTTAATGTTAATGTTTTTATTTTTTTAATTAAAAAAGTAGTTAATGTGTAAATTATCTAATACTTTAGATTAAATTTGAATTTACTATTTTCTTTAATTGATATTTTTTATTACACTTTTGAGTTAAATGTGAATTTATTAAGACACTTTTAACTTTGTATTGAATTTTGTATTTTCATTTTCATTTCATTGAACTTGGTTATTCAATTTTAATTTAAAATTATTTAAAGATAAAATTAAATTAAAAATTATTTTTAATATTTTATTTTAATAGCTGAAAATAATAAATTAAGTAATATGATATTAGGAATTAATAAAATATTTATTTTATAAAAAAATAAAGTTTTTCCTTTTTATTTTTAAAATTTTCAAGTCATTCTTCCATTATATTAGAATTATATGTTAATTTATTATTTTTTAAAAATATATTTTATAAAACTTATTATTAAACATTAAAAAGATGTAGAAGAGTTTTTTTTTGTTAAATTTGTTTTAAGTTATCAAAATCTTTATCTATTTGTAAATTTAATTAAACAAATTAAATTTGGTGGCAAAATTCAATCATACATCAGTAAAATGGTAAATTTATTCATATTCTCAAATTGTAATGCCAAATATTAATTAAAATTGAACTTCAGAAATGTTGAAGCTCTTATCCTCAAATGACCCACAAATTGGGGAAGAACTCGTTAATAACTGAAGCATAACCCTAAAGACCCGTTTCTGTTAAAATTGAAATGTTTGTCTCCTCCAAGAGAATCTTGAATGCAATTAATTGTGATTAGGAAATTTATGTCAAGATGTGGAAAATTTGATTCTACACCAATGGCAAGCAATTCCTTGATGATTGGGAAATATAATTTGTGGAAAAAGTCTAATAATGAAAAATAGTTGATGTTTGCTTTTAAAGATTAATCCTTTTACCAAATTAGATCACTTCTAATTTGGCTAACCTATTATGATAGTAAATAATAACATGTAATTATCCTCATTATATATGTGATGTCCATATTTTCCAACATAATAAAGTGACATATAACTTCAAAGACCTGCCTAAAAGTTGGATGCATAACAACAAATTTAACGTATTATTAAACATTAAAAAGATGTGGATGAAATTTTTTTTGTTAAATTTATTTTAAGACATCAAAATCTTTATTTAGTTGTAAATTTAAATTAAATTTGGTGGCAAAATTCAATACATCAGTAAAATGGTAAAGTTATTCATATTATGCAAATATTAGATAAAATTCAACCTCAGAAATGTTGAAGTTCTTATCCTCAAATGACCCACAAATTGTGGAAGAGCTCGTCAATAACTGAAGCATAAGTGCATAACCCTAAAGACTCGTTTCTGTTAAAATTGAAATGTTTGTCTCGTCCAAGAGAATCTTGAATACAATTAATTTTGATTAGGAAATTTATGTCAAGATGTGGAAAAATTGGTGAGAAGATTTTACACCAGTGGCAAGCAATTCCTTGATGATTGGGAAATATAATTTGTGGAAAAAGTCTAATAATGAAAAAATAGTTGATGTTTGCTTTTAAAGATTAATCCTTTTCAGATTCATAATTGCTTCTCTCATTATTTTTAAAATTTCTGAAAATGCAATGTGTCTAATCGTTATATCCTATATTTATTTGTTTTATTTATTTTTTAATTATGTAAAAAAAACACAAATTTAAAGAAATATTTTTGAACCCACTAATATTAATATAACATTTGTTTGTCGATTATATAATTAAATTTATTATTTTAAATATTTTTATCATTTATAAGATTTATCACATTTATAAATAATAATTAAAATATTTATTTAAACAAACTTAGTTGATAAGAAAATTGATAATCCTAATTCTATTAAAGCACTTTCATTGAATGAATTTATATAATAAATAAAAATTGAGTTTTATATTAAATCACTCTATATTTAAATTATTTTGTTTCCATTAACAAATGGAAATTCATATATATTGTAGTCCTTTTGCCAACACATAGCAATGATGAAAAGAGGAATTATTCTACTCTCCGTACGCCAATTTCCTTCCTATACAACACTATATATCAAAATGCGAAAAAGGAAACCCTTTTCTGCAATATAAAAATATATATCAATTTAGTGGCATGGAATGAATAGGAGCTTGATTTTGTAAATCCAAGTTACGTCCTGTATTTTATTATCTCATAATTCAGATTATAAATTTTAAAATATTCTTATATTTATAGTATTTTTTTATACCATTTAATATTTGTGGTATCCAATTTTGATGGATGTTAATTAATTTGTGGTATTCTCTCCAGCTCAAGCCACTATCATCACAAGTCATGTTTGTCTCCATTAATGGATAATTTTTATCGAATCCATGAGACTAAAAATGTACATATAAGCATACCATAAAATTTGAATTTAAATATTTAAACATTGTCAAGAACTCATTAGTAATTTCGAATGATAATTAATTTGCCTTAAAATTGTATGTAGGAAAAGGATGAATCTCACAACGAAAAGTCCAGATGAGGAAATATCTTTCGGAATTCCTGTAAATTTTTGTTGGGTGATTAAATTTTGAACATTAAAAATCCTATTTCAAATACATAATCAAATTTAGGATGAATATAAATTATGTAAATGAATCCAATAAATACTTTAATGATTATCTTGTAATTTTTTTGAAATTAAGTAATCAAAACTAATAATTTAGTGAGCTCAAATTATAATTCATCTTATATGTTTTAATAAACTATAAGTATATTTTAAAAATATAAAATATATCTATTATGCATTTTATTACTTGATAATAAATCCACTTAATTGACTTCACCAATTTGATTGACCCGAACAAGCAGTTTCAATAGGGTTTTGCTCAAAAATTTATCGATGTTATTAGAAAAGACAAATTATAGAAAAGCCAATCAATGCTAAAGTCACATATAACTCCAAACAACCATCTAAATATTGGATGCATAACAACAAATTTAAATTTACTTACAACAACTTGAGCAACATCATCCACAAAAGCTTGAAGGTTCATATCCGGGAAACCACCTTTGATGGCGGCCTCCCTCGCTAACCCTTTCCATTTCTCAACTATTTTCTTTACTTTCATCCCTTTTCTCCTCATCCCCCATCATCAAATCCAAGCACTTAACCGATGACTTTTATAATATATCAATATAAAATCTGAATTATAAATTTTAAAATATTCGTATATTGATAATATTTTTTTATACCACTTCATATCTTTTATTATGTCGATGACTTCATATAATTGTCAATTTTTGATGGATGTGAATTAACCGATGATATTCCCTCGAGCTCAAGCCACAATCATCACAAGTCTTTTATGTCTTCATTAATCGATAATTTTGATGAAATCCATATTTAATAGTGACGAGATTAAAATTAGAATATGAGTATCTAAAATTCGTAACTTCAATTTTTTTTTTAAATATTGTCAAGGTTTCATTAGCAAAAGAATGTATCTCACAACGAGCATTTGAGAAGATGAAATATATTTCAAATTCCTTCAAAATTTGGAAATTTAAAAAATAAATTATCTAGTGTCGAAACCATTTTTTTAAATTTTGGAAAACGGGATCGACTTTGAAAATATGGAGTCGCCACCGACCCTTTTTCGAGGTGTGATCGGATCACCTTGAAATTGATCGTTTTAACAAAACATCTTGATTTATTAAAACTATGATTTTAGTCTACGAATTTTTAAAAAAAGGGGTTCGGGAGTCGATTACATACGAGGAAGGGTTAGCACCCTCATAACGCCCAAAATTTGTACCATTTTGATTAATGTTTATCCAAATATTGAAACCATGAAAGAACTTGAAATGCAATTTTTAAAGAACATTTGATTTGAATTGAGCTTTAAGATTCCCTCGTTTTAAAGGAACGAAATACCACCTCCAGCACGTTAGTATAGGTGAGATGTATGCATATAAATAAAAAATAATAATCGAAATAGACAAAATCCAATTTAAAATAAGGTTTTTAAAAGAAATAAAGTATATATATATACGTACATAGGTAAACCTAAAATAAAATACAAATATAAAATAATATAAAAAACTTAATATATATATTTTTTGTTTTTCTTTTAATATAATATTAAAATAATACTAAATATAATATGAAAATAATAACATATATATGTAATATTACTAATAATAATAAAGTATAAAAAGTAAATAGAATATACTAATAATATTAATAATAAAGTAGTAAATATATAAGAAATAATAATAATAATAATAACACAATATTAAAAAAGGAAACAATACTATTAATAATAATACTAAAGTACTTATTTTGAAAATACATTTAAAAATAGTAAAAATAATGAAAGTAGTAGAAAAAGGATTAAAATTGAGATAAAAACATAATTCTGAGGCCAAATCAGAAATAAAAGTAAGAAGAGGGATCCCTTTGAAGTGCGCGAATAACATGAGGGACTAAAAAAGGAAATAATCCCTTCCTCCCAAAGCGTGTAGTAACATTGGGGGCAAATCGAAATCCGCAACAAATTCATGGGGTAAATTTTAAAATACTGAAAGATGTAATTGCAAAAAATGAGAAAGCGGAAGGACCCATCTTGAAAATAACCCACTAAGGGTGAAACACTGGAATCTTGGCTTTAAAAATGGGTCGGGTTCGGGCCCCTCTAAATGACGCTGTTTTGGCTCGTGGGGGACCAATTGAAACGCTGTCGTTTCAATGGGGTGTTTAAACCAAGATTTCATTTTTTTTTATTGCAGACCCCTTTTTTTTTAAACAAAAAATGTAGCACTCTCTCAACTCTCTTCCTCTTTCAGCCTCACATTCAAATCCGGCCAAGGTTCCGTCATTGGGCCACTGTACGCCGTGGCCGGTGGTGCGCGAACATGGGCTTTTCAGCCCCGTTTCTAATCAAGCTTGAAGATCAAGCTTTCGGCCCTCAAAAGAAACGAAAGAAAATGGTTCGGCCCCCTTTTTAAATTCGATTGTGATGCCGAAGTAGGCCCTCCTACAACGGAACCATGGAACGACAGCGTGGTCATGTCGAAGTTCCGGTGAGCCCCTCCTTCCCTCTTTCTTTTATTATTTTCGAATATATAAAATAACGAAAAATAAAAACACAAAAACAGAATAAAGAAAATAAGAACAACCTTCTGAAATTTTTGTTTTTATTCTCTGATAAGTTTTTCAAAAAAAATCCCCCTAATTACACTTCGTTTTTAGGCTTTAATAGCCGAAATACACTGCTTGTTCGTACTATTTGCGTGTTCTCTGCTTTGCTTTTGTATTGTCACTGTTTCTGTCCCTTTTGGTTTGTTTGCAGGTGCCTTGCGTGAAGTCAACAGTGGCAGACCTTACTTTTTGATGCAATCGGTGTCAGGTCTCGAGCGGTGGACGTGCTGACCAGGCACGTGGGTGTACGGTGCTAGGAAGGTCCTAGGGTTTCTGCCTCTGCCTAAGCCGTTTAGGTCTCGAGTCTACTAGATTTGGGCTAGGTTTCGGCCATTTTAATATGGGCCTAATTTTTCAATTTGTAAATGGACTAAAAACTTTTATTTGGGTTTTATTTTAATAGTTGGGCTTTGTTTATTAAGGCCTGGGCAAATTTAGGCCCGTACAGCTACCCCTCTTTGCTCATTGTCGTGTAACGAGAATAAAGCAAAGACTTTAAAAGGGCCAAATTTGCCTGGTCTTGCGGAGTCTTGACCTCTTTGACGCTCATCTTTTTCATTTTAGCTTCATTCCAGTCTACTGCATCTTTAAGGGTATAGAAACGATTGCTTTGCCCTAACAAAATTTCAGAGAGATAAAAACTTGTAGCTTTAATTTGCTCTGATGACGTTTCAAGAAGAAGAGATTTGTAATTTCGACATACTCCACTTGAATTTCAAGGAGATAAGGATTGGTAATTGATCCTGATCTACTATAATTTCACTGGGACTTCAAGGAGATAAGGATTGGTAATTGAACCTGATCCACTGTAATTCCACTGGGACTTCAAAGAGATAAGGATTGGAAATTGATCTTGATCCACTGTAATTCCACTAGGACTTCAAGAAGATGAGAATTCAGGGAGAAGAGATTTGTAACCTCAATCTTCTCTGCTGAAACTTTAAAGAAATATTGATTGATCCTCAATGTAAACTCAGAGAGAAGGGATTTGTAACCTCAACCTACTCCACTGGAACTTCAAGGAGATGAGAATTCAGGGAGAATAGATTTGTAACCTCAATCTTCTTTGCTAAAACTTCAAAGAAATATTGATTGATCCTCAACGTAAACTCAAAGAGAAGGGATTTGTAACCTTAACCTACTCTACTGAAACTTCGAGGAAATGAGAATTCAGGGAGAAGAGATTTGTAACCTTAATCTTCTCTGTTGAAACTTCAAAGAAATATTGATTGATCTTTAATGTAAACTCAGGGAGAAGGGATTTGTAACCTCAACCTACTCCACTGGAACTTCGAGGAGACGAGAATTCAGGGAGAAGAGATTTGTAACCTTAATCTTCTTTACTGAAACTTCAAAGAAATATTGATTGATCCTCAACGTAAACTCAGAGAGAAGGTATTTGTAACCTCAACCTACTCCACTGGAACTTCGAGGAGATGAGAATTTAGGGAGAAGAGATTTGTAGTTTCGATCTTCTCTACCGATCTGCCATCTTTGATTTGCTCATTGCTAATATAGGGATTGCCAAATCTACTTTCTTCGATCTGCTCCCTACTAATACATGGATTGCCAAATTTGCTATCTTCGATTTGCTCCCTACCAATGCAGGAATTGCTAAATTTACTTTTTTCGATTTGCTCCCTACCAATACAAGGATTGCCAAATCTGCTGTCTTTGATTTGCTCTCTGTCAATACGGGGATTGCCAAATCTATTTTCTTCGATTTACTCCCTACTAATACAGGGATTGCCAAATCTACTGTCTTCGATTTGCTCCTTGCCAATACAGGGATTGCCAAATCTACCTTCTTCGATCTGCTCACTGCTGCTTAGGGAGGTAAGATTCAATATCTTTGACTAGTTCCACTACTGCTTAGGGAACAATATTTGCCTTCGATCTTGCTCCACTACTATCTAGGGTGACAAGATTCATTGTCTTCAATTTGTTCCACTACTACTTAGGGAACAATATTTGCCTTCGAGCTTGCTCCACTACTATCTAGGGTGACAAGATTCATTATCTTTGATTTGTTCCACTACTGCTTAAGGAACAATATTTGCCTTCGATCTTGCTCTACTACTGTTTAGGGTGACAAGATTCATTATCTTCTATTTGTTCCACTACTACTTAGGAAACAATATTTGGAATTTCAATCTGCTTCCTTGCTATGTCAGGAAGACTTCAATCTTCAGTCTGCCCCACTACCATCTCGAGGAGACAGAATCTGAACTTTTCATTCTGCAATCTTCAGTCTGTTCCACTACCATCTCGAGGGAACAAAATTTGAAATTCTCAATCTACTTCCTTGTTATTTCAGGAAGACTTCAATCTTCAGTCTACCTCACTACCATCTCGAGGAGACAGAATCTGAACTTTTCACTCTACAATCTTCAGATTGCTCCACTACTATCTCGAGGGAACAAAATCTAAAATTTTTAATCTGCTTCCTTGCTATTTCAAGAAGACTTCAATCTTCAGTCTGCCTCACTGCCATCTCGAGGAGACAGAATGTGAACTTTTCATTTTAATCCATTGTTGCTTAGGAAGATAGTGCTGTGAATTTACTGGTGTTGCTATATTGTTCTCTGAAGAACCTGTCCTATAGAACCAGCTTTATGTGCTTATGCTTATGCAAAATGATTAGGATGTTGTGAACAGAATGTATCAAATGCTCCTAACTAAATGTATTATGAATGACACTTGTATGAATGCAAAATGTCATAAGAATAATCTTTTGAATGTTTAAGGTGTCGTCACTTGTTGCCCATTAGGGCTCCGTAACTGATGTAGTACGCTGCCCTCTTGCTCGGCTGGTATTTTGACTCGAAACCCAGAGAAATAATCGCATTTTGCTCAACTAGCTTACCCCACTATAATCTTTAGGGTCTATCCATTGTAACTTGGAGACATAAGATGTGTACCATCCTACTACAATTCCTGGCTATAAGATTCTTATCAACTTCCATTCATCCCACTATAACTTGGGGGTATAAGGTCTGTAACTTGCTCCATCAACTGATCACTCCTCGGGTGATCTGACCAGTGTGTATAGATGTAGAATATCCTTTTTTCTCGAGAATGATAACCTTTTATGCTTGACATTACTCGCCTTCACTGATATTGTATCACTAACGTGATATCTTGTTTCTTGTTCAACTAGTATCTTTGACAGAAGATCCAAAGAGACAAACTCAATTTAATCTCAAATATTTCCAACCTTTACACTTGGTGAGCTCTTAAACAACAGTCCTGTTTCAAGTTCCTGTACTATTTAGAAGCTTCTAAAGTAATATGCAAAACTCCTTTTATGAAAGTGTGATTAGTCCATTAATTGTTATTTCAATGCGAAATGCTTGAAAATGGTCATACCAATAGACAAGGAAGAAATTAGATAGTAGCATAGCTTAAAAAAGCAAGCTAAGCAAAGATAGCAAACGCAATCAATGATGAAATTTATTTAGGAGTGTATTTTGAAATGAATAAAACAATCAAAGATAACGAACTTAGAATGGATAGTGTGGAAACTAGGTGTCCCAGATATTGCAGCCTGAGCTTCTTTGTTCAAATTTCTTGAGGACCATTTTGAGTTCAATATGTGTTTAGGGGATCTGGAGTACTTTGTCGATGCCCCAAGACATAGCATACTTCTTCATTATCCATTTAGGCATAGCAAGACCACCATATGCCCTACTTTTAATCGAAACTTGAGCCGCCCTTTTCGGGTTTTCAACTCAAATCCCCTTTGGTCTCAAAGCTCCCTTTGTGGGTTTTCGCCTTGGCCTCTCATTTTTCTTTTCCTTTTCTGATTGATTTTCTTTGTTTTTTTATTTTTTGATTTTTCACTTCTCTTTTTTATCTCTTTTTTATTTTTTTTATATATTTTTTTAAGGTTTCAAGGCGCTCTTTTCAGGTTTTCACCTTGATCTCTCCTTTTTAGGTGAAATTTGAATTCACTTGCTTGAGTATGTCCTTATCATCCATCAAGGTTTTCAAAACAGACCTTCTTCATTACATCATGCCTTTCTTAATTTGGCATCCCTTTTCCTCTGGAGTCCTTTTGTATATGAAGGATCTTCTTCAATATGAGGTCACCCTTTAAAATTCTCTAGGATAAATTCCTTTTCCATAAACCCGCATCCTCTGACCATCACGGATAGCTCAAATTCGATTAATCATGTCGAGATTAGATCCATTCTACTTCATCCTGCTTCAGCTCTGATAAAACTCAGAAAAAAGAATCTCAACTTCAATAGGCAAGACCAATGAGAAATATGTTGCCCCGGTGAAGGTCCTGGCCAACATTTGATAAGTATAGAAGATAAATAGTAACTTCTCTATGTCAACCTTTACAAGTATCAATCATCTTTCAAAATCTTTTTTTTTTGGATGGTTTTTTGGTTGCCTTTGTTGCACTGACATGGTGTCTGATCTTTGAATAGACTGTAAACTTTTGACGTTGTTTAATTGTCTTAGACATGTTCTTTTTTGGCATTCTTTATTGCCACTTTTCCTATTTGAACTTGAATTTGGATTTAAGCTCGAATTTGAATTTTGAATTTGGATTTGAATTTTAAATTTGAATTTGAATTTGGTGACTGTTTACTTTGTAACTTTGGCATATGAAGTGACCTTACCCCTTTAGTAAAGTAATTAACAACTATGAAGATGAGTTGATATCGACGATATTGTCGTGAAGAAATAAAGGAGACACAAAAGTCTTATCTTATTTCTGCGGTGAGCTAGGTTTTGATCTTCATCTCTATCCCAAGCTTGCAATGTCAACTGACCCTTTGTAAGTTAGGATCTGTCTTTCATCTCGCTCTACCATCCTTAACAAATCGGAAGATAGGTACAATCTCTGCCATCTTTGAAGTCCTAAGATCCCTCTTAGACATATATCTTACTTAAAAGGGAGTCAGTAACAGCGTCGCTCATGACATTGATATCTGGGTACCTATTTTAGGTACGAAGGTAAATTCCAATGAATAATTCTAAGATGATTATTTGCATGGTATGATAAAGAATATATGAATGAAAGTCCAAGAACAAAAGAATCTGTAAAAAGAATAAAAGAATATTTGTTCAAAAAGATGCATTTTATTGAAATAAAAATTCTAGACACTAGCCTATTTTACAAAAGGACTCTTATTGCCTCTCGGCTTAAAGCAATAAGCAGGTTTTGAACATTACTCTAAATAAGCTCTAAAATATAGGTCTCTTCCATAGTCCCATTGTTTAAAACACTCGCAAGTACATAAAGGAGAATGCTTGAAAACTTTTATTCCTTGGTTCTCTTCGAATACACCATTAGCGCTCTGATTTCCTAATTTCTAGGCTTCTGATGACTTCTTCAAGGAAACACAACTCTCCTGCCCCTCTTTTTCAATTGTCACATTTACTGCTTTATCAGAATGATCAGGTCTTGATAAATCATCGAACTTCACAATTCCTATTTTAATGAACCTTTCGACCAACTTCTTAAATTCAATGCAATTTTCAATTGAGTGACCCGTTATTCCCGCGTGGTACTCGCATTGAGCATTCAAATCATACCATTTGGGGTACGGGGGTTACATTGGTTTCAGGTAATGAGGAGCTACAGCGCGCACATCAAATAAGCTCTGATATAACTCCCCATACGTCGTTGGAATAGGTGTGAACTGGGGTTTTTCTAAATTCAATTTTGGATTAGGTTCTTGCTTTGGGGGGACCTGATAGTTGGTACTTTCCGTATTTGGTTGGCCTACTATAAGCGGATTTGATTGGCTTCTGTTATACTTACTTTTATTATTCACTTCGTTTTTCTTCTTCTTTGGGGCCTTTGAAATCCACTCTTCCCTTTCTTTTATTTCGGCTAGGCCAAGAACAACAGGAGTGGCTCAATCATCCTCTGGGTTAAAACATGAATCCCTCAAGATTCAACAATGCTGAAGTACCAATTTGATATTGAGGGCTGATGATAATGGGTACCCCTTATGGATGCGCATCTAGTTGGGTCTGAATGCTTTTTAGGGTAAAACATGGGGAATAAATGGGGTTTTCATTATCATTCCCATTGTTGGATACCGAGCCTTTCCTTTCTTCAAATCCTCCGACTAGTAACTGGATTAAATGGCTTATTGCATTCATTTGATCTCGTATATCCTATTGAATTTTGGTCAATTGTTCCTACATCTGTATTTGTCTTTGCTCTAATCTCTCCAACTGTTGTCCATGCTTTCCAGGCTAGCTGAAATAATTTCACCTAATCAGGGACCTTTTGTGAAAATCTAATGCACACAATGCAACGCAAATGATACAATGAAAATGCATGAAATGCACATGCATGAAATGCAAAAAGGCGTCCATTCTAACTCAATTTCTTATAGAAAACTTTATTAGAAAACAAAATTCTTTACATAAAATAGATTACAATTACGACTTGGCCTTAATGCCCAGCACTTTGACTTTCCTTAAGCAAAGAAGCTAACTCCTGAATCCAACTCATACTTCACACTTAATATATCAGCCTTTACTGTCAAAAAATGTGAGTGTTCGGCCTCCTCTTGAATTTGTGCCATAGCCTCTTCTACTTTTGACCTGATCTTAAGAACAGTAAAGCTCTTATTTCCATTACTCTGCATTCTCTTCCAAGAATCCAATATGGTTTTGACAATTTTGTAACGCTTCCAACTCTTCCATTTTCTTTCTAATTTCTTCAATTTTACTTAGACTTGCTTTCAATTCCATCACCGAATTACGGTTTCGATGCAGCCAAAGAGACTTTTTTAGCTCAACCACCTTAGTCTTTAGTTCATCCTTTTCCTTTTGATCGTCCAACACATTCCTTTCCAAAACTTCGTTTCGTGCTTAAACCTTCTTGAACTTCCTCTCCCTATGCTCAACTTTAATCCGTTCTTCTTGGACCTCCTACTTGACCATCCTTTATATTCAAGAGTTGACATTACCCCATCAGTCACTATTTTCATTCGATGAACTTGCTTCTAGGCATTAGAAATTTCTCGACTCTTCTTTTTACTATTTTCATCTTTATACAAGAACTCAGAATGAGCCAACCCGTGCATCGCTGGTACAAATTTCCTTGACTAATATTGCCTTAAAACAAGCAGGGGGCATACCCAATGGCTCTCCAAATTTCCAACAAAGGAACCCAATCGAAACTTCCACATCTATAAAGAACCTCACTAGGCACCATCCATATAACTCTCCACTCAATATCATCTTTCCACAGATTTTACAGTATCAACATCCATTTTTCTTCTGATATATCCTCCCTTCTTGTCTAATTGCAAATTCACCGACCAGGCATAGACAGTCGCATTGTCCACCACCTTATTAAGAAATTCGCCTTCCATAACCAGCTTTCTTAGTAATCAAATCAAAATCGACACCTTCTAATATGAACATGTAATGAAGAACAAATCAAAACACAACAGGTCAGTATCACATAATACATAAAACAGAACCAAAAATAAACAAAAAGCGTCAAAAGAAAAACCTATCTAAGTAACTACTAAAATTTGGCATGGCTCTGCCTAAGTTAGGCTCTTATGGCTCACTATATGCTGTTTAGTTCTAAAGAGAAAGGGTACCTAAACCCACAGATTCCTCAATCCTCACCCATTATAGGCTCATACGGATCGAGTTCGGTTCAGGGGAATACATTTCCCCTTGCGGAGATGAAAATCTCACGAAGCACATAGGTACGGATGTGTTTCGGAAGCGGTCCACTAGCCCATGCGAAGGTGAAAACCTCACGAAGGAATAACTTCTCACTCCCACTTATGGGTACGGCCCCAACGGCCATGCAATGTAATGCAAAGTTATTCTACTAAACTATAGCACACAAATGCAACCATAGAAACATGATTTTTTTTTTAAAAATCACTTTTCAAAATTTCAATCAAAAGGACAAAAATTAATCAATTTATGGCCTGACTCTCAACCATTCCCCAGTGGAGTCACCAAGCTGTCGAAACCATTTTCTTAAATTTTGGAAAACGGTATCGACTTTAAAAATATGGAGTCGCCACCGACCCTTTTTCGAGATATGATCAGATCACCTTGAAATTGATCGTTTTAACAAAACATCTTGATTTATTAAAACTATGATTTTGGTCTACGAATTTTAAAAAAAAATGGGTTCGAGAGTCGATTACGTACGAGGAAGGGTTAGCACCCTCGTAACGCCCAAAATTGGTACCATTTTGATTAATGTTTATCCAAATATTTAAACCATAAAAGAACTTGAAATGCAATTTTTAAAGAACATTTGATTTGAATTGAGCTTTAAGATTCCCTCGTTTTAAAGGAACGAAATACCACCTCCAGCACGTTAGGAGAAGCTATCTTAAAACCTTTAATTCTGAGTTCGTCTTTTGATTTTTTTAAAACATGCAATTTAAACGGTTATTTAGCTATTTGGTCAAACGAAAAATTGCAACCCAGCACGTTAAGGCACAATTTCTCGATTTTCCAAATACTAAACATTGCCTCAAAAAAAATGATTTAAGTTCTTGGTTTGAAATTGTGTGAAAATTAGTGTTGAAATAATGATACTAAAACCCATTGCAAAGGCGCAACCAATGATTACAGAATAAAAATGTACAACAAGATTACTTCTAAAACGAGCAATGGTCATACATGGCATTCCACCACATGCACACCAATATAAAATAAGTTAGCAATTAATTCCAAAATACAAAATACATGTCATACATCAATATAAAATGAGTTAGCAATTAATACCAAACGAAATTTCATAAGCATAAAATAATAAACCCTAGAACATATAAAAAGAATAGAGTTCGAAGTTGAAAATATCCAATAAATACACAAAATACAATTTAAAACAAGTTCTATAACTAATAAAAATCCAAAAATATACAATGTAATAATAGTGCTTGTAGAATGTTGAGGCGTTATAAGATTTTAGAACAATATGCATATATATTAAGAAAGTATTGGTATTTTACAAGAATATCTTAAATTATAAAATACAAAAGAATATATATAGAAATGACTTTTAAAAGAAATCTATCAAAAATATGTTCGTTCCCAATTAACAAGATTTATATGACATAAATTAATAATATACAAAACAATACAAGAATAATAGAAATAATAATATATAAAATAAAAATTTAAAAACAGGTGAGATGTATGCATATAAATAAATAATAATAATCGAAATAGACAAAATCCAATTTAAAATAAGGTTTTTAAAAGAAATAAAGTGTATATATATACGTACATAGGTAAACCTAAAATAAAATACAAATATAAAATAATTTAAAAAACTTAATATATATTTTTTGTTTTTCTTTTAATATAATATTAAAATAATACTAAATATAATATGAAAATAATAACATATATATGTAATAATACTAATAATAATAAAGTATAAAAAGTAAATAGAATATACGAATAATATTAAAAATAAAGTAGTAAATATATAAGAAATAATAATAATAATAATAACACAATATTAAAAAGGGAAACAGTACTATTAATAATAATACTAAAGTACTTATTTTGAAAATACATTTAAAAATAGTAAAAATAATGAAAGTAATAGAAAAAGGATTAAAATTGAGATAAAAACATAATTCTGAGGCCAAATCAGAAATAAAAGTAAGAAAAGGGATCCCTTTGAAGTGAGCAAATAATATGAGGGACTAAAAAGGGAAATAATCCCTTCCTCCCAAAGCGCGCAGTAACAATGGGGGCAAATTGAAATCTGCAACAAATTCATGGGGTAAATTTTAAAATACTGAAAGATGTAATTGCAAAACATGAGAAAGCGGAAGGACCCATCTTGAAAATAACCCACTAAGGGTGAAACACGCGGATCCTGGCTTTAAAAACGGGTCAGGTTCGGGTCCCCCTGAATGATGCCATTTTGGCTCGTAGGGGACCAATTGAAACGCTGCCATTTCAATGGTGTGTTTAAACCCAGTTTTCTTTATTTTTTTTATTGTAGACCCTTTTTTTTAACAAAAAATGCAGCACTCTCTCAGCTCTCTTCCTCTTTTAGCCTCACATTCAAATCCGGACAAGGTTCCGTCGTTGGGCCACCGTACGTGGTGGCCGGTGGTATGCAAACATGGGCTTTTCAGCCCCGTTTCTAGTCAATCTTGAAGATCAAGCTTTTGGCCCTCGAAAGAAACGAAAGAAAAGGGTTCGACCCCCTTTTTTAATCTGATTGCGACGCCGAAGTAGGCCCTCTGACAACGAAACCATGGAGCGACAGCGTGGTCGCATGGGAGTTCCGATGAGCCCCTTCTTCCCTCTTTCTTTTATTATTTTTGAATATATAAAATAATGAAAAATAAAAACACAAAAACAGAATAAAGAAAATAAGAACAACCTTCTGAAATTTTTGTTTTTATTCTCTGATATGTTTTTCAAAAAAAATCCCCCTGATTACACTTCGTTTTTGGGCTTTAATAGCCGAAATGCACTGCTTGTTCGTACTATTTGCGTGTTCTCTGCTTTGCTTTTGTATTATCACTGTTTCTGTCCTTTTTGGTTTGTTTGCAGGTGCCTTGCACGAAGTCAATGGCAGCAGACCTTGCTGTTTTGGTGCAATCGGTGTCAGGTCTCGAGCAGTGGACGTGCCGACGGGGCACGTAGGTGTGCGGCGCTAGGAAGGTCCTAGGGTTTCTGCCTTTGCCTAAGTCGTTTAGGTCTCGGGCCTACTAGATTTGGGCTAGGTTTGGGCAGTTTAATTTGGGCCTGATTTGTCAATTTGTAAATGGACTAAAAACTTTTATTTGGGTTTTATTTTAATAGTTGGGCTTTGTTTATTAAGGCCAGGGCAAATTTAGGACCGTACATCTGGTAATTAGATTTTAGAGTCTTAAAAATCTTATTTGAAATGCATTTGTTATTGACAAATTTGTCACATACATTATCAAATTTACGATGAACACAAGTGATGATGCGTGTAAAAGAATCTAATAAATAGATTAGTGATTATTTTGTAAATTTTTAAAGTTGAATAATCAAGACATAAATTTATTAATAATTTAGTGAGTTTATATATTTTTATAAGTTATAAGTAGATGTTAAAAATATAAAATATATTTATTATAATTTGATTAAATCAAGTAGTTTAATTATGTATTTTATTATTCAATAATCAATCCACTTAACCTATTATAACTGATCTTAAAATTCACATTACAAATTTAATTCATTCATTTACCAATTCAAAAGGGAACCCTTCCTCAAAGATGTGTCCATGTTTTTAAAATTGATATATTTATATTATTAGAAAAGAATTGTTATAAAGAAGTCAGTCAATACTAAATCCACATATCTCCAAAGATCCGTTTAAAAAGTGGATGCATAACAACAAATTTAATGTTGATGTTTAATTGTTTTAAGTCATCAAAATCTATATGGAGATGTAGAATTCAATCTAAATTTATTTATTCTCAAAATATAATCACAAACATCAATTAAAATATAGTGGTAACTTTGCACTTTTAACCCCAAAATGTTGAAAGTTTTTATCCCCAAATCACCCACAAATTGTGGAAGAGGTCATCAGTAACTGAAGTATAACCAAAACATTGGTTTGTGTGAAAATTGAAATGTTTGTCTCATCCAAAGATCTTAAATTGTTGAGAAGATTCTACGCCAATGGCAAGTATTTCCTTGATGATTTCCGAAATATATGGCCAACATATTTCTTTGATTTGACAGGAAAGATAGTCGATGAATGGAAGGAAAGAAGAAAAACAAAAAATTATAAATGAAAGGTTGAAAGATTAAAAAAGCTTTTAATAATAAATTAAAAAAATAATTGAAGTTTCATGAAAAATTTGTATCCAATTGAATACTTGATGACTTTAAAAAAAAAATCTGTTTATTTTTTTTTAATAAAAATATTCAATTGAACAATTTAATTGTTAACCTTGTCCACTGAACAAATAAAAATCATCAAAAATCACCATATGGTAGTATATTGATGTAACATGTTGACGTAGCATGCCACATTAATAAAATATATATTTTTTTAACAAAATATTTTTTTAAAAGCTTGAAGGTTCATATCCTTGGAATCACCTTTCCTGGCGGCCTCCCTCACCAACCCTTTCCATTTCTCAACATTTTTATTGGTTAAAATATATATTATTTTAATTAAAAATTATATATATTTTTGGTCAAAATATGTTGTTAGTCCTTATATTTTTATAAAATTTGAAATTCAATCCTTATACTTTAAAAGTTAAATTCAATTCCTTACAATTTTTAATTTCATAATTTTAGTCCGATCATTATCATATCGATGGTAGTTTTTTTGTCAATTTTTTTCAATTTAACATGTTTATTTTTTTTCAGTCATATACCACGTCATATAAGGGAAACCTAATTAATATGCCAAGTTGACAACTTCTGACAAAAAAAAAATACTTACAATATTAATGACAGGACTAAGATTTTTAACTAAAAACAATAGAATTTAATTTTGAACTTTTTAAGTACAATGACTATATCTCAAATTTTTATAATGTATAAGTACTAATAGCATACCTTAACCATATTTTGTTTAAAAAAGTTTTTAAAATTTATTAGGTCAAAATGTGTTGATAGCGCTTGCACTTCAACAACATTTAAAATTTAGTCCTTGCCCTTTAAAGGTTAAACAAAAAAACTCATTTTACTCTTTTTTTTTTATTTAACAAATTCAGTCCTACCATTAACACTGTTAGTATTTTCTATCAAAATCTATCAACTTGGTATATATGTTGATTAGGTTATCATCATATGATGTTGCATATGATTGATAGAAGTTGACAGAATTTAATAGAATTGCCAACAATGATAATGACTGCACAAGAATTTTTAAATTGGAAAGGTAGGCGGATTGTATTTTTAACTTTTAAAATACAGGGACTAAATTTTAACCAGGGACAAAAGAGTGATATCTGAGAAATGCAGATTACCATAAGGCTTGAGGACGGGTACAAAGCCTAAAGAGAAAATCAAGAGTCGAAGTAATGAACGCAGATCATCAAAAATCGTGACGAAAAGGAACATACGACAAACATGCCTAGGGCGCATAGCATAATCATGTAGGCATAAAGGCATTTAGGACCAACATATGCATATCATGATAACATCATGCATAACATATGCAGGTACTCTAGCAGAGCAAGAGGTTTTGACGATAACTATACTGAATCAAAGGAAAAGACACCCGAGTTTCACCAGATGACGCGTTTTGGTATTCTGGTGTTTTTATTTATGTTACAAAAATCAACTCATATTGCGAGAGGTGAGTTGAGCCTCGGGTCACGCTGAGGTATTTTCAATTTATGTTTTTCAATTTATGTTTCAAAAATTAACTCATATTGCGAGAGGTGAGTTGATCCTGGGGTCACGCTGAGGTATTTTCAATTTTTGTTTTTCAATTTATGTTTCAAAAATCAACTCATATTGCGAGAGGTGAGTTAAGCCTTAGCTCACACGCTGAGGTATTTTCAATTTCTATTTTTCAATTTATGTTTCAAAAATCAACTCATATTGCGAGAGGTGAGTTGAGCCTCAGGATGTGCCGAGGTATTTTCAAATTCTGTTTTTTAATTTCTGTTTCTCAAAAGTCAACTCATATTGCGAGAGGTGAGTTGAGCCTCGGCTCACATGCTGAAGTATTTTCAAATTCTGTTTTCAATTTATGTTTAGAAAAAAATCAACTCATATTGCTAGAGGTGAGTTGAGCCTCAGGTCAGGTTGAGGTATTTTTAATTTCTGTTTTTCAAAAATCAACTCATATTGCGAGAGGTGAGTTGAGCCTTTTAATTTCTGTTTTTCAAAAATCAAGTCATATTACGAGAGGTGAGTTGAGCTTTTCAATTTCTGTTTTTTAATTTCTGTTTTTCAAAAATCAACTCATATTGCGAGAGGTGAGTTGAGCCTTTTAATTTCTATTTTTCAAAAATCAACTCATATTGTGAGAGGTGAGTTGAGCTTTTCAGTTTCTGTTTTTTAATTTCTGTTTTTCAAAAATCAACTCATATTGCGAGAGGTGAGTTGAGCCTTTTAATTTCCGTTTTTCAAAAAATCAACTCATATTGAGAGAGGTGAGTTGAGCCGCGGTTCACATGCCGAGGTATTTTCAAATTCTTTTTAATTTAATTTGTGTTTTTTCAAAATCAACTCATATTGCGAGAGGTGAGTTGAGTCTCAGGTCACACGCTGAGGTGTTTTCAATTTTCTTTACTTTTTTCAAAAGTTAACTCATAATCCGAGAGAGGAGTTGAACTTTAGCTCGCAGACCGAGCTATTTTTCGATGTTTGTATCCCAATAAAGAATAAAGAATGAAATTGATCGAAGATGCATATTTTGCCACCTTGAAGTTGCAGTGAATCGAATCGAGAAAGTTGCAGTGAAGTAGATAGAGAAAGTTGCAGTAAAGCGGATCGAAACCTTAAATCTTATATCCTTGATGTTACATGGAAATAGACTGAAGCTACAGGACATCTCTCTGAAGTTGCGATGGATTGGACCGAAGCTACTAAAGGCGGTGGGTTGGAACAAGATTACTTGAAGAAAAGAAGCACCAAAAGAGGTCAAGACTCAGTAAGATAGGGCAAAATTGGCCTTTCTTTGTGTCTTTGCTCTATTCTCGTTACACGACAGTGAGCAAAGAGGGGCAGCTGTTATAGGCCAATTTCAGCCCTAAACCTGGGGCCCATTTTTACAACACAGCCCATACCCAAAACAAATATCTTACCCACTTAACCAAACTACCCAAGACCCAACGAACCCAATCACCTAAACCCGGGGCCCGTTTACAAACAAACCTAACTACCTTACACTACCCAAAACCCCAGGCCCGTTACAAAACCCACTAGCCCACTTGAATTAAAACCCAAACAAATACCAAACCCTAAACTAAAAATCAGAAAAACCTAGGAGTAGTCGCCCCTAGCCCCTGCTACTCTGATCCACCACCCACTTGCACTGCTACCACTGCCTTTGGTCCTCTCAGCACCGCCCAAAGCTCCCTGCAAACATTTAAAGAGAAAGGGACAGAAAGCAATACGAAAATGATGGCAAAAACAACTTGTAAAAGGCTATAAAGCCGAATCAAAAACATTTTTGTAAAGGTTCGGCACATTTTTAATACAAACACCAAATTCTAAACAAAAGGCATTGGTTCTAGTAATACAATAGCAGGAAATATTCCCAAATTAGACAACTAAAACATTAAAAACCCGAAATTGAAACCCAAGGTAAATTTTTTATTTTTGAATCAGTTTTGTCTTCCCTCCCTTTTGTTTCTTTCCTTTTCTTTCAAATAATACACACAAATATACATATATTATTAAAGAGAAAATAAAATAAAGTTTTTTTTTACCTTTTTTCTAAATTCCGGCCACTGTGTACTGTGGCCAGTGACGGCGGCGGCGACGGCGGACCACGGCCAGAAACCTTGCCGAAGCTATGCCGGAAATTGCGAGTTGAGAGAGAGGAGGGAGCTGTTTCTTTTTTTTTCTTTGAAAGAGAATGAAAATGATTTCAAAAAAAATTTTGACTTTTATAATAGATCAAAACGCACCGTTTGGTCCCCCCTTAATGAAAACGACGTCGTTTTGGCCCGGGTCGGATCGATCCGACCCGACCCGCTAGGATCTGCATGTTTTCTACTACGGAAGGGTTAATTGCGCTCCAGACCCTTCCACTTTTCAGTGATTTTGCAATTAAATTTTACCTGTATTTCAATTTTGCCCCGAAATTTACCACGCTTTGTAATTCAGTCCCCTATGCTGTTGCGCGTGTTAGCAAGAGGGGTTTATTTCGTTTTAGTCCCTTCACTGTTTGGGCGCGTTACGATTTGATCCTTCTCGGCTCTTTTTATTTCTAAATTTCCCCGAAATCTCTGCTTTATTTTCAATTTAATCCTCTTTAGTATTTTGACATTTTATTATTATCATTATTACTATTTTATGTACGTATTATTATTTTATTCTAATTATTATTATTATCGTATCTATTTTACTACTATTATATTTATTACTAATGTTAGTATTATTATTACCATTATTGTTATTATTTTATATCATTATTATATTATATTTAGTATTTTGCTAATATTTATTTTTACAATTATATTTATTATTTTTAATATTCACTATTATTTTATACATTATATTATATTTGGTTTTGGTATTTTTAATATCTCATTTTTTTATTATATATATTTATATATATTTTTCATGTGCATGTTAGTATTTTATACCATTATTACAAATATATTATTTCTTTTATCATATTATTTGAATATTATTTTCTTTGTTGTGAATATTATTATCATTATTACCATTATTAACTTATATATACATATACACATTTTTATGTATATAATATTATTATTTTATATTATTGCTGTAAATATATTTCTTTTTCTTATTATAATTATTCTTTTTTTTCTTATTGTAAATATTATTATTATTATTTTAATATCATAATATTATATTTCAATGCTTCTTTCCATTAATCATTATTTTCAATTTTTACAATAATCTTACTAGTTTTTTTATCATTTTAAAAATTCCTTTTTTAATTTCAATAAACAAGGCAATGTTCTGTATTTAGCTACTCGAGAAATCGTGCCCTAACGTATTGGGTTTCAATTTTCTCGTCTAAATCTAAATAACCGAATATCCTTCTTAAAACATAATGTTTAAATAAAAAGCCTATATATTATTACTATTTTGCATACTATTGTTGCTCTTATTTATATTTCATTGCCACATTTCATTCTGTTATGCATACTCTTATTGTCATTCGTTATGTGTTTTATAACAAATTACTTTTTACCTGATACAAAAACGATCCTTTATAAAGGCAATATTCTGTTTATGCTTCAAAAGTTAACTCGTATTGCGAGAAGTGAGTTGAGCCTCAGGACACTCTGAGGTATTTCTAATTTCTGTTTTTCAAAAGTCGACTCATGGTGGCGAAAGTTGAGTTGAGCCCAGGCCCATATGCCGATTGAAGAATAAAGATGGAAGTCGATCGAAGATGCAGATTCTGCCTCCCTGAAGTTGCAGAGGAGAAGACCACAAACCTTATATCATTGAAGTGTAGCTGAGAAGATTGAAGATATCAGATCTCATTCTCCTGAAGTTGTAGAAGAGCAGATCACAATAACCCTATCTCCTTGAAGTTGCAAAGGATGAAACAGATTGAAGACGACGAATCTCAAATCTCTGAAGATACTAGTTGATTGAAGTTACAAGTCATATCTTTATAGTTGCAGTGGATTAAACCAAAGCTACAAGATGCAGTGAATTGGAGAGAGACTACCTGAATAAGAAAAGAACTAAAAAGTCAAGACTCAGCATTTATTATTATTATTTTATACTATATAGTATTATTTTAAATATCATATTTTTAATATTCTATGTATTATGCATTTACCTCTTCTAGTATTATTAATATTTCTAATATGTATATTATGTACAAACTTTTAACATTATTAAATATACTTGTTTTTTTCCTATACGTGTACATTCATGATGTATTATTTATGGTTGTTTTTAAGCATTATATTGTTTCTAATGTTTATATATTATACACATTTTAATATCACATTATGCATGTATTTTTCAGACTACTAGGTTTATATTTTTTATATTACCATTATGTACATACTTTTTGACATAAATGTGTATATATGCATAGATTTTTAGTACTACACGATGTACATATACATATTATTATTATTATTATTATTATTATTATTATTATTAGTATATGTTTCATCATATATGTATACATCTGTATATTTTTAATAATATGTTAGGAATATCTTTTATTGTATATATTTTTTATTATACTATTTATATATACGTGTATATTTATATTTATATATATATATTTTGGTATTATGTTATTTATATATATATATCTTTTTTCTATATTATCTCTTATATCTTTTTAAATACTTATTACGTGTATATGTTTATGTTTTTCAATACTCTTATTATATTGTTTAATATCCTATGTATGGTTAATGTTTTGCAATTACTATGCTTATTATTTGCCATATTCACATTTTTTTCTTATTGTTTGTATATTTTGAATTTAATATATATTTAGATTGTATGACACTACAAAATATGTTATAAATTCTTATATCATTTTCAAAATACTTTTTCATGTTTTTTAAAATAAAGGTATGTACTGATTTTAACATTAAGGCATCGATTTCATCGCTTTGTAGGGTGAAATTCGTCGGCTCGTGTTAAAAAACGGGACTTCCTTCTAAACAAACCAAAAACATGAGATTTCTCATTTCTTTCAATCGAATCAAGATTAAATCTCAAATTGAACTCGTATTTTTGAAAATCAAGACAATACGAGTTTAATAAGATACCAATTTTGGGCGTCACGAGGGTGCTAATACCTTCCTCGTGCGTAACCGACTCCCGAACCCTATTTTTCTCTGAATTTTGACGTAGACCTAAACCCGGCCTTCTTTTATCCAAAAATGAATTTTTGTTAAAACGAGGTTTTATTAGGTGTCCGGTCACACGTAGAAAAAAAGATCGGTGGCGACTCCCCTTTTTAAATAAAATCAAAATTCGATTTTTCAAATTTTCAAATGATCGCCTCAATTAGCGACCGAAGCAAATTTTACGTCGCTACACCCCTTTTAAAACAAGTGCATACATTTTTAATAAATATAAAAACTTATTCTCGAGGATTCGAGATGTCACGTCCTAACGCATTGGATGTGATGTTTTGTTATCTCGAGATGAGATTTTTCTAAACCAAGGCAATGTTCTGTACTTAGGAATTCGAGAAATTGTGCCCTAACGTATTGGGTTTTATTTCCCTCGTTTACTCCAAGTATTCAAATATCCTTTCAAAATTAAATACATGAATTTCAAATAAAAGGCAAGTTTACCCTCAAAGGTCGAAATATCGTGTCCTAACGTATTGGATGTGCTATTTTACCTTAAGGCGAACCAGCCTTTGATTCACATTTCCAACTTATCCAAATATTTTTAAAGTGAATAAGGATCGTATTTTAAATTTTTTCAAATTTTCGAATCTCTGACTTTAAAGACGCTAATTAATCAACTAGGTACCAATTTTGGGCGTATCGAGGGTGCTAATCCTTCCTCGTGCGTAACCGACTCCAGAACTCATTTTTTTGATTCTCGCAGACCTAAATCGTTGTTTTGATAAATCAAATCGTTTATTAAAAACAACCCCTTTTTGAGGTGACCAATCACACCCTGACAAAAAAAGATTGGTGGCGACTCCCGTTTTCATTTTCATTTTCAAAATCCCAAGTCGACATCCGTTTTCATAAAAAATGGTCTCGACAATTGATAGAAAATAAACATGTTAAGTTGACAGAATTTAATAGAATTGGCAACAATGATAATGATTGCACAAGAATTTTTAAATTGGAAAGGTAGGCGGATTGTATTTTTAACTTTTAAAATACAAGGACTAAATTTTAAATTTTGGAAAGTACAGGGATTAATAGCAATTCTAACCAATTATTGTGAAAAAAATAAAATAATATATAGTAATTAAGAAAATATACTTTCTTAAGTTTTTTCAAATTTATTATGTGAAGAAAAATTTAGGAGAAATTTTGAAAATTCGCTTCTTTGTACGTATTTTTTATTTTTATTTTTATTTTTATTTTGAAAATATATATTATGTTTTTCCTATTTGAAATACATTTTTCATCATAAAAATTTATCAAGTTACACATGTTAAACCATGCTCTCTGGGCTTTTCTTCATCATCCAACTGTTTTTTCATTTCAACTTCCCTTTTCCTACTTTTTTATTTTCTTGCCTTATTCCGTCTTGCAATCATGAACTACACCGCTTGCTTTCATCTTCTTTTAGCTTTATTCATACCATGTTCTGTACTTTGCTTGGCTATAACAGCCAGGAATCTCAACTCCGATCAGTTTGCGCTTCTCGAGTTTAAGAATCACATTGCTAGTCCTCAAAATGTCTTGGATTGGTGTTTCTTGTGGCATCATCCATGGAAGAGTTATAGCTTTGAATCTTACAAGCATGAATCTTAGGGGTACTATCCCTCCACACCTTGGAAATCTTTCATTTCTACTCTCTCTCGACTTGAGTAGCAACCATTTCTATGGCCATCTCCCTAAAGAATTGGGCCAATTGCATCGTTTGAGGATCCTTCAATTAAGCTACAACCGTCTTAATGGGGAAATTCCATCATGGCTTGGGAACTTACAGAGAGTTCGAAGGCTAGAAATGAAAATTAATAACTTTACAGGCACAATCCCTGAAACACTTGTTAACATGTCTGATCTAGAGATCTTGAACGTGGGACTCAATCAATTATCTGGTCAGGTTCCATCTGCCATCTTCATGATTTCTTCTCTCAAGATTATTAGTCCCCTGAACAGCAGCCTATCAGGTAGTTTGCCTAATGATGTGTGTCAACATCTTCCCAAGCTTGAAGTGCTTTACTTGAGTTGGAATCGATTATCTGGTAACATTCCGTCAAGTATAAGCAAATGCAATAACCTTAAAAATTTGGCATTGTCCTGTAATCAATTTATAGGGATCATTCCAATGAGTATTGGAAATCTGACTCGACTTGAAGAATTATATTTGGGGTTTAATAATCTAGAAGGTACTGAATTGCTTTGGTTTCTTTAGTTTAAAGTATTTTTTTTTTAATTATAGAAGAGTTTGATTTGTAATAGATAACAAAAGGAAGAGCTTTTTATTTCATTCAAAGCAAAATAGTTAATTTGATGAAAAAAATATGTTGAAATATATTAAAATCTGACTTCTCCAAATTACTGTAGAACAGAAAAGAAAACTTCTTCGACTTATGCTAACAAAATAGGTAGTTTGACACCTTGATTTTTTTACTATGTGTGTAGGTCAAATTCCTGAGGAAATCGGTAATCTTCTTGGTTTGGAACTGCTTAATATTCAAGCAATTAAAGGCCTTGCAGGTTAGATTCGAACTTCGATCTTCAACATTTCTTCTCTGAAGACCATTGTTCTCTCCAGCAATAGCCTATCGGGTAGTTTGCCTAATGATATGTGTCAACATCTTCCCAAGCCTGAAGGGCTTTACTTGCATAGCAATGAATTATCTGGTAACATTCCGTCAAGTATGGACAAAGGCAACAACCTTAAAATGTTGGCATTGTCCGTGAATCAATTTACGGGGATCATTCCAAGAAGTGTTGGAAATCTGACACGACTTGAAGAATTATATTTGGGGTTAAATAACTTAGAATGTATTGAATTTTCTTTGTTTCTTTAATTTAAAGTATTTTTTTCATAAAAGAGTTTGATTTGTAATAGATAACAAAAGTAAGAGCATTTTATTTCATTAAGGCAAAATAGTTAATTTGATGGAAAAAAAAATATGCTTAAAGTATATTTCTATATGCTCCGAGAAATAGTTCTATATGACAACAAATTAGAAGGTATGTTATTCACTTTAATTTTTTCCAAACTCCAAAAATATTGTGTTGAATTTGTTTCTTCTATTTGGTCATATACTTTTATCATTTTAATTTGATAATAAACAATAAGATTTATATGAATTTATTTATTTTTAAATTTTTAATTTCCATTAAACTTAAGAAAGTAATTAATTTTTTATTGCATAAACTAATCTATTTTATAGAAGTAAAAAATATAAAAAAAATATTAGAAATACTTTGCGTGTGAAACAAAAATTGAAAAATACAATGTGGAAATATAATTCATTTTAAAAATTGAAACAACCATATATATATATATATATATATATGAAAAGGGATTGTATGAAACTGGGACACCATGTCATTTGTATTCATTTTCAATAATTTAATGTCATTTCAGCATTTTTCCCTGAAAAAAAAATCAAATCCAACATGATCTGCTAAAATTTAGGATGAAAATGATGAAATGACATTATATTATTACAAAATAATACAAATGACATAGTATCTCAGTTTCATATAATCATTTCTCACATTATACATTTATATACATAAATTATGATATTCCACATGATTTTACACATTTAATTTTTAAATAATGTTTTTTAATTAGTTCTTTATTCAAATGGCTAAACATAATTAAAATATTTTAATTTATTTAATAGTTCAAATATATTATTAAAATTTAAGCCATAATTAAAGCATATGTACCATATTTAATAAATAATATATTTTTATTTCATGTAATTTAAAAAAGCAATGTTATTCAAAATAATAAATAATAAATATAATTTATATTAATTATTTTTGTTAATTCAGAAATAGTATTAATAATTTTTTTTATCATCATAAAGCATATGTACAAAATGTAAAAAATAGTTTATTTTAAATTAAATTATTCATTATTTAATTTAATTTTTTACTTTTCTTAATAATCAGTAAATTGATCATAAAAATTTACTGATGACATATAATTAATATAAATATAATAGACTAGATTATATACATATATTATTTATAAAAAATTATATGTGAACTAGAAAGTTACTTGTTATATAAATCATTAAAATTTGTTATTTAAAACTAATTTTTTTTTTTTTTACTTTTTTGGTGAATGTGAACATCTATAATGTAATTTAAGTCTTTGATTAAATCGGTGTCCAGAGTTAACCAGGTACCAACTCGATTAGAGAAATTACAAAAATATCCTTTCGTATTTAAAATAAGTTCTATTATTTAAGGGTACTTAATCTTTTTTATTTAAAAGAACAAAAAAAAAAAATTATGGTGAGATTTGAACTCACATCAATACGTAAAACCTTAAATTTATCACTTAATCAAAATTTTTTAATTTTTTATGCACAGTTTATTACAAATGGTTTTTTTTATTTTTATTATTTAATACAAATCATAAGTGACTAATTACTATTCAAAACTTCTTATTATGTGTCATTTTTAAGATTGATTTAATTGCATTTTTCCATGTGAAAATTTTATTCTTATTTGATTTGGAGTTTTACAATTTTTCTTTTAAAAATGTATTTGTGTATTATATATATCGAGAATTTGGTATTTGAATGAATATATATATATACTAAAAGATGCAACTTTTGCAGGTACCTTGCCACCCATGATCGAGGCTCCAAAGCTGAATGTTCTTTTGTTGCGTCGAAATAAACTTCGCGGAAACATTCCTAACTCTATCTTAAATGCTTCCATGCTTAAGCTTCTAGACTGGGGAGAAAACTTCTTCTCTGGCCCCATTCCTGAAACGTTTGGTAACTTAAGACACCTTGAATGGCTCCGAATAACAAACAGCTATTTGACCATAGGATCTACTATAAATCATGAGTGGACTTTTCTTTCATCTTTGACAAATTGCAAGAATTTGACAAGAATAGATATTTCAGAAAATCCTTTGAATGGCACTCTTCCTACTAATATTGGGAACCTTTCAGCATCCCTTATATATTTTTACGCTATTGATTGTCAGCTTAAAGGCAATATTCCAATGGAAATAGGTAACTTAAGCAGCCTATTGCTTTTACAACTTGACCATAATAAATTAAGTGGATTTATTCCGGCATCAATTGGAGGAATGAGAAATCTCCAAGGTCTAGATCTTTCCTCTAATAAATTAGAAGGACCTATCTTAGAAAGCCTCTGTGGTTTGGAGAGACTATACGGGATGTCTTTAGGGTTGAATAAGCTGCATGGATCCATACCCTCTTGTTTGGGTAATATTACTTCTTTAAGATATCTTTATTTAAATTCCAACAAATTGAGTTCTGCAATACCATCAACTTTGTGTAAACTTAAAGATATATTAGAAGTAGATTTATCATCAAATTACCTTAACAATTCACATGCTCTTAATGTTGGAGATTTGAGGAGTCTACTGAAACTAAATTTATCAAGGAATCTTTTCATAGGAGATATCTTGTCCACATTTGGGGGTCTTCAAACTTTGGTTTTATTAGATTTATCAAATAATATACTACACGGTCATATCCCCGAATCATTTGGTGGTTTGATTAGTTTGACATTTTTAGATTTGTGCAATAACAATCTCTTTGGAGTCATTCCCAAATCTTTAGAAAAACTTTTATATCTAAAGTATTTTAACATGTCTTTCAATAAACTTGAAGGGGAAATTCCCACTAAAGGATGTTTTTCAAACTTTCTGAGCACGTCATTCATGAAGAATTATGCACTTTGTGGTCCACCAAGATTGCTAGTCCCACCTTGCAAAAATGACATCCGCAAAAATTCTAAGATGGTTGTATTGCATGGTATAAGTTACGGTTTACCAATAATTTGTATTGTCATGGTACTACTAGTCTTAGTTATTATGTGTAGAAGATACCAAATTAGGAGTACAACTCTACCAATTACGGATGATTCACTATGTTTGGGAACATGGAGAAGAATTTCACATGCGGAACTTTTACGGGCAACTAGTGGATTTGAGGAGCACAATATGCTTGGTTCAGGAAGTTTTGGATATGTATATAAAGGGAGGCTTTCAGATGGAATGGAAGTTGCAATAAAAGTTTTCAATTTGCAAATAGAAGGAGCATTTAGGAGTTTTGACATTGAATGTGAAGCTATGTGTAACATAGTTCATCGTAATCTTGTCAAGGTCATTACTTGCTGCTCCAATGTTGACTTCAAAGCCTTGGTGCTTGATTTCATGTCTAATGGAAATCTTGAGAAATGGTTACATTCAAACAGTTGTTAACATAATGGTAGATGTTGCGGCTGCTCTAGAATATCTCCACACTGGACATCCTACACCTATAATTCATTGTGACCTAAAACCAAGCAATATTCTACTAGATGAAGACATGGTTGCTCATGTGGGAGATTTTGGCATTGCAAAATTGTTGGGAGAAGGTGATGTAGTGAAGCAAACCATGACTCTTGCAACTATTGGTTATATGGCACCAGGTGATTTTTTGAGTTTTTTTAATGATTATTTTTCGTGTATGTCTATATATAGTGATAAACATATTAGAAATAATTCAGGATTACTTATGCTTGAAATGCAGAATTTGGATCAACAGGAATTGTTTCTATAAATTGTGACATCTATAGTTATGGAATTGTCCTAATAGAAACTTTCACTGGAAAAAAGCCAACAGATGAAATTTTTGGTGATGAAATGACCATAAGGCATTGGGTGAAAAGATTATTATCTGAAGGAATGATAGACATTGTGGGTACTGATTTATTAAGAAGAGAGGATGAGAATTTTGTTATTAAAGCAAATTGTATTTCTTCTATCATGGAGTTAGTTTTGGATTGTTCAGCTGAGTTGCCAGAAGAAAGAAAAGATATGAAGGATGTTGTGGTTGAGCTAAAGAAGATCAAACAAAGGTTTCTAAACATCATCGAACGATGAGTATTCTTCTGGTTATTAACTTACTCTTGGTAATGTGTTTAACTCCATATTTAATTTAATTTTTTTATTTTAACCATATATATATATATAAAAGATTCATCCTCGATGTATCATGTTCTATATATAATACGTAAACTCTTTGCTCACTCATTTGCCCTTATGTACTAGGATCTCTTTGCAAGTCTCTCAACAGTAGAACTAGTAGCAGAAGCAGACCTTTCCAACAATTTCACTCTATGATAGCATTGGGGGATTAAGTTATTTCTATGTGTTAGACTGATTATTTGTCTACTTAGTTGCTTGTGTTAGTTAATTTTTATGTTCTTTTATCTTTTCTTGGGATTTCAACATTTTTGTACTTCTATATTTGGATTTTTCCTTGCTTTCTTTTCTGTAAAATGTGTTTTTACTTTTGTATCAAATAGGAGTTTTAAGGTATGCATTTCAATTTCATTTACTTGTTAAATTATTTTTTATCTTGTCATTGGCGTTAAAAGTTTTCCAGGTATCAAACCCCAGAAGGTGAGTTAAAGCAATTGTATCGTATTGTAACATAGCTGACAAGTCAAAGGCGGCATGCTAAGGACAATGTAAAGATATTCTATACTGAATTTGATCTATTAAAATGTAATTTTGTTAAACTAAGGATGTTTGAATTTCCTACCAATAGGAGTTGTTGATCTGTTAATGCACTTCATATTGTTTCTGTATCAGAGAGGCCTCCTAAAACCTGTCCATGGGCTCCATGCTGAGCCTTGTAACATTTGAAGCATTGCTTGGTAGAGAAGCCTAAATGATGAGGAAGCTGGTTTACTTTTAGTCAAGTATAAGGTTTGTTATGTTTGACTGCAATTTAAGAAATTTATGTAATCATTTGATGAATTGAAGAAAGCTTATATCTTTGGAGGTGTTCTCAAAGTTTCTATCTAATCTTCTTTAATTGTTTAATGTAGAAACAAATAGATCACAGTGGTCTTGATTGAGCTTCTTTGCCTCTTCAGGTTTGTTCCTTTCAGTTAATGTGTGTTCAGCATTTGTTTTAATAATTAGAGTTGTTTCATCTAAATCACCGTGTGCTAAAATGAAAATTATGTTTTTAGGTGCCAATTTTACAATCTAATCCAACTATGCTTTTACTTGCAAATAACCAGTGCTTAATCAAGGGGAAAACAGGGAGATTAATAAGAAGAATGGAACCCATCATTCCTTATTGTCAATGGGGCTATCAAATTTCCACAAATTTTGCTACTTTTCTAATGTCAGAGAGCCATGTTACCAATAGTATTGCATGAATATTTCCAAGAAATGCTGAATATAGTGGAAGAAGTGCAATGGTCTGAGAAGCCTTGGCAAGTTCATCCAATGGTCAACTTAATCTGTACTGAAGCTGGAAGTCTTGAAGATACACAGTTCATTGTCAAAGCAAATTGGCTATGGAGTTGGCTTTTAATTGTAAAAAAATGAAGGATGCTCAAAAAATTCTTACTTGTAAAACTGTTCTCGTCACATTTTTACGGTTAGAAATCATTACTTCTCCATTGGTAATACAGTTTAAGAATTAGTGGAGATTTCATATTCATAATATAATCATTTTAGCATTTAGTTTCACTTCGTAATCTATCTGATATGGAATTAAATTTTCAACATTTAAGTTTTGCTTTCTAGAGTGTAACAAAAATTGAAAGAATGGAAGATTAAACGGGCAGAAAATTTCATAGTTGTGTTTCGTAGGAAAAATAGAAAAATGAAAATAAAAATTATGTTTTTCATCCTTCTAGTTTTCTATTTTCAATTATCATTCCAGTTCCATTCATTGCTTAGTAGAGTTAAAAAAATGAAAGGAAAGAAAATAAATTATTTAAAAAATGCATACTTTTAAACTAACATACACATATTTCTCATTTTCTCTCATCTCATCTTTCCAATTTGGAATGATTCATTTTTATTCATTGGAATGGAAAATGATCATTTCTCCTATCTTCTTTCCTCACACATTCTTTTCAATTAAGCACACTCAAAATATATTTTATTTTCACTTTTTCACTCCTTCCTCCCGTCCCTCCACTTTCCATGTAATGTCCCAAATTTCGTATACATGATTTGTTAAATTTTGTCATTAGAAAGTGTCTGTTTCAATGGTGAAGTGTCTTAATTGTGAGTTTGAGGTCTTGGGTTTAAGTTGCACTTCTTTAGGAAAATTCAATTATTTTTGTTCCTAAGTCTATCTCAGTTTATCAGGCTTAAATATTATTATCCTTAAATTTATGGCAAGAATAAATTTGCTGGTTTAGTAGTTAAGTTCTTGAGTACTTTTTGGTCATGTATTCAAGCTTCCATGCAAGCAAGTGAAATATTTTTATGCTTTCTGTTGTTCAAGTGGATAAGTTTTGATTAAATTCAAATTCTTGAAAAGGATCTGGGTAATTATCTAAGTTTGGTGAGTAGTTATCAAGATATTTATTTTATTTTATTGTTTTTTTAAATGGTGGGGAATTGATTGATTAAAATAATTTCAATTCCCAATTTTTGCTCCCATTTGTTTTCATGTTCTCCATTTTTTTCTTTCCCCTTTCTGGTTCTATTTTGATTTTTTTTCTTTATTCCTTTCTTTTCTTTCACGTGGATTTTAGTAGAGAAGGACCTTAATTTTCGTTTCTTTTTCTTGCTCTTATTCTTTTCTCAGTCTTTTGTTCATTCTTGAATGTTGTTCTTTATGCCTTTCCAAATCGGTGGTGGTTACTCTGCTATGTTGAGTGTAATTTGATTCGTGCGTAAGTATTGCCTACTTCTCTTCTATTATGGAATCTTACCTTCGTTAGCTTCGATTATTTTGAGTTCTAGTTGGTGTGATTTTTTGATGTTAATCAATTGTTTTGGTTTTAGGTGTAGTTCACAAGGCGATTAGTTACTCGATGACTTAGAATCGTTAGTTGGACTACTTTTTCTTGAAGGTAAGAGTCAAAGTTGGAGATCTGGACTGAATTTCATCATTAACTTTGTTATTGGTAATATTGATTTTGAAAATCGGGTTTGAGAAAAATTGTCTCAATTGGTAAATTTTGTACTTTTTGACTGTTCTGGTTTGTTTTTTAGGTTTTTATTTTCAATTTACACAAAATGTCGTTAAAATATTTTATCGATAAAAATCATTTTTATTTCCTACAAAAGTAATGAATTTCAAGATGTCGAAACCATTTTTTGAAAAACGGTGGTCGACTTGGATTTTGAAAATGTAAAAAAAAAAAGGGAGTCACCACCAATCTTTTTTGTCAAGGTGTGATCGGGTCACCTCGAAAAGGGGTTGTTTTTTAATAAACAATTTGATTTATCAAAACAACGATTTTGGTTCGTGAAAATTAGAAAGATGGGTTCAGGAGTCGGTCACGCACGAGGAAGGATTAGCACCCTCGATACGCCCAAAATTGGTACCTAGTTGATTAATTAATGTGTTAGTGTCGAATATTCGAAGACTTGAAAGAAATTTAAAATATGATCCGTCCTTTTAGCAAAAAATGTTTGAATGAATTGAAACGAATGTTAAAGACCTTCTCGTCTCGAAGTAATAAAATGTCATATCCAGTAAGTTAGGACACAACATCTTGAACCTTTGAGAACGAGCCTGCCTTTTAGGACACAACATCTTGAACCTTTGAGAACGAGCTTGCCTTTTATTTGAGAATCATGTATTTTAATTTTAAAAGGGTATTTGGTTATTTTGGTTATACGAGAAAAATCGAAACCCAGTAAGTTAGGGTACGGTTTCTCAAACTTCCTAATACCGAATATTGCCTTTATTTGCAAAAAGGATCTTATTTAGAAGTAACAAGGTGCCATGTCCAGTAAGTTAAGGCACAACACCTCGAGTCTCCGAGAATAAGCATTCGATTCAAAAACTCGTATTGCGATTTTAAAAGAATATTCCGCTATTTAGATTAAATGAGAAAAACCGAAGCCTAGTAAGCTAGGGCATGATTATCTTGAATCTTAAAACACGGAGTATTGCTTAAAAAACGTAATTTTATATAATGAGTGAAGGTTAATGCAACACAAGTTCGCAGTCTAAATATGCAAAACAGAATAAATAAGACGATAAAAATAGCAATAAAGAGTGCACAAAATTAACATAAAATAATAAGAAGAGATGCAATAGTAAATATAGTCATAATGTTACAATAATATGAATAGATAAAAGATGTGTTAATTATAATAGTAATAAAAAGAACAATAAAATAATAAAGAATGAAAATAGTGATAGCAATAAAATAATAATAATAATGACAATAACAATAAACATAATAGTAAAATAAAAAATATAATATTAAGAGTAATATTAAACAATTATTAAATATAATATAATAATAGTAATAATAATAATAACAATAATAATAATAAACATAATACACATAATAATATAAAGATGATGATGATAATAATAATAATAATAATAATAATAATAATAATAATAGTCCATTACAAAAAGAATAAAAAATAACACCATAAAAAACAATAGGAACAAAAATATGATAACATTAGTTGTAGTAATAAAAGATAATAATGCTAATAATAATAACAATAATAATAGTAATAATAATAATAATGCAATTAATTAATAAAATTTCAAAATACCAAAAAAAAAAGATTAAATCGAAAATAAAACAGAAAGTTCGGGGCAATTTTAAAAATAAATAAAAAGAAAAGGACCGATTTCAACGCGCATAAACAGTGAAGGGATTAAAAATGCAATAAACCCCTCCTGCCAAAACGCACAGCAGCATGGGAGACTAAATTGAAAAGCGCGATAAATCATAGGGCCCAATTGCAAAATAAATGAAACTTGATTGTAAAGAAATAAAAAAGCGGAAGGGCTAAAAGTGAAATTAGCCCTTCCGTTCAAAAACACGCGGATCCTAGTTGGAGCGGGTCGGATCTCGGGTCAGGTCATCAAAACGACGTCGTTTTTGGGTTTGGGCCATGGCACAAAAACGGTGCCATTTTGATAAGCTATAAAAGCCAAGTTTTCTTTAAAAAAAAAATTCATTTTTAGGTGCTTAAGGAAAAAAAAGGCTTGAAAGCTCTCCATTATCTCCGGATGAGCCCCGAGTCCGGTCATCGGCCGGTCACCAGACCACCGTATGCCATCGTCAGAGCCGCCGTGCACAGCGGCCGGAGGGTCAAAAGGTAATTTTTTTTAAAATTTTTTTATTTTCTAATAATATATATGAATATATATGTATCTAACGTAAAACAGTAAAAAGAAAAGAGGAAGAGATTCGAAAAGAAAATGAACGGATGCAATCACCTCTTTCGTTTCTGTTTTGATTCTTGTTTTTGGTTACCCTAACTGTTTTGGTGCTTTTTTTTGTCTTTGAGTATTTCGAAATCACTTGTTGTTGTGTTTAGAAATCAGGTGTTTGTATTTATCTCAACTGCCGAATCGTTACAATATTTTTTCATTCGGCTTATATAGCCATTTTTATATGGTTTTTTATTATTTGTTGTCACTTCAACTGCAGGTGCAAGTGGGCGGTGGTTAGTGGTGTGCTGCAGGCGTTGCCAGTGGAGCAGGTGCTGCCAGACCTTAGGTGCGGCGCCGAAAATTTTAGGGGTTAGGGTTAGCTATTTTTTTTATTTTTCCGTTTTAGGCTTAGGTTTGGGCTAGGTTAAGTTTAATTTAGGTTTGGGACTATTTGTTTTGGGTTGTTTAGGTTTATTGGGGTGTTAGGCTAGGTAGGTTTTGGGTTATTTTATTTTTTTTGGTTCAAGGCCTGGGCGGAATTGGGCTTGTACAGCTGCCCCTCTTTACTCGTTGTTGTGTAACAAGAACACAACAAAGACTTCTAAGAAAGACCAATTTTGCCCGGTCTTGCTGAGTCTTGACCTCTTTTGTTAATTTTCTTTTCAAATAGCCTCGTTCTGCTCCACTGCATCTTATTGCCTTGATCATTCCATCGCGGGTTCAGAGAGACAAAACTTGTAACTTTAATCTGCTCTACTGCAACTTTAAGAAGGCAAGATTTGTTATGTTCGATCTGCTCCACTACAACTTCAAGAAGGCAAAATCTGTGTCTTCGATCTGCTTCACTGCAACTTCAGGAAGGCAAAATCTGTGTCTTTCGATTAGCTCCACTGCAACTTCAGGGAGGCAAAATCTGTGTCTTCAATCTGCTTCACTGCAACTTCAGAAAGGCAAAATCTGTGTCTTTCGATTAGCTCCACTGCAACTTCAGGGAGGCAAAATCTGTGTCTTCAATTTGCTTCACTGCAACTTTAAGAAGGCAAAATCTATGTCTTTCAATTAGCTCCACTAGAACTTCAGGAAGGCAAAATCTGTGTTTTCTATATGTCTTACTACATCGTCCTCTAGAGGACACAACCTGTAGAGTGGATCTGTGCTTATGTCAAATGATTAGGATGCCATGATCGATATGAGTCAAATGCTCCTATTAGAAGAATATGAATGATATTTGTATGAATGTAACTTCATTGATTTGTTACACCATTTGGGTAGCATGACCTATGAAATTCATTTTATGGGTCAATTTATGTTAGGATGCCATGATCAAAATGAATCAAATGCTTCCAACTAGATGCATATGGGTGCATGAATGTGGGATGAGAACGATTCTTTTTCTTAGTTTTTCATTGCTCGCTGTTCATCAAGATTCTACCGCTGATGTATTACCATGACTTCTTGTTCAATTGGTATTTCTGACAGAAAATCTAAAAAGGTAGTCTCAATTTAGACTCCTCTTTTTGTTTTTTCAACCCTTGGGCTTGGTGAGCTCTAAACAGTAGTCTTACTTTGGACTTTTGTAATGTTTAGAAACTTTCCAGAATAATATGCAGAACTTTTTTTATGAAGGTATTATTAGTCTTTTAATCGTTATTTCCATGTAAAATGCTTAAAAGACAAAAATGATAGATAAAACTGGAATTTATCGAGAATAGAACTCTAAATTAGGATTTAATCAAAGAAGGCAAACATTGCTGGAGTACAAAATAAGTGAAAAGAAAAACAAGTGCCTCAGATATCGTAGCCTGAGCTTCTCTATTCAATCTTTTTGAAGATCATTTTAAGCTGAATAAGTGTTAAGAGATCCGCAGTATTTTGTAGATGTCTCAAGATGTAATCAATTTTGAGAGGACAACATTATCACATACCCCTTTTTTTGTCAAAATTTGAGTCGTCCTTTCGGGTTTTTGACCCAAAACCCTTTTGGTCTCGAAGTGCCCTTTGTGGGTTTCGCCTTGGCCTCTCCTTTTCTTTTTATTCTTAGAAAGTCTTAAGGCGCCCTTTGTGGGTTTTCGCCTTGGCCTTTCTCTCTTTCAGGTAAAATATTTCTTGATCAAATCTGAATTGACGGGATTAGGCAAGTTTTTAACATCTATCTCGGCCAAAATCAATGCTCCCCCAAAAAGGCTTTCTTTACCACGTAAGGTCCTTCCCAGTTCGGCATCCATTTCCCTCTAAAATCCTTTTGTATAGAAAGGATCTTTTTCAACACTAGGTCTCCCTCATGGAATTCTCTTGGGCAAACCTTTTTGTTGTAAACTCACATCATCCGTTTTTGGTATATTTGACCATGCTGGATGGTTTTCAACCTTTTCTCTTCGATCAAGTTTAACTGGTCATATTGAGATTGGATCCATTCTGCTTCTTTCAACTGTAGTTCGGACAATACTCGAAGGGAAGGGATTTTGACTTCGATAGGTAAAACTGCCTCCATTCCATAAACCAATGAGAACGAAGTTGCCCCAGTAAAGGTTCTGACTGACGTTCGGTAGGCCAAGAGGGCAAATGGTAACTTTTCGTGCCAATCCTTGTAAGTCTCAGTCATCTTCCCCACTATTCTCTTGATATTCTTATTAGCCACTTCGACTGCACCATTCATTTTTGGGCAATATGGTGACGAGTCGTGGTGTTTAATTTTGAACTGGCTGCAAACCTCTGCTACTGTGCTATTGTTCAAATTCAATGCATTGTCAGATATGATCCTTTTGGGAATTCCATACCGACATATGATTTCTTTTTTTAAGAATTTACTAACTGTTGACTTTGTCACATTAGCATATGAAGCGGCCTCTACCCACTTAGTGAAGTAGTCAATCACCACAAAGATGAACTGATACCCGTTAGAAGCTTTTGGCGAGATTGGTCCAACGACTTCCATGCCCCACATGGAGAAAGGCCATGGGGAAGTCATAATATGTAGAGGTGAGGGAGGTACATGAATCTTGTCCCCATAAATTTGGCACTTATGACATTTCCATCGATGCAATCTCCTTTCATGGTAGACCAATAATACCTGAATCTCATGATTTGCCTGGTCATTGTGAAACCATTGGCATGTGTTCCATAGACACCCTCATGAACTTCTTCTAGGATTTTCTTAGCCTCGGCAGCATCCACGCACCTTAACAGTACTTGATCCTTTCTTCTTTTGTATAAGATCTCTTCATCTAAGATATAATCACAGGCTAGTCTTCTTAACGTCCTTTTATCATTCTCAGTTGCTTGATCAGGCTATTCACGATTCTTCACATATTGCAGTATATTATGGTACCATGAGTGATCATTTTCTCTTCTTCTTTGATGTTGTAGTAGTAAGCTGGGGCTTCATAAACACTCATTTTGATAGGTTTCAAATCTTCATATTTATTTACCCTAACCATGGAAGCCAAAGTGGCCAGTGCATCTGCCATCTGATTTTCGTCTCTCAACAGATAAACAAAAGTGATACTATCGATCTCCTTAATCAATTCTAGGGCCAGTCTTTTATAGTCGATCAGCTTGGGATCTCTTGTCTCTTATTCCCTTTTGAGTTGATAGATTACCAGTACAGAATCCCCATATACTTCCAGTACCTTAATCTTGCGTTCTATAGCGGCACGGATACCCATGATACAAGCTTCGTATTCTACCATATTATTTGTGCAATCGAAATCCAATTTACAAGTAAATGGATAATGATCTCCATTTTGGGATACCAGGACTACCCCAATTCCATTACCAACAACATTTTATGCACTGTCGAAGTTCAGTTTCCAAGGACGATCTTCTGGGATACCTTCTTCGATTGTTGCCACATACATTAGATCTTCATTAGGGAAATCAAAATTCAATGGCTCGTAATCTTCTAGAGCTCTACTGGCTAGAAAATCTACTATTGCGCTCCCTTTCACCGCCTTTTGGTTCACATAAACTATGTCAAATTTAGAGAGCAGAATTTGCCATCTGGCCATCCTTTCATTCAAAGCAGTCGAATCCATCATATTTTAGAGGGTCTAGCTTCGAGATTAGCCAAGTCATATGGTACAACATATACTGTCTCAATCTTCGAGTTGTCCAGATTAAGGCACAATACACTTTCTCAATTGGCGAGTACCTTGTTTCACACTCAGTGAACTTTTTACTGAGGTAGTATATTGCCCTTTCTTTCCTTCCTTATTCATCATGTTGGCCGAGTACACACCCAATGGAATTCTCGAATACCGCCAAGTACAGTATCAATGGTTTATTTGGGCTGGGTGGCACTAATACTGGGGAATTGGACAAGTATTCTTTGACCTTGACGAAAGTCTTTTGACATTCTTCATCCCATACACCCGGGTTATGCTTATTAAGGAAGTGAAATATAGGGTCGCATTTTTCAGTTAACTGTGAAATGAAACGAGCGATATAATTCAATCTTCCTAAAAAACCTCGAACCTCTTTTTGGGTATGTGGTGAATGAAGCTCTTGTATGGCTTTGACTTTGTTCGGGTCAATCTTGATTCCTTTTTCACTGACCACAAATCCTAACAGCTTTCCAGATCTGGCTCCAAAAGTACACTTTGAGGGATTGAGCTTTAACTGGAATTTTTTCAACCTCAAAAACAATTTTCTTAGGACCTGCACATGCTCTTTTTCTGTTTGGGATTTAGCGATCATGTCATGAACTTAGACTTCAATTTCTTGCTGCATCATATCATGGAATAGGGTCACCATGGCCCTTTGATATGTTGCCCCAGCATTTTTCAATCTAAATGACATTACCTTATAACAGAATGTACCCCACGCCGTTATAAATATGGTCTTTTCCATATCTTTAGGGTGCACTTAATTTGGTTATATCTGGAGAAGCCATCCATTAAGGAGAACAACGAGTGTCCTGCTATGTTATCCACTAAGGTATCAATATGTGGTAGTGGGAAATTATCTTTTGGGCTGGCCTTATTCAAATCCCTATAGTCTACACACATCCGTACCTTTCCATCTTTCTTAGGGACTGGGACAATATTGGCAACCCATTCTGAATACTTAACCACTTTTAAGAATCCTACGTCAAATTGTTTCTTAACTTCTTCCCTTATTTTTAGCAAAACGTCGGGCCTCATTCTTCGGAGCTTCTGTTGAACGGGCGTGCATTCCTCTCTTATGGGGAGTCGATGCACCACGATGTCAGTACTTAACCCAAGCATGTCTTGATATGACTAGGCGAAGACATCTTTGAATTCTTGGAGTAATTCAACGAGGTCCCGCTTTGTCTCTACAGTAATACAAGCTCTAATTTTCACCTATTTTCCTTCTTCTAAGATCACGACTTCTATCGGTTCTTTGTGAGGTAGAATTTGTTTCTCATCTTGCTCAACCATCCTTAATACTTCAAGAGATAAGTCACAATCTCGGTCCTCTTCCAAATCCTGAGAATCTTTCATACCCATGTTCTGCTCGAAAGGATATTCTGAGTCGTTGATAGCGCCGCTCAGATCATTGATATTTGAAGACCTGTTATGGGGATGAAGGAGGGTCCAAGAATCTAAACATAATTATTTACATAGTATGATTATATATGAAGAATGAAAGAATATTTAAAAGAATATTTAAAAGAATATCAAAAGAATGAAATAATTATGATGGTGAGTGAAGTAGAAAGAATAGAAGAAGGCTTGTTTAAAAGGTAGCAGAAATGCATTTTATTGAAAATAACAATATTAAGACATGAGCCTGATTCACAAAAGAGATTCTTATCGCTTCTAGGCTTAAAGCAACAAGTTTGTTCTGAGTATTACTTTGAATAAGCTCTAAAGACTACAGGAACTTCCTCTGCAGTCTAGTTGTTTAGAACGTTGCCAGGCTCATAAGGGCAGATGCCCGACCAGTTTCCCTCTTCAGTTTCTCCTTTGGATATGGCATTGATGTATATGCTTCCCATCATTTCCTCAACAGTTCCTTTTCTTGTCACATTTCGGTCAAGGTAAATGATCCTTCCTGACACGAATGTCTTGGGTACGTGGGGAAAGGTCATTGGCTCCCATTTGACCTTGGTCCTACTCAATCGAGCTATTTTCCTTTCTTACTTTTTCTCCCACTCTTTCTTCATTTGCTTTGCATCTGGCTTATATCCTAAGCCAAAACGATCCTATTTTTCGACCAAGGTTGGTACCTCTACCTTTCTATGTAGGTATTTCCTGAGCCCCTTTCCAGGTAACGCCCCTTTTCCAACAGTCAACTGTAAGCTCATCCTCGTAGTTGAAGATATTTTGGGCATTGATACCTTATTTTCCCTCACCGACGAATGTTGCGTTTACAAATTCTAGTGACCGAAAGGAATATTCTACTGTTTCATCATCAGCCTCTATATACAGCGCATTACTGGCAACGAATGCAATAATGTCTTTTTTCGCATTTATCGTTACTAATCGTCCCTCTGTTATCAGCTTTAATTTCTGGTGCAGTGATAATGGTACTGCCCTAGCTGAATGAATCCAAGGCCTCCCTAATAGGCAATTGTAAGAAGGCTTAATGTCCATTACCAGGAAGTCTATTTCGTACGTGTTTAGACCGATCTGAAGAGGTATCTCAATCCTTCCCATCACCTTTCTTTTAGTACTGTCAAATTCTTTCACTATATTTTGACATGTTTTCATATGAGAGTTTTCCCCAGGTAACCTATTTAGCGTAGACAAAGGCAAGACATTCATGCGGATCCATTGTCTATCAGTACTCCTAGTAACTTATACCCCTTACAGCGAGTGGTAATATGGATAGCTTTCGTAGATCCCATTCCCCTCGGTAGTATCTCGTCATCGTTGAAAAAGATAAAATTATCAGCACTTATGTTGTTGACCAGACGGTCCAGCTTATTTACAGAGATATCATTAGCAACGTAGGTTTCATTTAATACTTTCATCAGTGCATTACGATGTGTTTTAGAGCTTTAGAGTAAGGACAGAATTGATATGCAAGTTGGTTGCTTGCGTAGTTGTTCAACGACACTATACTCGTTGTGTTTTAGAAATTTCAAAAATTCCTTTGCTTCTTTCTCAACCACCAGTTCATTAATAGGTGATTCTGGTCTGGTCGGCTTCTCTTTCTACTATTCAATAGCCAAGGATTTTTCTTTAACTAGTTCATCCTTTATGTTTGGGGTATAGCATCTTCCACTTTGTGTATAAAAACCTACGTCTTAACCCTCTTCTGCATTGCTAATTGGGCTGTCCTTTCCCGAAATCGTTACATTGCAGTTATAGTTCCAAGGTACCCTTTTGCTATCTTTGTAAGAAAAAGCAACAGGTCTCTAGATTATGACTCTTGGTGCAATTTGAGTTCCAGCTTCATTGCCTCTTGGTTGAGATATGATAATCACTGGGTGATTGGCCCTACCAAACTTCTCTGTCGACTTTTTTCTGAAGAGCACACATCCTCTTCTTCTAGGCTTTCGGTGTACTGAAAGAATTCTAACTCATTGTTGTCTATCAGACCTTATACTAAGGCTCTGAATTCGTTGTAATTCTGAATCTTATTACCCTCCTCCTCGTGGAACTCATAATAGTTTCTTACTCCTATAATCTTCTTCTTTAAACCTTGCGTGATTAATCCTCTGTATCCTATTTCTTCCGAAACTTCCTTCAATGGGGTTTTTACCTCCGCTATATTCATCTTGATTCTTTTCCCTGCGTTTTCAATTATCGCATTTACCCCCTGTCAGCGTGGTTGGGTAATGGATTTTCTGTTCCAGCTGGATCATCAAATTTCATGACGCCTAGTCTAATGAGCCTTTTGACTGCCTTCTTGAAAGTAATACAATTTTCTATCGAATGACCCACGGCTCCCATGTGGTATTCGCAGTGGGTGCTTGCATCATACCATTTGGGATACGGGGGCCGCAACGGCTCCGAGTAAAAAGGGGAAACCACATGTGCATCAAATAGATTCTGATATAACTCCTTATACGTCACTGGTATTGGTGTAAATTGGAGTTTGTCGGTATTTTGCTTCGTGCCCGATTCCTGCCTTGATGAACTTTGATGATTAGTAGGCATTGCTCTTGGCTGACTAATAGTAATCAGTTTTGAGCATCCTTTGTTATAGGTGCTTGTGTTATTCACTTCATTTTCCCTTTTTCTTGGAGTTGTCCTTTTGATACCTTCTCCCGCGTCTATTTTTCCACTTTTTACTTCATTTTCGATCATTTCTCTGGCCATCACTATGTCTGAAAAGCTCTTTGTTGTGCTTCCAAGCATGTGAATGATAAATGGAGCCTTTAGTGTATTAATGAAGAGCATCGTGGTCTCTTTTTCCAAGAGTGGTGGTTGGACCTGTACAGCCACCTCCCTCCACCTTTGCACGTACTGCCTGAAACTCTTATTTGGCTTCTTTTCCGTATTCTACAGGGTGATTCTATCAGGAGTCATGTCTGTTACGTGACTGTACTACTTCATGAATGCTTGGGCTAAATCTCTTCATGAGTTGATCTTAACTCGACTCAACTGATTATACCACTTGGCTGCAGCTCCCACCAAGCTATCTTGGAAACAATGGATCAACAGCTGATCATTATTGATGTACCCAGTCATCCTCCTACAGCGTATAGTAATATGAGCTTCAAGGCAGCTCGCTCCATTATATTTCTCAAATTCGGGCATCTTAACCTTGTATGGGAGCACCAAATCCGGGACCAAGCTTAAATCTTTGGCATCAATTCCATAACAACCATCAGCATTTTCTATCGCCTTAAACTTCTCCTCCAGCCACTTACATATATCTTCTAGCTGTTTTGGTAATTCTATCTTCGATTTCTATCCTTCTGCCATTTCATCTGGATCGGGGACAGTAGGGTGAGTTAGGTTATTCCCGGGGTTAGAGCCTGACTCGGTTTGAAAGTTTGTGGGTCCTGAGACGCCCGTTTGAAATTTTTGGAGCCTGATCGTGACAGATGGCCTTTGTAAAATCGCTTCGGGTTGTGTGTGTACATGTGGTGGAGTAAACCTAGGGGGATATTGAGGGCTTTCAGTATTCTCCTCCTCATTAACCATGGAGCTCTTTCCTTTATCTGCAAGCCCACTCAACAGCTGAGTCATTTGAGTCATTTGAGTCATCATGCTTATTTGAGACTCCATCATTTTGTCCATCATGTCTTGTTGGATTTTAGCTAGCTGCTCTTGCATTTGTACTTGCATCTGTTCTTGTATCTCTTTCTACATTTGTTCCAACATTTCTAGTCTTTTATCTATTGCTTTAGTCTTTCTTCGTGTATCATAAGAATGCGTATTTAGGGGATTTTTGTCGGTTTCCAGGTTACTGAAATAATTTTTCTTTATTAGAGTCTTTTCATGAAATTTAATGCGCATAACATGAATGCGATGCAAATGCATGAAATGAATGTAAAAAGGCATCGATTCTAATTCAGTTCCATTTAGAAAACTGTACTAGAAAGCAAATATCTTTACATAAAATGGATTACAAACACCGCTTTGCCCTAATGCTCAGATTTTTAACTTTCCTAAGCAACGAAGCTAATTCCTGGCCCCTATCTGATTCCAGCTCATACTTCATACTTAGCACTTCTGCTTGAACTGCCAACATTGTAGGTGATTAGCTACCTCCCGAATCTGTGCCACAGCTTTGCCTATAATATAATCTCGGCTCTTGACTTAGTTCTGAGAGTGATGAAGCTATTCCTTCGAGCGCTCCTCATTTGCTTCAAGAAGCTCTACCCAAAGCTCACAATTTCGTAAAGTAGACTCTAGCTCCTCTATTCTTTCCTTTATTTTTTTCAATCTTTGCTCAAACTGGCTCTCAACTCAACCTTCGAATTATAGTTTCTATACTGATGAAGTACTTTTTCAAGCTCTGCCAATCGGGTCTTTAATTCCCCTTTGTCATTTCGGGCTTCTAATAGACTCTTTTCTAGAACTTTTTTCTTATCTTGTGCATTCTGGAACTTCCTCTCCCATCAGTTAGCTTTGGTCCGTTCTTCTTGAATTTCTTGCTGCCATTGCTCAGACATCTTTCCTAATCCAGTGATTTTTGTTGAGGGACATAGTCTCTTGTAAACCGTCTTTAAATCCTTCAAGTCCTCATCGGTCTTGTTTTTTCCTTTCCTTAGTCTTTCAGCTTCTAACTTTTAAATGTCAGCATCCCACCTTAAATGTATCTTTTCCTCCTCCAATTGGTCTATTTTCTTTTCCAGCTCCAAGCTCCTCTTCTCAAAATCTTGTTTTATTATCTCTAGCTCTGATGGGACTACCCTAAATATTCTTCTATTGGTCGGACCCCTTCTAAGTTCGGCCCTAGGATATTATTTTTAACCCTCCTACTGAACCAACCACTGTACTCGGGCGTCATTGATCCTGCATTCAAATTTTTCACTCGACGAGTCTGATTCCAAGCAGTAGAAATCTCTTTGACCTTTTTCTTGTAATTATCTCCTTTATCCGGGAACTCACATTGCCCTAAACCATGCGTCACTGTATAAATTGCTTCGATCCATACTGCCTTAATACCATCAAAGGAGCGTAACCAACGACTCCCTAAATTTCATGCAAAGGGACCCAATCATAATTCGCACATCGAAACAGAATTTCACCGGGCACAAACCAAGGAGCTCTCCATTCAACATCCTCCTCTTGAAGATTTTGGAGAAGTGCTACCCAATTCTCTTCTAACACGTTGTCTCTTCTAGGTGTAGCTACCATTTCTCTTAATGGGGAGTAACCATTTAAAAAAACTCGGTAAGAAACCTTGTTCACCTTCCAAAAGTGGCTATGAAACCACACTAACAATAACTGTGCACACCCTATGAACCTTCCCTCTCCGGATCTTCTACATGCATTCAATGACCTAAAAGTCTCAGCCAAGATCATCGGAACTGACGTGATCCCTTTGTCGAGTCGGTCAAAAAAATCTGCGACCGCTTCATCTACGTACCCCAAAGCCCTAGGGAATAGCATCAACCCATAAATGCTTAGTGCAAAGACATCGACTCTCTTTGTCGTATCAGGGTGAGCTAGAATCAAATCCCTCAATTTTTCAATGATATGCACTTACACTCACCCTTTTGCTTAATCCTGACCTCCACTGCTCGCTCATTCCCGTAATATTCATCAACTTCTTCTAAAAGGCTGGGACATAAGCAGCTCTCGAATAGATTTTATCAACTTGGACCTTCAAACAATTCAATAGAGCTGTGTATTCCTCTACGGTAGGTACCAAATCCACTCTCCCAAAGGTAAAGCAACTATACATTAGGTTCCAATACTGGGTGAGGGCTCAAAATAAATGCTCGTCTACCTTGATGTCTAGTAAGTACGGCAAATCCCTATGATTATGGTAGAACAATCCCTTAGTCTCATCATTCCACTGACCCTAAATTTCCTTTAACTCTTCAAGGCTATTTTGCGTAATGCTAATGCGAGTGTAGTCCCATAACTCTGACACATGCCCCAAAGCTAAGCTATCCCCTTTTTCTAATTACGTTGTTTTTGACCACTTTTGGACCACCGTGTTACCTTCCACTTTATCAAGAAATTTATTTTCCATGATTGAGCTTTCTAATTTAGCAATTGAACCCAAATCGACACCTCTTAAATATGAAATTACATGCAAAATATAATAAAGAGAAAACACAAAAGTTAGTACAATGTATAAAAACAAAGTTCAGAGCAGGTAAAAGAGAAAAAGGAAAAAGCAATCAAGCACCTATCAGGGTGACCGCTAGGGTTTGACGTAGCTCTACCTAGGGTGGTCTCTTAGGGTTTTTTATATGCGGTTTGGTTCTAAAGTGGAGGTACCTGAACCAACAGATTCCTCGATCCTCACCCATTATAGACTCATACGGACCGAGTTTGATTCAAGGGAATACATTTCCCTATAGCTGCACGGAGATGAAAATCTCACGAATACATAGGTACGGATGTATCACGAAATTGATTCACTATTCTGCACGGAGGTGAAAACCTCACGAAGGAGTAGCTTCTCACTCCCACTTAAGAGGGTGTGACCCAACAGTCATGCAATGCAATGCAATGGTATATACAAGAGCTTGAAAATAAAGAACATATGAACAAAATAACGAAGACCGTAATACCAAACAGATGAAACGTAAAGGAAGGATCGTATATTAAAATCAATTTTTCAATTTTCGATAAAAAGACAAAAGTTAATCAACTTGTGGCTTGACTCACAAACTTTGGTCCCCAAGTGGAGTCGCCAAGCTGTCGAAACTATTTTTTGAAAAACGATGGTCGACTTGGATTTTGAAAATGTAAAAAAAAAAAAGGGAGTCGCCACCAATCTTTTTTGTCAATGTGTGATCGGGTCACCTCGAAAAGGGGTTGTTTTTAATAAACAATTTGATTTATCAAAACAACGATTTTGGTCCGCGAAAATTAGAAAGATGGGTTCAGGAGTTGGTTATGCATGAGGAAGGATTAGAACCCTCGATATGCCCAAAATTGGTACCTAGTTGATTAATTAGTGTCTTAGTGTCGAATATTCGAAGACTTGAAAGAAATTTAAAATACGATCCCTCCTTTTATCAAAAAACATTTGAATGAATTGAAACGAATGTTAAAGACCTTCTTGTCTCGAAGTGATAAAATGTCATATCTAGTAAGTTAGGACACAACATCTTGAACCTTAGAGAACGAGCTTGCCTTTTATTTGAAAATCATGTATTTTAATTTTAAAAGGGAATTCGGTTATTTTGGTTATACGAGAAAAATCGAAACTCAGTAAGTTAGGGTACGGTTTCTCGAACTTCCTAATATCAAATATTACCTTTATTTGCAAAAAGGATCTTACTAAAAGTAACAAGGTGCCATGTCCAGTAAGTTAGGGCACAACACCTCGAGTCTCCGAGAATAAGCATTCGATTCAAAAACTCGTATTGCGATTTTAAAAGAATATTCCGCTATTTAGATTAAATGAGAAAAAAAGAAGCCCAGTAAGTTAGGGCATGATTATCTCGAATCTTAAAACATGGAGTATTGCTTAAAAGATGTAATTTTATATAATGAGCGAAGGTTAATGCAACACAAGTTCGCAGTCTAAATATGCAAAACAGAATAAATAAAGCGATAAAAACAGTAATAAAGAGTGCACAAAATTAACATAAAATAATAAGAAGAGATGCAATAATAATTATAGTCATAATGTTACAATAATATGAACAGATAAAAGATGTGTTAATTATAATAGTAATAAAAAGAATAATAAAATAATAAAGAATGATGAAAATAGGGATAGCAATAAAATAATAATAATAATGATAATAATAATAAACATAATAGTAAAATAAAAAATATAATATTAAGAGTAATATTAAACAATTATTAAATATAATATAATAATAATAGTAATAACAATAACAATAATAATAATAATAATAATAATAATAATAATAATAATAATAATAAGTTAAAATAATAATAGTACATTACAAAAAGAATAAAAAATAACACCATAAAAAACAATAGGAAAAAAATATGATAACATTAGTTGTAGTAATAAAAGATAATATAATAATAATAGTAATAATAATAATAATGCAATTATTTAATAAAATTTCAAAATACCAAAAAAAAGGATTAAATTGAAAATAAAACAGAAAGTTCAGGGCAAATTTAAAAATAAATAAAGAGAAAAGGACCGATTTCAACGCACATAAAGAGTGAAGGGGCTAAAAACGCAATAAACCCCTCCTGCCAAAACGCGCAGCAGCGTGGGGGACTAAATTGAAAAGCGCGATAAATCATAGGGCCTAATTTCAAAATAAATGAAACTTGATTGTAAAAAAATAAAAAAGCTTAAGGGCTAAAAGTGAAATTAGCCTTCCGTTCAAAAACATGCGGATCCTAGTTGGAGCGGGTCGGATCTTGGGTCAGGTCATCAAAAGGACGTCGTTTTTAGGTTTGGGCCATAGCACAAAAACAGTGTCGTTTTGATAGGCTATAAAAGCCAAGTTTTCTTCAAAAAAAATTCATTTTTAGGTGCTTAAGGAAAAAAAGGCTTGAAAGCTCTCCCCTCTCTCCGGATGAGCCCCGAGTTCAGTCATCGGACGGCCATCGACCGGTCGCCGGACCACCGTACGCCGTCGTCGGAGCCGTCGTGCACGGCGGCCGGAGGGTCAACAGGTAATTTTTTTAAAAAAAGTTTTTATTTTCTAATAATATATATGAATATATATATATATATATATATGTATCTAATGTAAAACAGTAAAAAGAAAAGAGTAAGAGATTCAAAAAGAAAATCAACGATGCAATCACCTCTTTCGTTTCTGTTTTTGATTCTTGTTTTTGGTTACGCTTATTGTTTTGGTGTTTTTTTTTGTTTTTGAGTATTTCGAAATCTTTTGTTGTTGTGTTTAGAAATCGGGTGTTTGTATTTATCTCAACTACTGAATCGTTACAATGTTTTTTCATTCAGCTTATACAGTCATTTTTACATGGTTTTTTATTATTTGTTGTCACTTCCGCTGCAGGTGCAAGTGGGCGGTGGTTAGTGGCGTGCTGCAGGCATGGCCAGTGGAGCAGGTGGTGGAAGACCTTAGGTGCGGCGCTGAAAATTTTAGGGGTTAGGGTTAAGTATTTTTTTTTTTCTATTTTGAGCTTAGGTTTGGGCTAGGTTAAGTTTAATTTGGGTTTGGGACTATTTGTTTTGGGTTGTTTGGGTTTATTGGGGTGTTGGGCTAGGTAGGTTTTGGGTTGTTTTATTTTTTTTGGTTCAAGGCCCGGGCGGAATTGGGCTTGTACACAAGAAATAAGGATAGCGTTTAAAAAAAATGCTATAAGAATTTTCCGCTATAAAATTTTGAGTTTTATAATATAAATAAATAGTGTTTTCAATAAAATAGCTAGAAGAAGAATGTTTTCAAATAATTTGAAATTTTAAGAATTCAAAACGGATTCCAAAATTATATGATAACTAAATTTTCAAACAATTACATAACATTTCCTGATCTAGTCTTAACGTCTAGATCGAGTTTAGGGTGTTACATTCCACCCAACTAAACACACATTTAGCTTCACTTTGTAATCTATCAATCATACTTTATCAACCATACACCTCAAAAACAAATTGCCAAAAATATTTATGGACAATTTTCAACTCTAAATAATCATTATTTAGAGATGCCTATCCTCCCCAAAAAATTAATGTCTATAACTTTTTTTTTTTCTTTTTTGCATTTATTTAGCAATGCATTATTATAAATTTAAAATTAATAATGCAGATCCATAAAAAAAAGTAACTAAAGGGTAAAGTACAAGAATAGTCTCACAACTATTCAATTCATTAGATTTTGATCACCTAATTATAAACTTTTCATTTTATTCACTCAAATTTTCAAATTTAAATATTTTAATCACTCTTCTATTACCTAATGAAAGTCTAACATGTTACAATGGATTTTGTATCGAGATTGCCTCTATCTCTAAGAAAGAAAGATGTTGTTTGGGTTATTATAGATCATTTGACGAAATCCGCACATTTCATTTCAATGTGTTCGGATTTTTCACTTGAGAATTTGGCAGAATTGTACATTTCCGAGATTGTCAAATTACAAGGTGTGTCGATATCCATTATCTCTGATAGAGATCCAAGGTTTACTTCTAGATTCTAGGGTAAGTTACACGAAGCTCTAGGTACTCGACTGAATTTCAGTACAACATTTCATCTACAGACCAATGGTCAGTCTAAGCTAGTAATTTAGATACTTAAAGATATGCTCCGCTGTTGTATTTTAGAGTTCGAAGGTAACTGGGAGAAATTTCTACCGTTGGTTGAATTTCCATACAATAACAGTTATCAAGCGAGCATTAAAATGGCACCGTATGAAGCTTTATATGGTTGGAAACGTCGAACTCCGTTATATTGGACTAAGCTGAGTGAGAAAAAGTTATTCGATGTTGATTTGTTTTGAGAAACCAAAAAAAAGGTCAAAGTGATACGTGTCAATTTGAAAGCTACTTCTGATCGTAGGAAATCTTATGCAAGTTTGAAACAAAAAAGATATAGAGTTTCAAGTCGGGAACTAAGTATTTTTAAAAGTATCGCCTTGGAAAAAAGTTCTCCATTTTGGTCAGAAACAAAAGCTTACTCTGCGATTTATCGGGCCGTGAGAAAATGGGAGAATGTGGAAAAACAAATTGGGATCTTTTCTCTCTCCAAAACAAAAATTAAAATGAAATGAAAATAATAGATAAGTATTTAAAACTTAAAAACAAAAACCACAGTAAAATTATTTACCCAAAGCATACATAAGCACTCAAACTCGGGACCTACAGTTAAACTAACACACCCTCTATCACCAAACCAATAGGCTCATTCTGTCATTAAAACGCGACTACAAACCCAATTGCTCACCCTACTCACTAACCCTAACCACAGACCTCAAAACTCCTAACCCCGAATTTTGGGATGTTACAATTTCATCCTAGAATAGTGATCTTACTATATAAGCTAATGCTTTTCACTATTCCACATTGACTAGAAAAATTAACCATGCATATGTATTTAGCTTATTTCATTTCTAGTCAAAACCACATTTAGTCCAATCTTTACAACATAGAATAAAAAATGTGCAATCATAGATAAAACTCATTTAGCTTATGGTTATTTAGCAAAAACAACAACCAAAATTATTTATATTATATAATCATCTGCAAACTTTTATTTTTAGTAATGAAAATGATGCCTAATCCTAATCAATATCATCCAAATGCTAGTTACTAATATTATGATTTGAATAAACAAATAATTTCATATCACAAGTTCAATATGTATCAATAAGAAGAACGAATGAGAGTTTCACTCACAAATTAGATGGAACTAGTTATATTTTAATTATCCTAACGTATTTTCTATTTATAAAGCATTGATAGGTGCCTAAGTGACTCTTCAAAAAGATATCACTTTTTAAGTGGTACTTTTTGGTTTCAAGAACCATTCATCCAACCTGTTAAAAGTATCTATTGGACCTAGTGATGCAACTTTGTAATTTAGGGAGGCTCATCTGAATGGTCATAATGCTTCTATTGAATAGAAGCATGTTCAATTAATTTTTGAAAAAATGTCATCACCATTCAAAATGAAAGTAACTTTTCAATCTATTAATAGACCTTTTCCCAAAGGTGCATTTTCATTCCATCTTCTTTCTTTCTTTCTTGCATGATATATAATATATATTATAATTTTATATCAATCAGAATCATGCATTTCAAAAAAATTATGCATAAAATGAACTAGCATTTGATTTTTTTTTTTGTCAAGTAATTGATGCATGAAACACCCACATATTTTGCATAACGTAATTCAATAACCACATAACAATTGAAGCTAAATCATACAATAAGAGTAAAACAATAAATTTGACATACATTTTCATGTAATAATATTTATTTTAAACAAAATTTGACTAGATCTTTGGCCTTGATGCAACCACATTTGCCTATAATCATGTTTGTAGTGACATGTGAATGCATGGTGAATAGTCAAGCCTTCTTTAATTTCTCATAAATTGCAAAATTAGAACCTTGAAATTGTAGTTAAGATTTATTTTTTCATTTATAATTATTGAAACACTATATATATTTATTAATAACCAAATAACATAAATATATCACATCATATCAGAAACTACTCAATACCTTCTCAATTGCAATTAAGGTTTGTTTTTTCATTTTATTATGTACTCTTTTTTGTCTCTTATTTATTTCTAGAACTTTTAAATCTCGTAACGCGCATTATTTCCTTTCTAGTTTTTAATGGCATATCTTACATATTGCCTACTTAAGGTATTTCATAAGACATAACATTAGATTATTTTTAAATTTCCTTCAATATTAGTTACGTAATTCCTATAAATATAATAGTATTTTCTATTTCCAGTGGTCTTATTTTTATCAGATCATCTCTCTTGCAGGCTGCAGCATTAATCCTCATTTTCTCCACCACTGTCTTTTACTAAAATTTTTACAATCATTTCGTAACTCTCAATTGAATTCTGAATTAACGAGCTTTACTCCCAAATAAAAAAATAAAAATAAATAAATTTCGTTTCGAAAAGCATTTAAGTTGGGACTAAAAGAATCACTTTATTTTCTTTTTTCAAGAAAAATCTATTTATTTTCTATTTTATGGTCTTCCAAAAGAAAACGTTAATAGTGCAAATGTTCCCACCTCCATTAATATTTTTTTAAGATATATATCTCATAATTTAAATTATACAACCGAACAACATATAAATGTAAGTTATGTTTGAAAACAAAAAAAAAGTTCATAAAGAATTAAAAAAAAAAAAAACACGCACACACTACATTTTAATAAAAGAAGTTAATATTGTAAATCACCATAAGGCATTGGTTGAAAAGCTCATTGTTTGAAGGACTACTAGACTTTGAGGATCCGGATTTATTATTAAAGCAAATGGTATTTCATCAATTATGGAATTTCTTTTGAAATGTTGAACTGAATTACCTCAAAAAAGAAAAGTTAGGAAAAATGTTGTGGTTGGGTTCAAGAAAATGAAGTAAAGGTTTCTTAACATGTTAAATAAATAAGGTTAGTAATAAGTTTATTATTAATTATGTCTTTTGAAACTAGACTATGAAAATAATTAAACTCAACTTCTTTGCTTACACTCTTTTGCGCAGTTTGCATTTCTCCTGAAAGTCAATTTGATTGGAAAAAGACTAATAGCTGAAAATTCGATCAATATCTTAAGTGAAATTAATAGTTCAAAAAGGATTTTCACTTCAGCTATTGACTGACTTTTTGAAACAGTTTATAATTTAAAAAGAATAAAATAAAATTATGTGATCCTAAACGCAATTGAATTAAATGTGATTAAAAAATTTTAAGTTTTTTGTCCCTCAATTAAGAGGCAACTAAGAGAGTGTTAATTTTTTTTATAAAAAATGTGATTAAATCAAAAAAATTAATAATTGAAGGATGAAAATAGAATAACTACATAATTGAGTTTACCTTAACCAAAATTTAGCATTCCAGTATTCATCTCCCTTAAAAAAAATTAAAAATGGGGAAAATAAATAAAAAGGGTAAGGACCATTTTCTGGTTAAAAATAAAAATTCAAAAAGAAAATTAAATTGTAGAATTCTTAAAAAAATGAAAATTTTTGTCTGTCCAAGAATAAGATTTTATCAAAAAGGACTCGTCGCCACCAAGCATTTTTGTTAAGCGTAATCGGTCACTTAAAAATTTTCTTTTTACAAATAGATTTAAAAAAAAAATTATAGAAAGAAAAAAATTAAAATCTATCCTGAATTCTAATGTAAAAAGTGGGTTCAAAAGTCCATTACGCATATGGAAGGTTATAAAACTCTCACCATGCCCAAAATTAATACTTTGCTAATTACGTAGTTGTCAAAAAAATTCAAAATATAAAAATAGAAAATCTAATGTTTAATTGTGTTCCCTTGAAATAAAACACTTATTTTTTTGAACGAATTAAAAGTTCTTAGTAAAATAACTTTCAGTATCTCCTCATATCCACGAAAATACCAAAAATAATTGTTAAAGGAAAACAAAGTTTGTGAATTCACTCAGTTTAGAAAAAAGAATATCTTTGAATTAATTTGATCAGTGATTTCTTGGCTGAGTTGGATAGGAATAAGGATGAAGCTATAATAATTGTTGGAGAGTTATACTAATGTTCATGTGGAGTGTGTCTCACATTTTTCAATCAAACCAGAGTCAAAGAAGAGGCGACACTGTGACAAAGAATCACGCGACGACAAAAAAACACGACAATGTTCGAAATAGAGGCAAAGCAGAGGCAACGCCACAACGAAGAGCCTAGGACATTGCAACAATGCGACAAATTCTAATTGAAACCAATCACATAATTAGACTCTCAGCAAGGATACTCTTCCCAGTTAAACTCTGATCATACCAAAGATATTTTAGTATGATTAAACCTCTAACTTCAGCCAATAAAAAGGGCCTTAGAAACCTTAGAATATAACAACATACCAGGGTTTACGGTTTTTTTTAATATCTCTATCTTGTATTTTTCGATTATTTTCTCATTAGTTAAGTCTCTTTAGCCCGTGGTTTATTATCCTCTTGATTAGAGAATTTTTTCCACGTAAATTTGTATGTCTAATTTTCTTTATTACTTCTTGTTCGTTGTTTACACGGGTCTATCCCCAACAAATCATGCTAGTTGGAAGAATCCACTCAAAGCAAACCAATGACTAATTATAGAAAAGTTAGTCCATGTTAAAGTGACGTATAACTCCAAACACCCATCTTAAATGCAATGTGATCCAGAAATGTCCAGCCTCTTATCTCACAAATCACTCGTCATGGAAAATTGTGGAAAATGTGCTCAATGACTCAAGTATAACCCTCAAGATAAGTTTGTGTTAAAATTGAAATGTTTGTCTCATTCAAAAAGATCTTTTTGTCTCATTCAAAAAGATCTTAAATGCAATTAATTGTGATTGGGAAATCATGTCAAGAAGTTGGAAAACTAGTGAGAAAATTCTACACCGAGGACAAATAATTTTAGAGTGGTTGAGAAATAAATATTAAATCTTTATTTTTTTTTTCATTATATTTGATAGGAAATGTAATAGGTTAAATTTGGCCTGGGCCCAGAATAAAAATAAAACACAAAATAAACTAAGATAAATATAAAGTCCAAAAGTTTTAATAATCCATTTACAATGTTCAGGTGGATTTTTCTCATAAATCTTATTTTATTTAAGATTTTAATTTAACTACGATATTTTTGGTTTTAAGTGCAAAAGATTGAATATTCCTGTTTTGTAAAAAGTTTCTCACAGTCACTTCAGTGATCAATGTAGCATTCTGAGTTCGATCTAAACTTCTAGGCCAGGTTTGGGGTGTTACAGTTCCTTGTTTTTAGTTTTTTGGGGTTTTGTTTTTTTTTTTTATCTCCATCTTTTGTACTCTAAGTTCTTTAGCCATTATAGTAAAATTATCTTTGCCTGTGTTTTTTTATCCTCTTTGGAGGGGTTTTTCCACGTTAAATTTGTATGTTCAATTTCTCAATTTCTTTTGTTAATTTTATTTGTTCATTGCTTAATCGGGCCGATCCCAACAGTTTTAATGTAAAACACATAAAGATTTCCTTCAACATATATCTTCTCGATTTGAAAAATAATATTATATTTTAAGATTTTGCATCACAAGGAGGTAAAATATTAGCATTTCATGAACTTTTTATAGTTTGATGCAATATTAACTCTTCAGAGATGTAATGAATTTGTCATATAACCTTAATGAATGCTTAATTTATTTTAAATAATATACACTTTTGCACTTATTTTCAACATGGATGATAAAAATTTTGAATCTTGAAAAACTTCATTTACTCATATAAAAATAAAATGAATAAGTATAAATAAAACATATATTAAACATAACAGATAACAAATTCATATTATTAATCAATCACTATGGTTAGATATTTATTTATATACCATAACGCAAAAAAAAAATTACAAAATATTATAAGGTCACAATAATAGATTAAATTAACTTTGAAGTTATAAAGGTTTAAACATTAAGATTTTCTAACCTCCTCCTTTTATAGTATAATTTCAATTCAAATTTTACAATAATTAAACTATGTAGACAGGGTAAATATTTCAAAGTTTATAACAAGTAAATACTTTTACTCTCATTCCACAATAATCATATATATTAATCAAACTTAAAATTAAATAAATTAATTCTATTAAAAATGAACCAATAAAAAATTTAAACATTTATCTTTATATAAAGATCCCAACAATTAAATGCGAGACGGGTTTTATAAATTCATAGAGATATAAATAGAGAATTATATACATTGAATTAGATTTGAGGTGTGTTTGATGAATTGAAAATTTAAGTGCTGAAAAATTAACCACTGAATTTTTAGTACTGATTTTGATAAGTGTTGAATTCATATTGGAAAATTATTTAGTAAATTAGTAAATATAAGTATTGAGTATAATTGTATTGTTTGATAAAAGTAAATAATAATCTTTAAAAAATATTTATTTCATAGTTTTATTCTTAATATAATATTTTATATTGTTTTGGATAGTTTTGGATAAAAATAAATATGGTAATTTGGTTCATTCATTTAAAAAAAAGATGATAATTTATTCTAAATTTTTTAATAAAGTAAAATCAACTTAATATTTTCTACATTAAGTGTCATGCCCCGATTTTATTGATATATTTTTTACAATTTAACATAAATGAATTATTGGTCTAATGGTTAAGTGTTAGTGAATTTATCCTTGAAACATGAGTTTGATTCTCTTCCCTCGTATAACTTTTATTTTTAGTATTTTTTTGCACAAAACCCTAGTTGTGTCGTCCCATGTTGTAACCCTAGGTATATATTGTATTTTATTTTCTATTCAGCCTCTCTTGATCATTTTTTCCCTCTCCTGTTGCCGCCCCTATTCTCTTTTCTCATTTTCCCCAATTTTCTTTTCCTTTCTTTCTTTTGTATTGTGCCACCCCATAAGTCCTATTTTTCTCTCATACTCTTCTTCTTTCTTACATTGTTGTTGCCGTTCTAGTGAACAACCACCATTGTTGTCGTTGTCCATTAGAGACCTCCCACCTTATCTTTGTTTTCTTTCTTTTTCCTATGATGGCTGAATACTACAGGGTCTATGGTTGAATTTCTCATGTGCTAATTTCATGAATTTTGATTTGTCAAAGGTCCAGACTTGAATTTCCTCATATCGCCAGTGAAGTTTGAGGTCATACGCATCTTTCGTTTGATCAGTATAAGTGTAAGTTATCTTAGAAACTTAGATATGAAATTTTGGTTGTTTCCATGATTTGGTCGAACCCTATATGGGTGTTTTATGGTTGATTCTAACGTGTAATCTCTTCATGTTAGGTACAAATCTAAACAATATTTAGTCAGATCTGAGACGTAGGAGTTGTGGATTAGTTTTAGTGCTTCAAATTATGTTTTTAGGTGTGGTTCTTAACTTTGGGTGTATTGGTGGTTATTGATAGTATGTGTTATGCATGTTGGCCAATTGTGCATGCTATTTTTGTGTATGGTCGAATTGCCTTGTGTCAGATAAGGGACTGCCGAACATGGTAAGTGTTAAGTAGCAATGGTTGAATGTTTAAGGGCCTTTAATTGAGGTTAATTGGGTGTGTAAATGTCATATGTATTATCTGATTGTATGTCTATTAGGATGTATGATGTGTTATTATTTATTTATTACATGTAAAAGCATGCCACTGATTTTTAATGTACGTATCAATTGCATGTAAAATGTGTCACTGATACTGATAAACTGAAATCATGTTAAGCATGCCACTATTATTGATATTGTTAATGACTAGCATGATATGCTACATTATTGGTATGACATATTGCATTGCATGGGGATTAGGGATGGATTGGAGATGAATGAGTTTTGTAGAGTCTGACAGTTTATCTGCGTTAGTACACTAGCAGTTAATCTGCAACCTTTGGAGTACTGGTGGTTTATCCACAACTTACTGGTAGTTTGTCTGCAAATTATTGACAATTTAACTACATATTGTTATTGGTGGTTCATTCACATTGAGCTACGACTCCTACTCTTTTGGTTTATCAGATGACGAGCATTGGAAACTCGTAGTTTGTAGCGAATGGATGGGTAGGACCTTTGCACTGTTTCATATGAGCATGTCATGTAAAAAAATTGTAATATTAAGGGTTGTGATGCCATGATTTACTGTATGTTTTCTTATAATGATAGTTGTATGCTTCACTAATTGTTTGTATGTCTATACATTGTTTACATATGTTTAGAATCACACTGAGTTTTTCAAGCTCACCCATTTAGTTTACTTATTACAGATAACCCTCAAGCTTAGGATCAGATACGACATTCGGAGGTCCTATCTCAAATTTATTAAATAAGTACTTTTAATTTTTACTTTATTTTATTATGGTTTTTGGGGATTGTAATTTTGTTAATTATGGACTGTGGCATGAGTTTGTTTTTATTTGGGTTTTTTCATGCATGAAATTTTGCTAAAAATAGAAAAATCCTAACAATTGGCTTAATATGGCATAACACAATTTTTTGTATAAAATTAAAGGCATCACCTTTTCCGCTACATAATAATGAAATTTAAGTTTTAAAAAGGCAAAATGACGAAATCAATTAAGTTTTGTAAAATAACACGGTTTTTAATAAACTAGACTCTAAGTTTATTCGGCTTAATAAAATGACGTTTTGGCTTTTCTAAGACTACTACTTTAAGTTTCCTAAAAATTGGACAGTTTTACTAGCTTATTTTGGTGGCTAATGTAGTCTTTAGAATTCGGCCATAACATCTGGGTCGGGTTAGAGATGTTACATATGTGATAAATAGCATCTTCTTCTCTTATTTAACAGTTTTTTGTTGAATATTTTAAATTAAGTAAAAAGTTAAAAGATTATCAAACATATTTAAAATATTAAATGTTGGAGATTTTCAGAAATGAAAATTTTCAATAGTTAATCAAACACACCCTTACTTAGATTACTATGGCTGAGAAGCAGTAACTATAAACATCCTTTGTAATGAAGAGAATGAGATCATCCCCAAGCAAATCTCAAGTAGCCATTGATTCCAATGATTCTTAACCTAAATAATTAAATTTCAATGCTTGGAGTCCAACAAAATTTTGATACAATCTAAGAACATATTACTCTCAATTAAAGTTGTACTAATAATATGTGATGAAATAATGAAAGAAAAAAACAAATTAAATAGAAAATATCAATATAATAGAAAGGTAAATAGCTTTTTATTTGATTCCTTGTGTATGCCTTGTACATGCCTCTATCTAAGTTACAAAGAATAAATAGAGGCTTGATTACTATATAAAAGCCTCATAATTTCATTAGGGTTACTACATTAGAGGTTACAATTTTGAGAATTATGGACATCCATAATAAATTATTATTCCTAACACATATAGTATTATAATAAAAAGGTTTTTATTATAAAATTTACAATAGAGAAATGGAACTCTTTCTGATACAATAATGATTCGAACCCAAGTTATTATTGAAGTAGATGAACACTCGATAAGTCACAATTTGATAAAATAAATCTTATATCATAATTAAAAAAACTTGTTAAAATAATGAGATTAAATAATGTAATAAAACTATAAATAAATAAACAACAACTCTTATATTATAATTAACAAAATATTAATTGTGGTAAGTGTTAAGGAGTGTCAGATAAGGGACTACCGAAAATGGTAAGTGTTAAGGAGCGACGGTTGAAAGTTTAAGGCCCTTTAATTGTGGTTAGTTGGGTGTGTAAGTGTGATTGTATGTCTATTGGGATGTATGATGTGTTATTGTTTATTGTTTACATGTAAAAGCATGCCACTAATTTTTACTGTACATAGCAATTGCATGTAAAACATGTCAATGATATTGATAAACTAAAAGCATGTTAAACATGCCACTTGTAACGCCCCAAAAGTTTTATTTATGTTTCTATTTAATTATGACACAATTGTCTGTCTGCTTTAGTGGTTGTGTGTTTTGGAGTGTGTGAGAGGTGTTAAGTTCAAGCCATACTTTTGGAAAAATTTGGTATTTTTCTAAATAAAGCCTTAACCTTTTTCAGTAGGCTTAAGCTTAATAGATTGTAAGATTATATCAGAATAGGCCAACTGGTCTAGTGGTTAAGAGGAGTGTAGTTGTGTTAGAGGTCCTGAGATCGAGTCCTGGCATTGGCATTATTTTTGCTCAATTATAGGACAGTGTTTCAGTAGAATTAAAATGCTGATAGTGGGTGGATTAGGTCGGATTTGTAGGGGATTGGATAGTTGGTTCTGATATAGTGGGATACTTGGGAGTTAGGAGTATAGTGGGAAGTTAACAGGAATTCTAATTTGATTCTTTTTTTTTTAAATTTAGTTTTCTCTCCTCTTCATTTTCTTACGTTCCTGTCCCCTTTTCTTTATTTTTTTCCCTTTTATTCTTTGATTTTTGCTCTCCCAACTCTGTTCGTGTGTTTATTCCCTTCTAAAGTTCATTGCGCTGTTTCCATTGTTAGTTGGTAGTAGTTGAGTATGTTATAGTTTTGATTTTTTTAAGTTTACTGGATGGGGATTTACAACTTCTATTTTGGATAGTAGAGAATAAGATTGAGCGAGGCTCCTCTCATGTTGGTTTGTAGTTGGTATCATGCGTGGTTTCGAGGTAAATGCTAAGCAACCATGTTAGACACTTTTTGGTGTTGTGTTTCAGATTAACTATGATCTAAGATTGATTTCAGGGATTAATGTGTCGATTTTAGGTTTTAGAGTGCTTGGGGTTAGTTTTAGCTTCAATCGAGACTAGGTGTGTACCCAAAAAACGTAAAAACCTGCTATCGGCACCACACGGGCCTATGGTCACCCATGTGGTAGGCCGTGTGATAGGACATGGGCATGTGATCAATGAGGCTAGGCTGTGCGTGAAAGACACGGCCCTGTGATGGTCAAGTAGGCCATGTACGACATACGAGCTAAATTGATTTGAGCTATGTAGGCCACACAGGCGTGTGGGTCCATACGAGTAGTCCACATGGGTGTGTGGAATTTTGGGCCAAGCCTTGTGATCCACATGGACAAGGCCAAATTAGGCCGTATGGGCCACACAGGTGTATGGGCCCACACGAGTAGGCCACATGGACGTGTGGGCCCATTTAACTGAAATGTTTCCTAAGGTGAATAGGTCGCCCAAGTCGACTGTGAACCTACTGTAAGGTCAGTAAGCACTACTTAGACCCTTAAATGCGTGAACTGAATGTATGATGTATGAACTGAGCATGATAATTATATGTATGTATACAGAACTGTATGTAAAACTGATAATCATGTAATAGCATGTCATATACTATATGTTTGAATTGCATTGGGTTGAGATGATATTGTATAGAGGAAGTGTACCGAAAGGCTCTTAAGCCTATTATCTGATAGCATAGTTGCAAATTTACTATTATGTCTCGCATTCGGTACAACTTTGAGTGTAGGGATGGGTGGGTGTTTTAAACCCCACATGGAGTATAGGGATAGACGGAAATGGTGTGTAGAGGCTGGTGGGTAGGACTCTATTTACTGTTTACTGTACACATGACTGTTACTATGATGGGCTAAGGCCTTAATGTAAACTGACACTGTACTTGAAATGGGCAAAGCCCCTAATATGTATCTGGACTGTATCTGAATGGGCTAAGGCCCAAACTACTACTGAAACTGAAATGGGCTTAGGCCCGGACTGCATTTGACTGTTTACTGTGATTGATTGTATGTTTGTTTTCTGTGGGGATTAAACACTGAGTTTACGTAAACTCACCCCTTTTGTTTAATGTGTACAGGTAATCTCCAGACATAGACGGATCGGTGCGACGAAGGACCCAGCGGTGGCTACATAGTTATTGGACTGCTTTATTTACATTTATGGTATCTAAATTTTATTTGGTTAATTTTTTTATGTAATTTGGAACTTTTAGACTGTTTGCTTAAATTTGAGATTTATATTATTTTTATGGATTTTCAACTGCTAGATGTGGTAAAATCGATTTTCGAAAAGCAAAAACTTTCTTAATACACACGGTCTACTTAAAATGGTTTTTAAAGCTTATGCAACAAACTAAGTTTTAAAACAATTGGTTAAATGAATGAGCAATTTTGGAATTAATAAGACATAAAGAAGTGATCAAACAGAAATGGTTTTATCGTGACAACTTAGTTTTCAAACACCCTATCATGTGACATCCCAGATTCGGCCATAATGTCTAGGCAGGTTTGGGGTGTTACACCGTTGTTATTTATATTGTCAATGACTAGCATGATATACTACATTATTGGTATGACATATTGCATTGCATGGGAATTGGAGATTAATTGGTGACGAAGGAGTTCTACGGAGTCTGACAGTTTATCGGCATTATTACACTAGTATTTAACCTGCAACCTTTGGAGTACTGGTAGTTTATCTGTAACTTACTACCAGCTTGTTTGCAAATTATTGACAGTTTAACTGCATATTGTTACTGGTGGTTCATCCACATTGAGCTATGACTCGTACTATTTTGGTGTATCAAATGATGAGTACTGGAAACTCGTAGTTTGTAGCGAATAGATGGGTAGGACCTTTGCACTGTTTTATTTGAGTATGTCATGTAAAAAAATTATAATACTAAGGGCTGTGGTGCCATGATTTACTATATGTTCTGTTATAATAATGGTTGTATGCTTCACTAACTATTTGTATGTTTATACATTGTTTACATATGTTTAGACTCACATTGAGCTTTTCAAGCTCAGCTATTTAGTTTACTTATTATAGATAATATCAAGGTTAGGATCAAACACAGCATTTGGAGGTCTCGTCTCAGATTTATTAAATAAGTAATTTTAATTGTACTTTATTTTATTATGGTTTTTAGGATTGTATATAACACCCCAAATAATTTAATTTTGCTTCTGTGAATATCTAACACAAATCTATATCTGCTTTAGTGGTTAAGTGTTCTGGGCATGTGTGAGAGATCTTGGGTTCAAGTCTCACTTCTGTCAATTTTGTTAAATTTTGGATTTAAGCCTTATCCTTTTTCAATGGGCTTAAATTAAATTGCATATAAACTCATATTAGAATGAGCTTGTCGGTTCGAGTGGCAAGGGAGTTTGTGTATGGGAGGTCTTGTGTTCGAATCCCTATATTAGCAAGGGTATTATTTTTGCTTAGTTATCTGATAGAATTTTGGTTGAACTAAAATTTTGAGGAAGTTGTGAGTTAGTGGATTATTGAGAGAAAGGGGGGGATTTAAGGATAATTTTGTTTAGACTTTTATTTTTCAAAATTCTCTCTTTCCAGAAAACTAACATTCTATTTCCTCCTCCTCTGCTATTTTTTACTTTTCCTTTTCAAATGAAATATTTTCTCTTTTCCTTACTCGTCTTGACAAAGATCGTGCTTCCTTGTTGTGGGATTTTAGATCATTGCATTTTTTCATTTGTTAAGTTGGTAGTACCTTTTTCCATGTAGGGAGTCTCTGTTTAACCCATTTGGCTTTTTCAAATTTTTTGTTAATGTTGTACTCTTGTTTTGGCAGCAGCAAATCTAGAAGTTTGTGACTCTGCTTTTGCGGAATTGTAGGCAAAGATATTCGCGGTGTTGGGGTAAGTGATGAACACTCGTTTTGAATTGATGTTGATTTCGTAGTTGTGGTTTAACCATGAATTAAGTCTAATTGTGAGCGTGGGTGTCAATCTTTAGGTTCTGAAGGGCTCGTGGTTGTAGTAGCATCAAAATGATACTAGGTGTATACCCAAAATACAGAAAACAAAGCTTGGCATAAGCTGAAAAATTACACTGTTGATGCCACACGAGCGTGTCACTCATGTGGATGGCCGTGTGTGAGACACGACCTGTGATCAACAAAGGCTTGACCGTGTATAAGACACAGCTGTGTAGTGGCTGGCGCACAACCGTGTGAGCGACACGGGCTAGGCTGTGTTAGACATGAGGGCCACACGAGCATTTCACATGGGCGTGTAGATTTTGGGCCAGGCCGTGTGAACCACAACGTTAAGGCCAATTTAGGGGTGTGAGCCAGATGGGCATGTGGGCCTACACGGGCATGTGCGCCCATATTTTTGAAATTTTTCCTAGGGTCACACAGGTCATTCTAATCGACTATGGGCCTATAGTAGGGTCAGTAAGGGCTATTCAAACCCTAGTTTTTATGATCTGGTATTCTAATAGTATGCTCTGAGTAGGACACTATTATGCATGTTTGTCTGTTCTGCTATATGAATGTCTGTTATCTATATATAAGCATGTTGAGCATGTTTAATATGTTATTTCTGTATTTGTTATCTATATATGATTTGGGGTGGGATTTGTACATATAGAGTAAGTGTTCTGTACGACGTATATCGCCTATATTTCGGTAGCTTGCTGCATATTATTTGATATGTGTCTTAATGGCACGGTGTGGTGTGTAGGGATGGGTGTGTGTTTTTAACCCCACATAGTGTAATGGGATGGTCGGAGTTGGTGTGGAGGATGGGGGTAGGATTTTGCATATCTACTATCTAAATATGAATCTAAATCTGGTACTTGAATCTGAAACTGAATCTGAATGTGTTTTGATTGTGTATTTGATGTTGTATGTTTGCACAATTAATTTTGATGGGTTACACACTGAGTTTACGTAAACTCAATCTGTTTGTCTGTTCTGGAAGGTAATCTATAGACTTAGGCGGATCGGTGTGGCAAAGACTCAGTAGTGACCACCCGACCGTAAACTGTTTAAAATTTGCACTTTATGGTTTTATTTATGTTTTGGGTTTTATTGTTGAGAGTTTGTAATTTCTGAGACTCCTAGGACTTTATGGTTTTAAACTGTTGATTTTTGGTTTGTCGATTTTCTGCATGCTAAATTTTTTTATGAAATTGATGACTTTTACGCATAAAGAGGTTTTCTTAAAAATACGAATCAAATTTTTAAAAAGTTTTAGGTTTTTTTAGACTTCCGCTGTAAAATAAGTTTTAGCAAATAAATTAGTTAATCATCGTTTTTGAAAATGGATTTAAAGTACTTGAGTTCAGTAACTGGAATAATTTCACGTAAGTAAACCTATTCTCCATGAGATATCTGGATTCGGCCATAACGTCTTTGCTGGGTTTGGGGTGTTACATTTAGTGGTATCAAAGCCAGGTTGCAAAACTCAGGCTGTGAAATTTTTGGGTTCCAAAATTATGATTTGAAAAGAATTGATTTTCAAATATCTCAGATAATTTGTGAAAGTGCATGGTACATCGAGTCTCTGACGCCGATCCTGTAAGTACTTTTGAAACTTATATAGAACTATTCTAAAAGTACTGTAGATAACACTATCTGAAACTGTGCTGAAATAGTTAGAAATTGAAACTTCTAAAAACATATCTGAACTTTTGATAATTTATGCATAAAATATTTTTTAATAAATACTGGAACTGATGCATAATACTTTATAATGTAGATTAAAATTTGAAATTTACGATCAGTGCTCATGGAACACTTGTACGTGGTACTTGTGGCTGTGGTAAAGGCCGTAGTGGGCTCGAGCTGAGTCTATATGCCAAATGTAAACACGAGTGAGACACCGATTTTGCGTGCTACTGAGATTGGGTCTCAAAGCCGTTTGGCTAGGGACGACGCACTGTCCCAAGCCATGTTAAAGATTTTAGAGAGGGTCGCTGGACCCCGTTCTATTTCTAGGGGCCATCGGTTGGTAACTGAACGACTCCGGTCCAATAGTGCTGAGCTATTTAGGGGTGTTACTAGAGTCACCCCTAATATGGCCTAGTATTGGTTGGAGGCCATCGATCTAGACTGTACACCTGAGCTGAAGCTTAAGGGTGTCGTCTCTTTGCTTCGCGATGAGGCTTATCAGTGGTGGTTAACTAGAAAAAAAGGTATTCAGCCTGATCGTTTGAATTGGGATTTCTTCAAGACTACCTTCCAAGGGAAGTATGTAGAGGTGAGCTATATGGATGCTCGTAGGCGTGAGTTCATGAATCACACGTAGGGTGATAGATCAGTGGCCTAGTATGAAGCCAAGTTTCTAAAGTTAAGCCGCTACGCGCAAGGCATGGTGGCATCTAAATATGAGAAGTTTGTATATTTTGAAGATGGTTTGAGAGACAGTCTGCGTGCAACACCCTAAATTTTGGGCTTATAAATTTTGAGGTTTTGTGGTTAGGGTCAGAGAGAGGGCTGTGCTATTGTGTTCAGTTGTACGTTTAAGAGAAAGAATGGGCTTGCTAGTCTAGTGGTAGAGTGAGTGTTAGTATACCTCGAGGTTCTGGGTTCGAGTCCTTATGTGAGCATTTTGGAAAAGTATTTTAGATTTGTTTTGTTTTGTTTTGTTAAATAATAGTTTTGGTTAAGTTGAAATCATTATTTATTTTTATTATTGATTATTTTTATTTTTCCTTACACGTTCTTTCTTCTTCTGTTAAATTCTCTTTTCATTTTATTTTTATTTTTGGCTCTCTTTTTTTTCTTTATTTACTTTCTGTCTCTTGGGAAATGGTTTTTGTTGCACATATATCAAAGAATTTTTCTCCTCTGTCATCGAATCAGGTGTGGGTTTCAAAACTTTCTATTCTACTTTTGATTTGTAAAATTTGTTTTTGATAAAATATGACAAACTTGGTGTATTTTGGAAAGTTGGTTGTTGAAGTACGATTGTACTGTCGAATGACATAGGAATCTGCTCTAGTTAGTGTGTTCCTGAGTTCCATTGATTGGGGGTCAAATTAATGATCGAAAAACTCGATTTCAGGGCTTTTTTAGGGTGGTTTCGTGATGACACAAGCATGTGTTGACTCACACGACCATGTGCTTTAGGGAATTAGGGTTTTAGGCAGAATTTGGGTGCCACACGATAATGTACCCAATTTGGGAGCTTTGTCGATTTTCACACGGCCATGTCCCCTAGATACATGGACGTGTATGATTGGGAATTAGGGATTTACAGTTTTGGTGTCAGACGGTCTGGTCACATGGCGGTGTTGCTGATTTTGGGATTTAAGAATCCCACATGGACATGTATTTTAGACACATGACCATGGCTAGTGGGCACATGGGCGTGTGAGACCCTTCCACGGTCGTGTCTAACCTGCACTCTATTTTACCAAATTTGGATAGGGAGTTACATGTCTTGTTCACACGATCGTGTCCCTGGTTCACACGGGTGTATGCCTTTACCACACTGCTATGTGCCTCCCTTCACACGGGCGTGTCCCTCTGCCATATAGCCATTGCCTCCCTCTACACGGGCTTTTTGACCCCCAGACGGTCTAGGTTGCTCCACGTGATCGGAGCACATGGGCGTCTGGCCCTATAACACCTATTTTTTATTTGTGTACACTTTGAGCTAGAAATGTTTCAGTGTGTTCCAACCCTTAGCTAAGCTCTAGTGAGGGTAGTTAGATTTTTACATCTACAGCTATGTGTTCTAGTTGTGCATGATTTGTGACTGTTGTATGTAGGATGTCTCATTCTTAAACTTATTTAACTGGGTGTGTGTGCATATCTATTCTGTCTGACTGATTGTCAATGTGTCACTGTTCCACGGGATTACGTGCATTCTGTAACCTATTGACTGGATGTGAGTTCTTGTATCTAAATGATTGTCTAGAAATCTATATTATGATTCTGTACATCTGTTTGCATATGTAACAGCCCGGATTAGGGCCTAAATGGAATAGTGGTTTTGGGACCATAAATCTAAAGTAGGAAAATTTATTGCAATAAAGTTTTGAAGTTTATTATATGATTGAATGTATGTGTGAAAATATCGTAAAGAAATTTTATCGATACAGAGTCTAATTTGATTTTTAGGACTAAATTAAAAAAGTTACAAAATGTGTGTTTTAATTTCTAAAAGGATTTGATTGTTATGAGTTCCTAAATTAGAAGTCCTTATGTGGTAATTAGACCAATATAGTTTAGTTTGGACAAAAATGGACATGGAAGGGACAAAACATCAAAGTTTTAAGTGAAGGGCATTTTGGTCATTCGATTAATAAAAGAATAAAAAGGGAAAATAAGTCAAAAATTGTGTTGATCTTCTCCTACCTTGGTTGAAAATCACAAAGGAGCCATAGCTAGGGTTTCTTTAACTTCCAAGCTTGATCGAGGGAAAGAAAAGGTCATGGACTAAATCGTAAAATTTGCCTTTTTTGTATTGAGGTGTGTATGTATGTAAATAATACATCACTTTATTATTTTTTAATGTTCTAATGCTGTATAAAATGTATGAATAATGATATGTGACATAATCGACAAAGTTTGGATAACTGGTAAGTGTGAAAGTGATCTCCCTGTTGAACCTTAGGAATAAAGTAGGATACAAGTGACATGTCAATAGGACCTTAAGTGTGTTTACGTGATTAAGTGATGTCTAGGTACTGGTCTAGTACGTATACTAGTGGCTAGGTAATCCTGCATATGTTACGGATACCTGTCAGCTTGTGTGAGCAACACTGAGTAGTTACGTCTGACCGTCAGCTTATGTGAGCAGACCCGTGACTAGTTCGAGAACGAGCATATATGTGAAAAGTGATAAGTGGTAGCTTTGGTTACGTATATGTCGCACTATTGTGCATGTTTTTTGAGTATCTATTAGTATTCTGACGTATTCAACAGGAATAACAAAAGATATGAAAATATATATGTTTGTATGATGATGTGGTACAGGTGTGCACGAGAAATTCGTAAGTATGAACGTTATAAATGGTGACATCGTGGTAAGTTGTGCTTGAGTAAGCTTAATATATATGAGTACAAGGGTAAATGTATTAATTCCTCTTAAGTGAATTTGCATGGTTGAGCTGCTATTTATTTGCATATAAACTTACTAAGCTATATAGCTTACCCCTCCTTTCTTTTCCTGAGCACATGGGCATGTTGATAAGCCGTGTGTCCCTTGCACCCTAATTTTTTTCAAAACAGAATGTTCAGTAGTAAACATGAAAATTTTCTAAGTTAGCGTGTGACTCTCCAAACATGAAAATTTTTTAAGTTTTTATGAAACCTTCTAAAGTCCTCGGTTTAGTTTCGAAACGTTTCCAAAGCATGTTTTGAGCCTCGTAGGCCCTTAATAGGGACGTTATGAATATATTTGAAAAGATTAAAATTTTGACGCAAATTTTATGACTCAGTGTGGCACGTTATGTGTGTTTAAGTCCAATAATACCTTAAACCCTATCCCGGTGTTGGATACGGGTAAGGGTTGTTACATTTAGTGGTATCAGAGCTATGGTTTAGTCAATTCTCGGACTCACCTAGCATGTGTACAAGTCTAGCTATACATGCCATATATGAATTGTGATAGTGTGATGACTCTGACAATTTAAATTATGTTTTCATATAGTAAATGGATCCCGATCAACCTATAGCCGTTCTGGTAGAAAGTAATGCGTTTGCTCTTGCCTAAGGGATTGCGTCACCCAATAGTAGACACGTGCAACTAGTCACGGAGGAGAGGCTTGGGAAGGCTTCCTTCATAAGATAAACGAGTGGTATACAGAGTTTATTCGAGCGAACCTAAATGTTGAACCTCTTCTACTACCGGTTCCCATAGCTTCCTAAGGTGTAGAGATGGTAAATTTGAATAAGCTTCTGGTTGATAAAATTTGTAAGTACGGAACCAAAGAATTCAGGGCTAATATAGATGATGACCCCAAAAGGGCATAGTTCTAGATAGAGAACACTATTAGGGTGTTGATGAGCTTTCTTGTACACCCAAGAATGTTTAAAATGTGTTATATCTTTGCTGAGGGACACGACATATCACTGGTGGAAGAAACTAGTATATGTGGTTCCGAGAGAGAGGGTGACATAGGATTTCTTCCAAGAGGAATTCTAAAAGAAGTATATAATTCAACAATTTTTCTATCAAAAATGTAAGGAGTTTTTAGAATTGAAGCAAAGTCGTATGATTGTATCTGAATATGAGCGAGTGTTCGTCAGACTTAGTAAGTACGCTCGAGAATGTGTGTCTAAAGAAGTTATTATGTGTAAGAGGTTCAAGGATGGACTGAATGAAAATATTAGAATGTTTACTGGAATTTTGGAAATGAAAGAATTTGTTGTGCTAGTAGAATGAGCTTGCAAAGCTGAAAAGTTGAGCAAAGAAAAGAGAAAAGCTGAGCTCGATGCTAGAGATTCGAGGAAGAGACAAATGAGTAAGTCCTTTCAGTCTCCGTCGAAGAAATTGAGGGATATGTACGTTCATTTGAATGTTTTAGTTGGAAATTCTAGCAAGGATAGTGGGAAGAAATATTCGAGTTCTAAAGCCCGAACTACATCCATAGCGAGTGTTGGGAATGTGAGATCTGAAAAGTCTGAATGCCAATACTGTGGTAGGTGACACCCTGGTGAATGTTGGATGATCACCCAATCTTGTTGTAAATGTGGCTCCCAAGACTATTTTATTAAGGATTGTCCTGAGATAATTAAAAAAGATAATTCCCAGAATGTTAGATCGAGTAACACTGCTGCTAGAGGAAGGCCAGTGAAAAATACGAGAGATGGGGCCAATAGTAAAGGTGTATCCAAGGATTCAGCTATGAGATTGGAAGTTAGAGCACCTGTGAGAACTTATGCTATCTGTGCTCGGAAAGATGCGTCATCCCCTGATGTGATTGCGGGCATATTTCCTCTTTATGATATTAATGTCATTACTTTGATTGATCTCGGGTCTACACATTCTTATATTTGCATGAATGTGGTAACTAATGTGAATTTACCTGTTGAGTCTACTAAGTTTGTGATTGAAGTGTCAAACCCTTGAGGCAAGTGTGTGCTAGTTGATAAGATTTGTAAAAATTGCCCTTTGATGATTAGAGGTCATTGTTTCCTGGCTAACTTAATGTTGTTGCCATTTGATGAGTTTGATGCTATTTTGGGTATAGATTGGTTGTCATCACATGATGCCAAGGTAAATTGCAGGCAGAAACTTATTGAATTGAAATGTGAAAATGGTGAGGTTCTTTGGGTTGAAACAGATAAATCCAGTGAACTCCTATTGTTATTTTGTCTATATTGGCTTAGAAGCATGTGAGAAAGGGTTGTGAAGCATTTCTTGCATATGTATTCAACACCAAAGTGTCTGAATTGAAGATTGAATCAGTACCGATAGTTTGTGAATTTTCGGATGTGTTCCTGGAAGAATTACCAGGTAGAGAAGTGGATTTCACAATTGATTTGTTACCAAGGACTACTTCAATATCAATTGCTCCGTATAGAATGGCTTTAACCTAATTAAAAGAGCTAAAAACCAAGTTGCAAGAGTTGACAGATAAGGGATTCATGAGATTGAGTTTTTCTCCCTGGGGTGCTACGGTGTTATTCGTTAAGAAGTGAGATGGATCCATGAGACTTTCCATCGACTACTGACAACTCAACAAGGTGACCATAAAGAATAAATATCATTTGCCGAGGATAGATGATTTGTTCGATTAGTTGAAAGAGGCAACTGTGTTTTCAAAGATAGATTTGAGATCCAGCTACTATCAATTGAGGGTTAAAGAGTCAGATGTGTGAAGGACTGCATTCAGGACAAGGTATGGACACTTTGATTTTCTTATGATGCCATTTGGCCTAACTAATGCCCTGGCTATTTTTATAGACTTAAATTGAATTTTCTGACCCTACTTGGATAAATTTATGGTTGTGTTTATAAACAACATTTTGATTTATTCTCGAGACGAGTCTGAGCATGTCGAGCACCTGATAATGGTTTTACAAACTTTGAGAGGCAAATAGTTGTATGCAAAGTTTAGTAAAAGTGAGTTTTGGCTCCGATAAGTCAAATTTTTGGGACATATTATTTCGGGTGACGGCATTAGAGTTGACCTGAGTAAAATTTAGGCTATTGTTAATTGGAAATCGTCGAGGAATGTATCCAAGTTAGAAGCTTTTTGGGCTTAGCCGAATATTATCGACGCTTTGTTAAAGGATTTTTGATGATTGCTCACCTATGACCAAGTTGCTGCAAAAGGCTATTAAGTTCGAATGGATTGAAAAGTGTCAGCAAAATTTTGAAAGATTGAAAGCAATGTTGACTGAAGCACCAGTGCTAATGCAACTTGAGTCCGGGAAAGAACATGTGATTTATAGCAATGCATCTTTAAATGGTCTTGGATGTATATTGATGCAAGAGGGTAAAGTAATAGCTTATGCCTCGAGACAACTAAAACCACACGAGAAAACTATCTGAAGCATGACTTGGAATTGGCTACCATTGTGCTTGCCTTAAAGATTTGGCGTCACCATTTATACGGTGAGAAATGCCGTATCTTTACTAACCATAAGAGCTTGAAGTACCTTATGTCTTAAAAGGATTTGAATTTACGGCAATGAAAGTGGCTCGAACTATTAAAAGATTATGAGTTGGTCATAGACTATCACCCGGGAAAGGTGAACGTGGTCGCTGATGCTTTGAATAGGAAATCATTGTCTGCCTTTAGAGCTATGAACATAAGATTAACCTTGTCTGATGACGGTTCAATTCTAGGTGAGCTAAAAGCTAGACCGGTATTCCTTCAGCAAATTTGAGAGGCTCAGAAAAGTGACAAAGAACTTCAAGCTAAAAGAGTTCAATGGGAATCGACTAGTTAATCAGAATTTCAAATTTGGGCCGATGATTGTTTAATGTTTTGAGATAGGGTATGTACACCTAAAGATGCTGAGTTGATTCAAAAAATTTTGCACAAGGCACAAAATGGTTGTTTGTCAGTACATCCGAGCAGTGTGAAAATGTATAATGATCTGAAGAAATTATATTAGTGGCTAGGAATGAAAAAGGATATTTCTAAACTTGTATCAAAGTGTTTAGCTTGTCAACAAGTGAAAGCCCCAAGTGCCTTCTGGTTTACTTAAACCTGTGATGGTTCTTGAATGGAAATGGGACCGTATTACTATAGATTTTGTGACAGGGTTACCTTTAACTCTAAGAAAGACGCCATTTACGTTGTGGTTGATAGGCTTACGAAATTGGCTCATATTATACCAGTACATACCGACTATCCACTTGATAAGTTGGCTGAGTTGTATGTTTCTAAAATTATGAGACTTCATGGAGTGCCTTTGTTAATTATTTCAGATAGAGATCCGAGGATCACGTTACGGTTTTGGAAAAAGTTGCAAGAAGCTTTAGGTACAAAGTTAAACTTCAGTACCGTATTTCATCCGTAAATCGACAGTCAATCTAAAATAGTAATTCAGATATTGTTGGATATGCTCCGATGTTGTGTATTGGAATTCTAAGGTAATTAGGAAAAGTATATACCATTGGTAGAGTTTGCCTACAACAATAGTTTTCAGTCGAGTATAAAAATGGCACCATATGAAACATTATATGGCCGTAAGTATCGAACTCTTTTATATTTGACTGAACTCAGAGAAAGTTAGATTTACGGGGTTGATTTAGTTAGAGAAACCAATAAGAAGGTAAAAGTGATTCGTGATTATTTGAAAGCCGCTTCAAACATACAAAAGTCATACACGGACTTGAAAAGAAATGAGATTGAATTTCAAGCTGGTGATAAAGTGTTGCTAAAAGTGTCTCGGTGGAAAAAGATTTTGAGATTTGGCTAGAAAGGCAAGTTAAGTCTACATTTTATTGGTCTGTATGAGGTTGTCAAAAGAATTGGGCCAGTGGCATATCGGTTGGCTTTGACGACAGAATTGGAAAGGATTCACAGTATGTTTCAAGTGTTAATGTTGCGACAATATCATTTCGATCCTTCGCATGTGATTTTTTCAATAGAAGTTGAGATTTGATCAGATATGATATATGAGGAAGAACTGATTAAGATTTTGGCTCGGGAAGTAAAACAATTGAGAATAAAAGTATAGCATTAGTGAAAGTGTTGTGGCATAGACATAGGGTTGAAGAGGCTACATGGGAACCCAAGGAAGCTATGAGGAAACAGTACCCAAACCGATTTTTCGGTAAGATTTTTGGGGACAAAAATCCCTAAAGGGAAAGAGACTTGTAATAGCTTAAATTAGGGCCTAAATAGAACAGTGGTTTTGAAACCACGAATTTGAAGTAGAAAAATTTATTGCAATAAAGTTTTAAAGTTTATTATATGATTTAATGCATGTGTGAAAATATCGTAATAAAATTTTATCGATAGAGAGCCTAGTTTGATTTTTAGGACCAAATTGAAAAAGTTGCAAAATATGTGTTTTAATTGCTAAAGGGATTTGATTGTGACGAGTTCTTAAATTAGAAGTCCTTTTGCGGTAATTAGACCAATATAGTGTAGTTTGGACAAAAATGGACATGGAAGGGATAAAACATCAAAGTTTTAAATGAAAGGCATTTTGGTCATTCGATTAATAAAAGCATGAAAATGAAAAATAAGTCAAAAATTATGTCCATCTTCTCCTACCTTGGCCGAAAATCACAAGAGAGCCATAACTAAGGTTTTTTCAACTTCCAAGCTTGATAAGCAAGAAAAACGTGCGATCGACCTTGATCAGGGGAAAGAAAAAGTCGTGGAATAAATCATAAAATTTGCCATTTTTGTACTAAGGTAAGTTTGTATGTAAATAATGCATCATTTTATTATGTTTTAATGTTCTAATGTTGTATAAAATGTATGAATGATGATATGTGACATAATCGACAAAGTTTTGATAAGTGGTAAGTGTGAAAGTGATCTCCCGGTTGAACCTTAGGAATAAAATAGGATACAAGTGACATGTCACTAGAACCTTAAGTGTGTTTATGTGATTAAGTGATGTCCAGGTTCTGGTCTAGTACGTATACCAATGGCTACGTAATCCTGCATATGTTGCGGATACCTATCAGCTTGTGTGAGTAGCATTGAGTAGTTATGTTCGACCGTCTACTCGTGTTAGCAAACTCGTGACTAGCTCGAGAACAAGCATATATGTGAAAAGTGATAAGTGGTAGCTTTGGCTATGTATTTATGGCACTATTGTGTAAGTTTTTCGAATATCCATTAGTATTCCGATGTGTTCAACAAGAATAACAAAATATATAAAAATATGTTTGTGTTTGTATGATGATGCGGTACAGGTGTGGACAAGAAATTCATAAGTATGAACGTTATAAGTGGTGACATCGTGGTAAGTTGTGCTTGAGTAAGCTTAACATATATACGCTTAAGGGTAAATGTATTAATTCCCTTTAAGTGAATTTGCATGGTTAAGATGCTATTTATTTGCATATAAACTTACTATGCTATATAGCTTACCCCTCCTTTCTTTTCCTTTGTTTTATTGTGTCACCAAGCGAGCTCAGGATCGGGACTTTTCGGAGGCTCACATCACATTATCAGAATTGTTATTTCGGGTATTTGACATTTGTGATCTTTTTGTAAGTATGGCATGTATAGGGACTTGGTCATTTTACTTTATGTCATATTTGGTTTGGCCAAAAATGTTGGCCTAAGTTAATTGAAAGTCCATTTGGTAAATGGCCATTTGAAATTGGCAAAGGTGGGTTATTGGTATAATCAATTAAAGATGTCTTTCATGATTGAGTTCATAATTGTGTAATGTCCATGCATGGGGATTGTTGTATATGAATGATGAGTGGATGCCTTGATTGTGAAAGTTTGGTTGCTCAATTGTGGTATGATATGTGTTTTTGAATGGGTATATGTGATATTGTATTTCAGGGTGGCAAATGGCTTGGAAAATAGCCTATATTCTATCCACACAGGTAGGCACACGGGTATGTGTCTAGGCCGTGTGCGACATAGGCCAGCCCCATGGGTGTGTTGATAGGCCGTGCGTCCCTTGCATCCTAATTTTTTTTCAAAACAAAATGTCTAGTAGTAAACATATAGGCAGAGACACGGCCGTGAGTCTCAGCCGTGTGAAGGACACAGCCACAGGACATGGGCGTGTGCCCAAGCTGTGTGAAGTCTGCATTTTAAATGCGAGAATTAAATTCGCCACACGTCCTAGCGTACAGGCGTGTGATTTGGCCGTGTGACCATCAATTGCTGATGACATCATAAACAGAAAGTTACACAGGTTATGGATATGAGTGTGTCCCAAGCCACACGTGCGTGTCTGACTACACGGCTTAACCATATGGACATGTGACTCTCCAAACATGAAAAGTTTCTAAGTTTGTATAAAACCTTCTAAAGTTCTCAGTTTAGTTTCGAAACGTTTCCAAAGCATGTTTTGGGCCTCGTAGGCCCTTAATAGGGACGTTATGAATATGTTTCAAAAGATTTAAATTTTGATGCAAGTTTTATGACTCAATGTGGCACGTTTATGTGTGTTTTGTCCAATAAGGCTTCGAACCCTATCCTGGCATTAGATATGGGTAAGGGGTGTTACAGCATACGTACATTTGCATAAAGTATTTTTGAGTGGGATTGTGAAGAGAGGGGAGTCTGATTCTGATCTGATCTGAAAATTTAACTGCAACTTGACTGTACAGCGGATTATAGCATTGCACTGTATAGCATATACGTCAGTTTCGCTGCGTATTACTACCTGATCTGACAGTTTATCTGTAACTTACTAGTATAACGATTTACCGCATTGTACTAAATCGTATATATGTCTGCTTCACTGCGTATGATTTGTAACACCCTTATACTTGAGACTGTCGCCGAAATCGAGTACAAAGCGTTACCGGACTTAAACGGACCTTCACAGAACTTAATTCAAAAACAGTCACAGAATCACATACAAATTTGCTCTTTGTGACCCTGATCGAAAGTTTTGGACATAATACTAACTTTACAACGATTAGGATTCGAATCCTATCAAATCGGATGCTCGAAAACTTTTTCACTTTCAACACAATGTCACACACCCGTGTGATCTTTGGCATGACCATGTTGTGAGACCGTGTGGTCTTCATACGCCCATGTTTGGTACCCGTGGATGAAACTGTCCAAACTGGCACGGCCACTACACACGCCCGTTCGGAGGCAATGTACTTCCATACGGTTGAGACACAAGGCCGTGTCTCCTGCCCGTGTGGTACACTAAATACATTATTCCGGTGCAGGGGAAGCACGATTTGAGCGCACGCCCGTAGAGATGGGCCGTGTATCGCCCACGGCCTAGGCACACCCGTGCCAACCGACCGTAGAGCAGTCTGTTAAATTCCACACGGCCATAGCACACGCCCGTGCGCCTTGCCAGGTAGGTCGTGTTAAGCTATCTACCTAGCCTGGACCTCTCAAACTCACAAGCATTTCCATATACAACCAATACAAATAGTACTTTACTATACAAACATTTATTTCTATATACCACATTAGAAACATAGTGCTTATAAGCTTACAAACTGACTATACATATCCATAACCTTCTATACATGCCATTAACTTACGCCAGAAACATAACATATTAATAAGTCTTGACAGAGTGAAGCCTGCTCCAAAGACTCAGCTCCCAATCCAACCGTTTTCATACATTGAAAGAGAGAAAAGAATAGAACAGAGTAAGCCATAATAGCTGAGTAAGTCGTATGCAAATTAAAGCAATGAACGTTACAAATTATCAATTACTTCATAACAATTATTAATACATATCATTCCATACTCAACTTACTCTTTTGGGCACATTTCAAATACCAATAACATATGTGCTAAACCGTACCAATCTCAATGTACAGAACTATTTCATGTCACTTGTAGAAACACTTCATCATAGTACAGATAAACTAATCCCATTGAGCAGATTCGGAATATGACCAGATATTCAGAGGTTAGCACCAAAGTGCCTCACAGACATGGCAGAGCCATGAGGTAGCCGAAGCTACTAACAGAGGTGTAGTCGAAGCTACTAACAGAGGTGTAGCCGAAGCTACTAACAGAGGGGTAGCCAAAGCTACTAACAGAATCAGAACAGAAGTTACCTCGGGCCTGCTCACATAAGTTGATAGGTGTCTGCAACACATGCTAGACCACTCAGCACCCGGGAACTATATCAGACAGAATCAAAACCCTCTAGTGACATGTCACTTATATCAATGTCTATTCCTACTTGCTCAATAAGGATTTTACAGACAATTCATCATTATCACAATTTCAGAGATATAACAACTGATTAGCCAAATAATTTCAGAAGCACATCAAGCAACCAATCGTAATTTACTGTACTTACTTTAATTCCACATTTATATATATATATATATATATATATACCATATTTCCAATTATATCATAATCCACATATCAATAGTTCTACAAATACATCTAATTATCAATCGGAAGTTCACAAAACATACCTTATTCTTCGAAATAAGGAACTATACCGGATTTCCAGTTATTTCATAATTTACATATCAATATAAACAATCAATCACGAATAGACAATTATATTTTAGCAAATATGTTAGAATTTACATACAACTTACCTGAATCATCAACGAATTAATTCTCGGCATTTCTCTATTTCCCGTACTTGGGCTTTATCACATCTTTCTTGGTCGAAATTAACACATAGAATACAATTATCAATCGTTTATTCAATTACGGACACAATTCATAATTTAGGTAAATTTCCAAATTTACCCATCAACTTTCACTATTTACAAATTAGTCCCTTGGCTCAAAAACTCATTTTCTTACTCCATGGGCTTAATTAACCAATTTTTGTAATTAAAACACTAAATTTATCAATAATTAACACATTTAGAAATAATTTGTAAACTTTACAAATTAGCCCCTTTTTATGAAATTATAATCGGTTTCATCCAAAATCATTCCCAAAAACATGCATATAACGTCTTAAGCTTTTATTTTCTACCATTAACCAACCAAAAACACTTATATCACAAATGGGCATATTTTTAAACCCCAATATTTCTTGAAAATAATGGTAGAATCGTGAAATTCAAGCTTAGGAGAACTCAAAAATACGAAAATAATCAAAAACAGGGCAAGAATGCACTTACAAATGAGCATGGAAAGCAAAGGAACCCTAGCCATGGAGAAGAAGAAGAATTGGTAGCCATGGGTCCTTTTTCCATGGAGAAGATGATGTTATATCATCTTATTTTGTCTTTTTCCTCATAAATGACAAAAATGCCCTTAATGACATAACTAGCAAATGTTTCTAGAAATGCCCTTTTATGTCCATGCCACTGTTTGATGGTCATTTTGCCACATAAAGACCTTTAATTCAAACCCCCATCCCAAATAGGTACTTATACTCTATACCTCACATTTTGCAACTAATGCAATTTAGTCCCAAAGATAAAATTGGGCACTTTATCAATAAAATTTTCGAACAATAATTCACATCAATAAACAGTATAACAAATTTTATCAGAAAATTACATAATTCAAAAAATTTTTTACTTCGAATCTGTGGTTACGAAACCACTATCCCGACTAGACCCTATTTCAGGCTATTACAACTCTCCCCCCTTAAGGGATTTTCGTCCCTGAAAATCTTATCAAAAGCAAACAATTTCAAATCTGAGAGACCTTTCCATAACTTCTCGGAATCATAAATCTCAATTCACCATCAGAATCTCTTTTCACCAGCAAGCTGAAACTTCAGTTTACAATCTGAAATCACATCACGAATACTTCGATCACTTTATCAAATGAACCTTATACACACCATTATACATATCCTTTCTGGTCAAAAGATCAATCATAATTCCATGATATTTCTCTTCCAAATGAAGACGAAAATTCTGATTCAATTTGGACAGAAATTCTATCTCATAACTATTCTGATAATACCACTAACTATTTTCATTCCAAGTAGAATAGATTTCTAACTTATCTGAACATATATCTCGAATCAGAACAAGAATAACATTAACAAAAATCTTATACTTTTAAGCTTCCAACATCACGTAACAATTACTTTAATTTATTTTGGTGATCATATTCCAATGCACATCCATATTATTTAGTTTCACTAGCAGAACCTTGTTTTAGCATTCACTTTAACTAAACTCAGACTTCCTCTAAGAAGGATCAAGCAAATAATCTGTACTCCCACAGTTAATCAAGGATTTTCCATCCAAGCAACGATAATTACAATTATTTCCTCAGAAGTCAGTCAATAATGTATTGAAAACTTTCGGTATCCCAATCAAATCACATTGTCTCACACATTAAGTCTCTTCTGTGACATTTAATACTGTTCAATCTAAGTCAGAAAGTACACCAAGTTTCCATCGTATGCTCGAATTGATCAAATCTCATAAAGGGAGAAAAGACCACTATACAATTCAAATTTGAGCTTCTATCATATACTTTTCGTAAAAATTAGAAAGTTCCATATATATAATCATAGCGAATGTAGTCGTTTCATATTAAAGAAGAAAACACTTCAGAAATAAATCAGAGTAGCAACATTCAAGATTTATATTAAAAGAATAATAATAAGAAGACTAGAGTATAGAATTCCAAGATACAATGTTATGCCAAGAATCTAAGAATAGAATTCTCACGGTAAAATAGTGTTTAAGAGAATACCAGAAGAAAACCATAATCAATAATCTTGAAGTCTTCTTTCGGATCGCGAAGTAAATCCCAGATTCCTAACAAACACAATAGACAAAGATACTCCGTGCAACCTCACAGTATCAGAAATGTAAAGTTTGACTAATTATTGAGTAAGAAATTAGATCATACCGGAATACTATGGATTGATCTCATCAATCTATCACTTCATTCCATATCAAATCTTTCTTTCCCAGGAATAGAGGCAACCTAAAACAAAATCTATAATTACCAAATCCTACTTTATTCAGAAATCGTGATCGGTTGTAACAAACCAGATAACACTTGATGTTTAACTTAAATTTGGCTAACAGATCAAACACTTCGTAAAAAAGTTAAAAATATTCCTTTTGTGCTTCCCATGTACAGTAAATCTATTATTGAAAGCGTCACACAAAATCATACGAATTAATTCTAAACTTCCTAGAATATAAAGTCTATCTCTGAATCTCAGTCGATCATAACATTTACTCGGATTTCAGAATCAAAATCAAAATTACACCGAACTCATATTACTAACAATAGGCATTTAAAATTCTTTTACTCAACTCAGACTGAACCAGAACTGATGCTTCAATTAAAATATCCTCATGCACAAGAAAACTTTAACAATCTGACAAACTTACATTTACCATAACATTTCTCAGACAAAATTATTCCGATAGATATACTGTTGTATTAAGTCTTCAATAATACTAATTCTTCCGTTCATTCGTATACAATTAAAAATTTATCTCCACAGAACAGTGGATAAATTTCATCATGTGAAATTCAAATATCCTTTCAATCGAATAACATCAAGTCAGACTACTTTCGAATCAGTCTCTTTTTTTTTAAAGATACCGTTTCTTCTCATTATAGAGTAACCCAGAAGTATCATTTTTTCAGATTCACAACCACTAATTAGGGATCATAAAATCGTAATCATACCGATATCTTAACCGTAGCAATAGATAATATCTAAGCTTTTTATAAAGCATTTGAATACAGAAGAAAGTCAATTATAATTCAAACAGTAATCAATGCAAAAATACAACTTATATAGCTCAGATGAAGATACCACTATACTCTTATCCTTTGAATCAAAATTTATAGTCATCATAGACATAGTCATCTTATCAAATAGGGGTCTCTTACAGATATTCATATCCCATAATACCATAAGAAAATCGGGGTAACGAAGCTTCGACATCTGAAGTTACACTAAATGTCAGGGAATTACAACCCATATGAGATTCAGAAAGAATAGTGTCACTCCTGAGTATAGAATTTCATAGTGACAAAGTAATATAAGCTCCACATATATTCAACAGAACATTAACTAGAAGAAACAAATCATTAGCCACATACAGATTTGTCTGTTGACTTTCGTATTCGCACAGTAGAACTAAATATCAGAGAGAGAGAGACGAAGCAATATCAGTCATAACCCAAATAGAGCACATATATCTCTGAAGATAAACATACACACAAAATGTCCAGGAGGAATTACAATAATAACTAACACCACTACACTCAATCATTGATACAATTTAAACATATTTTCTTCACTGAATAGGTCATTTGATCGAAATTAACTTCTTTCTATAATAATAACTTTGCATAAACTGAATAGTCTTCAGAATTACTCAATACCTCTTTTAATACTATTTTCATTCAAACCTTATGTAAAGTCTCAAATTCAACTCATAGAAAATTGCACATATCATACTCTATCGTACATGGTCAATTCATTTTAGATTTCACATTCTTAATATATATTCTCCAACATTTCTTTACAATAGAATACCATTCAACAGGATTAGAGAATAACCTCACACAATTTTTTTCCCTCAGATTCATTCCAATCGCCGTACAATAAAATCTCAAAGAGAAAAATACAATTATCTGATTATACATACCTTCATTAAATAGTAGAGTCAGATAGCATTCTCATTTCATAACAATTTCGTCAAAGAAAGAAAAATCACATATGTATTTCTATGAATAGGGAATATAGAACATCCAGTGGGAACTCACATACTCTATTCCACTACAGATATTCAATTCAAATATCCTTTCAAATCACTTGTCATCCTGAATCCCATACTAATCCGTTCATTAACGAAAACTGCTCTGAAAGATTTCCCAGCAGATACATGTTCAAACATCAGTTCTAATTAAATTAATTTACCAGAACCAGTCTTTCTTCTTTCATCAGTAACAAACAAATTTTCAATCAGAAAATCTCTCAGAACATGTTACCATACTTTCTAACTTCAACTCATTACTAAACCACTCCGAATTTTATTTACGGAATCACTTATCTACCATAGTACTCTTTAGTCTCTCTCATAGAAACTCAATCAAATTTCATTACACATAAACCTTATTATCAAAATATCATTGATAAGGGGGTGAGGTCGTTAAGCCTCGAAGGGGACTCTTACATTCATTTACACGTGTAACTTAATACACGTAATATTATCACAATACCATCACACTGACACAATTTACTTTATGCAATTTCCTACACATCATTTCATGTTTTTCCAGAATCGGACATATCACAAACACATATAGTCATTTCAATGACATTTCAGTTAAATCAACAACAGATCAGTCAGAAACATCATTACAACTCTAACAGAATCATTCATGGGAGCCGGAGAATATCACACTGTCACACTATACTTATGGCATGTATAGAATGACTACCACACTTACTACTTTAGTCTGAGAATCGGCTAAACCGTGCTCTGATACTAATTAAAATGTAACACCCTTATACTCGAGACTATCACCAGAATCGAGTACAGAGTGTTACCGAACTTAAACGGACCTTCACAGAACTTAATTCAAAAGCAGTCACAGAATCACATACAAATTTACTCTTTGTGACCCTGATCGAGAGTTTTTAACATAATACGGACTTTACAGACGATTAGGATTTAAATCCTATCAAATCGGATGCCCGAAAACTTTTTTACTTTCAACACAACGTCACACACCCGTGTGATTTTTGGCACGACCATGTTATGAGACCGTGTGGTCTTTACACGCCCATGTCTGGTACCCGTGGATGAAACTATCCAAACTGGCACGGCCACTTCACATGCCCATTTGGAAGCCATGTACTTCCACACGGTTGAGACACACAACCGTGTCTCCTGCCCGTGCGGTACACTAAATACATTATTTAGGTTCAGGGGAGGCACAGTTTGAGCGCGCGCCCGTAGAGATGGGCCTTGTATCGCCCACGGCCTAGGCACGCCCGTTGCCATCGAACCGTGGAGCAGTCTGTTAAATTCCACACGGCCATAGCACATGCTCGTGCGCCTTGCCAGGCAGGCTGTGTTAGGCTATCTACCAAGCCTTGACCTCTCAAACTCACAAGCATTTCCATATACAACCAATACAAATAGTACTTTACTATACAAACATTTATTTCTATATACCACATTAGAAACATAGTGCTTATAAGCTTAGAAATTGACTATACATATCCATAACCTTATATACATGCCATAAACTTATGCCAGAAACATAACATACTAATAAGTCTTGACAGTGTGAAGCTTGCTCTAAAGACTCGGCTCCTAATCCAAACGTTTTCATACACTGAAAGGGAGAAAAGAATAGAACAGAGTAAGCCATAATAGCTTAGTAAGTCGTATGCAAATTAAAGCAATGATCGTTACAAATTATCAATTACTTCATAACAATGATTAATACATATCATTCCATACTCAACTTACTCTTTTGGGCACATTTCAAATACCAATCACATATGTTCTTAACCGTACCAATCTCAATGTACAGAACTATTTCATGTCACCTGCAGAAACACTTCATCATAGTACAGTTAAAGTAAAATCATTGAGCAGATTTGGAATATGACCAAATATTCAGAGGTTAGCACCGAAGTGCCTCGCAGACAAGGCAGAGCCATGAGGTATCCGAAGCTACTAATAGAGGTGTAGTCGAAGCTACTAACAGAGGTGTAGCCGAAGCTACTAACAGAGGGGTACCCGAAGCTACTAACAGAATCAGAATAGAAGTTACCTCGGGTTTGCTCACATAAGCTGATAGGTGTCTGCAACACATGCTAGACTACCCAGCACCCAGGAACTATATCAGACAATTCATCATTATCACAATTTCAGAGATATAACAACTAATTAGTCGAATAATTTTAGAAGCACATCAAACAACCAATCGTAATTTACTGTACTTACTTTAATTCCACATTTATATATATATATATATATATATACACCATATTTCCAATTATATCATAATCCACATATCAATAGTTCTACAAATACATTTAATTATCAATCGGAAGTTCACAAAACATACCTTATTCTTTGAAATACGGAAGTATACCGGATTTCCAGTTATTTCATAATTTACATATCAATATAAACAATCAATCACGAATAGACAATTATATTTTAGCAAATATGCTAGAATTTACATACAACTTACCTGAATCATCAACGAATTAATTCTCGAGATTTCTCTATTTCCCGTACTAGGGCTTTATCACATCTTCTTTCGTCTAAATTAACAGATAGAATACAATTATCAATCATTTATTCAATTACGGACACAATCATAATTTAGGTAAATTTCCAAATTTACCCATCAACTTTCACTATTTACAAATTAGTCCCTTGGTTCAAAAACTCATTTTCTTATTCCATAGGCTTAATTAACCCATTTTCGTAATTAAAACACTAAATTTATCAATAATTAACACATTTAGAAATAATTTGTAAACTTTACAAATTAGCCCCTTTTTATGAAATTATAATCGATTTCATCCAAAATCATTCTAAAAAACATGCATATAACATCTTAAGCTTTCATTTTCTACCATTAACCAACCAAAAACACTTATATCACAAATGGGTATATTTTTAAACCCCAATATTTCTTGAAAATAATGGTAGAATCGTGAAATTCAAGCTTAGGAGAACTCAAAAATACGAAAATAATAAAAAACAGGGCAAGAATGCACTTACAAATGAGCATGGAAAGCAAAAGAACCCTAGCCATGGAGGAGAAGAAGAATCAGTAGCCATGGGTCCTTTTTCCATGGAGAAGATGATGTTATATCATCTTATTTTGCCTTTTTCTCATAAATGACAAAAATGCCCTTAATGACATAACTAGCAAATGTTTATAGAAATGCCCTTTTATGTCTATGCCACTATTTAATGGTCAATTTTCCACATAAAGACCTCTAATTCAAATCCCCATTCTAAATAGGTACTTATACTCAATATCTCACATTTTGCAACTAATGCAATTTAGTCCCAAACATAAAATTGGGAACTTTATTAATAAAATTTTTAAACAATAATTCACATCAATAAACAGTATAACAAATATTATTAGAAAATCACATAATTCAAAATTTTTTTACTTTGGATCTGTGGTTACTATACCACTATTCTGACTAGACCCTATTTCAAGCTGTTACATGATTACTATTTGATTTGGCAGTTCAAACTGCACGTCTGTACCGCGGATTATCGCATTACACAGTACAACTTATACAACAGCTTTGCTGCGTAATATGTCTGAATGGATCAATCCATGTATATGGTGTATAGGGTTGGATAGGCCTCCAAAGTCCTATGCAATGTGTTAGGTTGGATGAGCTAACAGATCTTATGTGGTGTAATCAGGGGACAGAGAGGTGTGTTGGCTGGATGGGTGGGTTTTTCACTTGACTACATCCATACGCATCTATTTGAATGTTCTGTGTGTAAGATTATCTAACTGGTCCGTTTGACTGACTAGCACATGTGGTTGTGTGACTTAATGTGCTTAATTTGTTATTCTTTGTTGGGATATCTGTTCTGAGCTTACCTTCTGGTTCTGTGTATTTCTGTAAGTACGTTCTACTTTTAAATTGCTAACCGGCATTCAGTTTCTGATTCTGTAGTCAATTGGGTTTTGAACTCACACTGAGCTCGTATAGCTCACCCCCTTCTGTTTCCCCTTCAGGTATAGTATGGATTCTGTTGATGGACTCAGTACGTGGATGTTTTGGACAGTCACGGTTACAAAGAATATTTTAGTTCTACTTTTAAATTTTCATTTTGGTTATACTACTTTGAACTGTAAAGTTTTATAAGGCTATGATACAGGTTCCATTTTAAGTTTTATTCGTCTATTTAAATTCGAGTATTTATTAAACTTAACTATAATTCTACGGATTGAATGTTAATGATTAAATGATTTGGTTCGATGTGATAACTTATTTTCTAAAAATTTACCTACAATCACTTCGGTGATCAATGTTACATCTGAGATTTGGTCTAAACTTCTAGGCCAAGTTTAGGGTGTTACATTGAGGGTTTTGATTGCTTCACAGATGGAGCATGAGCTTTTATTTTTGGTAGATAAGACAAAGATTGCCGAAGAGGTTAATAGCGTGGAGTGCCAGAACAGAGATCATGAGAGAGACAAGAATAAGAGGGATTCTGAGCCCTCTAGTTCTATTTCGAAGCCTAAGAAATAGCTAGATTTGATGGACCAGTTAGTGTGGGGGCTCTTGTTGCTCCTACTGGTATTCAACCATGTGGGGATTGTGGTAGGCACCATCCAGGCGAGTGTTGGTGTAGGACTGGGGCTTGTCTGAGGTGTGGGTGTTTGGAGCACCTTATCAGAGAGTATCTACGGTGGGTAGATCATATGCAAGCTTCAAGACCGAGTTTTGTATAGCCGTAGAGGGCAGTTCAGTAGCCACCTAGATGGACTAGTGAAGGGTTGAAATGTTATAGGCCAAGGATAGGGAGTACCGGGCAGAGGTCTTGGTTAGATTGAGGCAAGGCAGCCAGTGTTGGTTTATACTACTCGATGCGGAGAGGATAGAGATGCTCCAGATGTTATCAGGGGTACATTTTTTATCTTTGATGTACCTTATACTACTTTGATAGATATAGGTTCTATACACTCTTACGTAGCTAGTTCCATTTTCAGACCTGGGGATTTCTGTTAAGAGCACTTCTAGTAAGATCATTGTACTAAGTCAGTTGGGACAGTTTGTTCGGGTTAGTAAACTCTATAAGGATGTTCTGTTAGTGGTATAAGGGGCTATTTTTTGGCAAATCTGATGGAACTTCTGTTTAGGGAATTCGATTAAATTCTAGGAACCAACTATTAGTAGAGAATCGAGTCAGTTTAGACTGGGCATCTAAGAGAGTCGTTTTGAGGACCAAGGATGGTATAGAGGTGGTTGTGATCGGTGAGTATTGAGATTATCTTTCCAATGTGATCTCTGCTCTTGTGGCTGAGAAACTGGTTCAAAAAGGGTGTGACACGAATTTGGCTTACGTAAGGGCTTCTACTTCTAGGGACTCATCTATCGGGGATATCAGAACTATGAGGAATTTATTAGATGTCTTTTTGGAGGAGTTACCGGGTTTACCTCTTAATCGAGAGGTTGAGTTGCTTCTACCAGGTACAACTCTAGTGTCTATCGCTTCCTACTAAATGGCAACGAAGGAACTTACAGAGCTTAAGGCTCAATAAGGATGGGACCATGAGGATTTCTATTGATTATCGACAGTTGAATAAACTGACTTTGAAGAATAAGTATCCACTTTCGTGGATCGACAATTTGTTTAATCAATTTCGAAGGGCTTTTGTTGTTTCAAAAATTGATCTCCTTTCTGGGCATCATCAGTTTAAAGTTAAGGAAGCTGATGTCTATAAGGCTTCATTTAGGACTCGTTATAGGCATTACGAGTTTCTAGTGACACCTTTTTGTCCTCCAGCAGCATTTATGGATTTGATGAATCGAGTGTTTCAGCCGTATCTAGATTAGGTCGTCATAGTCTTCATCAACAAATGCTTCGGCGTCATTCATGGATTTGATGAATCAAGTGTTTCAGTTGTATTTGGATCAGTTCGTCGTAGTCTTCATCGATGATATTCTGGTGTATTTCAAGGATGAACATGATGAGAATCTTAGAGTAGTACTTCAGATACTCTGAGAAAAGCAACTCTATGCTAAGTTAAGCAAGTGTTAGTTTTGGTTACGAGAGGTGACTTTTCTAGGGGAAATAGTTTCTAGTAAAGGGATCTGTGTTGATCTGAGGAAGATCGAGGTGGTGTTTGATTGGAAACAGCTTAAGAATGTATCTGAGATCCGTAGTTTTCTGGGTCTGGCAGGTTATTATCGACAGTTTGTCAAGGGGTTCTTTTTTATTGTAGCTTCGTTGGCTAAACTTCTGTGTAAAGGTGTTCCTTTTGTTTGGACTGATGCGCAGCAATTGAGCTTTGAGAAGCTCAAGTCTGTTCTGGGTCAAGCTCATGTTCTGATACAACCTGAATTTAAGAAAGAATTTATGGTGTTTAGTGATGCGTCACACGTTCATTTGGGATGTGTATTGATGCAGGATGGTAAGGTTATGGCTTATACATCCCGTTAGCTTAAGACACATGAAGGGAATATCCAACGCATGATCTCCAGTTGGTGCAGTGGTTTTTACGTTGAATATCTAGAGGCACTATCTGTATGGTGAGAGGTGTATCATCTACACTGATCACAAGGGCTTTAAGTATCTCTTTAGTTATAAGGAGTTGAATCTTAAGCAATGTCAATGGATTGAGCTATTCAAAAATTATGACTGCACAATAGAGTATCATCTTGGTAAGCCTAATATAGTGGTCGATGCTCTGAGTTATAGAGAAATATCTGATTTGAAAGTGATGTTAGCTCGTCTTAGCTTGTTTGAGGATGGGAGTCTATTAGCCGAGTTGTAAGTTAAGCCAACTTGGATTGATAAGATTTGAGATAAGCAATTAGGGGATGAGTCTCTAGGTTTATGGTTTCGTCAAATTGAGAGCGGCAGTACTTTAGATTTTAGGTTGAATGATTATGGGATACTATGTTTTCGAGGTAGGATTGTGTGCATAATGATTCTAGTTTGAGGTAGCCGATTCTGAGAGAGGCACATAATAGCCCTTATGCTATACATTTCAATGGTAATAAGATGTATGAGGATCTCTATGAACTATATTGTTTGCTGGGTTTAAGGTCTGAAGTTACAAATTTTATGGCTCGATGTCTAACTTACCAACAAGTGAAGGTTAAACACTAGTTGCCTTTGGGTCTGCTCTAACCCGTTAAGATTCCCTTATGGAAATGGGAATAAGTAACGATAGATTTTGTTAGTGGGTTGCCCTTGACACCTGTGACAGCCCTAATTTGATTGTAGTTGAGAAGTGGTATCGGAATCACTAAACCGACTCAGAAATTTTTTTTGAAATACTACTATTTATATTTTTAATTGGTGTTTGACTATATGTGAAATTTTGATAAACTAATTTTGTCAATTAGAAGCTAAATTACTAGTTGAGGATTTAATTGCATAAAAGAAAAATATGAAGGCTTTATTGTAAGTGCCAAATGATGATTTAAGATTTATGTGGTGGGCTTATAAAACAATTAAGCCAAGGGAAATGTGCATGGACTAATCGGCTTAGTGGATGATTAATTTGATTAAAGAAGGTTAGATTGGTAATTTAATAAATAAAAAGCCATGCATGTAATAGTAAATCATTTTGAGTGCTCATTTCTTTATGTGTTTGCCGAATTCATCAAGAGAAAAGAGTTAGAAGGAGCCTAAGACATTCGGCTAAATAGGAGACTAATTAAGGTATGGCAAGTGATTTTGATGTTATTTTTATGAAATTTGATTGATTTTGTAGTCCTTGCCATAACCCATGTATGTGTTTTTGAGAATAATATCAATGTTGCATTTAGTCATGATGGAAATGGTGTGATATGGTTTTCATTTTCACGTTTTGATGAATTGAGGAAATTGGATGATGTTGGAACTAGTTAAATATGGTTGAGTGTGGATTCAATGCAAAATTGGAATCGGCTTGTGTAATGGGTCTTATGCATTGTTGCCGATTTGTAAAATTTAGAAGTTGTTAAGTAAATTGATGTTAAAATCAAGTGGAATTGAGATGTAGTAATGAATATGCGAAATACTTGTTTAGTAGATGAAATTGAGCCATGAGTAGACGGTAATGGGTAGAAATTGAATGAATTGAATTGTAGTAGCATGAGTTCTTGAAATGGTGATGAATGATGAAATTGGCTAAAGCCATGGTGTGTTAAAATTGTTGATAAATTAGCATTTTGAATTGGAAAGATAGACATAACGTTTGAATGTTAAATTTTGGCATTTATATGTGCAAATTGCCGAATATGCTAAAGGCCAATGCTTGGACTATTTGAAATAATATCTGTTAATGAAAAGTGTATAAATTAAACATAAGTGGATTTTAAGCCTATGAGTGTGTACGTATTTGTGTGTGCGGCAGTAGTGATAAATAACAATTGGTAATGTGGTAAATGTTTGTTAATTTGACATACGAACTTAACCATATGTCTTAGAGTCATTGTGTAATTAGAGAAGTAAATAGAGGTTTATGATCTTAAAGTGTGTACTATATATATATATGCGTGCCTTGTGTTTGTACCTTGAGCTTATTGAGACATTCGGTAATATGGTTAAATTCTTGCATAAGAAAGCATGAAAAGTGAGCGAATCTTTATTTGTGTATGCGAATTGATATAGATTAATAAATATGGAATCGAGTCATGGCCTATTTTATGAAATAAGATACATATTGAAATTTTAAGCGATTGTCATATGTGACTATTAAGAAAATGATATTGAGTAAGTAATTGAACGAATTTATTTGTTTTAATTAAGCTCAAGAGCAAAAAGGATCAAAGTCAGATATGGGAAAAGAGAAAGCAATAGAGTAGCCAGTCTACAACCTTTCGGATATACCGAGGTAAGTTTTGAGTATACCAACTTAGCACATACATGAATATGATATGAAATATTTAAGTTGAATGCATTATAACAAGTTGATCTTACTTTGATAAAATCCAATTATGAAATATGATGGTATAAGATAAGTAGCCGTATGCGTATGTGGAATTGAAAGAATAATGTGATTGGTATGTGTATATGAAATTTATGTAATTATTTCCATTAAACCGAATGGGTATGGAATGGTATATTATATGAGTTTGGCAAATTGAGTTTATGTGAAAATGTTATAATGTGTATGTTTTACCTATGTTGAAAATAACTAATGAAATACGAAAATGATATGCCATGTGTAACATATTAGAATGTGAGTAAATAAAGCACGAAACTCAATGATGATATATTCGGGCCTTAGTGCCTAGCAGGCTATAAGCCAATGATGTGATATACACTCGGACCCTCGTGCCTAGCAGGCTTTGTGCCGGTGATACATTCGGGCCCTCGTGCCTAGTAGGCTTTATGCCGATGATATGTAATCGGGCCCTAGTGCCTAGCAGGCTATAAGCTGGTGATATATTCGGGCCCTTATGCCTAGCAAGCTTAATGCCGGTGACTCGAGCATGTGTTAAGGTTATGGGAAAATTGTAATACAACTTCAATAAAGTAGGAACATAACATTAAGAAGGCCAGGTATGTAATATATCCTCATATGTGATATTAAATTGAGTTGTATCTTAAGTATTAAGCTTGTTTAGGTATATGAAAGAGAGTTCCATCTAGGCTTACCAAAGTATATACAAATTCGGCCATGAATGATGCTTATATGAAAGAATAGGATTTTGTTATAATAGATGGGTAACAAATCAATTGAAAGCAAATGCTGAAAGTTCCTTATGTATGAATGTGTATTCGACCAAGTAGATATGCCTTTAGAAATTGAGTTTTATGTTATTGAATATATTTAATACTATATGATATGAATTGTATAAATTACTCAAAGCTTACTAAGCTTAGAAAGCTTACTTTGTTGTTATGTCTCCTTCTGTTTTATAGATCTCATTTGAAGCTACAGTTCGAGGGATTCAAGTCCAAGTCACTCACACTATCGTCTATAAATTTTGATACTTTCGAAGGTTTAATTCCTTTTGAAACAATGGCATGTATAGGCTAAAATCTCTATTTTGAAATCAAATTTCATTTTGAATTGTAAATATGAATAGCCATGTCAAAATGGCTTGCCAAGTTACTTTATATTCATGTATAAATTATGCTTAATACGGTTCGGTATGGATGAACGTGAAAGAAGTTACAGATGGTCTTCAGTGCTGATTTTTATGCCTATTTAAATTGATGTTTTGAGCATGAATAATGATTATGAGATTGAAATGGAATTCGGCATGACTTACTTTAATGTTAGGTATGAATACTTGAAATGTTAGATGACCATAGTTAGTTATAGTCAATCTGTTAGGTCTAAAAGGTGGTGGTGAAATACGTTGAAGTTTGATATACAAATACTTAACCTGAATTGAGTTTAGGTAATATTTTTGTTTTGGGATGTCTTGTATGTACTTGCATATTTAGCTAAGTAGTAAAAAGATGCCTTAGTTTACTTAAAAAGTTTTACTATATGAATGGTAACCATTAATTAAGATTAATAACAAGATCATTGCAGGATTGGTATGTATGCAAATGTGTTTTAGATTAATAGTGCTTGAAACTTTATGAGAACGGACTTTCATGCTTTTTACGTGTTTGTTTGTAATGCCTCTTAACCCTCCAGCGACGAGTACGGGTTAGGGGTGTTACATTTTAATTGGTATCAGAGCTATAGTTTAGTTAATTCTCGAACTAACGTAGCGTGTGTGAGTATAGCTATACATGCCATTTTGAGTTAATACGATAGTGTGGTGACTTCTGACATTCGAATTGTGATTTTTGTATAGAAATGGATCCCGATCCTGAACGAACTATAGCCAATGACGTAGAGAGCGTAGCGCCGGCTCCCATGCAAGGGACTGCGCCCAATGACTCTCAGCCAAATACCAGTCATCGAGATGATGACACTAGACAAGCTTTCTACGCAATGATGAGTGATTGGTTCACTCAATTTATTCAAACGAATTCGGCTGCTCCACAACCTCCGCCCCTAAATACTCCTCTCCCGACATATGTAACTCCTCCTGTGATCGATCCATTGAGATCGAGTAGGCCTCCGGTTGAGAAAATTAGAAAATACGGGGCTGAAGAGTTCCGGGCTACAATCAGTGATGATGCTGAGCGGGCCGAGTTTTGGCTCGATAATACGATCTGAGTTTTTGATGGATTATTGTGTATGCCTGAAGAATGTTTGAAATGTGCCGTATCCCTACTACGTGATTCCGCTTACTATTGGTGGAATACCTTAGCTTCTGTTGTGCCGAGAGAACGAGTCACCTGGGAGTTCTTCCAAACTGAATTTTGAAAAAAGTATATCAGTCAGAGATTCATTGATCAAAAATGGAAGGAATTTCTTGAGCTTAAACAGGGCCTAATGTCCGTAACCGAATATGAGAGAGAGTTCGTACGGCTCAGTTGTTATGCTCGCAAGTGTATATCATCCGAGGCCATAATGTGTAAACGATTTGAGGATGGTTTAAATGAAGATATTAAATTGCTTGTCGGTATATTGGAGATTTAAGAGTTCGTAGTACTTGTCGAGCGAGCTTGTAAGGTCGAAGAGCTCGGTATTGAAAAGAAAAAGGCTGAAGACGGAGTCAGAGAATTCCGCAAGAGATCATCGGGAAAATCTTTTCAACAATCCTCGAAAAAATTTCGAGATGAGTCAAGCAGATCTAAGGCTAATTCGGGTTATTCCAGACGAGATCGTGATCGACCTCCAGTGAGTACGCGAGCCACTTCTATTGCTAGTGTAGGTAATGATCGTAGGGATAGAACAGTATGCAAGTATTGAGGGAAATGTCATCCAGGGAGCTGCAGATTGCATGATCGTTCCTGTTTTAAATGTGGAGCTGCTGATCATTTCATAAAAGATTGTCTGAGACTGGTTGAACGTAATACTGATCCTAGTGAGAGGCCTGGTAGCACGGCAGCACGAGGTTGACCACTGAGGCGTGGAGGTAATACTAGTGGCAGTCAGAGAGGGACCAGAGACACTGCGGTCAGATCTGAGGCTCGTGCTCCTGCCAAGGCTTATGCCATCCGTGCCCGCGAGGAGGCTTCTTCTCCTGACGTTATTACCGGTATTTTTACTCTCTTTGACACTGATGTTATAGCTTTGATTGATCCCGGCTCAACCTATTCATATGTATGTGAAACTTTAGCATCCAGTAAGACTCTGCCTGTTGAGTCTACTGAGTTCGTGATTCGGGTGTCAAACCCTCTGGGTCGACGTGTGTTAGTTGATAAAGTGTGCAAGAAATGCCCCCTAATGATTCGAGATTCTTGTTTCCCGGCTGATTTGATGTTATTACCGTTTAACGAATTTGATATTATTCTCGGGATGGATTGGCTGAATATGTACGATGCGATAGTGAATTGTAAACGAAAGATCATTGATTTAAGATGCTCGAATAATGAGATAATTCGAGTTGAGTCTTCCGATTTGAACGGGTTGCCAGCGGTGATATCTTCGATACAAGCTCAGAATTTTGTGAAAAAGGGGTGTGAGGCATATCTCGCGTACGTGCTTGATAGTAAAGAGCCGGAAAGGAAGCTTGAGTTAGTGCCAATGGTTTGTGAATATCCGGACATTTTTCCTGAGGAGTTGCCGGGATTACCACCTATTTGTGAAGTAGAGTTTGGCATTGAACTTGTACCTGGAACAGCTTCGATTTCGGTAGCTCCGTATCGTATGGCACCAACCGAATTAAAAGAATTGAAGCTTCAGCTGTAAGAGTTGACGGATAGAGGTTTCGCTCGATCGAGTTTCTCACCCTGGGGCGCACTAGTATTGTTCGTGAAAAAGAAAGACAGAACCATGAGAATGTGCATCGACTATCGTCAATTAAATAAAGTAACAATAAAGAACAAATATCCGTTACCGCATATTGATGATTTGTTTGATTAGCTGAAAGGAGCCTCAGTATTTTCAAAGATAGATTTGAGATCAGGTTATTATCAGTTGTGAGTTCGAGACTCCGATGTGCCTAAAACGGCTTTCAGAACGAGATACGGTCATTACGAGTTCTTAGTGATGCTGTTTGGGCTCACTAATGCCCCTGCGGTATTTATGGATCTGATGAATCAGATTTTTAGACAGTTTTTGGACCAGTTTGTAGTTGTGTTCATTGACGACATATTGATCTATTCGCGTAATGAAACTGAACATGCCGAGCACCTGAGATTGGTATTGCAGGTTTTACGACACAAGCAATTATATGCTAAGTTCAGTAAATGTGAGTTTTGGTTGAGAGAAGTTAGCTTCTTGGGTCATGTGGTATCCGTATCGGGCATTCTGGTTAATCCGAGTAAAGTTTTAGCAATACTTGATTGGAAGCCTCCGAGAAATGTCACTGAAGTACGGAGCTTTTTGGGGTTGCTAGTTACTATCGACGTTTTGTGAAAAGGTTCTCAATGATTGCGACACCGTTGACGAAACTGCTACAAAAAGATGTCAAGTTTGAGTGGTTAGAAAAGTGTTAGAAACATTTAGACCAGCTGAAAACTCTTTTGACGGAACCTCCTGTGTTGATTCAGCCTGAGTCCGGTAAGGAGTTTGTGGTTTATAGTGACACCTCTCAAAATGGTTTAGGCTACGTTTTGATGCAAGAGGGCTGGGTGGTTACGTATGCTTCGAGGCAATTGAAGCCTCATGAGAGAAATTATCCCCTCATGATCTTGAGCTAGCTGCTATTATTTTCGCTCTAAAAATTTGGCGCTACTACCTGTTCAGAGAAAAATGCCATGTCTTTTCCGATCATAAAAGTTTGAAGTACCTAATGACTCAAAAAGATTTAAATATGGTGGTTAGAATTACTTAAAGACTATGAGCTTGTTATCGATTATCATCCGAGTAAGGCTAACATAGTTGCGGATGCTCCCAGTCGGAAATCCCTGTTTTCATTGCGAGCGATGAACGTTCATTTATCTGTGTCTACAGATAATTTGTTGATAGCAGAATTAAAAGCAGAACCAGTGTTCGTACGGCAAATCTATGAAGCTCAGAAAATCGACAATGATTTGACTGCAAAAAGGGCTTAGTGTATTTTGAATGTAGATTCAGAATTTTAGATTGACGACAATGATTGTTTGAGGTACAGAAACAAATTGTGTATTCCGAGAAGTTCAAAGCTTATTTCGATGATTTTAAGTGAGGCTCACAATAGCCGAATGTCGATTCATCCAGGTAGCACAAAAATGTACAACGACCTGAAACGTCAGTACTGGTGGCATGGTATGAAACGAGATATTTTCGACTATGTTTCTAAATGTTTGATTTGTCAGCAAGTGAAAGTGGAGCATTAGATGCCTTGGGATTACTTCAGCCAATCTTAATACCTGAGTGGAAGTGGGATCGAGTTACAATGGATTTTGTGTCCGGTTTACCACTAACGCCAAGCAAGAAAGACTCCATTTGGGTTATAGTTGACCGATTGACCAAGTCAGCTCATTTCATCCTTGTTCGTACCGATTATACGCTCGATAAGTTGGCTGAATTGTACATTTCCCAGATTGTGAGATTACACGGGGTGCCTACTTCTATTGTTTCGGATAGAGATCCCAGATTCACTTTGCGATTTTAGAAGAAATTACATGAGGCTTTGGGTACCAAATTACATTTTAGCACTGCTTTTCATCCGCAGACTGACGGTCAATCTGAACGGGTTATTCAGATACTCGAGGACATGTTGAGATGTTGCATTCTCGAGTTTAGCGGTTCGTGGGAAAAATATTTTCCCTTGGTTGAATTCACGTATAACAATAGTTTTCAATCGAGTATTCAAATGGCACCCTACGAAGCTCTCTACGATCGAAGATGGCGTACACCTTTGTTTTGGACCGAGCTTAATGAGAATAAGATTTTCGGGGTTGATTTAGTCAAAGAGGCAGAGCAAAAAGTGAAAACAATTCGTGATAGTTTGAAAACAGCATCAGATCATCAGAAATCGTACGCAAATCTGAAACGTAAAGATATCGAGTATCAGATTGGTGATAAAGTGTTTTTAAAAGTTTCACCTTGGAAAAAGGTGCTCAGATTTGGCCGTAAAGGCAAGTTGAGTCCGAGATTCATCGGACCGTACGAGATATCAAAACGAATTGGGTCGGTTGCTTATAGGCTAATGTTGCCCCTTGAACTTGAAAAGATCTACAACATTTTTCATGTATCGATGCTTCGTCGCTATAGATCTGATCCCTCGCATATGATTAATCCGTCGGAAGTTGAAATTCAGTCCGATTTGAGTTATGAAGAAGAACCGATTCGTATTTTAGCTCGTGAAGTGAAAGAATTGTGAAATAAAAAGATTCCGTTAGTAAAGGTGTTGTGGCTCAAGCACGGGATCGAAGAAGCGACCTGGGAAACCGAGGAATCTATGAAAGAACGATACCCAAGCTTATTTATCGGTAAGATTTTTGGGGACAAAAATTTCTAAAGGGGGAGAGTTGTGACAGCCCTAATTTGACCATAGTCGGGAAGTGGTTTCGGAATCACTAAACCGACTCAGAAATTTTTTTTAAAATATTACTATTTATATTTTTAATTGGTGTTTGACTATATGTTAAATTTTGATAAACTAATTTTGTCAATTAGATGCTAAATTATTAGTTGAGGATTTAATTACATAAAAGAAAAATATGAAGGCTTTATTGTAAGTGCTGAATGATGATTTAAAATTTATGTGGTGGGCTTATAAAACAATTAAGCCAAGGGAAATGTGCATGGACTAATAGGCCAAGCATTAGTGGATGATTAATTTGATTAAAGGAGGTTAGATTGGTAATTTAACAAATAAAAAGCCATGCATGTAATAATAAATCATTTTGAGTGCTCATTTCTTCATGTGTTTGCCGAATTCATCAAGAGAAAAGAATAAGAAGGAGCCTAAGACATTCAGCTAAAGAGGAGACTAATTAAGGTATGATTTCAAGTGGTTTTGATGTTATTTTTATGAAATTTGATTGATTTTGTAGTCCTTGCCATGACCATGGATGTGTTTTTGAGAATAATGTCAATGTTGCATTCGGTCATGATGGAAATGGTGTGATATGGTTTTCATTTTCATGTTTTGATGAATTGAGGAAATTGGATGATGTTGGAACTAGTTAAATGTGGTTGAGTGTGGATTCAATGCAAAATTGGAATCGGCTTGTGTAATAGGTCTTATGCATTGTTGCCGATTTGTAAAATTTAGAAGTTGTTAAGTAAATTGATGTTAAAATCTAGTGGAATTGAGATGTAATAATGAATATGTGAAATACTTGTTTAATAGATGAAATTGAACCATGAGTAGACGGTAATGGGTAGAAATTGAATGAATTGAATTGTAGTAGCATGAGTTCTTGAAATGGTGATGAATGATGAAATTGGCTGAAGCCATGGTGTGTTAAATTTATTGATAAATTAGCATTTTGAATTTGGAAGATAGACATAACGTTTGAATGTTAAATTTTGGCATTTATATATGCAAATTGCCGAATATGCTAAAGGCCAATGCTTGGACTATTTGAAATAATATGTGTTAATGAAAAGTGTATAAATTAAACATAAGTGGATTTTAAGCCTATGAGTGTGTATGTATTTGTGTGTGCGGCAATAGTGATAAATAACAATTGGTAATGTGGTAAATGTTTGTTAATTTGACATACGAACTTAACCATATGTCTTGGAGTCATTGTGTAATTAGAGAAGTAAATAGAGGTTTATGATCTTAAAGTGTGTACTATATATATATGTGTGTGCCTTGTGTTTGTACCTTGAGCTTATTGAGACATTCGGCAATATGGTTAAATTCTTGCATAAGAAAGCATGAAAAGTGATTGAATCTTTATTTGTGTATGCGAATTGATATAGATTAATAAATATGGAATCGAGTCATGGCCTATTTTATGAATAAGATACATATTGAAATTTTAAGCGATTGTCATATGTGACTATTAAGAAAATGATATGAGTAAGTAATTAAACAAATTTATTTATTTTAATTAAGCTCAAGAGCAATTAAACAAATTTATTTGTTTTAATTAAGCTCAAGAGCAAAGAGGATCAAAGTCGGATATAGGAAAAGAGAAAGTAATAGAGTAGCCGGTCTACAACCTTTCGGATATACCGAGGTAAGTTTTGAGTATACCAACTTAGCACATACATGAATATGATATGAAATATTTAAGTTGAATGCATTATAACAAGTTGATCTTACTTTGATAAAATCCAATTATGAAATATGATGGTATAAGATAGGTAACCGTATGCATATGTGGAATTGAAAGAATAATGTGATTGATATGTGTATATGAAATTTATGTAATTATTTCCATTAAACCGAATGGGTATGGAATGGTATATTATATGAGTTTGGCAAATTGAGTTTATGTGAAAATGTTATAATGTGTATGTTTTACCTATGTTGAAAATAACTAATGAAATACGAAAATGATATGCCATGTGCAACATATTAGAATGTGAGTAAATAAAACACGAGACTCAATGATGATATATTCGGGCCTTAGTGCCTAGCAGGCTATAAGCCGGTGATGTGATATGTAGTCGAGCCCTCGTGCCTAGCAAGCTTTGTGCCGATGATACATTCGGGCCCTCGTGCCTAGCAGGCTTTGTGCTGATGATACATTCGGGCCCTTGTGCCTAGTAGGCTTTGTGCCAATGATATGTAATCGGGCCTTCGTGCCTAGCAGTCTATAAGCCGGTGATACATTCGGGCCCTTGTGCCTAGCAGGCTTAATGCCGGTGACTCGAGCATGTGTTAAGGTTATGGGAAAATTGTAATACAACTTCAATAAAGTATGAACATCACATTAAGAAGGCCAGGTATGTAATATATACTCATATGTGATATTAAATTGAGTTGTATCTTAAGTATTAAGCTTGTTTGGATATATGAAAGAGAGTTCCATCTAGGCTTACCAAAGTATATACAAATTCGGCCATGAATGATGCTTATATGAAAGAATGGGATTTTGTTATAATAGATGGGTAACAAATCGATTGAAAGCAAATGCTGAAATTTCTTTATGTATGAATGTGTATTCGGCCAAGTGGATATGCCTTTAGAAATTGAGTTTTATGTTATTGAATATATTTGATACTATAAGATATGAATTGTATAAATTAGTTAATCGTCATTTTCAAAAATGGATTTAAAGTACATGAGTTGAGTAACTAGAATAATTTCAGGTAAGTAAACCCATTCTCCGTGACATCTCTGGATTCGACCATAACGTCTAGGCTGAGTTTGTGGTGTTACATTGTAATTTTGTTAATTATGGACTGTGGCATAAGTTTGTTTTATTTGTGTTTTTGCATGCATGAAATTTTGCTAAAAATCGAAAAATCCTAATAATTGGCTTAATATGGCATAACTCAATTTTTTGTAAAAAATTAAAGGCATCACCTTTCGCTACATAATAATGAAATTCGAGTTTTAAAAAGGCTAAGTGACTAAATCAATTAAGTTTTGTAAAATGACGTGACTTTTAATAAATTGGACTCTAAGTTTATTTGGATTAATAATATGATGTTTTGGCTTTGCTAAGACAACTACTTTAAGTTTTCTAAATATTGGACATAAAAATGTTATGAAAATTGGACAGTTTTACTAGCTCATTTCGGTGGCTAATGTAGCCTTTAAAATTCGGCCATAACGTTTGGGCCAGGTTAGGGAGGTTACATTACAGGATAAATAACTACCTATCTACTTATCATATTTAACACTTTTTTCTTAAAAATTTTATATTAAGTAAAAAATTAAAAGGATTATCAAACATATTTAAAATTTTAAATGTTGGAAATTTTCATAAATGAAATTTTCAATGGTTTATCAAACACACCCTTACTTAGGTTACTGTGGATGAGAAGTAATAACTATAAGCATCCTTTGTAACGAAGAGAATGAGATCATCCTCGAGCAAATCTCAAGTAGCCATTGATTCTAATGATTCTTAACCTAAAAAAATTAAATTCCAAAGCTCAGAGTCCGTCACAAATTTGATACAATCTAAGAACATATTATTCTTAATTAAAATCGTAGTGATAATATGTTATGTAATAATGAAAGAATAGAACAAATTAAATAAAAAATATCAATATAATAGAAAGGTAAATAACTTTTTATTTGATTCCTTGTGTATATATCTTTATATGCCTTGTACATGCCTCTATTTAAGTTACAAAGAATAAATTGAGGCTTGATTACTATATAAAAAGACCTCATAATTTCAATGGGGTTACTACATTAGAGGTTTCAACTTTGAGAATTATGAGCATCCATAATAAAATATTATTCCTAACACATACAGTATTACAATAATTTTTTTTTCATAAAATTTATGATAAAGAATAAATAGAACTCTTTCCAGTACAATGATGATTCAAACCCAAATTATTAAAATAGATGAACACTCGATAAGCCACAATTTGATAAAATAAATCTTATATCATAATTAAAAAATTTGATAAAATAATGAGATTAAATAATGTAATAAAACTATAAATAAATAAACAACAACTCTTATATCATAATTAACAAAATATTAATAAAATTATATATTTTAAAAAACAAATAGATTGATCATTTTAGATTAATGAAATAAAGAGGAAAAATCGAAAAGCAGTTACGTTTGAAATGAAGGTGTTAGTTGAAATTGGCCGAAAAAGGAAAGTGGGGAATAGATAGGATGTGTGTTGAAATTGCGGCGAAAATGTGAACATGTCCTTTTCTTATTGTCGGCAAAGAAATTCTGTAATAAAATTGAAACTGAAAATTTGGGAGGAATATATATTAGAAATTGTTGAAGTTTTTTTTTTTTCAATTTTGAGGAATTTTTTTTATTTTCACTATTATATGATCTTATAATATAAGATTATCTATAAATAATTTTAATACTAAAAATTCTATCTCTGTTTTTTCTAGCTCTATTGTCTTAGGGTTTAATATAATACCATATTTTGTGAATTCTTGAGAAATAATATTTAAAAGTTTCTTATGTAATTCAAGTGTATCTGAAAACATCAAAATATCATTTATATAAACTATACAGAATTTCTGATATTTATTAAATAAAAATTTATTCATCTTTGGAAGATTTGTGGTGCATCACATAATCCAAATGATATCACTTTCCATTGATAATGTCCATGCACTAAAAGCTGTTAAAGGTTTGGACTCTTCTGTTAGCATGATTTGCTAGAATCTCGATTTATAATCAAATTTACTAAAATATTTTGTTTGTTTAGCTTGATTAATTAAAACATCCTTTCTTAGAATGAAATAACCATAAAAAATAATTTTTTGATTTAATATTTTATAATTATTGACTATCCTAGCTTTTTCTCTTTTTATTTCCACATGATTTCTAACATTAATTTGTATATCAAATTCTTTTATATCTTGTTTAGTATAGATCATAGGTTTTACTCTAATAATTTTATTGGGATTTTTCAGTTTAATACTACAATATCTAGGGTTATTTTGTCATAATTTTAATGGTTCTTCACTAAAATTCTTCTCTACTATTTTAAACAACAAATGACTTGTTTCAAGTTCCTTTCTTGGTGGTGAAAAAATGTTGCTACACGCAAATTTATGATTTTCTACTAATGATATTTCTATAAATATTTTTTTCTATAGATAACATAATTAAATTTATATCAATAGAAAATGAAAAATGTTGATATATAAAATTATTTCCTAGCAAAATATCTCCATGCATTTCTAGAAAACATAATAATTTAGGTATCACAAATCTTACATTATTTATGTAGATTGGTACTTTTCTAGTTTTATATTGAATTATGATTTCGTTATCATTTATTCCTATGGCTCTTATTAGATGCTTCATGGGTTCCCATTTTTCTAAAAGAATGGTTTTTTTTTTTTTTGCAACTACTAATTATAGTAGGTTAAAATTAAATTAAAAGGAGAAGAAGTAAGTTAAAATGTCTAGATAGTCCAAACATTGTTATAATAAAAAGAATATATAGTCCTTATATTACAAATTCAACAATTTAGGACATTCGATTCTTTTTTTGATATAAGGGATAAAATAATACAATTTAAATCCATATCAAATAAAAATTTTAATATTTGATTTAGATGTAAACAAATAAAATTAATAAAAAAATCATTTAAATACATTTTAAAAAATATAGACCGAAAGACTCGTGTATGTCGTTTCAATTAAAGCGAATTGATGGGTTAGGAGTTTGAAACCAAGGGTGGAGAAGCCCGTGAATAGCTCCAAACTGATTTGTCTCCTTACAAAAGACTTGTTAGGGAAGAGTTAGTCAAATAAAGTATGGATAGGTATGAATGGAGATATGAGTTTTCTTGTTGTAATAGCAGTGAACTTTATGTATGAGAAGTGTAACATCCCAAATCTGTCCTATACGTTATGGCTGAATCTAGTGGCGTCACATTGTAGTGTTTTTGGAAACATATTAATGAACTTAAAGTCACACCCATTATTATCTTTTCTTAAGTCATATAAAAAGGGAAATTGACTGATTTGCTTTAAACAATTTATTTTTACGCGAAAGTTTTGAAAATCTTTAGTTTAATTTAGGAAAACGCATTTACGGTGTCACAGTATATAAACTAATAATGATAACAATTTAAAATCCCAAATGAAAATAAAAAACACTCTAAGTCCGAAATTACATCAAACCCCCAAAATAATTAAAACAGTAAAATAGTAAATAACTAGTAAAACCATGAGAATCCAGAAAGTATCTAGCAATGGTCATCGTTGAGCCCTCCGCTGCATCGATCCATCTACTGCTGGGGATTACCTGACAGATAAATAAATAAGGGGTGAGTTTTCAAAAACTCAGTGTGCACATCCCCACAATATAGCATGCATACAGTCATAACAGAAAACAGTTATAAGTCAGGCCCTAGCCCATTACAGAATCAGTGAGGCCTTCGCCCATTCAGAATCAGAATAAAACTGGGCCTTAGTCCATGCAGATATCATATAAATATCAGATCAGAATCATAATCATAACATGCCCACCAACCCTACACACCATCTCCGTCCCACCCTACACACCATGTAGGGATAAAATCAACCCACCCATCCCTACACACCAAGTATGGGGATAAAATCAACCCATCCAACTTTACACACCAAATAAGGTACTGTAGACGGCACGTATCAGATAAATGCAGCAGAGCTGCCAGATAACAGGCTAAAAGCCTTTCAGACTTCCTTCACTTCAACAATTAACCCAACCCAATGCAATGCATCATAATATAGTGGCATGCTATAATGCAGATACAGATCATACATTTATTTCAGAACAGAACATATCAAGCAGATAAACATGCTAAGTATCTCTTGCTAGTGCATATATCACATAATCAAATCAGAATAATAGGAGTCTAAGATATCCTTACAGACCCTATATTAGGTCACAGTAGACTTGGGCAACCCATGCAACCTTACAAAACATATCAGTAAAATGGGCTTACACGCCCATGTGGCCTGCTCGTGTGGGCCTACATGTTAGCGTGGCCACAAGGCCCAAATTAACCCTACCTGTGTGGATCACACGGCCTAGTCCAAAACTCCACACGACCGTGTGGTTTACTCGTGTGGCCTACACAACCCAATTGGCCTATCCCGTACCTCACATAAGGTCTAGTTAGCCTCATACAGCTGTGTCCGTCGTGTCCGTGTTGAATGCATACGGCCTGGCTCGTTGATCACACGACTGTGTCTCACCACGTGTGCTCCATACGGGTAACCCACATGCCCGTGTAGCTCGACAACTTTATTTTCAGCTTTTGTCGAAATGTGATTTTAGTGCAATTGGGCTACGCACCTGGTTCGTTTCGCTCCTAAAGCACTCTCGTGATTTCAAAACCTAATATTCATCAATAATATACCAATTAAGTCACTTAAATAGAGATATTCTGAATAGATAAACTCTCAATTTCAAAGGAAACCCCTACCTCCGATTGAAACGCAACCTTTACATGAGTTTGCTGTTACAAACACTAACCAGCCCTCTAATTAGTTCCTACATAACCAAGAAAACCCTTTCCTTAATCAATAATCAGTAAAACGTTAGAGTTCGTCGAAACTAAAACTTATCGATAGAGAAATGTAATAGCCGCACGACATAAATGATTTAGAAAAGAAGATGAACAAAATCCAAAAAGAAAAGATGAAAGAAGGGAATTTTAGTAGCAAAAATTGGGAAGAGAAGTTTAAAGATCTGTAGAGAGAATTTGGAAGAGAGGCAAATTTTTGGTAATGAAAAAAAAAAATAAACCACCAATTTGATAACTACCCTGTCCCTCAAACCTCTCCACTACTCCACCAACAACTCAACCACTTTGGTATTTTAGTCCAACTCAATCACTCACACGACTTAACGGTGAAAATTAAGCCTCCATAATGACTCGAACACAAGACCTCCCACTTACAAGCACACCACTCAACCACTAGACTAGCAAGCCCATTTTGACATATTCCTACAACTTTTACTTATAAGCCTATTAGCAAAAAAGTTAGGCTTCTATTCAAACAAAACCAAAATTTTACCCAAGCTAAAGCTTGAACTTGGGACCTCTCAAACACTTCCCAGAACACTTAACAACTGAAGTAGACAGATATTTGTGTCAAATAATAGCAGAAAGACATTTAGAAAATTTTCCTACTATAAATTCACAAAAGCTGAAGATACAAAAATTTAGGGCGTTACAATTCTACCCCCTTTCAAGAAAAATTTGCCCTCAAAATTTTACCTGATCAGAAGAGGTGAGGATACTGCTGACGCATAGAATCCTCTGGCTCCCAAGTAGCCTCCTCAATGCTATGATTCCGCCACAACACTTTAACCAAATGAATGAATTTCTTACGCAAAACTTTAACGCCACGATCTAAAATCTGAACTGGTTCCTCCTCGAATGTTAGATCTGGTCTAATTTTAATCTCCTCCACTGGCACAATATGTGTGGGATCAGAGTGGTAACGTTTCAACATCGAGACATGGAACACATCATGAATGCGATCTAACTCTGGAGGTAGCTCCAATTGATACGCGATTGGCCCCATCGTCTTAGAATCTAGTTCGGTCTAATAAACTAAGAACTCTGCTTGCCCTTGCGGCCGAACCTCAAAACCTTCTTTCATAGGGCGAGACCTTAAAGAAAACTAGGTCCTCCATAGAATACTCGATATCTCAAATCAAGTGAACTTTCTCTTTAGGCTCTGATACTAACTCTAGACCCAGAACACGTCGCTCACTGAAGTTAGTCCAGCACAACTGAGTGCGACACTTACAACCATAAAGTGCCTCATACGGTGCCATCTGTATAACTAGACTAATAGCTATTGTTGTAAGCAAACTTAGCTAATGACAGGTACTCCTCCCAACTGCCTCAAAAATCTATCACATAACTCCTCAACATGTCCTCTAATAACTGAATCACCCTTTCTAACTGGCCGTCTGTCTGAGGGTGAAAAGCAATACTGAAGTCAAGCCTAGAACCCAGAACCTCGTGAAGCTTCTACCAAAACTGTGATGTAAAACGAGGATCCCTATCAGATATGATCGAGACAGGCCCATGAAGTCTCATTATCTCTGAGATGTATAACTTAGCCAGTTTCTATACGGAGAAATCTGTCCTAACAGGAATAAAGTGAGCAGACTTGGTCAATCTATCTAAGATGGCCCATATAGAATCCTTCTTAGTGAGTGTTAAGGGAAACCCACTGACGAAGTCCATTATTACTCGCTCCTACTTCCACATCGGTATCTTTACTAGTTGTAGCAAACCTGAAGGCAACTGATGCTCATCCTTAACTTGCTGACAAGTTAAACAGTGAGCAATAAGGTTGGTCACTTCACATTTCAACCATGGCCACCAATATAATTTTTAGAGATCTCTATACATTTTGTTCCCATCGGGATACATAGCATAAGGGCTACTATGTGCTTCCCTCAGAATTGACTATCTCAAGCCCTCGTTATTCGGTTCATAGATCCTACCTCTAAAGCACAAAACCCTATCATTAGTAAGCCTAAAATCTGAAGTAATCCCAATCTCAACCTGGTGGAACTGTAACTCAAGAGTCTTGTCCCCTTTTCATTTAGCCCTGATATGATCAATCTATGTTGGTTTCACCTGAAGTTCTGCCAACAAACTTTCATCGTCATAAAGACTCAGTCGAGTAAACATCGCTCTCAGATCCGTCACTACCATACAGTTCAACGCATCGGCCACCACATTGGCCTTACTAGGATAATATTCAATGCTGTTGTCATAATCCTTAAGCAACTCAATCGATCTACAATACCTAAGATTTAACTCCTTTTGAGTGAGAAGATACTTAAGGCTCTTGTGATCAGTGTAGATGGTATACTTCTCACTGTACAGGTAATGCCTCCTGATCTTAAGAGCAAATACTACTACAGCTAACTCCAAATCATGCATCGGATAATTAGCCTCATAAGTCTTAAGCTGTCAAGACGCATAAGCCACTACCCTACCATCTTGCATCAGAACACAACCCAAACCCTCATGTGATGCATCATTGTAAACTATGAAGTCCTTTCCAGGCTAAGGCTATATCAGTACAAGAGCCTTAGTTAAAACTGTCTTGAGCTTGTCGAAGCTCTCCTGCTGTGCATCGGTCCAAACGAAAGGAACTCCTTTCCGCAACAGCTTAGTCAATGGAGCTACGATCAAACATAACCTTTCCACAAGACGATGGTAGTATCCTACCAACCCTAGAAAACTACGAATCTCTGATACATTCTTTAACTGTTTCCAATCTAATACAGCCTCAATCTTTCGAAGATCCACATGAATCCCTTCAACAGATACTACATGAACCAAAAAGGTAACCTCTTTAAGCCAAAACTCACGTTTAGAGAACTTCACGTACAAATGCTTTCCTTGGAGAGTTTACAGAACAACCCTGGGATGCTTATTGTGTTCATCCTCAGACTTAGAATACACGAGAATATTGTCGATGAATACTACCACAAACTGCTCCAAGTAAGGTTAAAACACTCGGTTCATCAAGTCCATAAATGCCGCTGGTGCATTAGTTAACCCAAAGGGCATAACTAGGAACTCGTAATGTCCATACCGAGTCCTAAATGCCGTCTTATGCACATCGGCTTCCTTAACCCTTAACTGATGGTAGCCTGATCACAGATCGATCTTAGAAAACACTAAAGCACCTCTAAACTAGTTGAATAGATCATCTATCCTCGAAATTGGGTACTTATTCTTAATCGTCAACTTATTCAATTGATGGCAATCGATACACATCTTCATCATACCGTCTTTTTTCTTTACGAACAAGACAGGTGCTCGCCATAGAGACACACTGGGATGAATAAACCCATGATCCAACAGCTCCAGAATCTGAGCTTTAAGTTTAATAAGCTCATTCAATGCTATTCAATAAGGGGCAATTGACACTAAAGCTGTACCAGGAATCAGCTCGATCCCAAACTCCACCTCTTGGCTCGAAGGTAAAACTGGTGGTTCATCAAGAAAAATATTTAAAAGTTCCTCACAGTGCGGATGTCCTTAACCGAAGAGTCCTCAAAGTCCAAAACACTGATGTAGGCTCGGAATGCCCCACACCCTTTTCATACGAACTTCTCTACTACCAATGTCGATATTACATTATCCTTCTCGGTTCTCAGAACAACCCTCTTTTCAGTACAATCCAGACTAACTCGGTGTTTTACCAACCAATCCATGTCCAAAATTAAATCAGACTCCCAAACGGGAGCTCCATCAAATTAGCCAGAAATATTATCCCTTGGACCTCCAATGAAACGCCTCTAAACAATTTACTAACTCTAATGGAATACCCCAATAGACTCACCACTGATATCTCACTAGAAGTGCTCTCAAACGGAATCCCCAAAGTCTCAAACATAGAACACGCAACATAAGAATATGTAGAGCCTATGTCTATTAATGCAACATAAGGTATATTAAAAATTAGAAACATACCCGTAATGACGTCAGAAGCATCTCTATCCTCATGGCGACGTGCAGTATAAACTAGTGTAGGATGCTTTGCCTCAGTCGGCCTAGCACCTCTGCCTAGTGCTCTCTGACCTCGACCCATACCATTACCACACTTAACCTATCCTTAGCCCTTAGATGGATGCTGAATGACTCTCGATGGTTGTGCAGTTTCATCAACCAGAGCTTGCATCTGATTGCCCTACAGTGGACAATCCTTAACACGATTCTCAGTTGACCCACACCTTAAACAAGGTCCAGTAGCTCTCCAACACTCACCTGGATGGCGCCTATTACAATGTTGACAAATCCCCACCCTAGCAAGAACAACAACAGTGAGCCCAACTCTCATGGGCCCATTAGTCCTGGCCTTTTTCTTAGGCCTCATAGCCGAATTATAAGGCTCTAGATCCCACTTGGCCTTTTTTTTCTCTCGATTCTGATGCTTTGAGCACTTTACCTCTTCAGTGATCTTTGCCTTTTCGACTAGAGCTGAGAAATCCCACTCCCTCTGAGTAGCTATCAGACTTCATAGACTATCTTGGAGACCATCCTTAAATCGAACATGGTGCTCATACTCAGTTGCCACCATGCCCCTCGCATAATGAGTCAACCTAAAAAATTCAGCCTCATACTCAGCCACAGATCGGTCCCCTTGTGTGAGATTAAGGAACTCATGCCTTCTAGCATCAGCATAGTTGGCCCCAACCTATTTACTCTAGAATGTGGACTTAAATAGATCCCATAACAAGTGCTCGGGCTAAGTGCCCTCCTTAACAGTCAACCACCACTGGTACGTCTCTTCTCGAAGAAATGGTACAGCCCCCTTGAGCTTCTGCTCACCAGTAAGGTCCAAATCATCCATATACTCTCCATGGCCCACCAATACTCAACCACGATAGGAGCAACTCCAGCAATGCCCCTGAATATCTCAGCCCTATTGGACCAGAGTCGTTCTATTCTGACCCACGGCCCCCAGATCCAGTATTAGCTTCAGCGATCCTCTTTAGGATTCGTAGCATGGCCTGGGACAGTGCGTCATCCCCAATTGCACGATCATGAGACTCAGACCCAGCCTCGGTAATAGGTGTTGTCGATGTCTCACTCATTTCCATATTCAGTATGGTGTCAAAAATGAAGGACTCAGCTGAAGCCCCTCTACGGCCTCTACCTCGGCCTCTAGTACCCAGTCTACGAGTACCCCGTGTGCTTATCATAAATAAAGAATTATCTGTATTAAAATTTCTATGTAAATCAATTTGCAGTTCTGATAGACCATAATTTATACATATTTGTACACCATGCTTAGCCTATTTTTGGATGAATTATTCATTGAATTATGGAATTTGATGCTCCTAAACCCTTAATTTCATGTTTTATACTTAGGTGAGCATAAGGAAGTGAAAAGAATGGGAAACAGGCCGAAAATAGAGAAACTGGGCCAAAGAATGAAAACAACACGGCCTATAGATTCGCCACACGGGCGAGTCACACGGTCGTGCCACATTAATATACTCGAACATGGCCTGGGCCCCGACTCACACGGGCGTGGCACACGGGCGTGTCCCTGTCGTGATGAAGTTCAATTTCATTCAGAAATGGCTACTTAAGGGCTAAGAAAGACGTTCTAAACTCTATAGAAAGACTCTAAGAGGCCACCACAAAGGACACAATTATTCCCACTATTCCCTAATTTTAGGACAACCCTTTTTAGCAACTGTTAGAACAATAATTGATGTAGGCACAGGTGAACTCACACTTCGTGTAGGTGACGATAAGGTTACTTTACAGGCTCGTAACTCTAATAGGACTAGTAATGAAAAAGATAATACTATGAGTCCTTGTAATAAGAATGATCTCACCAGCTAACCTTCTATGCAGGATACTCATCACATAAAAATAGCTGAACCACTTACGAAACCATCTAAGGAGATACTACATGAAAAACGAATGCTACAGATAGAGGAACTAGATGAGTGGTTGAACTATCGCCAAGAGAAACCCAAGGTATGCCACACTAAAACAGAACACAACCATGATGATCCTTCAGATAAACGAAACGAATTCATGGTAAGAGATAAGGTATTTCTAGGAGAGGACGACCCTTAAATCTTAAATTCAAAGTACATACAAGTGACACAATTTCCTTCACGGTAACAAAAATCTTTCCCTATGGTACAGTCGAGATAACACATAAATCTTTCAGCATTTTCAAGGTAAACCATACTCGACTCAAACCTTATTTTGATATTAAAACTAATAGCAAGATAGAGGAGTTTGAACTCCTCAAACCACCATAACTGTACAAGCTCGAGAAAAGTGAAGCTTAAGACTATAAACAAGCGCTTCTCGGGAGGCAACCCAAGCACTAACGTAGTAAAAGGTTTTTATTTAGATTCTGAAATTTTAATTCAACAACTAACCCTCTGAATGTAAGATTTTAAGCCACACGGCCATGCCCACGAGCGTGCTTAGGGCTGTGTGGACATCATGGACAAAGCCACGGCCATGCGATATGGCCGTACGCATATAGGACAAAAATTTCCCCAACATGGGCTGCGACAAGGAGCCACGACCATGCAAAGTGGCCGTGGCCAAAGCCTGTTAAATCGACACGAGCAATCCCTACGCCCGTGTCCTGAGGCTGTGGTCGAACCTGCCATTTCAGACATGACCGTATGTCCCTAAACATAGGCGTAGGAGAACTGAACATCGAAGTATACGACCATGCAACACAGTCGTGTTCCCCAACACGCCCTAAGAACACGGCCGTGTGTCATGACTCAAATGTGCCAAAAACCCCAAATCTCGAACCACACGGGCTAAACCCCAATCACACGGGCGTGTGACATGCCCGTGTGACCCAAAGTCCTATATAAACCTCCCACTATTCACCTCCTTCTCCAACTAAAACCCTAAAATTCCCTCACCCACAATCCATACTAGCCCTTTAAAGCGCCGCCGTCGACCTCAGCCATTTTACCACGCCTGTACAAGGCGCACCATGACCGTGCTCCGCCATTATCACTACCCATTCGGTTCCCCTTTCTCACTTTTTCTTTTAGTTTCTAATGTCTTTTATCTATTTTTATGTTCGCAATTTCATTTATTTAGTTATTTGAACCATTATTGATATGATTTTCATTCATTTTGCATGATTAATTTAGAAAACTTGTTATGCCATGTAGAATCATTCTTTGGCTGCCATATTTAACTATCTCAAGCAATTGGTTGGGTATACATCGCTGATAAAAACCCACTAGAGCAACCATTGTCTTCATGATTTTTGTTAAAATTTTATGCTTAGAGTGAATCAAATATAGGTAAAATATCGTCTTCTCAAGGAAAAAAGCCGATGTCCCCACTTCTAAAAAGTGAAAGTGGCTCGGTGGTTCCTCTTCTAGAGCCACAACCAAAATAAGACATCCCTTCCTCCAATTTTTGAAAAGTTCCTAAGAGGAACTATTTCAAATTTTGAGGGCGAGACCACTTGAAGTAGGAGGGTGCATCTATTGGGCCGCACTAGAACAGGTCCAACTAGCAGATGAGGTTCGGGCCTTACTGACGATGGACCCATAGGACCACTTTTTCCAAATCGTGGAGCCCACTTACCTCGAGCTCGCCCTAGAGTTCTGCTCCATGTTCCATCTCCAAACAGTCATGTCTCAACATGACGATCCAGGGACGATCCAATTCCATCTAGGAGGCCTTGTCAGACAATTCAGTGTTCCAGAGTTCGGTACAGCACTAGGCCTATACACCGAGCAATTTTTAGACGAGGAGAACCTGTCTGAACTCCACCGCCATATTCCCTTTTCGCCAGTCCAATGTTGGTGTGACTTAGTCCCTAGTCAGGCCACATACGACCTCAGTTGCTCTATGGCAACAGCTCTCGCCCCTTCATTGAGGTATATTCACACCTTACTCGCGTATACATTGATAAGAAGGCATGAGAGCACCGGCAGCGTCAACACCCACGACGCCTACTTTTTGTTGAGCATACCGCATGCACATGTAATCAACCTTGCCTATTTCATTGCCTATGCCATCCAACACCAAACCAAGTGACACCAGAGGGGTGTAATCTCGATAGGCCCGTACGTGACCCGCCTGGCTCGCTACTATGGCCTCTTCAACACAGCAGCCTAACATCCTCTTATACTTTGATCGGCCAAATGTCCCCTCAGGGCATCCAAACTATGCTGTACATGAGGATGATTCAGCGCCAACGTGGGAGTAACCCTTCTCAGTACCAGCTAGCTCAATCTACCTAGCAGGAGGATCCCGAGGATATTCCTGATGATGTCCCACCACAGGAGGAGCCACCGACTAAGCTACCACCCACTCGCTGCCCAGTTCATATGGCAGCTTCAGGCTATGTCACTTCTGAGCAGTTCGTCCAATTCCAGCAACAATGTTTTCAGCGATTTGATCACATCGATGTAACCTTAGCTCAGATTTGTCAACATCTTCACCTCACACCACCATCCCCACCTCACGACCCCTCTGAGGATTAGAACTGCCTAGTCCTCTTATCTTCTCCTTTATTTTCCTTTTTAGTTTTATTTTTCATTTTATTTTATTTAAAACTTATCTTTTTCATTATTTAAATTTCAGTCTTTTTAGGATTTAGTTTATTTTATTTTAATTTTCTTTTATCAGCTCTTTCTTAAAGAACATAACATATTGATCTAAAATCCTTAAAGTCTTTTTAGTGCTATCGCAGTTTCAAAGGAGCTTTACAGCTCAAATTCACCTGTAACAGGAAAACCCTGCCACAACTGTCGACTCTTATAATTCCAATATCCGTCTCTACAAAATCATCCAAATGTTCAGGGAGTTTCACTTCTCTCCCTATCTTATGATCTTATGCTTCTATTGCTACTAATATATCTTTGTACATTGAGGGCAATGTACATCTTAAGTGTGGGGGGAAGTCTCACTTTCAATATTTACATTATCTTCGAACCTCTGGAAATTTTTCACTAACTTTTTGCATTGTGCTCAAATCTCGAATTCTCTCTTTCAATGTTTGCATTATTCTTAATTCCCTTTTAAGATGAATTCTGATTGATTTATGATTTCTATTGATATGTTGATAATTGAAACATATGTATTTATGCCTTGATTATTCAAACTTTAAGATGTTAGAGAATCAAGCATGATAAGTTGAAATTTTTGAGAATCTAAATTTTTCTAGATTGTTTTCCCCAATTTTAAGTATTATCTGGAGATTTAAAATTTGTAGGAGTGACATCAAAAACCATAATTCTAGTGAGACTTTTGAGCCTTTTGAGCATACATCCTTTCGTGCTCACTTTTATTGTCGCTTTGAGTGATTCAATAAAGAATTGTTATTCTAGAACTTGCTTCGATTATACATGTTGAGACCACATCATTGACTTGATATACTGAGATGATTAAGGCACCTAGGTTTTAACCCACTTACTCCACAAAAGCCTACCTTCATAATTAACCCTTAGTGAACCCCATTGAGCCTAACAAACCATTCATTGATTTGACCCTCAATATTCACCGATAACCCATTATTGTTGAAATCCCCCTAATTACTTTGATCCCTATTTTTGTCGAGATTTGAAATTGAATAATTATCTAACTATGCTTTCCCTTTCAGTGAGTTAAAAAGTTAGTTCAATTATGTAACAGTTTGTAAAGTATTTACTATTTGAATTGTTCTAAAAAAATGTATATACAGTTTTAATTGTAGTTCAATATTTTTGCATATTTCTATTATAAGCTTCCGAATCCAAAACAATATTATACGAAAGAAGAGCTTAGTTCTAGGGATACGTTTCAGTGATAGAGGTTTTTCTAGTTAGATGATTTTTTCAGTTTAGTCTCGATTCTAACCTTATTTTTTAGCTTGTGAGAACACCCCTAACCAAAGCCCCATTACAACTATTAAAAGACCTTTTGATCGATGTATCATGTCAATCTCTAATGGTGGAGATGTGATTTTCATGCAAGCCTATGGTAATAGCTTTTCATATTGACTAATGAGTACTTTTTTTCAAAACTTTAAACACTTGGAGTGATTAGAGTGAATCCTTAGTGAGGATGTCAACTCTTGCTAATTTTGAATTTAGAGGTAATTACTTAGAAGAAGGGAGAAAACTTATGTTTCTGTGATAAAATTCTCAATTTAGATTGTTTAAGACTTTAATATTCTTTTAGTTGAATTCTTAATGTATGATTACTTAAGAATTGATTCGAAATATTATTGATAAGAATTATAAGTTGAGAAGAATGATTCTTAATTGTGAATTGAGATTTTGCTTGAGGACAAGCAAATAATGCTTAAGTGTAGGGGTATTTGATAAACCATAATTTATACATATTTTTACCCCATGCTTAGCTTATTTTTGGATGAATTATTTATTGAATTATGGAATTTGATGCTCCTAAACCCTTAATTTCATGTTTTATACTCAGGTGAGCATAGGGAAGTGAAAAGAACGAGAAACGGGCTGAAAACGGAGAAAATAAGCCAAAGTATGAAAACAACATAGCCTGGAGATTCACCACACGAGTGTCACACGGTCGTGCCACATTAACAGGCTCTAACACGGCCTGGCCCCGACTCACACATGCGTGGCACATGGGCGTGTCCCTGTCGTGATGAAGTTTAATTTCACTCGAAAAAGGCTACTTAGGGGCTAAGAAAGACATTTTAAAATCTATATAAAGACCCTAAGAGGCCACCGCAAAGGACATTCATTATTCCCATTATTCCTGCCAAGACGGAGAGTTAAAGGCAAGGAATTAGTTGAAGGAAAAGCCGATTGATCCATCTCAGAAGCTAAGAGCCACATCAAGATAGAAGATCTCCCTTCAATCCTTTCAGGAGTTTTAGGTTTTCTTATGTTTTGTTATTTTCTTTATTCTGAGATGTTTCTTTTTATAATTATGAACTAAACCCCTAAATACCTGAGGGGGATGAAACCTAGGATAGATCTTGTTATTGTTATCTGAGCTGTGTGATAAATATTTGATTTCTTCTTAATTGTGTTTTTAACTCTTAAATTGACATTTTTGGGATATTGATTTAAGTCGAATGTGCTTATGTAGAGGAGCAAAAGTCCCTACATAGGAGTGGATCCAACATAATTAAGTGAAGTTGATCGCAATCCTAGACATAGGATGACGAAAATCTACCGTATTAGAGTCAAATCTAATATGGGGATCCATAGATCGAATTAATGCAAGACTAGGGGTTTTAATGAGAAAGAGATTTCAATTAATCAACCTAGGATTATTTGTTCTTATCCTCGACGGAGGTATTAACATAATTTAGGGATCTCTATGAATCAAGTCAAATGAAGAAATCATCTGGTTCAGAGTTAGATAACAAGTGAAGTCGGGTGGATTCTTCCTTAGGTATTGTCTTAATCGTTTAGTTTTCCCAAAAGCAATTTCCCAAATTTACTCTTTGTCACCTTTTTAGTTTAGTTTAGATTATTTAGTTTAGAAACAAATCCCTCTTTATTTTTAGGTTAGATAATAGGAAGGAAGTCATTACTAGTACTCATAGTTCCTTGGATTTGATATTCCGGTCTTGCCACTAACTATACTACTACTCGATAGGTGCGCTTGCCTTTTTATCGTGATAATAGTTAGTTTTAGGTAAAATCAATTTTATTACTTCATCAAATCATGATCAAGTTCTGATGATTATTAACATATATTTTATGCAGTACAGAATAAGATTTTAAAGTTTGTTGTCGCGAGAAAATTGTCTCACTAAAGTTTTAGACCTAGAGTGTTTCAGTAAAGTACCACCTAAGTAGTCTCAAAACATGTTATCAGTTTTTTAGACAGATACAAACAATATTTCTAAGCATGTTTCTAAACAATTCAATCAGAGTTTCAAAAAAAACATACAGGATCTGCGCTGGAGGCTCAGTATACCACTTGTCAGAAATATTTCAATTTTTTTTGGAAATCATTTCAAATTTTTTTTTCCTTTTAAGACCCAAACCACAGCCTAGTTTTGTAACCTGACTTTGATACTACTAAATATAACACCCCAAACCCGGCCTAGACGTTATGGCCGAATCTGGTGGCGTCACATTGTAGTGATTTTGGAAACATATTGATGAATTTAAAATCGCACCCATTATTATCTTTTCTTAAGTCACAAAAAAATGAGAATTAACTTATTTGCTTTAAATAATTTATTTTTATACGAAAGCTTTGAAAACTTTTAGTTTAATTTAGGAAAACGCATTTACGGTGTCGCAGTATATAAACCAATAATGATAACAATTTCAAATCCCAAATGAAAATAAAAAACAGTCCAAGTCCAAAATTAAATCAACCCCTAAAATAATTAAAAAAGTAAAACAATAAATAACTAGTAAAACTGTAAGAATCCAGAAAGTATCTAGCAATGGTCATCATTGAGCCCTCCGCTGCACCGATCCATCTACTGTTGGGGACTACCTAACAGATAAATAAATAAAGGGGTGAGTTTTCGCAAACTCAGTGTGTACATCCCCACAATATAGCATGCATACAATCATAACAGAAAACAGTCATAAGTCAAGCCCTCGCCCATTACAGAATCAATGGGCTTTGGCCCATTCAGAATCAGAATCAGAATAAAATCGGGCCTTAGCCCATGCATATATCATATACATATCAGATCAGAATCATAATCAGAACATGCCCACCAACCTTGCACACCAACTCCGTCCTACCCTACACACCATGTAGGGATAAAATCAACCCACCCATCCCTGTACACCAAGTATGTGGATAAAATCAACCCATCCAACCCTATACACCAAATAAGGTATCGTAAAAGGCACGTATCAGATAAATGCAGTAGAGCTGCCAAATAACAGGCTAAAAGCCTTTCAAACTTCCTTCACTTCAACAATTAATCCAACCCAATGCAATGCATCATAATATAGTGGTATGCTATATTGTAGATACATATTATACATTTATTTCAGGACAGAATAGATCAAGTAGATAAGCATGCTAAGTATCTCTTACTAGTGCATATATCACATAATCAGATCAGAATAATAGGGGTCTAAGATATCCTTACTGGCTCTACATCAGGTCACAGTCGACTTGGGCGACCTATGTAACCTTACAGAACATATCAGTAAAATGGGCTCACACGCCCATATGTCTGCCCTTGTAGGCCCACATGCCCGTGTGGCCCACACGACCCAAATCAGCCCTGCCCGTGTAGATCACACGGCCTGGCCCAAAACCTCACATGATCATGTAGTTTATCCGTATGGGCCCACACACCCGTATGGAACACACGACCCAATTGGCCTAGCCCGTGCCTCGTACACTGTCTAGTCAGCCTCACACGGCCATTTTCATCGGGTCCATGTCAAGTGCGTACGGCCTGGCTCATTGATCACACGGCCGTGTCTCGCCACACGGCCTCCACACGGGCAACCCACACACCGGTGTGGTATCGATAGCTTCGTTTTTGGCTTTTGTTGAAACTCGATTTTAGTGCAATTGGGGTACACACTTGGTTCGTTTCACTCCTAAAGCACTCCCGTGATTCCAGAAGCTAATATTCTTCAATAACATACCAATTAAGTCACTTATATCAAGATATTCTGAATAGATAAACTCTTAATTTCAAAGGAAACCCCTACCTCCGATTGAAACGCAACCTTTACGCGAATTTGCTGTTAGAAACACTAACCAGCCCCCTAATTAGTTCTTATACAACCAAGAAAACCCCTTCCTTAATCAATAACCAGTAAAACATTATAGTTTATCGAAAACTAAAACTTACCGATAGAGAAATGCACTAACCGCACAATAAAAATAGTTTAGAAAAGAGGATGAACAAAATCCAAAAAGAAAAGATGCAAGAAGGAAATTTAACAGCAAAAATTGGGAATCGAAGTGTAGATATCGTAGAGAGAATTTGGTAGAATGGAAAATTTTTTGTGATGGAATAAAAACAAACCACCAATTCAATAACTATCCAATCCCTCAAACCTCTCCACTACTCCACTAACAATTCAACCCCTTCGGTATTTTAGCCCAACTCAATCACTCACATGGCTTAATGGCAAAAATTAAGCCTCCATAACGATTCGAACACAAGACCTCCCACTTACAAGCACACCCCTCAACCATCAGACCAGCAAGCCCATTCTTACATATTCCTACAACTTTTACTTATAAGCCTATCAGCCAAAGAGTTAGTCTTCTATTCAATAAAAACCAACATTTTACCCAAGCTAAAGCCTGAACTTGAGACCTCTCAGACACTTCCCAGAACACTTAACCACTGAAGCAGATAGATATTTGTGTCAAATAATAGTAGAAACACATTTAAAAATTTTTCATACCACAAATTCACAAAAGCTGAAAATACAAAAATTTAGGGCGTTACAAGAAGTGTGCAAGGGTTGAATCCTCTTTGAGCATGTTGGCTGGGTATTTCTTCATCAATTCAACTTTTCTCTTCCTACTTTCTTTTTTTCACTTCTTTCATTTTGCAATCATGAAATACAATACTTACTTTCATCTTCTTTCACTTTTATTCATACAATGTTCTATTGTTTCCTTAGCTATGACAGTCCAGAATCTTAACTTCAATCAATTTGCACTATTTGAGTTTAAAGATCACATTGTTAATCCTGAAAATGTGTTGGCAAACAATTGGACGAACTCTACATTTGTTTGTAAGTGGGTTGGTGTTTCTTGTGGCCTCATCCATGAAAGATTATGGCTTTGAATCTTACAACCATGAATTGTTAAGTATAACTTCTATTTCAGTGAAATTTGAGAAATAATCATCTAATTAAACTCTGTTTATTTGTTCCAATCAAACACTGATTAGTTTAGATTATTTTTTTATTATTTGACCTATGAATTTTGCCTATAAATAGGCTCTTTTACAACCTTAGAAAACACACCCATTAGAGATTAGAACTCATAACACATTTAGAGAATTTTGTGTTTATGTTTTGAGGGTTTTTTTTTGGGTTTTTAGGGTTTAGTTTTTATCTCTATCTTTTGTACTCTTCGTTCTTTGGCCAGTATAGTAAAATTATCTTTGCTCATGGTTATTTATCCTCTTTGGAGGAGGCTTTTTATGTTAAATTTGTGTGTTCAATTTTTTAATTTCTTTTGCTACTTTTACTTATTCGTTGCTTAATCAGGCTGATCACAATAAGTAGTATCAGAGCTAGTTCAATTTTCATAAATCAGCCCATTCAGAGATGGCAAGAACAAGGTTTGAAATTGAGAAGTTTGATGGTGAGACAAATTTCAATTTATGGCAAGTTCGGATGATGACAATTCTAGTTCAATCTAATTTGAAAAAGGTTGTTACCAGGACAAAGCTTGAGAATCTAAATAAAACAGAATGGGAAGAGCTTGATGAAAAGGCTATGTCTGCAATCCAATTGTGCCTCATGAATACGGTATTGCAGGAGGTATTGATGGAGAAAACCTTATCTGTCTTGTGGTAAAGGTTAGAAACTCTTTATGCGACTAAGTCTCTGGCTAATCGTTTAGTGTTGAAACAACGTCTATTTAAGTTTCGTATGAATGAAGGTGAGCTTCTTAGAGATCACATTCGTCAATTTATTACTCTTTTAAAGGATTTAAAGAATGTTGAAGTTTATATTGACGATGAAGATCAGGTTATGTTATTATTGTGCTCTTTACCCCCTTCATATAAGTCTTTCAGGGAGACCCTGATTTATGGCAGAGACAAATTCTCGTTGAAAGATGTGAAGGGTCATTTGTTGAGTAAAGACAAACTGGACAATAAGATTTATTTGGATAGCAAGGCAAATAGACAAGCTTACGTTTTGGTAGCATCAAAGAAACAAGACAAAAAATGTTGCTATTGTAAAAAAGTTAGGTCACATCAAAGCAAATTGTTATAAACTGCGAAATAAAAGAGCAGCTGAGAGTAACGAGGAAGATGAAGTTGCTGCTAATTTGGCCGATGGCGGTGATGATTTCTTGTTAGTGTCAACGAGTGATAACTTCAAGCTCATGTCTGAGTGGATCCTAGATTCGGGATGTTCTTTCCACATGTGTCCCAATAGAGAATGGTTCTCCATATATAGTTCGGTTGAAGGTAGAGTTGTGTGCATGAGAAACAATTCATCTAGTAAGGTAATTGGTATTGGTACTGTTGAAATTAGGATACACGATGGGAAGATTAGTACACTCTCAGATTCAGGTATGTATCTGATTTATGAAAGAATATCATCTCATTGAGTATTTTAGACTTGAAAGGATGCAGAATCAACATCGAGTCAAGTGGCATTAAAGTATATCGTCAAGCTCTCGTTTTGTTAAAAGGTAAAAGAACTTGCAGTGTTTATATTCCGGAAGGTTTTATAGCGACCAATGAAATTGGACATTCCTCGTCCGTTATAGAGTCAAAGTCAACTCATTTGAAGCAAAGGCAACTTGGTCATAGGAGGGAAAAATGTATGATCGTTTCCTTGAAGAGAGGTTCACTTTTGAATGCAGCTTTTGAAAAGTTAAGGCACTATGTTCATGAAAATCAGACCCAGGTTAGTTTTGATTTGGCATTGTACAAGTCAAAGGATAGAAGTCTTCCAGTTTCTAAGCACAGATTCAAATAGTTCAAGATAGGCTCGTGGTGAGCTTTGGTAAAGATGGCGTTGTGGAAATATGAGTCAAGGTGGAGATTTGTTAAGTATGACTCCTATTTCAGTCAAATTTGGGAAATAATCTTCTTGTTAAACTCTATTTATTTGTTTCAATCAAACACTAATTAGTTTTGATTATTTTATTATTATCTGACCTATGAATTTAGCCTATAAATGGGCTCTTTTACAACCTTAGAAAACACACCTGTTAGAGATTAGAACTCATAAGACATTTAGAAAATTTTGTGTTTACATTTTAAGGGTTCTTTGTTTTTAGGTTTTTGGGGTTTAGTTTTTATCTCCATCTTTTGTACTCTTCGTTCTTTGGTCATTATAGTAAAATTATCTTTACTTGTAGTTTTTTATCCTCTTTGGAGGGGTTTTTCCACGTTAAATTTGTGTGTTCAATTTCTCAATTTCTTCTACTATTTTTACTTGTTCGTTGCTTAATCGGGTCGATTCCAACATGAATCTTAGGGGTACTATCCCTCCACACCTTGGGAATCTTTCATTTCTATTTTCTCTCGGCTTCAGCAACAACAATTTCTATAGCCATCTGCCTAAAGAATTGGGCCAATTGCATCATTTGAGGATCATTAATCGATTAAGCTATAACCATTTTAACGGGGAAATTCCATCATGGCCCAGGAACTTGCATAGAGTTCAAAGGTAGGAAATGAGAAATAATTTCACAATTCATGTCATATCCTATTAATGTTGGAGATTTAAAGAGTCTACTGAAACTAAATTTATCAAGGAATCTTCTCACGGGCGATATCTTATCCACATTTAGGCGTCTTCAAACTTTGGTTTGATTAGATTTATCAAATAATATACTATATGGTCATATCGCTGAATCATTTGATGGTTTGTTTAGTTTGAAATTCTTAGATTTATGCAATAACAATCTCTTTGGAGTCATTCCCAAATCTCTGGAAAAGCTTTTATATCTAAATTATTTTAATGTGTCTTTCAATAGACTTGAAGGGGAAATTCCCATCAAAGGATGTTTTTCAAACTTTTCTAGTACATCTTCCATGAAGAATTATACACTTTGTGGTCCACCTAGATTGCTAGTCCCACCTTGCAAAAATTGCATCCACGAAAATTCCCAAATGACTATATTGCATGCTTTAAGGTATGGTTTACCAACAATTGGTATTGTCGTAGTACTAATAGTATTAACTATTTTGTATAGAAGATGCCAAAGAAGGAGTACATCTCTACCAATTAAAGATGATTTGTTGTGTTTGAAAACATTGAGAAGTATTTCACATGCTGAACTTTCACAAGCAACTAATGGATTTGAGGAAAGCAATATGCTTGGTTCAGGGAGTTTTGGATATGTATATAAAGGACGGCTTTCAGATGGAATGGAAGTTGCAATAAAAGTTTTCAATTTGCAAACGGAGGGTGCATTTAGGAGTTTTGACATTGAATGGGATGCTATGCGTAAATATAGTTCATTGTAATATTGTTAAGGTGATTACTTGCTGCTCAAGTGTTGACTTCAAAGCCTTGGTGCTTGATTACATGTCTAATGGAAATCTTGAGAAATGGCTACATTCTAAAAACTGTTTCCTTGATATCATACAAAGGGTTGACATAATGATAGATGTTGCGATAGCTATAGAACATCTCCACAATGGACATCCAACACCTATGATTCATTCTGACTTAAACCAAGCAATATTTTACTAGATAAAGACATGGTGGCACATATGGGAGATTTTGGCATTTCCAAATTTTTAGGAGAAGGTGATGTAGTGAAGCAAACCATGACTCTTGCAACTATCGGGTATATGGCACCAGGTGAATTGTTTTTATGATTATTTTCTTGATTTTTATTTTATATTTTTGTTTCATGTGTATATTTGAATAAACATTTTAGAAATAATTAAGGATTAATGATGCTCTAATTATGCTTGAAATGCAGAATTCGGATCAGCAAGAATTGTTTCTAGAAAATGTGATGTCTATAGTTATGGGATTATCTTTATAGAAACTTTCACAAAGAGAAAGCCAACTGATAATTATTTTGCTGAAGTGACTATAAGACATTGGATGGAAAGTTCATTGCCTAATGGAGTGATATTTATTAAAAAGAGAGGATGAGTAGTTTGTTGTTAAAGCAAATTGTATTTCATCCATCATGGAGTTAGCTTTGAATTGTTCAGCTGAGTTACCAGAAGAAAGAATAGATTGAAACATGTTATACTTGAGCTAAAGAAAATCAAACAAAAGTTGTTAAACAACATTAAACATGTTTAACAAAGACGGTGAGTAATGAGAACACTTGCGCTTATTACTATTATGCATTAGAATAGAAAATAGCAGCATCAATGGCATAAATGATACACAACCATGGCATGAAATTTGTAGTCATTGATTTAATGATCTAGCATAGAAACACATGATTACTTGGCTGTACCGTAAGTAGGTCAGGTATTGTTGCATTCTGTTTGTGCCTCTCTTGAACAGGTGGCTCTTGACAATTTTCTTCTAGAAAAAGCTGTACTTCGATTTGATCATATTTGCAACTAACCTAAAGAAGGGAAATTGGAAGTTATTATGAATAATAAGCTGTATGAAGTGATCAAATAGTATGTATCTAAAAATAAAGAATAAAGTTTAGAGGCTAAATTTGAGGCCTACATTCATTGAATGATTAGTTAGTGAATAATTGTAAGCAAAGGTTATAAAATGTAAGATCATGAATTGCTGCAAAACTAACCCATGTATTTTTTCACCAATAAACCGGCACATATCAGGACTTTGATTCACTAATTCATCAAGTAGCTGGTGTTCATCGATTTCATTTACCATATTCGACTAAAAACCATCTTAACTGCAGCAGTGAAGCTGCAAATAATTGATTGCAAATAATTGATAAGTATTAGCTGGAATGTCTGTTGATTCTGTATAGAAATCTTTATTTCAATTTTTTTTCAATTATACCTTTCTTCTAGAATTAAAATGTCGCGCTTCTGCTCATTGTAGGCTGTATTGGTCAATATAATCTCCGTGATAGTTACAGTGGATGAAACAATTATTCAATGTTATTATATTGAAGAGAATAGATGAGGATATTAAGACATACATGTCAAGTATTTGTCATGTTTGGCCCGTTGCTGCAAATAGGTTACGTAATTTTTCGATTTTTAGTGGTACTGGAAAATGCGATTTTAAAATCCCATTTTCTTAAATCAGGTTCGTAAATATTGAATATGAATATTTACATAGTTAGTATAATAGAATATTAAATTTGACCCTTCAACTTTGTCTACTAATTGCTTAATTAAGGTACAGAGATTAAATTTTAAAAGTCTTATCGCTATAAATTTCTGATTAGCTAAAGGTTCAAAATGATAAATGGATTATTTGGTTATATCAAATAGTGTAGGATGATGTTAACATCCACTAATTTTTATTAATTGTGATTAAGGTTTATTAATTAAGATTTAATTAATTAAGTTTGATTAATTAAGATTTAATATATGTATATAAAGGTGACTTAATGCAAGTTGTCATCTCTATTTCTACTTCTTCTACATCGAGTAAACATAAAACCTCAAGGAAAAAAGCCATTCTTGAGCTTCAAACTTTCGGTCCTCAATTGGTATGCATTTTCAAATCATTTTCTTTTTTTTTGGGGGGTTTCTGAGATCATGAGAGTTCAATTTAAATAGCCTATGTACCAATTTGCAAAACTATTAAAGTTTTTGATAATTTTTATTGTTGATTTCTTGAAGAAATTGGTGTTAAATTGATAGGTTTTAAGCTTAGATTATGAAAAATGACTAGATTTTGATGTATGGTTGTTTGTTTTGTACGTAATAACTAAAGTAAATAAATTGTAAAATTGATGTGAAATTTCGATAATAATAGATAGTAGAGAGTCTATAATGAAATTGAGGTCGATTTTCAAACCAAAGTTCAGAATTTAAAGTTCTGACTATTTCGAATTTAGAAACTAAATTGAACTAAAAGTAAAACTTTAAGGGTATCAAAAAATGAATTTATCTAAGTTCATTCATGACATGACATAATGTATAAATGTTTAATATTGATGAATTGAATGGAATAATTGTATAGATTAAGAATTGAATCAAACCGGAGACAACTGAGGAAAAGCAAAAATTGCAAACTAGTCCTTGAAGTTTTAGATTGTTTGGTGTTTCACTAGGTAAGTTCATATAGAATTTACTACCTTATTTTTTATTTTTGTATGAATAATATTTGTTAGAATTGAGTAGAATCAGGGATATTGGCACAAATGTTTGTCTTTGATTGAATTGTAAATTCATGAAAATATTGATCATATGGAAATAGAATAGGATGCAAATGAGTCTGTTGATTGAATATGTCTTATATGAGAAATGAATTTGTATACAGGAATTGATAAAGTCATTTATATAGAAATGATGCCGAGTAAACTTCATAAAAGGTTAGAATACGTATGACATGTCATTAGGGTTATAAGTGCAATTAATCTGTTTACATAGTATTACAAGATCTAGCATTTGTTGCAATTTTCAAATTATATATATCGTAGGTTTAGCTCGGACGGGTAGGCTTGATATAGTGTCAGCTTATATGATCAACCCGATTATAATGTCAACTTGTGTAAGTAACCCTGAAAAACTATCAGCTTGTGTGGGCATTATATTCTCATGTGTCTGAGTCTGTTTTACTATAGTTCCATCGATTGATTTTCAATTGATTGAAAAATAGATTAAATCATAAATTAAAAATGCTGTTGATGATATTTGACATAAAGATTGCTATATGTTATGTTTTAAATGTTGGTAGTCTATATGATTTGAGAATGTAACTAATGTATTCGATTTGTGGTGATGTTCCATATATAGATATGTAATAATGTGCCAAAGAAAGTTAATTTGGTAACGAAATAGAATAATTTTTTATACTTTAATGATCAAGGTAAGTTTTAGTTTCCATATGAGCCTTTTCGGAAAAAAAAAAAAAAAATAATTAAGTTCCTACTTTTTTTTTGCACTTAATTGGGCACTTGACCTTTCAAAATGCATAAAAAGGCCCTTAAACTTTAAAAAACAAAAACAATTAAGCCCCTATTTTTTTGCACTCAATTGGGTACTTGAATTGTCAAAATGCATTAAAACCCTTTGGCCGTTAACTATAACAATTGACCATTAATGTTAACTGCCCCTAACTTTTTTCAGTTAAAGCCACCCCCTATCACAACTACGGTGTGACATGTGGCAAAAAATTATAAAAAATAAAAATAAATAAAAATTATAAAAATTATTAAATTTTAATAAGAATAAAAATATTTAAAATTTATTAAAAATCAGAAAAAATTATAAAAAAAACTATACAATTTTATAAAAAATAATAAAGAATTATAAAATGCATAAAAAAAGGTCCTTTAATCGTTAACTATAACTGTTAACCGTTAAAGTTAACGACCCCCAATTTTTTAGATTAAAACTATCATGTGTCGCGACACAACGTGAAATATGGTGAAAAATGATATAAAATAAAAATCAATAAAAGATATAGAAAAATTATAAATTAAATGCTTTTTTTGGTACAATAATTTTTATAATTTGTTACAAATTTTCTATTTCTTTACATTTTATAATTTTCTTATGACTATAAAATTTTATAATCTTTTATGATTTTATAAAAATTTACAATTTATTATTATTATGATTTTTATTTTTTAATTTTAATATATTTTAATATTTTTTATTAAAATTTAATCATTTTTATAACTTTCATTGGTTTTTATTTTTTATCACTTTTTGCCGCATGTCACGTCGTGGTTCCGACACATGGTGGTTTTAATTGAAAAAAAAAATTAGAGGCAGTTAACTTTCATGGCTAACTATTAAAGTTAACAGTCAAATGACCTTTTTGATGTATTTTGACAGTTCAAGTACCCAATTGAGTGCACCAAAAAAAGTATGGGCTTAATTGCTATTTTTGAAAAAGTTTGAGGGCTTTTTACACCCTTAAGCCTTCATAAAAAAGTTATATATTTTTTTTGCAATAACTTATTTATAAAAAATAACTTTAAAAGTTATGGTAAAAGAATATACATTTGTAACGCCCTGACCTTTATATTTTTGATTTCTTAAATGTCTAATACAAATATCTGTCTGCTTCAGTGGTTGTAACACCCCAAACCTAGCTTAGACGTTATGGCTAAATCTAACAATGCCACATGATAGTATGTCTGAAAAATTGTATCGTCGGTAAAACCACTTTTCCATTTACAACTTTTTATTATCTTTTGTTAATTTTAAAATTGTGTCTTTTATTTAGTCGAAAATTTCAAAACGTTATTCAATTTCAAAACATTAGTCAATGCGAAAGCTTTTAAAATAATTCGCGTAATCATGGGTATTTTTGACAAAACATTTATTTCTTTTGAAAACCCAAGTAGTTCCTACTAGTAGCAGTTATAAATCTCAAAGCAATAAAAGTCCCCCAATTTTAAGAAAATACCGTAGAGGCCATAATTACAGTAAAATACTCAAATGAAACTTAAAAACATAATTAAGTATGAAACAATGTAACGAGGTCGTGTAGCCACCGCTAAGTCCTCCGCCACATCGATCCACCAATGTCTGGGGGTTACCTGTATAGAATAAAAAGAAAGGGTGAGTTTACGTAAACTTAGTGTGTAATTCCCACAGACAAAAATCAAACAACCAGTATGCAGAAACACAGTCTAGGCCTAAGCCCTTTTAAGTATCTATGACAGTTTCAGCTTAGGCCTTAGCCCATCTCAGTATAGTGATAGTAACGCAGTAGGGTATAGCCTATTACGGTATCAGTAAACAGTAGGGCCTTAGCCCATCATAGTACAGTAAATAGTAATGTGGTATACAGTATGCAAGTCCTACCCAACCAACCGCTATACACCATCTCCTATCCAACCTTGTACTCCTGTAGGGATTAAATCACCCACCCATCCCTACACTTACATATAGCATCGGTTGCGGCACTAAATAGTATTTGCATCTAAGCTGCTAATATTAGGCTCGAAGCCATCAGTAAGTCGCAGCTGTGCTACTAGTATATTAGGCTTAAAGCCTTTCAGTACACTTCCTCCACATATATCATCCCATCCCCATGCAATGCAACAAACAGTCATGGTATGCTTTTACATAGTATCATACATGTAATTAGTACGGTATATTGTAATCATGCTCAGTGTACAACCATTCATTTATCATTCAGTCAATTAAGGATCAAAGCATTGCATACCGGCCCCATAGTAGGTTCACAGTTGTCGTGGGCGACCTGTACAACCTTAATAAACAATTCAGTAAATTGGGCTCACACACCCATGTGATCTGCCCGTGTGGGCCCACACACCCTTATGGCCCACATGGCCCAAATTGTTCCTCATGGCCTGGCCCAGAATTCCAAATGCCCGTGTGGACTACCCGTGTGGCCCATACGGCCCTATTGGTCAAGCCCGTGTGTCACACACAGCCTCACTTGGCCATCACACGACCGTGTCATGGGCCTGTGTCATGCACGCATGGCCTGGCTCTTTGATCACACTCTCGTGTTTCATTACACGGCCTACCACACGGGTGACCACACGGTTTTATGGCATTGACAGAATAGTTTTTTGACTTTCACTGATTCCCGTTTTCTGTGCAATCGCATACACACCTTATTATTTTCGACACTAAATGCTACTCTAAGCAATCCCAAACCTATAATTGATCAGTATACACTTGATTAGTCACTTAATGGTTGAACTAGAATCGAACTCGAAACATAAAATTTATCCCCTTTGAGTGATTCAACCGCACCTCATTCGAATCGATTCGCTTATGAACAGTACGATGAAAGCATCAGTCCTCACAGTTTGCTACTTCCAACACACGTAATCTCTTACGGAAAGAAAAGAAAATAGAAAGAAATGGTTTTTTCAACATAGAAATAACTACCCCAAATCACACAAAACTCAGCCCTTACTTACCAATGCAAAAATCAATTGATTACAACTCCACAAGGGAAGCACGATCCTCTCAAAATGTTGCTGCCAAGATGACCAAAAAGCTCTAATCAACAACAAAAAACTCAAATTACAATACATCAAAAACCCCACTTACCAGGATACATGATAGAAGTCAAACAACGAGCACCAAAAAGGTAAGATGGTCAAAAACAGAGTCAAAACCAAATAGGGAGAATAAGAGAAGGAAGGGGAAGAATTACGGCAGAGAACAGGCAGGGAAAACTGTTAAAACCTTCGAGAATTTTTGGAAAAAGATTTGAACAACAAAATAAAAAATAGAAATAAAATAGATTTTTGGTTAATCCCCACATCCCCTAAATTGCTCCTCAAATCTCTCCACCTAACTCCCCACTCAACCCACTACAGTATTTAGGTCAAACCAAAACACTCACACGGTATAAACAGCAAAATAAATCCTCTACTAGTGCAGAGATTTGAACTCCACACTTCTAGCAACATATAACTCAACTTAACCACCAACTAGTAGGCCCATTCTGATGTAAACTTACTGATAATCAAATTTAAGCTTACTAAACAGAGATGGGATTTATTCACACTTAAATAAAAATTTTGCTTGAGTCAAGGGTTGAACCACAGACTTCTTAGACACTTCCAGAACACAACCACTAAAGAAGATAGATATTTGTGTCAATTAATAATAGAAACATCAATAGATAAATTTTGGGGCGTTATAGTGGTTAAGTGTTTTGGGTGTGGGTGAAAGGTCCTAAGTTAAAGCCCTACTTTTAGCAAATTTTGGTTATTTTTAGATCCAAGCCTTATCCATGTTCTGTGGGCTTATGTTAAATTGCTTGTTAACTTATATTAGAATGAGCCTGCTAGTTCAAGTGGTAAGGAGTTAGGATGGTGGAGGCCTTGTGTTTGAATCTTAGAGTGAGCATTGGTGTTAATTTTTGTTTCTAGCATCTGTAAGAGGTTGGATGGGACTAAAATTCTACAAATGTTATGTGTTAGTGGGTTAGTGGGAGTGGCAGAGAAGTTAGGGATAGGATTAGATTTTCCTGAGTGTGTTGTTAGTTTTTTTTCTAAACTCTCTCTTCCCTTCCTGGCATTTTTTTATTTTCCGCTATCAACTTTTTTTCTCTTCTCGTGTTCATTCTGTCGCCATCACCTTATTAATTGTGGTGTTTTTGACTCTCTACTTCGTACATTGTGCAAAGTATCGAGAAGGTCAAGGCTCTCCTCTTGCTGAATCATAGTAAAAAACATTTAGAGTGTTACGGTTTTAGAAGGCTTGGGGGAGTTTTTGCATCAAATTGATACCAGGTTTGTACCCAAAAAGCAGAAAATGAGGCTTTAGTAAAAATAAAAAAAATGAATCAGTCAACGTCATACGGGCGTGTGGTCGCTGATAACGACTCGCGATATTAAGTAATAAAATTTATAAAACTGATCACACCAAAACTAACTAATATCACGATATTAAAGGCAAGCCCACCTATCAAACAGTAGTATAGTTTAGTGGCAAGACCGAGTTATCATACCCAAGGGAACCAAAAGTACTAATACTTACTTCGTTTCTATTATCTAGCTTAAAAATAAAAGATGATTGGTTAGAACTAATTCTAAAACTAAATAAAGTGCACAAAAAGTAAATTGGGGAAAACTTTAGGGAAAAGCTGATTGATATGAGCAATACTTAAGGGAGAATCCACATAGACTGCACTTGTTCTTGACTACTTGAACTAGATGATTTATTCACTTGACTTGATCCGTAGAGATCCCTAATTTATGCTAAACCCTCCTTCGAGGCGAAGAGCAACTAGGCCTAGGTTGTTAACTAAAGTTTCTTTATTAATTAAAACCCTAGGTTGCATTAATTCGATCTATGGTTCCCCCTATTAGGTTTGACCCTAATTCGGTAGATTTATGTCACCCTATGTCTAGGGTTGCATGCAACTCAGCTTAATTATGGTAGATCTGCTCTTAAAACAGGGACTTTTGCTCCTCTGCCTAAGCACATCAAGTTTTTGAAGTAATACCTAGGATTATTAAATCAAGAATGAAGAACACATAATTAAGAACAATTCAAGTATTTATCATATAATTCAAGAATAAATAACAACAAGATCTGTCTTAGGTTTCATCCCCCTCAAGTATTTGAGGAGTTTAGTTCATAATAAAGAAAGAAAACATCTTAGAAGTATTAAAATAACAAAACATAAAGAACCCAAAAACCCCTGAAGGAATTTAGGGAGATCCTCTGTCTTGATGTAGAATTCTGGCTTCTGGGATGAATCAATCGGCTTCCCTTGGAGTAATCCCTTGCTTTCACTCCTTGTGTTGGCAGAATTATGGCACTCTTTCTTGAGAAAAAAGAGTATATCTTTAGAGTTGCCTCTTGGGGTCTTTATATAGAGTTTAGAATGGCTTTCTTAGCCCCTAAGTATCCTAATCCGAGTGAAATTCCTCTTCTTCATGACTAGAACATACCCGTGTGCCACGCCCGTATGCCACGACAAGAGGCCGTGTGAGAGTCTGTCGATAGAGGCACGACCGTGTGGTCTGGCCGTGCTTGTCTAGGGCTGGACCGTGTGGTCTTCGTGTAGCACGGCCGTGTGCTTACTTCACACGCCTATGCCTAAATCCCTAAGTCCGAAACACACGCCTGTGCGGGATCCCTAAATCCCTAAGTCCTTAAATCCCAGGTTGCAAAACTTAGCTGTGGATTTTGGGTTTAAACTTGGATTTTAAAGAACTAATTTTTTAATAATTTGAAATGATTTTACTGAGTATGTGGTACATCGAGTCTCTGGCTCTGATCTTGTAAGTATTCTAAAACCTTTATAGGTTTAAACTAAAAATACTATAGATAGTATATTTTGAAACTACTGTAGGTAGTATAATGTGAAAACACTCTAGTTAGTGTATACTGAAACTGTAGTAAAATTGAAACTATAGTAAAACTGATAGAGACTACGAAATAGGAAAACAAACTCTGAATTGCTAAAACTATTTACATAAAATATCTACTAATAAATATTAAACTATAACTAATCCATAAAAATTCGTAATAGAGATTAATTTGATTAGACATGAGTGCACGACGTATCTGCGGATGGGATACTAGAGGCCGAGGTAGAGGCCATCGAGGGGCTCAAGTTGAGTCCTCTTTACTGGCCAGTACACCAAATCTGGACATGAGTGAGACGCCAGTATTGCCTGCTATTGAGAATAGGTCTCAAGATCATATGGTTGGGGATGACGAATTGTCCCAGGTTATGTTAAGAATTCTAGAGAGGGTCGCTAAGCCCAATACTAGATCTAGGGCCTGAGGGTTGGTTATAGAATGACTCCAGTCCAATAGAGATGAGCTATTTAAGGGTGTCACTAGAGTTGCCCCTAATATGGCCGAGTACTAGATTGAGGCTACTGAATGGATCATGGATGATCTAGATTGTACCCCTAAGTAGAAATTAAAGGGTGCAGTCTCCCTGCTTTGCGATGAAGCATACTAGTAGTGGTTAATTATTAATGAAGGCACTCAGCCCGTACGTCTATCTTGGGAGTTCTTTAAAACTACCTTCCAAGGGAAATATGTAGGGGCCAGTTATGTAGATGCTCGTAAGAGGGAGTTTCTAAACCTTACTAAGGGAGACCGATCTGTAGTTGAGTATGTGGCTGAATTCTTAAAACTATGCTGCTATGCACGAGGTATGGTGGCATCTGAGTATGAGAGATGTGTCTGCTTTAAGGATGGCCTTAGAGATAATCTGAGAGTTTTGGTAACTATGCAAAGGGAGCGAGAGCTTTCTGTTCTGGTTGAGAAGGCGAAGATCGCCGAGGATGTTATATGCCTAGAGTGGCTAAATAGAGACCGTGAGAGAGGTAAGAACAAGAGGGATTCAGAGTCCTCGAGTGTTGTACAGAGGCCTAAGAAAAAGGCTAGAGCTAATGGGCTGATTAGAGCTGGGCCCCCAGTTGCTCCTACTGGGATGTTACCTTGTGGGGATTAGGGTAAATGCCATCAGGGAGAGTGTTGGAGGAGGACTGGGGCATATTTCAGGTGTGGGTCATTAGAGCATTGCATTCGCAAGTGTCCATTAAGGGTTGATCAGATGCAAGCTCCAAGTATTAGTACTACACAATGACAGAGGGTAGTTCAGCAGCTGCCGAGAGGCTGTGGTTAGGGTAGGGCTGGTAATGGTATGAGTCGTGGATAGAGAGCACAGGGCAGAGGTGCTAGACAAACTGAGGTGAGGCAGCCCGATCTTGTTTATGCTGCACATTACCGAGAAGATAGAGATGCTTTGGACATCATCATAGGTACGTTCTTAGTTTATGATTTCCCTTACCTTGCATTGATAGACATATGTTCTACGCATTCCTATGTAGCTAGCATTGTGCCTAGAAACTTGGGGATTTTGTTTGAAAGTACTTCTAGTGAAGTTACTATATTGAGTCCGTTTGGGCAGTCTGTATAGGTTAATAAGTTATACAGAGATGTATTCTTAGAGGTTCAAGAGGCGATCTTCTTAGCTGATTTAATGGATCTTCTGTTTGGGAAGTTTAATTTGATTTTAGGGATGGACTGGTTGGTCAAACACTGAGTAAGTTTGGACTATGCGACTAAGAGGGTTATCTTGAGAACCAAGGAGGATAGTGAGGTAGTCATGATTGGAGAACCTCAAAATTATTTATCTAATGTGATCTCTGGACTAGTGGCTGAGAAATTGGTTAGTAAGGGATGTGAGGCGTGCTTGGCCTATGTTAGTGCTTCTGCTTATTGGGACTCTACGATAAAGGACATCAGAACTGTAAGGGATTTTCCAGACGTCTTTTCTGAGGAGCTACTGGGTTTACCTCCAAATCAAGAAGTGGAGTTTGGGATTGAGCTTCTTTCTAGTACATCTCTGGTGTCCATCACCCCCTATCGAATGGCATCGAATGAGCTTAAGGCTCAGATATAGGAGTTGTTGGATCGTGGGGTTCATTCGCCCTAGTGTGTCTTCGTAGGGAGCACTGGTACTATTTGTTAAGAAGAAGGATGGATCCATGAGGATGTGTATTGACAACCAACAACTAAACAAGTTGACCATTCAGAACAAGTATCCACTTATGAGGATTGATGACCTGTTTGACCGGTCACTAGGGGCTTCAGTGTTCTCCAAGATTGATTTTTATTTTGGGTATCATTGGTTGAGGGTTAAGGAGGTTGATATATATAAGACGGCATTTAGGACTAGATATGGTCACTACGAGTTCCTAGTGATACATTTTGGACTGACTAATGCACCGGTAGCTTTCATGGATCTAATAAATCAAGTGTTTCAGCCCTATCTGGATCAGTTTGTGGTGGTGTTCATCGATGACATTTTGGTTTGTTCGAGGACTAAGGATGAGCATGACGAGCATCTTAGAGTTGTTCTACAGACTTTGAGGCAAAAACAGCTATATGCTAAGTTTAGCAACTACGAGTTCTAGTTACATGAGGTAATATTTCTAGGTCATATGGTTTCTACTAAGGGGATTTGAGTTGATCCTCGAAAGATTGAGGCTGTGTTGCATTGGAAGCAGCCTAGGAATGTGTCTGAGATCTGCAGTTTTTGGGATTTGTGGAAGGGTTTTCTTTGATTGTAGCACCCTTAACTAAGCTACTATGTAAGGGTGTTTCATTTGTCTGGATTGATGCACAGTAAGAAAGCTTCGAGAAGCTTAAGATAATTCTGACTCAGGCTCCTGTACGAATATAGCCTAAGCCTGGAAATGAGTTCACGGTCTATAGTGACGCATCACATATCGATTTGGGGTGTGTATTGATGCAGCATAGTAAGGTGGTAGCATATGTATCTCGTCAGCTTAAGACACACAAGGCAAACCATCTGACGCATGATTTGGAGTTGGCTACCATAGTTTTTGATTTGAAAATCTGGAGGTACTATCTGTACAGTGAGAAGTGTATTATCTACATTGACCATAAAAGCCTCAAGTATCTCCTTACTCAGAAGGAGCTAAATCTTAGGCAACGTAGATGGACTGGGCTGCTTAAGGAATACGACTATAAAATTGAGTACCATCCTAGCAAGGCCAATATGGTGACTGAGGCATTGAGCCGTAGGACTATGACTGATCTGAGAGTGATGTTCACTCGACTTAGCCTGTTCGATGATGGGATTTTGTTAGCTGAGCTGCAAGTTAAACCAACTTGGATCAAGCAGATTGAGGATAAAAAGTTGGAGCATAAGTCTTTGAGTTTTCAGTTCTGACAGATTGAGAATGGTAGCACTACGAATTTTAGGTTGAACTCTGAGGGTGTGTTGTATTTCTGAAGTCGAATCTGTGTGCCAAATGTTATGGATTCAAGGTAGGCTATATTGAGGGAGGCGCATAGTAGCCCTCATGCTATGCATCCCGACAAAATAAGATGTATAGAGATCTTTGCGAGTTATACTAGTGGCCGGGAATGAAGCAAGATGTTACTGATTTTATGGGTAGATGTTTGACATGCCTGCAAGTTAAGGCTGAGCATCAATTACATTCAGGTTTGTTGCAGTCGGTTAAGATTCGTCTATGGAAATGGGAGCGAGTGCTGATGGACTTTAATAGTGGGTTGCCTCTAACACCCACTAAGAAAGATTTGATTTGGGGATCGATTGACCAAGTCTGCACACTACATACCGGTTAGGATAGGTTATTCTCTGCAAAAGCTGGCGAAGCTTTATATTTCTGAGATAGTGAGACTACATGGGGTAAGGGTGATAAACTGTAATTTATACATATTTTTATCCCATACTTAGTGTAATTTTGGATGAATTATCCCTTGATTTAATGAATTTGATGCACCTAATCCTTTAATTTCATGTTTTATACTTAGGTGAGCACAGGAAAGTGAAAAGAACAAGAAACGGGCCAAAAATGGATAAAATGGGCCGAGGCTAGAATTCAACACAGCCTGGGCTTTCACACACGAGTACACCACATGCCCATGTCTATTTAACAGTCTTGAACATGGCCTGAGCCACCTAACATGGGCGTGTCACATGGGCATGTCCCTGTCATGATCCATTTTAATTTCATGCAGAAAAGGCTACTTTGAGGCAAAGAAAGATATTCCAGAGTCTATATAAACACCCTAGAAGACAACTAAAAGGGGGAACGAAGAGTTGAAGGTAGGGAATTACTCAAGAAAGCCGATTGATCCATCTCGAAAGCAAGGATCTACATCAAGACTAAAGATCTCCCTTCAATTCTTTTAGGGGTTTTTGGGTTTTCTTTAAGTTTTGTTGTTTTGCCTCTTTTGAGATGTTTTCACATTTTATTATGAACTAAACCCCTAAATACTTGAGGAGGATGAAACTTAAGATGGATCTTGTTATTGTTATCTAAATTATATGATAAATAATCGATTTGTTCTTAATTGTGTTTTTAATTCTTGAGTTGATATTTCAAGATATTAATTCAAGTCGAATGTGCTTATTCAGTAGAGCAAAAGTCCCTATTTAAGAGTAGATCCAATACAATTAAGTGGAGTTGATCACAATCCTAAACATAGGACGACGAAAATCTACCAGATTAGATTCAAATCTAATAGGGGGATCTATAGATCAAGTTAATACGAAACTAGGGGTTTTAATTAGAAAGAGATTTCAATTAATCAACCTAGGGTTAGTTGTTCTTAGTCTCGACGGATATATTAACATAATTTAGGGATCTCAATGGATCAAGTAGAATGAACAAATCGTCTAGTTTAGAGTTAAATAACAAGTGAAGTCTAGGTGGATTCTTTCTTGAGTATTGCTTTAATCAATTAGTTTTACCAAAAGTATTTTCCCCAATTTATTCTTTGTCGCATCCTTAGTTTAGTTAGTTAATTTAGTTTCACAACAAATCCCTTTTATCTTTAGGCTAGATAATAGAGAAAAAGTTATTACTAGTACTTTTAGTTCCTTTGGGTTCGACATTCCGATCTTGCCACTAAACTATACTACTGTTTGGTAGGTGCGCTTGCCTTTATATTATGATATTAGTTAGTTTTTAGGTACAATCATTATTATTACTTCATCAATATAACGATCAAGTTTTTGGCGCCGTTGCCGGGGAACTAAGATATTAGGAACACTCGATTTCTATTACTTTAGCTATTTTTACTTTTATTGCAATTTACTTTCTATTTTTATTTTTAAGTTTTATTTATTAAATTTTTCTTTTTATTCTTCCCTGATAGGTATCTCTAGTTTATGACCAGAAGAATCCCATCAGGACCATTATTATTCGATAGCGATATAGAAGCTACAGTTTGCAGAAACAAAAGATAAATAAGGCAAAGCTTATAGTACGTAAAACAAGGGGAAGAAGACGAAACCGAGTCTACTGAAGAGATGGAGGCAAATCAAATAATCTACTACCTCCAGTGATAGCCACAGATCCTGCAAATCAAATTCCTACTCCTCGTACTATGTATGATTATGCTAAGCCTAATTTAGCTGGTACTGAATCTAGTATTGTTAGGCCTGCTATTGCTACAAATAATTTTGAACTGAAACCTAACACTATTCAAATGATACAACAGTTTGTTTAGTTTGATGGTTTGCAGGATGATGATCCTAACACTCATTTAGCTAACTTTTTGGAATTCTGCGACACATTTAAAATAAATGGCATTTCTGATGATGCCATTTGCCTTCAGTTGTTTCCCTTTTCTTTGAGAAATAAAGCTAAATAGTGGTTGAACTCTCTACCATGAGGGTCTATCACTACATGGGAATAAATGACCGAAAAGTTTTTACTTAAATATTTTTTGCCGATTAAAATGGAAAAGTTGAGGAATGACATCTCTTCTTTTGTGCAGATGGATTTAAAGACACTTTATGATGCTTTAGGGAGATACAAGGATTTATAGAGAAGGTGCCCTTACCATGGGTTACCTTACCATGGGTTACCTTTATGGTTATAGGTTCAAACTTTTCACAACGGTTTGAACCCCTCAACAAGACAGATGATTGATACAGCTGCCGGTGGAACCATAAATAACAAAACATTTGAGAAGGCTTATGACTTCACTAAGGAGATGTCACTGAATAACTATCAGTGGCAAGTCATGAGGACAAAGCCTAAAAAAGCCACCGATGTTTTCAATATTAATATGGTCACTATGCTTTCCAACCAGATAGAACTTTTGAACAAAAAGATTGATGGTTTAGTTGGTTCTATGCAGGTACATCCTGTGATGAGGTGTGATTTAAATGAAGGAGGAATTTACAACGCAGATTATCCGTCCTACAATCCTAGCACAGAGAACGAACAAGCCAACTATATGGGCAACAATTCTAGATCTTAAAATAACCCTTATAGTAGCACTTATAATGCAGGTTGGAGGAACCACCCCAATTTCTCATGGGGTGGTCAAGGAAATCAAAGGCCACCACCTTCTCCAAGCTTCCAACAACTCCTTACCAACAAGAGAAAAAGCTGAACCTTGAAGAGATGCTCACAAAATTTATCTCGATGTTAGAAACCCATTTTCAAAACACCGAGGTAGCACTTAAAAATCAGCAAGCACCAATTCAAGGGCTCGAAACTCAGATAGGCCAACTTGCTAAACTAATCTCTAAAAGACCACAAGGTGGTTTGCCAACCAACACCGAGACTAACCCTAGGGAGCAACTCCACGCTATCACCGTGTCAAATAAAGAAGGGTTAGATGAATTAGAACCAAAGCAAGAAGATGTGGTAAGTAAAGGTAAGGGTGAGGTAAGTCGCAAAGCACTAATAATTATGGATTATAAATCACGTGTCTCATACCTAAATATGACAAGGAAAGATCACACAGATGAACAATTCGGTAAATTCCTTAAACGTTTAAAGAAATTACATATTAACATACCATTTATTAAAGCTCTTTCACAGATGCCAAACACCGTTAAATTCTTAAAAGAGCTCTTAGCAAACAAACGGAAGTTGGATGAGTCGTCGCATGTAAAACTGAATGCAGTTTGTTTAGCCATTTTACAAAACAGGCTACCCAACAAACGGAAAGATCCAAAGAGTTTTATGATTCCTTGTTTAATTGGTATCTTAGATGTTAAAAATGCCTTGGCTAATCTAGGGGCCAGTATTAATGTAATGCCTTATAAACTGTTTAAACAATTAGGTATTGGGAAATCCAAACAAACTAGGATGAGCATCCAATTGGCTGATAAAACCATTAGATTTTCTAGGGGTATAATTGAAGATGTACTTGTTAAAATTGACAAATTTATATTCCCAGTAGATTTTGTTATTTTAGACATGGATGAGGATAGCGACGTGCCATATATTTTAGGACGACCCTTTTTAGAAACTGCTAGGACTATCATTGATGTAGGCACAGGTGAGCTCACACTTTACGTAGACGATGACACAATTACTCTGAAAGCTCGTAATTCTATTAAGACTTTTAATGATACAGATGTTATTATGAATTCTTGTAATAAGAATAATCCCACTGTCTAACCTTCTTTGCAGGATACTCTTAGCGAAAGCATGATTGAGCCAAGTTCGAGTTCATGCTACAACAAGGGAGTAATCCACCTTTAAGTGAATGTTACAGATCGAGGAACTAGACGAGTGGTGGAACTACAATAAGAAGGAATCTAAAATATGCCATGTAGAACCACAGCAGATCCATGGCAAGCCTACACGTAAACAGAATCAATTCAATGTAGGAGATAAGGTATTATTAGAAGAGGAGGACCCTTGAATTTCGAATTCAAAGCTTCATATAGGTAACACACCTCCCTTCACGGTTATGAAAATCTTTCCCTATGGTACAGTCGAGATAACACATAAAGAATTTGACACTTTTAAGGTAAATTATACTCAACTTAAACCTTATTTTGATACTAGAACTGATAGCAAAAGAGAGGAGTTTCAACTCCTCAAACTACCATGACCGTGCGACCTTGAGAAAAGTCGAGCTTAGACTATAAACAATCGTTTCTCGAGAGGCAACTTGAGCACTAACATTATTAACCCCTCTATTTTTCATGTTTATAAGTTTTTAACCCACACAGCCTAGACACACGGGCGTGACCTTGGCCGTGTGAAAGCAGAGCAAAATTTCCCTAAACCCAAGGGTAAGACACAGGTTTTGAAAAATCGCCACGGCCGTGTGATATGGCCGTGGGCGAACTTGTTAGTTAAACATGGGCCTAGCACGAAACACACAGGCATGGGATAGACAAAACACAGGCATGCCTATAAACCATAGGCGAACCTGTCAACATAAAACGAGCGTGCGACACGCCTGTGTCCCTTACCCGTGGGCGATACTGACAATTTAACACGGGCGTGCGACACGCTTGTGCCCATAAGCCGTGGACAACATTGAGAAATCAAAGCAGGTGCAACACAGGTGTGCGATACGCCTGTGTTCTAAACCCATGGGCGTCTCTTCTCCATGATAAACACAGGCTAATCTTATGTCACACAGGCGTGGAGCACGGCCGTGTGAGTCAAACCCTAATTAAATACCCTAGTTTCCTTTAATTTAGTTTTATTATTCACTTTTATTTTTATTTTTAACTTTTATTATCTTTTATATTTAGGTTTATTTTTATTTAGTTCTTATTTTGTCCAAATTTCCATTAGTAATGTTTGAACCTTCCATTTATGGCTATTCCTTAATGAGTAACTCTGCTAATATTGACTCCACAGCTTCAAAAAGGTCAAGGTGATTGATACAATGATAAATCCACTGAGGAAAGATACTCCACGACTACCATGTCCAGTTAAACCACGTTCATCTTCACTGTGATTGTGGAAACACTGGAGTATCCTACCCAACCTCCCCTCAGACTAGTTCATCAAATTAGCTTTCTTCCCAAATCTGCTCTCACTACCCCAAGGATTCATCTGATATTCAGGAAGTTTCACTTCTCTCCCTCTCTTTTGATCTCTGATTATATTTTTAGCCATCTTTGTACATTGAGGGCAGTGTACATCTTAGGTCTGGGAGGTTATTAGTCCATTATCAGAAAATCCCTGAATTTTGTTTTTTCTCTCAAGTCACTTTCTCATATCACTATTAGAATGAATTCTGATTGATTTATGACTTTTATGGATATGTTTAAGATTAAGACATAGGTATTTGTGCTTTGATTATTCAAACTTTAAAACATTAGAGAATCAAGCATGACAAGTTAAAATTTTTGAGAATTTAAAATTTTTTTAGGTTGCTTCCCTAAATTTAGGTATTATCTTGAAATTTGAAATTCACAGGATTGACATCAAAAGCCATAATTCTAGTGAGATTTTTGAACCTTTTGAGCATACATCCTTTCATGCTTACTTTTGTTATTGTTATGAGTTTGTCAATATTGATTTGTTATTCTAGAACTTGCTTCTATTATACATGTCGAGACCACGCCATTGATTTGATATACCAAGATGATAAAGACAGTTAGGTTTAACCCACTTGCTCCATAAAAGCCTACCTTCATAATTAACCCTTAGTGAACCCTCTTAAGCCTAACAAACCATTTATTAATTCACACTCAATATTAACATATAACTCATTATTGTTGAAATCCCCTTAATTACTTTGATCCCTATTTTTGTTGAGATTTGAATTGAATAATTACCTAGATATGTTCTCCTTTTCATTTAGTAAAGCTTAAATATTTGATTTGTTCTCTAAAAAAATCCAGTTGTAATTTGATTTTCTGTTATATGCTCTTGATCTGGGAATGATGTTATTTATAAAGAAAAAAGTTCAATTCTAGAAATATGTTCTAGTGATAGAGATTTTTCTAGCTAGATAATTTTTCAGTTCAATCTCGATTCTAACCTTCTCTTTCAAGTTGTATCCACACCTTTAACCAAAGCCCCGTTACAACCCTTAAAAGACCTTTTGATCGATGTATCGTCACAATCTATAGTGGTGGAGATTTGATTTTCATGCAAGCTTATGGTAGTAACTCTTCATGTTGACTAATGAGTGCTTCATTTTTGAACTCTAAACACTTTGAGTGAATAGAGTGAATCTTTAGTGAGGATGTCAACTCTTGTTGATTTTGAATTCAAGGTAATTACTTAGAAGAGGAGAGAAAACTTATGTTTCTGTGATAAAATTCTCAATTTAGATTGTTTGAGATTTTGTTGTTCTTTCAGTTGAATTCTCAATTTATAATTACTTGTGGATTAATTCAAAACATTATTGATGAGAATTATAAGTTGAGAAGAATGATTTTTAATTGTGAGTTAAAGATTTTGCTTGAGACAAGCCAAGGCTTAAGTGTGGGGATAAACCATAATTTATACATATTTTTATCCCATGTTTAGTGTAATTTTGGATGAATTATCCCTTGATTTAATGAATTTAATGCTCCTAATCCTTTAATTTCATGTTTTATACTTAGGTGAGCATAAGAAAGTGAAAAGAATGAGAAACGGGCAAAAAATGGATAAAATGGGCCGAGGTTAGAATTCAACACGGCCTGGGCTTTCGCATATGGGTACACCACATGCTCGTGTCTATTTAATAGTCTTGAACATAGCCTGAACCACCTCACACGGGTGTGTTACACGGGCGTGTCCCTATCGTGACCTGTTTTAATTTCACATAGAAAAGGCTACTTTAGGGCAAAGAAAGATATTCCAGAGTCTATATAAACACCCTAGACGACGACTAAAAGAGGGAACGAAGAGTTGAAGGTAGGGAATTATTCAAGAAAGCTGATTGATCCATATTAGAAGCAAGAATCTACATTAAGACTAAAGATCTCCCTTCAATTCTTTCAGGGGTTTTTAGGTTTTCTTTATGTTTTATTATTTTCCCTCTTTTGAGATGTTTTCCCTTTTTATTATGAACTAAACCCCTAAATACATGAGGGGGATGAAACCTAAGATGGATCTTGTTATTGTTATCTGAATTATATGATAAATATTCTATTTGTTCTTAATTGTGTTTTTAATTCTTGAGTTGATATTTCGAGATATTAATTGAAGTCGAATGTACTTATTCAGTGGAGCAAAAGTCCTGTTTAAGAGTAGATCTAATACAATTAAATGGAGTTGATCGCAATCTTAGACATAGGACGACGAAAATCTATCGGATTAGAGTCAAATCTAATAGGGAGATCCATAGATCAAGTTAATGCGAAACTAGGGGTTTTAATTAGAAAGAGATTTCAATTAATCAACCTAGGGTTAGTTGTTCTTAGTCTCGATAGAGATATTAACATAATTTAGGGATCTCTACGGATCAAGTCGGATGAATAAATTGTCTAGTTCAGAGTTAAATACAAGTGAAGTCTAGGTGGGTTCTTCCTTGGGTATTGCTTTAATCAATCAGTTTTTCCAAAAGTATTTTCCCCAATTTATTCTTTGTCGCATCCTTAGTTTAGTTAGTTAATTTAGTTTCACAACAACTCCTTTTTATATTTAGGCTAGATAATAAAGAAAAAGTTATTACTAGTACTTTTAGTTCCTTTGGGTTCGACATTCCGGTCTTGCCACTAAACTATACTACTGTTAAATAGGTGTGCTTGCCTTTCTATCATGATATTAGTTAGTTTTTAGGTACGATCATTATTATTACTTCATCAATATCATGACTAAAGGGTTTCAATCATTTTTTATAGGGATCCTCGCTTCACGTCTTGGTTTTGGAAAAAACTACATATGGCTCTGGGTTCAAGGTTGGACTTTAGTACTGTGTTTCATCCTCAGAATAATGGTCAATCGGAGAGGGTGATTTAAATATTGGATGATATGTTGAGGAGCTATATTATCGATTTTTGAGGTAGTTTTGAGTATTATCTGCCACTAGTGGTGTTCGCCTATCATAACAGTTTGTAGTCTAGCATTCAGATGAAACTTTATGAGGCTCTGTATGGTTGTTAGTGTTGTACTTCCCTATGTTGGACTAAATTAGGTGAGCGATATGTTCTAGGTCCTGAGTTGGTTTTTGAAATCGAGGATAGGGTCAAATTGATTCGAGATCAACCGAAAGTGGTTTTTGATCAGCAGAAATCTGATGCAGATCTAAAGAGAAAGGATATTGAATATTCTATGGGAGACTTTGTGATCCTTAAGGTTTCGCCATGGAAGAAGATTCTGAGGTTTGATCGTAAGGGCAAGCTGAGCCCTAGGTTTGTTCGGTATTATCGAATTCTAAAGTGAATGGGACCGGTTGCTTATCAGTTGGAACTAGCTCTAGAGTTGGATCATATTCGAGACGTATTCCACGTCTCAATGTTGAGGCATTACCGCTTTGATCCTACTCACCTTGTCCCTGTTGAGGAGATTGAGGTGAGGCCAGATTTGACCTTTGAGGAGGAGCCATTTCAGATTTTGAATCGTGAAGTTAAGGTTCTACGAAAGAAGTTTATCCCTTTGGTAAAGGTGCTGTGGCAGAATCATAGCACTAAATAGGCCACGTGGGAACCTGAGGATGCGATGCGTCAGCAGTATCCTCATCTGTTCTGATTATGTAAATTTTAAGGATGAAATTTTCTTTTAGGGGATAGAGTTGTAACGCCCCAAAAGTTTTATTTATGTTTCTGTTTAATTATGACACAAATATTTGTCTGGTTCAATGGTTATATATTTTGGGTGTGTGTGGGAGGTCCCAAGTTCAAGCCATGCCTTTGACAAAATTTTGAATTTTTTTTGCATAAAGCCTTAACCTTACTCAATAGGCTTAAGTTTCATTGTTAGTAAGGATATATCAGAATGGGCCTATTGGTCTTAGGGATAAGTGGATTGTTAGTGTGATGTAGGTCCTGTGTTCGAATCCTTGCGTGGGCAAGGGAGATTGTTTTTGCTCAGTTTGGTGACCGAGAGTTTGAGTTGTAGTAGATAACTGAGTAGTGGGTGGTTGAGATAATGTGGGTAGTGTGATTGGGTAAATCAGCTTTCCAAATTCTCTCTTAAAAAAAAAGCTGACGCTTCTTCCTCTTTTTTCTTTTTTCTTTTTTCTTTTTCTGTCATTTTCTCTTCTCCACTTGCTGTCGAAATTTCTTTGAAATTCCCCTCCTTTTTTGCTTTCATTCAATTTCTTTTTCCCTTACGATGTAAATCGCGAGATATGGCAAGTGGTATGTTGGTTGGTATCGTTCTTAGATGTTTATTTTCATTTTTGTTAGGCTAATTTTCGGGTTTTGACAGTAGCATATCATAAAGATGAAGGCTCTTGTTGTACTGTTCAATAATGAATCAGTTCGAAGTGTTGGGGTAAGTTTTAATCGCTCCATAGATGAGTATTTTGGTTTTGGGTTAGATTTTAGTTCAATTTCTTTTAAGGGTAGAATTGTAACGCCTTGACCTTTATGTAATGCCCAAAAAATTTTATTTATGTTTATGTTTAATTATGACACAATTATCTATTTGCTTCAGTGGTTAAGTGTTTGAGCCCATTTAACTAAAATGTTTCCTAAGGCTGCACGAGTCGCTCAAGTCAACTGTAAAACCTACTATAGGGTTGGTAAGCACTACTTAGACCCTTATATGTGTGAACTGGATATATGATGTATGTACTGAGCATGATAATTTTTTGCATGTACACTAAACTGTATGTGTAACTGATAACTATGTAATAGCATGTCATATACTGTATGTTGCATTGCATTAGGTTAGGATGATGATATTTGGATGAAGTTTACTGAAAGGCTCTTAAGCCTATTATCTGGTAACTCAGTTGAAAATTTACTGTTATGTGCTCCGTTCGATACAACTTGGAGTGTAAGGATGGGTGGGTTTTTTAAACCCAACATAGAGTGTAGGGATAGAAAGAGATGGTATGTTGAGGCTGGTGGGTAGGACTCTATTTACATGTGCAAGATTGTATCTAAAATGGGCTAAGGCCCTAATATGTATTTAAACTGTATTTGAAATGGGCTAAGGCCCAAACTACTACTGAAACTAAATGGGCTTAGGCCCAGACTGCATTTGACTGTTTACTATGATTGACTGTATGTTTGTTTTCTGTGGGGATTACACATTGAGTTTACGTAAACTCGCCCTTTCTGTTTAATATGTACAGGTAATCCCTAGACTTAGACAGATCGTCTAAATAGATCGTTGTGACGGAGGACTCAACGGTAACTAAGGTTATTAGACCTTTTTACTATGATTTATGATTATATTTTTATTATTGGTTAATTTTTTATGTAATTTGGAACTTTTTGGATTTTTTTCTTAATTTTGGGCTTTTTTTATTGATTTTTATGGATTTTATATCTGCGCAAACTCAACGAACAAACGGTTTCTACTAAAACAAAGGGGATTTTCTAAAATGAACGAATTTATTAATTATCACTGTTTTTTCTTAAAATAAATTATTTCTAAAGGTTTCACAACGAATTATGTTTTTCACAATTCGAATAAACTAGAAAATGGTTTTTGAAATTATTAAGAGTTATCTAAAAATAGACAAATCGAAAATGTTTTGATGCGACGACTTAGTTTTCAAACACCCTATATTGTGACATTGCTAGATTCGGCCATAATGTCTAGGCCGGGTTTAGGGTGTTACACTTTATATTTTTGACTTCGTAAATGTCTGACACTAATATCTGTCTGCTTCAGTGGTTAAGTGTTCTGGGTGTGTGTGAGAGATCCTAAGTTCAAGCCTTACTTTTAGCAAATTTTGGTTATTTTTAGATCCAAGCCTCATCCCTGTTCTATGGGCTTCTGTTAAACTGCTTGTTAACTCATATTAGAATGAGCTTGCTGGCTCAAGTGGTAAGGAGTTAAAGTGCTGGAGGTCTTGTGTTCGAATCTTGGAGTGAGCATAGGTGTTAATTTTATTTCTGGTGTCTGTAAGAGGTTGGATAGGACTGAAATGCTACAGAGGTTGTGTGTTAGTGGGTTAGTGAGAGTGGGAGAGAAGTTAGGGATAGGATCAAATTTTCCTGAGTGTGTTATTTTTTTTTAAACTCTCTCACTCCTTCCTAACAAATTTTGTTATGTTTTCCACTATCAACTTTTGCTGTTTATTCTCTTCTTGTGTTTATTCTGTCATTGTCTCCTTGTCAATTGTGGTGTTTTGACTCTCTATTTCGTACATTATGCGATGTATTGAGAAGGTCAAGGCTCTCCTATTGCTGAATCATAGTAAAAAACATTTGTAGTGTTAGGGTTTTGGAAGGCTTGGGGTAGTTTTCGCATCAAATTGATAATAAGTGTGTACCCGAAACACAGAAAACAAGGCTTCAAGAAAAGTCAAAATGAATCTATCGATGCCACATGGGCATGTGGTCGCCTGTGTGGATGGTCGTATGCGATGACACGACTATGTGATCGATGAAGGCATGGTCGTGTGGTGGTTGGAGTGTGGCCGTGTGAGCCACATGGGCTAGGCCAAGTTGGGCATGTGGGCCATACGAGGGTGTGAGCCCATACGGGCGGTCCACATGAGCATGTGGGTATCTTATCCCCGCCGTGTAGACCACACGGCCAAGACCAATCTGGACGTGTAGGCCCACACGGGCATGTGGGCCCAGACTTCTAAAATTTTCCCTAGGGTCGCATTGATCGTCCCGAACGACTGTGGGCCTATCTTATGGTTGGTAAGGACTATCCAAACCCTATTTTCTGTAGGTCTTATGTTTTGTTCTGTATATAATAATGCTAGACAGGTCTAATTTATCTGATGTATTTTATATTTGTATCTGTATATGCATTCTATATTCGTATATAAGCATGTGAGCATGTTTAATCTGTATGTCTATATTTGCTATTGGGGGTGGGATGATTTCTATGGAGGAAGTGTTCTGAAAGGTGACCTTCGCCTGTATTCTGGCAGTAAGGTTGTAAATTATCTGTTATGTGGCGTAATAGCACAATATGGTGTGTAGGGTTGGGTGGGTGATTTTCTAAACCCATTCTTTATTAGACCTCTAGATTCGGCCATAACGTCTAGGCCAAGTTTGGGGTGTTATAATATTATTTATATGAAGTGTTATAAAAGTTATTGAAAATTTTATAAAACTTTTTTTATAAAGGTTATATATATTATAGATTTTATATTATTTTTTTCTATTTTATATTATGAATATCTTATTAAATAGATGTCCATCAAGAGGAAGATAAGTTTTAATGTAATTTAAATTCTAATAGTCATTACAAACAGATCTCTATTTCATTTATACTTCTTATGCCTATAGTTAGAGACTTTGGAGAAGCTTTGTAAATATTCTCATTGATCAATAAATTACATTCTCTATTGCTTCCTATATTTTCTTTGTTCTTTACTCTTTATCTCTTTATTTTATAACACGTTATCAACACAATTCTCTTTCGATTGTTTTCCTCTATAAGTCACAAAAATATCTCAAAATTTGCTATTGTTGATTGCCTCTTAAAGTTGCAGCTATTTCAATTTAGGCCTGTGCCCTATGCGTAATCATTAGAGCATTTAACCACTCAGCTAGGGTGATAATGATGATATTAAAGAATCTCAGGTATATTTTACAATGATTTATTTATTATATCATGTTTATTATAATTGGAGACTAATTATGACAACATGAATAGATAGATTTTGAATTGAAATCCAAGCATATTTGCGATAGTGATTATGAAATAAAGAATTTTTTGGGACATTTATAAGTTCATCCTAGTAAATCTATTCCATTCCCTGAAGTGAATGCAAAGGAGAATATAAACCAATATTATTCAAATATTTGGTAGTACAAAATTAGTCGAAAGCTGTAACACCTCAAAATCCGGCCTAGCAGTTTAGACCAAATCCTGGAGGTCACATTGGCCACCAAAAGTGGCGGAAACAAAAACTTTAATTCAAACTGAGAAAACATTTTGTTTGCTTCATATTTAGGAAATTAAATAATACTTAGCTATGTTTTGAAAAAATATTTAATTGGCATAAAAAACATTCAAAAAAATTCAAATTGACGTTTCTTGTACAATTTCAAATTGGAGTGTTTAAAAAAACATCACAGTCTCAAAAATTCATATTAGTTTCATTTTTGTAAAAACCACGCTTGAACTTTGTAAATTTAGGTTCAGTATAAAATCTATAGTTTCTAAAGTTCAATCCAAATAAAATTTTATGAATGTCCAAAATAAAATTTATACCATAGTTCCTATAAGTATTGTAACCTCCCAAACCTAGTCTAGACATTATGGATAGATTGAGAAGGCTACATTAGCCACCAAAATGGCTAAACTAACTTACATTACTTATCAAAATCTTAAATAAACTCATTTTGGAGAAAACCATAGTTGTACTTTGAGTTAGCTTAAAAGCATTCATTCATCAGGTTGTGTATACTTAGAATTCATTTTATTGTTGATAGTGTTGTTTTACAAAAACCATTTGCTTGTTGCCTTCCTTTAAAAAAAACTCGATGTTAAACTTATAGTAGAAAAACCTTTTTTAAAGTCATTTTGAAAACCTAGTTACCTTATTGATTTGGTTTTCAAAAACAAATCCTTTGTAATGTAGGGGAAACTAGGAGATATCAAATTTTACTTAAGCCTAATATCATGCATTATCCGGTTATTATGCTTGAGTAATCCATGCATGTAAAAATCCCAGAAGAAAAGTTATCAAGTCACATACCAGAAATAATTAAAAATTACAAGCCAAAACCATTAAATATTGATCAATACTTATTAAAAAAATAATTCAAGGTCCAAGGTGATTCTTCGATTATCGAGTCCGTTCCTAATTTCAAAGTTTTCCTAAAAGTTAAACACTATTGGGGGTGAGCTTATGAAAAGCTTAGTGTGAGTCAAACAATTATTTAAACAAACATAAAAATTGAATACAATGAAACATATTAGCTTTATTAGAAGAAAACAGAACCATCATAGGAATTTCATATCGTTACATAGCCATTATCAAATTGATGTCAAACGGTGTATGAGCATAGGTCATCATTCATTCGAGTGACAATCATTAATTTTGATACCATTCAATACAAAAAAATACAATGCATAGCATAAACCAATAACATTCGAATATGTCATGCACATGATGCAATACAAAAAGGTTCCTACCCATACCATCCATCCGCTACACACCCTGAGTTCCCCAAAACTTGTTTGCCAAACTCCAAAACATTATGAGCATAGCTCAATGTGGTAAAACCACCAAATAATCAATAAAGCAGAATATCTACCGAATATCAAATTGTGTGATACAACCACCAATAACTTATAATATGCGATAAAATCGCCAATCCCCTTGGTACTCTAAGTGCAGTGCACTGACTATGAATCATGCGGACTTAATATACCGCTGGTACTCCACAAAACTCCTCCATCAACCAAAAAATCCCAACCTAGTGCATATGCAATATGTTGCACAATCTTATACATAATCATATCATAATACTTTTCACATTCATTTGCCATGCTCAGCATGTCCTCAATAATCACATACTTTCATGATTTATCAAAGAGAATACTAGTTTAACCACATGATTTCAAAGTATATTTCTGAGTTTTTAAGCGAGTTAAAGCAACTCATCAGGATTTAGCCATAATGTCCAGGTCAGGTTTGAGTGTTATAGTGCATCCATAGCCAAAGGTAGATTACAACTACGAGTATATTTTATATAATCTACAGAAAAAACAAGCTTTATTTGCAGGACTTTTTGTTGTGAACCCACAGCCGAAGCTAGAATCCAACTGTGGGGACTTGTTGTGTGTCCACAGCCAAATGATAGTTATTATCTATGAACGAGTAGTGGTTTATCCACAACTTGGTGTATTAGAGAATGGAGTTTAGGGAACTCCCATTATGATATGTAACGTGGGGTAGGATTTATTATGTTAAAACCCAAAATTGAAGGGCATCTTCTAAATCATGTGCATACAAATCTGGAATTCTATTATGATATATCCATATATGTGTGAATATTGTGAATGATGTGGAAATTTGATATTCTTAAATTACAACTGTGAATACTGTGATACTATTGGTAGTTAAATTGCAAAATCTACATTCAGAACTGTTATCTGACTGTGATTACTTTATACAATATTATTTAATGTGTCTTACCAATCGTTTGCATTGAATTTATTGTGAATGAACTCACACTAAACGTCATAGCTTACTCCTCCTTAATTTTCATCCTTACAAATAACTTACTAGGTTAAGACGCAGGCATGACATCTGTATGGTCTCGACACATTATTAAATTAAAAAAATTATTTTAGGTTCATTATATGATTTTTTTTAAATTTTCAAAGACTACAATAAATTATTTTGAACTGTGGCATGAGATTTAGGTTTAAGCTTGTTTTATTTTGCATGACATTTAATTTAAGTTTTAATGTTTTTGAATTATGGTTATTAATCAATTATACATGAACCTCGATTTTTACTAAAAATAAATAGTTATCACTTCCTGCTTTTAAAGTGTAATTAAGATTTAGGTTCATTATATAGATTTTTTTAATTTCCAAAGGCTACGATAAATTATTTTGGACTGTGGCATGAGATTTAGGTTTAAATGTAATGCCACAATTTTCTTTTTCTGACTTTTGTGAATTTTTGACAAAAATATCTATCTGCTTTAGTGGTTAAGTGTTCTGGGTGTGTTTGGGAGGTCTCAAGTTCTAGCCGTGCCTTTGGCCAAATTTATTATTTTTCTGACTTAAGCCCTATGTTTTTGTTTAAATGTTTGTAAAGTACATATCAGAATGGGCTTGCTGCTCTAGTGGTTAAGTGGAGTGTTAACATGCTAGAGGTCTTGCGTTTGAATCCCTGCGTGAGCGTGGGTGATGTTTTTACTCTAAATTTCAGTTAAGAGTTGTGCTCTGGTGGGGATTCTGAGTAGTGGAGTTTGACTGGGTTAGTGGGGAGAGATTTGGGGAGATGATAGGAGGTTATCAAAATATTTTGTTCATTTTTCTTTTTCCAAAAAAAATTACCATTTGCTGCCTCTTCTCTTCTCTTTTGTTGTTTCTCCCTTTTCTGTGTTAGCAAAATTTCTTTTCCTTCTTTTTTCATCATTTTGACAAAGACTTGAATCCTTGTTCAGGATTTATTTGGATCGTTGCATTTCCCCACTTGGTAAGTGGCACAAGTTACTATAGTTTTGGTATTTGATTATCGACTGAAGGTGTGATTTTCTATTTTGGACAGTAGGCAATCATGAAGAGTAGAGCTTTCCTCGTGCCATCTTGTAACTGAAATCGCTAAAAGTGTTAGTCGCTTGAATAGCATTATGGTCAGTTTCGTATTTGTGGTTTAAACTTGTTTAAAATCTGACTCTGTGCTTGGGAATGTCGATTCTAGGTTCTGAGTATCTTGTGATAGTCTTCACCTCAAATCGAAACCAGTTGTGTACCGGAAAACATAAGAAACAAGATTCGGCTAAAGTCGAAATTGTAAATTGTCAATGCCACATGGGTGTGTGGTTGCTCCTGTGGTAGGTCGTGTGTGAATGACACGGCTGTGTGTTTGACGAAGGCTAGGTAGGCCGTGTGTGACACACGGGCTAGAACAATTTGGGCCATGTGGGCCACACAGTGTGTGGGTCCAAACGGGTAATCCATACGAGTGAGTGAGATTTTGGGCTAGGCCGTGTCATCTATACGGGCCAAGGCTAGTCTAGGCATGTGGGCCACACAAGCATGTGGGCCCACATGGGAAAGCCACACAGGCATGTGGACCCATTTATCTGAAATGAATCCTAGGGTTGCATGGGTCGTCCAAATTGATTGTGAATCTACTGTAGGGTCGGTAAGAGCTACTTAGACCCTGAATTGTATAATTTGAATATCTTATGTATGTGTTGAGCATGATTGATAGACGTATGTTTACTAATCTATAAGTATGACTGATAATTGTACAAAAGCATGTTATTCTGTATGTTTGCATTTGCATTTGGGGTAAGGTAATTGATTATTGGAAGAAGTGTATTGAAAGGCATTTATGCCTATTATCTAGCAGCTCAGCTGCAATTTATACTGATATGTGCCGTATTTCGGTATAGCATGATGTGTAGGGATGGGTGGGTGTTTTAAACCCCACACGGTGTGTAGGGATGGACAGAGATAGTGTGTAGAGGTTGGCTGTAGGATCTAATTACTGTTCTAATTATTTAACTGTATCTGTTTCTAGTATGGGCTAAGGCCCAAATATGCATTTTTAATTAAAACTATAAATGGGCTAAGGCCCAAACTGTATCTGAATCTATAATGGGCTTAGGCCCCAAACTATTTTTGACTGATAACTGTTGTTCTGATTGTATGCATGTTTTCAGTGGGATTACACACTGAGTTTATGAAAACTCACCCATTTCTATTTAATCTGTATAGGTAATCCCCAAAGTTAGATGGATCGGCGTAGCAGTGGACTCGACAGTGACCACGGTTATTAGAACTGTTTATTTTCAATTTATGATCATATTTTAAATTATTGGGTATTTTGATGTAATTATGGACTTGGCGGACTTTTTTTTTAATTTAGGATTTATATTGTTTTTATGGATTTACAACTATTAGATGTGGTAAAACTCGATTTTTGAAAAGCAAAAGTTTCTCTAAATAAATGATTTACTTAAACGGTTTCTAAAGCTTCCACAACGAACTTTGTTTTAAAACAATCAATTAAATGAGTAAGTGATTTTGGAATTAATAAGAGATGATTAAAAGAAATTAAACAGAATTTTTTTACCGACGACTGAGTTTTCGAACACCATTCCATATGACATCACCATATTAGGCCATAACGTCTAGACCAGATTTGGGGTGTTACTTTAAGCTTGTTTTATTTTGCATGACATTTAATTTAAGTTTTAATGTTTTTGAATTATGGTTATTAATCAATTATACATGAACCCCGGTTTTTATTAAAAATAAATAATTACCACTTCCTGCTTTTAAAGTGTAATTAAGATTTCAAATAATAAATAATTTTGAAATTAAATAAGCTTTTTTACTAAATTAAACAACCATTTTAAATATGTCTATTTTTAAAAACTCCGATAACCCTACTAGGCTATCTTTATGAACGATGTAATCTTTATATAATATTAATCATATTAAAAACAAAACTTAACTATCATAGTTAATATAATATTATTTTCATTCATAAAGCCTTAATTTTGGGATTAAAGAAAGTATAGTTGTTTTTTCTTTTGTACAAAAAAAAAAAAAGTTGTTGGTATGAAACATGAAATGAGTATATTAAATTGTGAAAAGTTAGACTAAATAAACTAAAGTTAGTGAAAAGTTAAAATAAACTAAGGTTAGTGAAAAGTTAAGTATTAATTTAATCATTTAGTTTTCTCGATGTTTTTCAAAAAAAATTGTGAAAAGTTACAAACAAAAAATTGTGAAAAGTTAAAAAAAATTAAATTAAAAAGAGAAGTAGTAAGTTAAAATATATTGTTATAAGAGGAAGTATATAAATTCAACAATTTATTATATTTGATTTAAATATAAACAAGTAAAATTAATAAACAATCATCTAAATACATTTTAAAAATATAACACCAAACACTCGTGGATCTCGTTTCAATTAAAGTCAGTTAATAGCTCCAAAGATTGATTAAAGTGATTTGTCTCCATACTAAAGACTTGTAGGGAAAAGTTAGTCAAATAAAGTGATTGGTTATTATTATTATTATTTTGCTTTTAATCACAGGTAAATTTTCTTTAGAATGGATATGATGTTGATTAGAATTTCTTCTAGTTCTATAGTTTCTTCAAATATTTTTGTAAAAAAATTTTGAACTTCTTGAACTTGTGAATGTGTAGAATGAGTCGGAGGTAACCTACTTTTATAGTGTCAATCACTTAGACATAAGAAAGTTCTTATATAATTTAACTTTTTCATTTGGGTGTTCTATAAGAATTTAAACTCTATTATTATTATTCATATCTTATTAATTTAATTAATTAGAGATAAAGTAATCCTTAAAGATTATGGTTTCTTTATAAGAGAGTTCTAAAAGGATTTAATTTCTTGATTTATCTCTTCATTAATTTAGTTAGAGATAAACAATAATAACAAATGATGAATTGTAACGCCCCAAATTTTAGTAATTTCGACTTTTATGATTTTGTAAGCATGAAAAATATCTGAATTTGTTTTTGCATTAATTTAACATAATTGTCTGTCTGCTTCAATGGTTAAGTGTTCTGGGTGTGTGTGTGTGAGGTCCCAAGTTCAAATCAAGTCTTGGGTTAAATTTTGGTTTTTATTTGAATAGAGCCTAACCCTTGGTTAATAGGCTTAAAAGAATTTAATTGTAAAAGCATAATAGAATGGGCATGCTAGTCTAGTGGTTAAGTGGATTGTTGAAGTGAGGGAGGTCTTGTGTTTGAGTCGTTACTGGGACTTTATTTTTACTATTTATGTCGTGTAAGAAGTTGAGTTCTAGTAAAATGCTTATAGCAGAGTGTTCAGTGGAGAGAATTAAGGAATAGGTTGTAGTGGGGAGTTATCGAATTTGTCTGACTGTTTTCTTCAAAATTTCTTCTCTGCTGAATTTTTTTTTTCTTTTCTTTACTACTGCCGATTTTCATCTTCTTTTTTTCCATCTCTCTACCAAATTTTGTTTTACGGTTCCCTACGACTCCAATTCTTCTCATTGTGATAGGTTCTAGTGTTCCTTGTGGTGTCGTCGGTAAGTGTTCCTTCTTGAGGCTTGTGATATTTCATTGATTAAGCGGTTGAAGGAGGAATTATTTTTCTCAATTTAGGTTCTGCTCGAGGGTATTAAGCAGGTTCTCGTGTTTCAGAAACGTTGATTCTTGCCCGGGAGTAAGTTTGATCGTCCGATGGATGAGTTTTCGGTTTTGGGCTTGATTGTAGTTTGATCATTTAAGCGACTAATTAAGTGTTATATTGTTCAATTTAGGTTATGGAGTGCTTTAGGTTGCGAAAACATTAAAAGGGAACCAGGTGTGTACCCTAAATGCACCAAAATCGCATTTAGGCGAAAGCTAAAAATGAACCTGTCGACACTACACGGATGTGTGGACTGCCCGTGTGGAGGTCGTGTGTCGAGACACGGCCGTGTGATCAACGAGCCAGGCTGTGTGCATGCCAAACAGGCACGACATACACGGGTATGTGAGGCTGGCTAGGACGTGTGCGAGCCACGGGCTAGGCCATTTGGGCCATGTGTGCCACACGGGCGCGTGGGAAATTGGGAGAAGCCATGTGATCCACACGAGCAAGGCCAAGTTGGGCCGTGTATGCCCATACGGGCAAGGCCAAGTTGGGCTGTGTGGGCCCACACGGGCAGGCCACATGGGCGTGTGAGCCCATTAATCTAAATCATTCTGAAAGGTTGTACGGGTTGCCCTAGTCAACTGTGACCTGTTGTAGGGTCAGTAAGAGTTACTGAGACCTCTATTCTGTAAAGTGACAAAGTAAATGTATATGATAGCATGTCATATATAGCATCTGTACTGATTCTGATCTGATATATATATATACATTGATATGATCTATTTACTGTACAAAAGCATGCCATGATATTATTTATGCTGCATTGCATTGGGGTGGGTTTGATATGGAAGAGAGGAAAGATTATAAAGCTTTTAGCCGATTATCTGACATCTATGCTGCATCTATTTGTCAGTGGTTGTTTTACGGTACTTGATAAACACAAAATTATACATATTTTTACTTCACATTTAACCTATAATTTGGATGGTTTCTTACTAATTTTATAAGAACTGGTGCTCTTAACCCCTCTTTTTTATATCTTATACTTAGGAGAGCATAGGGAAAATGAAAGAACAGAAAACGGGCCTAAAACGGTGAAAAATAGACCAAAAAGCACGAATCACACGGGCCAAAAGATGCCATACGGCCGTGCCACACGGGCGTGCCTCACGAAGATCACACGGACAAAGCCCTGACAAGCACGGCCACTATACACGGGCGTGCTCAATCATACGGCCTCTATCGAACCCATACGGGAGTGGCACACGGGCGTGTTCTAGTCGCGGGAAAGACGAATTTCACTCTAATTGGGATACTTAGGGGCTAAGAAAGAGTCCCTAAAAGTTCTCTATATAAAGATCCCATAAGGCAACATAGAGGGTGGTCTTCCATCTTTTACACAACCTCTATATTCTTTTCCTCTCGTCTTTCTGCCAACACAAGAAGTGAAGCAAGAAATTACTTAAGGAAGAAGCCGATTGATTCATCCAGAAGCTGAAACTCTGCAGCAACATAGAGGGTCACCTTAAATTCTTCCAGGGGTTTTTAGTTTCTTTAATGTTTTACCATTTATTATCTTCTGAGATGTTTCTTTCTTCTATTATGAACTAAACCCCTCAAATACTTGAGGGGGATGAAACTTATGATTAAACTTGTTATTATTTATTGAGATATATGATAATTGCTTGAGTTGTTCTTAATTATGAGTTCTTAAATCTTGATTTAATAATCCTAGGTATTATCTCAAGAATTTGATGTGCTTAAAGCAGGGGAGCAAAAGTCCCTGTGATAAGATTAGATCTATCATTATTGAGCGGAGTTGCATGCAATCCTAGACATAGGACGACATAGATCTGTCGGATTAGGGTCAAACCTAATAAGGGGAGCCATAGATCAATTTAATACAACCTAAGGAGTTAATTAATAAGGAAATTTTGATTAATAACTTAGGCCTAGTTGCTTTACACCTTGACAAAGGGTTTAGCATAAATTAGAGATCTCTACGGATCAAGCCAAGCAAATTAATCTTATAATTCAAGAAAATAATAGCAAATGAAGTCTAGGTGGATTCCCCCTTGAGTATTGCTTTTATAATTAAAGTTTTCCAAAAGTTCTTTCTTAATTTACTTTTCGTGCTTTCTTTAATTTAGTTTAAGGATTAGTTCTACATCTCTCTTTTATTCTTTAGGCTAGACAATAGAAAGGAAGTAAGTATTAGTACTTTTAATTTCCCTTGGGTACGATACTCGGTCTTGCTGCTAAACTATACTATTGTTCGATAGGTGCGCTTGCCTTAACATCGTGATATTAGTTGGTTTGAGTGTGATCAAGTTATTTAGAAATTTTATCACTTAGTATTGCGAGAAGATATCAGTACCTCATGGTGTGTAGGGTTGGATAGGTTGATTTTATCCCTATACTTGGTGTGTAATGCTTGGTGGGTCGATTTTATCCCCACATGGTGTGTAGGGTGGACGAAGATGGTGTGCAGGGTTGGTGGGCATATACTGTTCTGATTTGATATGCATGTATATCTGTATGGGCTAAGGCCCAAATATATCTAATTCTGTTCTGAGTGGGCTAAGGCCTACATTGTATCTGTTAGGGGCTTAGGCCCGATCTATGATTGATTGTTTGCTATCTGTTTACATGCATGCTATACTGTGGGGATGTACCCACTGAGTTTACGAAAACTCACCCCTTTATTTTATTTATCTGTCAGGTAATCCCCAGCAGTAGATGGATTGGTGCAGTGGAGGGCTCGTCAGTGACCACTGAGATGTTGCTACGATTTATGACTTTAATGTCTTTACTGATTTCATTAGGATTATTTATGTAATTTTAGACTCGAACTATTTTTTATTTTATTTGAGTTTCTAAATGGATATTTATGGATTTATTTTAAAGCTGCAAACATTATAAAGGTTTCATTTTTCTAGAATTAACTAAAAGCTTCCTCGTAAAAGAAATGGGTGTAAGTAAATAACTTGATTAGCGGTTTTTCGCCCTAAGTAAAGATAATGGCCAGAACAATTTTTATGATTCAAAATAGTTTTTCAAAAACACTTCCATGTGACACTGCCAGATTCGGCCATAACGTCTAGGCTGGGTCTGGGGTGTTATATTTAGTGGTATTAGAGTCAAGTTACAAAACTTAGCTGTGGTTTTTGGGTTTAAAGTATGGTTTTGAGAAATGATTCAAAAGTGATTCTGAAATGTTTTTGATACTAAGTAAGTGGTGCACTGAGCCTCCGACGCTAATCCAATGAAGTTACTGAAACTGTGATTAGATTGACTAAAAGCATGCCTACATATTCTGAGATACCGCTTGATCTGATTGAGAAACACTATTTTTATGTTATGAGACTACCTTAGGTAGTACTTTATTGAAACATTTTAGGTAGTGCAAACTGAAACTGTGGTGAGACTATTCTTTCTCTCGCGAAAATAAACTCTAAATACTCTGATAACTATTTTGCATAAATATCTGTTAATAATTATCGGAATTGTAAATTGATTTGCATAAAACTGTTAATACAGATTAATACGAAAGCTATAATGAGCACACGCGGTACTCGTGGATAGGGTACTAGAGGCCAAAGTAGAGGCTGTAGAGGGGCTCGAGCTGAGTCCTTTGCTTCTAACATGATTCTGAATCTGGACACTAGCACAACGCTAGTGTCACCTATTACCGAGGCTGGGTTTGAGTCTCATGATCGTGCAGCTGGGGACGATGCATTATCCCAAGCCATGCTGTAAATTCTAGAGTAGGTCGATGGGCCCAACACTGGATCTGAGGGTCGTGGGTTGGTTATGGAATAACTTCGGTCCAATGGGGCTGAACTGTTTAGGGGCATCGCTAAGGTCACTCTGAATGTGGCTGAGTACTAGATGGGGGCTACAGAACGCATTATGGATGATCTAGACTTCACGGATAAGCCAAAATTTAAGGGAGCCATATCACTGCTTCGTGACGATGAATATCAGTGGTGGCTCACGGTTAAGGAGGGCACTTATCCCAAGCATTTGACATGGGATCTGTTTAAGACGGCCTTTTAGAGTAAATATGTTGTGGCCGAGTATGAGGCTAAATTTTTTAAATTGAGTCGTTATGCAAAGGGCATGGTGGCGACCAAGTATGAGCATTGTGTGCGATTTGAGAATGGTCTCTGCGACAACCTGCGTGTTCTGATAGCTCTGCAGAGGGAGCAAGATTTCTCAGCCTTGGTCGAAAAGGCCAAGATAGCCGAGGAGGTGAAGTACACGAGGTACTAGAACCGTGATAGAGGGAAGGCTAAGAGGAATCCAGAGCCTTCTAATTCTGCTATGAGGCCTAAAAATGCCAGGACTGATGGGCCCATGAGAGCTGGGCCTACTATGGTTGTTCCTATTACGATGGCTATTTGTCAACATCGTAGTAGGCACCATCCGGGTGAGTCTTGGCGAGTTACTATAGCGTGTTTAAACTGCAGATCTACTGAGCATCGAGTTAAGGATTGTCCATTAAGGGGTAATCAGATGCAAGCTCCTGTTGATGAGACTGCACAGCTACTGATAGGGGTACAACAGCCACCTAGGGGCCAAGGACAGGCTAGGGGCAGTAACAGTACAGGTCGAGGTCAAAGAGCACCGAGCAGAGGTGCTGGGCCGACTGAGGTGAGACAGCCTACACTCATATATGCTACACATCGTCGTGAGGATAGAGATGCTCCGGACGTCATCAAGGGTACGTTTCTAATTTTTAATGTTCCTTATGTTGCACTGATAGACATAGGGTTTGCACATTCCTATGTTGCATATACTGTGTCTGAGACTCTGGGTATTACCTATGAGAGTACTTCTAGTGAGATATCAGTGGTGAATCCATTAGCGTAGTCTGTTAGAGTCAGTAAACTGTTTAGAGACTTTCTGTTGGAGGAACAAGGGAAGATATTTTTGGCAGATTTGATGGAGCTTCCGTTTGGGGAGTTTGATTTAATTTTAGGTATGGACTGGTTGGTGAAACACTGAATGAGTCTAGATTATGCTGAAAAGAGGGTTGTTCTGAGGACTGAGGAGGATAATTAGATAGTCATGATTGGGGAACAACAAAATTATCTAACTAATGTGATATCTGCATTAGTAGCAGAGAAGTTTGTAAGGAAGGGATATGAGTCATTCTTAGCCTACATCAGTGTTTTGGATTCTGGGGACTCTTTGGTTAAGGACATCCGCACTATGAGGGCTGCGGCTGTGCGACTAGGGTCGACTGAAGGTTCTTTCCACTTTGGGCAATTTGGGCCAATTTTGGAATTGAACTATTGGGTTTTTTAACTTGGTTTGTAAGTGGACTAAGGGTTAGGTTTATTTGATTGGACCTATTGGGCTATTATGTCATTGAAATTAGACACTTATTTGATTTTAATTTTGTTTATTTGTTTTTTCTCTTTTGTTTTTGTATTCTAACGGGCTGGGTAAAATGGGCCTATTACAGCTGCCCCTCTTTGCTCATTGTCGTGTAACGAGAATGGACCAAAGACTTAAAAAGGTCAATTTTGCTTAGTCTTGCTGCATCTTGACTTCTTGGCATTTCTTTCTTTGAGTAGCCTCATTCCAGTACACTGCATCTTCAAGGGCATAGGAATTGTTGCTTCGCTCTAACAAAATCTCAGGGAGAAGAGATTTGTAACTTTGATCTACTCCACTGGAACTTCAAGGAGATAAGAATCGTGGCTCCAATGTGATTTCAAGGAGAGAGATTTATAGCTTCAATCTTCTCTATTACTGGAATTAAGGATTGATCCTCAATGTAATTTCAAGAAGAAAAGATTTGGAGCTTTAACCTACTCCATTGGATCTTTAAGGAAATAAGCATTCAGGGGGAAGAGATTTATAACCTCAATCTTCTCTGCTAAAGCTTCAAAGAATTAAAGATTGATCCTTAATGTAAACTCAGGGAGAAGGGATTCGTAGCCTCAACTTACTCCACTAGAACTTCAAGGAAATTAGAATTTAGGGAGAAGAGATTTGTAACCTCAATCTTCTTTGCTAAAACTTCAAAAAAATAAGGATTGATCCTCTATGTAAACTCAGGGAGAAAGGATTTGTAGTCTCAACCTACTCCACTAAACCTTCGAGGAGATAGGACTTCAAGGAGAAGAGATTTCTAACCTCAATCTTATCTGTTGAAACTTCAAAGAAATAAAACTCACCGTCTTTTATCTACTTCGCTACTATCTCGAAGGAACAAAATTTGAAATCTTCAGTTTACTTCATTGCTATCTCAAGAAGATAAGACTACAATCTTCGATCTGCCCCATTACCATCCCGAGGGGACAAAATCTAAAATCTTTAGCCTGCTTCCTTGCTATTTCAGGAAGACAAGACCACAATCTTCAATCTGCTCCACTGCCATCTCGAGGGAACAAAATCTGAACCTTTTAGTCTACTTCCTTACTATCTCAGGAAGACTACAATCTTCAGTCTGCTCCACTACCATCTCGAGGGAACAAAATCTGAACTTTCCAGTCTGATTCCTTGCTATATTAGGAAGACTACAATCTTCAGTCTACTCCACTACTATCTCGAGGGAACAAAATCTGAACTTTCCAGTCTGCTTCTTTGCTATATCAAGAAGACTTCAATCTTCAATCTACCCTACTACCATCTCGAGGGGACAAAATCTGAACTTTCCAATCTACTTCCTTGCTATATCAAGAAGACTTCAATCTTCAGTATGCTCCACTACCATCTTGAGGAAACAAAATTTGAACATTCCAGTCTACTTCCTTACTATCTAAAGAAGACTATAATCTTCAATCTGCTCTACTACCATCTCGAGGGAACAAAATCTAAACTTTCCAATCTAATTCCTTGCTATATCAGGAAGACTACAATCTTCAGTCTGCTCCACTACCATCTCAAGTGAACAAAATCTGAACTTTCCAGTCTACTTCCTTGTTGTATCAGGAAGACTTCAATCTTCAATCTGCCCCACTACCATCTCGAGGGGACAAAATCTGAACTTTTCAGTCTACCTCCTTGCTATATCAGGAAGACTTCAATCTTCAATCTGCCCCACTACAATCTTGAGGGGACAAAATCTGAAATTCCCAATCTGTTTCTTTGCTAGATCAGGAAGACTTCAATCTTCAGTATGCTCCACTACCATCTCGAGGGAACAAATCTAAACATTCCAGTTTGCTTCCATGCTATATCAGGAAGACTACAATCTTCAGTCTGTCCCACTACCATCTCGAGGGGACAAAATTTGAACTTTCTATTCTGCTTTTTTACTATCTTAGGAAAACTACAATCTTCAAACTGCTCCACTACCATCTCGAGGGAACAAGATTTGAACTTTTCGGTCTACTTCCTGGCTATCTCAAGAAGACTACAATCTTCAGTCTGCTCCACTACCATCTCGAGGGAACAAAATCTGAACTTTCTGGTCTACTTTCTTCCTCTATCAGGAAGACTTCAATCTTCAGTATGCTCTACTACCATATCAAGGGAACTAAATCTAAACTTTTCAGCCTGATTTACCGCTATTTAGAGAAAAAAGGTTGCAATCCTCGATCTGCCACACTACTATATCTAAGGGACAAAATCTAAAATTTTTAGCCTACTTCACTACTGCTCAGGGAGATAAGACTGTGAATTCATCGGTGTTGCTACATTGTTTTCTAGGGAACCTATCCTGTAGAATCAGTTTTATATGCTTATGCTTATGCAAAATGATTAGGATGCTGTGATTAGAATGAACCAAATGCTCCTAACTAAATGATATATGTATGAATGCAAAATGTCATGAGAATAATTCATTTTCAAATGTTTAAGGTGTCATCGCTCATTATTCCTCAATATTGGTCACTGACGTATCATGCCGCCATCTTGCTTAACTAATATTCGTGACAGAGCCCAAAGAAACAACTATATCCTACTCAACAATTTTGCCCCTCTATAACTTCAGGGTTCATTTGGGACATAAAATTTGTACCATCTTCAAAGCATCGCATTTTGCCTCAGGGGTATAAGATTCGAATCTTTTCTAATTCACCCCAGACTCAAAAATATAGGATTTATTCTCTCTTCAATCCATCCTACTGCCATCCAAAGGTAAAGGATTTGTATCATTTTCAATCCAAACCACTACAACTTGGGAGTAAATGACTTATATCTTCTTCAATCCATCCTACTGCAACTTTGAGGTATAGGATCTGACTTGTTCCATCAATTGATCACTCCTTAGGTGACCCTACCAAATGTGTATGCAAAATACTCGCATGGATGCAGAACATCATTTTTCTTTTCGAGAATGATCCCTTCTACACTTGGGTTGTCATTGCTCGTCTCCCATCAGAATTGTATCACCGACGCAATATCTAGCCTTTTAGTCAACCCTGTCCGTGACAAAAATCTGAAGAGATGAACTCACTTTGGACTCAAATATTTTCAACCTTTAAGCTTGGTGAGTTCTAAACAATACTCCTATTTCAAGTTCTTGTACTATTTAAAAACTTTTAGAATAACATGCAAAACTCCTTTTATGAAAATATTAATAGTCCGCTAATCGTTATTTCAATACGAAATGCTTGAAAAAGATCACATCAATAGGCAAGAAAGAAATTGATTGGGAGCATAGCTCAAAACAAACAAGTTAAGCAAAGACAACAAATGCAATCAAGAAGAAAATTTATTGGGAGTGTATTTTGAAATGAATAAGATAATCAAAAAATAGCAAATTCGAAATGGGTAAGAAGGAAACTAGGCGCCCCAGATATCGCAGCCTGAGCTTCTTGTTCCAACTTCTTGAGGACCATTTTAAGCTCCATGTGTGTTTAGGGGATCCGGAGTACTTTGTCGATGCCCTAAGACGTAGCATACTTCTTCATTGTCAATTCAGGCATAACAAGACTACTTTATGCCCCACTTTTGATCAAAATTTGAGCCTCCATTTTTGGGTTTTCAACTCAAATCCCCTTTGGTCTCAAAGCGCCCTTTGCGGTTTTCACCTTGGCCTCTCCTTTTTTTCCTTTTTTTTATTTCTTTTTATTTTTAATTTCTTCTTTTTTATTTTTTATTTTTTAATTTCTTCTTTTTTTAGATTTTTTGCTTTCTTAAAAGGTCTTAAGGGGCCCTTTGTGAGTTTTCACCTTGGCCTCTCCTGTTTAGGTGAAATACTTCTTGACTGAATTCACCGGATCGGGCATGTCGTTACCATCCATCTTGGTCAACATTGATGATTATCCAGAACAGGCCTTCTTCACTACATACAGTCTTTCCCCGTTTGGCTTCCATTTTCTTTTGAAGTCCTTTTGCATATAAAGGATCTTCTTCAATATGAGGTCACCCTTTGGAATTCTCTAGGATGAACCCCTTTGTCATAAAGCCGTATTATCTGGTCGTAACGGATTACTATTAACTCTTCTATTCAAATTCGATTGATCATATTGGGATTTGATCTATTTTGTCTCATCCAACTTCAGCTCTAATAAAACTCAAAAGAAAGAATCTCAACTTCAATGGACAAGACCAATGAGAAATGTGTTGCCTCGGTGAAGGTCCTGCCCAATGTTTGATAAATACAGAGGGTAAATAGTAACTTCTCTATGCCGACCTTTACAAGTCTTAGTTATCTTTCAAAATTGTTTTGGACGGTGTCTTTAGTTTTTTTTGGTTGCCTTTGCTGCACTGATATGGTATCTGATCTTTGAATAGACTGTAAAATTTTTTACATTGTGCGATTATGATAGACATGTTCCTTTCTAGCATTCTTTATTGCCACTTTTTCTCTTTTTCCTTTTTTTTTTTTGAATTTTGAATTTTCCATTCAAATTTAATTTTGAATTTGAACTTAAATTTGAATTTTGAATTTGAATCTTGAATTTGAATTTTGATTTGAATTCGGATCTGGATTTAGATTTGGATTTGGATATGAATTTGAATTTGGTTTTGGATTTGAATATGGATCTGGTTTGAATTTGGATTTGGATTTAGTTTTGGCTTTGGATTTGAATTTGAATTTGATGACCACTGACTTCATACTTTTGGCATATAAAGCGACCTTACCCTCTTAGTAAAGTAATCAACAACCATGAAAATAAATTGATGTCGGCGAGATTAGCCCCATGACATCCATGCCCCACATAGAGAGTCCATGAAGAAATAGAGGAGACACATAAGTCTTGTCTTCTTCAATTTGACATTTACGACATACTGATGCAATCCCCTTTCATGGAGGACCAGCAATATCCAAACCTCATGATTAACCTGGCTATTGTAGAACAATTAGCATGTGTTCTTTAAACACCCTTATAGACCTCCTTTAAGATTTTCCCAGGTGTAACTTGATATGATCGTGCAAAAACATCTTTAAATTTTTGAAAAATAACTCAATAACGTTCTACTTTATTTCTGTGGTGAGCTAACCTTCAATCTTCACCCTTTTCTTAAGCTCGCAATGTCCACTGTCCCTTTGTAAGGTAGGATTTATCTTTCATCTCGTTCTACCATCCTTAACAAATCAGAAGATAGGTACAATATCTGTCATCTTCGAAGTCCTGAGATCTCTCTAGACACATATCTCACTTAAAAGGGAGTCAGTAACAGCGTCGCTCATGTCATTATCTAGGGACCTATTGTGGGTACGAAGGCAAATTCTAGAGAATAAATGATTCTAAGAATGATTATTTGTATGGTATGATCATGAATGACAAATGAAAGGATATTTGAATGAAAGTCCAAAAAACAAAAGAATCTATAAATAGAAAGAATAAAAGGATATTTGCTTGAAAATATGCATTTTATTGAAATAAAAATTCTGGACACAAGCCTATTTCACAAAAGGACTCTTATTGCCTCCAGGCTTAGAACAATAAGCCTTTTCCAAACATTACTCTGAGTAAGCTTTAAAAAATACATATATCTCTTCCACAATCCTATTGTTCAAAACACTCCTAAGTACATAAGGGTTTGAAAACCTTTAATTCCTCGGTTCCCTCCTCGGTACGTCATTAATGCTCAAATTTCCCAATATTCCTTCCAGGTTTCAGACCTTTTCAAGGAGTCGCAACTTTTCTGCCCCCTCCTTCAATTGTCACATTCACTGCTTTATCAGAGTGATTAGTTCTGAGGAATCATTGAATTTTACAACTCCTATTTTAATAAAATTTTTGACCAACTTTTTAAACGTAGTGTAGTTTTCGATTGAATGACCCAGTATTCCTGCGTGGTATTCGCATTGAGCATTTGAATCATACCACTTGGGGTATGGTGGTTGTATTGGTTTTACGTAAAAAGGGGCTACAACATGTGCGTCAAACAACATTTGGTACAACTCCCTATACGAGATTGGGATGGGCACAAACTAGGGTTTTTTTGAGTTCGATTTTGGATTGGGTTCTTGTCGACGGACCTGATAGTTGATAGCTGCCCTCTTTGACTAGCTTACTATAATCGGCTTCGAATGGCCTTTGTTATACCCACTCGTATTATTCACATCCTTGTCCTTCCTCTTCGGGGCCTTTGAATCCTACTCTCCCTTTTTCTTTGCTTCTGCTAAGCCAAGAACAACAGGATTGATTCGATCATCACCACAACCAATCAGAAAGTTCAACAATACCGAAGTATCAGTCTGATATTGGCATCCGATAATGACAGGTACCCCTTGTAGATGCACGCCTGGTTGGGTCTGAACAGTTATTGGAGTGCAACCTAAAGAATAAACGAGGTTTTCCTTATCATCCTCACTATTAACTACTGGGCATTTCCTCTTTTCAAACCCTTCAGCTAATAATAGGGTTAATTGGCCCATTACATTCTTTTGGAATTCTAACATTTGATTATGCATATCCTGTTGAATTATGGTCAATTGCTCTTGCATCTGTATTTGCATTTGCTCTATTCTTTCAAACCTTTGTTCCATGTTTTCCAGATTAACTGAAATAATTTTACCTAATTAGGATCCTTTTGTGAAACTCTAATGCAAATGATGCAATGTAAATGTTGTAATGCAAATGCATGAAATGCAAGTGCATGAAATGAATGCAAGAAGAAAGAGAGGCGTTGATTTTGAATTCAATTCCATTAGATGAACTTTTCTAAAGAACAAATTTCTTTACATAAAACGGATTACATATGCGGCCTTATTCTCATATTCCAGGCGAAGACGCCGATCCTCTTCTTCATGTATGGATGTTCCAATCTCGTAAACTTTCTAATAGATGCTTCTACTAGCTCTTTTTTACTTGATCCGGGCCGTAACTCATTGTTTACTTATCCTCGTAATGTTTGTTAGCTTCTTTAAGGAAATTGAAACATTGATGACTCCTTATCGGCTTGAATCATCGAGCAATAAAGCAAAGTCGTGCATTCCTCCACAGGCTATTAACCTTCTTCCATTGTGTTTACTTGGACATATTCGGACGACCGTATTATACTCCACTTTATCAAGAAATTCATTTTCCTATGACAAGCTCTTCTATTTAGCAATCGAATATTAATCAACACCTCCTTTCTATGATGATGCAATGCAATGCAATCAAAACAAAAGAAAACATGTTACCAGAGGAGAAATAAACAACAAAATAGACCACCTAAAAGGGTAACCACTAAGGTTTGAGTGCGATCGTACCTAGAGTAGGCTTTTAGGGTTCACTATATGCAGCTTGGTTCTAAAGTAAGGGTACCTGAACCAGCAAATTCCTCAATCCTCATCCATTATAGGCTCATATGGACCGAGTTCGGTTCAAGGGAATACATTTCCCTATGGTTGCATGGAGGTGAAACCTCACGAAGACATAGGTATGGATGTATCCTGAAAGTGATCTACTATCTTGCACGGAGGTGAAAACCTCACGAAGGTACAGTTTCTCACTCCCACTTAAAAGGTGTAACCACAACGGTCATGCAATGCAAATGCAAGTATTCTACAAAATCCGAATCCTAACAATCATAACACCAATAAATGCAAACTAAAGAATCTTGATTTTTTAAATCAAATTTTCAATTTTTCGACAAAAGGAAAAAAATTAAACAACATATGGCGTGACTCTCAACCAGTCCCCAGTGGAGTCGCCAAGCTGTCAAACCATTTTTAGATTTTGGAAAAAACGGGGATCGACTTAAAAAATATGGAGTCGCCACCAATCCTTTTTTTTAGGTGTGATTGGATCCCCTTATAAAACATTTTGGTCTGCAGAATTCAAGAAAACGGGTTTGGGAGTCGGTTACGTATGAAGAAGGATTAGCATCCTCGTATCACCCCAAAATTGGTACCAAATTGATTAATTGATGTCCTAATGTCAAAAATTTGAGAAGTTTTGAAAATGCAATTTCTTTGAAAAAGGTTGGAATGACTCAAGTTTGAATGTAAGATTCACTCGTTCCAAAGGAATAAATACTACACCCAATACGTTAGGATGCAATACCTTAAACCCTCAAAGTCGAGATCATCTTATCACTTCCAAAACATGGAATTAAAAAAAGTATTAAGTTATTTGGTCAAACGAAAAACCACGACTCAATATTTTAGGGCACAATTTCTCGGATTTCCAAATACCAAAATATTACCTTACTTTGAAAAGTTTTCGAGTAAATGATTATAAAACTAACTCAAAATGCGTTTTACTTGATTTGTTTGGATAAAAATGAACAATTTGGCATAAATAAGTTGGAAATCTTAATTACAATGCAATAATAAAAATGAAAGTATAATTACAAATATGAAATGGCAATACATAGCAATAATGAAAACACGAAAGAGCAATTAGAATTTATACAATAGTAGCACCTCATACATTATACAACATTAACCTTCAAAACTAAAAAATAAAAGACAGTCTAGAGAGAAATACCAAGTAAACTAACACAAATCTAATATGACAAATTCTAAACTATAAAAAAGAATCGAATAACATGAGGGAAAAACCATTTGTGACCATCAATATACGAACTATAAATTATATATACAAAAGTTTTGCAATTGCATGTAAAAGTGTGAAATATATTAAAAAAATAGAAATAATTAATATAAATGAATTTACAAATAAATATAATAAAAGAAGAAAATCAAAGTAAATAATACATGAAATAATATAGATTAATCTACATAAATAATGTATAGGAAATAAAAGCTCTAATATAAATAATTTATATATGAAAATGAAAATATATAAAAGTATTTGCAATAATAAAAAATATATAAGAAAATATGGACCTTTAAAGAAATAAAATATATACATAATAGATTTAAAAGAAAATACATATGTACATAATAGTATATAAATGAATTTCAAAATAAATATTTATAAGAAGAAATTTAAAATTAGTAATATATAAAACAGTTTAAAACAAAATTTGTCAACCTAAAAACATAATATAATATAAATTATGTATATAAAATAATAATGTATAAAAAATATTTAAAACCCCTCATATAAAACTTTAAAATATAAGAATGTACATAAAAGAGAATTTTGAAATAAGTAAATTATATAACGAAAACAATTCAAAAATATATATACAAAAGAAATTAAAAAACAACTAAAACAATGTGAAATAAATAAAATGGTTCAAAATAATATATTAAAACAAATTATAATAATGAATGATGAATAAATTATGAAGAATAAAAAAAATAAAATGAAATAAAATTGAATTGAAACAAAAGCCAAAATCAAAGAGATAATTCATAATAAATATTTTCTTAAAATAAAATTAAGGATTAAAACACAACACGCACAAACACAATAGGACTAAAAACGAAATAACCCAAATTCCTGAACGCAGTGTTTAAGCATGGACCAAACTGAAACTGACATAAAATTCCTAGGAAAAATTAAAAGAATAAAAGTAGATCGACATGAAATATCCAGAAAGAGGAAAGGATCAATTGTGAAAATAAATCGAAAGAACAAAACGCGCGGATCTCCTTGGGTTGGGTCGGATTTCACGCGGGCAAGCACAAAACGGTGCCGTTTTGGCACCTGGTTCTTCAAAACTAAAACGGTGTCATTTCCTTGATGTTTAAAACCATTCTTTTTGCTTCAAAACCATTTGAACCGTTGCCTTTTTTAAAAAATCATAAAACCTTGGTTCCCCTTCATGCCCCCCTATTCGGCCGACGAAGGAACCTTTTGTTCTATCCGCCCTACGCCGCCCTATGCCTAAAGGCATCAAATATAAGTTTTGTCAAGAATTATCAGACACTTATCCATCTATAGGTCATATCCATTGTTTATTGATATCCATTGTTTATTCATTTCATCTGCCACTTTTTATTCTATACTTTATTTATTTATTTATTATTTTTAATATTTATTATTTATTCTTAAATTTCTAATTTTAGTTTTTTTCTTTTTTTTTTCTTGTTTTCCTAAATCAGTTCGGTTTCTTCTTTTCAGGTCAGATCTGAGTCTTTCTTTCTCGAGTCGAACAACTTGAATATGATCTATTGACATTGTTCTGCTTATCATAAGTTTGTTTTGAATCTCTTTTATGGTTTTCTAAACTCAGTATGAACTAAACTCTATTTTCTTGAAACAATAATTGATCCTATTTCTTAGTTAATTAATTTATTTTTTCTTTGATTGTTTCAATCTTCGCTATTTATTTATTAAGTTTTATGCTTATTTAATATGATTAACTGGCTACCCAGTTGTAATAATTTGATAATCTTGATTTTTCTTGGAAGAGAATATTAATGTTTAGATCTAGACTAAATAGATTAAGATTAACTTTAGTAACGTTAGTGTAACACCCCCAAACCCAACCTAGATGCTATGACTTGATTTTTGAGGAATTACATTGACTCGTTTGAAAAACTAATTAAAAATCAACTTAGTTATACATTCCAAAAACATAAAATTTGGCAAAAACTCTCACAAATGTTTACAACAATTGAAATCCAAAAACCCTTATTTAAAACCCAGAATTTGAATTCGATAAATACTTTTACATGTGAGGTAAAAAGTCTAATAATGAAGAAACTGATGAATATGAATATGTATTTTTTTAAAAAATTTCTAGTTATATTATTTATAAATCATTTTTAAATAGTCAAAAATTGATATAATGTAACTATTGAGAACCCTCTCCAACTCTTAATTTGGAGGATAAAACGCATTTAAACATGATTGAATTCACGTTCTTTTGCACTGACAATAATATCGGTGTTAATTCAACTAAAACTCAATCAACCATATATTTTAATTTTTAAATATAATAAGCATTTGCATGAAGAATAAATATAGTGTATATATATATATATATATATATATATAAAATTAATAGTCTACATGGTTGGATGGTGAATTTTGTTAATTTAAGCTTTGGGATGGATTACTATTTTGATAATAAACGTGTTTTTTTATACTTTTCATGTTTATTTTATGGTTCATAATCGGGGTTCATGGTTGCTCATTTTAAGAATGTCGTCTCCAAAATTTGAATCATATTCTTTCTTGTCCAAACCCTAAACTTCCCTTAGAAATGTAATGCGCCTTATCATTACACCCAACACTTATTTTTTTTTTATCGAATGATAATAGACATGGTTATGATTATAGTCTAATAAGTATAATATTATAATTATAATAATGTATATTACTGTAAAGCTTAGCAATATATATTAAAAAGAATCAGATAATGTAAATTTAAGATAAAGTGAAAATTTATTGTTTAAAAATATTATTATTTTTATTTAATAGAGTTTATATTTTTAAAGTTTTATGATTTTTATAAATGGAATAATTCTTTTGGGAATTGAAAAAATATTAATTTGCAAGATATTTTTTATATAGTAAATGTTAACTTTATTACAATTTAGACTTATATATATAAATATATATATACAAGAATTATAATATATATATATATATATATATATATAATTTTATAAATATAATTTTTGCTTTAATTATAAAGAAATAGTTTTGAAAGATGAATTGGTTATAATAAGTATATATATAATTAATGATTCAGAATTTATATGATAAAATTTTTTTTTACCCGTCAATAATTAAATATTATTAAATCATTTTGTAAGTTTGTTATAATTTTTTTTATGAATGATGTCAAAAATATTTTAAAACATATTATTCTATAAAAATATTAAAATGAATAAGTCATATTATTATCAAAGATGTAAAATAGATACATGAATATAATATAAGAGGATACATTTATTTTATTTTATAAATAAATATTTGAATAAACGATATAATACAATTCAATAATTCTTCATTGCTTCAAGTATATTTTTTTTTTTTTTTTTTAAAAAGGCTAACTACTCAAATAAATTTTCATTTCTTTGATTTAGGAAGTGGATTTAAGAGTTGATTTTAAAATTTAAAAATTGAAAATTTAATGTTTAATTGTGATCCCTTTAAATAAATTACTTATTTTCTAGTTTAGTTAAAATTTCATAGTAAAATATTTTTCAGTATCTCCTAATATCCACAAAAATATATTTTAAAGAAAAAAAACTCGTGAATTCACATGATTTAGAAAAAAAAAATCTTTGAACTAATTTGATCAGTGAATTTTTCATCGGTCGGGTAAGTAAAAACAATTGTTGGAAGGTAAAACCAAGTATCACGCTAGTTTGAAAGATTCCACCAAAAGCAAACCATGGACTAATCATAGAAAAGTTAGTGTATGTTAAAGTGATGGCAAATTGTGGAAAATGTTTCTCATTAAAAAGATGAATAGTGATAAGTAATTTCATGGTGGTTAGGAAACAAAGAAATGACATTAAAAAAAGTCAGAAAAGAAGAAAAACACAGAAAAATATAAATAAAATGGCTTGTCTACATTCATAAATGCTTTTTAGATATTGTTTCTCTTTTTTTTTCTTATATTATTTATAAATGCTTTTTAGATATTGTAAAAATTAGTATAATTTAATTATCAATAACCTTTTCCCAACTTTTGAATTAGAGGATAAAACGCATTTACGCATGATCAAACTTGCTTTTTATTAGGATGGTGTACGCCAAGCAATAGGAGATTCACCATAGTTAGCGTGTACGTCAGGATAGTGAGTTCGCCTTGTTAGGTAGGTTCACCAAATAGAGGAGTTCGCGAGCGAGCCATCCACTTGAGCAGTCTGTTAAAACAAAAAGGGAGTTATGTGTCTAGGTTTGCTAATCTTTAGGGATTGCAGGGTAGTAGCAAACTAGTGCTTCACAGGGCTAGCAACAAGCTGGGGGTTCGCGAGTAGGTCGTGAGGCGATGCTCGCCAGGTTGATGCGAGCTGCTAGATTTCTAAGTGGGTGGGTTCGCAGGTGACCTAAACATGAATTTTTTTACTTTATTTTTTATGGTATGTTTAGAATGGTATGCAATTAGGATTAATTTTAATATGATTTATGATGAAAACGTGTGGTGTGCATGGTTGGTTGGTGTGTTTTGTGGTATTTTAACAAAGAATCATTTTGGTGGCTAATGTAACGTTCAAAATTCGGGTTGGACTGTCTCTTTCAAGTTTGGGGTGCCAAAAGCTCAGTCATGATACTATAGTGTAATGACTTCGTGACTAAATGAGTTTATAATTAATAGACGATAAGCTGAAACTTCAAATATAAATCATTTAAGCCCTAACTGCATATGTCCAATCGGTCCATTCACTAGCTCGTTGAAACCATAAATTAATTGCGTGTTTGAATCGAAATGAATAGAAATAGAGAAATAGGAAACATTCAAGAATGATTATACATTTCTCTGAAATGGAGAAATTGAATCATTTGGAAATGAATGCAGATTTCTCAAAAATGGAAATGGAAATGAGAAATGATTCATTTGCAAATATAATAAAAACATGTACATCAAGAATAAATCTAGTATATATATTATATAAAATAGTGAACTGGGTTGCGTGACGAATTTTGTTAATTTAAGTTTAGACATGGATTGCTGGTTTGATAATAGATGTGTTTTTTTTTTTCTATTTGCAATTTTCATGTCCGTTTTAAGGTTCATCATCGATATTTGTGGAATTGAAATGCAATTCAAAAAAATATTTTTTTTAAAATATTTTTTATACTCTCAATGTTAAGTCTATTATAATTTAGACATAATTTTTTTTTTGTTGAACATAAACTTAGAAAATTAAGCGAGCATTAGTCCAAATGAAAATTATCATTAGTGACCAACGATTGTGTAATACCTTCTTCAAGCTAGCATCTCTATGAGGATCTTCCAAGATAATCAACTGCTCAATTACGCCTTCATCTACCTTAGCTATGCAATCAGCAACTTTATTGGCATTCCACTAAATATGTCGAAACTTGACTTCCTAATTTTTGGAACACCAATCGTGAATATGCCTTAATTCATTAACACTACTTACTATAGCCAACCCGTTACGAATAGCTTCAATCAACATTGCATTATCACTTTCCATCTCAACATATCTGAATCTTATAACGCCCTAAAATTCTTATTTTTGTTTTTGTGAAAGTGTGACAAATGTGTATCTACTTCAGTGATTAAATGTTTTAGGTGTGTGTATGAGGTCCTAAGTTCAAACCAAGTCTTTGGTAAAATTTTGGGTTTTTTTTAATAAGTCCTATCTTTGGTCAGTAGGCTTTTAAGTAAAAGTTCGTAAATAGTTAACAGAATGGGTCTGTTGGTCTGGTGGTTAAGGTGTGTGTGGGTGTGTTGGAGGTCTAGAGTTCGAATCACTACATGAGTAAGGGTGTTGATTTTTGCTCGGTGGACGGTAAGAGTTTTAGTTTAGCCGAAACAGTGAGGTGGTTATGTGTAGTGGGGATTGTGGGAGTGAAAGTAGGAGGGAATTAAGGGATTAGAGGAGTTATCGTAATATTCAATTTCGGTTGCTTCTGGCATATCTAAGTCTTTCTCTGCCAATTTTGATTTTGGTTGTTTCTAGCATATCTAATTCTTTCTCTTCCAATTTTGCCAACAAAATTTCTCCCTTTTGCTCTTTCCCATTTTTGGCTTTAGCTCCTCTTTCTCCCATCTTCTCTTTGATTTGTTCTTTTGCTGACTATCGCTGTCACCTTGGCTTAGTGGCCAAGTATAAGGCTAAATTCCTGCGTTTGAGTCGCTATGCGCGAGATATGGTGGCACCCGAGTATGAGAGGTGTGCCTACTCTAAGGATGGCCTCAAAGAGAACTTGAGACTTCTGATAGCTCTACATAGGGAGTAAGACATTTCTGTCTTGGTTGAAAAGGCAAAGATCGCTGAGGAGGTTAAGCGCACTGAGCGCCAAAACTAAGATAGAGAGAGGTAGGAACAAGAGGGAGTCGGAGCCCTTGAGTTTTGTACAGAGGCCTAAGAAAAAGGCCAGAACTGATGGGCCGATTAGAGCTGAGCCCCCTGTTGTTGCTATTGGACCGCAACCATATGTAGATTATGGTAGATGCCATTAGGGTGAATATTGGAAGAAGGCTGGGGGTTGCCTGAGGTGTGGGTCAGTGGAACATTGCATCAGGGAGTGTCCGCTAAGGGTTGATTATATGCAAGCTCTGGGTATTGTACTGCACAGCCACAGAGGGTCATTCATCAACCACCGAGGGGCCATGGTTAAGCTAGGGGTGGTAACGGGTTGGGCTGTGGACAGAGAGCACAGGACAGAGGTGCTGGACAAATTGAGGTAATGTAGCCTGCTCTCATATATGTTGCACGCTGCCGAGAGGACGAAGATGCTCCAAATGTCATCAAGGGTACGTTTCTTATTTATGGTGTACCTTATATTGCATTAATAGATATAGGATCCACTCACTCCTATATAGCCTGCACTGTGTCTAAAAATTTGGGAGTTTTGGTTGAGAGCACTACGAGTGAGGTTACTATACTAAGTCCGTTGGGGCAATCCGTTCGGGTTAATAAACTATTTAGAGACATCCCTTTAGAGGTTCAAGAGGCAATCTTTTTAGCTGATCTAATGGAGCTTTCATTTGGGGAGTTCGACCTAATTCTGGGGATAGACTGGTTGGTCAAGCACTAGGTAAGCTTGTACTGTGCGACTAAAAGAGTTGTATTGAGAATTGAGTAGGATAATGAGGTAGTCATGATTAGAGAGTTCCGAAATTATTTATCTAATGTGATCTCTACACTGGTGGCAGAGAAGTTGGTACGTAAGGGATGTGAGGAATTCTTGGCCTATGTAAGTGTTTCGAATTTTTGGGGACTCTACAGTTAAGGATATCAGAACAGTAAAGGATTTTTCAGACATCTTTTCCTAGGAGCTACAAAGTTTACCTTTGAATTGGGAAGTGGAGTTTGGGATTAAGCTTCTCCCTGGTACAGCTCCGGTGTCCATATCCCCTTATTGAATGGCACTAAAGGAGCTCACGGAGCTTACGGAGCTTAAGGCTCATATTTAAAAGCTGTTGGATCATGGGTTCATCTTCCCCAGTATGTCTCCATAAGGAGCACATGTACTATTTGTGAAAAAGAAGGATGGGGCCATGAGGATATGTACCGACTACTGGCAAGTAAACAAGTTGGCCATTAAGAACAAATATCCACTTTAGAGGATTGATGATCTGTTCGACCAATTCCAAGGGGCTTCTGTATTCTCCAAGATTGACCTGCATTCTGGATATCATCAGGTGAAAGTTAAGGAGGTTGATTTGCACAAGGCAGCGTTTAGGACTCGTTATGGTCATTACGAGTTTCTACTGATAGCGTTTGGACTGACTAATTCACCGGCATCTTTCATGGATCTGATGAACCGAGTGTTTAGCCTTATTTGGATCAATTCATCGTGGTGTTCATCGATGACATATTGGTGTTCATCGATGAGATATTGGTTTACTCGAGGATCGAACATAACAAGCACCTTAAAGTTATTCTACAAATTTTGAGGGAAAAGTAACTCTACGCCAAATTCAGCAAGTGTGAGTTCTGGCTTCGTAAAGTGACTTTTCTGGGTCATGTGGTTTCTACAGAGGGGATTCGAGTCGATCCTCATAAGATTGAGGCTATGTTGGATTGAAAACAGTCGAAGAATGTGTCTGAGATCTACAGTTTTCTGAGACTAGAGAGTTATTATCGGCGTTTTGTAGAGGGGTTCTACTTGATTGCAGCTCCGTTGACTAAGCTTTTACGTAAGGGAATACTGTCGGAACCATTTTTTTGAAAAATAGGGCCGACTTTGATTTTGAAAATGAATACAAAAAAATGGGAGTCACCACCAATCCTTTTTGCTAAGGTGTGATCGGGTCACCTTGAAAAGTAGTTGTTTAATAAATAGATTGATTTATCAAAACAACGATTTTGATCTACAAAAACCAGAAAAATGGGTCTGGGAGTTGGTTACGTATGAGGAAAGATTAGCAACCTCAATACGCCAAAACTGGTACATAGTTGATTAATTAGTGTCTTAGTGTTGAAAATACGAAAACTTGAAAGATTTTAAAAATATGATTCCTCTTTGTATTAATGTTAAAAAATGCTTGGATAAATCAAAAAGCATGTTAAAGACCCTCTCGTCTCGAGGTAATAAAATGTTACATCCAGTAAGTTAGGACACGACATCTTAAGCCTTCAAGAATGAGCTTGTGTTTTATTTAAAACCTATGTATTTTTAAAAGGATATTCAGTTATTTAGGTTAAACGAGAAAATCGAAACCCAATAAGTTAGGACACGATTTCTCAAATTTCTAAATACAGAATATTGCCTTGATTTAAAAATCTTATCTCGAAGTAACAAAATGTTACATCCAGTAAGTTAGGACACAACATCTCGAATCCTCGAGAATAAGCTTTTTAAAACCTATGTATTTTATTTGAACAAAAAGGATATCCGGTTATTTAGATTAAACAAGAAAAAATCGAAACCCAGTACGTTAGGGTATGATTTCTTGAATTTCTAAACACGAAATATTGCCTTTATCGAGGAAAAAAGATTTTTAGACGACGGGTAAAAATAATATTATTCAAATTTGAAATAAAAATGCAAAAACTAATTACGATGCTAATATGCATAACATGATAATAATACATGTGATAATATAAATGAAAATAAATAGGACGAAATTAAAATAACATAAAATAAATAAAACAAACAGACAAGCTAATTTAATTAAAAAAATAAAGAAAATTTAAAACTAAAAAAGAAACTATGGTAACAAATATGTAAATAAATATTACGCACATCAACTTAAAAAAAAAATAATAATAATAATAAGAATAAGAATAAGAATAAGAATAAGAATAAGAATAAGAATATTAAATTAATTAATTTTAACGATAAAATAGCAAAAATAACCAAAAAGGACCAAATTGCATGCACAAATAACAAGGAGGACTAAATTGAAAAATAATCCCTACCTCCAAAACGTGCCACTTTATGATGGACCGAAATGAAACGAAAATGAAATTTAAAGGATGGATTAAAAATAAGAAAAAACTAAATTAAAAACATTAAAAAATACGGAAGGACTAAAGGCGTAAATTGCCCATAAGACGAAAACACGGGGATCCTCCAGGAGTGGGTCAAGTCATGCACGGGTCAAAGCAAAACAACGTCATTTTGGGCATTTAAGGCCAGTCCTAAAACAACGTCATTTTGGGGGGCCTATATAAGTTAAATTTTCCAAAAAAAAATCTTCATTTCACCATCCTTCCCAAAAAAACCTCAAAAAAATCCTCTCCCCCTTTCTTAAAAAAAGCAGGCTAGCCATAGCTCCAGCGGATCGCTGTCGATCGTATCTACCGACCGTCATACACGGTGGCCGAAAATCAAAAAGGTATTTTTTGTATTCGATATATATATATATATAGTTTAAATGGGAAAATAAAGAAAAAATAGAAAAGGAAAAAAAGAAAATAATAAAAGAAAATAAAAAATAGAAATAAAACAAAGACCTTCGTTTTGTTTTTCCTTCAATCTGCTTTTATTTCTTATTTTTTTGTTTTTGCTCGAATCTTTTTGCTTTTTATTCGATCTTGGTAGTTTGTATTTGAAAAAATATTACTTTTTGTATTTCATTAAAAAAAATCCCCCGATTACATTGTTTTTGAACGGGTTTTATAGCCATTTTAACATGATATTGCTGTCATTTCTCTTTAATTTTTATAGGTGGATGGGCGGTGGCAATAGTGGTGGTCTGCAGGTGGCAAGTGGGTAGTCAGAAGGTAGGGGTGGCACACCTAGGGGGATAGGGTTTCTTTGGAAGAGTTTAGGATAGTGTGCTAGGGTTAGGTTAGTTTGGATTTTGTTTTGGGTTTGGGCTAGGCTAAATTAGGTGTAGTTTAGGTGGGTTTCATTTAGGTTTGATTTGGCTGTAATGGGCTAGTGGTTTAGGTTTAGTTTAGGGACTGAGCCCGAGCTATATTGGGCTTCTACAAGGATCTTTCATTTGGACTGGACCTAGTAGACGAGCTTCCAAAAGCTCAAGACTATATTGACTGAGGCTCATATTCTAATACAACCTAAATTGGGAAAAGAGTTCACGGTTTATAGTGATGTATCACACGTTAATTTGGGATGTATGTTGATGCAGGATGGTAAGGTAATAGTACATGCGTCTCATCAGCTTAAGACACACGAGGTGAATTATCCAACGCATGACCTTGAGCTAGCCACTATGGTATTTGTACTAAAATCTAGAGGCACTACCTGTACGGTGAGAAGTGTATCATTTACACCGATTGCAAAAGCCTCAAGTATCTCCTTACTCAGAAGGAGCTGAATTTTAGGCAGGAAAGATGGATCAAACTACTTAAGGATTACGAATGTACCATCGAGTACCATCCAAGCAAGGCCAATGTAGTGGCTGATGCATTGAGCCGTAAGGTTATGACTGATCTGAGGGCGATGTTCGCTCAACTTAGCCTGTTCGATGATGGTAGCTTATTAGCTGAGCTTCATGTTAAACCGACTTGGATTGAGCAGGTTAAGGGTAAGCAGTTGGAGGACGAGTCTTGGGTCTTCGGTTCCGATAGATTAGGAGTGATAACACTATGGATTTTGGACTGAATAGTGATGGGGTGCTCTATTTTTGTAGGAGAATTTGTGTTTCAAATGATATTAATTTGAAACAGTCTATACTGAGAGAGGCATATAGTAGCCCTTATGCTATGCATCCCGGTGGAAATAAGATGTACTAAAATCTTCAGGAACTGTACTAGTGGCAAGGATTGAAATGAAAGGTTATGAATTTTGTGGCTAGATGTCTAACGTGCCAGTAAGATAAAGCTAAACACCCCTTACCCTCGGGATTACTGTAGCCAGTTAAGACCCCTATGTGGAAATGAGAGCAAATAATCATGGACCTTGTTAGTGGGTTGCCCCTAGCACCTACTAAGAAAGATTCGGTTTGGGTAATCGTGGATCAATTGACCAAGTTTGTACACTTCATTTTGGTTAGGACCGGCTATTCTCTACAAAAGCTAGCGAAGCTTTACATTTCTGAGATAGTGAGACTGCATGGGTATTGATTTCGATCATCTCCGATAGGGATCCTCGCTTCATGTCTCAATTTTGGAAAAAGTTGCATGAGGATCTAGGTTCAAGGTTGGATTTTAGTACTGCGTCCTCAGACAGATGGTCAATCTGAGAGGGTGATTCAGATACTGGAGGATATGTTAAGGAGTTGCGTTATTGTTTCTAAGGCAATTGGGAGGATTATCTGCCACTTGTGGAGTTTGCTTATAATAATAGCTTCTAGTCTAGCATACAGATGGCACCTTACGGAGCTTTGTATGGATGTAGTGTCATTGTCCTCTATTTTGGACTGAGTTGGGCGAGCAACATGTTCTGGGACCTGAGTTGGTTTCTAAGATAGAGGATAAGGTTAGACTGATTCAGGATCGTCTGAAAGCATCTTCTGACAGACAGAAGTCCTATGCGGATCTGAAGAGATATGAGATTGAGTATTCTGTGGGGGACTTTATATTTATCAAGGTCTCGCCATAGAAAAGGTTCTGAGATTTGGTCATAAGGGCAAGTTGAGCACTAGGTTTATTAGACCTTACCATACTCTGAAGTGAATGGGACTGGTTGCTTATCAGTTGGAGCTGCCTCTGTAGTTGGACCATATTCATGACATGTTCCACGTCTCGATGTTTTGGCGCTATCACTCTGATCCTACTTACGTTGTTCCAATTGAGGAGATCGAGGTTAGGCTAGACTTAACCTTTGAGGAGGAGCCAGTGCATATTCTGGATCGCGACGTAAAGGTTCTGAAGAGGAAGCTTATCCCTTTAGTGAAGGAGCTATGGTGGAATCATAGCACTGAGGAGGCCACGTGGGAGCCTGAGGATTCGATGCGTCAGTAGTATCCAAACCTTTTCTGATTAGGTAAATTTTGAGGCTGAAATTTTCTTTTAAGGGGTAGAGTTGTAACACCCCAAAATTCTTATTTTTGTTTTTGTGAAAGTGTGAAAAATGTGTATCTACTCAGTGGTTAAGTATTCTGGGTATGTGTGAGAGGTCCCAAGTTTAAGCCAAGTCTTTGGCAAAATTTTGGTTTTTTTTATGAATAAGACCTATCTTTGGTCAGTATACTTTTAAGTAAAAGTTGGTAAATAGTTAATAAAATAGGCCTGTTGGTCTGGTGGTTAAGGTGTGTGTGGGTGTGTTGAAGGTTTTGAGTTTGAATAACTACATAAGCAAGGGTGTTGGTTTTTGCTCAGTGGACGGTAAGAGTTTCAATTTAGCCGAAATAGTGAGGTGGTTGTGTGTAGTGGGGATTGTGGGAGTGAACGTAGGAGGGAATTAAGGGATTAGGGGAGTTATCATAATATTCAATTTTGATTGTTTCTGGCATATCCAATTCTTTCTCTTTCAATTTTGCTGACGAAATTTCTCCCTTCTGCTCTTTCCCATTTTCAGGTTTTGCACTTCTTTCTCCCATATTCTCTTTGATTTGTTCTTTACTTGATTATCGCCGTTAACTTCGCTAGTTCGATTTTTGTCATACGTTTTAGTAAGTAAGTTTTGGGCTTTGTAAGTTGTGATTACTAAGTATTTGATTGGGGTTATTGACATTTTGACAGCAGCATATTGCGAGATTGAGGTTCTTCTCGTACTGATTTGTAATCGACGGATTCGAGGTGTTGGGGTAAGTTTTCATCACTTTAAGGATGAGTATCACGATTCGGGGTCTGCTTTATTTCAATTTTTAAGTGATTAATTGAGTGAAATACTAATCATTTAAAGGTTTGGGATTGCTTGGAGTTGCTTTTACTTCAAAAATGATACAGTGTGTACTCGAAATGTAGAAAATAGGGTTCGGCAAAAAGCCTAAAAAGTAAATTGTCAATGCCACACAGGTGTGTAATCGCCCATGTGGTAGGTTGTGTGCCATAACACGAGCGTGTGATCGATGAGGCCACGGCCATGTGATGGTCAAGTAGGCCGTGTGCGACATACGGGCTAGATTGTATTATGCAGTGTGGTCCACATGGGAGCGTGGGTCCACACGGGTAGTCTACATGGGCGTGTGGGATTCTGGGCTAGGTCGTGTGATCCACACGGCCAAGGCCAATTTGAGCCGTGTGGGCCACACGGGCATGTGGACCCACACGGGTTGCCACATGGGCGTGTAAGCCCAATTTGACCGAAATGATTTCTAGGGTTGCACAAGTTGCCCAGTTTGACTGTGGACCTACTACAAGGTCGGTAAGCGTTATCTAGGCCCCTAAATGTGTGATCCGAATGTATGTTATGTATGTTTGCTAATATATATATATATATATATATGTATATGTATACGTATGACTGATTGTTGCATAAAAGCATGACATTTATTGCATGTTGCATTTCATTGGGTTGGGATGATGATATTTGGAGGAAGTGTATTGAAGGCTTTAAGCCTAATATCTGGCAGCATACTACATTATACTGTTATGTGCCACATTCGATACTCTTTGGAGTATAAGGATGGATAGGTATTTTAAACCCCACATGGATTGTAGGGATGAATGGAGATGGTGTGTAGAGGCTGGTTAGGTAGGACTCTGTTTAATGATTATTGATTATCTAATACTGAAACTGTAATAGGCTACAGCCTAAACTACTATTGATACTGAAACGGGCTTAGGCCCAGACTGTACTTGACTGTTTACTATTAATTGATTGTATGCTTATTTTCTGTATGGATTACACACTAAGTTTATATAAACTCACCCCTTCTGTTTAATCTATATAGGTAATCCCAGACTTAGATGGTTCAGTGTGGCGAGAGACTCGACAGTGGCCACTGACAAGCGTCGTTTTGCCTATCAAAATAAAATAAACCTCTTAAAAAATAATAAAATAAAAACGTAGAATAGTGGAAGAGGGTCGATTCACAGGGAGTTTAATGGAATTCTTGATTAAATTTCTTGATCCCGACCTAGGAGCTGAAATAGAGAGTAAAAAAAAGGGTTTTAACGTGATTTGAAAAGTAACAAGGAAATAAAATAAACAAGTAAGATTGTAAAGAAAGATGTATTAAAATAGAAGTAGTAAAATAAAGAATATGAAAGATTAAATTGAATAATCACGAGTATAAAAATTGCCTCGAGCTAGTTTCGTCAATTCCCACGATCATCGAAAATAGATTTTTGCTCCGGGATTCATGTTGGTTACAGTCTACGAGGCCCAACCCATCGTAACTTGCTTTTCTCTCATGTAACCGATCTTCCAAAGTCTATCTTCGAAAGTCTATTCTTAAGTAAATCAGCCACGTCTATCACCGTTAAAATACCTAGTTTTAAAAACAGGAAAAGCTCGACTCGGAAGTTGTCTCACCGAGAATCGTTTTCAATCTCGTCTTTCTTTAGCGGATCGCCGCTAAGAGTGTTCATAGGAAGTCAAAATGCCACAGGCCGATCCTTCCTCCTAACTATATAATTAAATGATTCCAGACCAACGGATCCCTTTTGATTTGAAAAACGTTTAAAAGCTTTAGTAAGGCTGGTTGTCAAACTATCTAAGCAGAAAGACGAAAATGTAACCCGAAGGGATTTAAGCAATAGTCAATTCTCACGCATGGAATTGATTCGTACTAGCTCTTAGCTTGAGAAAAATTAGCCAAGCATGATATTGATTATCATGCTTAACATATTTTGATAATGTAAAAACATAAAATAAAATAAAAGAAAGTAGAAATAAAACAAAAGAAGAAAATTTTATTGAAAATGAAAACAAATTAGCAACAAGACTAAGACGAGATATGTCTTTTTTGCCTTACCCAAAGGTGGGTATTTGTAGGCTTCAAATTTCCAAAACAACAAGGAAACTAATAAAAAAAAAAGATAAGATAATATCCTAAAATTATGAAAATGAAATCCAAAATTCCCCAAATCACGTCAATAGATCAAATGGAATCCAAAATCCCCTAAATCATGTCAATAGATCAAATGAGTTTTTTTTTTTTTCAGAATATTCCCCGTATTGACTTTTGATCTGCCGCGTCAGATCCACGTCGTGCCCACGACTCCAGCCACGACAGAAAAAAAACTGCAGATTACGTCCTTTTGTTGCTAATTTCCAGTATTGGGTTCACTACATAAGAAATTAATCAAATGCAACCAATTAAGTAGTGAAAAGTTCACAAGACAAAGGGATTAGCAAGCAAAAAGTGTCAAATATAAGAGTACATCAGCCACACGTATTTCCAAACTGATTTATTTGATTTATGGTTACTATCTCCATTTTATTCTTGTTATTTTTTGGTTTTGTGTAATTTTTGGGACTTTTGAACTGTTTTCTATTTTTGGATTTTAATTCCTTAAGTAGTCTTTCGATGACAAACTCAACGAAAAAAAATCAATTTTATTAAAAACGAACGGTTTTTTAAAAACTAAAGTTTTCTTAAACCTGAATGCCTTTTACTTAAATTCAATGGTTTTACAAAGCTTCCTCGTTATAATGAGTTTTAACTTAATGGAATAAATAGATAAATGTTTTTGAGGCTGACATAAGATTAAGAAAGGTAGCTTAGTTTACAAATCCCGCTCTATGTGATATCGCTAGATTCGTCCATAACGTTTAGGCCGGGTTTAGGGTGTTACAAATCCTCTAGTCCAAGTCAATTTCAGTCCTTTAAGAATCGTTTTGACTTCAATCTGTTAGATATCATTCATACCTAATATAAAGACTAAAATAATACATTTAATAATAAAGAGACTAATTTTTGATTGATAAACTAATAAATGTAATTAAATTTATTATAAGATACAAAATTATTGTTTGATTCTTCCATAAGTCGGTTTAGGACACTTTCATTGGGTGACTTACCTCTAAGTCTTCTCACGACTACGTTAATTCACTTTTTCTTTTGCAAATTCTATGAAGAAAAAGGACGTATGGAAAGGGAGTTATCAAAACAGGATTACCATAGCGTTGAAAATAATGATATGTTAGGAAAAAATATAAAAAAGGCGTATATAATTAGTAAATATATATATATAGCGTTACTATAATTTTAAAATATATTATTGTTAAAAAATTTTAAATTTCAGATAAAATTTCAAACATATTTTTATTAATTTTTTAGAGAAAAAATATATTTTATCCATTGCTTTAAGGCTTACAATTTTTTAAATAGTTTTAAATACTTTATAAAATATTTAATTTTTTTAAAAAAATTTAAAGGGAAATTCATTAATTCATTTAATTAATGAGATCATACAATTTGAGGGAAGAAATAACAAACACACCTTGTACGCGTTGAAGGACAAGCTCTACCAATATAACAAAAACTTCAGTTTCAACATTAATAGAACATTATGGCACGTTGACGATTGACTCTGTCACAACTCAAGCACAATATATCAGGAGTGATAGCAAGCACTTAATATAATAAGAAAATCAACAGCGGATGGTCCAAAGCACTTAAAAATATGTTTTTAGATCACTTTAAATTTAAAAAACAAAGTATAATTTTAAATTTTTGTTAAGTGTGATCAATCACAAAAAAAAAAAAAACACCTTTTATACAGATATTTTAAAATTCTTTTAAAAAGGTAAATTTGAGGTTTGAGTTGAATTCTAGAGAAAAAAGTGGGTTCAATAGTCGGTTATGTGTAGGAAAGATTATAGTAGGCCTACACCACCCAAAATCGGTACTTGTTAATTACACAGTTATCAAAGAAATTTAAAAATGAAAAATCTAATGTTTAATTGTAATCCATTGAAATAAAACATTAACTTTTTGAGTGAAATAAAATTTTTTAGTGAAATAATTTTTTTTGAGTGAAATAAAATTTCTAAGTGAAAAAATATTTGGCATCTCTTGATATCTACAAAAATATTAAAAATATTTTTAAAAAAAAGATATCTCCAAATTAATTTGATCAGTGGTTTATTCACCGCCTTTGATGCTTGTGTCCAATGAAAGTATTTTATAAATTAACTTATTATTAAACATTAAAAAATTATTTGAAAGAATAGTTTTTTTTATTAATTTTGTTTTAAGTCACCAAAATCTATATTAATTTTTGACAAAACTAAATAAAATTTTAAGTTTACTTGCAAAGTTCAATCACATATGAGTTAAATGGCTAATTTACTTATATATATTAAAGTGTAATGACAAGTATCAATTAAAATATAGTGATAAATTTCAATATTCACTTATAATATAGTGATAAATCCAGAATTATTGAAGTTCTTATCCCTAAATCATCCACAGTTTGTGGAAGAGCTGGTTAATTACTGAAGTTTAACCCTAAAGACCCATTTGTGTTAATAAAGTCAACATTTACTGTTTAAAAAAACATCATTTTTTATTTAACAGAGTTAATATTTTTAAAGTTTTATGGTTTTATAAAAGAAATATTTCTACTAGAATTAAATTGCAATTGAAAAAAAATTAAAATATTTTTTATATAATAAATATTAACTCTATTACAGTTTGGATATATTTAATTAGAGTAATTAAAATAAAACATTTAATAATAAAAGGAGGAATTTGATGCACTCGAGATCCCAAATACTTTTAACTTTTAAATTACAGGGACTAGTAGCATATTTTAAACAATTTATTATTCTGAAAATAAAATAATATATAGTAATTAACAAAATATATTTTTTTAGTTTTTTTTAATGGATTATGTGGAGTAATGTGAAGAAAATTTGGGAGAAATTTTGAAAATTCGCTTCTTTGTACCTATTTTTAAAAGAAGATTTGACATTTATTTCGAAATTTCTTCAAAACTTTTCTTTCCTTTTAAATTTTTAGGGTAGTCTTATATTTATCAAGTTTATCAAGCGAGGGTTGTAACATATTAAAGCATGCTCGATCTCTGGGCTTTTCTTCATCATCTAACTATTTTATCAACTCAACTTCCCTTTTCCTACTTTTTTATTTTCTTGGCTTATTCCGTCTTGCAATCATGAACTACAATACTTGCTTTCATCTTCTTTTAGGTTTATTCATACCATGTTCCGTAGTTTGCTTGGCTATGACAGCCAAGAATCTCAACTCCGATCAGTTTGCACTTGTCGAGTTTAAGGGTCGCATTACCGGTCCTCAAAATGCCTTGGCAAACAATTGGACGGCCTCAACCTCTGTTTGCAATTGGATTGGTGTTTCTTGTGGCATCCTCCATAAAAGAGTCATAGCTTTGAATCTTACAAGCATGAATCTTAGGGGTACTATCCCTCCACACCTTGGAAATCTTTCATTTCTACTCTCTCTCGACTTGAGTAGCAACCATTTGCATGGCCATCTCCCTAAAGAATTGGGCCAATTGCATCGTTTGAGGATCCTTCAATTAAGCTTCAACCGTCTTAACGGGGAAATTCCATCATGGCTTGGGAACTTATAGAGAGTTGAAAGGCTGAAAATGAAAAATAATAACTTTACAGGCACAATCCCTGAAACACTTGTTAACATGTCTAATCTAGAGATCTTGAACTTGGGATTCAATCAATTATCTGGTCAGGTTCCATCTTCCATCTTCGAGATTTCTTCTCTCAAGATTATTGATCTCTCCAGCAATAGCCTATCAGGTAGTTTGCCTAATGATATGTGTCAACATCTCGCCAAGCTTGAAGGGCTTCACTTGAGCTGGAATGAATTATCTGGTAACATTCCATTTGGCATGGGCAAATGCAACAACCTTAAAATTTTGTCATTGTCTTGTAATCAATTTATGAGGATCATTCCAAGGAGTATTGGAAATCTTACTCGACTTGAAGATTTATATTTGGGGTTTAATAACCTAGCTAGAAGGTACTGAATTTCTTTTGTTTCTTTAGTTTAAAGTATTTTTTTTTATAAAAGAGTTTGATTTGTAATAGATAACAAAAGTAAGAGCATTTTATTTCATTCAAGGCAAAATAGTTCAAAAAATTTCATTTAATGTGTAGCGACGTAAAATTTGCTTCGGTCGCTAATTGTGGCGATCTATGAGAGATTTTGAAAAATCAAATTTTAGTTTTAAAAAAAGGGAGTCGCCACCGATCTTGTTTTCTAGGTGTGATCGGACACCTAATAAAACCACTTTTAACAAAGTTTATTTTCAGGTAAAAGAAGGCTGAGTTTAGGTCCACGTGAAAATCCAGAGAAAAACTAAGGTTCGGGAGTCGGTTACGCGCGGAGAAGGTATTAGCACCCCCGCGACGCCCAAAATTGGTATCTTAATAAACACGTGTTGTTTTGATTTTTAAAAATACGAGTTCAATTTGAGATTTAATCGTGATCCGTTCAAACACAAGAATTTTGAAAATTCTTAGTTCTTGAGAAGGATGTTCCGTTTTCGACGTGAGTCGACAATATTCACCCAACATAGCAGTGAGATTGACAACTTAATGTTGAATCGGCACATTACCTTATTTATTGAAAATATAAAAAATGTTTGAAAATAATTATAAAGACCAATTGTAAAAATAATCGCGATGAGTAGTTATGAATAAACGATGATGCAAATACTTAATAAAAAATTAAAACATAATGTTAGAATAATAATAATAATATTTACAGAAGAAAATAATGGACAAAATAATGTGTCAATAGTATAGAAAAATAGAGGATGAAAAAAAAATATGTACGTAAAAATATGTATACACGATAATAGAATAATAAGAGTAAAGAAAAGACCAAGTATAATATGATAACAGATATAAAATAGCGGTAATAAAAATAAAATATAAAAGTCGTTAAAAACAATTATTTAAAAATAATCATATATTGCAACGAAAATAAACACATATATAAATAGTATAATAAGAAAAACATACATCTTGCAAAATGTATTAAAATAGCATTAGAAAAATACATACATAATAATATTGAAAATATAAATACATAGTAAAATATTAAAAATATGTACATCCTATAGTATCACAAAAATGCATAAGATAATACGTATAAAAAATACATATAAATGATATAATACAATAAAAGATGTAATTAATGGTATGAAAAATACATGCATAATATAAAAAATATATATATACAATATAACATAAAAAGTTAATAAATGTGATGTATAAAAATGTTAAAAACATATGTATATTAGAAGAAGAACAATATAAAAAAAACAACTCATAATATCATAAGTAAATATACGCACATATACAATAATAGAAAAATAAAATATTAAAGTATATACTTAACATGACATTAAAAATATGTGCATGATAGTATTAAGAGCATGTACGCAATATATAGAAACGTATAAATAATATAGTGTTAAGGTATGTATTTAACATATATACTAGAACTAATAATAATTAAAAAAACAACTTTTAATAACGACAAACAAATATATACATGTATAGTAATATGGAAGATATAATATTAAAAGAAAAACATAATAATATATACGTATTAAGTAAAACTACAATAATAGTAATAACAGAATAGTTATAACCAATGCTTAGATGGACGAAATTAGAAATGGAATAGAGCTCTTGGGATTAATTTTAAAAATAAAAGCGGAATAAGAGATCCATTCGAACGCGTGGGTAAAGGACGGGGATTAAAAGTGCAATAATCCCCTTTACTCCAAAACACGTAGTACAAGGGAGGACCGAAACGGAAACGGGGTGAAAGTTCGGGGCCTAATTTCGAAGTACAAGAAAACCTTATTGGGACTAGACTGGAAAGCGCTTGAAAGAGAGAGGGATCAAAGCTGCAAATAGCCTATTTGGGCTTTAAACACGCGGATCCCTTCACTGAAACGGGTCGGGTCACGGGTTGAAATACCCAAACGGTGCCGTTTCGGCACCTAGGCTCCAAAGATGAGACGATGCCGTTTCTTTATTCATAAAAAAAATGGTTAAAATGGCCATCAGTTGTTTTCCGAAAAGAACAGAGGATCATTTTCCTCTCATCCAAAGTTAGGGTTTGAACCCTAATCGGCCGTTCATGGCTTATTCGCTGCCGCCGTGCCATCATGGGCTCGAGTGACTGACCATGCACAAAACAATACGGCCATTTCATCCCATTTCACATGGATCCAAGGAGGGCACTATCTAACTTGCAAAATCGAAAAGAGAGGAAGAAGATTTTAACCATGTTTCGGCCTAATTTTGACACCGACGATAGACTTCCGGCAACGGAGATTCAGGTATGCTCCCTTCCTTCTTTTCTCTTTATTATTTTATAAACAAGAAATAAAATGAAAATAAACGAAGTAACTCGAACAAAACAGAAAACGAAAAGCCAAAGATAAAATCGGAGGAATCTCTCAAATGTTTGAAATTTCTGTTTTTTATTTGATTTCGCAAAATGTTCTTTTTTTTTAGATCCCCCCCGTTACATTCGTTTCAAAACGGCCTTTATAGCCGAATACCATGATTTTGAGTCTCTGTTTGCGTTATCTATTTTGCTTCTGTCTTCTCTTCGCGTGTTTGCAGGTACTGGAATGATGGGACAGACGTGATAGGAGCAGGTTTGGCTGAGCGGCGGTGGCAGAGGCCCGAAGACCCTAGGTGCGGTGCACCTAGGGTTTGTTCTCTATTGTTTCTTTTTCCTCTGATTAGGGTTAGGTTAGGTGGGTTTAGTTTTGGGCTAATCGGGTCAATTGTTGGGTTTTGGGCCAAGTCTATTGGGCTCAGGGTTTTGGGTAGTGATTGAATTAGGTTATTGGGTTTTGATGTAAATGGACAATGGACTGTTATGAAAGGACATTTATTTTTGGTTTTATCTGATTACATGGGCCCGGGCACAATTTGGGTATTACAGCTGCCCCTCTTTGCTCATTGTTGTGTAATGACAATAGAGCAAAGACTTCAAGAAAGACCAAATTTGCCCGGTCCGACTGAGTTTTGGCCCTTTTAGTACTCCTGCTCTTCAGGTAGTCTCGTTCCAACCCATCACATCCTGTTGCTTTGATCCACTTCACCGCCTTTTCAGAGAGATAGAACTTGTAGCTTCGATCTCCTCATTGTCGCATTTTCCGCAATATGAGACTCATCGTCTTCGATCTTCAGGAAAATGAATCTCGTGTCTTCAACTTGCTACACTGTAACTCCAGGGAGGCAAAATCTGCATCTTTAATCAGCTCCATCCTTTATCCTTTATCGAAAATAGCTCGGCCTGCGAACTCTCACAATATGGGTTAATTTTGGATCATAAATTGAAAGTGTCTTCGTGTGTGACTTGAGACTTAACTCACCTCTCGTAGTATGAGTTGAATGGACAGAAATTTAAAAAGCAGAAATTGAAAAAGATCAACTCACTTCTCGCATTATGAGTTGAATGAACAGAAATTTAAAAAGCAGAAATTTGAAAAAGCTCAACTCACTTCTAGCAACATGAGTTGAATGAACCGAAATTTAAAGAGCAGAAATTGAAAAAGATCAACTCACCTCTAGCAATATGAGTTAATTAATTTTTTTTTTTTTGAAAAACAGGAATTGAAAATACCTCAGCGTGTCCTGAGGCTCAACTCACCTCTCGCAATATGAGTTGATTTTTTGAGACATAAATTAAAAACTGAAATTGAAAATACCTCAGCATGTCCTGAGGCTCAACTCACCTCTCGCAATATGAGTTGGCTTTTGAAAACATAAATTGCAAATACCTCAGCGTGTGACCTGAGGCGCAACTCGTTTTTTGCAATACGAATTGGCTTTTGAAAACATAAATTGCAAATACCTCAGCGTGTGACCTGAGGCGCAACTCGTTTCTCGCAATACGAGTTGACTTTTGAAAACATAAATTGCAAATACCTCAGCGTGTGACCTGAGGCGCAACTCGTTTCTCGCAATACGAGTTGACTTTTGAAAACATAAATTGCAAATACCTCAGCGTGTGACCTGAGGCGCAACTCGTTTCTCGCAATACGAGTTGACTTTTGAAAACATAAATTAAACATGGTATCAAACATATCTTCTGGCGAAATTCTGGTGTTTTCCTTAATTCAGTGCAACTATCATCGCATCTTCTTGCTCAGTTGGAGCACCTGAATATGTCGTGAATGATCTTATCATGATATGCATGTGATTGTCTTAAACGTATGAATGCCTACATGATTATGCTATGCGCCCTAGACATGTTTGTCATATGTTGCTTCTTGTCGAGATTTCTTGTGACGATTTGCATTTATTGCTTCAATTCTTGACTTTCTTTCAGGCTTCGTACTCGTCTTCCATCTTTGCGAGTAATCTGTATTTTTCGGACATTGCTCTTTTGCCCCTCGTTGAACTTTGTTCTTGCTTTGAGGCTCTTGTGTTCATCAAATTCTCATCCAGGTAATGCTCTAGATACTCAGCGCATGAACTCTTCCATGTTTCTCGATCAAGAACCTTTTTGAGCATGGCTTTTTGCATAGAAAATCTCAGGCTTCTGAAAATGTTTTGAATATGGTATTCTTGCCGTTTGACTCATTGATCGAATCGCTTTACTCTTTGGGCCCAGATATTTCATTAGGATACATTCTCGGATTTTTATCCTAATCCTTTTCGCGTTAATTAAGACACCCTTTTCGGGCTTTCATTTTGATCTTCTTCTCTTTTTCAACTTGGGGCGCCCTATTATTTGACTGGTAAGTCGACCCAAAACTCGAGGAAATGTTTTGCTAACCCAGCTTGCCCCACTGCGACCTCAGGGTCCCTTCCATTGTATCTCAAAGGTACATGATCTGTAACTTGTTTCATCAAGATTATATCACTGACGCGATATCTAGTTTCTGTTCAGCTAATAACTTTGATTTTTAAAAAAAAATCTTAAAGAGATAAACTCAATTAAGCTCAAATATTTCCAACTCCTACGCATGGTGAGCTCTTTAAACAATAGTCCTGTTTTAGATTCCTGTACTATTTAGAAACTTCCAAGGTAATACACAAAACTCCTTTCATAAAAGTGTTGTTAGTCCACTAATCATTATTTCAATGCAAAATGCTTGAAAAAGGATCATGACAATGAACAAGAAGGAAATTAAACGCAAGCATAACTCGAAACAAGCAAGTTAAGCGAAAGCGATCAAGAAAGAATTTATTGGGAGCATAGCTCGACACGAATAAATTAATCAAATAAAAAGGAAATTGATCTGGACAACAACCCGTCATGATTCGAAGATAGCAAATATGCTATGAAAGATGAAAGCTAGGTGCCCCAAATATCGCAACCTAAGCTTCTCTGTTCCATTTCTTAAGAACTCCTCCAAGCTCAATGTGTGCCTAGGGGATTCGGAGTACTCTGTCGATGCCCCAAGACGTGTCATACTTCCTCATTGTCAATTCAAGCATGATAAGGCTACCGCGTGCCCCACTTTTGATCAGAATTTGAGCCGCCCTTTTTGGGTTTTCAACTCCAATGCCCTTTGGACTCAAAGCGCCCTGGCGGGTTTTCACTTTGGCCTCTCCTTTTTCTTTTTGCTTTTCTTTTTCTTTTATTTTTTTTCTTTTTCTGTGTTTTTCTTCTTTTTTCTTTTTTTTTTGTGTTTTTCTTCTTTTTTCTTTTTTTCTTGATCAACTTTTTTAAAAGGTCTCAAGACGCCCTTTACGCGTTTTCCTCTTGATTTCCTTGAGAAATTCTTGTGGACGAATTCTTCTTGACATAAGTTTGTATCACCCATTTTGACACGTTTGATTAGGATGGATACTCTCAACAAATCTTGATTCAATCGGGGCTTGAAGGAAGAGATCTCGATCCATAAACCCATGAGGAAGGGGTTGCCCCAGTAACAGTCTTGTCATTTGGCAAGCTTTATGCAAAAAGATGGTCCAATGATTCCCAACAGATAAGAATGAAGTTGCTGCCATTATCCTTCAACTTGGAAAGCTGAGGTACATAAATTGCTCCTAGAGCAGTTATCCCACCATGGCTCGACGATGTCTTTTAAGCGTCCTCAGACCTTATAAATTTCTCCAGCTGTGAGGCTACCAAAGTAAATAGGAACAAATACAGGTATGGCAGTTGTGCTCCTTTGATATACATACACCAGAGAAAGGACTATCTCCTGCAGATCGTTAGCCAAAAGCCCCATCTGATCTAAGAGAACATGATAATGAATATGCCTCTTGGTTCCAATCATACCAGCATGGGCTCAAAGATAGAAGTCATTGTTCTTAGGATGACAGACTTCGTTGTCTATAACAGTTCCAGGCGGGACATTGTCAAGAAATCTCTGCTGGCAAAACTTAGTATGATGGTTTTTCTGTGCCATAACGACCATGAACTTGGGGTTCCCATTTTTGTCACGGAACTTGATCACATTCTTTGTTCAAAACTTGATTGAGCTGAGACTTGCTAACTTGATCATTAGAAATAATGAGCTGATCAGGCTTCCTCTTTCCTGAATTTGTATAGAAGTCTTCCCTCATGATACCTTCATTCACTGGTTTGAAAGGAAAATCTATCATTTCAAGCTTTAGAGACTGTGTACGGACTGATGCCTTTGAGATCGTAGGGATTTGAAGGCGTTTGCTTCAACGTCAGCATAGAGAGTAAATGGTAGATTCTTATACCAATTTTTACCAGTCTCGGTCATCTTCTTCAATTTATTTCTTCTTCTTTTTCTTTTCTTTTGGCAACCTTTGTTGTATGGTGCCTTATCTGCAGACTTTTGACATTGTGCAGCTGGATATGATCTTTTCTTTTCTTCTTTTTTTCTTTTTTCCTCCTTTTTTTTGTTTTTTTTTGTTTGTTTTTTTTTTCTTTTTCTTCTTTTTCTCCTTTTTTGGAATTCAAGCTCGAATTTGGATTCGGCTTTGAATTTGGATTTTGAATTTGAATTTGATAACCATTTACTTGGTGACTTTGACACACGAGGTGATCTTACTCTCTTGGTGAAGTAATTGATCATCGTGTAGGTGACTTGAAGTCGGTGAAACTGGCCCACGTCCGTGCCCCACATGGAGAGTTTTCAAAGAAACATGAATCTTATCTCCCTCGATTTGACATCTATGACACACTGATGTAGTCCTCTTTCATGGCAGGCTAGCAATATCTTAACCTTATGATCAGCTTGGCTATTGTAAAACCACTAGCCTGCGTCTTACGACTATCCTTGCAGACTTCTTTTGAAATTTTGGTGTGCCCGTGTCTCGGTAACCTAGGCCTGTCTTCATATGATTGTGCGAAGACATGTTTGAGATGTTTCAATGATGTCTTGCCCTTTTTTGTAGTAAGCTAGGCTTCAATCTTTGTTTGTTCGCGATATCCACTGACCTTGTGGGATTCATTTTCATCTTATTCTACCATCCTTGAAAAATCAGAAGATAGGTCACAATCTTTGTCGTCTTCAAAGTCCTGAGATTCCCCTAGACACATATTTTGCTCCCAAGGAGATTTCAGTTTAACAACAGTGTCGCTCATGATATCGATATCTGGAGACCCCTTTTTTGCAGGTACAAAGAAAGATTTCAAAGAATAAATGAATCTAAGAATGATTATTTGTGTGTTATGATCATGGAGAATAAGTAAAAGAATATTTGAAAATGAGTTCGAAGAACACTAGAATCTAAGAACAATTGTGCAGTATGGTCATGAATAAAAGAATAAGAAAATCTAAGAATAATCGTTGTATAGTATGAAGTGAAACTTTAATCAAAATGATGCATTTTTATTGAAATAAAGATTTTAGACAAAAGCCTATTTCCACAAAAGGATTCTCACTGCCTCTAGGCTTAAAGCAGTAAGCGTGTTCTGGGTATTACCCTGAGTTAGCTCTAAAAAGACAGAGACTTCTTCCACAGTCCTATTGTTCACAAAACTCTCAGGTATGTAAGGGCAAATGCTTGGTAAATTTCATTCCTTCGTCACTACGTTCACATTCCCTTTAGCATGGTCAGGGAATGGATTCTTGGTCGCATTGCTAGCATTATCGAATCGCAGAATGCCCGCATCGATGAGTCCTTGGACCTGTCTTTTAAAGGCTAGGCAGTTCTCGATTGAATGTCCTGTATTTCCCGCATGGTATTCGCATCGAGCGTTTGAATCATACCACTTGGGATATGGAGGCTGCAACGGTTTTATATAAACTGGGGACACCATGTACGCATCGTATAGCCTTTAATATAGCTCCTTATACGACATTGGAATTGGCATAAAAGGGAGTTTTTCAATTCTTGATTTAGCATTGGATCCTTGCTTTCGAGGACCCTGATGGCTAGGGGTTGTCATTCCTGGCTGTCCTATAGTAACCGGCCTCACCTTACTCTCCTTTCCTTTTATTACCCTCGAAGTACCCTCTTGCGAGTTCCACTCTCGCTTTTCAAAAGCCTCGCACTGTTTCGGGCATTCTACACTGGCCTGATACTGTCGGAGTCCAGAGATAACGGGCATCCCTCGCGAAGGTGCATCTGGTTGAGTCTGGCTGTTTGTTGGGGTGAACCTTGGGGCGTAAACGATGTCTTCGTTATCCTCCTCGCCATGGCCCATCAGGACTTTTCCTTTTCCGAGCCCTTCGGATAATAACTGTTTGAGCTGACTAATCATATTTCTTTGAAGCTCTGCCATCTGGTTCTGCATATCCTGCTGAATTCTGGATAACTGCTCTTGTATCTGTATTTGCCTATGCTCTATCCGTTCTAACCTTTGTTCCATGACTCTTAGGTTAACTGAAATAATTTTATCCAATTAGGGTCGCTTCGTAAAAATCTAGTGCAAATGATACAGTGCAAATGATGCAATGATGCAATGAGGTGCAAATGAATACAAGAAAAGAAGCGTCTACCTTATATTCAATTCCATTAGGAGAATTTTTCTAGGGAACAAATTTCTTTACATAAAATGGATCATATATGCGACCTTGCCCTCATAGTCCCAGCGAAGATGCCGATCTTTCTCTTCATGTCTGAATACTATGGTCGACTCTCGTAAACTTGCCAAAGGTGTCTTCATCCGCGCCTTTTGTTTGGTCCGGGCCGTGACTCTTTGCTCACTACTCCTTGCGATGCTTGCTAGCTCCTTTAGGAAAGTAGAGAAGTGATGGCTCCCACATAATCTTCATCAATTTGAATCTTTCGGGTAAAACCTGGCGTTCCTTTGTGAGTTATCATCCTTCTTCCCTCGTGCTCACTTGGGCCATACATGGGCAACCGCATTGTATTCCACTTTATCAAGAAATTCGTCCCCTTATGACGAACTCCCCTATTTAGGAATTGAATATGGATCAACACCTCTTTTCTATAATGATGCGATGTAATGTAATGCAAATGTATGAGTTTGGTGTTGATTTCAAGATAGCCCCTATTTAGGCATTTCATTTATTCAAAAGAGTTCGTTACAAAACATTTTGCCATCTTAATTCGGCCATCTATGCAAACTTTCTAGCTACATCACTATACTTCTTCACCCGCTCCAAGAATTCTGATATGCTGGATCATTGGCTTGGCGGGAATTGGCAGCTAAGGTCCTCCACTTCATCTGATAACTGGGCCATGTGCATGGCCGTTCCATGGATTTCATTGATCAAGAAGCCAAGTTGCATTTCTCTTTCTTGGAGGTCCATTTTGTAAGCGTGAATGTCCCTACCGTACTGGTCATTCTTTTCTTCTACAGTTTTTAAAAGAGTGTCTAACTGTTGCTGGCGAGCCTGTAATGTATCTTCCAAATCCCTTATTCTTTCTCCTAATCCTTGGCATTTGGATCGGTTGGTCATTAATTCATCAGACACGGTCTCATATTCGGCGCTCTTCTTTCTCAATTCTATCAAAACTCGGGCGGTCTTTTCTTCCTCCTTTTTCGCTTTCCCTTTCCAAAACTCCATTCCGCTTTTAAGGTTACCTAATTCTTCTTTCCATTCTGCAAATGACTTACCTAATCCGCTATTTTTTATAGTGCTCCTTAATTTTTTGTTCTCCAAATGAAGGTCTCTTAGATCATTTCTCACGACTTCCGCCTCCTTTTGCACCTTTTCAGTCCTAGATCTTTCAATTTGAACATCAATCTTTAATTGATAATTTTCTTCTTGAAGGATGTTAAGATCCTGCAACATCTTGGACTTCTCACGCTCAAATTCTCCTCGAGCTATTTCAAGTTCGGATGGTGTTTCCTCTACGAAAGGGTTCTGAGCAGCATGACTCGTCGATGCTATTTGTTGGCTTTTCACTCGTTGCTTTCTCCACACATCATAGTCTTGGGTGAGAGTGTCGGTATACAGTGCCAACTCCATTAGGTGAATTCTTTTCCAAGACTTACCGGTGTCTCGAACCTTCTTCATGTAGCCCTCGCCCGCGAAAGAGAACTCGGATTGCGCTAAGCCTCCAGTGGCGGGTACGAATTGTCGTGAAGAAAACTGTCTTTGGACCAACAACGGGGCGTATCCAACTCCTCCCCACAGGCCTAGCAGTGGTACCCAATCCTGACCTCCGACCTTATATAATAAGACTGACGGGCGTATCCATGGCGCCCTCCATGTCACATCCTTAGCGCGGAGATTCTGAAAAACCGAGACCCAATGTTGTTCAGTAATTTCCTTAGGCCATTCTCTCTTACAATAGGCTTCTAAAGGGGAAAACATCTTTGAAAACATGTGATACGGCGTGCGTTCCTCTTTCCAAAAGTGACTCATGATCCAAACGTTGAGCAATTGCGCACATCCAATAAATCGTCCCTCTCCCTTCTTCCGACAACTATTCAAGGACCTGAAGGTTTCGGCTAGGATTGTCGGGACAGGGTTGACTCCTTGTTTTAATCTCTCGAAGAAATCTACTACCGCGACTTCAATGTGCCCAAGGACTTTCAGAAAAACAACCAACCCGTAAACGGCCAAAGCAAACAGATTTACCCTCTTTAAGATGTCAGGATGGCTCGATACCAAATCTCGTATGGAGGACCATGGAATACAAATAGTTTCATTCTTCTTCTTTATCTGTTTCTCGGCCCATGTATCAGCCATATCTGTCAATCTCATTATTTTCTTTTTGAAGGTCATCAGTTTAGGTTCTTTCACGTAGATCTTGTAGGGCTGTACATTACCAATGCGAAGTAGGGCTGCGTATTCTTCGATAGTTGGGGTCATATCTTCTCCGTTGAAAATAAAACATCGATAAGCCGGATCCCAAAATTTGACCAAAGCTTGTATCAACTGCTCGTCTACCTTAACAGCAATCAGGTTAGCTATATCACCATACCTCTCAATGAAGATTTCCCTAGTATCCGAGTCCCATTGATTCCAAATCTGAACCAAATCCTCAAGATTATTTTGACGAACATTCACCATTACGTGCCCCGGCAAATCGGCAGCACATCCCTCCATTAGACTATCCCCTCTTTCTCTTTGGGTTTTTACAGACCAGTCCCGAACTGTGACATTCCTTTCGGTTGTTTGTGTAATCGACTCCTCCATTAGAAACCCGTTTTTCGGCAACCGATCTCTAATCAACACCTTCCTAATATGATGCCTAGAATGCATGATGACAAATAAGACAACAACAAACAAATCATGGTTAGTAACATGAGTAAAAAGAGAAACAGAGATTTTGACAAATTAAGCTATCCGTTCTAATCTACTAAGCAAACCCGATTCCCTTGTATAAAAAGTAAAAATGCAACAGGTAAGAGGCATTTCTCCCGTGTACTCATTTGGTAACTGCTAAACGAACAGAGGTTCGGCACGGCTCTAGTTGGGTGGCTCGTACGGTTCACTATATGAGGTTTTGGTCCTAGATGGGTACTCGAATTGTCCGTACTATCATCTGCTAAAATTAGTACGGAGCCTCGGTCATGGCCCATTACAGGCTCACGAGTTCAAATCGAGGGATTACATGTACTTATGCCTATGCGGAGGGACGAGTTAACTCACGAAAGCATAAGTCGTATGTAACCCGAAAGTATTCACTAGCCTGTGCGGAGGGACGAGTTAACTCACGAAGGCGTAGCGTTTACTTTCACCTAAATGGATAGAGCCCGAGTATGGCGCTCATGTTATGCAAAATGCACGTGAACGGTGTGTGGCGAGAAACTCACAAACCTTACGTTTATTTAAAACTAAACTAGAATTGTAAAACTTAGAGCTTAAAAACAAAAAGATAAAACAAGTCAACAAAATATTTACAATAGATGCAAATGCATGAGTTTTTTCAAAAATGAAATTTTCAGATCACGACTAAATATTTACTTGAACAAGGAATTTTCAAGATTTCGACAACGCGCGTTTAATTCGACTCGACTCTCGAAAATGCTGGTCCCCAGTGGAGTCGCCAGCTGTAGCGACGTAAAATTTGCTTCGGTCGCTAATTGTGGCGATCTATGAGAGATTTTGAAAAATCAAATTTTAGTTTTAAAAAAAGGGAGTCGCCACCGATCTTGTTTTCTAGGTGTGATCGGACACCTAATAAAACCACTTTTAACAAAGTTTATTTTCAGGTAAAAGAAGGCTGAGTTTAGGTCCACGTGAAAATCCAGAGAAAAACTAAGGTTCGGGAGTCGGTTACGCGCGGAGAAGGTATTAGCACCCCTGCGACGCCCAAAATTGGTATCTTAATAAACACGTGTTGTTTTGATTTTTAAAAATACGAGTTCAATTTGAGATTTAATCGTGATCCGTTCAAACACAAGAATTTTGAAAATTCTTAGTTCTTGAGAAGGATGTTCCGTTTTCGACGTGAGTCGACAATATTCACCCAACATAGCAGTGAGATTGACAACTTAATGTTGAATCGGCACATTACCTTATTTATTGAAAATATAAAAAATGTTTGAAAATAATTATAAAGACCAATTGTAAAAATAATCGCGATGAGTAGTTATGAATAAACGATGATGCAAATACTTAATAAAAAATTAAAACATAATGTTAGAATAATAATAATAATATTTACAGAAGAAAATAATGGACAAAATAATGTGTCAATAGTATAGAAAAATAGAGGATGAAAAAAAAATATGTACGTAAAAATATGTATACACGATAATAGAATAATAAGAGTAAAGAAAAGACCAAGTATAATATGATAACAGATATAAAATAGCGGTAATAAAAATAAAATATAAAAGTCGTTAAAAACAATTATTTAAAAATAATCATATATTGCAACGAAAATAAACACATATATAAATAGTATAATAAGAAAAACATACATCTTGCAAAATGTATTAAAATAGCATTAGAAAAATACATACATAATAATATTGAAAATATAAATACATAGTAAAATATTAAAAATATGTACATCCTATAGTATCACAAAAATGCATAAGATAATACGTATAAAAAATACATATAAATGATATAATACAATAAAAGATGTAATTAATGGTATGAAAAATACATGCATAATATAAAAAATATATATATACAATATAACATAAAAAGTTAATAAATGTGATGTATAAAAATGTTAAAAACATATGTATATTAGAAGAAGAACAATATAAAAAAAACAACTCATAATATCATAAGTAAATATACGCACATATACAATAATAGAAAAATAAAATATTAAAGTATATACTTAACATGACATTAAAAATATGTGCATGATAGTATTAAGAGCATGTACGCAATATATAGAAACGTATAAATAATATAGTGTTAAGGTATGTATTTAACATATATACTAGAACTAATAATAATTAAAAAAACAACTTTTAATAACGACAAACAAATATATACATGTATAGTAATATGGAAGATATAATATTAAAGGAAAAACATAATAATATATACGTATTAAGTAAAACTACAATAATAGTAATAACAGAATAGTTATAACCAATGCTTAGATGGACGAAATTAGAAATGGAATAGAGCTCTTGGGATTAATTTTAAAAATAAAAGCGGAATAAGAGATCCATTCGAACGCGTGGGTAAAGGACGGGGATTAAAAGTGCAATAATCCCCTTTACTCCAAAACACGTAGTACAAGGGAGGACCGAAACGGAAACGGGGTGAAAGTTCGGGGCCTAATTTCGAAGTACAAGAAAACCTTATTGGGACTAGACTGGAAAGCGCTTGAAAGAGAGAGGGATCAAAGCTGCAAATAGCCCATTTGGGCTTTAAACACGCGGATCCCTTCACTGAAACGGGTCGGGTCACGGGTTGAAATACCCAAACGGTGCCGTTTCGGCACCTGGGCTCCAAAGATGAGACGACGCCGTTTCTTTATTCATAAAAAAAATGGTTAAAATGGCCATCAGTTGTTTTCCGAAAAGAACAGAGGATCATTTTCCTCTCATCCAAAGTTAGGGTTTGAACCCTAATTGGCCGTTCATGGCTTATTCGCTGCCGCCGTGCCATCATGGGCTCGAGTGACTGACCATGCACAAAACAATACAGCCATTTCATCCCAGTTCACATGGATCCAAGGAGGGCACTATCTAACTTGCAAAATCGAAAAGAGAGGAAGAAGATTTTAACCATGTTTCGGCCTAATTTTGACACCGACGATAGACTTCCGGCAACGGAGATTCAGGTATGCTCCCTTCCTTCTTTTCTCTTTATTATTTTATAAACAAGAAATAAAATGAAAATAAACGAAGTAACTCGAACAAAACAGAAAACGAAAAGCCAAAGATAAAATCGGAGGAATCTCTCAAATGTTTGAAATTTCTGTTTTTTATTTGATTTCGCAAAATGTTCTTTTTTTTTTAGATCCCCCCCGTTATATTCGTTTCAAAACGGCCTTTATAGCCGAATACCATGATTTTGAGTCTCTGTTTGCGTTATCTATTTTGCTTCTGTCTTCTCTTCGCGTGTTTGCAGGTACTGGAATGATGGGACAGACGTGATAGGAGCAGGTTTGGCTGAGCGGCGGTGGCAGAGGCCCGAAGACCCTAGGTGCGGCGCACCTAGGGTTTGTTCTCTTTTGTTTCTTTTTCCTCTGATTAGGGTTAGGTTAGGTGGGTTTAGTTTTGGGCTAATCGGGTCAATTGTTGGGTTTTGGGCCAAGTCTATTGGGCTCAGGGTTTTGGGTAGTGATTGAATTAGGTTATTGGGTTTTGATGTAAATGGACAATGGACTGTTATGAAAGGACATTTATTTTTGGTTTTATCTGATTACATGGGCCCGGGCACAATTTGGGTATTACATAATGAATACAAATATGCTTAAAAATATTAAAATCTAACATCTGCAAATTATGTAGAACAGAAAAGAAAAGCTCTTTGACTTATGCTAACAAAATAGGTACTTTGACAGTTTGATTTTTCGACTATGTGTGCAGGTTAGATTCTGACTTCGATCTTCAAGATTTCTTCCCTGAAGACTATTGATATCTCCAACAATAGCCTATCAGGTAGTTTGCCTAGTGATATGTGTCAACATCTTCCCAAGCTTGAAGGGCTTTACTTGTATAGAAATGAATTATCTGGTAACATTCCGTCAAGTATGGGCAAATGCAACAACCTTAAAATGTTGGTATTGTTCGTGAATCAATTTACCGGAATCATTCCAAGAAGTATTGGAAATTTGACACGACTCGAAGTATTAGATTTGGAGTTTAATAACTTAGAAGGTATTGAATTTTCTTTGTTTCTTTAATTTAAAGTATTCTTTTCATAAAAGAGTTTGATTTGTAATAGATAACAAAAGTAAGAGCATTTTATTTCATTCAAGGCAAAATAGTTAATTTGATGGAAAAAAATGCTTAAATATATTAAAATCTAACATATCTCCAAATTATTGTAGAACAGAAAAGAAAACTTATTCTGACTTATGCTAACAAAATAGGTAGATTAACACCTTGATTTTTCGACTACGTGTGCAGGTCAAATTTCTACTTCTATCTTCAACATTTCTTCTTTGAAGACTATTGATGTCTACAACAATAACCTACATGGTAATATTCCATCAAGTATAGGTGAATGTTACCAACTTCAGCTTTTGAATTTAGGAACAAATCATTTCAGAGGGCTGCTTCCAAAAAGTATTTTTAATTCAACTACGCTCGAAGTAACAACAAATTAGAAGGTATGCTTTTCACTTTAATTTTTTCCAAACTCCAAAAACATGGTGTTGAATTTGTTTCTTCTATTTTGGTCATATACTTTTATCATTTTAATCTGATAATAAACAATAAGATTTATATGATTTGATTTATTTTTAATTTTTTTAATTTCCATTAAACTTTAAAAAAGAAATTATTTTTTTTATTGCATAAACTAATCTATTTTATATAAGTAAAAAATAAAAAACAAATCATTAGAAATCCTTTGTCTGTAGAAGAAGAAAAGAAACCAATGTGGAAAATATATTTATTTTAAAAAATGAAACAATGATATATATACATATACATTTATATACATAGATTCTCATATCTCCTATTGCACCTGATTTTTAACTAGCTTTTAAATAATGTTTTTTAAAATTATTCGAATTAGTTTTTTTTATTTTGTTATTCAAATGGTTGAATATAATTAAAATATATTAATTTATATAATAAAATTTCAAGTTATAATTAAAGTATATGTACCATATTTAATATACAATATAAATTTGTAATTAAAAAAACAACATTATTAAAAATAATAAATAATAAATATAATTAAAATATATCAATAATTTTTGTTAATTCAAAAATAGTGCTAATAATCTTTTTATCATCATTAAATCATCTGTACAAAATGTAAAAATTGATTTAGTATGTTTCAAGTAGTCAGTAAGTCTAATAATATTATTATTAGAGATAAGATATTTGATTATTTTTTAATTAAGTTAATATCAGTCATTAAGTAAAACCAAACATAGTAAGCACATTATTATTGTAATTTAGATTAATAGGAATGATCAAATTTACAATTAAGGATTATAAATTTATTTAATTCCAATCTTCTACCTTTTTTTAAATTAGAAGAATGGTTTTACCTTTATATTTAGCTCAAATTGAGATTTAATAACAAAAAATTTGAGCAAATAATAATATTTAAATTTTACACTATAATTAAATAAAAATAAATAATTAACCCAATAGATAAAAATCATACCAGTTTACATTAAAAGCAATGGCTTATACGTATCACATATGGATGGTGTTGGTGCAGCTTGACCGTCCAAACTTACATCGTATTTCCACCTCTGGTGTTTTCCTTTCTCTTTTTTGGCATTTTAATTTACTTTATTTAATTTCAAATATTAAACTGATACAAATAAATTGGTTAGGTACCAAAATAACAATTAAATACAAGTTGAAGGGCTAAACCAACATCTAACCCTTAGAACAATGTTGTATTTGAAACAAACATCTTAACCCTTAAAATGCACTTTATCAATTTAATGATTTATTCAAGAGCTGCAGTTCTTATTAACATTAAAATTAATAAAATTTATGCTACTCTCATCTATTTTGTCACTTTTAGATGTTTACAATATTAAATTCTTTTTAATTTTCAATACATATTACTTTTTTTTTTTATAAAAAATACATATTACTTAAAAAGATAGAGAAAAGTTGCACAACCAAATAATATATTATTTTGATTTCTTACACTTGAATTTAGGGAAAATAAAGGATTTAACATTTTCGTTCCTCAAATCATAACTAATTATAATTCAGTGTCAGTCTCATTTTTAAGATTGATTAGATGCTACATTCTTATGCCAAACTTTAATTTTTATTTTATTTCAAATTTTACAATATTTTAAAAAATTATTAGTGTATTATAAGTTTTGTCTATAGAAATCACAAGGACTAATTACTACTCAAAACTTATTATTATGTCTCAACTTTCTAATTGATTTCATCACATTTTTCCATGCAAAAATTTTATTCTTAATTGATTTAAAGTTTTACAGTTTTTATTTTAAAAATATATTTTAATGTATTATATATATTTTGTGAATTTGGTATTCAATGAATATGTATACTAAAAGATGCCATTTTACAGGTAATTTACCACCCATCACCAATGCTCCAAAGCTTGAGACTCTTTTATTGTGGGAAAACAAACTTAGCGGAAACATTCCCAACTCTATCTCCAATGCTTCCATGCTTAAGGAACTAGACTTGGCACATAACTTATTCTCTGGCCCAATCCCTAAAATGCTTGGCAACTTAAGACACCTTGAATGGTTTCGAATCGTAAACAATAATTTGATCACAGGATCTGCTACTGATCATGAGTGGACCTTTCTTTCTTCTTTGGCGAATTGTAGGAATTTGAGAAGTATAATTGTTTCAGGAAATCCATTGAGTGGCATTCTTCCTACTTATATCGGGAACCTTTCAAACTCCCTTCAATACTTTCTTGCCGATGATTGTGAGCTTAAAGGCAATATTCCTATGGAAATAGGTAACTTCAGCAACATGTTGGTTTTAGTTCTTGCTTTTAATAAATTAAGTGGATTTATTCCAACATCAATAGGAGGACTGCGAAATCTCCAAGGTCTATATCTTTCTTCTAATAAATTAGGAGGGCCTATCTTAGAAAGCCTCTGTTGTTTGGAGAGACTATCCGAGATGTATTTAGGGTCAAATAAGTTACATGGATCCATACCCTATTGTTTAGGTAATATTTCTGCTTTCAGATATCTTTACTTAGATTTCAACAAATTGAGTTCGGCAATACCCTCAACTTTGTGGAATCTTAAAGATATCTTAAAAATAGATTTATCATCAAACCATCTTCACAATTCACATGGTATTGATGTTGGAAATTTAAGGAGTCTACTGAACCTAAATTTATCAAGGAATCTTCTCACGGGCGATATCTTATCCATATTTGGGGGTCTTCAAACTTTGGTTTCATTAGATTTATCAAATAATATACTACATGGTCATATCCCTGAATCATTTGGTGATTTGATTAGTTTGGAATTCTTGAATTTATGCAATACCAATCTCTCTGGAGTCATTCCCAAATCTTTGGAAAAGCTTTTATATCTAAACTATTTTAATGTGTCTTTCAGTAGACTTGAAGGGGAAATTCCCACCGAAGGATGTTTTTTTTCTAACTTTTCTAACACATCATTCATGAAGAATTCTGCACTTTGTGGTCCACCTAGATTGCTAGTCCCACCTTGCAAAAACAACATCCCCAAAAATTCCCAAATGGCTATATTGCATGCTTTAAGGTATGGTTTACCAATAATTGGTATTGTCGTAGCACTAATAGTCTTAACTATTATGTATAGAAGATGCCAAAGTAGAAGTACAACTTTACCAATTAAGGATGATTTGTTGTCTTTGAAAACACTGAGAAGAATTTCACATGCTGAACTTTCACAAGCAACTAATGGATTTGAGGAAAGCAATATGCTTGGTTCAGGGAGTTTTGGATATGTTTATAAAGGAAGGCCTTCAGATGGGATGGAAGTTGCAATAAAAGTTTTCAATTTGCAAACAGAGGGAGCATTTAGGAGTTTTGACATTGAATGTGATGTTGTCAAGGTGATTACTTGCTGCTCAAGTGTTGACTTCAAAGCCTTGGTGCTTAAGTACATGTCTAATGGAAATCTTGAGAAATGGTTACATTCAAATAACTGTTTTCTTGATATTATACAAAGGCTCGACATAAAGATAGATGTTGCGACAGCTATAGAACACCTCCACAACGGACATCCAACACCTATAATTCATTGTGACTTAAAACCAAGCAATATTTTACTGGATGAAGACATGGTTGCAAATGTGGGAGATTTTGGTATTTCCAAATTGTTGAGAGAAGGTGATGTAATGAAGCAAACCATGACTCTTGCAACTATCGGGTATATGGCACCAGGTGAATTTCTTTTTTTTTTTTACTTTGGTATTCTTATTTTTCTAATTTGCATTTTATATTTTTTGTTTCATGTGTATGTGGATATATATATATATATAAATAAGCATTATAGAAATAATTGAGGATTAATAATGTTCTAATTATGCTTGTAATGCAGAATTTGGATCATCAGGAATTGTTTCTATAAAATGTGACGTCTATAGCTATGGGATCATCCTTATAGAAACTTTTACAAAGAAAAAGCCAACTGACAATTTTTTTGCTAAAGAAGTGACTATAAGGGATTGGATGGAAAGTTCATTGCTTAAAGGAGCGTTAAAAATTGCAGATGTTGATTTACTAAGAAGAGAGGATGAGTACTTTGTCGTTAAAGAAAATTGTATTTCATCTATCATGAAGTTGGCTTTGAATTGTTCAGCTGAGTTACCAGAAAAAATAAAAAAGATATGAAAGATGTTGTGGTTGAGCTAAAGAAAATTAAACAAAGGCTGTTAAACAACATCGAACATGTTTAACAAAGAAGGTAAGTAATGAGTACGTTGTTGTTATTAATTCACTATTAATTTTTAATTATACATTTTTAATCTATTCTAGAATTTTAATCACAAATATCTAATATGTCATTATTTGTCTCCATAAGGTTTTGTCTTATAAATCGTGAAAATTAATAAACTAATTTTTTTCTTTCGTTCAATCATTTGCTCGCTTCAGAATTCAAACTTCTTTTGCAAAATCAAGATGGAAAGCAATAAAATGAGCATCAGACCTTCCCATGAATTACGGTATATGGTAGCTTTGGAGCATCAAGTTATTTTCTTTGTTAGATTGGATTTTCTTAGTTTCTTATTTCATTTACGACATAACTGTGTTTTAATCTTTTGCTAACGATTTTATTGTTGGATTTTATTGTTGCTTTTCCATAATTAAATATGATATTTATTTTCATTAAAAAAATTGTATGAATTTCATTTGTTGTATTACCGAACCCCTCTATGGTATTATTCCTGTGTTGGGGTTGTCTCTTGATTCCACAAAGAACCTTGTGGGTTCACAGATATGGTTCCAAGGTAAATGCTACATATGCAGTCGTTGTTGGTTTGAATCCTTGCACATTTAATCTCCATGAATATTTCGTAAAGTCTGAGGATAAAATCCTAACATGGGACAATACCTTTATTTGTTGAGGGTAGCAACGATTACCTAGCAAACAACACTCAGTAGACTTCTCTTGAAGGACTTGATCTTCCTCAACAAAGACTCAAATACAAGGTCTATTATGTGTGATCATAGTTTAACCAATCAATGGCATAGATAAGTCTAACACAATGGTCTTAACTGAGCTAGCTTGCCTCACCAGGTAATTTGCTACTTTTCATTTATTTAGAGTTATTTAGGGTGTTTTCTATTTAATTTTATCATAATTGAATGTTTCATTTATAGTCTAATCTAATTGTGTTTTTGGCTAGTGGTTGATGATCAAGGAAAACTAAAGGAGGCCAATAAGAAGAATGAAACTTCGCATGCTTTACTATCATGTGCTATAAAACAAAAAGACTTTTTTTCTCGATGGCATTTGTATTGGGCTATCTATGTTTCATGGATTATGTTGTTTTTCTAATTCAATAGAGGATTTTGCCAATATTTCCTATGATGGAATTTTTGCCAATGCTCAATTTAATCAATTTAACTAACTGTAATGCTCCCATGGATTTGATTTGTGTCTACAGTATTTAGAGTGTTGTAGGCCAATTTCGGCCCATTTTAATACATGAAACCCCACCAAAACCATTAACCCAAAATTACCCCTAAACTAACCTAATCAGCCTACACCCATTTAAATTACATCAACCCTAAATTAAACTAAAACCCGAATTGCCCATTTAGCCTTAAACCCAATCCCCTTTACAACCTTAACCCAGACAATTAATACTCATTAACCCATTTCAGCCAACCCGATTAGTAAAACCCAACAGACCCAAATCCTACTCAAGCCCAAAACAAAAATCAGAAAAAACCTAGCCACTCTCTGCCATCACCTAACCTAGCCGACCCACTTGCCCAACCACCCCCTGGCGCCACCTGCTCCACCGGTCACCTCCACCATCCATGCCCTGCAAAAACGAAGCAGCCACGCAAAGCAGAAGCCAAAAATAGCAAATAATAATAATAAAATAACTTGTAAAGGCTATATAAAGCCAAATCAAATATTGTAAACGGTGGGCCAAATTTTTATCAATGAGAATGATAGATTCGACAAATACAATAGCAAAAAATTAGAGTTTTAAAAAAACACAAACAACAACAGTGAACTGAACGACCCTGAAGCAAAATACAGAACCCCGAAATCAGAATCGAACTCTTGAGGTAATTTCGCATTTGGTTTATGTCTTTTTATTATTCCAGAATCTGTTTTTTTAAATAATTAATATTTTCATAATAAATATTATAAATAAAAAAAAGGAATTTTTACCTTTCCGACCACCGTACGGTGGCGCACGACGGCTTCGGTGACGATCAGTGACGGCCCACCTGGCCGGATTCTGGGCAAGCCCAGAGGACTTGAGAGCATTCGGCTCTCTTTTTTTTTAGAACACCAGATAAATGAGGTTTTTTAGAAAAAATATTAGTTTTATAATACTTTAAAAACGACACCGTTTTGGCATTAAAACCCAGGGCATGAAACGACGTCGTTTTGCCCTGGGTCGGATCGACCCGACCCATACCCACATAGGGTCCGCGTGTTTTTTATTCAAAGGGCTAATTGCGCGCGCGGCCCTTCCGCTTTTTATAGCTTTACAATTAAATCTTTTCATTTTTTAATTTCACCCCTAACCTTCATTCCGTTTCCAATTTAGTCCAAGTAAGGCTGTGCGTTTTAAAATCTTGGGAAAATTGCTCTTTTGCTCCTCACTGTTTTAGCGCGTGTTCAAATAAACCCCCTTCTTTTATTTTTATTTTAATTTCGCCCCAAATATTCAGTTTTTTGTTCAATTTAATCCTTTTTTAGTTATTTTACTATTTAAATTAATTATCTTAGTATTATTATTTTCGTTATATCTATTATTAATATTATTACTATTATTAGTCTTAGTATTTGTTTTAATTAATTCTCCTATATATATATATACGTTTTTATATAGTATTAAATTATTATTTTCAATACTTTTTTTTATATTATGTCAACTTCCATATTATTATTATTATTATTGTCCTTATATATTATTATTATATTATTATTTGTATCACGTTTTTCTTTCTTTCATTATATGTATAGTATTATTTTTAATATTGTTATATTTATTATTATTTATTTATTTTTTAAATATTAATATTTCAGCATACTTGTTTTATTATAATTATTATTAGCATTATTATTGTTGTCATCATTATTAACATATATATATATTTTTTTATATACATACTATTATTTTTATATTATTGTTGTGAATATATTATTTTCTTATTATATTATTATGTACATATTTTTATTCTATTATATTTATATATGTTTTAATATTACATTATGTGTATATTTTACATATTGTGTACATATTCTTAATACTATTAAGTATATCTTTTTATATATTATGTATTTTTATTATATTATTTATATGCATTATATATATATATATATATATATATTATCTTATGCATATATTTGTAATACTATATGATGTACATATTTTAACATTATACTATGTATAGATATTTTCAATGTTATTATGTATGTATTTTCAAATACTATTTTAATAAATTTTTCAATATGTATATATTCATGTAGTTTTATTAATAGTTTGTTTTTAACATTATTGTTATTCCTTATATGCATATTTTTAATACTATATTAAATACGTATTTTAAGCATCATATTACGTATATATTTTCTATACTATTATGTGTACATTTCTAAATACTATTATTATCTTGTTTAATATATCGTATGTATGGTTAATTTTTGCAATTACTATGTTTATTATTTGCCGTATATTCACATTTTTTCTTATGGTTTGCATGTTTTGAATTTAATATATGTTTAGATTGTATGGCATTACAATATTGTTGCAAGTTCTTATATCGTTTTCGAAATACTTTTTCATGTTTTTTCAAAAATAAGGTATGTACCGATTTTAACATTAAGGCATCGATTTCATTGCTATGTTGGGTGAAATTCGTCGGCTCATGTTAAAAATGGGACGTCCTTCTAAAAAACCAAAAACATAAGATTTCTCGTTTCTTTCAATCGGATCGCAATTAAATATTAAATTGAACTCGTATTTTTGAAAATCAAGACAATACGTGTTTAATAAGATACCAATTTTGGGCATCACGAGGGTGCTAATACCTTTCTTGTGCGTAATTGACTCCCGAACCCTATTTTTCTCTGAATTTTAACGTAGACCTAAACCCGGCCTTCTTTTTATCCAAAAATGAATTTTTTTGTTAAAAAGAGGTTTTATTAGGTGTTCGGTCACACATAGAAAAAAGATCGGTGGCGACTCCCCTTTTTAAATAAAATCGAAATTCGTTTTTTCAAATTCTCAATAAATCGCATCAATTAGCGACCCATCAAAATTTTACATCGCTACAACTGGCGACTCCACTGGGGACCCAGTTTTTGAGAGTCGAGTCTAGAAATAAACTCGTGTTGTCAAAATTTTCAAAATTCTTTGTTCAATTTGATATTTATTTGTGATCCTCAAATTTTGGTTTTCAAAAAGTCGTGCATCTGCATCATGTTGATATTTTTCTAACTTGTTTTGTCTTTTTGCTTTTCAGCTCTAAGTTTTCACGGTTTTAATTTTTAGTTTTTTAGTTTAAATGGAAAGGTTTGTGAGTTTCTCCCCACACACTTTTCACTTGCATTTTGCATAACATGGGCTCTCTACCCGAGCTCCGTCCGTTTAAGTGAAAGTAAACGTTACGCCTTTGTGAGTTAACTCGTCCCTCCGCACAGGCTAGTGAATACTTTCGGGTTACATACGACTTATGCTTTCGTGAGTTAACTTGTCCTTCCGCATAGGCATAAGTAAATGTAATCCCTCGAATTGAACTGGTGAGCTTGTGATGCGCTACGACCGAGGCTTCGTACTAGTCTTAGTAGACGATGGTACGAACAATTCGAGTACATGTCTAGAACCGAAACCGCATGTAGTGAACCATATGAGCCACCTAACTAGAGCCATGCCGAACCTCCGTCTGTTAATAGTCACCAAAATAAGTACACGGGAGAAACACCTCCAACCTTTTGCATTTTTATTTTTTTATGCAAGGGGATCGGGTCTGTTTAATAAGCTGGATCGGGTAGCTTAATTTGTTAAAATTTTTCGTGTTTTTACCTATATTACTAACCAGGGGTTGTTTACTATTGTTTTATTTTTTATCATGCATTCTAGGCATCATATTAGGAAGGTGTTGACTAGAGATCGGTTGCTAAAAAATGGGTTTCTGATGGAAGAGTCGATTATACAAACAACCGAGAAGAATGCCGTGGTTAGGGAATGGTTTCTGAAAACCTGAAAAGAGAAAGGGGATAGTCTAATGAAAGGATGTGTTGCCAATCTACCCGAGCACGTAATTGTGAATGTTCGTCAGAATAATCTCGAAGACTTGGTTTAAATCTAGAATCAATGGGACTCGGACACTAAGGGAATCTTCGCTAAAAAATACGGAGATATAGCCAACCTGATCGCTATCAATGTCGACGAGCGGTTGATCCAAGCCATGATCAGATTCTGGGATTTGGCTTACCAATGTTTTACGTTCAATCAAGAAGATATGACACCAACTGTAGAAGAATACGCCGCTTTGCTTCGCATCAATAATGTACGATTCTATAAAGTATATGTGAAGGAGGCCAAGCCGATGACCTTCAAGAAGAGTTAGTAAAATTGACAGACATGACTAACACTTGGGCCGAAAAATAGATAAAGAAGAAGAATGAAGTCATTTGTATCCCATGGTTTTCCCTACAAGATTTGGTCCTAAACCATCTTGATTTGTTGAAGAGAGTGAATCTGTTCGCTTTGGCCATATACGGACTGATCGTCTTCCCGAAAGTCCTCGGACATATAGAAGTTGCATTAGTGGACTTTTTTGGAAGGTTAAAGCAAAGAATCAACCCTGTCCCGACTATCTTGGCCGAGACTTTCAGATTCCTAAGCAATTGTAGGAGGAAAGGCGAAGGGCGTTTTATCAGATGTGCGTAGTTACTCAATGTTTGGATTTTGAGCCACTTTTGGAAAGTGGAGCGTACACCATTCCATATGTTTTCAAAAACGTTTGCTCCATTGGAAGCATATCTCAAGAAAGAATGGCCAAAAGAAGTCTCCGAACAACATTGGGTTTCAGTCTTTCAGAACCTTCGAGCCGAGGATGTAACTTGGAGGGCACCGTGGATACGCCCGTCAGTTCTATTGTACAATGTTGGAAATCAAGATTGGGTGCCACTACTCGAATTATGGGGAGGAGTTGGATATGCCCCGCTAATGGTCCAAAGGTAATTTTCTTCACGGTAATTTATACCCGCCACCGGAGGACTAGCACAATCCGAGTTTGCTTTTACGGGTAAGGGTTATATGAAGAGGGTCCGAGACATTGTTAAGTCTTGGAAGAAAATTCATCTGATGGAGTTAGCTCTATACGCTGATATTCTCACCCAAGATTATGACGTATGGAGAAAGCAATGGGTGAATAGTCAGCAAGTTTCATTGATGAATTACTCCTTCCAGAATCTTTTCTCGGAAGAAACGCCATCTGAGCTAGAAATGATAAGGTAGGAATTCGAACGCGAAAAGTCCAAGATGTTACGGAACCTTAGTGCTCTTCAAGAAGAAAACTACCAACTGAAGATCGACGTTCAGATTAAAAGATCCAGAATCGAAAAAGTGCAAAAAGAAGCTGAAGTCGTAAGAAATGACTTAAGAGATCTTCATCTAGAAAATAAAGAGTTAAGGGGCACTATAAAGAATAGTGGACTGGGCAAGTCGTCAGCAAAATGGAAAGAAGAATTGAGCAACGTAAAAAGTGGAATGGAATTTTGGAAAAGGAAAGCGAAGAAAGAGGAAGAAAAGGCTCCGCGGGTTACGATAGTATTGAGAAAGGAAAACGCTGAATACGAGATCGTGTCTACTGAATTAATGACTAGCCGATCTGAATGTCAAGAGTTAAGAGAGAGAATACAAGATTTAGAAGATGCGTTGCAAACTCGACAACAACAGTTAGATACTCTCTTAAAGGCCTTGGAAGAAAAGAATAGTCAGTATGACAGAGACACTCACCCCTATAAAACAGATCTCCAAGAAAAAGAAATGCAACTTGGCTTTTTGATCAACGAAATTCGTAAGGTAGCCATGCACGTGGTACAACTATCAGATGAAGTTGAAGATCTCAGTTGTCAGTTCCCTCCAAGCTAAAGATCAAGCATATCGGAGTTCCTGGAGCGAGTAAAGAAATATAGCGATATAGCTAGGAAGTTTGTGTAACGGTTGAATCAAAAAATAGCAACATGTTTGTAATAGACTCTTTTGATAAATGAAATGCCTAAATAGGGGCTATCTTGAAATCAACACCAAATTCTTGCATATGCATTCATGACTAACATTCATATGACATTTATGCATTCATTCATTGCATGTACATATCCCATAATCATTCACTAAGGGTAAAATCATACAATTCGCAGTTACGACAGTATAAAGGCTGGAATCACATCATTCGTATAGGATGAGCCGACAAGTTAGAGTAATGGAGGTTGAATTTAATGAAAGAATCGAAAGAATGGAAAGAGTCCAAAGGGAATTACAAGATGATAAACGCTAATTTATACATATTTTTACCTCATGTTTAGCCTATAATTTGGATGAATTATAATCAATTTAGTGAGAATTGGTGCTCCTAATCTCTCTTTTTCATATCTTATACTCAGGAGAGCATAGGGAAGAGAAAAGAACAGAAAACAGGCCAAAAACCATAAAAATGGGCCAAAATGTGTAATCGACACGACCTAAGGGGCCACCACACGTTCGTGCCACATGAAGATTACACGGTCCAGCCCCCGACAAGCACGGCCAGGGCACACGGCCATGCCACCTCAATAGTCCCGAACACGTTCTTTTGTCGAAATCACACGGGCGTGTTCTAGTCATGAGGAAGAGGGATTTCACTCGGATTTGGATACTTAGTGGCTAAGAAAGCCATTCTAAACTCTATATAAAGACCCTAGGAGGCAACTTCAAAGGTGTGCTTATTTTCTGCTAGGGGAATACTCATTTTCTCCCAATAGGAGCGCCATCTTTCTGCCAACACAAGGGGTGAAAGGAAGGAATACTCCAAAGGAAGCTGATTGATTCATCCCAGAAGCTAGAGTTCTACATCAAGACTGAGAATCTCCCTAAATTCCTTCAGGGGTTTTTGGGTTCTTTATGTTTTGCTATTTATTATCTTCTGAGATGTTCTTTTTCTTTATTATAAACTAAACCCCTCAAATACTTGAGGGGGATGAAACCTAAGACGAATCTTGTTATTATTTATTCTTGAGTTATATGATAAATACTTGAGTTGTTCTTAATCATGTGTGCTTAATTCTTGTGTTAATAAGCCTAGATATTAATTTAAGAAACGATGTGCTTAAAGTAGAGGAGCAAAAGTCCCTGTGATAAGAGTAGATCTATCATAACTAAGCAGAGTTGCATACAACCCTAGACATAGGGTGACATAAATCTAATAAATCTGCTGGATTAGGGTCAAACCTAATATGGGGAATCATAGATCGAATTAATGCAACCTAGGGTGTTAATTAATAAAGGAACTTTAGTTAACAACTTAGGCCTAGTTGCTCTTCGCCTCGACAGAGGGTTTAGCATAAATTAGGGATCTCTACGGATCAAGTCAAGTGAATAAATCGTCTAGCTCAAGAACCAATAACAAGTACAGTCTAGGTGGATTCTCCCTTGAGTATTGCTTATATCAATCAGTTTTCCCCGAAAGTTTTTCCTCAATTTACTTTTTGTGCACTTTTAGTTAGTTTTAGAATTAGTTTCATACAAACCTCTTTTATTTTTAGGTTAGATAATAGAAACGAAGTGAGTACTAGTACTTTTGGTTCCCTTGGGTACGATAACTCGGTCTTACCACTAAACTATACTATTGTTCGACAGGTGCGCTTGCCTTGAAGGTCGTGATATTAGTTAGTTTTGGTGTGATCAAGTTCTTTATAAATTTTATTGCTTCAGATCACGCATATCAAGTTTTTGGTGTCGTTGCCAGGGAACTAAAATATTACAAAAACTCGATTTCTATTACTTTAGCCATTCCTATATTTATTTATTTTTAGTTTTTATTTTATTATTTTTTTCTTTTCTTTTCTTTTCTTTTATTCTATTTTTCTTTTTTTTTTCTCTTTAGGTATTTCTAGTTTATAACTAGAAACAACCCAACAGAACCATTACTGTTTGACGAAGATTTAGAGGCAACAGTTTGCAGAAATCGCAGATAAAGCAAATCAAAACATTTCACCACTTCCCGCAATAGTCGCGCCGGCAGCAAATCAGGAAGAAGCTCCTCGCATTATGTATGATTATGATAAACCTAGTTTGGTTGGTACCTAAACTAGCATTGTTAGGCCTACTATTGCTGCTAATAATTTTGAATTAAAGTCTAACACTATTCAAATGATACAACAATTGGTACAGTTTGATGGTTTACAGGATGAAGATCCAAATTCACACATAGCCGATTTTTTGGAACTTTGCGATACTTTTAAAATAAATGGCGTTTCTGATGATGCCATTCGTCTAAGGCTATTTCCATTCTCTTTGAGAAACAAAGCCAAACAGTGGTTAAACTCTTTACCACGAGGCTCAATCACTGCATAGGGACAGATGACCGAAAAATTTTTACTTAAATATTTTTCTCCAGCTAAAACTGCTAAATTACGAAACGATATCTCTTCTTTTGTGCAGCTGGATCTAGAGACACTTTACGATGCCTGGGAGAGATACAAAGATCTTTTAAGAAGGTGCCCTCACCATGGGTTGCCTTTGTGGTTACAAGTTCAGACCTTTCATAGCGGTTTGAATCCATCAACAAGGTAGATAATCGATGCGGCCGCCGGAGGAACAATCAACAATAAAACACCAGAAGCAGCTTATGAGTTTATAGAAGAGATGTCACTGAATAACTATTAGTGGCAAGTCATGAGGACAAAGTCGACAAAAGCTGCAGGAGTTTATAATATTGATGCTGTCACCATGCATACTAACCAGGTAGAACTTTTAAATAAAAAGTTTGATAATTTTGTTGGTTCTACGCAGGCACATCCAGTGATGCAGTGTGACGCAATCTAGGGAAATATGTTCAATCCAGATTACTCCTCTTATGGACATGGCATGGAAACTGAGCAAACCAACTATATGGGTAACAATTCTAGACCTCAAAAATAACCCTTATAGTAATACTTACAATAAGGTTGGCGGAACCACCCCAATTTTTCGTGGGGAGGATAAGGAAATCAAAGACAACTGCCTCCTCCTGTATTTCAGTAGCCACCACCACAACAGGAGAAAAAGTCGAACTTGGAAGAGATGTTCACTAAATTTATGGCCATGTCAGAAACTCGTTTCCAAAATACCGAAATGGCACTAAGGAACCAGCAAGCATCTATTCAAGTACTTGAAACTCAAATAGGCCAGCTTGCCAAGCTAATCTCTGAAAGACCGCAAGGTGTGTTATCAAGCAATACTGAGACTAACCCCGAAGAGTAACTTAATACCGTCAATACGATAGATAATGAGAGGTTAACCAAAACCAACCCAGAGCCATGCAAGGAGCCTATGGTAAGTAAAGGAAAGAATGAGGTAAGTTACAAAGATGAAATTACCAAAGAATTTAAACCTCGTATCCCATACCCAACCGCGCTAAAGAAGGACCGCACAGATGAGCAATTCGGTAAGTTTCTTGAACTCTTAAAGAAATTACCTATCAACTTACCATTTGTTGAAGCAATTACGTAAAAGCCGAAGTACTCAAAATTTTTAAAGGAACTTCTCACAAACAAAAAGAAGTTGGAAGAACTGTCTACAGTGGAACTCAATGAGGAATGCTCAACTATTCTCCAAAATAAACTGCCAACCAAACTGAAAGATCCAGGGAGTTTTACTATTCCTTCTTAATTTGGTAGCCTAGACACTAAAAATGCTTTAGCTGACTTAGGGGCTAGTATAAATGTCATGCCTTATAAATTGTTTAAACAACTAGGCCTTGAAAAACCTAAACAAACTAAGATGAGCATTCAACTTGCTGATAAAACTATTAGGTCTCCTAAGGGAATAATTGAAGATATTCTTGTCAAAATTGATAGATTCATATTCCCAGTTGACTTTGTTGTTTTAGACATTGATGAGGATAGCAATGTACCCTTAATTCTAGGGCGACCTTTTTTAGCAACTATTAGAACAATAATTGATTTAGGAACAGGTGAACTTACACTACGTGTAGGTGATGACAAAGTTACTTTACAAGCTCGAGACTCAAATAAGACTGTTGATAATAATATAGTCACGAGTCCTTGTAAAAAGAATAATCTCACCATCCAACCTTTTGTCCAGGATACACTCCACATAAAGGTAACGCAATCACAGGCAAGTCCATCCAAGGGAGATGCACCTGAAAAGCGAATGCTTTAGATCGAGGAACTAGATGAGTGGATGAATTATCATGAAAAGCCCAAAGTATGCCAAACCAACCTAGAGCAGCACCAAGCCGACCCTCTGGTACAAACGAATCAACTCAAGGTAGGGGATAAGGTAATCTTAAGGGAAGATGATCCTTGAATCTTGAATTCAAAAGAGCATACAAGTGATACACCGTACTTCACGGTAAAGAAAATCTTTCCCTATGGTACAGTCGAGATAAAACATGAGTCATTCGGCACATTCAAGGTAAATCACACTCGACTTAAATCTTAGGTTGATAATAAAATAGTAAGTAGGATAGAAGAGTATCGACTCTTCAAACTACCATGAACGTACAAGCTCGAGCAAACTCGAGCTTAGACTATAAATAAGTGCTTCTCTGGAGGCAACCCGAGAACTAACTTAGTAACTTTCTTTTATTTTTGATTTTAGTATTTTTATGCATCAACGAACCCTTTTTAATGCAGAAATTTAAGACCACACGACCATGCCCATGGGCGTGTCCGAGGCCGTGTGAACACTTCAAGTAGAGACATGGTCGTGTAGCGAGGCCGTGTATAAACAGAGCAAAAATTTTTCCCAAAGTACGGGCTACTGATAAATAGCCACGACCGTGCAACATGGCTGTGGCAACCTTTCAACTTCAACACGGGTTACCAACAACACCCCATGACCGTGTGACATGGCCGTGGCAACCCTGCAGTATCAACACGGGCTTGCACAAACCCCCACGCCCGTGTCCCCAGACTATGGCCAACACTGTCAAATTGAACACAGCTGCGTGCCCTTTCACATGACCGTGGGAGTAGAGAAGCCTCATAGCACACAGCCGTGTGACTACCTACACGACCGTGTGAAAAGCGAACAAGTTCGCACACGGCCGTGCAATATGGCTAACACGAGCTAAACCCGAGCCACACGGGCGCGTGCCTCTAATCTCCCATTCGGTTATATTTTTCTCATTTTTCATTTTTATTTTTCCTTTATTAGTCTCCTTTTTATTTCAAATTTTATTTTTATTATGTTTAATCCTTTTAATCATTACAGTATTAGTACTTTTAGAACTTAGTTTATTATTTTTCATTTTCAATCTTTCATATCGGCCAATCCCTAACGAGTAATCTCTTTTAATATAAAAGTCCCACGACTAATTAATAACTTCGCAGTTTCAAAAATGAGCTCTACAGCTCATATTCAAATAAAAATGGGAACACCCTGCCACAATTGCCTACTCTTCCTCACAAATTCATCCTAAATTTAGGGAGTTTCAATTCTCTCCCTATCTTCTGATATTATATTTCTCTTATTATTTATATCTTTATACATTGAGGGCAATGTACATCTTAAGTGTGGGGGGGAGTTTACTTTAAATCTTTACATTATTTATGAAATCCCTGAAATTTTTCTTTATGCTTTGTTCTCAAATAATTCTCAGTTTCCTAGTAGGAATTAATTCTGATTGATCTATAAATTTTATTGATAGGTTGAGAATTAAGATATAGGTACTTGTACTCTGATTATTCAAACTTTAAAACATTAGGGAATCAAGCATGATAAGTTGAAATTTTTGAGAACCCCAGTTTTTGCATAAGTTATCTTCTTTAATTCTAAGTATTATCTTGATATTTGAAATTCACAAGATTGACATCAAAAGCCATAATTCTGGTGAGATTTTGAGCCTTTTCGAGCATACATTTTTTCGTGCTCACTTTCATTATTGCTTTGAGTGAGTCAACACTAATTTGTTATTCTAGAACTTGCTTGGATTATACACGTCAAGACCACATCATTGATTTGATATACCGAGATGATAAAGGCACTTAGGATTTAACCCACTTACTCCATAAAGGCCTACCTCCACAAATTAACCCCTAGTGAACCTCGTTGAAACTAACAACCCATTCTTTGACTCACCTTCTAATTATTAACCAATAACCCATTTTTTGTTGAATTTCATTCAATTACTTTGACCCTTATTTTTGTCGAGATTTGAGTTGAAATTATTATCTAGATTTATTCTCTTTTTCAACATGTAAAGTTGTAAATATTCAAGTTTTTATATTCAATGTGAATTGTTCTAAAAAAAATCGTTACAATTAAATTCAGTGGTCATATGTAATAGTTCAAAAGTTTTTGCATATTTCTGTTTTAAGGCTACCTAAGCATGAACGATAAAAATTAGCTAGAGAAATATGTTCCAATGATAGAGATTTTTCTAGCGAGATAATTTTTCAATTCGATCTCGATTCTAACCCTTCTTTTGCAGCCTGTGACGACACCCCTAACCAAGCCCCGTTACAACCCTTACAAGACCTTTTGATCAATATGTCATGTCAATCTATAGTGGTGGAGATGTGATTTTCTTGCAAGCTTATGGTAATAGCTTTTCAGGTTGACTAGAGAGTGCTTAATTTTTGAGCCCTAAACACTTCGAATGGATAGAGTGAATCTTTAGTGAGGATGTCAACTTCTGTTAACTAAGATGGAGAGATAATTACTTAGGGAAAGGGAGAAAGCTTATGTTTCAATGATAAAATTCTCAACTTAGAATGATTGAATCTTTAATGTTCTTCTGCTTGAATTATCATTGTATGAATACCTGTGGATTAGTTCGAAACATAATTGATAAAGATTGTAAGTTGAGAAGAATGATTCTTAATTAGGGATTGAGATTTTGCTTGAGGACAAGCAAAGGCTTAAGTGTGGGGGTAGTTGATAAACGCTAATTTATACATATTTTTACCTCATGTTTAGCCTATAATTTGGATGAATTAGTATCAATTTAGTGAGAATTGGTGCTCTTAATCTCTCTTTTTCATATCTTATACTCAGGAGAGCATAAGGAAGAGAAAAAAATGGAAAACGTGCCAAAAACCATGAAAATAGGCCAAAATGTGTAATCGACAAGGCCCAAGGGGTCACCACACGGCCGTGGCACACGGCCGTGCCACATGAAGATCATAAGGTCCAGCCCCCGACAAGCACGGCTAGGGTACACGGCCGTGCCACCTTAACAGTCCCAAACACAGCCGCTTGTTGAAATTACACAGGCGTGGCACACGGGTGTGTTCTAGTCGTGAGGAAGAGGAATTTCACTCGGATTTGGATACTTAGGGGCTAAGAAAGCCATTCTAAACTCTATATAAAGACACTAGCAGGCAACTTCAAAGGTGTGCTTATTTCCTGCTAAGGGAATACTCTTTTTCTCCCAATAGAAGCTCCATTTTTCTGTCAACACAAGGAGTAAAAGCAAGGAATACTTCAAAGAAAGCTGATTGATTCATCCCAGAAGCTAGAGTTCTACATCAAGACTGAAGATCTCCCTAAATTCCTTCAGGGGTTTTTGGGTTCTTTATGTTTTGCTATTTATTATCTTCTAAGATGTTCTTTTTCTTTATTATGAACTAAACCCCTCAAATATTTGAGGGGGATGAAACCTAAGACGAATCTTGTTATTATTTATTCTTGAGTTATATGATAAATACTTGAGTTGTTCTTAATTATGTGTGCTTAATTCTTGTGTTAATAAGCCTAGGTATTAATTCAAGAAACGGATGTGCTTAAAGCAGAGGAGCAAAAGTCCCTGTGATAAGAGTAGATCTACCATAATTAAGCGGAGTTGCATGCAACCCTAGACATAGGGCGACATAAATCTACCGGATTAGGATCAAACCTAATATGGGGAACCATAGATCGAATTAATGCAACCTAGGGTGTTAATTAATAAAGGAACTTTAGTTAACAACTTAGGCCTAGTTGCTCTTCGCCTCGACAGAGGGTTTAGCATAAATTAGGGATCTCTACGGATCAAGTCAAGTAAATAAATCGTCTGGCTCAAGAACCAATAACAAGTGCAGTCTATGTGGATTCTCCCTTGAGTATTGCTCATATCAATCAGTTTTCCCCGAAAGTGTTTCCTCAATTTACTTTTTGTACACTTTTAGTTAGTTTTAGAATTAGTTTCGTACAATCCTCTTTTATTTTTAGGTTAGATAATAGAAAGGAAGTGAGTACTAGTACTTTTGGTTCCCTTGGATACGATAACTCGGTCTTACCACTAAACTGTACTATTGTTTGACAGGTGCGCTTGCCTTTAAGGTCATGATATTAGTTAGTTTTGGTGTGATCAAGTTATTTATAAATTTTATTACTTTATATCACGCATAACACAAGAGTAACTGGCCAAGTCACAGCAAGAAACGAGGGATCTGGTGGTGAGATCTCGAGAGGAGTCGTTGGAACAAAAGGACCAAATGGCTAAGATGATGGAAATGATGTCAGCTCTGGTAAAAGGGAAGGGACCCATGCAGAACCCTGAGGTTGTTAATCTCGATCAGGATCCGCTCTATCCCCCAGGATTTACTCTGCCCCATACAATACAAAGAGGGTACACTCAAGGGGAATCCGCAAGCCTAGAGTAATGACCTGCACCACCTGCTCACTTAAGGCAAGGTATATTTGTGTCAAATACTGGAGCCACTCCTGCTAATCCACCCGTTCCAGATTTAGATGATCCGATAGAAATCGCCAGGTTAAGGATAGATAATTACGAGGCTCAAGAGAAATATAGGAGCTTAGAGGAAAGACTCAAAGCAATAGAAGGCATTGAGGTCTTCTCTACACTAAGCGCTAAAGAGCTTAGTTTGGTACCCGATTTAGTTCTACCACCAAAATTCAAGGTACCAGATTTTGAAAAGTACGATGGGACAAGATGTCCGAAAGCACACCTAGTCATGTTTGCCGAAAGATGACCAGCTATGTGAATGAAGATAAGCTGCTCATATACTGTTTTCAAGACAGCCTGGTTGGATCAGCTCTTTGCTGGTATAATCAGCTTAGTAGAGAAAGATCCGAACATGGAAGGATTTAGAGTCAGCATTTTGTGAGTAGTATAAGCATGTGTCTGACATGGTGCCTGATCGTATGACTTTGCAAATGATGGAGAAAAAGCCGTCGAAAACTTTTAGACAGTATGCACAGAGATGGAGGGACGTCTCAGCCCAAGTAGAACCCCCACTAACAAAAACTAAGATAGCCGTCCTTTTTATCAGCACCTTAAAGGCACCATTCTATGACAAACTAGTGGAAAGTGCCACGAAGGACTTTACAGATATTGTAATATCCGGCAAGCTTATAGAGAATACTGTCAAGAGCGGTAGAATAGAAGGTCAAGAAAGTTCAAGAAGGGCAGTACCCATGAAGAAGAAAGAATCGAAAGCCCATATGGTGAGAATGATAGGCTGTTATATCCCTAATCTATACCTAAACTAGCCCTGACCTCAGAATTACCCACCTCTGAATTTCTATTATCCTCCTCAAACCCCTTACTACCAAACACCACCTCCTTACCCTTCTTACCCCTTTTACACCACAAGTAACCAGAGACCACCCGCCAGATTCTTACAAAATACAATGCCCGTCCAAGGACAACCCAAAAAGGAACAAAGGCCAACAAGACCCAATTCCGAGAGACCACAATTTACCCCTATTCTTGTGTCGTACGGGGAACTGTACCCAAAACTTTTAGAGAAACAATTGATATCCCCGCACTATATGGCACCACTGAAGCCTCTGTATCTGAAATTATATGATCCAAACACTAGTTGCATGTACCATGCTGGGATTCAAGGGCATTCCACGGAAAATTACCTTGCCTTTAAAAAGAGGGTTCAAGGACTCATTGATGCAGACATTCTGCGATTTGACGGTACTGGTGGTACAACCAGGAACCCATTCCCAAACCACACCAAAGGGAATATGAGCGCAGTGGGAGAAAAGGACAAACGGCAAATTAGAAGATGGGTTTCTGAAATAAGAACACCTCTGCAGAGAATCTGGGAGGTACTAGTTGAAAAAGGGTTGCCCGGTTATCCTAACAGAGTATTCCAAGAAAGAAATGTAAAGGGGCGAAGTTTTTGTGATTTTCATGGTACAGAACGACACAACTCCAGTCTTGCAAGGAATTTAGAAGATTACTCCAAAGCACGATGGATAACAAAGAGATCAAGATTTGTAATGGAAAGGAAGAGACAAATGAAGGAGAGGTGTGCGCCTGTAACAATCGATCATCAGGATTACCCTATAGTGCCAATCGACCGTTGGTGATTTACAATGATGCGAAAAAGGAACAGGCGAAATCAAAAATGATAATCGAAGTGCCGTCTCCTTTCCCTTATAAGGACGATAAAGCAGTACCATAGAAATACGACGTTAACATCGTCACACCTGAAGGTGAAAAGTCTGAAACCGTGACCAGAAGCATTAGAGAAGTAGGTCATTTCACCCGCAGTGGGAGTGTTATTCTAAAAAAGTCAAGCCAACAAAGAAAAATAGTGGCCTGAAACAGAAAAGAAAAGCATTGATGCATGAGACCGAAGCCGAGCATGAAACTGTGCTTGAACAAGAAACTAAAAAGCCTGTGGACAAAGAGGAAGCACACGAATTCTTAAAGTTTATCAAGCACATGAGTATAGTGTGGTGGAACAATTGAGCAAGTAGCCAGCACGTATCTCGGTATTATCTCTACTGTTGAATTCAGAGCCCCACCGAAATGCTTTGTTAAAGGTGTTAAATCAATCTTACGTGGCAAACAACATATCTGTTGAGAAGCTTGATAGGTGGGTGAATAATCTGAACGTGGATAATTTCATTTCTTTTAGTGATGATGAAATATCGCCCAATGGTAGAGGCTCCGTGAAAGCATTACATATCACAACCCACTGCAAGGGTTGCATAATACCAAACGTGCTCATCAATAACGGGTCAGCACTAAATGTTATGCCTTTGGCCACGCTATCCAGGATTCCAATGGATCTATCCTATCTAAGGCCTTGTCATTCTACACTAGGGGCATTCGATGGGATAAGACGAGCAGTTATGGGAAGGATTGAGATCCCTTTGGAAGTGGGCCCTTACATATATGATGTTGAGTTTCAAGTCATAGACATTACACCCTCATACAACTACCTCTTGGGGAGACCTTGGATCCATTCTGCTGGACCAGTTCCATCATCTCTCCAGCAAAAGATGAAGTTTATCATGTATGGCTGTTTGGTAACAGTCGAGGGCGAAGAAGACATTGTCGCATCCATCTCTGCTGATGCGCCATACCTTGAAGTAAGCAAAGATGCAATGGAATGTTCTTTCTGATCTCTCGAATTTGTCAACGCCACATTTGTTACTAAGGGAAGCAGAATTACCGTGCCTAAGTTGTCTAGAAATACCAGGATGGGAATCAAGCTGACTGTAGGAAGGGGAGCTCAAGCAAGAAAAGGTTTAGGAAGATTTCAACAAGGGATAGTCAGGGCTCTAAAACTAGTACACCATAAGGCTCGATACGGTTTAGGGTTCCAGCCAGACGCGCGACAAAGAAGGAAACAGTGGAAGAAAGACCAAGAACGAAGAATCGCATGACCCTTAGGACGAGAACCGAAATGGGAGCCCATAGAGTATCCTCCTTTGTCAAAAACATTTACATCTGCAGGAATGATGTACCCAGGGCAAGATAATCCACGAAGCATGTTGTTATTGATTGAAAGGGGTCTTCAAAATGTCCATATAAATGTCATTGACAAAGGAGATGATGCAGTAAAAGATGTCTCAATGATCCGCCCTTGTCCTCCTGGATTCGTTTTGAACAATTGGACTGCTGTGGACCTTCTTGTAGTTTCTAAGTCTTCTCCAAAGTAATGCTCAATGTTACCTCATTTTTTGTGTGTCCCTTAGTAATGATGGGATTCTTTTGTAAGAGCTTATGTTTGCTCTTTATTCTTTAAATGAATATCAGTGAAGATGCATTTTGTCAAGACCTTTTACATTCTCATTAACTTCATAATTATTCTCCTATTTCACAGCTTGTCCTTACATTTACCTCATACCATCTCATAACATTTTGCTTGTTGTTTCCAATACTTTGATGCCCCTCTATAGGTTCCTTTTCCATTCAACTTTCAAGTGCTCAGATATCAATGACATGAACAAACCCGTTACGGGTCTTGAAATCGATTTCGAGAAGATTGTTTGCTTAGGAAAATTTGAGGCTGAGGAAAATGTCGAAGACTATGTTTCGTCTCCTGACTTGCTAAGAATGTGGGACAAGAGGATAAATAGATCCTACCTCATCAAGAATCTGTTGAAACAATGAACTTGGGAACTGAAGAAAAGAGGCAAGAATTGAAAATTGGGACCTCCATTTCAGAGGACACTAGGCATAACTTGATTGCTTTGCTTCGTGAGTACAAATATGTATTCGCATGTTTGTATCAGGATATGCCCGGATTGGATGAGGACATAGTGGTCCATAAACTCCCATTGAAACTAGAAAGCAAACCCATTCAACAAAAGCTAAGACGGATGACACCTGAAATACTACTAAAGATAAAAAAAGAAGTCAAGAAGCAATTCGATGTAGGCTTCCTACAAGCCTCAAAGTATCTAGAATGGGTGGCTAACATAGTCCTGGTACCGAAGAAAGATGGCAAAGAACGAATGTGTGTAGATTATCGCGATCTGAATCGAGCGAGTCCGAAAGATAATTTTCCCTTACCGCACATTGATACATTGGTGGATAACACAACAAAACATTCATTATTTTCCTTCATGGATGGATTCTCGGGTTATAATCAGATTAAGATGGCCCTTGAAGATCTGGAGAAAACTACCTTCGTAATGATGTGGGGGAATTCTGTTGCGAGGTGATACCGTTAGGATTAAAGAATGCTGGGCCAACATATCAGAGGGCCAGGGTGACGTTATTCTATGACATGATGCATAAAGAAATAGAAGTCTAGGTCGATAATATGATTGCCAAGTCCCGAAGGGAAAGAAATCATGTTGTGAACCTCAGGAAGTTGTTTGAAAGGCTAAGAAACTTCCAACTGAAGCTTAATCCAGCCAAATGTACGTTTGGGGCTACCTTGGGAAAATTGCTAGGCTTCATTGTCAGTGAAAGAGGCACTGAAGTTGATCCAGATAAGATAAAAGCCATACAAGAACTACCACCTCCACGCACACAAAAAGAAGTTAGAGGATTTTTAGGAAGGTTGAATTACATCGCTTGATTCATTGCTCAACTTACCAACCAGTGTGGCCCAATTTTTAGACTCCTTCTCCTTCGAAAACATAACCCGGGAGAATGGGACAAGGAATGCCAAGTGGCTTTTGACAAGATAAAACAGTATTTGTCTAGTCCCTCGGTGCTAGTACCGCCAACTCCGAGAAGACCATTGATATTGTATCTGGCTGTGTTTGAAAGTTCAATGGGTTGTGTACTAGGGCAACATGACGAGTCAAGAAAGAAAGGAAAGGCGATTTACTACCTTAGCAAAAAGTTCACGGAGTATGAGGCAAAGTATTCGTCAATTGAAAAATTCTATTGTGCTTTGGTCTGGGTAGTGCGAAGACTCAGACAATATATGTTGTATCATATGACATGGTTAATTTCAAAGCTGGACCCAATAAAGTACATGATGGAATCACCTGCACTCTCAGGAAGAATGGCACAATGGCAGATCCTACTATCGGAATACGACATCGTCTACGTGAGCCAAAAGTCAATAAAGGGAAGCACAATAGCTGACTGCTTAGCAGTTTGAACAATGGAGGAATATGAGCCTTTGAGATTCGATTTCCCGGATAAGGACTTGATGTGCATTATAGAAAAAGAATGCAAATCATCAAAAGAAAAGTCATGGAAGATGAGCTTTGATGGTGCATCAAACGCATTGGGGCATGTGATTGGAGCAGTCTTGGTATCACCAGAAGGGAACCATTATCCGCTCACTGCCAGGCTGAATTTCTTCTGTACCAATAACATAGCGGAATATGAGGCTTGTATCATGGGACTTCATGCAGCTATTGAATGAAACATCAAAACCCTAGACGTGTACGGGGACTCAGCATTGGTAATTTACCAAATCTGAGGAGATTGGGAAGTGAGGGATTCGAAATTGCTTAAGTACAGTGATCTAATGGTTGAATTGATTAAAGAATTCAAAGAAAAAACTTTTAATTACTTCCCATGAGAAGAAAACCAATTGGCTGATGCCCTAGCCACTTTGGCTTCAATGTTTAAAGCAAGTAGAGAAACAGAAATAATACCCCTCAAAATGAGCATATACGAGGCCTCTGTACACTGTTGTAGCATTGAGAAAGAGGTAGACGGACGGCCGTGGTTCCACGATATCTTAGAATATGTCAAGAATCAAAAATATCCCGAACAAGCAAATGAGAACGATAAAAAAAACAATTAGAAGAATGTCAGTGGGATTTGTTCTCGATGGGGACATCTTGTACAAAAGAGGAAAAGATCAAGTGCTTCTGAGATGCGTGGATGCTACTAAAGCCAAGAAAATACTCGAAGAGGTCCATGAAGGGATATGTGCAATGCATGCCAATGGTTTCACTATGGCCAAGAAGATTATGAGGCTCGGTTACTACTGGTCGACAATGGAAGGCGATTGCATTAGTTTTGCAAGAAAGTGCCACAAATGTCAAATTTACAGCGATAAGATTCATGTAGTCCCTTCGCCCCTTCATATCATGACTTCTCCGTGGCCTTTTTCTTTGTGGGGCATGGATGTTATAGGGCCAATTTCCTCGAAAGCTTCTAGTGGACACCGATTCATTTTTATGGTTATAGACTACTTCACAAAATGGATAGAAGCCGCTTCATTTGCCAATGTAACAAAGACTACAGTCTGCAGGTTCTTAAAAAAGGAAATCATATGTCAGTATGGTTTGCCTGAGAGAATTATTTCAGATAATGCTTTGAATCTGAATAATAAGATGATGAAGGAAGTGTATGAGCAATTTTAGATAAAACATCATAATTCCTCACCCTATCGCCTGAAAATGAATGGAGTTGTTGAAGCGGCCAACAAGAATATTAAGAAGATTATCAAGAAAATGACCGAAACATATAAAGACTGGCACGAGAAGCTACCATTTGCTTTGTTTGCATATCGCACATCTGTGCAGACATCTACAGGAGCAACTCTTTTCTCGTTGGTCTATGGAATGGAAGCTGTGCTACCTATCGAAGTTGAGATCCCCTCTCTACGAGTCTTAATAGAGTCGAAACTAGAGGAAGCAGAATGGGTTCAAGCTCAATATGACCAGCTAAATTTCATCGAAGAAAAATGCTTGAAGGCAATCTATCATGGATGGATGTACTAGAAAAGAATGATCGCAACCCATGACAAGAAGGTATGGCCAAAAGAATTCCACGAAGGAGAGCTCGTGTTGAGGAAGATTCTCCTAACACAAAAAGAGTTACGAGGAAAATGGGCACCGAATTGGGAAGGACCATACGTTGTAAAGAAAGCCTTCTCGGGCGGAGCTTTGATTCTCACTGAGATGGATGGGAAGGAGTTACCGAATCCAATAAACTCTGATGCTGTGAAGAAATATTATGCCTAAAAAAATAAGATCAAGATGAAAACCCGGAAAGGGCGTCTTGATTAACACGAAAGACACGAAAGATTAGGATGAAAACCTGAAAGGGCGTCCTAATGAAGCAAACCTGGGCTTAAAAAGCAAGGCGTTTTGAACATTGGGTCAAGCAACGGGACTGCAATATTTGAAGCATTTTTGAAAGCTCGAAATCTTCTACGCAAGAGGCCATGCTCGAAAAGATTCTTGATTAAGAAATGTGGAAGAGTTCATGTGTTGAATATCCAGAACCTTTGTCATGTGTTGAATATCCAGAACCTTTGTATCCACTAAAAGTAATTCTTTTTTATGCTTTTTGACTCTTTTAACCTTTTCGGTTAGCTTTATTTGTTTGTTACTCTCTTTTAAATCAATAAATGTGAGGTATCTCTTCCGTACCTACATGATCATCTTCATGCATCTCATTGTGTGGTTTATTTAAATAATAAATAGTAGAATGACGTACCCTGAACAAAAGAAATGTTAAGCATTACCTAGATAAAAATTTGAAAAGTACAAAAGCCTCAAAGCAAGGACAAAGTTCAAACAGGGGCAAAAGAATGATATTTGAGAAACATGGATTACTCATAAATCTTGAGGACGGATACAAAACCTGAAGAGAAAGTCAAGAATCGAAGCAATGGATGCAGATCATCACAAGAATCGTGACGAAAAGAGGATATATGACAAACAAGCCCAAGACGCATAGCATAATCATATAGACATATAGGCATTTAAGACAAACATGTGCATATCATGATAACATCATACATAACATATACAGGTACTCCAACAGAGCAAAGGTTTTGATGATAGTTGTACTGAATCAAGGAGAAAGACACCCGAATTCCACCAGATGAGAGATTTTGGTATTTTTGACATTGTTTATTCTATTTTTCAATTTATATTTTCAAAAAAATCAACTCATATTGCGAGAGGTGAGTTGAGCCTCAGGATACGCTGAGGTATTTTCAATTTCTGTTTTTAATTTATATTTTTCAAAAGTCAACTCATATTGCCAGAGGTGAGTTGAGCCTCGGGACACTCTGAGGTATTTTCAATTTCTGTTTTTAATTTATGTTTTTCAAAAGTCAACTCATATTGCTAGAGGTGAGTTGAGCCTCAGGACACGCTGAGGTATTTTCAATTTCTATTTTTCAATTTATGTTTCAAAAATCAACTCATATTACAGAGGTGAGTTGAGCCTCGGGACATGCTGAGGAATTTTCAATTTCTATTTATGTTTCAAAAATCAACTCATATTGCAGAGGTGAGTTGAGCCTCGGGACACGCTGAGGTATTTTCAATTTCTGTTTATGTTTCAAAAATCAACTCTTGTTGCCAGAGATGAGTTGAGGCTCAGGACACGCTGAGGTATTTTCAATTTCTGTTTTTCAATGTATGTTTCAAAGGTCAACTCATATTGCAAGAGGTGACTTAAGCCTTTTAATTTCTGTTTTCCATCAAAATCAACTCATATTGTGAGAGTGAGTTGAGTCTCAGGTCACACTAGGAATAAAGCTTGGAGCTGATCGAAAACCCCAGATTTTGCCTCCCTGAAGCTGCAGAGGAGAAGACTACAAACCTTATATCATTGAAGTGTAGCAGAGAAGATTGAAGATATCAGATCTTATGCCCCTGAAGTTGCAGAAGAGCAGATCACAACAAATCTTATCTCCTTGAAGTTGCAATGGATGAAACAGATCGAAGACAATGAATCTCATATCTCTGAAGATGCAAGCAGATTGAAGCTACAAATTTCTATCTCTTTGAAGTTGTAGTTGACTGAACCAAAGCTATAAGGTGTGGTGGACTGGAAAGAGACTACTTGGACAAGAGGAGTACCACGGAGGTCAAGACTTGGCAAGACAGGGCAAAATTGGCCTTTCTTTATGTCTTTGCTCAATTTCCGTTACACGACAATGAGCAAAGAGGGGCAGCTGTTGTAGGCCAATTTTGTCCCATTTTAATACATAAAACCCCACCAGAACCATTAACCCAAAATTACCCCGAAACTAACCCAATCAGCCCACACCCATTTAAATTACATCAACCCCAAATTAAACTAAAACCCGAATAGCCCATTTAGCATTAAACCCAATCCCCTTTACAACCTTAACCCAGGCAATTAATACCCATTAACCCATTGCAGCCAACCCGATTACTAAAACCCAACAGACCTAAATCCTACTCAAGCCCAAAACAAAAATCAGAAAAACCACCTAACCCTAGCTGACCCACTTGCCCAACCACCCCCTGGCACCACCTGCTCCACCGGTCACCTCCACCATCCATGCCCTGCAAAAATGAAGCAGACACGCAAAGCAGAAGCCAGAAATAGCAAATAATAATAATAAAATAACTTGTAAAGGCTATATAAAGCCAGATCAAATATTGTAAATGGTGGGCCAATTTTTTATCAATGAGAATGATAGATTCGACAAATACAATAGCAAAAAAATTAGAGTTTTAAAAAAACACAAACAACGACAGTTAACTGAATGACCCTGAAGCAAAATACAGAACCCCAAAATCAGAATCGAACTCCTAAGGTAATTTCGCATTTGGTTTATATCTTTTTATTATTCCAGAATCTATTTTTTTAAATAATTAATATTTTCATAATAAATATTATAAATAAAAAAAAGGAATTTTTACCTTTCCGGCCACCATGCGATGGTGGTGCACGACGGCTCCGATGACAATCAGCGGCGGCCTACCTGGTCGGATTCTGGGCAAGCCCAGAGGACTTGAGAGCATTCGGCTCTCTTTTTTTTAGAACATCAGATAAATGAGGTGTTTTAGAAAAAATATTAGTTTTATAATACTTTAAAAACGGCACCGTTTTTGCATTAAAACCCAAGGCATGAAACGACGTCGTTTTGCCCAAGGTCGGACCGACCCGACCCATACCCACCTAGGGTCTGCGTGTTTTTTATTCAAAGGGCTAATTGCGCGCGCGGCCCTTCCGCTTTTTATAGCTTTACAATTAAATCTTTTTGTTTTTTAATTTCACCCCTGACTTTCATTCCGTTTCCAATTTAGTCCAAGTGAGGCTATGCTTTTTAAAATCTTGGGAAAATTCTCTTTTGCTCCTCACTGTTTTAGCGCGTGTTCAAATAAACCCCCTTCTTTTATTTTTATTTTAATTTCGCCCCAAATATTCAGTTTTTTACTTCAATTTAATCCTTTTTTAGTTATTTTACTATTTAAATTAATTATCTTAGTATTATTATTTTCATTATATCTATTATTAATATTATTACTATTATTAGTCTTAGTATTTGTTTTAATTAATTCTCCTATAGATATATACGTTTTTATATAGAATTAAATTATTATTTTCAATACTTTTTTTATATTATGTCAACTTTCATTTTATTATTATTATTATTATTATTATTGTCCTTATATATTATTATTATATTATTATTTGTATCACGTTTTTCTTTCTTTCATTATATGTATAGTATTATTTTTAATATTGTTATATTTATTATTATTTATTTATTTTTTAAATATTAATATTTCAGCATACTTGTTTTATTATAATTATTACTAGCATTATTATTGTTGTCATCATTATTAACATATATATTTATATACATACTATTATTTGTATGTTATTGTTGTGAATATATTATTTTGTTATTATATTATTATGTACATATTTTTATACTATTATATTTATATATGTTTTAATACTACATTATGTGTATATTTTACATATTGTGTACATATTCTTAATACTATTGAGTATATCTTTTTACATATTACGTATTTTTTTATTATATTATTTATATGTATTATATATATATATATATATATATTTTCTTATGCATATATTTGTAATACTATATGATGTACATTTTTTAACATTATACTATGCATATATATTTTCAATGTTATTATGTATGTATTTTCAAATATTATTTTAATATATTCTTCAATATGTATATATTCATGTAGTTTTATTAATAGTTTGTTTTTAACATTATTGTTATTCCTTATATGCATATTTTTAATACTATATTAAATATGTATTTTAAGCATCATATTACGTATATATTTTCTATACTATTATGTGTACATTTCTAAATACTATTATTATCTTGTTTAATATATCGTATGTATGGTTAATGTTTTGCAATTACTATGTTTATTATTTGCCGTATATTCACATTTTTTCTTATGGTTTGCATGTTTTGAATTTAATATATATTTAGATTGTATGGCATTACAATATTGTTGCAAGTTCTTATATCATTTTCGAAATAGTTTTTCATGTTTTCTCAAAAATAAGGTATGTACCGATTTTAATATTAAGGCATCGATTTCATCGCTATGTTGGGTGAAATTCGTCGGCTCGTGTTAAAAATAGGACGTCCTTCTAAAAAACCAAAAACATAAGATTTCTCGTTTCTTTCAATCGGATCACGATTAAATATTAAATTGAACTTGTATTTTTGAAAATCAAGACATTACTTGTTTAATAAGATACCAATTTTGGGCGTCACGAGGGTGCTAATACCTTCCTCGTGCGTAACTGACTCTCGAACCCTATTTTTCTCTGAATTTTAACGTAGACCTAAACCCGGCCTTCTTTTTATCCAAAAATGAATTTTTTTGTTAAAAAGAGGTTTTATTAGGTGTCCGGTCACACATAGAAAAAAAGATCGGCGGCGACTCCCCTTTTTAAATAAAATCGAAATTCGTTTTTTCAAATTCTCAATAAATCACCTCAATTAGCGACCCATCAAAATTTTACGTCGCTGCATAGAGACTATTTTGTAAATGTTCAATTGCCTTTGGGCCTTCCAAAGAAGTTCAACAAACTTACAAGTCATTTAATTGCCTTTGAACCTTCTATGAAACTTTTATGTATGAAACTTACAATATATTACTTGAATTGCATAATTATATTACATATAATGAATTATTTGTTTCTTTTCCACCCCCACCACTAAATCAACCATTAACATCCTCAAAATCATTAGTTTGATCCTAATAACTATCATTCATCTATTTGAAAACATAGAGAAATTATTCCATGGACCTTTCTCACTACCTCAAATATAGTCTTATGCAATTATTTTATGCTACATCATCAACTTTTTCCAACTCAAATTAAAAGTATTAAAATAATTTCCACGTTAAATTTAACTTTGTTCAATTCCCTTTTCTTTTTCTTGTCATTTGAAGTGATTTTTTTCCCTTCCTCTCACCATCTCTTTATTGCTAAAAGGAAAAGATTTAGGGTTTTGGGGATTTTCATGTTCCTTTGGGCAATGAACTTTTCATCCAATGCTTTATAGTCACTTCTTCAGCAAAAAAATTTATCAGTTGGCTTTTTCTTTGTAAAAGTTTCTACAAGGACAATCTCATAACTATAGACATCACATTTATAGAAACAATTCCTGTTGATCCAAATTCTACATTACAAGTATAATTAAAGCATCGTTAATCCTTAATTATTTCTAAAGTGATTATTCAAATATATATATATCCACATACACATGAAGCAAAATATAAAATGCATATTAGAAAAATAATAATACAAAAATAAAAAAATTCACCTGGTGCCACATACCCTATAGTTGCAAGAGTCATGGTGATAAACGCTAAATTATACATAGTTTTACCTCATATTTAGCTAATATTTTGGATGAATTATTAACAAATTGGTGAGAATTGGTGCCCATAATCCTTCTTTTCTTGTTTTACACTCAGGAAATCATAGGGAAGAGAAAAGAACGGAAAATGGACCAAAAACCAGAGAAAAATGGGCCAAAATATGCAAACGCACGGCCCTAGGGATCACCACACAACAGTGGCACACGACCGTGCCACACGAAGATCACACGGTCCAGCCTCGACAAACACGGCCAGGTCACACGGCCGTGCTAAATCACACGACCTATTGTCGAAGTCACACGGGCATGGCACACGGGCGTGTTCTAGTCATGAGGAAGAAGAGTTTCACTCAGATTTTGATGCTTAGAGACTAAGAAAGGCTCCCCAAAGCTCTATATAAAGACCCTAGGAAGCAACTTTAAGGGTGTACTCTTTTCTCCCAAAAAGGAGCGCCATCTTTCTGCCAACACGAGGAGTGAAAGCAAGGAATTACTTGAAAGAGAAGCCGATTGATTCGTCTAGAAGCCGGAATTCTGCAGCAACATAGAGGATCTCCCTAAATTCCTTCAGGGGTTTTTGGTTTCTTTTATGTTTTGTCATTTATTATCTTCTGAGATGTTTCTTTCTTTTATTATGAACTAAACCCCTCAAATACTTGAGGGGGATGAAACCTAAGACAGATCTTGTTATTATTTATTGAGATATATGATAATTGCTTGAATTGTTCTTAATTATGAGTCTTAAATCTTGATTTAATAATCCTAGGTATTACTTCAAGAATTTGATGTGCTTAGAGCAAAGGAGCAAAAGTTCCTGTGATAAGAGTAGATCTACCATAATTAAGCGGAGTTGCATGCAATCCTAGACATAGGACGACATAAATCTGCCGGATTAGGGTCAAACCTAATATGGGGAACCATAGATCGAATTAATGCAACCTAAGGAGTTAATTAATAAAGGAATTTTAATTAATAACTTAGGTCTAGTTGCTTTATGCCTCGACGGAGGGTTTAGCATAAATTAGGGATCTCTACGGATCAAGCCAAGCAAATTAATCATATAGTTCAGGAATTTAATAGCAAGTGAAGTCTAGGTGGATTCTCCCTTGAGTATTGCTTTTATAAATCAGTTTTCCCAAAAGTTCTTCCCCAATTTACTTTTTGTGCTTTCTTTAATTTATTTTTAGAATTAGTTTAAACATCCCTCTCTTATTCTTTAGGCTAGAAAATATAAAGGAAGTAAGTACTAGTACTTTTATTTCCCTTGGGTACAATAACTCGGTCTTACCACTAAGCTATACTACTGTTCGATAGGTGCGCTTGCCTTAACATCGTGATATTAGTTAGTTTTGGTGTGATCAAGTTCTTTATAAATTTTATTACTTCATATCATGCAATATCAAGTTTTTGGCGCCGTTGCCGGGGAATATAAAATATTAAGAAAACTCGATTTCTATTACTTTATCCATATATTTTTATTTATTTGTCTAATTATTTTTAGTTTTTATTTATTTATTTTTATTTTTATTTTTATTTTTATTTTTATTTTTATTTTTATTTTTATTTTTAATTTGAGATTTTCATTGCTTTTCCTTTCTAGGTATTTCTAGTTTATGATTAGAAACAACCCAACAGGACCATTGCTTTTTGACGAAGATTTGGAGGCCACAGTTCGTAAAAATCGCAGAGAAATTAGACGAAGCCTACAATATCCAGAGCAAAATAAAGAGCAAGGACCAGAACTCACTGAAACAATGGATGCACATCCACCACCTCTAGCACTTCCAACGGATCCAGCAAATCAAGATGCAGCTCCTCGTACTATGTATGACTATGCTAAACCTAGTTTGATTGGTACTCAAACTAGCATTATTAGACCTGCTATTGCTGCTAATAATTTTGAGCTTAAACCTAACACTATTCAGATGATTCAGCAATTTGTGGAGTTTGACAGTTTGCAAGATGAAGATCCCAATTCACATCTAGCCAACTTCTTGGAATTTTGCGATACTTTTAAAATAAATGGAGTTTCTGATGATGCCATTCGACTAAGGCTGTTCCCATTCTCTTTGAGAAATAAAGCCAAACAATGGTTAAATTCTTTACCACGAGGCTCAATTACTACATGGGAACAAATGACTGAAAAATTCCTATTGAAATATTTTCCTCCAGCTAAAACAGCTAAATTATGAAACAATATCTCTTCTTTTGTGTAGATGGACTTAGAAACACTCCACGATGCCTGGGAGAGATACAAAGATCCTTTGAGGAGATGCCCTCATCACGGACTACCTCTATGGCTACAAGTTCAAACCTTTCACAATGGTCTGAAGCCTTTGACTCGACAAATGATTGATGTAGCCGCAGGAGGAACAATCAATAATAAAACACCTGAAGCAGCTTATGAATTTATTGAAGAAATGTCACTGAATAATTATCAGTGGCAAGTCATGAGGACAAAACCGACGAAAGCTGCAGGAGTTTATAATATTGATGCTATTGCTATGCTGACTAACCAGGTAGAACTCCTGAATAAAAAGTTTAATAGTTTTGTTGGTTCTACGCAGGTACAGCCGGTTATGCAATGTGACACAACTTCAGGAAACATGTTCAACCTAGACCATTCGCACAGTATGGAAACTGAGCAGGCCAACTATATGGGTAACAACTCTCGACCTCAAAATAAACCTTATAGTAACACTTATAATGTAGGTTGGAGAAATTACCCAAATTTTTCATGGGGAGGACAAAGAAACCAAAAACAACAGCCTCCTCCAATATTTCAGCAGCCACCACAGGATAAAAAGCCGAATCTTGAAGAGATGATCACCAAATTTATGGCCGCATCAAAGACCCGTTTTCAAAGCACTGAAACGGCACTGAAAAATCAACAAGCATCAATTCAAGTGCTTGAGAACCAAATCGGTCAACTAGCGAAAATAATTTTAGAAAGACCGCAGGAAGGGCTACCAAGCAACACCAAGCCAAATCCCAGAGAGCATGTCAAAGAAATCACCTTGAGAACTGGGAAAACACTAGTCGAGCCAAAAAAAAGTCTATTCCAGAATCTTCAGAAAACAAGGCAGAAAAATCCAAAGAAAACACCTCTCCGACACTCAAAGAATATAGACCGCCTATTCCATATCTAGCAAGGCTAAAGAAGGACCATGCCGATGCACAATTCAGTAAGTTTCTTGAACTTTTTAAGCAATTACACATTAACTAACCTTTTGTTAAAGCAATTTTATAGATGTCGAAATATGCAAAATTCCTTAAGGAACTCCTGACAAACAAAAGGAAGTTGGAAGAATAAGCCACAGTGGAACTTAACGAAGAGTGCTCAGCTATTCTCCAGAATAAACTACCGGCAAATTTGAAAGATCCAGGGAGTTTTACTATTCCTTGCTTAATTGGTAGTTTAATTATTAACAAAGCATTAGCTGATTTGGGTGCAAGTATTAATCTCATGCCTTATAAAATGTTCAAGCAACTAGGTCTAGGGGAACCTAAGCCCACTAGATGAGTATCCAATTAGCCGATAGATCTGTTAAATATCCTAGAGGAATCATTGAAGACGTGCTAGTAAAGGTAGATAAATTCATATTCCCTGTTGATTTTGTTGTGCTTGACATGGATGAGGATATTGAAGTACCTTTGATTTTAGGACGCCCATTTTTAGCCACTGCTAGAGCTATTATTGATGTAGGAGATGGCAAGTTAGTTCTTAGAGTTGGTGAAGAGGAGGTTATTTTTAAAATTTATGATGCCATGAAATTTTCCAAAGAACAAGATAATTCTTGTTATTTTGTTGACATGATTGATCACTTTGTTCAAGACAATTTTCAGGAACTTTCTATTGCAGACACGTTGGAATTGTGTCTTGTCCAAGGAAAGGGGGAAGAAGAAGCCATCTCTGAAATAGAGAAAGTAAGAAAAGAGCTAGATTCAAGCGAAATTATCACGAGGCACATAAGCTACGAAAACATAAAGATGAGTGATGAATTAAGACAGAAACCTTCCATTTCTGAACCCCCTAAGTTAGAATTAAAGCAACTGCTCGATCATTTAGAATATGCCTTTTTAGGAGATGAATCAACTTTACCAGTTATTATCGCATTAGGACTAAGCAGAACAGAAAAAGAAGAATTACTTCTTGTGTTAAGAGAGCACAAACGCGCTATAGCATGGAAAATTTCAGATATCAAAGGAATAAATTCCTCTTTTTGCACGCACAAAATTTTGATGGAAGACGAATATAAGCCAGCCGTACAAGCTCAAAGATGATTGAATCCCAACATGAAGGAAGTCGTAAAGGCCAAGGTAATTAAACTTCTAGACGCTGGCATTATTTATCCTATTTCTGATAGTTCTTGGGTAAGCCCTGTACAGGTTGTTCCTAAGAAAGGAGGATTGACCGTGATATCTAATGACAAAGAAGAGTTGATAGCCACAAGAATGGTCACTGGATGGAGAGTCTGCATTGATTATAGGAAACTAAACGATGCCACTCGAAAAGATCACTTTCCCTTGCCCTTTATTGATCAGATGTTAGAAAGATTATCAGGTCACATGTATTACTGCTTCCTAGATGGCCTCTCCAGTTACTTCCAAATTCTGATAGCTCCAGAAGATTAGGAGAAAACAATGTTCACATGCCCATAGGGTACGTTTGCTTATCATAGAATGCCTTTTGGTTTCTGTAACGCTCCTGCTACTTTTCAGCGATGCATGTTAGCTATCTTCAATGAATTTGTGGAAGACATCATGGTGGTATTTATGGATGATTTCTCCGTTTTTGGTAATTCTTTCCAACACTGTCTTAATAATCTAAAACTTGTTCTGATAAGATGTGAAGAGACAACTCTAATGCTAAATTGAGAAAAATGCCACTTTATGGTCTAGGAAGGTATTGTATTAGGACACAAAATTTCTAGTAGAGGAATAGAGGTAGACAAAGAAAAAATTAAAACCATTGAGAAACTACCCCCTCCTAATTCAGTTAAGGCTGTAAGAAGTTTTTTAGGACATGCCGGTTTTTATCGTAGATTCATTAAAGACTTCTCTAAAATAGCTAAGCCTTTGACTAAATTACTAGAAAAAAACATACCCTTCAACTTTGACCAAGAATGCCTAGAATCATTTAACACCCTTAAGGCCAAGTTAGTCAGCGCCCCAATTATGATTTCACCTGATTGGAATCTACCTTTTGAACTAATGTACGATGCAACTGATTTTGCAGTAGGTGCAGTTTTGGGATAGCGAAAGGACAAACACTTCCAGCTAATCTATTATGCTAGCAGAACCTTGATAGCAGCTCAAGCAAACTACACTACCACAGAAAAAGAATTGCTAGCTGTTATCTTTGCATTTGATAAATTCAGATCTTATTTGATTTTGTCAAAAGTCATTGTTTTTACTGATCATTCGGCTCTTCGCTGCCTCTTAACCAAACCTGACACAAAACCTCGATTAATAAGATGGATTCTATTATTGCAGGAATTTGATTTGGAAATCAAAGACAAGAAAGGAGCTAAAAACTTGGCAGCAGATCACCTCTCAAGACTAGAAAATACATAGCCCAAGTACCTCGACAAGATAAACGATATGTTCCCTGAGGAACAACTCCTAGCCTTAACAGGTACGACATTTCCGTGGTTTGCTGATTTTGCAAATTATTTAGTAGCCAACATAACCCCAAAAGGGCTAACCCATCAGCAAAAGAAGCGATTCTTTGCTAATGTGAAAAACTACTTTTGGGAAGACCATTTTCTTTTTCGAATTTGTATAGATCAGGTTATACGCAGATGCGTTGATGACACAGAAGCATATCAAATTTTAGAACACTGCCATTCAGGACCCACAGGAGGACATCACAGTGGAGCTAGAACCGCTCATAAGGTACTCGAATCAGGCTTTTACTGGCCTACACTTTTCAAAGATGCCAACAGGTATGCGACTCTCTGTGATAAATGTCAATGAACAGGTAATGTCTCTCAACATAATGAAATGCCTCAGAACTATATACTTTTATACGAAATATTTGATGTATGGGGTATTGATTTCATGGGTCCATTCCCTACTTCATTTGGAAATAAATACATATTAGTAGCAGTAGATTACATGTCAAAATGGGCAGAAGCCCAAGCCTTGCCTACTAATGATGCTAGAATGGTAGTAAGATTTTTGAAGAAGCTTTTCTCTCGATTTGGAACATCAAGAATAATCATTATGATAGGGGAACACATTTTTGTAATGTCCAATTTGACCGGATTTTAAAAAGATATGGAGTACACCATAGGACAGCTACCCCTTATCACCCACAAACCAGTAGTCAAGTCGAAGTAACGAATAGGGAATTAAAACGCATTCTAGAGAAGACAATTGAAACAAATAGGAAAGACTGGTCCAAAAAGTTAGATGATGCGTTATGGGCCTATAGAATTTCCTTCAAAACACCCATAGGTATATCTCCCTATAAACTTGTATATGGAAAGAGCTGTCACCTGCCATTCAAACTTGAACATAAAGCATTTTGGGCTATAAAATTTTTAAACCTTGATTTCAAGCTTGCAGGTGAGAAAAGATTAATGCAGTTGAATGAACTTGATGAATGGCGTTGCAATGCCTATGAAAACTCACGACTATAAAAGGAAGCCATGAAGTAAAATCATGACAAATGACTGAGACAACATATACAGTTTAAGCCAGGTGATCTTGTCCTACTCTACAGCTCAAGACTGAGATTATTTCCTGGAAAACTCAAGTCAAGGTGGTTAGGCCCATTCACTGTTTAGACTATCTTCCCATATGGCACGATTGAGGTAACTTACCCCGACCACGGTACGTTCAAGGTAAATGGCCATAGGCTTAAGCACTATAAACATGAGAATTTCAAAGACACCAAGGAGGAGCTTCAGCTCTACGAAATCCCGTCATGAAAAAAAATCCAGGCAGAGTCTAGCTTAGACTCTAAATAAGTGCTTCTCGGGAGGCAACCCGAGCATTAACTCTATAATTATTCTTTGTTTAAAATTTTCCAGTAATTTTCATTCATCAACTAACATTTTCATGCAGAAATTTAGACCACACGGCCATGACCACGGGTGTGCCTCAGGCCGTATGCACACACAACGTAGAGACACAGTCGTGCACCCAGACCGTGCACAAATAGGGTAATTTTTCCCCAAAAACACGGGCCACCGATAACACCCCACGGCCGTGCGACATGGCCGTGGCGACCTTATGAAATCCACACTGGCCAACATCATATAGACACGGCCGTGCGATATGGCCGTGGTAATCCTGTAACATCAACACGGGCCACCAATAACTCCACACGCCCGTGGCTTTGACCCGTGGAAGACACTGCCAAATTTCTCATGCCCGTGTCCCTTATCCCACGACCGTGTAACGAACGAACACGATCGCCCACGGCCATGTCCTATATCCTACACCCACGCAATTGACGAAGAAGCGATCTCCCAGGGGCTGCACACTAGTCCCACGGGCATGCTCATCGAGCGTGGTGTGCCAAAACCCCCGATTTTCGAAGAACACGGGCTAAATACGACTCACACGGGCGTGCGACATGCCCGTGTGACCCAAAATGTATAAATAAGGGCCATTTTCACTTTCTCTTTTCACTCAAAACCTTAATTTTTCTTCCCCAAAACCACCACAAACACCACCACAGCCCCCCAAACACCACCAGCATCCAATTTACACTACCCACTCCCGTGCCAACTAAACCCACGACCGTGCACAATAGATTTCGATTCTATTCTCTCAATTTTCACTCTTTATTTATTTTTATTTCTTTTTTATTATTTATTTCATTTTCCTTTGTTTTTATTGGTTGATAATACATGGAATTAGACACTTTATGTTGAATACTCTAGAATAGTATAGAATTGCATGCCACTTACTTAAATTTGTGATTGCCATTTAGATTTCCCTCAAATTGCCACTCAATTGTTTTGCATTTTTGCCATTCACATTGTCCCTTTAGTTGCCACTAAGACTATTATTTGCATGCTACTTTTATTGTTATTTAGTATATATATACATGCCTTTAGTCATCCATTTTACCACAAACTCTACCATGATTCGATACTACTATTCAAGTTAATCTTCATTTGTTATTTTAGGAACAATTTTAATTTACATTTTCAATTCTTATATATTTCGTTTACTCTTAATTTTTAGGACTAATGCTTACATTCTTTTATTTCAGATCCCATGTCATCCTCGCGCGCTAGAAAGACTATTGTCCCCGTTTCCAAGAAACATAAGTGGTCGGGAAGTTCCTCATCGAGGCCCACCTTGGAGCCACGCCACCTATTTCTCACATTCACTCAAGACTCCCAGGAAGAACGCTATCAGTTACTTCGAGCCTGCACTATCTATACAGGCCGGTGCATTGATTGGGCAGCCCTCACGGAAGTATAATTGGTGGACGATGTTCGGGCTCTATTAGCAACCAACCCATGGGACCAGTTCTTCAAGATTGTCGAGCCCAGCTACCTAGAGTTCACACTCGAGTTCTGCGCTACATTCCACCTCCAGACGATGATGAACCGTTTGATGATCCTGGGACAGTCCAATTTCGCTTGGGATGACTCGTACGACAACTCAGCGTGCCAGAATTCAGCGTGGCACTTGGGCTCTACACTGAGCAGTTTATGGCTGAGGAGGACTTCCCTACCCTCTCTCGTCGCATTCACATCAGGCCCGTTGACTGTTGGCACGAGATTGCTCCTGGGTAGCAGATTTATAACCCCAGCGTCAGCAAGGCGTCTGCCCTCCCTCATTCTCTCAAGTATATTCACGCCCTCCTCACTCACACCCTTACCGGCCGCCGAGAGAGTACCGGTGTCGTCAACACGCACGGCATTTACTACCTCTGGTGCATGGCCAATGGCCACCCCATCGACCTCGCAAACTTTATAGCGTTGGCCATGCAGCACCAGACTGAGAGGCACCGAACAGGCATCATTTCCATGGGCCCGTACATTACGCGACTCGGCCGATACTTTTGCCTATTCAACACCACGACCCAATCATCCTCTTACACCTTCCTCGGTCAGATGTCCTCGCAAGGCATCCAAGGCATGCTTCATATGAGGATGATAGAGTGATGGCGAGGAAGCGGCCATTTTCACTTTCGACTCATCCAGAGAGGAGAGGAGCTAGAGGACATTCCTGATGATGTCCCACCACCAGCAGAGGATGAGCCAGCTGAGCCATCACGCCCTAGACGACCCACCCAGATAGCAGCCCCTACTGTTGACATAGCTGAGCGCCTGGACCGATTTGAGCAGCGTCTCGATTACATCGATGCCACTTTAGCGCACATATGCCAGCATCTCGGCATCGCCCCACCGCCACGAGACCCATAAGTGGACTAGTTCCTCTTTATTATATTGTTATTCTCCTTTTCTTTTTATTTTATCTTTATTCTAACATTAACTACTGATCTTTATTTTCACCTTTTTCCTTTAACTCTTTTGTCCTTTTCCCTTTCAGTTTTCATTTTTCCATTTTATCTTTTTCATTATTTTAAAATTTTTAATATTTTGCTTCAATTTTATTTTATTTCTGTTCCTAACGGCTTCCCCCAACAAGTAAATTCCATTGCCCCAAATTCCTCACGACTAATAAATCCATTCGCAATTTCAAAGGAGCTTTACAGCTCAAATCTCTTCGAAAATGGGAACACCGTGCCACAACTGCAACCTCACTAATCCATCCAAAGCACAGGGAGTTCACTCCTCTCCTTCTTTTAAGATATTATGCTTCTATGTCTACTAATGATCTCTTTGTACATTGAGGACAATGTACATCTTAAGTGTGGGGGGAAAACGTGCTTTAAATTTTATTTTCTTTGAAATCCCTGAATCTGTTTTAACTGGTTGCTTTGTTCTTTATAGCATTAGCTTCAATCTCCGAGTTAGGAATTTATTTTAATTGATTTATAATTTTTATTGATATGTTAATAAAGAAGACACAGGTGCTTGTACTTTGAATATTCAAACTTTAAAACACTAGGGAATCAGGCATGATAAGTTGAAATTTTTGAGAACTCCAATTTTTGCATAAGTTATTTCTTTAATTCTAAGTATTATCTTGAAATTTGAAATTCACAGATTTGACATCAAAAGCCATAATTTTGGTGAGATCTTGTGCCTTTTTGAGCATACATTCTTTTGTGCTCACTTTTATTATTGCTTTGAGTAAGTCAATACTAATTTGTTATTCTAGAACTTGCTTTGATTATACATATTGAGACCACATCATTGATTTGAATACCGAAATGATAAAGGCACCTAGGATTTAACCAAGTTAACTCCACAAAAAGCCTACCTCCATAATTTAACCCCTAGTGAACTCCATTGAAGCCTAACAAACCTTCTCTTTGACTTACCCCTATTTATTAACTAATAGCCCATCTTTTTTGTTGAATTCCATTCAATTATTTTAACCCATATTTTTGTCGAGATTTGAATTGAAATTTTTATCTAGTTTTATTCTCTTCTCTAGATTGTAAATTTTATTCAATGTATTGTATCATAGTAAAATTGTTCTTAAGTATGAATTGTTCTTAAAAAAAAAAGTGTATATACAGTGAAATTCATGTTATCATGTATAATAATTAAAAAAAGTTTTTGCATATTTCTATTTTAAGGCTACCAAGGAAGAAGCGATGTCATCATTTAGAATTAGCCTAAGAGATATGTTCCAGTGATAGAGATTTTTCTTGCTAGATAATTTTTCAAGTTCACTCTCGATTCTAACCTTCTCTTTTTTAGCCTGTGACAACACCCTTAACCAAGCCTCGTTACAACCTTTGAAAGACCTTTTGATCAATGTATCATATCAACCTATAGTTGTGGAGACTTGATTTTCTAGCAAGCCTATGGTAATAACTCTTCAGATTGACTAGAGAGTGCCTCAATTTTTTGAACCCTAAACACTTCGAGTGGATAGAGTGAATCCTTAGTGAGGATGTCAACTTCTGTTAATTAAGATAGAGAAATAATTACCTAGGAAAGAAGAGAAAATTTATGCTTCAATGATAAAATTTTCAACTTAAAATAATTGAATCCTTATTGTTCTTTTGATTGAATTTTCATTATGTGATTACCTGTGGATTAGTTTGAAACATTATTGATAATAATTGTAAGTTGAGAAGAATGATTCTTTATTAGGGATTAAGATTTTGCTTGAGGACAAGCAAAGGCTTAAGTGTGGGGGTATTTGATAAACGCTAAATTATACATATTTTTACCTCATATTTAGCCTATATTTTGGATGAATTATTAACAAATTGGTGAGAATTAGTGCCCATAATCCTTCTTTTCTTGTTTTACACTCAGGAAATCATAGGGAAGAGAAAAGAATGGAAAATGGACCAAAAACCAGAGAAAAATGGGCCAAAATGTGCAAACGCACGGCCCTAGGGATCACCACACGGTCGTGGCACACGGCCGTGCCACACGAAGATCACATGGTCCAGCCTCGACAAACACGGCCAGGTCACACGGCCGTGCTAAATCACACGACCTATTGTCAAAGTCATACGGACGTGGCACACGGGTGTGTTCTAGTCGTAAGGAAGAAGAGTTTCACTCGGATTTTGATGCTTAGAGGCTAAGAAAGTCTCCCTAAAGCTCTATATAAAGACCCTAAGAGGCAACTCTAAGGGTGTACTCTTTTCTCCCAAAAAGGAGCGCCATCTTTCTGCCAACACGAGGAGTGAAAGCAAGGAATTACTTGAAGGAGAAGCCGATTGATTTGTCTAGAAGCCGGAATTCTACAGCAACATAGAGGATCTCCCTAAATTCCTTCAGGGTTTTTGGTTTCTTTTATGTTTTGTCATTTATTATCTTCTGAGATGTTTCTTTCTTTTATTATGAACTAAACCCCTCAAATACTTGAGGGGAATGAAACCTAGGATAGATCTTGTTATTATTTATTGAGATATATGATAATTGCTTGAATTGTTCTTAATTATGAGTTCTTAAATCTTGATTTAATAATCCTAGGTATTACTTCAAGAATTTGATGTGCTTAGAGCAGAGAGCAAAAGTCCCTGTGATAAGAGTAGATCTACCATAATTAAGCGGAGTTGCATGCAATCCTAGACATAGGACGACATAAATCTACCGGATTAGGGTCAAACCTAATATGGGGAACCATAAATCGAATTAATGCAACCTAAGGAGTTAATTAATAAAGGAATTTTAATTAATAACTTAGGCCTAGTTGCTTTATGCCTCGACGGAGGGTTTAGCATAAATTAGGGATCTCTACGGATCAAGCCAAGTAAATTAATCATATAGTTTAGGAATTTAATAGCAAGTGAAGTCTAGGTGGATTCTCCCTTGAGTATTGCTTTTATAAATCAGTTTTCCCAAAAGTTCTTCCCCAATTTACTTTTTGTGCTTTCTTTAATTTAGTTTTAGAATTAGTTTAAACATCCCTCTCTTATTCTTTAGGCTAGATAATAGAAAGGAAGTAAGTACTAGTACTTTTATTTTCCTTGGGTACGATAACTCAGTCTTACCACTAAGCTACACTACTGTTCGATAGGTGCGCTTGCCTTAACATCATGATATTAGTTAGTTTTGGTGTGATCAAGTTCTTTATAAATTTTATTACTTCATATCACGCAATATCACATGGTCTACTTCATTACATCACATTCTCCTAAAAATTTGACAACGCCAAAATCTCCCACATGTGCAACTATGTCTTCATCTAGTAAAATATTTCTTGGTTTTAAGTCACAATGAATTATAAGTGTTGGATGCCCATTGTAGAGATGTTCTATAGTTGGCGCAACATCTATCATTATGTCAACCCTTTGTATGATATTAAAGAAATAGTTTTAAGAAAATAACCATTTTTCAATATTTCCATTAGACATGTAATCAAGCACCAAGGCTTTGAAGTCAACACTTGAGTAGCAAGTAGTGACCTTTGCAATATTACGATGAACTATATTATGCATAGCATCACATTCAATGTCAAAACTCCTAAATGCTCCTTTTGTTTGCAAATTGCAAACTTTTATTGCAACTTCCATTCCATCTGAAAGCCTGTCTTTATATACATATCCAAAACTCCTTGAACCAAGCATATTGTTTTCCTCAAATCTATTAGTTGCTTGTGAAAGTTTAGCATGTGAAATTCTTTTCCGCATTTTCAAAGACAACAAATCATCCTTAATTGGTAGAGTTGTACTCCTACTTTGGCATCTTTTATACATAATAGTTAAGACTATTAGTACTACGACAATACCAATTGTTGCTAAACCATACCTTAAAGCATGCAATATATTCATTTGAGAGTTTTCTTGGATTTGGTTTTTGCAAGGTGGGACTAGCAATCTAGGTTGACCACAAGGTGCAAAATTCTTCATGAATGATGTGCTAGAAAAGTTAGAAAAACATCCTTCGATGGGAATTTTCCCTTCAAGCCTATTGAAAGACAGAATAAAATACTTTAGATAAAAAAGCTTTTTGAAAGATTTGGGAATGACTCCATAGAGAATATTATTGCATAAATTCAAGAATTCCAAACTAATCAAACCACCTAATGATCAAGGGATATGACCATGTAGTATATTATTTAATAAATCTAATGAAATCAAAGTTTGAAGACCTTTAAATATGGATAAGATATCGCCCGTGAGAAGATTCCTTGATAAATTTAGTTTTAGTAGATCCTCAAATCTCCAACATAAATAGCATGTAAATTGGAATGAATTGATGATAAATTTGTGAAACCCTAGACTTGGACTAAACGTCCAATCCAAGTTTAAAGGGTTACATGAATAATCCATACCACGCAAGACACAGTAATTCCAAACCATGTTCCACATAAAATTTGTAACACCCTAAACCCATCCAATACGTTATGGCCAGATCTAGTGTGTTACATGGACGATTGATTTTTTTATAACCTTTTAACAAAACATTATGTTGTTTGATGTAAAACCATGTTTAATAGTTGTGACTAATGAGCATTATCAGATTTTAAAATCGTATCAATTACCAGGTATATATTCACATTTAAAAGATCTCATTGTTGTGTTGTCATTGTAAAGTTATCCAATCATTATGCAAGGTATGTTTAAAAATGTTTGCTTATGTTTGAAAACTGCATAGTCTAGTCTACCGTTTTTAAACAAGTAATAAAGAAAAACCAAAACAAAATACTCGAGCGACCTTATTACAACTTAAATCTAAAGTTTAAAAATAAACTATAAATAAATTAAACTAAAGAAACCATTAAAAACTGAAAGCATGAATCACGTGGCCACCCTAAATCCCTCACAGCTCTAAGTCCTCTATGGTTAAGGGTTACCTGCATAAATGGAAATAATAGGGTGAGTTTGTGAAAACTCAGTGTGTAATGTAACCCAACCAGTGTCAAAGACCAGTCAAAACTCAGTCTGGGTCGAAGCCCTATTAAGATATAGATCAAACGGGCCTTTGGCCCTTTTCAGAAATAGAGAGAGCCTTGGGCCCATTTCAGATACAGAACAGAATATATATACATATGTATATATGCAAAGCCCAAGCCCAGTCCAGCCCAACACACCAACCGTACCAGCCCTGCACACCATGTGGGGAATAGCTCAACCCACCCAGCACTACACACCACAGACGCAGCAGAGCTGCAAATGTAGAAATCATGGCAGAGCCACCAGATCAGAAATACGAGGCGGAGCCTCTAAACAGATTACGTGGCAATGCCACTTTATAGCACTTCCTCCATATCCATAACCCAACCCCATGCAACCTAAAGTAATACATGACATGGGCATACAGAATATTAGATACAATTATATGCAAATCAGTCAACTATTTCTAGGGGTAAAACAATCATTTAGCGTCTAGGGGTAAAATGGTAATTTTTACCCTTTAGGGGTATTTTGGTCATTTAGCTACGTTTCTAGGTTTCATGCTTAATACGACCTTCTAGGAGGTCTAACATCACTCCGAGCGACTCAGACAGTCCATACAATCATATATTGTATTCGGGCCCTAAAACCCTAAATGGGCCTGAGGGAGCCCACTTGCTATAGTGGCCCGCTCAGTCTAATCTTACTCATATTATCGCAGATTTAAAATTTAGTTTACCAGAAATCACTTACCACACACTTTTACCTATATGGGCCCTTAAGTCCATTGGACCCAGTTTCGGCCCATCGAACAACCCAAGTGCATGAAAACGTGCACAACAGCCCTTACAGTCCAATATTCCAGATTCATGATTTCAGATTGACCCACAAGTGTTCGCACGCTCGCAAGTCCATGAAATGCCGGTATTTTGGTATTTTGGCTTTTCGACTTTTGTCGATCTAAGCTATTAGAGGGTGTCGTTACATACCTGTTTACGAACTACGTCGAGATCCTGCAAACGATTAACCTACAATAGTTTAACCACACGTCAAACCACAATCCAATTGAACAATCAACATCACTTTAACTTACATATTTGGCAACCACTAAAACATCACCATCACTTACCTTTGCCGAAATCTAGCTCCAACCACTAGATCTAGTCTGCCTTGCTAATGCTAACCACCCTAACCTCCACGAGATCCACCTTACAAAAGGCTATGAAACTTAGTCAGTTAACAAAAGAGTCCAAAATAACATCAAGGAAGGGATCTAAACCGATTTCCAAGAGAAGGCCAGGGAGTGGTTTCGACTTTTCATAAAATACTTGAGAGGAGAATAAAATGAATTAAGTCATTACCCAAAAGTCTGCTTGACTGTCTTGACAGAAGAGAAAACTACCAATCACTAGCCTAAGCCCAGATCTATTGTAGATCTAGTCAAAACACAAGAGGAGAAGAGATTTAAGGGATTCGGCTATGAAGACCACTTAAGAGGAGTAGCCGATAGAGAAGAAGATAATCGATTTAAGGTTGTGTTAAATAGACTAAGGTGATCTTTAGAGAAACAAAAGAAGAAGGTATGAAAGAGGAGAAGATGTCGACAAAGAGAGATGGGAGGCTTGAAGGTTTCGACTTTTTAATAGTAGAGATAAGAAGGGTTCGGCCAAAGAAGAAATAGGCACAAAGAGGCTAAGTATTTCGAGATTTTGGCTTTTGGAGCAATCGGCCAGGAAAGGTTTTAGGGAGATCAATACCAAACAAGTGAGAAAAGAAGAAGAAGAAGAAGAAGAAGAAGAAGAAGAAGAAGAAGAAGAAAATCGATTCGGCTCTTTAGTCAATCGGCTAAGAGGAGATGGAGAGTTTAGGGACTTTCGACTTTTGGAGACAGAAAAGAGGGGAGAAAAGAAAGAAAGGTATGAACGGCACACCTCAACCCTACCTATTTGGCACTCAAGAATGAAAAAATGCAAACTCTGAAAAAATGCCAGAAAGAAATCGGCACAAACTAAATCCCGAAAAGAGCCAAAAAGAATTCGACACATTCTTTTAATCTTTGTTGCCAAAAATGCAACCTCCAGAAGTCCCTCATTCGGCCAACACTAACCTCACACTCAAACTCCTAAATTCTCTCCTTGATAATCTCCCCTTGATAATCTCCCCTTATCACTCCTTAATCCAATCCTGTGAGCAACTCAAACACCTTACCTCAGAGTTCAACTTGGATTCCACCTTTTACTATGCAGATGCAGAAAAATAAAATAAACACCTTGCTCACAAAGGGATCCGAACCATAGCTCCCTCACAAGCCTCCATACACCACTTCCTTGTGCTTTAAGTGGTGCTACCTTGCCACTTTACCACAGGCTCACTTGTGCCATAAAACCCAAACATTTATTTAAAAGCCCACTTTACCAAAGTCCTTTCTCACATAAAGCTAAAATTTAAAATTCTGCCAAGCTTCAAACTTAAACCTAGGCCTCCTAGAGGTCCACTAAACACACTCAATTCACTACTTCTGCCTATCAAGACATGTAATAATAAATCCAAGCAGAAATTCAAAAACCCTTAAAATTGAGGCGTTACAACTCTACCCCATAAAGAAATTTCAGCCTCGAAATTTTACCTAGTCCAAACAGGTGAGGATATTGTTGACGTACCGCGTCTTCTAGCTCCCACGTAGCTTCTTCTCTACCATGGTTTCACCAAAGCACTTTTACCAAAGGGACTGATTTCCTTCTTAACATCTTGACATCACGGCCTAGAATCTGCACAGGCTCTTCCTCGAATGTCAGATCAAATTGAACTTCAATTTCCTCAACTGGTATAATGTTGGAAGCATCAGAATGATACCGTCTCAACATGGAGACATGAAAGACGTCGTGAATTCAATCGAACACTGGTGGATTTCCAACTGATATGCTACCAAACCTACCCGGTTAAGAAATCGGTAAGGCTCGATGAACCGAGGACTCAACTTGCCTTTCTTTTTGAACCTTAAAATCTTCTTCCAAGGCGAGACCTTCAAGAAAACCAAATCTCCCATAGAGTACTCAATTTCCTTACGCTTCAAGTCAGTTTAAGATTTCTTCCTATCAGATACCTCCTTTAACCTATCCCTGATCAACTTAACCTTATTTTCTGTATCAGCTACCAACTGTGGCCCAATAACCTGACATTCTCCTAATTCTATCCAACAAGTAAGCGTATGACACCTACGACACCTATGACCATGTAGCGCCTCGTATGGTGCCATTCGAATACTCGCTTGGTAACTATTGTTTTATGCAAACTCCGCTAACAGTAAGTAGTCTTCCCAGCTACCCCGAAAATCAATAATACACCCTTTTAACATATCTTCCAGCACCTAGATCACCTTTTCCGACTGTCCATTTGTCTAAGGGTGAAAAGCAGTGTTAAAGTGTAGCCGTGTACCCAATGCCTCATGCAACTTTTACCAGAATCGAGATGTAAACCTAGGGTCTCGATAAAAAATAATCGAAACTGGCACCCCATGAAGTCGCACTATCTCAGCTACATACAGCTTTGCCAATTTCCAAAGTGGATAGTCGATTTGGACGGGTATAAAATGAGCAGATTTGGTTAGCCTATCCACAATCACCCAAACCGAGTCTTTCTTGGTAGGTGTCAAGGGTAGCCCACTCACAAAGTCCATGGTTACCCTTTCCCACTTCCAAAGTGGAATCTTCACCGGTTGCAAAAGTCCAGAAGGCAATTGATGCTCAGCTTTCATTTGCTAGCATGTCAGACACTTACCCACAAACTCCGTTACTTATTCCTACAGGATACATGGCACAAAGACTGCCATGAACCTCTTGCAGTATAGACTACCTCAAACCAGAGTCTTTTGAGACACAAACTCTCCCATGGAAACACAAAATCCCTTCATTGTTCAAACCAAAATTAGAAGTTCCACCCTCCTCAACCAGTCGAAACCGAGGAACCAAAGATTCATCCAGTAATTGCTTCTCCTTAATTTGCTCCATCCAGGTCGGTCTTACTTGCAATTTAGCTAACAAGCTACCATTATCATACAGACTAAGACGAGCAAACATCATTCTCAACTCAATTGTAGCTCTTCAATTCAGTGCATCAGCTACCATATTAGCTTTGCCCGGGTGATACTCAATAGAACAATCGTAATCTTAAGCAACTCTATACATCATTGTTGCCTAAGGTTCAACTCCTTCTGAGTCAACAGATACTTGAAGCTCTTATGATCCGTGCATATGATACACTTTTCTCCATACAAGTAGTGCCTCAAATCTTTAACGCAAAGATTACTGCCGCTAATTCCAGATCATGCGTAAGGTAATTCGCCTTGTGAGGATTGAGTTGTCACGATGTATATGCCACCACTTTTCCCTCTTGTATCAACACACAGCCCAGTCCAACGTACGACGCATTGCTATACATAGTAAAATCCCTACCAGACTCCGGTTGAATTAACACTGGTGCCTCAGTCAAAACTTTCTTTAACTTCTCGAAACTCTCTTGTTGTTTTTCAGTCCAGACAAACGATACTCCTTTTCTCAAAAGCTTCATCAACGATGCTGCAATTAAGGAAAATCCTTCCACAAATCTCCTATAACCAGAAAACTCTGAATTTTTGACACAGATCTTGGTGGCTTTTACTCCAAAACCACCTCAATTTTTTGAGGCTCCACTCTAATCCCCTCAGCAGAAACAACGTGACCCAAGAATGTCACTTCTCGTAACCAAAATTCACACTTACTGAATTTTGCATACAGGTGCTTCTCCTTCAACACTTGCAGAATAATTCGGAGATACTCATCATGATTCTCCTCAGTTTTTGAATACACCAGAATATCGTCTATAAAGACGACCACAAACTAGTCTAAATAGGGTTGAAATACCCGGTTCATCAGATCCATGAAGGTACCTGGTGCATTTGCCAATTCGAACGGCATTACTAGGAATTCTAATGACCATACCGAGTCCTGAACACTGTCTTATGAATATCCACCTCTTTGACCCTTAGTTGATGATATTTGGATTAAAGATTGATCTTGGAAAATACCGAAGCTCTTCTTCATTGGTCAAATAGGTCATCGATCATTGGCAGAGGGTACTTGTTCTTAATAGTCAGTTTGTTCAACTGATGATAATCAATGCACATACGCATCATCCCATCCTTTTTCTTAACGAACAAAATCGGTGCTCCCCATGGAGGCACACTTGGTCTAATAAAACCTCTATTTAGAAGTTCTTGGATTTGCACTTTTAATTCCACCAACTCCTTCGATGCCATCCTATAAGAAGCGATGGACACCGGAGTCGTTCCAGGCAACAAGTCGATTCCAAACTCAACTTCACAGTTTGGAGACAACCTAGGAAGCTCATCCGGAAAAACATCCTAAAATTTCTTGACAGTTCTAACTTCCCCTACGATCAAACCCTCAGAATTTGACTTACTCACATACGCCAAAAAGGCCTCGCAACCTTTGCGAATCAATTTTTTAGCTCTTAAAGCTGAGATAACATTGGACAAGTAATCTCTTCGCTCCCACATCGCAATTACCTCTTTATCCTTCGTGGTCTTTAACACCATCTGCTAGGAAGCGCAATCCAAAGTCACCCGATGCTTTGCAAGCCAATCCATACCCAGAATGAGATCAAACTCTCCAAATGGTAACTCCATCAAGTCCATAGAGAAAATTCTACCTTGTGTCTCTAAAGGTACATCCCTAAAAAGTTTGTCTACCTTAACCGAGTGACCCGATGGACTTATTACAGATACTCTACACATAGTTTTCTCAGATTGCACACCTAACATACTAAACACATCACAAGCAACATATGAATGGGTAGATCCAATATTAATCAGAGTAGTGTATGGCATGTTATAAATTAAAAATGTACCGGTTATGATGTTAGGTTTGTCACCCTCCTCTCGGTGACGAGCAGCATAAACCAACTCTAGCTGTCGTGCCTCAACATTTCTAGTACCCCTGCTAGGTGCTCCACGTCCACGACCATTCCTATTGCCATCCTAGCCTGACCACGACCTTTTAGTGGTTGGTGACCACATCTCACTGGCTGAGCAATCCTTGGTTCAGCAGCTTGCATCTGCACCAGCCTCTGAGGGCAAACTTTGACTCGATGATCTTTAGACCCATACTGAAAACATGCTCCAGAACGCTTCCAACATTTGCCTAGATGTACCTTTCCACAGTTCCCACAAGCTTGCAGTCTAACCATATTCATTAGAACTGATCGAACTGGCTCGTCCACTCTGGCTCTTTTAATAGACCTTCCCGCAGCACTCGAGGGCCTTGCATCCCTCTTGAATCGGTTTCTGTCTTTTTCATGGTTCTGGCTCTTCAAGCGTTTCACCTCCTCAGCAATCTTGGCTTTCTCCTCTAGAACAGCAAAATCACACTCCCTTTAGGAAGCAATTAGTATTCTTAGCTCATCACTGAGGCCATCCTCGAATCGCACACTGCGTTCATACTGCTCAGTGACTTTACCACTAGCATACCGGCTTAACCTTAAAAATTTCATTTCATATTCCGTGACAGTCTTACTATCCTGAGTCAGATTTAGGAATTCATTCCTTCGAGCATCCACATAGCTTGCCCCAATATACTTCCCTTTAAAGGTCGTCTTAAACAACTTCCAAGTCACTCGCTCAGCTGGTGTACCATCTCTCACAGTGATCCACCACTGGTAGGCCTCGTCATGCAGCAAAGATACTGCTCCTTTCAGCTTCTACTCCACTAAGCAGTCCAGGTCATCCATTATCCGCTCCGTGGCCTCCAACTAATATTCGACCACACTCGGGGCTACACCAGATATGCCCCTAAAAATCTCTTCTCCATTAGCTTGTAGTCGTTCAAAAATCGATCCCTAATTTACCGTTCCAAAACTCACTCTAGCAACCCTTTCCAAAACATGGAGCATCACCTGGGATAAAGCATCATCCCCAGCAGCCTGATCGTAAGACCCATCTAGGTTGCTAGTGGCGCTCGTGCCTCCTCAACTGGCATATGTCCCAAAGATGAAGATCTAGCCTGAGTACTCCTTTGGCCTCGACCACGACCTCTTCTACGTGCTGCCTTCATACTCATATCGTATTATCTAATTTACGAATTTTATGAATTAGTTCAATATTCCAGTATTTATTATAGATGTTTTATGCAGAGATAGTATTTCAGAGTTTTGTTTTTGCAGAATCATAGCCTAGCTACAATTTCAGTCTTTTAGAGTTTTCAGTTTTTCCTACTGTCTCAGTCTTCTACAGTTTTAGTGTTACCCTAACTATAGAATTTGAGTACGGTCTTAGTACTACCTACAATAGTATCACAGTATCACAATATCTTAGTTAAATACAGTAAAGCAAAAAATACTTACGGACCTGGTGCCGGAGACTTGGTGTGCCACTCTTTAGAAACGAAATTTAGAAAACCCAAGTTTCGTCAGTAGTAATTGTTTAAAATGTATTTTGTTAAAATTTTCTCAAAAACTCTAGTCTTTAGAAAAACGACGAAAATATTTTTGGGAAAGAAATCGATTTTTAAAAGACTTTTCTAAAGGAAAAGTTTCAAAACCAAATTTCAAAATACAAGTTAGGGCTTAAATTTAAGAAAACATTTGAACCTGTTCCACAGCCGAGTTGTTGCAACCTGGCTCTAATACCACTAAATGTAACACCTCAAACTCGGCCCCGACATTATGACAAGATTTGGCGTGTCACATGGACGATTGATTCGTTTATGACCTTCTTTTAACAAAATATTATGTTGTTCGATGTAAAACCATGTTTATTAGTTTGTGACTAATGAGCATTATCAGATTTTAAAATCGTATCAATTACTAGGTCTAAATTCACATTTAAAAGATCTCATTGTTATGTTGTCATTGTTGAGTTATCCAATCATTATGCAAGGTATGTTTAAAAACATTTGCTTAAGCTTGAAAATCGCGTAGTCTAGTTTACAGTTTTTAAAGAAGTAATAAAGAAAAATCGAAACAAAATACCCGACTGATAAACGATAAATTATACATATTTTTACCTCATGTTTAGCCTATATTTTGGATGAATTATTAACAATTTTGTGAGAATTGGTGCTCTTAATCTTTCTCTTTCATATCTTATACTCAAGAGAGCATAGGGAAGAGAAAAGAACAGAAAATGGACCAAAAACGAGGAAAATGGGTCAAAATGTGAAAACGACACGGCCCAAGGAGTCACCACACGGTCGTGGCACACAGCCGTGCCACACAAGATCCAACAAGGCCCAACCCTGACAAGCACGGCCAGACCACACGGCCGTGCCACCATCAACAGGCCCGCATACAACCTCTTATCGATCCACATGGGCGTGGCACACGGGCGTGTCCCTATCGTGAGGAAGTTCAATTCTACTCAAAAAAGGATACTTAAGGGCTAAGAAAGCCATTCTAAACTCTATATAAAGACCCTAGGAGGCAACTTCAAAGGTGTGCTTATTTACCGCTAAGGGAATACTCTTTTCTCCCAAAAGGAGCGCCATATTTCACCAACACAAGAACTGAAAGCAATGAGTTACTCGAAGGGAAGCTGATTGATTCATCCCAGAAGCCAGAATTCTACATCAAGACAGAAGATCTTCCTAAATTCCTTCAGGGGTTTTTTGGGTTCTTTATGTATTGTTATTTTATTTCTTCTGAGATATTTTCTTTATTAATTATGAACTAAACCCCTCAAATACTTGAGGGGGATAAAACCTAAGATAGATCTTGTTATTATTTATTCTTGAATTATATGATAAATACTTGAATTGTTCTTAATTATGTGTTCTTCATTCTTGATTTAATAATCCTAGGCATTTCTTCAAGAACTTGATGTGCTTAGGTAGAGGAGCAAAAGTCCCTGTTTTAAGAGTAGATCTACTATAATTAAGCGGAGTTGCATGCAACCCTAGACATAGGGTGACATAAATCTGCTGGATTATGGTCAAACCTAATAAGGGGATCCATAGATCAAATTAATGCAATCTAGGGGTGTTAATTAATAAAGAAACTTTAATTAACCACCTAGGATTAGTTGTTCTTATCCTCGACGGAGGTATTAACATAGGTTAGGGATCTCTACGGATCAAGTCAAGTGAAGAAATCATCTAGTTCAAGAAGTAAATAACAAGTGAAGTCTAGGTGGATTCTCCCTTAAGTATTGCTCATATCAATCAGCTTTTCCTGAAAGTTTTCCCCAATTTACTTTTTGTGCACTTTTAGTTAGTTTTAGAATTAGTTTCAACCAATCCTCTTTTATTTTTAGGCTAGATAATAGAAAGGAAGTAAGTATTAGTACTTTTGGTTCCCTTGGGTACGATAACTCAGTCTTGCCGCTAAACTATACTACTGTTCTATAGGTGCGCTTGCCTTTAAAATCGTGATATTAGTTAGTTTTTGGTGTGATCAGTTTTTATAAATTTTTTTACTTAATATCGCGAGTATCACCGAGCGAGCTTATTACAACTTAAATCTGAAATTTAAAAATGAACTATAAATAAATTAAACTAAAGAAACCAGTAAAAATCGGAAGCATGAATCACGTGGCCACCCTAAATCCCTCGCAGCTCCAAGTCCTCTATGGTTGGGGGTTATCTGCATGGATTGAAATAATAGGGTGAGTTTGTGAAAACTCAGTGTGTAACGTAACCCAACCAGTGTCAAAGACCAGTCAAAACTCAGTCTAGGCTCAAGCCCAATTCAGATACAGATCAAATGGGGCCTTGGCCCTTTTTAGAAACTCAGATAAAGAACAGAATATATATACATATGAATGTATACAAAGCCCAAGCCCAGTCCATCCCAACACACCACATGTACTAGCCCTACACACTATGTGGGAAATAACTTAAAGCACCTAGCCCTACATACCACAGACGCAGTAGAGCTGCTAATACAGAAATTGTGGCAGAGCCACCAGATTAGAAATATGAGGCAGAGCAGGTCTACATGACATGGGCATAAGAATATCAGATACAATTACATGCAAATCAGTCAACTATTTCTAGGGGTAAAACAGTCATTTAACATCTAGGGGTAAAATGGTAATTTTTATCTTTTAGGGCTATTTTGGTCATTTAGCTACGTTTCTAGGTTTCATGCTTAATACGACCTTCTAGTAGGTCTAACATTGCTCCGAGCGACTCAGACAATCCATACAATCATATAGTGTATTCGGGCTTAAAACTGCTAATGGGCCCGAGGGAGCCCACTTGCTACAGTGGCTGCTCAGTTTAATATTACTCATATTATCGCAGATTTAATATTTAGTTTTCTAGAAATCACTTACCGCACACTTTCACTGATATGGGCCTATAAGCCCATTGAGCCCAATTTTGGCCCATCAAGGCTCGAAAATGCACATAGCAGCCTTTACCGTCCAATATTCTAGATTCATGATTTCAAATTGACCCACGAGTGTTGGCACGCTCGTAAGTCTATGAAATGCTGGTATTTCAGCATTTTGGCTTTTCAGCTTTTGCCGATCTAAGCTACTAGAGGGTGTCGTTACACACCTGTTTATGAACTACGTTGAGATCCCACGAATGATTAACCTACAACCGTTTAACCACACATCAAACCACAATCCAATTGAACAATCAACATCACTTTAACTTACTTATTCAGCAACCACTAAAACATCACCATCACTTACCTTCGCCGAAATCTAGCTCCAACCACTAGATCTAGTTTGCCTTGCTAACAGTAACCACCCTAGCCTCTACGCGGTCCACCTTACGAGAGGCCACAAAACTTAGTCAGTGAACAAAAGAGTCCAAAATATCCCCAAGGAAGGGATCTAAACCGATTTCCAAGAGAAGGTCAAGGAGTGGTTTCGGCATGAAATACTTGAGAGAAGAGTAAAATGAATTGAGTCCTTACCCAAAAGTCTGCTCGACTGTCTTGATAGAAGAGAAAACCACCAATCACTAGCCTAAGCCCAGATCTATTATAGATCTAGTCAGAACATAAGAGGAGAAGAGATCTAAGGGATTCGGCTATGAAGACCATTCAAGAGGAGTAGCCGATTGAGAATAAGATAATCAGTTTAAAGTTATGGTCAAAGGACTAAGGTGATCTTTAGAGAAACAAAAGAAGAAGGTATGAAATAGGAGAAAATAGTGACAGAGAGAGATGGGAGGCTTGAAGGTTTCAATTTTTTTAAGAGTGGAGATAAGAAGGGTTCGGCCTAAGAAGAAATCGGCACAGAGAGGTTAAGTATTTCGGGATTTCAGCTTTTAGAGCAATCGGCCATGACAGGTTTTAGGGAGAGTGATACCAAACAAGTGGGATAAGAAGAAGAAGAAGAAGAAGATGATGATGATGATGATGATGATGATGATGATGATGATGATGATGATGATCGATTCGGTTATTTAGTTAATTAGCCAAGAGGAGATGGAGTGTTTAAGGACTTTTGGCTTTTGGAGATAGAAAAGAGGGGAGAAAAGAAAGAAAGGTATGAACGGCACACCTAAACCCTACCTATTTGGCACTCAAGAATGACGAAAATGCAAACTCCGAAAGAATGCCAGAAAGAAATCGATAAAAACTAAATCTCGAAAAGAGACAAAAAGAATTCGGCACATTCTCTTAATCTTTGTTCAAAAAATGCAACCCCCACAGGTCCCCCATTCGGCCAACACTAGCCTCACACTCGAACTCCTAAATTCTCTCCTTGATAATCTCCTCTTATCACTCCTTAATCTAATCCCATAAGCAACTCAAACACCTTACCTCAGAGTTCAACTTGGATTCCACCTTTTACTATGCACATGTAGTAAAATAAAATAAATTCCTTACTCACAAAGGGATTCGAACCTTAGCTCCCTCACAAGCCTCCACATGCCACCTCCTTGTGCTTTAAGTGGCGCTACCTTGCCACTTTACCACAGGCTCACTTGTGCCATAAAACCCAAACATTTATTTAAAAGCCCACTTTGCCAAAGTCTCTTCTCACATAAAGCTAAAATTTAAAATTCTGCCAGGCTTCGAACTTAAACCTAGGCCTCCTAGAGGTCCACTAAACACACCCAACTCACTACTTCAGCTTATCAAGACATGTAAAAATAAATCCAAGTAAAAATTCAAAACTCTAAAAATTGGGGCGTTACAAAATTCAACACAAATATTAGTTAAGTATAATGTGTCAAAGTCATACTATTGTAATTTAACGAGATTCCTACTGAATTAAGTTAAAAAAAGCTAATACTTTACCAAGCTCCCATGGGTTGATCCATTCAAGTCTGCAAACGGCCTAAAATCCAAGCAATAACAAAATGAGTTGTGAACTTATTGTGCAAAAGGAAATCGATTCTATTAAGGTTCATCTATAGTGTAGTTCCAAATTCAGAGATTTAATTCGATACAGTAGTAACTTCAGTTCAGATTTAGAACAAATATGCTACATATGTATATATGTATGCAATCTCAACTCATATACAGTACAGATTATATTTAGATGCAATAATCCTATACCCACCCGCTACACACAATCTCTGGCCATCCCAACACACCATTAAGGACATTCAATGCCCAACAAACCCTACACACCTTGAAGTGTTCGTTGACACATTTTCAAAAATGCAACTTAGCTGCTAATTTAGTTAACTACTAATTCAGTATACTACAAGCGCCAAAATCAAACTTATAATCATAGTGGCATAGCCACGATTTTAGAATAGGTTTCTTCCCCTTCACGATATCCCAACCCAGGCTAATGTAAACTACAAGTAACCCTAACATATGTTCAATCGTCCTAATACAACAAAAATAAATAAGACAGTTTAATAACAAGGTAAGTATTAAAGCATCAATAGTGAGTTACATAGCCTGGACACAAGCCCGTGTCCTTGCTTGTGTGACTCACACAGCCTGGGCAAAAGCTCGTGTCCCTATCTGTGTGGATTTTATATCCTAAACAGTGAGTTACACGGCCTGGGTACACACCTGTGTCCCTAGCCTATGTGAATCCTGCACTACATAGCCACACATAGCCTAGACACATGCCTGTAAGGCCCCAATTCGAATGAGTTACATAGCCGACTACATGGCCTACCACACACTCATGTAGTTCACACGGCCTATGATCGTGATTTGATGAAGTAATAAAATTGATCGTACCTGAAACTAACTATTATCACGATAAAAAGGCAGGTGTACCTATCGAGTAGTAGTATAGTTAGTGGCAAGACCGAAATATCGAATCCAAGGAACTATAAGTACTAGTAATGACTTTCTTCCTATTATCTAGCCCAAAAATAGAGGGGGATTTGTTTCTAAACTAACTAATCTAATCTAAACTAAAAAGGTGACAAAGAGTAAATTTAGGAAATTGCTTTTGGGAAAACTGAATGATTGAGGCAATACCTAAGGAAGAATCCACCTAGACTTCACTTGTTATCTAACCCTAAACTAGATGATTTCTTCATTTGACTTACTCCGTAGAGATCCCTAAATTATGTAAATACCTCCGTCGAGGATAAGAACAACTAATCCTAGGTTGATTAATTGAAATCTCTTTCTAATTAAAACCCCTAGTCTTGCATTAACTCTATCTATGGCTCTCCATATTAGATTTGACTTTAATCCGGTAGATTTTTGTCATCCTATGTCTAGGATTGTGACCAACTCTGCTCAATTGTGTTGGATCTACTCCTATGCAGGGACTTTTTCTCCTCTACATAAGCACATTTGACTTAAATTAATATCCCAGAAATATCAATTTACAAGTTAAAAACACAATTAAGAACAAGTCAAATATTTATCACATAGCTCAGTTAACAACAACAAGATTTATCTTAGGTTTCATCCCCCTTATGTATTTAGGGGTTTAGTTCATAATTATAAAAGAAAACATCTCAGAAATAAGAAAATAACAAAACATAAAGAAAACCCAAACCTCCTGAAAGGATTGAAGGGAAATCTTCTATCTTGATGTAGCTCCTGACTTCTAAGATGGATCAATCGGCTTCCCTTCAAGTAATTCCCTGCTTTTAGCTCTCCGTCTTAGCGGGAAGAGTGGGAAAATTAAAATGTCTTTTGTGGTGGCCTCTTAAGCTCTTTATATAGAGTTTAGAATGCCTTTCTTAGCCCCTAAGTAGCCTTTTTCGAGTGAAATTGAACTTTATCACGACAGGGACACGCCCGTGTGCTACGCCCGTGTGAGTCGGGGCCTAGGCTATGTTCGAGCCTATTAATATGGCATGGCCATGTGACACGATCGTGTGACATGCCCGTGTGGTGAATCTCAAGGCCATGTTGTTTTCATACTTTGGCCCATTTTCTCCATTTTCGGTGCGTTTCTCGTTCTTTTCACTTTCGTATGCTCACCTGAGTATAAAACATGAAATTAAGGGTTTAGGAGCATCAAATTCCACAAATCAATGAATAATTCATCCAAACTAGGCTAAGCATGGGGTAAAAATATATATAAATTACGATTTCGCAAATACCCCACACTTAAGCGTTTGCTTGTCCTCAAGCAAAATCTTAACTCACAATTAAGAATCATTCTTCTCAACTTATAATTCTTATCAATAATGTTTCAAATCAATTCATAAGTAATCATACATTGAGAATTCAACTAAAAGAACATTAAAGTCTCAAACAATCTAAGTTGAGAATTTTATCACCGAAACATAAGTTTTCTCCCTTATTCTAAGTAATTACCTTTAAATCCAAAATCAACAAGATTTGACATCCTCAATAAGGATTCACTCTAATCTCTCAAAGTGTTTAGGGTTCTAAAAAGAAGCACTCATTAGTCAATATGAAAAGTTATTACCATAGGTTTGCATGAAAATCATATCTCCACCACTATAGATTGACATGATACATCGATCAAAAGGTCTTTCAATAGTTGTAATGGAGATTTGGTTAGGGGTGTTGTCACAAGCTGAAAAAGAAGGTTAGAATCGAGACTAAACTGAGCATATAACTAGAAAAATTTCTATCACTGAAACATATCCCTAGAACTAAGCTCTTCTTTTGGATACCATTGTTTTGGATTCGAAAGCTTATAATAGAAATATGCAAAACAATATTAAACTACAACTGAAATGTGAATTACAACTGAATTAATTGTATATACATATATTTTTTAAGAACAAGTGAAATATTTAATACTTTAAATTGTTACATGATTGAACTAACTTTTTAACTAACTAAAAAGGAGGACATAGCTAGACAATTTATTCAATTTCAAATCTCGAAAAAAATAGGGATCAAAGTAATTAGGGGGATTTCAACAATAATGGGTTATGGGTTAATATTGAGGGTCAAATCAATGAATGGTTTGTTAGGGTCAATGGGGTTCACTAAGGGTTAATTATGAAGGTAGGCTTTATAGAGTAAGTGAGTTAAAACCTAGGTGCCTTAATCATCTCGGTATATCAAGTCAATGATGTGGTCTCAACATGTATGATCGAAGCAAGTTCTAGAATAATAATTCACGATTGACACACTCAAAGCAACAATGAAAGTGAGCACGAAAGAATGTATGCTCAAAAGGCTCAAAAGTCTTACCAGAATTATGGCTTTTGATGTCAATCCTGTGAAATCTCAAGATAATACTTAAAATTGGGGAAAACAACCTAGAAAAATTTAAATTCTCAAAAATTTCAACATATCATGCTTGATTCTCTAACATCTTAAAGTTTGAATAATCAATACATAAATACCTATGTTTCAATCCTCAACATATCAATAGAAATCATAAATCAATCAGAATTCATCTTAAAAGGGAATTGAGAATAATGCAGACATTGAAAGTGAGAATTCGAGATTTGAGAATAATGTAAAAAGTTAGTGCAAGATTTTCAAGGGTTCGAAGATAATGTAAAGAGTGAAAGTGAGACTTCCCCCTACACTTCGGATGTACAGTGCCCTCAATGTACAAAGATAAATTTAAAATAAAAGCATAAAATCATAAGATAGAGGGAGAAGTGAAACTCTCTAAGTTTTTGATGAATCCGTGGAATAGTGAGAATTGATTTGGAGAAGGGATTACTTGAAGTTCATGATTCTGGGTGGCTGAAAAGAATAATTACTCGGTATGAAATGCAAAATAAAAGAAAGAATAAAAAGAAAAGAAAATTCAAAAACTAAGTAATAATAGGTTTGACACATGGCTGTGGCACAAGCCCGTGTGCTCTAGGTCTAGCCCTTATCATTCGTGGGCTTATTTTGTGGCCACGGGTGATAGGCACAGGCGTGTCACACGGTCGTGCTAATTTTCAGTTTTAACCATGGTTTTTGCGGGCACGGGCATGCTGAGTCACGCGGCCATGTTTTTTGGTGTTTGTTTCTCCCACGATCGTGTTTGGGGTTGCACGCCCGTGTCTCGTTTAGCAGGTTCGTCCACGGCTATGTCGCACGGCCGTGGCAATTCCTGTGTATTTGGGAAAAATGTTGGCTCTATTTTTACACTGCCGTGTCGCACGACTGTGTCTCTAGCAGTGGTGCATCCATGAAATTAGGCATGCCCGTGTGCCTGGCCATATGGCGCTGGAAAATCTGTATTTTAAAGAGTTAGTTAAGAAAATAAAAAAAATGTTAGCGCTCGGGATGCCTCTCTAGAAGCGTTTGTTTAGAGTCTAGGCTCGACTTACTTTCATTTTTATTGGGGTTCATGAAGCTTAAGCTCCTCCCTATTATTCCTAAGATTATCTCCAGTATAAAGTTTGAGTCGATGACCGTTTACCTTGACAGTGCCGTGAGTTGGATGAGTTACCTCTATTGTGCCGTATGGAAAAATAATTTAAACTACGAATGGGCCTGATCATCTCGATTTTAGCTTTCCAGTGAATAATTTAATCCTTGAGTTGTGCAGCAAAACGAGATCGCCAATTTTCAATTGTTTGTGTTGCTTTAGATGAGCATCATGGCGTCGCTTTGTGGCTTCCTTGTATAAGCGTGAGTTTTCATATGCATTGTAGCACAATTCCTCCAACTCGTTTAATTGCATGAGTCTCTTTTCACCTGCAAGATCAGGGTTGAGGTTTAGAAATTTGATAGCCCAAAATGCCTTATGTTCTAGTTCAAAAGGTAAATGACAACTTTTCCCATAAACAAGTCTATAAGGAGATGCTCCTATGGGAGTTTTGAAGGTAGTTCTATAAGCCCATAAAGCGTCATCTATTCTCATTGCCCAATCTTTTCTATTTGCTTGTACAGTTTTATCTAAGATATATTTTAGCTCTCTATTAGCTACTTCAACTTGTCCACTAGTTTGAGGGTGGTAAGGTGTAGTTGTTCTATGATATACTCCATATTTTTGTAAAACTTTCTCAAACTAAGCATTGCAGAAATGAGTGCCCCTGTCACTAATAATTGCTCTTGGTGTTCCAAATTGAGAGAAAATTTTTTAAGGAATTTCACTACCATTCTAGCATTATTAGTAGGTAAGGCTTGGGCTTCTACCCATTTAGACATGTAATCGACTGCTACCAAAATATATTTATTTCCGAATGAACTAAGGAATGGTCCCATGAAATCGATGCCCCATACATCAAATATTTCACATTCAAGCATATATGATTGAGGCATTTCATCATGTTTAGAGATATTACCTGTTCGTTTGACATTTAGCACAAGAAGAGACATACCTGCTAGTGTCTTTGAATAATGTGGACCAATAAAAACCTGATCGAGTATTTCATAGGTGGTCTTAGTTCCACTGTAGTGTCCTCCTGTTTGTCCTGAGTGGTAGTGTTCCAAGATCTTGTTTGCTTCTGTCGTTGTAACACATCTTCGAATGACTTGATCTGCACAAATAGAAAAAGAAAAGGATCTTCCTAAAAGTAGTCTTTCACATTAGTAAAAAATCGCTTCTTTTGCTGATATGTCAGCACTTTTGGGGTTATGTTAGCGGCTAAGTAATTGGCAATGTCAGTGAACCAAGGTACCTCAAAATCTGATATGACTAAGAGTTGTTCTTCAGGAAATGAGTCATTTATTTTAGTCTCGTCAAGTTCTTTGAGATGTGGATACTCAAGCCTAGAGATGTGATCTGCTGCCAAGTTTTCAGCTCCTCTTTTGTCTTGTATTTCTAGATTGAATTCCTGTAATAATAAGATCCATCTTATTAATCGAGGTTTTGCATCAGGCTTAGCTAAAAGGTAATGAAGAGTAGAATGATCAGTATAAACAATGACTTTAGATAATATTAAATATGGTCTAGATTTGTCAAACACAAAAGCCACAACTAGTAGTTCTTTTTCTGTGGTAGTGTAATTCTCTTGTACGGCTATTAGAGTTTTGCTAGCATAGTAGATTGGCTGAAAATGCTTGCCTCTTCGTTGTCCAAGAACTGCACCTACTGCAAAATCACTCATATCATACATTAGTTCATAAGGTAAATTCGAATCAGGTGCAATTATGATTAAAGCACTAGTAAGTTTCTCTTTGAGAGTGTTAAATGCTTCTAAGCATTCCTAATCAAAATTGAAAGGTATGTCTTTTTCTAGTAATTTTGTTAATGGCTTAGCTATTTTAGAAAAATCTTTAATGAATCTTTTATAAAAGACGGCATATCCTGAAAAGCTTTTGATTGCCTTAATAGAACTAGGAAGAGGTAGTTTTTCAATAGTTTCTACTTTTTCTTTATCTACTTCTATCCCTTTACTAGAAATTTTGTGTCCTAACACAATACCTTCTTGTACCATAATGTGGCATTTTTCCCAGTTGAGAACAAGATTTGTTTCTTCACATCTTATTAAAACTTGTTCTAAATTGTTAAGGCAAAGATGGAAGGAGTTACCAAATACCGGGAAGTCATCCATAAATATCTCCATGATATCCTCCACGAGTTCATCAAAGATTGCTATCATACAGCACTGAAAAGTAGCAGTAGCATTACATAATCCAAAGGGCATTCTACGATAAGCAAACATACCGTATGGACAAGTGAATGTCATTTTCTCTTGATTTTCAGGAGCTATTAGAATTTGGAAATAGCCAGAAAGTCCATCTAGGAAGCAGTAGTACATATGTCCTAATAGTCTTTCTAACATCTGATCAATGAAGGGTAAGAGAAAGTGATCCTTTCTAGTGGCATCGTTCAATTTCCTGTAATCAATACATACTCTCCAACCTGTGACATTTCTTGTAGGGATTAATTCATTCTTTTCGTTGGCAACAACAGTCATGCCACCTTTCTTAGGAACAACCTGTACAAGACTTACCCAAGCACTGTCAGAAATTAGGTAGATAATTCCAGCATCTAGAAGTTTAATTACGTTGATTTTGACCACTTCTTTCATGTTGAGATTGAATCTTCTTTGAGGTTGTACACATGGTTTATATTCCTCCTCCATCAAAATTTTGTAGGTGCAAAAAGAAGGACTGATTCCTCTAATGTCAGAAATTTTCCATGCTATGGCTCTTTTTTTTTTCTTAAAACTTGGATTAATTCCTCATTCTTCTTAGGTTGCAGGTTTGAAGCAATGATTACTGGTAGTGTAGAATTGTCTCCTAATAATGCGTATTCTAAGTGGTTGGGTAGTTGTTTAAGATCTAGTTTAAGAGGTTTGTCGACAGAGGGTTTTTGTTTTAATTCATCTTTAATCTCAATGTCCTTGTAATCTAATTATTTTGGGGAAGGTTCATTGGAGTTTAACTCAATTCTTACCTTTTCCATTTCAGTGGTAACTTCATCCTCTCCCCCACCTTGCACGAGACACAGTTCCAATGTGTCTTTAGGAGTGATTTTCTGAACAGAATCTTGAATAGAATAATCAATGGAATCAATAAAATAATAGGAATCATTCTGTTCTCTAGAGAATCGTATGGCATCATAAATTTTAAACACAATTTCTTCTTCGCCTACTCTAAGCACAAGTTTACCATCTCTTACATCAATAATAGATCTGGCAGTGGCTAAAAATGGTCTGCCTAGGATTAAGGGTACCTCAACATCCTCATCCATGTCGAACACAACAAAATTAACAGGGAATATAAATTTATCTACCTTAACTAATACATCTTCAATGGTACCCCTAGGATATTTAACAAATCTATCTACTAATTAAATACTCATCCTAGTAGGGTTTAGTTCCCCTATATCTAGTTGTTTAAACATTTTATAGGTCATTAAGTTAATGCTGGCACATAAACTTGCTAATGCCTTTTCAATATTTAAATTACCAATTAAACAGGGAATAGTAAAACTTCATAGATTTTTCAGTTTGGTTGGCAATTTATTCTGGAGAATTGCTAAGCATTCTTCATTAAGTTCCACTATGGATAATTCTTCAAACTTCCTTTTATTTGTTAGAAGTTCCTTCAAAAATTTTGCATATGTGGGCATCTACGAAATAGCTTCAAAAAAAGGTAAGTTAATATGTAGTTGTTTAAAAAGTGCAAGAAATTTACCAAATTGAGCGTCCATGCGGTCTTTCTTTAATTTTCCTGGGTATGGTATGGGTGGCTTGTATTCCTTAAGTATTGGTGGAGCATTTTCTTTGGGCTCTGTTTCCTCAACGTTCTCCTTGTCATGCTCTTGTAATACCCTCTTTTCAGGTTCGACTAGCGTTTTCCCACTCCTTAATGTAACTTTTTTAACTTGTTCCTTAGGATTAGTTTCGGTGTGGCTTGGTAAACCACCTTATGGTCTTTCAGAGACTAGTTTCGCGAGCTGGCCTATTTGAGTTTCAAGTCCTTGGATAGATGCCTGTTGGTTCTTTAGTGCCGTCTTAGTATTCTGGAAATCAGTTTTTGATACGGTGATGAATTTCATGAGCATCTCCTCAAGGTTCAGCTTTTTCTTTTGGTGGAATGGTGGTTGTTGAAATCTCGGATGAGGTGGTTGTCTTTGATTCCCTTGTCCTCCCATTGAAAAATTGGGTGGTTCCTCCAACCTGCATTGTAAGTATTACTATAAGGGTTATTTTGAGGTCTAGAATTGTTACCCATATAGCTAGCTTGCTCGTTTTGCATGATATGTCCATAGGAGGAGTAATCGAGTTTGTTCATGTTTTCTTGGTTTGAATTGCATTGCATCACCTGGTGTACCTATGTAGAACCAACAAAGTAATCAATCTTTTTATTAAGAAGTTCCACCTGATTAGAAAGCATGGTGACTGCATCAATATTAAAAACTTCGGTGGCTTTCTATGGCTTCGTTCTCATGACTTGCCACTGATAGTTATTCAGTGACATCTCCTCTATGAACTCATAAGCTGCTTCTGGTGTTTTTTTTGTTGATTGTTCCAATAGCGGCTGCATTGATCATTTGCCTTGTTGAGGGATTCAAACCGTTGTGGAAGGTTTGAACTTGTAGCCATATTGGTAATCCGTGGTAAGGGCATCTTCTCAATAGATCTTTGTATCTCTCCCATGTATCATACAGTGTCTCTAAATCCATCTGCACAAAAGAAGAAATATCATTCCTTAACTTAGCTATTTTAGCCGGCAGAAAATATTTAAGTAAAAACTAATCAGTCATTTGTTCCCATGTAGTGGTAGACCCTCATGGAAGAGAGTTCAACCATTGTTTGGCCTTATTTCTCAAGGAAAATGGGAATAGCTGAAGACGAATGGCATCACCAGAAATGCCATTTATTTTGAAGGTATCGCATAATTCCAAGAAGGTGGCTAGATGCGAATTAGGATCCTCATCCTGCAAACCATCAAACTGAACAAACTACTGTATCATTTCAATAGTGTTAGGCTTTAATTCAAAATTATTTACAGCAATAGTAGGCCTAACAATACTCGATTCAGTACCAGCTACATTAGGTTTAGCATAATCATACATAGTACGCGGAGTAGGATTTTGTTCAATAGGATTTGCGGCTACTACAGGAGGTAGCTGATTATCTTAATTGGCTTCCATCTTTTCAGTAGGTTTTGGCTCTTCTTCTTGTCTTTGTTCTGGGTACTGTAAACTTCTTGTTATCTCTTTGCAAGTTCTATGAACTGTAGCTTCTAAATTGTTATCAAATAGTAAAGGTCCCCCTGGGTTCCTTCTAGTCATAAACTAGAGATACCTGGAAGGAAAAATAAAATTTAAGTAAATAAAAACTATAAATAAAAATAGTAATGGCTAAAATAATGGAAATCGAGTGTTCCTATTATATTAGTTCCCCAGCAACGGTGCCAAAAACTTGATCGTGATTTGATGAAGTAATAAAATTGATCGTACCTGAAACTAACTATTATCAAGATAAATGGCAAGTGCACCTATTGAGTAATAGTATAGTTAGTGGCAAGACAGGAATATCGAATCCAAGGAACTATGAGTACTAGTAATGACTTTCTTCCTATTATCTAGCCTAAAAATAGAGGGGGATTTGTTTCTAAACTAACTAATCTAATCTAAACTAAAAAGGTGACAAAGAGTAAATTTTGGAAATTTCTTTTGGGAAAACTGAATGATTGAGGCAATACCTAAGGAGGAATCCACCTAGACTTCACTTGTTATCTAACTCTGAACCAGATGATTTCTTCATTTGACTTGATTTGTAGAGATCCCTAAATTATGTTAATACCTCCGTCGAGGATAAGAACAACTAATCCTAGGTTGATTAATTGAAATCTCTTTCTAATTAAAACCCTTGCATTAACTCGATCTATGGCTCCCCATATTAGATTTGACTCTAATCTGGCAAATTTTCGTCATCCTATGTCTAGGATTACGATCAACTCCACTTAATTGTGTTGGATCTACTCTTATGCAGGGACTTTTGCTTCTCTACATAAGCACATTCAACTTAAATCAATATCCTAGAAATATCAATTTAAGAGTTAAAAACACAATTAAGAACAAGTCAAATATTTATCACACAGCTCAGATAACAATAACAAGATCTATCTTAGGTTACATCCCCCTCAGGTATTTGGGGGTTTAGTTCATAATTGTAAAAGAAAACATCTCACAAATAAGAAAATAGCAAAGCATAAGAAAACCCAAAACTCCTGAAAGGATTGAAGGGAAATCTTCTGTCTTGATGTAGCTCCTGACTTTTGAGATGGATCAATCAGCTCCCCTTCAAGTAATTCCCTACTTTTAGCTCTCCGTCTTAGCCGGAAGAGTGGGAAAATTAAAATGTCTTTTTTGGTGGCCTCTTAGGGTCTTTATATAGAGTTTAAAATTCCTTTCTTAGCCCCTAAGGATCCTTTTCCGAGTGAAATTGAACTTCATCACGACAGGGACTCGCCCGTGTGCCACGCCCGTGTGCCACGCCCGTGTGAATCGGGGCCCAGGCCGTGTTTGAGCCTGTTAATGTGGTACGGCCGTGTGACACGCCCGTGTGGGGAATCTCCAGGCCGTGTTGTTTTCATACTTTGACCCATTTTCTCCGTTTTCGGCCCGTTTCTCGTTCTTTTCACTTCCTTATGCTCACCTGAGTATAAAACATGAAATTAAGGGTTTAGGAGCATCAAATTCCACAAATCAATGAATAATTCATCCAAAAATAGGCTAAGCATGGGGTAAAAATATGTATAAATTATGGTTTATCAGCCTATCACATGCCTGTGTACCTGGTCGTGTGACATTGACAACCACCATTTCTAACAACCAAAACTTGCAAAAACTGAGGTTTTGAATACACACTGTAACACCCCAAACCCAGCCTAGACGTTATGGCCATGCCCAGAAGTGTCACAAGGTAAAGGTTTTTAAAAATGGAGTCGACTTAATAAACCATTCACATATCATGATTAGCAAACATTTATAAATTATTGAAAACATTAATTAATTAGTTAATTTTCCAAAACTCTTATTTACAGTGGAAGTTTTATTCGATTAGATTCGAAATCACAAATGCGTTTTTAGGAAAAGCATTATTGCATAAAAACCGTCGTCTTTAATAAAACATTTTAGCTCATTAAATAAATAATTAAATGTTTCAAAAATAACCAGTTAAAAACAAAACAGTCCAGAGAGTCCTCAAAATTTACAACTGTCAAAAGGAATCCCAAAATAAAGATAAACCATAAAGGAATTTAAAATAGTTTAACAGAAGAGTGGTCACCACTAAGTCTCTACTGCACCAATCCGCCTAAGATTGAGGATTACTTGAAAAAAAAAAAACAAAAAAGATGTGAGTTCATGAAATCTCATTGTGTAACCCATCAGAATTAAGCATGCCAACAAACAAACATCATACACGTAACCAGAAATAGATACAATAGTAGAATTAGATACAGATGCAGATATGTAAAATCTTACCCCCATCCTCTACATACCATCTCCGTACATCCCATAACACCATGTGGGGTTAAAAACATCCACCCATCCCACCACATCACATCGTGTTGTTAAGACACATATCAGATAATATCTATGAAGTTAAACTGCCAGAATAAAGGTGTTTAATGCTAGTCAGAATACTTCCTCCTCGTATACAAGTCCCACCCCAAATCAGATATAGAGCATACGTACAGAATTAACAGGTAGAACATGCTTAACATGCTTACGTAACCGGATAGTAGATATACATGGCATAGACATGCTCAAAACAGTACCTCGATCTAACAGAACATATAGTTTTAGGGTTTAGTAAGCCTTTACGGACCCTATGGTAGGTCCACAATCGATAAGATGACCTGTGCGACCCTATAAAAAATTACAGTACAATAGGCCCACATACTATGTAACCCACATGCCCAGATTGGCCTTGCCCATGTGGTCATACGGCCTGGCCCAACAATCCACACACCTAACTTGGCCGAGCTCGTATGGCGTCGATAGTTTCATTTATTGGCTTTTGCCGAAGCCTCATTTTCTGCGTTTCGAGTACACACCTAGTATCAATTCGATGTAGAAACACTTCTAAGCCTTCCAGAACTACAATTGACATATCAACGCTCAGAATCAAACTTAATACACGATCAATTCGTGACTATGAAACCAACAACAAAACCAATACTTACTCTAACACCCCGAACAATTTGATTATGATAATGCGAAAGGAGAGCCCTATTCTTCACAATTCAATGCTGCCAAAACCCAACAATTAGACTAATGAAAATAAAACATTATCTCTAAAATGGTACTAAATGAAACCGTCTCTTAATTCGAGAAGTAAAACTTACCACAATATGCACCAAGAGCCAAAAGCACCAAAAATTTAATCAAGTGAACAAAAAAAGGGAAACAATAAAGGAGAATTTGGCAGAATAATGTATAATAGAATTGACGTGATTCTTCTTGTGAAAGAGAGAAAATTTGAAACAGAAGAGGAAATAAAAAATAAAAATAAAGAAAATAGAATGAAAAGGTTATAAAGAATCCCTCAATTATCTCCACTAACCCATTAATCAGAATTCCAACTGCACTGAAACAGTTGCACATAACCGAGCAAAATAAATTTGCATGCTTGCGCAGGGATTCGAACACTGAGCCTCCAACACACCAACACCTTTACCACTCAAACTAGCAGTCTCATTCTAATATGGATTAACAGACAATTTAATATAAGCCCATTCTACAAGGGTAAAGCTTAAATCCAAAATTAACAAAATTTGGCAGGGACGAGACTTGAACCCAAGACCTCTCATATACACCCAGAACAATTAACCACTGAAGCAAATACACAATTATGTTAAAATTTTACAGAAGCAAACATAAGAAATTTGGGACGTTACACCTCTACCCCCTATTAGAAATTTCGACCTTGAAATTTACATAATTAGAACAGATGAGGATATTGCTGGCACATCAAGTCCTTATGTTCCCACGTGGCCTCCTCAATACCATGATTCTACCATAGAACCTTCACTAAAGGGATGGATTTCCTCCTTAGTACCTTAACATCTCGATCTAGTATCTGAACCGGATCCTCCTCAAAGGTCAAATTTGGTCTAATCTCGATCTCCTCAACAGAAACAACATGAGATGGATCAGACCAGTTCCACCTCAACATCGAGACGTGAAACACATCGTGAATGCGGTCTAACTCTAGGGTTAGCTCCAATTGATAAGTGACCAGTCACACACTTTTCAGAATCTAATATGGCCCAATAAACCTATGGCTTAGCTTGCCCTTACGACCGAATCTCAGAACGTTCTTCCACGGAGAAGCTTTAAGAAAGACGAAGTCTCCCATAGAATACTCAATGTCATGCCTCTTCAGATAGACATAAGATTTCTGTTTATTAGAAGTCGCCTTCAGATGCTCCAATACTCATCGCTCACCCAACTTAGTCTAGCATAATAGAGTGCGACACTTACCATAATACAGAGCCTCGTAAGGTTCCATTTGAATGCTAGACTGGAAGTTGTTATTATAGGTAAACTTATCTAATGGCAGATGATCCTCCTAATTACCTCAAAAATTAATCACACAACTCTGAAGAGTATCCTTCAGTATCTGACTCACCTCTCAGATGACCATCGATCTGAGGATGGAATGTAGTTCTGAAGTCCAATCTTGAACCCAGAGCCTTATACAATTTTTTCCAAAACCAAGATGTGAAGCGAGGATCCCTATCAAATATGATCGACATAGGTACCCTGTGCAATCTCATAATCTCTGAAATGTAGAGCTTCGCTAGCTTCTGTAGAGAATAGTCCGTCTGAACTAGAACGAATTAAGTAGACTTGGTCAATTGATCCATAATGACCCAAATAGAATCCTTCTTAGTGGGTGTCAAGGGCAACCCACTAACGAAGTCCATCATCACACGCTCTCATTTCCATAGGGGAATCTTAATGGGTTGTAGCAAACCCAAAGGCAACTGGTGCTCAGACTTAACTTGCTGGCATGTGAGACAATGAGCAACGAAATCAGTAACCTCACGCTTCAAACCCGACCACCGGTACAGTTCACGAAGATAGCGATACATCTTATTACCACCGAGATACATAACATAAGGGCTACTATGAGCCTCCCTCAGAATCGGTTGCCTCAGGTCTGAATCATTCGGCACAAAAATCTGACCTCAAAAACATAGGACACCATCATTATTCAACCCAAAATTAGAAGTAGTACCATTCTCAATCTAACGAAACTGCAAACCCAGAGACTCATCATCTAACTGCTTAACTCGAATCTATCAATTCAATAGGTGCACTTGCCTTTAAAATTGTGATATTAGTTAGTTTTTGGTGTGATCAGTTTTTATAAATTTTATTACTTAATATCGCGAGTATCAAGTTTTTTGGGGCTGTTGCTAGGGAACTAAAATATTAAGAAAAGTCGATTTTTATTACTTTAGCCATTACTATATTTATTTATTTTTAGTTTTTATTTACTTTTATTTTATTATTTTTCTTTTCTTTTATTTTATTCTATTTTAATTTTCTTTGCTTTTTCCTTCTAGGTATTTCTAGTTTATGACTAGAAACAACCCAGCAGGACCATTACTTTTTGACGAAGATTTAGAAGCAACAGTTCGCAGAACTCGTAGAGAGATCAGACGAAGCCTACAGTATCCAGAACAAGATCAAGAACAAAGGCCAGAACCTACAGAAGAGATGGAAGCAAATCAAAACATTCCACCACCTCCCGCAATAGTCGCGCCACCTGCAAATCAAGAAGAAGCTCCTAGCACTATGTATCATTATGCTAAACCTAGTTTGGCTGGTACCCAAACTAGAATTCTTAGACCTATTATTGCTGCTAATAATTTTGAATTAAAGCCTAACACTATCCAGATGATACAGCAATTGGTGCAGTTTGATGGTTTACAGGATGAAGATCCAAAATCACACATAGCCAATTTTTTGGAACTTTGTGATACCTTTAAAATTAATGGCGTTTCTGATGATGCCATTCGTCTAAGGCTATTTCCATTCTCTTTGAGAAACAAAGCCAAATAGTGGTTAAATTCTTTACCACGAGGCTCAATCACCACATGGGAATAGATGACTAAAAAATTTTTATTTAAATATTTTCCTCCAGCTAAAACAGTTAAATTACGAAATGATATCTCTTCTTTTGTGCAGATGGATTTAGAAACACTCTACGGGAAAGATACAAAGATCTTTTGAGAAGATGCCCTCATCATGGGTTACCTTTGTGGCTACAAGTTCAAACCTTTCACAATGGTTTGAACCCTTCAACAAGGCAAATAATTGATGCAGCCACAAGAGGAAAGATCAACAATAGAACACCCAAAGCAGCTTATAAATTTATTGAAGAGATGTCACTGAATAACTATCAGTGGCAACTCATGAGGACAAAGCTGACAAAAGTTGCAGGAGTTTATAATATTGATGCTGTCACTATGCTTACTAACCAAGTAGAACTTTTAAATAAAAAGTTTGATCATTTTGTTGGTTCTATGCAAGCACAGCCAATGATGCAGTGTGACACAACTGCTGTAAATATGTTCAATCCAGACTACTTATCCTCTAGACACAGCATGGAAATTGAGCAAGCCAACTATATGGGTAACAATTCTAGACCTCAAAATAACCCTTATAGTAATACTTACAATATAGGTTGGAGAAATCACCCTAATTTTTCATAGGGAGGACAAGGAAATCAATGACAACAGCCTCCTCCGGGATTCCAGCAGCCACTACCACAACAAGAGAAAAAGTTGAAACTTGAAGAGATGTTCACCAAATTTATGGCCGCATTAGAAACCTGTTTCTAAAATACAGAAACGGTACTAAAGAACCAGCAAGCATCAATTCAAGGGCTTAAGAATCAAATCGGTTAGCTTGCAAAATTAATTTCAGAAAGACCCCAAGGTGGACTACCAAGTAATACTGAGCCAAATCCCAGAGAACATGTCAAAGCAATTACTCTAAGAGATGGGAAAGTACTAGCTGAACTAGAAAAGAAATCTACTCTAGAATCTTCAAGAGACAAGGCAGAGGAATCCAAGGAAAACACTCTACGAACACTCAAGGAATACAAACTGCCCATTCCATATCCGGCAAAGTTGAAGAAAGACCGTACAGATGCTCAATTCGGTAAATTTCTTGAACTCTTTAAACAATTACACATTAACTTACCTTTTATTGAAGCAATTTCGCAGATGCCGAAGTACGCGAAGTTCCTTAAAGAACTTCTGACAAATAAAAGGAAGTTGGAAGAATTAGCCCCAATGGAACTCAATGAAGAATGCTCAGCTATTCTCCAAAATAAACTGTTGGTAAAACTGAAAGATCCAGGAAGTTTTACTATTCCTTGTTTAATTGGTAGTTTACTTATTGATAAAGCCTTAGCTGATTTAGGTGCTAGCATTAATCTCATGCCTTACAAAATTTTCAAGCAACTAGGTCTAGGGGAACCAAATCCCACTAGGATGAGTATTCAACTAGCTGATAGATCTGTTAAATATCCTAGGGGAATCATAGAAGATGTGCTAGTAAAGGTAGATAAATTTATATTCCCTGTTGATTTTGTTGTGCTTGATATGGATGAGGATATTGAGGTACCTTTAATTTTGCGACGTCTATTCTTAGCCACTACTAGAGCTGTTATTTATGTAGGGGATGGTAAATTAGTACTTAGAGTTGGTGAGGAAGAAGTCGTTTTTAAAATCTATGATGCTATGAAATTTTCAAAAGAATAAGATGATTCCTGTTATTTTGTTGATATTATTGATTACTTTGTTCAAGATAAGTTTCAAGAACTTTCTATCGCAGACATGTTGGAACTGTGTCTTGCTCAAGGTGGGGGAGAAGATGAAGTCACCACTGAAATTGAGGAACTAAGAAAAGAGTTAGATTCTAATGAAATCATCACAAGACACATAAGTTATGAAAGTATAAAGATGAATAATGAACTGAGACAGAAACCTTCCATTGATGAACCCCCTAAGTTAGAATTAAAGCAACTGCCAGATCATCTAGAATATGCCTTTTTAGGGGAAGATTCAACTTTACTAGTCATTACCGCATCAGATTTGAGCATTGCAGAAAAAGAGGAACTACTCCATGTGTTAAGGGAACACAAACATGCTATAGCTTGAAAAATTTCAAATATTAAGGGAATTAATCCGTCCTTCTGCACCCACAAAATTTTAATGGAAGATGAATTTAAACCATCGGTACAAGCTCAGAGACGATTGAATCCCAACATGAAGGAAGTCGTAAAAGCTGAGGTAATTAAACTTCTAGATGCAGGCAATATTTATCCTATTTCTGACAGTTCTTGGGTAAGTCCTATGCAGGTTGTTCCTAAAAAGGGAGGCATGACTGTGGTGTCTAATGACAAAAAAGAGTCAATACCTACAAGAACAGTCACCGGATGGAGAGTTTGCATTGATTATAGGAAGCTGAATGACGCCACTCGAAAAGATCATTTTCCCTTACCTTTTATTGATCAGATGTTGGAAAGAATATCAGGTCACATGTATCATTGTTTCCTAGATAGCCTCTCTTGTAACACCCCAAACCCGGCCCAGACGTTATGGCCAGATCTAATGTGTCACATTGGAACATTTCCGAAAACACATGATCCACTCCTAAAACCCTTGGCTAAAAGAAATTATTATTTCAATAGTTTTAAAAGACTAAAGTGAATGGAAGCTGTGCATCAGGTAGGTATCCGAAACAGAGGAGGTGAGCCATGAAGGCTGCTTACTCTCCTCATGGATCGCTCTATTTAAAGCCAACTTCTCGCCTACTCCCATGCTAGCTTCCTGATGTGGGATCCTCCATCAATCTTCAAAAACTAAAGTATTAGCAAAATAATCAACCTTTGCAAGCAAAGGGATTCAAACCATAGACCTCTCGATGAGTCATGCCAAGACACCACCACTTGGACACAAGCTCCTTTGTGTCATAAGTTCAGCGTATTTATCTTTAAAGGCCGCTCACTCGCTTCCAGATTTATTTAAAAGAAAAACCCAAATATTGCAAGAGCCAAGACTTGAACCTTGGACCCTCTTGCTTCCTTGTCCCTTAAGTGGCGCTACTTTGCCACTACACCACACTCCTTTTTGTGACCAATCTTAGCCCAATTTATATATAACCCCTTATTGCCCAGATTTCTTTAAGAGGCAAAATCTAATAATTTTTTTCCTAGAGTTTTGGGTTGAACCAAGATTTTTCCTACACTATAATCACTTCTAAATTTATTTAGAAACTAAATTTAAACACCAAAATAATATCATATATATTTTTAAATAAATATAATAATGATAATAATAACAATAATAACTTTATAAATATGTTTTTTTTTCCTTATCTAATAAATAAAAATTTCAAATATAGTAATAATTTTATCTCATAATAATTATAAGTAAAATTTCCAATAATTTAATTTAAACATTAAATTAACAACATTAATTTTATAAATATATATGCATCTAATAATGATAATAATAATATAATTTCATAAAAATTTAAAATATCATTAATAATAGATTAAAAAAAATCAGTTATAATAAATACAGTAAAAATTTACTAATAACAATTTAATTCAAAATTCTTTTTTTTTCTTTAAACAATAATATTTAAAAGTTCTCCATTTATTCAGGTTTTCACTTATTCGAACCCAAGCTCAAATCCTAATTCTTCTAGGCCCAAATTCAGGGTCTTACATCTCTGGTTACTTCCAAATCCCGATAGCTCTAGAAGATTAGGAGAAAATGACATTCACATGCCCATACGGTACGTTTGCTTATGATAAAATGCCTTTTGGTTTATGTAACGCTCCTGCTACTTTTCAGCGATGCATGCTAGCTATCTTCAATGAATTCGTGGAAGACATCATGGAGGTATTTATGGATGATTTTTCAATTTTCGGTAATTCTTTCCAACTTTGTCTTAACAATCTAAAACGTGTTTTGATAAGATATGAAGAGACAAATTTAGTGCTAAACTAGGAAAAATGCCACTTTATGGTTCAAGAGGGTATTTTTTAAGACATAAAATTTCTAGTAAAGGGATAGAGGTAGATAAAGCAAAAATTGAAACCATTGAAAAATTACCTCCCCCTAATTCAGTAAAGGCTATAAGAAGCTTTTTAGGACACGCCGGTTTTTATCGCAGATTTATTAAAGATTTTTCTAAAATAGCTAAGCCTTTAACAAAGTTGCTAGAAAAAGACGTGCTTTTCAACTTTGACCAAGAATGTTTAGACTCTTTTAACGCTCTTAAGGAAAAGTTAGTCAATGCCCCGATTATGATTTCACCTGATTGGAATCTACCTTTTGAACTACTGTGTGATGCAAGTGATTTTGCAGTAGGTGCAGTTTTGGGACAACGAAGAGACAAGCACTTTCAACCGATTTATTATGCTAGCAGAACTTTGACAGCCGCTCAAGCAAATTATAGTACCACAGAAAAAGAATTGCTAGCTGTTATTTTCGCATTTGATAAATTCTGATCTTATTTGATTTTGTCAAAAGTCATTGTTTATACTGACCATTCTGCTCCTCGTTACCTTTTAACTGAAACTGATGCAAAACCTCGATCAATAAGATGGATTCTATTGTTACAGGAGTTCGATTTAGAAATAAAGGACAAGAAGGGAGCTGAAAACTTGGTAGCAGATCACCTTTCCAGATTAGAAAACACGCAACCCAAGTACTTCAACAAAATAAATGATTTGTTTCCTGAAGAACAACTCCTATCCTTAGCAGATGCAACAGTCCCTTGGTTTGCTGATTTTGCAAATTATTTAGCAGCTAACATAACCCCAAAAGGGCTGACCCATCAGCAAAAGAAGTGATTCTTCGCTGATGTGAAAAGCTACTTTTGGGAGGATCCTTTTCTTTTTCGAATTTTTGAGATCAAGTTATTCGAAGATGCGTTACTAAAATAGAAGCATACCAAATTTTAAATCACTGCCATTCAGGACCCATAGGAGGACATCACAGTGGAGCTAGAACCGCTCGTAAGTGAATCAGGCTTTTACTGGCCTACACTTTTTAAGGGTGCCAACAGGTATGTGACCTCTTGTGATAAATGTCAGCGAACAGGTAATATTTCTCAACATAATGAAATGGCTCAGAACTATATACTTTCATGCGAAATATTTGATGTATAAGGTATTGATTTCATGGGTCCATTCCCTACTTCATTTGGAATAAGTACATCCTAGTAGCGGTAGATTATATGTCAAAATGGGTGGAAGCCCAAGCCTTACCTACTAATGATGCTAGAATGGTAATACGATTTTGAAGAAACTTTTCTCTCGATTTGGAACACCTAAGATAATTATTAGTGATAGGGGCACACATTTTTGCAATGCCCAGTTTGAAAAAGTCTTAAAAAGGTATGGAGTACACCATAGAACAGCTACCCCTTATCACTCACAAACCAGTGGCCAAGTCGAAGTGACAAATAGGGAACTAAAACGCATCCTAGAGAAAACAATAGAAACAAATAGAAAGGATTGGTCAAGAAAAATAGATGATGCTTTTTGGGCTTATAGAACTGCTTTTAAAACACCATCAGGTACATCTCCTTAAAAACTTGTTTACGGAAAAAGTTGTCATCTGCCATTTGAACTTGAACATAAAGCATTTTGGGCTGTCAAATTCTTAAACCTTGATTTCAAGCTTACAGGTGAGAAAAGATTAATACAGTTAAATGAACTAGATGAATGGCATTGTAATGCCTACGAGAGCTCACGACTATATAAGGAAGCCATAAAGTGACGTCATGACAAAAGACTAAAACAACCTAAGCAGTTCAAAACAGGTGATCTTGTCTTACTCTAGAACTCAAGGCTGAAACTATTCCCTGGAAAACTCAAGTCAAGGTGGTCAGGTCCATTCACTGTTCAAACCGTCTTTCTATATGGCACAATTGAGGTAACTCACCCCAACTACGGTACGTTCAAGGTAAACGGACATAGGCTTAAACACTACAGAGGTGAGAATTTTAAAGATTACAGGGAGGAGCTTCAGCTCCACGTAATCCCTTCGTGACATATCCAGGAAGAGTCGAGCTTAGACTCTAAATAAGCGCTTCTCGGAAAGCAACTCGAGAACTAACTTAGTAACTTTTCCTTCTTTAAAATTTTTAGTACTTTTCATGCATCAACTAACCCTTTTAAATGCAGAAATTTAGGACCACACGGCTTGGCACATGGGCGTGCCTCAGGCCGTGTGAACATTTAAAACAGAGACATGGTTGTGTACTTAGACCGTGTACGAATAGAGTGAAAATTTTTCCCAAAACAAGGGCTATCGACAAATACCCACGGCCGTGTAACATGGTCATGGCAACCCTTCAATTTAAACACGGGCTTGCACAAATCCCCATGCCCATGTCCCCAGACCGTGGCCAACACTGTCAATTTAGACACAGCCGTGTGACTAGCTACACGACTGTGTAAAGAACGATACCGATCACAAACGTCCGTGCGAAATATCAACAAGGGCATGTACTTTGAACCAGGCACGCCAAAACCACTGAATTTCTATTCACACGGGCAAACCCTGAGTCACACGGGCATGTTCCATGCCCGTGTGACCCAAAAACTATAAATAGGAAGCCACTATTCATTCTCTTTTTCAATCAAACCCTAAAATCTCCTCTCCACAACCACCATAAATTCCACCGCCAACCTTAAAACCACCACCACGCTCACACACAGCTGACACACGCCTATGCAACCTTACCCCACGACCGTTCGACCTCAACCCACGACCGTGCAACCCTATAGTTGGTTCTAGTTTCTCATTTTTCTTATTTTATTTATTTATATTTCATTTGTATTATCTATTTAGTTAATTTTACTTTATTCTAAATATTAATTCAAGCATGGAATTAGTTACACTAGGATGAATAATCTAGAATGTTAGAGATTATATTAGGATTGCATGCCATTTAAGTGCACAATTGCTTGCCATTTATCTCATACATTTAGTATAAACACATACCCATATTGTTTGTTTTTGCTACCACTTAGAATGGATTATATATACTATTTTGGTTAGTCCCTATTTTATTTTTTAGGCATATTGTCATTTTAATCTACACATTTAATTTTATTATAGTTTGTAATTTAACTTCGATTTTTAGAACTAATAATTCTAACTTTATTTTAGGTAACATGTCATCGCACGATAAGAAAGCTGCTGTCCCCGCCTCGAAGAAACAAAAGGGACCAGGTGGTTCTTCCTTCAGACACACCTCCAAAGTTTTTGCCACCCGTCTATCACATTCTCTCAAACCTCGCAAGAGGAATTATTTTAAATACTATAGGAATGCCCATTAAGCGCTGGCCGATGCATAGATTGGGCAGTACTAGAACATGTAAACCTCACTGCCCATTAAGCGCTGGCCGATGCATAGATTGGGCAGCACTAAAACATGTAAACCTCACTGATTTAGTCCGAGCCCTACTCATGGTGGACCCTTGGAAGCAGTTCTTCCATATTATCGAGCCTACATACATGGAGCTCACCCTCGAGTTCTGTTCCATATTCCACCTCTAGATCGTCATGAACCTATTTGATGATTCTAGAACGATTTAGTTCCGCTTAAGAGGTCGCGTACGCCACCTGAGCATACCAGAGTTTGGCTCAGCACTGGGGCTCTAGACGGAGCAATTCATGGAAGAAGAATACTTCCCCAACCTCTCCCGTCTCATCTATCTCAAGCTAGTAGATTGTTGGAACGAAATTGCCCCAGGGCGTCAGACCTATAACCCAGTGTCAACAAGGCGACCGCCATCGTCCCACCTTTAAGGTACATTCATGCCCTCCTTGCTCACACTTTGACAGGTAGAGAGAGCACAGGCGTCGCCAACACTCACGACATCTACTTCCTATGGTGCATGGCCAACAGACACGTCATCAACTTGGCATATTTTTTCGCGCACGACATGCAGCATCAGACAGAGAGGCACCGCAGAGGCGTCATATCCATGGCACCAGACATTACACGCTTGGCCCGTTACTTCGGGCTCTTCAACACCGCGGCCTAGACATCCTCGTACACACTCATCGGCTAGATATCTCCACAGGGAATCCAGAGCTTGCTTTACATGAGGATGATCAAGCGTAGGCCAAGAGGTAGCCACTTTCAGTTCCGCCTCATCCAGGAAGGTGAGGACCCAGAGGACATTACTGATGATGTCCCACCACCACCACCGGAGAAGGATACACCTACCGAGCCACTACCCCCTCGCCGCCCATCTCATACAGTAGCCACTTAAGCTGACATATCTGAGCGCCTAGACCAATTCGAGCAGCAATGCTTCCAGCGCTTCGATCACATCGACGCCACACTACAACAGATATGCCAGCACCTCCACATCACTTCACCACCGCCACCGCGTGATCCATCTAAGGATTAGAAACTTCTATTCCTCTTAACTTCATTTTTATCTTAATTTTTATTTTAACACTAATCTCTATTTTGATCTTCTTACTTCTTCTCCTTTATTTTCCTTTTTACATTTCTTTTTATTTTTAGTTAATTTTTTCTTTTTCTTTTTCATTATTTGAATATTAGTATTTTTAGTATTTTGTTTTGTTTTATTTCTTTTTCATAACGACCAACCCCTAACGAGTAATTTTTATTGATCCAAATTCCCCACGACTAATAAATCCTTTCACAGTTTCAAAGGAGATTTACAACTCAAATCTCTACGAAAATGGGAACACCCTGCTACAACTACCAGCTCTCCCAAGTCCAATGTCCATTTCTCAAATTCATCCAAAATTTAGGCGGTTTCATGCCTTTCCCTATCTTATGATCTTGTGCTTCTATTGATACAAATGTTATATTTGTACATTGAGGGCAATTTACATCTTAAGTGTGGGGGGAAATACATCTTAAGTGTAGGGGGAAACTTACTTTAAATCTTTATATTATTTGTGAAATCCCTGAAATTTTCTTTAATTTTATGCATTGTTCTCAAATCTGCATTATCTTCAGTTTCCTAATAGGAATTAATTCTGATTGATTTATGATTTTTATTGATAAGAGAGAATTAAGACGTAGGTGCTTGTACTTTGATTATTCAAACTTTAAAACACTAGGGAATCAAGCATGATAAGTTGAAATTTTTGAGAATCTCAATTTTTGCATAAGTTAATTTTCTGAATTTTAAGTATTATATTGAGATTTGAAACTCGCAGGATTGACATCAAAAGCCATAATTCTAGTGAGATTTTAAGCCTTTTGAGTATACATTCTTTCGTGCTCACTTTTATTATTGCTTTGAATGAGTCAATAATGATTTCTTATTCTAGAACTTGCTTCGATTATACATGTCGAGACCACATCATTGATTTGATACACTGAAATGATAAAGGCACATAAGATTTAACCTACTTACTCCACAAAAAGCCTACCTCCATGATTTAACCCCTAGTGAACTCCATTGAGCCTAACAACCTTTTCTTTGACTTACCTCTAATATTAACCAATAACCCATTTTTTGTTGAATTTCATTCAATTATTTTGACCCCTATTTTTGTTGAGATTTGAGTTGAAATTTTCATCTAGCTTTATTCTCTTTTCTAGATTGTAAAGTTTTATTCAATGTATTGTATCAATCTTGTTCATAAAAAAACATATGTATTAATTTAGTTTTAATCTATAATAGTTCAAATAGTTTTTGCATATTTCTATTTTAAGGCTACCATAGCAGAAATGATATTATCATAAGAATTAGCTCGAGAAATATGTTCCAGTGATAGAGATTTTTCTAGCTAGATAATTTTTCCATTCAATCTCGATTCTAACCCTCTTTTGCAGCCTGTGACAAATCCCTTAACCAAGCCCCATTACAACCATTGAAAGACTATTTGATCGATGTATCATATCAATCTACAGTGGTGGAGATCTAATTTTGTTGCAAGCCTATGGTAATAACTTTTCAGGTTGACTAGAGAGTGCTTAATTTTTTAACCCTAAACACTTCGAGTGGATAGAGTGAAACCTTAGTGAGGATGTCAACTTCTGTTAATTAAGATGGGGAGATAACTACTACAGAGAAAGGAGAAAAACTTATGTTTCAATGATAAAATTCTCAACTTAAAGTGATTAAGTCTTTAATATTCTTTTGATTGAATTTTCATTGTATGATTACCTATGAATTAGTTTGAAACATTATTGATAAAGATTGTAAGTTGAGAGGAATGATTCTTAATTAGGGATTGAGATTTTGCTTGAGGACAAGCAAAGGCTTAAGTGTGGGGGTATTTGATAAACAATAAATTATACATATTTTTACCTCATGTTTAGCCTATATTTTGGATGAATTATTAACAATTTTGTGAGAATTGGTGCTCTTAATCTTTCTTTTCCATATCTTATACTTAGGAGAGCATAGGGAAGAGAAAAGAACAAAAAATGGACCAAAAACGAGGAAAATGGGCCAAAATGTAAAAACGACACGGCCCAATGAGTCACCACACGGCCCAATAACGTATGTGAAACCAAGAGTGACCATTTTGAATTTTTAGTTAATATTGTCAAAACTATGTCAAGGGAGTAAATATGGTTTAGTGGATTAGTGTTATGCGGTGGTATTTGGGTTGAATTTAAACTCTAAGGGAATCTGTTTAAAGCGTAATCAGATTTAGTGGGTTGAGTGGTTAATTACTTTTTATTTTCCTAAATCTCTCTACAAACTGCCATCACTTTCCCACTCATTCTCTCTATTGTTTCATTGTTTTTTTGTTTCCAATCTCCATACTCTTGGATTTTCACCAATTTTGCGCCAATAATTCTTTGTTAATCCTTTTGTTGATAATAACCTTTTTTCTATCTTTTTTTTACCTTTTGGTATCAATTTAACCTTTGCGAAAGTTAGTGTCATTAGTGGTTTTTGAGCAATCTTGATAGTTGGTGGCAAGGAATATGTGAAAAGATTCGTACTTTGTTGAGTTTCACAATTGAGGGGTTAATTTGTTTCCTTCTTTGTGTAACGCAATATTGAGTACTTTGAAATCTTTGGTTTAGGTGACGTTTTTGTAACTAATAGTCTTCCGACGAATAGAGAGATTTATAGTACTACTACTACTATTTTGGGTAAGTAGTCAGATGCCGAAAGGTTGATTGCTGGTTTGATAAGGTTTATTGGTACCGGTTTTGGCTATTTAACAATTTAGTTTTGGGTTTTATTGCTAATTTGAGTGTGTTGAATATGGATTTTAGGTTTTGGAATTCTTATCGTGGTGCTTGCTTTAGAAAACAGTAAGGTGTATATGGAAAAACTCAGAAAATAACAAACTGTTAAAAGTCAAAAATTAGATTGTTGACGCCATACAGCCGTGTGTCACACACGGCCTAGGCTAATTAGGCTGTGTGGGCCACACGAGCATGTGTGAGGCAGTGTGTATCATAGGATCGAGGCTAATTGGGCCGTGTAGACCTATTTTTTAAAAAATTTCCATTTAGGCCCGTTTTGATTTGTGAATCATGGTTAGCCACTTTGTAGGGTTCGTACTGTGTAAAATTGACTTTGAAAATGTAATATCTAATAATTTGATATTGTAGGTGATATGAATAACGTATGTGAAATTCGTGTGCATGAACTATTTTCTTATAAAATTGGTAGCAGGATCTATATTGTTATGTTTGTATATGAGTGAAGGAAACTCAGAAACCAAAGGAAGAAAGCTAAGGTATTAATTCTAAAATTGATTGATCTGTATTGCTTACTTTAATTTGAACAATGAAGGTCTATAAATACACATAGAAGTAAGCCTATCCTCTGTTAACAACCTCTAACGACTTACCAGCTCTGTTAACTGCCCAACCTCTTGAATAATCACATGCGTAATTATTTAATCACATGTTTATTTACATATCATAACATTCACCTGGCTTCCTTAACTGAAACGACCCGAAGAAGATGACAAAAACAAGTAAACAAGGACACAGTCAGTGGTTTAGTAAGAATATCCGCTACTTGATCACAAGCCGGAACTTCACCAACGACTAAATCTCCACTAGCCATCTTCTTACGAACAAAAAACAAATCAAGTTCAACATGTTTGAACTTGGAATGAAGAACTGGGTTCGCTGCAACAGCAGCAGTACTGGTATTATCACACCATACCGTCAGACAATCAATCGAATTGCATCTCAACTCAGACAGAAGAGAAACAAGCCAGCAGCATCACTAGTGACTGCTGCTAAACTCTGATACTCTGCTTCGGCTGTAGAGAGAGAAACGACTTGCTGTTTTTAAGAACACTAGGAGATCGGAGTAGAACCAAAATAGACACAATACCCTATAGTGGACCTACGATCATCAACATCAAGCCCCTAATTGGCATCGGAATAACCAACCAAGGACAATCTATCAGACCGTCAAAAAACTAATCCATGAGTTATAGTACCTTGTAAATACCGCAAAATAAGTTTTAAGGCTACCATGTGGAGATTAGTGGGAGCATGCATGAACTGATACACGTGAGTCGTTCACCTTCATCCTTAGACAGCATAGAAGAACTTATCCTCGGCGTATGAACACTTTTGGCATTAGACATAGAACTCTGGTGAAGAAGCTTACGAATGTATTTGTGCTGACATAAGTGAAGACTACCAAAGGATGATCTACTTACTTCAATTCCCAAGAAATAGTGAAGCTCACCCATATCCTTCAACGTAAACTTATTGTGTAACTGCTGGACAAAACTATTTATTTCGTCAGTCGAACTACCAGTGATGGCAATATCATCAACATACACAAGAACATAGATAGTACAGTCAGACGAAAATCGGATAAACAGTGAAGCATCAGATTTAGACATAACAAAACCAAGAGAACTAAGAAACTGTCGTAACTTATCAAACTAAACACGAGGTGCTTGCCATAACCTGTACAGAGCTTTAGTTAGTCGACATACTAGACTCTCACCATTAGGGCCAAACTGAGCATAATCAAGAGGTTGCTGCATAAAAACTTCATCAGTGAGATCTCCATTTAAAAATGCATTATTTATGTCAACTTGCCTAAGATGCCATCCTTTGGTCACAAAAATAGACATAATAACACGAATGGTGGCTGGTTTGACAATCGGACTGAAAGTTTCATTGAAGTCACAGCCAGGCACCTAAGAACAACCTTTGGCTACCAACCGTACCTTTCGTCTGTCAATCGTCCCATCAAGATTCTTTTTTACCTTAAACAAATATTTTCAGCCAATTGCTTTACGACCAGGCGGAAGAGAAGCTAACTCCCATATAGAGTTGGCAATTAGAGCATTATATTCAGCTTGAACAGCACGATGCCAGTCTGGATGAGCAAGTGCCTCATCAATCGAGCTTGGCTCAAAATCAACCTTATCAACTGCCAACACTCTAGGTTTAAACATCCCAGCCTTAGATCTAGTAATCATAGCATGAGTGTTAGTAGTAGGAATAGATGCAACACCGACTGATTCGGTAGGAACTTCAGCAGACGGACGATCCCGCTCACTAGCTCCTGACCCATCCATGGAACCATCAGAACCAGCCCGTGAAGAATTAGCCACAGTAACCGGATCAGGCTGAGGTGCTTGAGTTGTAGGACTGGATGAGGACACTCCAAGAGCAAAGTCAGACACTTGACCATGCTCTCTAGCAATAGAAGCTCGAACAATAGGAACAAACGTAGTAGTATTCTTTATAGGTACAGTATCACCAATGGCAGCAGACATAGGAAATAAGAATCAAGATTCATCAAACACCACATGTCGAGAGACAATGATTTTACCATCCGGAGTTAAACAATAATAACCTTTGTGTTGGGAACTATAACCCAAAAATGTAGACGGTTGGGATAAAAAACTAAGCTTATTTTTAATAAATAGATGAAGATATAGAAAGCAACAACAGCCAAACACTCTAAGATGATCATATGTTGGTTCATGTCCAAACAGAACTTGATACGGGGACTTACCATTCAGAACCGGAATAAGTAACCGATTGATAAGATGAACTACACTACGAAAAGCATATCCCCAGTAATCCATGGGTACGTTTGCCTGAGCTAAGAGAGTAAGGCCGGTTTCCACAACATGTCGATGCTTACGCTCTGCAACTCCATTCTGTTCAGAGGTATGCGGACAGAAAACATGATAAATAATCCCTTGGCTGGCTAAAACGGAAGCAAACGCTTGAAACTCACCACCCCAGTCACTTTGAAACTTCTTAATATTTTCCCAAACTGAGTAAAAACCATTTTCTGAAATAGTCAAAAACACTCCACACCTTGAGATTTGAGTTTAATCAAATAAATCCAAGTGAGCCGGCTACACATATCTATAAACGAAATGTAATAGAAATCACCTTCACATGACACAGATGCTGTCCCCATAAATCAGAAACTATGAGTTCAAACAATTCACCATATTCAGTACTTGAACGAAAAAAGGGCAACTTACACGATTTTCCTTTTTGGCACGCTATACAAATATTATTAAGCTGATTTTTATTGCATCAAATTTGGTATTTATCAAGAACAGTTTTTACAATACTAGGAGAGGGGTGACCAAGTCTTTTAAGCCATAGTGCAAAAATATCATCACTCTTAGAACAACTGTTAACTACAGTATTATGAACCAAATGAAAGAAATCACCCAAACATATATCAAAGTGGTAAAGCCCATCACGAACTCTGCCCCGCATTAATATCTCTTGCGTCTGGATGTCCTTAATCACACAATAGGACGGATGAAACTCAAAGAAAACATTATTATCATGAGCAAACTTAGACACAGATAGCAAATTATTCCTGATACTTGGTACACACAAGACATTCGACAAATGTAATAATTTCTTTTCTGTAGATATAGCTGCAATCCCAATTGATGAAATTTTAGCAAATACACCGTTACCCATAAGAAGCAAAGAGTTACTTGTATAGGTGTTAGATCCTTGTAAGTCCGACGCATTTCGACATACATGATGTGTGGCTCCTGAATCCGGACACCATACTGTCTCTCCAAACGGAATGAAAGAATCACTGTTGTTGAAATTTGAATCAAATGCCGTAGCAGGAGAATAATCAGACGCATGCAACTCAAGAAGCCTAGGAGGAATCCCAACAAATCAAGACGAGTCATAAGATGATGAGTCAATATTGAACACACGCGCATGGTGTTTAGTTTGCCACTGAGTCTCAATAGCATTATTCTGCAATGATCTATCAAAATTAACATAATTAGCAAAGGGTCTAGGCAAATCAGGACCATCATAAAGAAGAGAGCCAATATTATGGCCTGTATCAGTTGGCCCACGTGGCCCAGAGGCCGGCCCACTAGATGAAGAGCCCAAGTACGTAGCATCAACGTGTGAACAGAGGCATGTCATGGAGCATTAAACTCACGTCCATATAGTCTATAAGAAGGTGGACCTCCAGGCTCATATAAATTGGCCCACGCACCACATTACCAGCATGTGGCCTATGTGGAATTAAATCATCCACCCCCACATTCTACCGATAATAATGACTCCAATTTTGACCGTGAACCCCAAAATTTTGACCACAAGCATTCGGCAGATTCATGTTCTCCCAAGTGCTCCCAAACACTCCAACCGGTGGCCTTCTCTGTTGCACTGCATCCAAAGGTAACTGTTCATCACGATCATCACGGTGGTACTGGTAGTAGTAACGGTGAGCAAGATGGTCGTATCTGTTACAAATCTAACACTGAATCTTAGGACAAAACCTACGACCATGACCGCGAATCAATGATCGACCACCACGAGACGAGCCGTCCCCTACCAGCAAGGAAGGCCCTTCAATAGTATTCGTAGCAACCAGGACTTTTGGAACGGACCACATCAGCCAAGCTTCACATTCAAGAAGCGTATCCACGAGTCAGTGAAATGATAACAGTACCGACGAAAGCGAAGCATAAGACACGACTGCCTCAAAATCAGGGGAAAGTCCTACGAGCAAAACCGCCATCCGTTCAGCCTCCAAGATCTGGACTCCAGACGCTGCAAGCAAAGCGCAGAGACTTTTGATTTTATCTACATATGACCAAATAGAGAGATTACCTTTAGAAAGTAAGTGAAGTTCATGACGCAGTTGCGATTGCTTCACATCCGTAGCCGTTGCAAACAACCTATTGGCCATGAGCCATACATCGCTAGCAGTTTGAACATCCGTGAATGAAGACAAGAAGGATGCGCTTATGGTAGATAGCAACCAAGAAGTGAGTAGATTGTCTTGTTGCTCAAAGATAGATGCGGACAGATTTAAGGCAAGGCTTCCATCGGAAGCTTGAACAAACCTCGTCGGAGGAGTTAGTGTACCATCAATAAATCCAAGCAAACCATAACCACGAAGTATAAAGTGAACCTGTTGTTGCCAGAGAATGAACGAGCCTTCATCAAGCTTTACAATATCATGACGAGGGAATGAGGTAACAACACGATCACCAACGAACACAGATCCGCTTGTCTCAACAGAGTCAGATTCGGTAGACTGCACAGTAGCCATGCCCTAAGACAACCTAGCGACTGATACCATGAAGGAAACTTAGAAAACAAAGGAAGAAAGCTAAGGTATTAATTCTGAAATTGATTGATCTGTATTGCTTACTTTACTTTGAACAATGAAGGTCTATATATACACATAGAAGTAAGCCTATCCTCTGTTAACAACCTCTAACAACTTACCAGCTCTGTTAACTGCCTAACCTCTTGAATAATCACATGTGTAATGTAACACCCCTAACCCGTGTCCGTCACCGAAATAGGACTATGAGGTATTACTTGACCGAACAAAACTTCTAGACGATCAAATATACATACCAAACATAAAATTTAAATATGTAACAAATTTCAAGTAGCGTTCTATTTTATTTTACTCATAACCGAATATACCATCTTACTATTATAATTAATTCAATGCAAACATATCTCAATGATTTACCAAAATAGCTTTTGTCAAATTTCAAAAGTGACTTATTAACACTAACATAACCGAATGTATTAGAACAAAGCCAACTACTATCACATCATAATATACACTTATGATCATTGAGACTTATAACATTTCATCCATCCATACATGAATAAGATAATTCTCTTTCTACCTACTTAACCACTTTACATATTTATCAAAATAACAAGCCACATAATTTCATCAACAACCCATTCATAATTTACAATTAAACAAGCCATATTTGCATGGCTAGCTTATATACGATTTCAAAATATCATTTGATTTCAAAGGGAGTTAAGCCTATACATGCCATCTTTCAAAACATAGTGTTGATAGTGTGGATGACTTTGAGTTTGAATCCCCGAGCCCATAGCTTCCAAACGAAATCTAAAAAATAGAGTAACAATAACACTCGAAGTAAGCTAATTAGCTTAGTAAGTCTTAAGTAATATACAATTAGACTATTCAATGCACATTATTCATATAGACTTTTAGCTCTTATATTTAATTCCCATTCAAAGCTTCACTACAAAAAGTAATACCGTTCATAAAGTCTAACATTAAAGCCCACTTATTGATCATTTACAAAATACTATCATTTGGCCGAATACACAGGGCCACATCATTCATAATTAGGCATATTATTTAATTCTCATTCAAAGTCATGAAACCACAACACTAAAACTTATCTTGCTGTCCTTAATCCAATTTGTAGTGACGAAAAATTTTAGCTCGATCGCTAATTGTGGCGATTTAAAATCTTGAAAACGAATTTTAATTTTATGAAAGCAAAGGAGTCGCCACCGATCTTTTCTTCTTGGTGTGATCGGACACCTAATAAAACATTTATTTTCGAGTAAAGAAGGCCGAGTTTTAGGTCCGCGTTGAAATTCAGAGAAAAATAGGGTTCGGGAGTCGGTTACGCGCGGGGAAGGTATTAGCACCCCCGCGACGCCCAAAATTGGTATCTTTCAAACGTACGTTGTCTTAATTTTCAAAAATACGAGTTCAATTTAAAATTTAGTTGTGATCCGGTCAAAATACGAGCATTTAATATTTTTCTTTGAAAAGGATATCCCGCTTTTAACACGAGCCATTCGTGATTCACCCAACATAGCGATGAAATCACCGGCTTAATGTTAGAATCGGTATATTGCCTTGTTTATTAAAACATGAAAAGATTATGATAAATAGAGTTGACGTAGAAACAATATGAAATAATATGCTACATTAAAAACAAATAATGATAAAGGTGAAAAGTATACGAGATGAATAAAACATATAACAATACATGTGTAATAATAAATGATTATAATAATGCATATGGTATAATAATAATAATAGCAATGCAAAGTATGAAATAATAACAAACATATATAGAGCATATAATGCTAGGTTTAAGAAAAGTATACATAATAATAGTATTACAGAGCATATATATATAGTGTAAAAATATGTACATTGTATAATGTTAAGAATGCACACATAATATAGTTATCAAATATATATGTACTTACATATTAAAAATTTAGTAATATTAATAAGGGTAATACAAAAATATATACAAAATATGTAGAAGTGGATACTGATAATGACGTTAAAAATAAATAAAATAAATAATAATATTGAAAATAATGAATACAATACGTTTATTAAGATTTATATAATATATGAATATTAAGCAAAAAGAATAATACAAATATTAAAAGTAACAAAACATTAGTAAACAATTTAAAAATAATAATGAAAATAATAAACGTAATAGTCGTTAAATATATATAACGCAATACAAAATATATAAATAATAAATGTTAAAACATATACAAAATATTTAGAGAATACAATATTAAAATATGTACATGAATAAAATGATAATAAAAACAATAAGTACAACACCTGTATTAATATATATAAAAAAAATGAAATATACATATAAAAATACAGTATGAAGAGGATACGTAATATATATATGGTAAAATATTAAAAACGCATAAGAGGGTAAAAATAAAATAATATATTACTAATAATACGAACATATAATAATATATACAATATTATAATAAATAACAATAAAATAAAATAAAGTAAAATAATAACAATATTAGCAAAGAGATAACAATTATAATAATAATAATAATAATAATAATAATAATAATAACAGTTAGCATAATAAGGATAAAATAATATAGATAATATATAATAATAATACTAATAATAGAGAATAATAGAAAATAGAATAATAAAGGAATTAGGGCTTAATTGGAAGTAAAATAAAGATCTCGGGCTAAATTTTAAAATAAAAACTAAAAATAGAGACCTATTGGAATACGGGTTAAACCAGGGAGGACCAAAAATGCAATTTTCCCGCCTATATAAAACGATATCGTAGCAAGGAGGATTAAACTGGAACTCGGGACAAATTTCTGGGCCCGATTGCAAAGGGATAGAACTTGATTGAAAATTTAAACAAAAGCGGAAGGGCCGATTATGAAATAAGCCCCTCTGACGTCATAACACGCGGATCTTTAACCGGGGCCAGTCGGAGCAGCTAAAACGACGTCGTTTTCGTTCAACCGGGGGGGTCCAAAACGGTGCGTTTTGACCCCCTATATAAGTAAAAAATTTTTGTTTTTTCTTCATTTGTGCCGTGGGGAAGAAAAGGAAAGGAGAGAGAGGGAGAGAAAAGGGGAGAGAGAAAGGGAGGGGAGAGGTCCGGGGGAGGACCGGTCACCGGCCGATCGCCGGACCGTCGTCGGCGCCGGTGCCGGCCACCGTACACGGTGGCCGGAAGAGGTAAAAAATTGATTTTTTTTCCCTTTTTTTATCTCTTTTTTATTTTTATATTTTGTTATTATTTTTTGTTATTTTTAAAATACATGCGTGAAAATATATAAAGAAAACTGTAGAACGAATCACCTTACTATCGATTCTGCTCTGATGTTTCTTGATTCGGGGGTGTTCCCTTCGCTGTTGATTTTGAGTTTTTGATCTTTTTTATGCTAAAACTTTCTGATTGTATTAGAAAATCCCCCCTACAATGTATTTTTGAATCGGCTTTTATAGCCATCACATTACAAGTTGTTTATCTCCCTTTCTAGCTTTCTGTCTCATCTCTTTAATTGTTTTGCAGGTATGGCTTGAGGCACAAGGGCGGTGGATTTGACCTTGGGGCGGTGCTGCAGCTGCTGTCAGAGGCAGAGGCCAAGTGGGGCGGCTAGGGCTTCTGCTGTTGGGTCTTCGTTGGATATTGGGTCTGTCCGGGTCTGTTTGTAAATAGGTTAAGGGTTTGGGTAGTTTGGTTTAGTGTAACGGGTCTGGTAAGGTTAGTGGGAATATTATAAACGGGTAATTGGTATTCGGGTTAGGGGTTTATTTGGGTACCAATTGGGCTAATTGTAATAGGGGTTTGGGGTTAATTTTAATAAGGCCGAAATTGGCCTATGACAGCTGCCCCTCTTTGCTCATTATCGCGTAGCGGGAATAGAGCAAAGACATAAAGAAAGGCCAATTTTGCCCCCATCTTGCCAAATCTTAACTTCTCTGGTACTCTGGTTCAGGTTGTCCCTTTCCAGTCCATCGCATCATGTAGCTTTGGTTCGATCCGCTGCAACTTCAGATGTGTGACTTGTAGCCTCGATCTATCTCTTCTTCAGGGATATGGAATTCGTTGTGACTTATTCTTCTGTAACTTCAGAGATGAGATCTTGTATCTTCAATCTACTCTGCTAGAACTTCAGGAAGATGAAAGTTGCGACTTCAAACTGCGCCTCTGCGACTTCACTGGGGATGCAAGGTCTACATCTTTGATTAGCTCCCTTGTAACTTCAAAGAGGCACAATTTGTATCTTCAACTGGCTCCATTGCAGCTTTAAAGAGGCAAAAATCTTATGTCCTCAATCAGCTCCGATCTTCATCCTTTATTGAGACGAAGTCGAAAATTGCTTGACCTGCGCATTCTCGTAATATGGGTCAGATTTTTGAAATATAAATTGCAAGTACCTCGGTATGCAAACTGAGGCTCAACTCACTTCTCGCAATATGAATTGAATAAATAGAAATTGAAAAGCAGAAATTAAAGGAGATCAACTCACCTCTCGAAATATGAGTTGAATAAACAGAAATTAAAAAGCAGAAATTAAAAGAGATCAACTCACCTCTCGCAATATGAGTTGATTGAACAGAAATTAAAAAGCAGAAATTAAAAAAGATCAACTCACCTCTCGCAATATGAGTTGATTGAACAGAAATTAAAAAGTAGAAATTAAAAAAGATCAACTCACCTCTTGCAATATGAGTTGATTGAACAGAAATTAAAAAGCAGAAATTAAAAAAGATCAACTCACCTCTCGCAATATGAGTTGATTGAACAGAAATTAAAAAGCAGAAAATGAAAAGAAATCAACTCACCTCTCGCAATATGAGTTGATTGAACAGAAATTAAAAAGCAGAAATTAAAAAAGATCAACTCACCTCTCGCAATATGAGTTGATTGAACAGAAATTAAAAAGCAGAAATTAAAAAAGATCAACTCACCTCTCGCAATATGAGTTGATTGAACAGAAATTAAAAAGCAGAAATTAAAAAAGATCAACTCACCTCTAGCAATATGAGTTGATTGAACAGAAATTAAAAAGCAGAAAATGAAAAAGATCAACTCACCTCTCGCAATATGAGTTGAATGAACAGAAATTAAAAAGCAGAAAATGAAAAAGATCAACTCAACTCTTGCAATATGAGTTGAATGAACAGAAATTAAAAAGCAGAAAATGAAAAAGATCAACTCACCTCTCGCAATATGAGTTGAATCTTGAAAAGCAGAAAATGAAAAAGATCAACTCACCTCTCGCAATATGAGCTGACTTTGAGAAACATAAATTAAAAACAGAAATTAAACGAGCTCAACTCACCTCTCGCAATATGAGTTGATTTTTGAAAAAAAAAAAGTACCTCAACGTGTCTTGAGGCTCAACTCACTTCTCGCAATATGAGCTGATTTTTGAAACATAAATTAAAAGTACCTCAACGTATCTTGAGGCTCAGCTCACCTCTCGCAATATGAGCTGATTTTTGAAACATAAATTAAAAGTACCTCAACGTGTCTTGAGGCTCAACTCACCTCTCGCAATATGAGCTGATTTTGAAACATAAAAGCAAGTTTCGAAAGTACCTCGGCATGACCTGTGGTTTAACTCACTTCTCGCAATATGAGTCAAATAGCAGAAATTAAAAATACCTCAACGTGTCTTGAGGCTCAACTCACCTCTCGCAATATGAGTTGATTTTGAAGGACAGAAATTAAAAATACCTCAACGTACTTGAGGCTCAACTCACTTCTCGCAATATGAGTTGATTTTTTAGAAACATGGATTAAAGGTACCTCAGAATACCAAAACATATCATCTGGTGGAACTCAAGTATCCTTTCCTTGATTCGGTACAGTTATCAACGAAAGCCTTTGTTCTGCTAAAATATCTGTATATGTCATGCATGATGCAATCATGATATGCATATGTTTGTCTTAAATGCATTCATGCCTATATGAACATGTTACGCCTTGAGCTTGTTTGTCGCGATCCCTTTTTACCGCGACTTTTGTGATGGTCTCCATTCATTGCTTGGATTCTTGATCTTCTCTTTTTAGGCTCTGTACCCGTCCTCAAACTTTACAAGTACTCTGTGTTTCTCTGATATCACTCTTTTGCCCCTGGTTGAACGTTTGTCCCTGCTTTGAGGCTTTTGTGCTTGTCGAATTCTCATCCAGGTGATACTCAACATTTCTTTTGTTTGGAGTATGTCATCTCAAAATGCTCTAAATCTTCAACGCATGAACTCTTCCACATTTCATAATCAAGAATCTTTTCGAGCTTGGCTTCTCGCGTAGAAGGTTTCGAACTGCTGAAAATGCTTCAAACACTGTAGTCTTTGATGATTGACTCACTGCTCAAATCGTCTTACTCCTTGGGCCCAGATCTGTTTCATTAGGACGCCCTTTCGAATTTTTATCCTAAGTTGCTTAACAAGATGCCCTTTTCAAGTTTTCATCTTGATTTTCTTCTCATTTTTCCTCTTGGGACGCCCTATTACTTGGCTGGAATTTCGACCCAAAATTCGAGGAAACGTTTTGCTTAACCAGCTTGCCCCACTGCAACTTGAGGGTCCCTTCCATTGTATCTCAAAGGTATAGGATCTGTAACTTGTTCCATCAACTGACCCTTCTTTGGGTGATTCGATCAGATGTTTATGGGTGCAGAGTATCATTTTTCCGAGAATGATTCTCTTTTATGCTTAGGTTGACATTGCTTGTTTTCATCAAGATTATCACCAACGCGATATCTTGTTTTCGTTCAACTAACACCTTTGACCCAAATCCAAAGAGATAAATTCATTTCAAGCTTAAATTTCCCGATCTTTATACTTGTAAGCTTTTAAACGACAGTCCTGTTTCAGGTTCCCGTACTATTCGGAAGCTTTTCAGAGTAATACGCAAAACTTCTCTTATGAAAGTATTATTTTGTCCACTAATCATTATTTCAACATGATATGCTTGAAAAAAAGGGTCATACCTAATGGACAATAAGGAGATTGATTAGAAGCATAACTCGAAACAACAGGGATCAAGAACAATATTTTTTGGAACAAACAAGATAATCAAAGGAAACAGATTCAAAATGGGTAGGATGGAAACTAGGTGCCCCAGATATCGCAGCCTGAGCTTCTCTGTTCGAACTTCTTGAGGACCATTTTGAGCTCAATATGTGTAGAGGGGATCCGGATTACTTCGTTGATGCCCCAAGATGTAGCATACTTCTCCATTGTCAATTCAAGCATGGCAAGACTACTGTATGCCCCACTTTTCATCAAAATTTGAGTCGCCCTTTTCGGGTTTTCAACTCAAATCCCCTTTGGTCTCAAAGCGCCCTTTGCGGGTTTTCGCCTTGGCTTCTCCTTTTCCTTTTCCTTTTCCTTTTTTTGATTAATTTTCTTCTTTTTTGATTTTTTTGATTTTTGGTTTCAAGGTGCCCTTTTTCCTCTAAAGCTCCTTTTGTATATGGATGATCATCTTCAATATCAGCCCTCATCATGAAATTCCCTTAGGCGAACCTTTTCATTGCATTATCTGATCGTGACAAATTGCTATTAACTTTTCTCCTTGATCATATCGAAATTGGATTGATTCTGCTTCATCAAGCTTCAGCTCTAATAAAACTCAAAAGAGAGCATCTCATTTCAATAGGCAAGACCAGTGGGAAATGTGTTGCCTCAGCGAAGGTTCTGGCCAACGTTTGGCAAATATAGAGGGTAAATGGTAACTTCTCCATACCAACTATTTACAAGTCTCAGTCATCTTTCAAAATCCTTTTGGATGGCTTTAGGTTGCCTTTGTTGCACTGATATTGTGTCTGATTTTCGAATAGACCATAAATTGCCATTTTTAGATTCGGATTTTGAATTCGAATTTCAGATTTGAACTAGGATTTGGATTTGAATTTGGATCTGGATTCGAATATGAATTTGGTGACTGTGTACCTTGTAACTTTGGCATATGAAGTGACCTTACCCCCTTAATAACGATCTGATGTCGACGATATTGCCCCTAATACAATCATGCCTCGTATAGAGAGTCCGTGAAGAAACAAAAGAGGCATATATGTCTTGCCTTATTTCTGCGGCGAGCTAGGTTCTGATCTCTTTCGCAAACTCGTAATGTCGGCTAACCCCTTGTAAGCTAGGATATGTCTTTTCATCTCGTTCTACTATTCTTAACAAATCGGAAGCTAAGTATCATCTCTGTCATCTTCAAAGTCTTGAAATCCCTCTGAACACATATCTTACTAAAAAGGGTGTTAGTAACAGCGTTGCTCGTAACATTGATATCTGGGCACCTATTGTAGGTACAAAGGCGAACTTTGAGGGATAAATGATTCTAAGAAGATTATTTGCATGGTATGATAGTAAATAAAGGATGAAAGGATATATAAATGACAGTCCAAGAACAAAGGAACCTATACATAAACAGAATAAAAAGAATATTTGTTCAAAAAGAGGCATTTCATTGAAATAAAGACTCTGGACAGATGCCTATTTCACAAAAGGGCCCTTATTGCCCCTAGGCCTGAGACAATAAGCAGGTTCTGAGCATTACTCTAAATAAGTTCTAAAATATAGGTCTCTTCCACAGTCCCGTCGTTCAAAATATTCCCCAGCATGTAAGGGCAAACGCTTGGTAAATTTCATTCCTTCATCACTGCGTTCACATTCCCTTTAGCATGGTCAGGGAATGGATTCTCGGTCGCATTGCTAGCATTATCAAATCGCAGAATACCCGTATCAATGAGTCCTTGGACCTGCTTTTTGAAGGCGAGGCAGTTTTCCGTGGAATGTCCTTGAATCCCAGCATGGTATGCACAGTTAGCGTTTGGGTCGTACCACTTCGGGTACGGGGGTTTCAAGGGTGCCACATAGTGTGGAGATATCAACTGTTTCTCGAGAAGTTTTGGGTATAGTTCCCCGTATGACACAGGGATGGGGGTAAATTGTGGTTTCTCAAGATTAGATCTTGCAGGCCTTTGCTCATTTTGGGGTTGGCCCTGGACGGGTGTGGTTGCATAGACAGGGTAAGAAGGGTAGGGAGGTGGTGTTTGGTAGTAGGGGGTTCGTGGATGATAGAAATTTGGTGGTGGATAATTCCGAGGTCGAAATTGATCAGAATATGGACCAGGAGTATAATGGTTTCCTGTTCCCACCATGTGGGTTTCCGGTTCCTTCTTTCTTATGGGCACTGCCTTCCTTAAACTTTCCCCTTCCATTCTTCCACTTTTAACCGTGTTTTCTATAAGTTCACCGGATATGACAATATCCGCAAAGTCCTTTGTGGCGCTTCCCACTAATTTATCATAAAACGGCGCTTTCAGGGTATTGATAAAAAGGACTGCTATCTCGGTCTTGGTTAGTGGAGGTTCCACCTGAGCTGAGATGTCCCTCCATCTCTGCGCGTATTGTCTGAAAGTTTCCGATGGCTTTTTCTCCATCATTTGTAGTGTCATGCGGTCGGGTACCATATCAGAGACGTGTTTGTACTGCTCGCAAAATGCCGCTACTAGATCCTTCCAGGTTCGGATCTTTTCTCTACTGAGTTGGTTGTACCAGCGGAGAGCTGATCCGGTCAAACTGTCCTAAAAACAGTGTATAAGCAGCTTGTCTTCATTGACATAGCCAGTCATTTTTCTGTAGAACATAACGAGATGTGCCTTCGGGCATCTCGAGCCATCATACTTTTCAAAATCCGGTGCTTTGAATTTTGGAGGCAGGACCAAGTCCGGTACCAGACTAAGTTCTTTAGCATTTAGTGCCGAGAAGACTTCAGTGCCTTCTATCGCTTTAAGTCTTTCCTCCAGACTTCTATATTTTTCTTGGGCTTCATGATCCTCGATCCTTAACCTAGCGATTTCTGCCGGATCGTCTAGGTCTGGGACAGGTGGATCCATCGGAGCAGTTCCTGGGTTTGTCACGAATACCCCCTGTCCTACAGGAGGAGGTGTTACAGGCCGTTGTTCCAGGCCCGCGAGTCCCCCTTGCGTGTATCCTCTATGTATCGCGTGAGGCGGAGTAAACCCAGGAGGGTAGGGCGGATCCTGATCAAGATTCACAACCTCAGGGTTTTGTATAGGTCCCTTTCCTTTGACTAGGGCCGACATCATTTCCATCATTTTAGCCAATTGGTCCTTCTGTTCAGTGGATTCTTCCCGAGACCTTATCATCAACTCTCTCGTCTCCTGTTGCGACCTGGCTAACTGTTCCTGTAATTCTTTCTGAATTCTCTCCATCCTTTCAATTCTTTCGTTAAACTCAGCCTCCATTGCTCTAGCTTGTCGACGTGTTCTATACGTATGGTGTGATTCCAGGTTTACAACGTCGCAACTGCGCATTATACGATTCTACTCTTTAGCGAATGATCATGAGATATGCAATGAATGAATGAATGAATGAATGTTAGTCATGAATGCATATGCAAAATCGGTGTTGATTCCAGACAGCCCCTATTTAGGCATTTCATTAATCAAAAGAGTCTATTTACAAAACATTTTTCCATCATTTGATTCAGCTTTCATACAAACTTCCTCGCTACATTGCCATAATTTTTCACTCGTTCCAAGAATTCTGATATGCTCGATCTCTGTCTAGGCGGGAATTGGCAACTAAGACTCTCGGCTTCATCCGCTATTTGTACTATGTGCATGGCTGCCGCGCGAATCTCGTTGATCAAGTATTGGAGATTCTCATCCTTTTCGCAGAGGGCTCTTTCGTAAGCGCGGGTATCTCTATCATACTGACCCTTCTTTTCTTCCAAAGCTTCCAAGAGAGTATCTAGTTGTTGTTGTCGAGCTTGTAGTGTGTCTTCTAAATCCCGTATCATTTCTTTCAATTCTTGACGCTTAGCTCGACTAGTCATCAGTTCAACAGATGTAGCTTCATACTCAGCAGACTTCTTTCTTAACTCTATTACAGCCCGTGCAGCCTTTCCTTCTTCTTTCTTTGCTTTTCCTTTCCAAATTCCATCCCACCTTTGACATTACTCAATTCCTCTTTCCATTCCGCTGACGACTTGCCCAGCCCGCTGTTCTTTATAGTGCCTCTTAACTTTTTATTTTCCAGATGAAGATCTCTTAAGTCGTTTCTTACGACCTCGGCTTCTTTTTGCACCTTATCGGCCCTGGATCTTTCAATTTGAACATCGATCTTCAGCTGATAGTTTTCTTCCTGGAGGGCACTAAGATCCCGTAACATCTTGGTCTTTTTGCGTTCGAATTCTTGTCTCGCCGTCTCTAGCGCGGATGGGATTTCTTCCGAGAAAGGATTTTGAAAGGCATGATCTGCCGATTAGACTCGCAAACTACTCATCCGTTGCTTCCTCCATGCATCATAATCCTGGGTGATAGTATCGGCGTATAAAGCCAACTCCATCAGATAAATTCTTTTCCAAGCCTTTGCAGTGTCTCGGACTTTCTTCATGTAACCTTCACCCGCAAAAGCAAACTCTGACTGTGCTAGACCACTGGTGGCGGGTATAAACTGTCGTGAAGAGAACTGTCTTTGAACCAAAAGAGGGGCATAACCAACTCCTCCCCACAATTCAAGTAGTGGTACCCAATCTTGGTTTCCGACCTTGTATAACAGAAGCGAAGGGCGTATCCACGGCGCTCTCCAAATTATGTCCTCGGCACGCAGGTTCTGAAACACTGAGACCCAATGCTGTTCAGTAACCTCCTTCGGCCATTCTTTCTTAAGGTGAGCTTCCAACGGGGCAAATGTCTTCGAAAACATGTAGAACGGTGTGCGCTCTACCTTCCAAAAGTGACTCAAAATCCAAACGTTGAGTAGCTGCGCGCATCCGATGAATCGTCCTTCCCCTCTTTTTCTGCAACTGCTCAAAGATCTGAAGGTCTCTGCTAGGATGGTTGGGGCGGGATTGATACCTTGCTTTAACTTTTCAAAGAAATCCACTACCGCTACTTCTATATGTCCGAGAATCTTCGGAAAGACAACCAAACCATAGATAGCCAAAGCAAACAAATTTATCCGTTTCAACATGTCAGGATGATTTAAAACCAGATCTCGTAGTGAAAACCACGGGACACAGCTAATTTCATTCTTCTTCTTTATTTGCTTTTCGGCCCATGCATCGGTCATATCCGTCAGCCTTACTAATTTTTTCTTGAATGTCATCGGCTTGGGCTCTTTGACATATATTTTGTAGGTTTGCATGTTTTCGACACGCAGCAGAGTAGCATACTCCTCTATCGTAGGGGTCATATCTTCTTGGTTGAATGTGAAACACTGGTAACCCGGATCCCAAAATCTGATCATAGCTTGAATCAATCTTTCGTCTACTTTGACAGCAATCAGATGGGCTATGTCCCCGTACCTTTCGGTGAAAATACCCCTAGTATCTGACTCCCACTGATTCCAGATCCAAACTAAGTCTTCAAGATTGTTTTGACGGACATTCACAGTCACCCGCTCGGGTAGATTGACTATGCAATCTTCCACCAGGCTGTTTCCCTTTTCTTTTTGAGTCCTCAGAGACCAATCCTGAACCACGGTGTTCGTCTCGATCGTTTGTAAAATCAACTCTTCCATCTGAAACCCGTTTTTGGCAACTGATCTTTAGTCAACACCGTCTTACTATGATGCCTATGATGCATGATGAGGAATAAAACAAAGACAATCAAATACGGTTATTGATCAAATATAAGCAAAAATAAATTAAAGCATTTAAGCTACCCGATTCATTTTACCGGATAAATCCCACCCCTTATATACAAAGCGAAAGTACAAAAGGTAAGAGGCGTTTCTCCCGTGTGCCTATTTTGGTACCTACTAAACGGACAGAGGTTCGGCATGGTTCTAGCTAGGTGGCTCGTACAGTTCATTATATGCGATTTTAGGTTCTAGAAAGGTACCCGAATTGTCTGTACTGTCATCTACTAAGATTAGTACAGAACCTCGGTCATAGCCCATCACAGGCTCACGAGATCAATTCGAGGGATTACATCTACTTATGCCTGTGCGGAGGGACGAGTTATCTCACGAAAGCATAAGTCATATGTAACCCGAAAGTATTCACTAGCCTGTGCGGAGGGACGAGTTAACTCACGAAGGCATAGCGTTTACTTCCACTTAAAAGGGACGGAGCCCGGGTATAGAGCTCATGTTATGCAACAATGCACGTGAACGATGTGTGGGGAGAAACTCACAAACCTTTCGTTTTATTTTTAAAAACTAGACTTAGAGAACCGAAGCTTAGAAATTTAAAGCTTCAAAACAAGTAAACAAGAAGTTAGAAGATATTTACAATGAGATGCAAGTACATGACTTTTTATAAAATTTCGAGGATCACGACTAAATATTAATTTGAAAAAGGCATCTCAAAAATTTCAACAACGCATTTGATTCGATTCGACTCTCGAAAGCTGGTCCCCAGTGGAGTCGCCAGCTGTAGCAACGAAAAATTTTAGCTCGATCGCTAATTGTGGCGATTTAAAATCTTGAAAACGAATTTTAATTTTATGAAAGCAAAGGAGTCGCCACCGATCTTTTCTTCTTGGTGTGATCGGACACCTAATAAAACATTTATTTTCGAGTAAAGAAGGCCGAGTTTTAGGTCCGCATTGAAATTCAGAGAAAAATAGGGTTCGGGAGTCGGTTACGCGCGGGGAAGGTATTAGCACCCCCGCGACGCCCAAAATTGGTATCTTTCAAACGTACGTTGTCTTAATTTTCAAAAATACGAGTTCAATTTAAAATTTAGTTGTGATCCGGTCAAAATACGAGCATTTAAGATTTTTCTTTGAAAAGGATATCCCGCTTTTAACACGAGCCATTCGTGATTCACCCAACATAGCGATGAAATCACCGGCTTAATGTTAGAATCGGTATATTGCCTTGTTTATTAAAACATGAAAAGATTATGATAAATAGAGTTGACGTAGAAACAATATGAAATAATATGCTACATTAAAAACAAATAATGATAAAGGTGAAAAGTATACGAGATGAATAAAACATATAACAATACATGTGTAATAATAAATGATTATAATAATGCATATGGTATAATAATAATAATAGTAATGCAAAGTATGAAATAATAACAAACATATATAGAGCATATAATGCTAGGTTTAAGAAAAGTATACATAATAATAGTATTACAGAGCATATATATATAGTGTAAAAATATGTACATTGTATAATGTTAAGAATGCACACATAATATAGTTATCAAATATATATGTACTTACATATTAAAAATTTAGTAATATTAATAAGGGTAATACAAAAATATATACAAAATATGTAGAAGTGGATACTGATAATGACGTTAAAAATAAATAAAATAAATAATAATATTGAAAATAATGAATACAATACGTTTATTAAGATTTATATAATATATGAATATTAAGCAAAAAGAATAATACAAATATTAAAAGTAACAAAACATTAGTAAACAATTTAAAAATAATAATGAAAATAATAAACATAATAGTCGTAAAATATATATAACGCAATACAAAATATATAAATAATAAATGTTAAAACATATACAAAATATTTAGAGAATACAATATTAAAATATGTACATGAATAAAATGATAATAAAAACAATAAGTACAACACCTGTATTAATATATATAAAAAAATGAAATATACATATAAAAATACAGTATGAAGAGGATACGTAATATATATATGGTAAAATATTAAAAACGCATAAGAGGGTAAAAATAAAATAATATATTACTAATAATACGAACATATAATAATATATACAATATTATAATAAATAACAATAAAATAAAATAAAGTAAAATAATAACAATATTAGCAAAGAGATAACAATTATAATAATAATAATAATAATAATAATAATAATAATAACAATTAGCATAATAAGGATAAAATAATATAGATAATATATAATAATAATACTAATAATAGAGAATAATAGAAAATAGAATAATAAAGGAATTAAGGCTTAATTGGAAGTAAAATAAAGATCTCGGGCTAAATTTTAAAATAAAAACTAAAAATAGAGACCTATTGGAATACGGGTTAAAGCAGGGAGGACCAAAAATGCAATTTTCCCGCCTATATAAAACGATATCGTAGCAAGGAGGATTAAACTGGAACTCGGGACAAATTTCTGGGCCCGATTGCAAGGGGATAGAACTTGATTGAAAATTTAAACAAAAGCGGAAGGGCCGATTGTGAAATAAGCCCCTCTGACGTCATAACACGCGGATCTTTAACCGGGGCCAGTCGGAGCAGCTAAAACGACGTCGTTTTCGTTCAACCGGGGGGGTCCAAAACGGTGCGTTTTGACCCCCTATATAAGTAAAAAATTTTTGTTTTTTCTTCATTTGTGCCGTGGGGAAGAAAAGGAAAGGAGAGAGAGGGGGAGAAAAGGGGAGAGAGAAAGGGAGGGGAGAGGTCCGGGGGAGGACCGGTCACCGGCCGATCGCCGGACCGTCGTCGGCGCCGGTGCCGGCCACCGTACACGGTGGCCGGAAGAGGTAAAAAATCGATTTTTTCCCTTTTTTTATCTCTTTTTTATTTTTATATTTTGTTATTATTTTTTGTTATTTTTAAAATACATGCGTGAAAATATATAAAGAAAACTGTAGAACGAATCACCTTACTATCGATTCTGCTCTGATGTTTCTAGATTCGGGGGTGTTCCCTTCGCTGTTGATTTTAAGTTTTTGATCTTTTTTATGCTAAAACTTTCTGATTGTATTAGAAAATCCCCCCTACAATGTATTTTTGAATCGGCTTTTATAGCCATCACGTTACAAGTTGTTTATCTCCCTTTCTAGCTTTCTGTCTCGTCTCTTTAATTGTTTTGCAGGTATGGCTTGAGGCACAAGGGCGGTGGATTTGACCTTGGGGCGGTGCTGCAGCTGCTGTCAGAGGCAGAGGCCAAGTGGGGCGGCTAGGGCTTCTGCTGTTGGGTCTTCATTGGATATTGGGTCTGTCCGGGTCTGTTTGTAAATAGGTTAAGGGTTTGGGTAGTTTGGCTTAATGTAACGGGTCTGGTAAGGTTAGTGGGAATATTATAAACGGGTAATTGGTATTCGGGTTAGGGGTTTATTTGGGTACCAATTGGGCTAATTGTAATAGGGGTTTGGGGTTAATTTTAATAAGGCCGAAATTGGCCTATGACACAATTAACTCGGATTTATAAGCACACTCATAAATATATCACATGAAGTCTCATACCAAAGTACAAAGTAGCCGAATACATATGTACAACCATTTCACATATATATACCTTTCATTCCAAATTAGTAATTCGATCCATATCATCCTTACAAGCATAAATAATTTAAACGTACCTGGATCATTTAATACTTTGTACGAATTCACTTGGCATTTTAACGTAAAAACTTGTTGTCTTATACACTTATTAGTTCACCGGCACTTGGCCTGCTAGGTATAAAACCTGAATTTCATCACTGGCTCAGAACCTGCTAGAGTTTTTAAAGTCTGAAATTGTTTTCACCAGCATTACACCTGCTAGGCTTAAGGCCCAATATCAATCCACCGGCATAACACCTGCTAGGCCCAAAGCCCGATATCAATCCACCGGCATAACGCCTACTAGGCTCAAAGCCTGATATCACATTACGATACTAGTTCACACATTCTTTCATAGTTTCCATTACCTAGGCATCACTATATGTATAACTAAGGCATATATATCATTGTACAAAGGTTTACATAATTCGATAAAGCACATAGATATAACTTTATGCATTATAACACATAATTTATCAAATTCGTCTAGATGCACTAGTCACATTCGGCTCGTAGCCTAAATCCATTACACTTTCGGCACATTAATTATATATAATTAAACATTCACTTGTCATATTATACCATCTTAAACATACGAAATATCAAGCTCAAATACTTAAGAACTTACCTTGGATATTTTTTAACGGTTATGAATCGGCTATTCAACTACTTTAGCTTTCCCTTTTTTCCAAATTTGGTTCTCTATGCTCTTGAGCTTAATCCAACAAATTAAAAACTAGTTTAATCACATCATTAACCCATTATAATCAAAATTTCATAATCTCATTTGATAATCTATCAATCAAATGAACTTTAAAGCATTATAACAACAAGGTCAATCTCTCAATGAAGCACATGCGTACAGCAGTTATTTTTAATTAAACACACACACACTCACATTCGGCAATTCATTACTATTCATATCAAATACATTTAGCTAACTCATTCGTTAACTTGAAATACAATAGGATTTTAATACAAATAATTTAGCACTTTCTCTTGTACACATCCTTAAGACTGAATGCCTACATCACTCACCTTAACATATTTATACCTCATCACTTTACTTATTTCTTCTAATTAAGCGTCATTCGAACATATATATATATATATATAAAAGATACATAATAATCACTTTAGTCAACTATCACTTGTCACTTAACATAGTTAACTTCCGTTTTCAATATCATAAAACTTAAATTCACAAAATTTAAGAAACTAACATGAAATTCATACTTTAATGCAAGTTAATAGTTGACCGAATGCCTTAGCTTCATTTCTCAATTTTGTTCTCTTAGATTCGGCAATGAGAGATGAATAACATGTCAACCTTTTTTTTTTTCACCCTTTTCTTATTTTAATTTATCATTATTTCATATTATAAAACCATTAATAATTATAATACTTATATAAAATGCATATATTGTAAATCATCATCATTGTTGCCGTCCACTATCTTAAGAAAGGTGTATTTGACATGCAAGTCTCCTATATTTTAAACCATATAATATTCGGCCACTACAAATTTAACCTATCACATTTTCAAGGTTTCTCACATAAGTCCCTTTTAATAATTCCACATTCAAATGACAAAATTAAAACACGATATTTTCACACATGAAATTTCACATATAATAAACGTAGAAATAAGCATTTAATTATTTTTGTGCCTCGGTTTTGTGGTCCCGAAACCACTTTTCGACTAAGGTCAAATTAGGGATGTCACATGTAATTATTTAATCGCATGTTTGTTTACATATCATAACAATGAGTATATGAGGTTTGGTTCCGTTATTTGTATGTTTCTGATTTTGCTATGTGACCATGCATGTGACTTTATGTCATACCAACTTGCTTATGTTGAATTTGTGATACATTTGTTCTGTAAAAGAGTGGAATGCCATGCTTTCTGAATTTTGTTACGGTATGACTACATGTCTTACATGCTTGTCGTTTTGATTTTGTAAATGCATGCCATGTCACATTGCACAGGGTTGGAATAATATGGAAGAGAGATAGTTTTGGCAGTTTAATGGTCTACACTATCTGGTGGGTTATCCACATATTTTTATCTGCCAGCTTGGCCGCAATATAATTGTTTGACCGCATATTTTTGTTCTAGTAGCTGAGCTGCAATTCAGTGGCTTGACTACAAATATCTTATGTAGCAGTTTAATTGCATATTGATAAGCCATGGTTGCCGGGCATCCCGTGATGGCGGGTTATTATTTTTGGGCAACCTGGGATGGCTTAATTGGTGTGTGTTTTTTTATGGTAAGTTCTAGGGAACTTTATTCGGGTGTGTAGAGGATTTGGGTACTACGTTTTCCAAAAAAATCTGCATTAAGATTTTTTGAAAAATACCGTATTAGCAAAATCATGTATACTCAATTCTGTTTGACTGATTGTTATGAAATTTTCTATGATTTTATGATTTGTATATTATATTGTGCGTGATCTCAGGTTGAGTTTTAGTTATGCACTAAGCTTTATAGCTCGCTCCTTTATTTTATTTATGATATTTTAGATAATTGGTAAGTTAAAATCGTATGGTGTGTGGGGTTTCGGATTGATTCTTTCATTAAATATTTGGTGGTTAATAAATTGATTTATTGGACTTTTGGCTTTTGGTTGAATTTCTCCAATTTAATTCGGCTTTGAATTTCTTTGGCTTAGTTAAAGTTTTTTTTTTTTCTGCATGATTTGTGTTAATCAACAATCAATGCTGGGTTTTCAAAAAATTATAAAATTTTCCACCACAAAAATTCGAATTGGGATTTTATGAAAGTTAATAACGTAAATTTAAAAATATGCTCAATAGGCTAAATAAAATGTTTTCGCTGCAAAATTTTTAGTGAAAATTATAAGATTTACAAGGCAAATGATTTTAGCATTTTGATTGTATAAGGCTGGGGTTTTTTTTTAATTTAATAATTGATATGTTCACATTTACGTTTTGATAATTTACTGATTTTTCTATCGAGGAAATATGACAAACTTACATAAATTTTGGTTTTCAATTTCGTAAAAAACACGCTTTGGAAAAACAAAATTTTCTACGTATTGATGCATCTTTCCAGATTTGATCATAGCATCATCTAGGTTGGATTTGCGATTGTTACATATTTGTTGAAAAAGTTAATTACTAATATTATTAGTTTACTGTAAAATTTTCATTAAATCTACCATAAAACCTAAATTAAACACTAGAAAATTAACATTGTTAACTTTGGATACTAAAATGTATAACTTTTATCAAATATAAATATCTCATTAAACAAGAAAATAATACAAGTACTACATTTAAAAAAATATCTAATTCAAATATCAAATAATTTATTAAGCATTTTTAGATTTATCTCACTCTCTTTCATTTTTTTTTTTAAATTGTTGAAGGATCATTTTTTTTTTTTAATTATTTCTTCTTGTTTCATACTTGCATGCTACATGTCAAGGTAAATCATCTTTGGTAAGGCAAACTTTTGTTCTGAATATTAACTTTAAACAATACTGCAGCAAAGAAAACATTGGATGTCACTACAAAATCCAGTGGTTTTTAGGACTAGTTAAAATCATATTTAGAAACTTTAAAATCATCCTCAAAGGATTTAGGAAGCCTAACAATGATGTGTTTAAACTTGAAAATAGAAAAATGAAAAAAATTATTTTTTATTAAAAATATGTAATAAAAGGGATTAAATATTACTAATTAAATTGATTTATTATTAGTTAATATACTAAAACAAATATGATTATAAAAGAAATTAAATAAGAGAAGAGATAGAGTACCAATTTGGCATTGGTGGGATACACTTTTAAACCAATTATGGAAAAGTCAGTGAAGGACTGAAGTGAAGTGTAACCCCAAAATTAATATATTTTATTATAAATATTTATATATAAACTCTAATAGAAATATATTTATTATTTACTATTTTTAAATTAAATTAAATTTGAGTACAATTTCAAAATTGTTCATGTCATAATCTTACTTAACCCGGCTCATAAATACATTTATTTACGGAAAAAGACTAAAAACTAAAAAGTCTGTCAATAGCTTAAGTGAAAGTAATATTTCAACGACCCGTCTAAAAATTGAATGTGTAATAGCAAATTTATTGTCTACGTGGTATTGTTTTTGAAACAGTTTATTAATGAAAAGGATGAAAGAAAATTATGTGATCCTAAATGCAATTGAATTAAATGTCATCAAGAAATGTACAAGTTTCTGTGCCCACCCATAGATGTACAATTCTGGAAAAGTTAGATCAAAATAGATTAAATCGAATGGTTAGATAATTATTTTTATACTGTAATTAAAATTTTAAATTTAAATAATTAAAATATAAATATATTTATAGTTGAGTGATTATTTATATATTTTTACTAATTTTCATTAAAAAAAAAGTAGAGAGGAGATTGTTAGTGGTGCCAATGGTCGGGTGAGTTGAAGATGGTGATGTGTCATGTATGATGGTGTGTATTGCTAAGAGTGAGAGAGGGTCCAATTGTTTTCTGATAGGATTTGTTCAATTTTTTAAATTTAGCATTAAATTGATAGTATAAGTAAACTTTGAATATCTAAATTTGTTATTAAATTAATAAAAAAGTCCAAATCAAATTTTTGTCCCTCAACTAGCGACAACTAATAAAAGAGTGTTAATTTAAAAAAATTGTATAATTAAGTCGAAAAAATTAATAGTTGAAGGTTGTCCATAATTAAATTTACTTTACCTTAACTAAAAATTATCATTCCACTATTCATCTCCCTTAAAACAACATTAAAAATGGGGAAAATAAATATTAATTGTAGGGATCATTTCCCTCTTGACAATAAAAATTCAAAAAGAAAATTAGATTAAGGAATTTTTGAAAAATATAAAAATTTTTGTCTTTGCAAAAAATAATATTTTATTTAAAAAGTCATAATTGATCATTTTTGTTAAACGTGATCACTTTTTATAAAGAGATTTTAAAAATCTTTTAAAAAGATAAATTTGAAGTATGCATTAAATTCTAGAGAAAAAATGGTTAAAAAGTCGATTACAAATAAGGAAGATTAAAACACTCCTATAATACTCAAAATTAGTACATTATTAATTACATAGTTATAAAAAAATTCAAAATTTTAAAAAGAGAGCTAATATTGAGCCCTTGAAATAAAACAATTATTTTTTGAATGAATTAAAATTTCATAGTAAAATAATTTTTTGCATCTCCTCATATCCATGAAAAAAAAAAGGACATCTTCGAATTAATTTGATCGGGAATTTCTTTGCTAGGTGGGGTAGGAATAAGGATGACAGTGCAATTATTGTTGGAGAGTAATACCAACGACCACGTTAATCGGAAGAATCCACCCAAAGTAAAGCAAGGACTCTGTATAGAAAAGTCAGCCTATGTTAAAATATCATATAACTCCAAAAGCCCGTCTTAAATGCAATGTGATCCAGAAATGTTTTAGCTTTTATCCCAAAATCACTCACAAATAGTGGTGACAAATTTTGGAAAACGCTCTCAATAACTAAACTATAACCCTCAAGATATGTTTGTGTTAAAATTGGAATGTTTGTCTCATTCAAAAAATCTCATGTTAGAAAATTGGTGAGAAAATTCTACACCCATAGTCAAGAAATTTCATAGTGGCTGAGAAATAAAAAGAGAATCTTTAATCTTCTTTCATGATAGAAAATGACATTAAAAAAGTCAGCAAAGAAGAAAAACACAGAAAATTATAAATAAAATGGCTAGTCCAAATTCATAAAATTTATATTTTGCTGAAGTGCAATTTTAAAATTTCATCAAACTTAAAATTTTCCCACAATTTTTTAAGCAAATATTGAAAGAAAGAACACAAATGCAAATTCATATTGTCATTCTTTTCTATTATTTCATTTTTGCAATGATGAAACGTTTAAAATTATTCAGGTCATAATTTTACATGATCCTCTCCTCCACAAATAATTTTACACTTTGATTGGTCAATTTTCAGTACACACAAAATATGTCGAATTTCACAGAATCAAATCAAAAATTCGATAACGAAATTAAAGAGTTTCTGAACACCCTCAATTGTGATTCCCAGCACCAAGAACTGTTCAATTCGCTCCACCAAACCATTCGGAAATCTCAGTTTAACAAACCAATTAATGAAAACTTCAATTCAATAACAAATAGAAAATGAAAAAGATTCTATCAGTAACCCCCGAAACCAAAACCTACCTTCTTCTCTTATGATTAAATGAACACATGAGGACAAGACTCCCTTGACAGACGACACGTAATGATAAAACGGAAGAAGCAAAGAAAGTTACAGAGAACAAGGTAGAAAAGAGGGCAAGAACGTTCAAGGAAAAATGGGAAAAAGAACGTAAAATTGTTGGGTTTTGAAATAAAAATAAAATAAATATTTTAAAACTTAAAATAAATTTAAGATAGAAAAATAATTCCTCGAAACAACCCAGAGGTAAACTAACACATATTCAACCACCAAATTAGCAAGCTCATCTTGTCACTAAAACGTGGAAAGGAACACAAAAGTTCAACCTACTCACTGGCCCTTACTTAAAACCTCAAAACTTCTAACCCCATAAATCAGGTGTTACAACTATGGTTTTTTATTTTCAAATCAAGTGTGGGGTCTAAACTTAAATCATTATATATAATTAATTGTCACAATACGAAAATCAGGTTAGAGAAACCAAGAGGGGTTATGTTCGGCTTTTAAATTAAGGTTGTGAAAATTATGTTAAGTGATTTAATTTAGTTCAATGGTTAAGTGTCGTGCTTGTGTGTGATAAGTTTTAGGTTCGAATTTTTTTTCCTTGAGTGAGGGAAATGGGTAGTTTATTTTTATTTTTTAAAAATTTCCTAGAAATTCTCCTAAAATCCCTCACACTTTCTATCATCTCTTTTTTCCATTTTTTCCCATTTTCTGATTTGGTTGTTCTCTCTTTTCTCCCTTTTTGGCTATCTAAAATGTTGATATCAGTCTTTGCTAATCTGTTGTCGTTTCTCTATCATTGATTTTCTGACGAGTAAGTCTTGCAAGGGTTTTCTTTAGAGGTAAGATTAACTAGTTTGATTCCACTTATCGATTAGGGGTATAGTAGTTTGTATTATTCGATTATTAATTATTTTGGTTTCCGATAGGAGAAGAGGCTGGTGTGTACGACATCTTTCTGACGACTTGGCACTATTTTAGGCTACTATTTCTGTTTTGGGTAAGTGATTGAATGTCAAAAGGCTAGTTTCTATTTTGTTAAGGTTTAGTGTTAGCGGTTGTGGCCGAGTTGGTTTTTGGAATTAGTGTTTCATTATAGAAAATGATCATTTAAAGGCTCGTTTTAGGTTCTGGAATTCTAGTGGTTGGGTTCACATCGAAAATGATCAGGCGTGTAATGAAAAACCCAAAAAATAGAAAATAATGCAATGCTGAAAAATTCACTGTCGACGTCACGCAGCCATGTGGATCACATGGTCGAGCTATTTGGGTCGTGTGGGTCACACAGGCGTGTAGGCCCATTTTCTAAAAAATTGTCACCTAGGGTCGTTTTGATCTTTGGTTCATAATTAGGCTCTTTGTAGGGTCTATACTACTTAATAAGACTCGAAAATAAGTTATCTGTTAATATGCTTGCAATGTGATGTGTTTAAGGTATGAGAATTATATATGTATTATCTGTGTTATGTTAATTCTGATGACATGTTTCCATTTTGCTATAATGTGTATGAGCATATGATCTCTGTATATGTTGTATTGTATATATCTGAATTCACTATATGAACATGCAGCATGCATGAATTTGATAGTATAATAATTTTCAGTATCTCCTCACATCCATGAAAATATAAAAAATATTAAAAAAAGGACATCTTCGAATGAATTTGATCATTAACTTCTCTGCCAGGTGGAGTAGGAATCAGGATGACAGTACAATAATTGTTGGAGAGTAATACCAACGACCACGCTAATTGGAAGAATCAAACCCAAAGTAAAGCAAGGACTCTTTATAGAAAAGTCAGTCTATGTTAAAATATCATATAACTCCAAACACCTGTCTTAAATGCAATGTGATCCAGAAATGTTTAAGCTTTTATCCCCAAATCACTCACAAACTGTGGAGATAAATTATGGAAAACGCTCTCAATAACTAAACTATAACCCTAATTAAAGATATGTTTATGTTAAAATTGAAATATTTGTCTCATTCAAAAAATCTCATGTTAGAAAATTGGTGAGAAAATTCTACCCCCATAGTCAAGTAATTTCATAGTGGTTGAAAAATAAATAGTGAATCTTTAATTTTCTTTCATGATAGAAAATGACATTAAAAAAGTCAGCAAAGAAGAAAAACACAGAAAATTATAAATAAAATGGCTAGTCCAGATTCATAAAATTTATATTTTACTGAAGTGCAATTCTAAAATTTCACCAAATTTAAAATTTTCCCACAGTTTTGGAAGCAAATATTGAAAGAAAGAACACAAATGCAAATTCGTATAGTCATTCTTTTCTATTATTTCATTTCTGCAATGATGAAACGTTTAAAATTATTCAGGTCATAATTTTAAATGATCCACTCCATAAAAACTTTTACCAGCGATAAAAATAAAGTCTAATAATGAAAAAACCCATCAATATGTATATGCTTTTTTTTTTCCTTTTTCTTATTTTATTTATAAATGTTTGACATCCTAAAAATTGGGTTAAAAGAAATAGGGATAAAATTAAAAAAAAAAAAAATTCTCTTTTAAAGTATATGGTAAGAGAGTTTGAGATAGTTGAGCATTGATTTTGGAAAGTGCTTTTAAAAAGTATTGTAGAAAAGTATCTTTAAGAAGTTTAGTTTAAGATTTAAGTGTTTAGTATTAATGTCAAAAACTGTTTTTGAGAAATAAAACGTCAATTTTAGACATGATATTATAAAGTAACAAATATGCATTTAAATAATATTAAAATTAATTAATATTATGATATTTTAGTAAGAATATAAAAATAAATTATTATAATTTGTTGTTAATATTTTAATATATGAAATATAAATTTTAAATATTTTTAAGCAACATATATTAATTATTTATAAAATTTAATAGAATATATAAACTATATTTTAAATATTTAAATATAACCATTAAATATTTGGAATTAAATATTAACATATTTGCATTATTTTATTTTAAAATGTGTTCTTCGAGGGATGAATTAGTAATTAAGCACTCAAAAGTGCTTTTGGGGAAGAAAAGCTAAAAAATTTAGCTTCTCCATTTGGCCAAAAGTGCTTTTGGAAAGCCAAAATCTTAGCCAAAAGTTAATTGATTAGAACAACTTTTCTTGCAAAAGTGTTTTTTAAGCCAAAAGTGCTTCTTCACAGCAATGTTAAACAAGCCCTTAGTATGCCTTAAAATTTATGTGTTAAAAGGTAGTAAGAATGAGCTTGTTGGTCTTAAGTTCATAACTCCTTGTGTGTATTCAACCAAAATATTTTTCTATTTTTATCCCACAAAAGTGTCAAAATTTCAAAGTACCCCAACCCAAAAACTTTTTTTCAATTTAGTCCTTATTTTAAAATTTGTCCTAATTCTACAAAAGCACTCTATGGCTCTTTTTTCTTCAAATCAACTCTCAAAGCAAAGGGAGTCAAAGTTTTCAAAATCAACCCCTCTTCAAGTAGACCACCAACCTCCTCTCAAAACTAATGTAACACCCCAAAACTTGGCCTAGAAGTATGGACCGAATCTCAAAGGTTACTTTGAACACCGAAGTGATCTAAAAACAATTTTAGAAAACAAATTATTAACATCTCATTTATAACTCATTTTTGCTAAAATCAAACTAAGTCGTTTAACCATTCAAGATTCAAACAAAAAATTTAAATTACGTTAAAAACGTTATGAAGTATAACTCTGCAGTTTCAAAAGTTCAGTCCCAAAATAAAAATTTACAAAAATCCAAAAGTAAAACTTATACCACAGTCCCAAGGAGTTACAAAAACTAAAATTGAATCGAAAAACTTTATTAAATCAAATCTCAGATCTTCTGTCTAAGTCTTCTGATATGCTGAGTCCAGCTACCGAACACGAGAGTACTTGAAAGGAAGAAAACTAAAGGGGTGAGTTACGCGAGCTCAGTGTGAGTCCAAAACATAACAGTTGGTAAAAGAGGGGATAACACCATAAATATTTTAGACAAGCACTTTTATGATGGTCACTTACAAAAATCTTACACTGCAGTGTGGAAATGCCTAAGTCGTATGGAGGTCTACACGCCCATGTGAAGGAAGCACACGCTAGTGTAAAAGGAGGCACACGGCCGTGTGGCTATGACACATGCTCGTGTGACCGAGTGACATGACCATGTGAACAGCCTGTGTAACTCTCTATCCGAATTTGATAAAATAGAGTGCAGTACAGACACGACCGTGTAGGAATCTCACACGCCCGTGTGGCTAAGAGACACGGCTGTGTGTCCAAAACCCACGCCCATGTGAATATCAACCAAAATTCCCAAATTCTCAAATATTGGCCCCACGGCAGTGTGGCACCAAAATTCGCCCAAAAACCCTAATTCCTAATTCACATGGCCGTGTGGACCACCTATGTGGCCACCAGTGTGGTCACGAAACCACATCGAATCAGGCTGGAAAATGTACCTTTGTTGTCGAAACGATCCCCAACCCTTGATAACTCAGAAATACACCAAAAACACACATAATTTCAAGCAATTCCACAACAATCAACACTTCGATTGGTTAATTTCAAAACACACAAAATATGTTAAATTTCACGGAATCAAATAAGAAATTCGATAACGAGATTGAAGAGTTTCTGAACACACACTTCACGAAATCAAATAAGAAATTCGATAACGAGATTGAAGAGTTTCTGAACACGCACCTTAATCGTGATTCCTAACACCAAGAACTGTTTAATTCGCTCCCCCAAACCGTTTGAAAATCTCAGTTTAACAAACCAATTAATGAAAATTTCAATTCAATAACAAATAGAAAACGAAAAAGATTCTATCAATAACCTTCAAAAACAAGACCTACCTTCTTCTCTTCTGATTAAACGAACACATGAGGACAAGACTCCTTTAACAAATGATAAGTAACGATAAAACGGAAGAAGCAAAGAAAGTTACAAAGAATAGGTGGAAAAGAAGGGAAGAACGTGCGAGGAAAATGGGAAAAAGAACGTAAAATTGTTGGGTTTTAAAATAAAAATAAAATAAATATTAAAAAATTAAAAAATATTTTAAAAATTAAAAAAATTTAAATACAAAAATAATTCCTCAAAACACACATGAGGATTTGAACCCAAAACCTAGAGGAAAACTAACACATATCCAACCACTGAACCAGCAAGCTCATTCTGTCACTAAAACGTGGAAAGGAACACAAAAGTTCAACCTAATCATTGACAATTACTTAAAACCTCAAAACTTTTAACCCTAAAAATCAGGGTGTTACAACTAAGGCTTTGTGTTTTCAAATCAAGTGTGGATCTAAACTTAAGTCATTATATATAATTAATTTGCACAATCCAAAAATCAAGAGGGGTTATGTTCGGCATGTGAATTAAGGTTGTGAAAATTATGTTAAGTGATTTTTGGTTCAATGGTTAAGTGTTGTGCTTGTGTGTGAGAGGTTTTGGGGTTTGAATTTTTTTCCCTTGAGTGAGGGAAGTGGGTAGTTTATTTTTATTTTTTTTTTAAATTTCCCAAAAATTCTCCCAAAACCCCTCACACTTTCTATCGTATCTCTTTTCCATTTTTTCCCATTTTCTGATTTGGTTGTTCTCTCTTTTCTCCTTTGTTGGCTTCCCAAAATGTTGATATTAGTCTTTGCTAATCTATTGTCGTTTCTCTATCATTGATTTTTTGACGAGTAAGTCTTGTAAGTGTGTTCTTTAGAGGTAAGATTAACTAGTTTGTTTCCACTTGTTGATTAGAGGTATAGTAGTTTGTATTATTCAATTATTAATTATTTTGGTTTCCGATAGGAGAAGAGGGTGGTGCGTACGACATCTTTCTGAAGACTTAGTCATTATTTTAGGCTACTATTTCAATTTTGGGTAAGTGATTGAACGTCGAAAGGCTAGTTTCTGTTTTGTTAAGGTTTAGTGTTAGCAGTTGTGGCCAAATTGGTTTTTGGAATTACTGTTTCATTTTTTAAATTGATCATTTATATGCTCATTTTAGGTTCTGGAATTCTAGTGCTTGAGTTCATAAAAAAATATCAGGCGTGTAATGAAAAACTCGAAAAATAAAAAATGAGACGATGCCAACAAATTCACTGTCGACGTCACACGGCCGTGTAGAGCACACGGTCTAAGCTATTTGGGTCGTGTGGGCCACACGGGCATGTGGGCCCATTTTCTAAAAAAATTGTCAGCTAAGGTTGTTTTGATCTTTGGTTCATAATTAGACTCTTTGAAGGGTCCATACTGCTTAATAAGTTTCCTGTTAATACGCTTCTGATGTGATGTATTTAAGATATGACAGTTATATATGTATGATCTGTGTTATGTCAATTCTGATGACATATTTCCATTTTGCTATATTGTGTAACGCCCTTCACCCGTATTCGTCACTGAACTAAGGTACGAGGTATTACTGAACTTACACTCGCACAATCATTCGATTACGTTGCACAATTACCACATAAATTTAAAACTTTTTTATTCTTAATCATAAAATTCTTATTGTGAGCCTACGAGGCCCAAACAATACATTGGGTATGAATCGAAACCATACCGAGACTTTTCAGACACTTATAAAAATTTTACTCAAAATAGGGCATACGCCCGTGTGGTACAGGGACACGCCCGTGTGGGTAGGCCGTGTGGTCGCACACGCCTATGTCCCTAACCCGTTTGGAATTATTTTTTGTTTTGAACCTATAGGGGTTTTCACATGCCGAGCACACGCCTGTGTCCTTCACACGACCGAGCATACGCTCGTGTCTTAGCCCATGTGAAAAATCCTGAGTATTCTATTTCTAACGTCATCACGAATTTACGTCACACAGCCAAGCCACACGCTCGTGGGCTAGGCTGTGTCTAGCACACGGTCAAGACGCACGGCTGTGTCCCCACCCATGTGTTTACTACTGGGCATTTAATTTTCATAAATTCAGGTGTAGGGGACACACGGCCTATCGATATGCCCATGGGCTAGCCGTGTGTCACAAACGGTCTAGACACATGCCCGTGTGTCTACCCATGTGGACAATTATAGGCTATTTTCCAAGCCAATTGCCACCCTGAAACACAAATCAATTCTAACCAATTTTGCCATTACACAACACAGCATAATAACCCATTCAAACATCCAAATTTGGCACTCATACACTAAATCTCATTACCATCTACAAGCATACACATCCACACACATTCCACACATACCATGCAAACTTGAATAAAAAAGACTACAACACTTTGGCAAAATATAACTTGACCATTTATAACTCATTTCAAATTGTCAAAATACCAAAATACCACTAACAACAAATGAACCCAAAAGAATCATGACATATAACCAAAACATTAATCCACCTATACATGCAATAATTTCAAAGTTTAATTCAAAATACCAAAATGGTTGTTGATAGTGTTGATGGAATACCGTTGATCATCGAACCTCAGATTAGCTTGATGAACATATAAGGGAAGGGAAAAGAAAGGGGTAAGCTATAAAGCTCAGTTAAGGCCGACTTTCCGTCTTTCTTGATCTATAACATCAAATTCAACTTGTTTAACATATACACTACTCAATTTGGCATAAAATCATCCTATGGTAGATTTTACCATTTTACCCTTAACTTTGTTAATTTTTACTCTTTAGTCCCTAGGCTTGTAAAATGAAATGCATTTATTTTTCTACATTCCCAAGCCTAGCCGACTCTTTTTCTCTCTTAAAGCAGCCCACATTTCTCAATATTTCACAACTTATGCATAAGTTTTACAACTTTTGCATTTTAGTCCCTAAATGTATTTTCATGAAAAATCATCTAGTAAAAGTTGTTTACTACTCATCAAACCTTTATTTTCTACCATTAAACATCAAAATGCTTTCATGTCACCCATGGGTAAATTTTTTAAACATGAACTTTAAGTTAATGGTAGAAATAGGTAGTCTAAGCTTCAAGGACTTCAAAAATGCAAAGAAAATTAAAAACGGGAATTAATTGCACTTACTTGGAACTTGAAAAAGAAAGAAACCCTAGCTATGGAATCTATTCAAATTTTGGTCAAGGGTGTGAAGAAGATGAACACATTTTGGCCTTATTTTCCCTTTTTAATTCATAAAATAACCCAATGACCAAAATGCCCTTATGGCCTTTCCTTGAGATGTTTACCCTTATACGGCTATTTTTGTCCATATTGACATAAAATGTTCTAATTATTAAATAAGGACCTCTAGTTTTATGAATTCATTTCACTTAAACCCTAAATGCTTCTTGAACACACATTTTAAAATTTTTACAATTTAGTCTTATCATTCAATCGGGCACTTTATCGATAAAATTTATTGATGCAATAATCACACAATAAACCTTAAAACTTTATCAAAATAAATTTTTCTATGTCAGATTCGTGGTCTCGAAACCACCATTCCGTTTAGGCCTTAATTCGGGTTGTTACATGTTGTGTATGAGCATATGATGTTTGTATATATTGTATTGTATATATCTAAATTTAATTTATGACCATGCATGTGATGTTATGGCAAATCTGATTTGCTTATGTTGAATTTGTTATACATCTGTTCTGGAAATGCAATGCCTTCTGATCTCTATTATTGTATGATTGCATGTTTTATATCTTTTCATTCTAATCTGTATATGCATGCCATGTCACATTGCAACACCCGAAACTCGGCCTAGACATTATGACAAGATCATGATGTCTTACGTAGTTTTAGTTTTCGTAAATCTTGATAATAGTCATAAACTCTTAAAAACTTAGATTATTCGAAAACATATATTATCCAAATTTTATTACTGAAAACGTTGTTTGATTACATTTTCTAAAACTTATAATTTTGCAGCGGAGACTCCTTAAAAAGTGATAGTTTGGAAAACACTGTTTGTTGTTTGAAAACCATTAATTTTGTAGAAAAGTGAATATTGTCGATTAAACATTTAAATGATATTAAGCAAAATATGAAAGTAAAGTTCTAAACCCAAACAGTCCAAAATGTCTAGAGAGTCCAAAATTTACATAACTCTAAAACCCAAATTGAAATAAGTCAAATTTAAAAAAGTAATGATTTAACTGAGTTCTTGAATGCACCGATACACCTTAGTCTAAAGGTTACTTAAAAATAATATTCAAATAGAAAATGAGTTGTCAAAACTCAATGTGCAACAAATAACTCAAACAGATAATTAATATCAATATTAGACGGATTTAACAACATAGAGTCTTAACAAAGCAATACATATACAAATATATTTCCTACCCCCATCTGCTACACACCATCTCCGACCATTTCAACACACCATATGGGGTATAAAACATCCATCCAACCCTACATACCACTTAGTGTCATTAAGACACTAAAAGAATATTTACAGCTTTGCTGCCAGTATAGTGGGTGAGTATCACCACTCACAGAAACACTTCCTTCACATAGTATAGCCCATCCTAGAAACAAACATAATCAGAGCAGAATCCTTGCATGCTACAGTTTACATGCATGACATATTAGATACAAAACACATGCATAACATTTTTTGAGTTTACTTATCACATGGCATCTCAAAAATACATACAGATAACAAAATTTACACTACTAGATGATCATATTTTATATTTTACAGTACATTTAATCACATATCGACCCTACGAAAAGCCCATGGTCGATAGGGGCGACGTGTTTAACCCTAAGAGAAAATCTTGAGTTTTAGGCCTACACGGCCCAACTGGCTAGCATGTGTCACCCACACGGGCCCCACACACCCTTGTCGTCTACATGACCCAAACATCCTAGATCGTGTATCACATATGGCCAAAACACGATTAGTCACACAACTATTTGTCACACACAACCTACCATACGACTTGGCACACGGTCGTGTCGCGTCAACTGGGTAATTTTTCAACTTTTGCGGATCGCTATTTTTCATTACACACATGGTAAAAAATTACGTAAAATCAATATCACACAATCCAATACCTAAATCAATAAATTACATGAATTATTAGCTAAAATCTAATCAACCCAAGTCGATCAATTGAAGAATTCGATAGTAACCAACTATTTTGGAAACTTACAACCCAAAAACAACATTAATCACTTACCCTCATATGACGATAGCACCCTAACAAGCCTTAATTTGTTGGTGGATAACCCAGTTTGCAACCTTCACCTAGAGAATCCCATACAATTAACAACGAAAATCAAAGCAAACAAAACTAGTAAAATCCAAACTTAGCCAAAGATAATGACATAAAAATTCAATCATAGAAGGAATGAAATTGACGGCACTTACACAAGTTTTGAGTTGCAAATGATTCAATTAAGCACACACTATAGAAATTTGGTAACCAAAGAGGCCAAGATCAAGAAAGCAAAGAAGTGAAGAGAGGAAAAAAAAGAACTAAAGAAGAAACTTTCTTTTAGCAAAAGCTTCCTGTATAATATGAAAACCACGTTTGAAAGGAAATTAGGAATAAAAGTGGAACGTGAATAGTGAAGTAATAATTGAGATTTTTATTTTGTATTTTCTTTTTAAATTAAAAAATTAAAGAAAAATTGGTTAAAAAGAATATAATAAAATAAAATAAAGGGAAAAAGAAAAACAATATCTTAACAAAACCAATTCTTATCCAACGAAGTTCCCAGCCTTCCACTTTTACCCAAATTCTACTAACTAAACAGCCCAAAAGATCGTTTAGAAAAATAAATAAATAACTCTCAAAACTCCCAAAGGGACTCGAACCTGAGACTTCAAACCCACACTTAAGCCCTTAATCGTTGAGATAAACACTTAATTATGATATAATTTAACAAATCGAGAGTTCATATTTTTGAGGCATTACACACATTGCATAGGGTTTGGGATATTATGGTAAGGAGGAAGTTCTGGTACTTTGATGATCTACATTATCTAGTGGTTTAATCACATTTCTTACTGGCAACTTGTCTACAATTATAGTGGCTCAACCACATATATCTATTCTGATAGCTTGGCACGTTATAGTGGCTTGACCACATATATCCGATCTGGCAGTTTTAACTGCAACTCTGGTGGCATTACCATAATTATCTATTGGTTTGTTTTTGGATGGACGAGTTTTGAGGAACTTTATTTTGCTATGTAATGGAGTTGGGTAGGACGTTTTCTAAAAGAATTGCATTATGTTTTTCTGAAAAATACTGCATTGGCATAAGTACGCGTTCTGAGTTTTACTCAATTGATTGTTATGAAGTGCTCTGGGGTTCTATGATCTGATTATTGTGTTATTTGTGTTCTCTGTTTAAGTTTATTTACACACTAAGATTTATAGCTCACCTTTCTGTGTTTGCCCTTTTTAAGTAAATAGTTAATTTAGGACCAGACAGCGTATGATGCTTACTGTTATTAACTTTTTCTAGATTTTTAGGCTATAAATTTTTTTAGACTTGTTTTTGGTTTTTGTTTTTGTTTTTGTTTTTTTTTTTGGTATTTTTAACTTAAAACTACAAAATCATATGAGTTAACAAATTAAAATTCAGTTTTCAAACTAAAACTCTGAAAAAAATTTGCTACTAAACTAAGAAAATGGTTGTGATTTTACTATAAAGTAAGTGTTTTCGAGCGTGAGATCTTCTAAGGATCACACGAAAGGTTTAACTAAAAATTATTATTTTCTGACTATTCGCTTTTTGAATATTCATTTTTCAAATTAAGATGTGTTACAATATCAAATAGTTAAAGTTTTTAAATTAACAATGTCACCTTCACACCCGGGTAATAACTTCTAGGTCAGATATGATGTGTTACATTATTTGTTAAATTAGAAGTAATTTGTTTCATGTGAACCCAAATACGTGAGCCTTGCATGGAACCCTTAGGCCAACCCCTATGGGGAATATATGTGCCATCCCTTAGTGCAAAGATGTGAGCTCTATATGTTTTAGTATGCGAACCACCTTATTGTATGGTATGACCTATATATAAAACCCACGTTATATAGTATGACGCGGTATGCGAACACGCATGTTATATAAAAGGACGTAGTATGTGAACCCTCACGTTATATAATATGACAGAGTATGCGACCCCCTATTTTATAGTATGACATAGTGAATCATTAGTACTTGTGTGTGAACCCCCATGTAAACCCTCAAGTGAAACCCTATGTGCGAACCCTTATGTGCGAATATGAGCACTAGGTGTTGGAACTCCTATGTGCAAACCTGTATGTGCAAACCCCCTATATGTGCGAGCCTGTGTCCAAACACTATAGTTTATTACATGTGAACCCTAGGTTATGACATGTGACGTTGTTACATGCAAACCCTAGGATTATGTTATATGGACCTTATGGATTGTAATATGTGAACCTTGTACATGTCATAAGCGAGACATGATATGTGAACCCTATATGCATCATATGGGAACCATGTTAGCTAAACCCTATGAATTGTTGCACTGTGCAAACACTATATGTTGTAATATGAAAACCCTATATGTGTTGACATGCAAACCCTAGATGTTATATATGCAAACCTTATATGTTTATTATGCAAACATTGTATACATGCAACCCCTTATGCTAATTGTGCAAACCCTAGATAATTAATATGAGAACCTTGTATGTTATGTGAACCCTAGGGACATGTGAGCCCAGGAGTGAAGCCAAAATAATTTTTTTAAGGGGCCGAAAGAAATTTTAATTTTTTATAGTCTATATCTTTATAATTTTTAAAGGATTAAATTGAACTTTTATAATTTTAGAGGGGGCCAAAGTATAATTTTACCTTTACTAATTTGAAATTTTTAAAACATCTCAAAGGCCAAAGTAGCAATTTTACATTTTAGTGGGGCCAGGGCCCATGCCAGCCCCCCTCTGGATTCGCCCCTGTGTGAGCCTACATGTTGTGCAAAGCCTAGGTACATGTGAGCTTATATGCAAACCGGTACATATGCTAGATAACTAGGCCTGTATAGGTGACACTTTATTTTTTCAACTCGCACAAATTATATGTGTATATATGAACTAGTTATGTATGTGCTAGCTGAGTAAGCATGTTAAGCAATCTAATATAAATATATTGTTACAAGTTCTTGTTGCATGAAAAGATTGCATACGTGAAATTGATATGAATGCATGAATACATGCCATTAAATGCTAGTATGAGATATTGAATGTGAATGATAAGCATAACATCGATTGATGATTAAAAAAAAAAACATAAACATTCTAAGAATATGTGCATAATTACATGAAATTGTGTATGGAGGACGAAGGAGTTCTGTCGAAACCATTTTTTTCTAAGGAGTTTTGGAAAATATGGGATCGACTTTAAAATTTGAAAATGGAGTTGCCACCGACCTTTCTCAAGGTGCGATCGGGTCACCTTAAATTATTTTAATTAAACATTTCGATTCATTAAAACAATTAATTTTTGGTCTACAAAATTTGAAAAACGGGCTCGGGAGTCAGTTACGCACTAGGAAGGGTTAGAACCCTTGTAACGCTCAAAATTGGTACCTAATTGATTACTTAATGTCCTATCATCAAACGATTAAAAAGTTTTTAAAATACGATCCCTTTGTTTAAAAGAGCATTTCAATATATCGAAGTGAAAATCGAGGCTCACTTATCTCAAAGAAATAAGAATGCTGTACCCAGTAAGTTAGGATGCAACATCTCAATTTTTGAAATTAAGCTCGCTTTTTTTTGTTTTAAAAAAAATTCACGTATTTAAATCGAAAAGGGATATTTAATTATTTTGGATCGAACGAAAAACCGGAACCCAGTAAGTTAGGCTCGATTTATCGAAGTTCCAAAACATAAAATATTGCCTTGATTTTGAAATTCCTATCTCGAGACAATGATCGCCACATTCAGTAAGTTAGGATGTGGCATTTCAAGGTTTCGAGAATAAGTTTTATTTGAAAATTTGCATATTTTGATTTCGAAAAGGATACTCGATGGTTTGGGTTTAATGAGGAAAATCGGAGCCTAGTGAGTGAAGGCTCGATTTCCTCGGAGCTCCCAAACACGAGATAGGGTTTTTTTTTGGAAAATACCTTTGGATGAAAAATTTTTATTAAAATGGTTCTAAACACGACTTTCATAAAATACGAGTATAGAATAATATATATAAAGTAAAGAAATAATTCATAAACAATATATTACATTAATAAATCGTAATAATCAATAAATACCAAATGGTGCGCATAATAACAACAATTATAACATGTCATCATATGTAAATAGAAATATTAACATTCAAATAATAAAAATAAAATTAAAAGAAGTAAAAGACAAATTGAAATAAGTGAAATTAAAAAAGACTTTTAGCAAATAAGAATGAATAATTATGGAGAAAGGTTTAGAACTATGAGAATTCAAAAAAAGTTTTTTAAACGAGTAATACATTATATAGTAAAAGATAAGGTCGTTAAAGTAATTAGATCATATACCTATAAAATATGTATATACATACATAATATAATATTTAAAGTATTTATATAATACGATATAAAATGTATATAAAAGAATGGCAAATACAAAATATAAAAATATAATGTACATAATATATAAAAAATTTGAATATATATATTTATAATGCACGAAAACATTTATACATAATAGTAATAAAATATATACATGAGATAGTATGCAAATATATGGATAACATGATATTAAAATATATATATTTAACACATGCATATTAGAAATAATAATATTGTTTAATACAACTACTAATAACACTATATGAATGTATACATATATACAATGATAAAATATAACATAACCAAACTAGATATAATATAATAATATATAAAAATAATAGTAATAAATTACTATAATATCGAAGTAATATAATGCATAATAATCATAATATAATAAAATATAATTGAATTAATAAAATAAAATAACTAAATTACAAACAACACAAAAATATAGGGCTAATTAGAAAGTAAATCAAAGAAAAAGGATTAAACTTGAAACATGGCTGAAGTCTTGAGGCTAACTCAGACAGAAATAAGAGGGGATAGGCAAAAATGCAATACACATATATCCTTAGGGATCGAGTGTGCAAATATCCCAGACTTCAGAAACGCAGAGTTTAATAAGGATTAACTTGCAATAAAAAACAAAATGTATGGCCAAATCTAAAAAATCAAACAAACTAAAATAAAACCCCAATTTTAGAACCACGTAAAAGGGAGGGACCGATGGCACAAATGCCCCCCTTTGATGCCAAAACACGCGGGTCCCCGCGTACCTAGGTCGGGTTAACGGGTTAGCTCCGTATGATGGCCTATACGGCACCGTTTTAGACCATGGGAAAGGGTTCTAAACGGTGCCATTTAGCTCCTTACAAAACTAAAATTTTAAAACCCTAATCTAGTTTCATCAAAAACCGAAAGGCCTCCTTCCTTTAGCTTCACTTGCGGCGCCCTTCTGCTAGGGTCTATGAACCCTCATCGTAGATGGCTATTGAGGCCGCGAAAGGGGTTTCCCGACCCTATTTACTCAAAACAATCGGAGGCGACTTTCGCCCATTGAAATCTCATTTCCATCTTCGATCGTGGCGAAAGAAAAGGGATCCGAAGGCCACTCTCTTACCGGGAAACCCCTTATCCCTCTTGTTTGTTGTTTTTTTTATATTTAGATAGATATATATATATATATATATATATATATATGAATACACAAAAAGATAAAAAAAATGGGTAAATAAAAAGGAAACGAATCGAAAAAAAAAGGTTGAACCACTTTTAAAACTTGGTTTTTTGCTAGATTTCTTTGTTTCTATTTTTCGTTCTCGTTACATGCGTTCTCTGCTTCCGAAAAAGAGAAAAAAAAAGACCATCGTTTTCTGTTTTACAATGGCTTTATAGCCGAATGAAAAGAGAAAAATGACCACTATTTAGTTTTTCCTTTCACTGTTTCTGCTCTTATGCACCACTGTTTCTTTACTTTTCTCTGCTTTGCCTGTTTCCTTTCTTTTGTTGCTAACGTTTTCTTCATTTAATATTTGCAGGTGGCAGTGATGCGATGGGAGCGGCTGGCCTTTGGTGGTCATTTCCGAGGGCTATGGGGCGGAGGCATACGGCGCACCTAGGCTCTGCCCTAGGGTTTCCGAAAAGCCATAAGCTGTTGGGCCATTTGGGCCTAGGGTCTGATTGGGTCAATTCGAGTATTGGGTTGGGGTTTTGTAATTGGGCCAATCGGGTTTTAGGGGTTTTGGGTTCTTTACAATTTGTAAATGGACTTTGGACTGGTATCATTATTGGTTATTATTATTTTTATTATTATATTTTTTGGGGTTCTATTTATGTATTTATCGGGCCGAGCAGAATTGCCCTATTACAGCTGCCCCTCTTTGGTCATTATCGTGTAACGAGAATAGAGTAAAGACTTTAAAAGGGCTAATTTTACCCGGTCCCGCCGAGTCTTGATCTCTTGGCGCTTCTTTTCTTCAATTAGCCTCATTCCATTCCACTGTATCTTCAGAAGTATAGGACTTGTGGCTTTAGTCTGCTTCATTAGACTCGAATCTTTGATCTGCTCCTGGATCTTCAGGAAAGCCAAATCTTCTATCTTCAATCTATTCCTTGCAACCTTAAGGATGTTAGACTTATCTTCGATCTGCCCCTGCATCTTCAGGAAGGTCAAATCTTCTAACTTCAATCTGTTCCTTGCAACCTCAAGGATGCCAGACTTATCTTCGATCTGTCCCTACATCTTCAGGAAGGTCAAATCTTCTAACTTCAAACTGCTCCTTGCAACCTCAAGGATGTCAGACTTATCTTCGATCCACTCCTGCATCTTCAGGAAATCCAAATCATCTATCTTTGATATGCTCCTTGCAACCTCAAGGATGCTAGATCTGTGAATTTATCAATCTTGTCACCCGTCTTCTGGGGAACCTATCCTGTGGATTGTGATTATGCCTGTGTAAAAATGATTAGGATGCTGTGATCGGAATGAATCAAGTGCTCCTAAATGTATTATGAATGAAACTTGTATGAATGCAAAATGTCATGAGAATGATCATTTTTAATGTTTTAGGGCGTCTTTACTCATTGCCTCTTAGGGTTCTACTACTGACATAGTATGCTTCCCTCTTTCTCAGATAGTGTTTTTTTTTTACAATCGTATTCCGCTCGAATAATTTGCCCCATTCTACCTCTGAGGCATAAGGGTTATGCCTTCTTTTATCCCTTTATGACTCAGGGGTATAGAATCTCCCATCTATCCCACTACAACTCAGGGGTATGGATTTTATGAATTACCCAATCAACTTGGTTTACTATACCCTTCATTCCCTGGGTGTCGTGACCAGATGTATATGAGTGTCGAATTTCTTTGAGAATAATTCCATTTTAATGCTTGGGTCACCCATTATTTGTCAAGGATGTATCACTGATGCAATATCCTGCCCTCTTATTGATAAAGAAATTAACAAGTGGTCTCAAATTAGACTCCTTTCCAACTCTTAAGTATGGTAAGTTCTAAACACTAGTCCTGTTTCCAGTTCTTGTATTATTTAGAAGCTCTTCAGAGTAATATGCAGAGCCCCTTTTGTTCAGAACTTCATTAGCCCATTAATCGTTGCTTCAATGAAAGATGCTTGAAAGAGGAAGCTACAATCATTGAATTAGATTGAGATTTGAGAGTAATGCTTAAAGCAAATGAGTAGATTGAGGTGGGAAATTTGGCTAGAATACAAATAATAGTCAATTGACCAAAATAGCATATTTTGCTAGGACGATTAATAGGTGCCCCAGATATCGCTGGTTGAGCCTCCCTACATAACACCTCTCGAAGGCTCTTTTGATCTTGATACACATTTAGAAGTCCCAAAAGATTTTGTTGATGTTTTACAACGTTAGCGTTGCTCCTTCTTGTTGCTTCAAACGTAACAAGATCTATATCCCGTTCTTGATCAAAATTTGAGCCGCCCTTTTCGGGTTTTCAACTCAAAATCCCCTTTAATCCCAAGGTGCCCTTTGCGGGTTTTCACTTTGGCCTCTCTGTTTTTTTTAATGTCTTAAAGTGCCCTTTGCGGGTTTTCACTTTGGCTTCTTCCTTCCTTAAGTGAAGTACTTCTTGACAGAATCTACATTTACAGGATTGGGAAGTTTTTACCATCCATCTCGGTTAGGATCAATGCTCCTCCGGAAAAGGCTTTCTTCACCACATAAGGTCCTTCCCAGTTTGGCATCCATTTCCCTCTGAAATCCTTTTATATCGGAAGGATTTTCTTCAGAACCAGATCCCCTTCATGGAACTCTCTAGGGCGAACCTTCTTGTCGTAAGCTCGCATCATTCATTTTTGATACATCTGGCCATGACAAATAGCTCTTAACCTTTTTTCCTCAATCAAGTTCAGCTGGTCATATCGAGATTGGATCCATTCGGCCTCATCTAACTTTACTTCTGACAATACTCTGAGTGAGGGGATCTCAACTTCAATGGGTAGGACTGCCCCCATTCCATAGACCAAGGAGAAAGGCGTTGCTCCAGTGGAGGTCCTGACAGACTTTCGATAAGCATAAAGGGCAAAAGGTAGCTTCTCATGCCAATCTTTATAGGTTTTCGTTATCTTTCCCACAATCTTCTTAATGTTCTTATTCGCTGCTTCTACTACATCGTTCATTTTGGACGATACGGTGATGAATTGTGGTGTTTGATTTTGAATCGATTGCAGACCTCTGCTATTGTGCTATTGTTCAAATTCAGAGCATTATCTGATACGATTCTTTCTGGTATCCCATATTGACATATAATTTTTCTTTTCAAGAATTTACTAACTTCCGTTTTGGTGACATTGGCATATGAGGCAGCTTTAACCCATTTGGTGAAGTAATCTATGACCACAAAGATGAAACGATGTCCATTAGAGGCTTTTAGTGATATCGGCCCAATCACATCCATGCCCCACATAGAGAAAGGCCATGGGGAAGTCATAACATGAAGAGGTGAAGGGGGTACATGGATCTTATCTCCGTAGATCTGGCATTTATGACATTTCTTGGCGTAGTTAATACAGTCCCCTTCCATAGTGGATCGGTAATAACCAAATCTCATAATTTGCCTGGCCATTGTAAAGCCATTAGCGTGTGTTCCGCAGATGCCCTCATGGACTTCTTCGAGAATTTTCTTGGCTTCAACGGCATCGACACATCTTAACAGTACTTGATTTTTCCTCCTTTTGTACAAAATCTCCCAATCCAATACATAGTCAATGGCCAATCTTCTCAACGTCCTTTTATCGTTTTCGATCGTCTGATCCGGGTATTCACGATCTTTCACATCTCGCAATATGACAAGATACCAAGTGTGGTCATCTCTTTCTTCTTCGTCAATGCTGCAGTAGTGGGCTGGAGCCTCATATATACTCATTTGGATGGCTTTCACATCCTCTTGCCTGTTTACTTTGATCATGGAGGCTAGAGTGACTAAGGCGTCAGCCATCTGGTTTTCATCTCGTGGGAGGTAGCAGAAAGTGATGCCATCAAACTCCTCCATTAACTCCAAGATTATTTTTTGATAATTGATCAGCTTGGGGCCTCTCATTTCCCATTCACCTCCAAGTTGATAGATCACCAGTGCAGAGTCCCCGTAAACTTCCACAGCTTAATCTTACGTTCTATGGCAGCTCAGATTCCTATGATGCATGCCTCATATTCGGCCATGTTGTTGGTGCAGTCGAAATTTAGCTTGCTGGTAAAGGGGTGATGGTCTCCGTTTGGAGATACCAATACTGCTTTGATCCCGTTACCCACAGTGTTAGAAGCTCCGTCGAAGTTAAGTTTCCAATAGAGGCTTTTTTGAGCGTCTTCTTCAATAGCCACAATATGCATTAAGTTTTCATTTAGGAAATCGAAGTTTAAGGATTCGTAATCTTCTAAAGCTCTTCTGGCTAGAAAATCTACTATCGCACTTTCTTTTACCGCTTTCTAGTTCACATACACTATGTTGAATTCTAAAAGTGGAATTTGCCATCGAGCCATCCTTCCATTCAAAGTTGTTGACCCCATCATGTACTTCAGGGATCCAGTTTTGAGATGAGCCAAGTGGTGTGATACAGCATATACTGTCTTAACCTTCGTGTTGTACAAACCAAAGCACAGCATAACTTCTCTATTGCTAGGTATCTTGCCTCACACTCAGTAAACTTTTTACTAAGGTAATAAATAGCCCTTTCCTTCTTTCCTGACTTGTCATGCTGGCCAAGTACACCTCCCATGGAATTCTCAAATACCGCCAAGTACAGTATCAATGGCCTATCGGGGTTAGGTGGCATTAGTACTGGGGGATTGGACAAGTACCGTTTGACTTTGTCAAAAGCCCCTTGGCATTCTTCATCCCATACACCTGGGTTTTGTTTCTTGAGGAGGCGGAAAACAGGGTTACATTTCTGGGTTAGTTGTGAAATAAACCGAGCGATGTAATTTAATCTTCCTAAAAAGCCTTGAACCTCTTTCTGGGTACATAGCGGAGAAAGCTCTTGGATGGCTTTGATTTTGCCTGGATCAATCTCAATCCTTTTTTACTAACCACGAATCCGAGTAATTTTCCAGACTTGGCTCCGAAGGTACATTTGGCCGGATTGAGTTTTAACTGAAACTTCCTCAATCTTAAGAACAACTTTCTTAAGACTTGTATATGCTCCTCTTTTGTTCAGGACTTTGCAATCATATCATCGACATAAACTTCAATTTCTTTGTGCATCATGTCGTGAAACAGCGTTACCATGACCCTTTGATATGTTACCGCTGCGTTTTTCAGTCCAAAAGGCATCACCTTATAGCAGAATGTCCCCCACATGGTCACGAATGTGGTCTTCTCCATGTCTTCATGATGTATCTTGATCTGGTTATAACCGGAGAAACCGTCCATGAAGGAAAACAATGAATAGCCTACCGTGTTGTCTACCAAAGTATTAATGTGAGGCAGTGGGAAATTATCTTTCGGGCTTGCCTTATTTAGGTCTCTGTAGTCTACACACATTCGTACTTTTCCATCCTTTTTAGGAACGGGGACAATGTAGGCCACCTAATCTGAGTATTTCACCACTTTTAGAAATCTCGCGTCGAACTGCTTTTTGACTTCTTCTTTTATTTTTAGCAAGACGTCGGGTCTCATCCTTCGAAGCTTTTGTTGGACTGGCTTGCATTCCTCTTTTATAGGGAGTCGATGCACCACTATATCAGTATTCAAACCCGGTATGTCCTGGTATGACCATGCGAACACATCCTTAAATTCCTGGAGTAATTCAATCAGATCTTACTTTGTTCCTGCGGCGATACCAGTCTAATTTTTACCTCTTTTCCTTCTCCTAAATTCACAATTTCTATTGATTCTTTGTGAGGCAGGATTTGTTTCTCCTCTTGTTCAACCATTCTCAATAATTCGGGAGCTAGGTCACAATCTCAATCATCCTCAAAACCCTCAGAATCCTCTATACACACATCTCGTTCAAAAGGGGACTCTGAGTCGTAGGCAGCGTCACTCACGTCATTGACATCTGGGGACCTGTTTTAGGGATAATGAGAGATGCAAAAAAATAATAGTATCTAAGAATAATTGTCTAAATGGTATGATCATAAATAAATAATAGAAGAATAAAAGATTATGTATGAATCGGAATGAACGAAAGAATATTTGCTCAAAAGATGCACTTTTCATTAAGTTAAAGATTTTAGGATAAACTCGGTTCACAAAAGATGTTCATCACTCCTAGGCCTACAGTAATAAATGTTCTAAGACATTACTCTGAAATAGTTCTAAACACTACAGGAATCTCTTCTATAGCCTAGTTTTCCAGAACGCTCCTGGGCTCAAAAGGGTGGATACTCAACAAGTTTCTTCTTTCGGCTCTCTCTTTGGATATAGCATTGATGTGCGTGTCCCCCAATATTTCTCCTATGGCTTCTTCTTTGAAGGTTTCTCACTCAGGGTTAATGAATCCTCCTGATACGAAAGTCTTGGTTATGTGGGGAAAAACTATTGGTTCCTACTTGATTTCTTCCCCGCTTAACCATGCTCTTCGCCTTCTTTGCTTCTTTTCCAGTTCGTTCTTTTTCTATCTGGCGTCTGGCCTAAACCCCAATCCGAAACGGTCTCATTTTTCTTTCAACAATGGTACCTCTACTCTGCCTTTGAGATATCTCCCGAGTCCTTTTCCTGGTAATGCTCCTTTCCCAACAGTTAACTGCAGGCCCATCCTTATGGTCTTAGATATTTTAGGCCTCCGGACCTTGTTCCCTTCACCGACAAAGGTCACATTCACAAATTCCAAAGACCACAACGAACACTCAATGGCCTCGTCATATGCCTCTAAATACGGTGCGTCACTGGTCATAGCCGCAATGATCTATTCTCCCGCTTTTATAGTGACTAGTTAGTTTTTCATCACCAATTTCAGCTTTGGTGCAACGTAGAGGGAACCGCCCCTGCTGAGTGAATCCATGGTCTTCCCAACAAGTAGTTGTATGAGGGCTTGATATCCATCACTAGGAAATCCACCTCATATGTGCTAGGTCCAATCAAGAGGGGTACTTCAATTCTACCCATCACCCTTCTCTTTGTGCCATCAAATGTTTTTACGATGCTCTGGCACTCTTTCATGTGAGAGCTGTCTATTGGTAATCTGTTTAATGTAAACAACGGTAGGACGTTCAAGGCCAACCCGTTGTCAATCAACACGCCTGGTAGCGTGTACCCCTTAAAACGCGTGGTAATGTGCAAAGCTTTAGTCGACCCCCTGCCACCTAGTGGTATCTCGTCGTCATTGAAGAAAATAAAGTTATCGGCACTTATGTTGCTAACCAAGTGATCTAGCTTGTTGACAGAAATGTCATTAGCAACATATGTTTCATTCAAGATCTTCATCAGTGCATTACGATGAACTTTCGAACTCAAGAGTAAGGCTAATACCGAAATACGAGCCAGTTATCTACGTAGCTATTCCACCACGCTGTACTCACTGTGCTTTAGGAATCTTAAGAACTCCTTAGCTTCCTTCTCGTTAACTGGCTCATTAATAGGATGTTCAGGTTTGGTCGCTTTCTCCTTCATCTCTTCGACCACTAGGGCTTTGCCTTTTACGAGCTGTGTTTTCTCTGTTGCAGTATCATAACGTCTCTCGCTACATGTATAGGAGCCCCCTTCTTGGCCTTCTTTTGAAGCATCAACCAGGTTCTCTTTTCCTAGGATCGTTACATTGTAGTTGTAATTCCATGGGACCCTCTTGCTATCCTTATAGGGGAAGACTGCGAGCCTTTGGATTATAACTCTCGGTGGCATTTGTACTCCTGCTTCGTTATTTTTGGGTCGCGATATAATGACCACGGGGTAGTTAGCTGTTTGATTTGAGGTTGTTGACTCTCCCTCCGATGCGCATATCTCCTACTATCTGGGGCTTGTGGTTTCTTCGTAAAATTCCACTTCTTTGTCGTTTATCATGTCTTGCACAATATCCCTGAACTCCACACACTCTTGAAGTCCATGCCCCACCTTGTTGTGAAACTCGCAGTAGTTTCTCTTTTCTTCAGATCCTTCTCTTTAATCCCACGCAATTAGTCCTCTCTTAACCATCTCCTTCCATACCTGTCTTAATGGGGTCCTGACCTCCGCAACCTCATGTTTAATTTTCTTGTTCTGGTCTTCGCTTATCCCGTTTACCCCTTGGTCAGTGTGATTAGGGAGCGGGTTTCCTGCTACATTGGGTACGGCTGGATCATCAAACCTTACGATTCCCATCTTGATGAGTCTCTCAACCACTTTTTTGAATGCGGTGCAGTTTTCGATTGAATGCCCGGTGATCCCAGCATGATACTCACATTGGGCGTTCGTGTCATACCATTTGGGATACGGGGGCTGTAATGGCTTTAGGTAAAAAGAGGAGACTAAATAAGCATTGAACAGATTCTGGTATAGTTCCCTATAGGTCATAGGTATAGGAGTGAACTGTGGCCTTTCAGTGCTCTCTCTTGTGTTGGATTCTTGTCTGCCGTGCTATTTTGATTGGTGGTCACTGTCTTTGGCTGATTTATGGTAAGTGACTTGGACTGACCCTTACCAAAAGTGCTCGTGTTGTTCACTTCGTTATCTCTTTTCCTTGGGGCCAATCTTTTGGTACTTTCCCCGACTTCAATTTTGCCACTCCTCATAGCATTTTCAATCATTTCTCCTGTCATCACTATGTCGGCAAAGTTTTTGGTGGCACTCCCCAACATATGAGTGATAAAAGGGGCCTTTAGAGTATTAATAAAGAGTATCGTAGCTTTTTTCTCTAAAAGCGGCGGCTGAACTTGTATGGCAACTTCTCTCCATTGTTACACATACTGTCTAAAACTTTTTTTAGATTTCTTCTCCATATTCTGGAGAGTGATCCTGTCGGGGGTCATGTCCGTCACATGACTGTATTGTTTATAAATGCCTGAGCAAAGTCCTTTCACGAGTTGATCGTAACACGGCTTAATTGGTTATACCATTTAGAGGCTGCCCTAACCAGGCTATCTTGAAAGCAGTGAATTAATAGCTGGTCGTTGTGGATATAGCCCATCATTCGCCCACAGAACATAATGATGTGAGCTTCAGGGCAGCTCGTTCCATTGTACTTTTCGAATTCAGGCATTTTAAACTTGGGGGGAAGGACCAAATCTGGGACCAAACTCGTCCTTAGCATCAATCCCGTGACGGCTATCAGCGCTTTCCATGGCTTTGAATTTCTCTTCTATCCATTTGCACCTATCTTCTAACTATTTCGCCAGCTCTGCTCTTGACCTCTCTCCTTCGACTGTCTCATCTAAGTCGGGGACATTAAGGCTAATTAGGTTCTCTTCTGAACCCGGTCCAGCTTGATGATTTCCCTGTATTAACGTGCCCACTTGAGGTTGTTGCAGCCTAATAGTAACAGAGGGTCTACGCGGATATACTTCATGTTGTATCTGTGTATTAGGTGGGGTGAACCCCAAAGGATACTGTGGATCCTCATTTTCTTCGGTATTTGTCACAGGACCTTTCCCTTTATCTTGTCCCCCAGCCAAAAGTTGTGTCGGCTGATTCATCATGTTGCTTTGTGCTTCCAACATTTGGTCCATCATATCTTGTTGGATCTTGACCAGCTGCTCTTGCATTTGTTCCTGCATCTCCTTCTAGAGCTGCTCCAACCTTTCTATTCTTTGATCTATATTTCTTGACGTAAAACGGGTACCGTAGCGGTGTTGGGCGGATGGGTTTTTGGCAGTTTCCAGGTTAACTCTCTCTAAAATAATTTCCCTTTATTAGAGTATTTTTATGAAATTTAATGCATATAATGATGTAATGCAAATGCATGAATGCAAAAAGAGTGTCGATTCTAGCTCAATTCCATATAAAAAATTTTATTAGAACACAAAATTCTTTACATAAAGTAAATTACAGATACGGCTTTGCCTTAATGCATAAAGCCTTAATCTTTTCCAACAAAGAAACTAACTCTTGTTCTCGAAACCCATACTTCGCGCTAAGTACGGCTGCTTGAGCTGCCAAGGACTGCAAGTGCTCAGCCACCTCTCTTATTTGCGTTATGGCTTCTCCCATAATGTAATCTCTTCTTTAGACCCGGTCTTGAGAACGGTAACACTCTTCTTTCCATCGCTCCTCATTCTCCTCCAGAAACCTAACATGGTTTTAACAGTTTTGCGAAGTTGTCTCCAGCTCTTCGATTTTCTTTTTCATTTCTTCAATCTTATTTAAGCTGGCTTTCAGCTCCATTACAGAGTTACAATTTCGATGTCGTCGAAGGGATTCCTCTAGCTCTGCCACTCTAGCTTTTAACTCATCTTTTCCTTTTTGGTTTTCCAACACTCCTCTTTCTAAGGCTTCATTTCTCGCTTGGGCCTCTTTGAATCTTGTTTCCCAACGCTCGGCCTTTAGTCTTTCTTCGTGGATTTCCTACTGCCATTCTTCTGAAGTCTTCCCTAGACCGGCCCTTCTTGCCGATAAACACACTTTTTTATAATCGGACCTTAGGCTCTCCAAGTCTTCCTCTACTTTGTTCTTCCCTTTTTTGAGTCTTTTAGCTTCTGCTTTCTAGATATCGACGTCCAAGCTTAGATACATTTTTTCTTGCTCTAACTGTTTTATCTATTTCCCCATTTCTGAACTTCGCTTTTCGATGTCTTGTTTTATAATTTCCAATTCGGAGGGGACTATCCGTAAATATTCTTCTAGCGGTCTAACACCTTCTGAATTTGGTCTCGGAACATTATCGTTGACCCTTCTATTAAAACAGCCACTATACTCGGAAGTTACTGACCCCATGTTCAGATTTTTCATTCGATGTGTCTGATTCCAGGCCGTAGAAATCTCTTTGACCCTTTTCTTGTAATTCTCTCTTTTATACGGGAATTCTCATTCTGCCAACCCATGAGTTGCCGGTATAAACTGCTTCGACCAATACTGCCTTAATACCATTAAGGGAGCGTAACCAGTGGCTCCCCAGATTCCGAGCACCCAATTGAAATCCCACATCGGTACAAAATTTCCCCAGGTACAAACCAAAGAGCCCTCTATTCGAAGTAGCCATCTTGCAGATTTTGAAGAAGTACGATCCAATTCTCTTCCGACACATCATCTCTTATTGGTGTAGCTATCATATCCCTTAATAGAGAATAGTCATTCAGGAAGACCTGATAAGAGGGCTTGTTCACCTTCCAGAAATAACTATGAAACCATACTAATAGCAGTTGTACACATCCTATGAACCTGCCTTCTCTGGCTCTTCTGCACGGACTTAATGACCTGAAAGTTTCCACCAAGATCGCAGGCACTGGTGTGATCCCCTTGTCGAGTCGATCGAAGAGTTCGGTGACTGCCTCATCCACATATCCCAAAGCCTTGGGAAATAAAATTAATCCATAAATTCTGAGCGCAAAGACATCAACTTTCTTTGTTGTATCGGGATGTCCTAGAATCAGGTCTCTCAGGTTTTTCCATGGGATGCACTTATATTCTCCTTTCTTCTTAATCTTAGCCGTGATCCACTACTCACTCATTCCCATAATATTCATCAACTTTTTCCAAAAGGCGGGGACATACGCAGCTCTTGAATAAATTTTATCAACCTGCGCCCTCGGACAATTCAGTAGAGCAGTATATTCCTCTATGGTAGGCACCAAATCTACTTTCCCGAAAGTAAAGCAATTATATACTGGGTTCCAATACTGTGTGAGGGCTCGAAACAAGTGCTCGTCCACTTTAACGTCTAGGAGGTATGGTAAATCTCCATAACTATTGTAGAACAACCCTTTGGTTTCATCATTCCACTGACACCAAATTTCTCTCAATTCCTGAAGGCTATTCTATGTGGCACTAATGCAGGTGTAATCCCATAACTCCGATACATACCCCGTAGCTAGGCTATCCCCTTTTTCTAATTGTGCTGTCTCTGACCAACTTTGGATTGCCGCATGGCCTCTTACTTTATCAAGAAGTTTGTTTTCCATGGTCGAGCTTCCTATTTTAGCAATCGAACCCAAATCGACACCTTTTTAATGCAAAATGTAGGAAGTAAAAACACAAAATGTCAATACAATATATATAAAATAAAATTCAGAACATGTACAAAAACAGAGAAACAATCAATGACCTATTAGGGTAACCACTAGGGCTCGGCGTGGCTCTACCTAGGGTGGGCTCCTAAGGGTTCTTTATATGTGGTTTGGATCTAAAGTAGGGTACCTGAACCAGCAGATTCCTCGGTCCTCACCCATTATAGGCTCATTTGGATCGAGTTCAGTTCAGGAGAACACATTTCCCTATGGCTGCACGGAGATGAAAACCTCACGAAGCACATAGGTACAGATGTATTTCGGAAGCGATTCACTATCCTGCACGGAGGTGAAAACCTCACAAAGGAGTAGCTTCTAAAGGTGTGACCCGGCGGTCATGCAATATGATACGCAAAATTAATTCACAAAAATCAACTCATAACAATCACGTGAAATTACAAACCAATTGAAAAAGGGTAGTAATTTTTCAAATTAATTTTCAATTTTGGATGAGAGGACAATAAGTAATCAATTTAACGGCTTGACTCTCTTGAAAGTCTCCAGTGGAGTCGCCAAGCTGTCGAAACCATTTTTTTCTAAGGAGTTTTGGAAAATATGGGATCGATTTTAAAATTTGAAAATGGAGTCGCCACCGACCTTTCTCAAGGTGCGATCGGGTCACCTTAAATTATTTTAATTAAACATTTCGATTTATTAAAAAAATTAATTTTTGGTCTACGAAATTTGAAAAATAGGCTCGGGAGTCGGTTACGCACGAGGAAGGGTTAGCACCCTCGTAACGCCCAAAATTGGTACCTAATTGATTACTTAATGTCCTATCATCAAACGATTAAAAAGTTTTTAAAATACGATCCCTTTTTTTAAAAGAGCATTTGAATATATCGAAGTGAAAATCGAGGCTCACTTATCTCAAAGAAATAAGAATGCTGTACCCAGTAAGTTAGGATGCAACATCTCAATTTTTGAAATTAAGCTCACTTTTTTTGTTTTAAAAAAATTCACGTATTTAAATCGAAAAGGGATATTTAATTATTTTGGATCAAACGAAAAATCGAAACCCAGTAAGTTAGGGCTCGATTTATCGAAGTTCCAAAACATAAAATATTGCCTTGATTTTGAAATTCCTATCTCGAGACAATGATCGCCACATTCAGTAAGTTAGGATGTGGCATTTCAAGGTTTCGAGAATAAGTTTTATTTGAAAATTTGCATATTTTGATTTCGAAAAGGATACTTGATGGTTTGGGTTTAATGAGGAAAATCGAAGCCTAGTGAGTGAAGGCTCGATTTCCTCGAAGCTCCCAAACACGAGATAGGTTTTTTTTAGAAAATACCTTTGGATGAAAAATTTTTATTAAAATGGTTCTAAACACGACTTTCATAAAATACGAGTATAGAATAATGATATATAAAGTAAAGAAATAATTCATAAACAATATATTACATTAATAAATCGTAATAATCAACAAATACCAAATGGTGCACATAATAACAACAATTATAACATGTCATCAGATGTAAATAGCAATATTAACATTCAAATAATAAAAATAAAATTAAAAGAAGTAAAAGACAAATTGAAATAAGTGAAATTAAAAAAGACTTTTAGCAAATAAGAATGAATAATTATGGAGAAAGGTTTAGAACTATGAGAATTCAAAAAAAGTTTTTTAAACGAGTAATACATTATATAGTAATAGATAAGGTCGTTAAAGTAATTGGATCATATACCTATAAAATACATATATACATACATAATATAATATTTAAAGTATTTATATAATACGATATAAAATGTATATAAAAGAATGGCAAATACAAAATATAAAAATATAATGTACATAATATATAAAAAAAATTTGAATATATATATATTTATAATGCACGAAAACATTTATGCATAATAGTAATAAAATATATACATGAGATAGTATGAAAATATATGGATAACATGATATTAAAATATATATATTTAACACATACATATTAGAAATAATAATATTGTTTAATACAACTACTAATAATACTATATGAATGTATACATATATACAATGATAAAATATAACATAACCAAACTAGATATAATATAATAATATAAAAAAATAATAGTAATAAATTACTATAATATCGAAGTAATATAATGCATAATAATCATAATATAATAAAATATAATTGAATTAATAAAATAAAATAACTAAATTAAAAACAACACATAAATATAGGGCTAATTAGAAAGTAAATCAAAGAAAAAGGATTAAACTTGAAACATGGCTGAAGTCTTAAGGCTAAGTCAGAAAGAAATAAGAGGGGACAGGCAAAAATGCAATACGCATATATTCTTAGGGATCGAGTGTGCAAATATCCCAGACTTTAGAAACGCAGAGTTTAATGAGATTAACTTGCAATAAAAAACAAAATGTATGGCCAAATCTGAAAAATCAAACAAACTAAAATAAAACTCCAATTTTAGAACCACGTAAAAGTGAGGGACCGAAAAACACGCGGGTCCCCGCGTACCTGGGTCGGGTCAATGGGTTAGCTCCATATGATGGCCTATACGGCACCATTTTAGACCATGGGAAAGGGTTCTAAACGGTGCCGTGTAGCTCCTTACAAAACTAAACTTTTAAAACCCTAATCTGGTTTTATCAAAAACCGAAAGGCCTCATTCCTTTAGCTTCACCTGCGGTGCCCTTCTGCTAGGGTCTATGAACCCTCATCACAGATGGTTATCGAGGCCACGAAAGGGGTTTCCCGACCCTATTTACTCGAAACAATCGGAGGTGACTTTCGCCCATTGAAATCTCCTTCCCGTCGTCAATCGTGGCGAAGGAGAAGGGATCCGAAGGCCACTCTCTTACCGATAAACCCCTTATCCCTCTTGTTTGTTGTTTTTTTTTATATTTAGATATATATATATATATATATATATATGAATACACAAAAAGATAAAAAAAATGGGTAAATAAAAAGGAAACGAATCGAAAGAAAAAGGTTGAACCACCTTCAAAACTTGGTTTTTTGCTAGATTTCTTTGTTTCTGTTTTTCGTTCTTGTTACATGCGTTCTCTGCTTCTGAAAAAGAGAAAAAAAAATACCCTCGTTTTCTATTTTACAATGGCTTTATAGCCGAATGAAAAGAGAAAAACGACCACTATTTGGTTTTTCTTTTCACTGTTTCTGCTCCTATGCACCACTATTTCTTTACTTTTCTCTGCTTTGCCTGTTTCCTTTCTTTTGTTGCTGACGTTTTCTTCATTTAATATTTGCAGGTGGCGGTGATGCAATGGGAGCGGTTGGCCTCTAGTGGTCGTTTCCGAGGGCTACGGGGTGGAGGCATGCGGAGCACCTAGGCTCTACCCTAGGGTTTCCGAAAAGCCATAAGATGTTGGGCCATTTGGGCCTAGGGTCTGATTGGGTCAATTCGGGTATTGGGTTGGGGTTTTGTAATTGGGCCAATCGGGTTTTAGGGGCTTTGGGTTCTTTACAATTTGTAAATGGACTTTGGACTGGTATCATTATTGGTTATTATTATTTTTATTATTATACTTTTTTGGGTTCTATTTATGTGTTTATCGGGCCGGGCAGAATTGCCCTATTACAAGTTCCATAGGAGATAGTGCCAAGTTAATTCCACACTGAAAGTCAATACTGGATGAAGTAGGCAAAAATGTCATCAAAAGTGAATAAGTTGGGATGGTAGGCTAAAATCTACCAAACTAAGACAATCGAGATGATATATTATTGTAGTAAAAATCCATCTAAATCGGATAGGAAGGGATGATAGTTTAAAACACCATCAAAACCGAACCAAACTGGGGTGGTAAGTTATTGTAGTAAAAGACATCATCACAAATGTCAAGTGAACAACCATCGTTATCGAAAATCAACCCCGGGATGATCGGTTATTGAAGTGGGTTTTTAGAGTGTCGAGTAATTCTCAAGAGTAGTTATGATGGACGTGTGGGAAATTAAAACATTAATTGCATTGCATCATGAATATAAACTATACATGCATTGATATACTGAATGTTCTTTACATTATGTTTAATATGTTATTATTCTATGAATTAAATACTTCACTATTTGAATAATTATATATAATGGTTTACGGTTAGTCTCAGAATGAACTATTGTAAGCTCATTCCCCTTTTTCCTTACCTCTCAGGTAGTGCAAAGATCTAGGACTCAGAAAGACATCGGAGGGACCTCGAATTAGCAGCTTTTTCCTGCTTTTCCTTAAAAGTTTCATTAAATATTTCCTTAATCATTTTATTTTGGGGATTGTATAGCTTCTTTATTTTAAGCATGACATTTTGATTATAACTATGATATTTGTATACCTTTCGGTTTAGAAAACCATTACCTTAAATGTTTTCCGCTACTTTATAAATGCTTCAAATGTTTTAATAAAAACTCTAAATTACTAGGTAAAGTACGATTTAAATTAATGAGTAATGTTTTCTAAAAAAAAAAAAAGAGTGATTTCCTTACAAATCAACTCAAGTAAAAAAGAATGACTTTACAGGATCACTTAGGTGATTGAATGTGATGCCTTCTACTTAGCCGAAACTCCTAGGTCGGGTCAAGGTATTACAAAATCCTTTTTAATTATTTAAAAAATTAATATAATTTAACTAATCCTAACCCAACTAAAACTCAGACAGCCATATATTTTAAAATTTAAATATAATAAACACGTGCATCAAGAATAAATCTAGTATATATATATATATATATATAGTGTACATGGTTGCATGGTAAATTTTGTTAATTTAAGGTTTGGCATGGATTACTAGTTTGATACTAGACATGTTTTTTTATGGTACTTTTTTTTTGTATATTTTACGGTTTATATTCGAAGTTTGCGGTTATTCCTCCTAATAATGTCATCTCAAAAGTTCGAATCTCATTATTTCATTAATAGTGCTATGTGCCTTGCCACTGCACTAAACACTTGTTAATTTTTTTATCGAATGATAATAGACATATTTATGATTATAGTCGGATAATGGGTTTATAATATTTATCCCTTTTCAGTTTTTTTTTTAATTATAATATTATAGTCATGGAAAAAAAATAATAACAATAAATAAATCAAGTATATTGATGTAAAGCTTAGTAAAAAAACCTATTAAAAATTATAAAAGGTCAATTTGAAATAAAATCAATATTTATGGTTTAAAAATAATATTTATAGTTTAAAAAAATATCATTTGATGTTTAATAGAGTTAAAATGTTTAAAGTTTCATTGTTCAATAAATGAACTGCACTTGAAAATTATTTTTTTATTGATTTTTTAGAGAAAAATATTTTATTGATTTTTTAGGGTTAAAATTTTTTTAACAATTTTAAATTTTTTATAAATTATTTAATTTTTTAAAAATGTTTTAGGTCATTTTAAATTTCATATATATTTTTATTTTTTAATAATGATTTTAATAGTATTAAATTTTTTTTAAAAATTTTAATAATATTTATAAAAAAAATTAAGATACATATAAATATTAAAAAATCAAATGACAACTTAACTAATATTTAATTTAGTGTTTAAAAGGTTTTTTGTAGTATTTGCTTATTTTTAAAATTAAATATAAATATTAAAGCTTTTTAATAAAATTTATATAAAATTTAAAACTTTTTAATAAAATTTTTAAACATTGTCATATATATTTTTTAAACTATGAAATTTTATAAAATCTAATATTTCAATTTGATATTTTCTAAGTATTATTGATTTTTTAATTAACTAATTAAAGAATATTTATTTTTAAAAAAATAATTTGTACATACTCTATTCTCTTTCCCTTTTAACTTTTTAGCAATATTCAAAAAAAATTAAAATTCTATATAATTTAATTATATATTTATAACAATAGTTTTAAATTTTAGGGAATTTTTTAAAGGATAAATTATTTTTATTTAGAATTTTAATGGTATTCTATAATTTAATTTTATTAGAAAGAAACAAATTTAGTGGATAATTAAAAAAACTAAAAAAATAAAAAAAAATGAGAGAGAGTTACTTGTTGTAAATTTAGTATATTTTGTGTATATATATATATATATATATATATATATATGAAATACGATATATGAGTCAAGTTTTAATTTGATTTGACAAAAATTCATAGTTAACTAATAATATTAGTAATTAATGTTCATTAAATCAACTCCAAATTTTAGATCAAACACTAATAAGCTAATATTGTTATGTTTAAGTACCAAAATATATAATTTTTTTTTTTACCAAATACATGTATCACCTTGAACAAAAACCAAAAATACAACATTATAAAAAAAAAGTGTGAAACTCATATACCAATTAATATATTAACCCTTAGACAATTAAGTCCAATGTAGTTTTAACTGAAAATTATATATTATTATGTGTCTAAAATATGTTTTTAGCCCCTATATTTCTATAAAATTTAAGATTTAGTCAATATACTTTAAAAGTTATAAATTCAATCCCTTACAATTTTCAATTTTAAAATTTTAGTTCTATCATTATCATTATTGGTAGTTTTTGTCAAAATTTGTTAATGTAACATGTTTATTATTTGTCAATCATTTACCACGTCATATAAGGGAAACCTAATTAATATGTCAAGTTGACAAATTTTGACAAAATAATAGTAACAATGTTAATGATAGGACTAAGATTTTTAAATAAAGATGGTAGGGCTTAATTTTTAACTTCTTAACTTAAGTACAGTGACCAAATCTCAAATTTTATGAAAGTATAAGCACTAATAGCATATTTTAACCTTATTCTATTTGAAAAGTTTTTAAAAAAATTTAGGTCAAAATATGATGTTAAAGCTTGTACTTGGATAACATTTAAAATTTAGTCATTGTACTTAAAAGGTTAAAAAATAACTCCTCTTACTTTTCTTATTTAAATAATTCAGTCCTACCATTAACACTATTAGTATTTTCTGTCAAAATTTGTCAACTTGGTATATATGTTGATTAGGCTGTCTTCATATGACGTTGCATATGACAGAAAATAAACATGTTAAATTAAAAAATTTTAATAGAATTACTAACAATAATAATGATTGGACTAAAATTTTTAAATTGAAAAATTAGGAGGATTGGATTTTTTAACTTTTAAAATACATGGACTAAATCTCAAATTATGAAAAGTACGGGGATAAATAGCATATTTTAACCAATTTATTATTGTATAGTAAGTAAAAATTATGTTTTATTAAGGTTTTTTTTACAGATTATGTGGAGTAATGTGAAGAAAATTTAGGAGAAATTATATTTTCTTTGTATGTGAAGACTTGATACCAATCAAAAAGTAAAATCTGGATTAATGTTCCGGCCGAGTGAATTTAATATGGGAGAAGTATGCGAGGGTTGAAACATATAAAGCATGCTCTCTGGGCTATTTTATCATTTCAACTTCCCTTTTCCTACTTTTTTATTTTCTTGCCTTATTTCGTCTTCAAATCATGAACTACAACACTTGCTTTCATCTTCTTTTAGCTTTATTCATATCATTTTCCGTACTTTGCTTGGCTATGACAGCCAAGAATCTAAACTCCGATCAGTTTGCTCTTCTCGAGTTTAAGGATCGCCTTGCCGATCCTCAAAATGTCTTGGCAAACAATTGGACGGCCTCTACCTCTGTTTGCAGGTGGATTGGTGTTTCTTGTGGCATCATCCATGAAAGAGTTATAGCTTTGAATCTTACAAGCATGAATCTTAGGGGTACTATCCCTCCATACCTTGGAAATCTTTCATTTCTACTCTCTCTCGACTTGAGTCGCAACAATTTCTATGGCCTGCTACCTAAAGAATTGGGTCAATTGCATCGTTTGAAGATCTTACGATTAAGCTTTAACAGTCTTAATGGGGAAATTCCATCATGGCTTGGGAACTTACACAAAGTTCAAAGGTTGCAAATGACAAATAATACTTTTACAGGCACAATCCCTCAAACACTTGTCAACATATCCAATCTAGAGATCTTTAACTTGATATTTAATCAATTATCTGGCCAGGTTCCATCTTCCATCTTCAATATTTCTTCTATGAAGATTATTGCTCTCTCCGGTAATAGCTTATCAAGTAGTTTGCCTAATGATATGTGTCAACATCTTCCCAAGCTTGAAGGGCTTTACTTGAGTTGGAATGAATTTTCTGGTAACATTCCATCAAGTATAGGCAAATGCAACAATCTTAAAAATTTGTCATTGTCCTATAATCAATTTGTGGGAATCATTCCAAGAAGTATTGGAAATCTGACAAGACTTGAAGAATTATATTTAGGGTTTAATAACCTAGAAGGTATGCATTTTCCTTGATGTCTTTAATTTAAACACATTTTCGCTCTTTTGTTTTAAATTTAAAAAATATAAATACAAAAAATAAGAACATTTTCTTTCAAGCAAAAATACTTAATTAGCTGAACTAATATACTTAAATATGATTTGAATCTAACATATCCATATTATTTCATAACGGAAAAAAAAAAAAAAAGCCTCTTTGATTTACACTTACGAAATAGTTAGCTTTATCACCTTGATTTTTCAACTATGTTTATTTGCAGGTCAAATTCCGGAGGAAATTGGTAATCTTCTTAGTTTGGAAATGCTTAATATTCAAGCAATTAAAGGTCTTACAGGTCCGATTCCATCTTCCATCTTCAACATTTCTTCTCTAAAAGCTATTGGTCTCTCCAAGAATAGCCTATCAGATAGTTTGCCTAATGATATGTGTCAACACCTTCCCAAGCTTGAAGAGCTTTCCTTGAGTTCGAATGAATTATCTGGTAACATTCCATCAAGTATAGGCAAATGCAACAACCTCAGAATTTTGTCATTGTCCATTAATAAATTTACGGGGATCATTCCAAGAAGTATCGGGAATTTGACACAACTCGAAGAATTATATTTGGCGTTAAATAACCTGGAAGGTATTAAAATTCCTTGGTTTCTTTAATTTAAAATATTCTTTTATAAAAAAGTTTAATTTCGTTAAAATATTTTATTTAAGATAAAATGAATATATAAATTTTAAAGAATTATTAACACTGTTAAATCTTTTTATTGAATCCAGATCCATTATTATTATTTTTGGTTATATTGTATTTGAAGCAAACATCTTAACCCCTAACATGTACTTTATTAATTTAATGATTTATTCTTAAAAATAATGATAATGTGAATTTTAATGAATTGTCAGCATTATTAAAATTATTTACTAAATTTAAGTCCACTATAAAATTTTTTGATTATATTGATATCAAGTTTATTTTATTTTTCAAAATGTTACATTAACACAAATATTTTAAACGTGTTAACAAATAGATCAAAATTTTTAATTGGAGCTTATAGAATATAAAGCTTGGATTTTAAACTTCACTTGTAATCTTTATATCGTATTTCCACGTTTGGGGCTTTCCTTTCTCTTTTTTGGCATTTTAATTTACTTTATTTAACTAAGCAGAAAGCAAGAAACCATTTTCTAATTGATCTTATCAATTCCACAGCTCACCTTCTCCATGGTTTGTTGATTCTTTTTAAGTTTTTCTGATTTTTTGTCCTAGTTTCTTTTATATATATATATTTGGTATTTTCTATGTCTATTTCACTGTTCATGTACGTTTTTCTTTTCTATTTTATAATTAACATTTTCTACATTTTTAAAAAAAATCTGAATTTTTAATTTTTTAATTTTACATAGTAATCTTTATCTTTTTGTACCACGTTGTTAATGATTCCAATTTTAAATATCAAATTGGTACAAATAAATTTTTTAGCTACCAAAATAATAATCAAATACAACTTTAAGGGCTAAACCAACAACTAACCTTTAGAACAATATTGTATTTGAAATAATTTTATTGATGTTATATTATTTTGATTTCTTAGACTTGTATTGATGCAATTTTACCATTAAATCGAATACTCATACAGAATGATTTAAAATTTTTGTTTTCCAAATCATAATTAATTATTATTCATAATTTCTTTTTCTGTGTCATCTTTAAGATTGATTAGATGCCACATTCTCATGTCAAAGTTTTATTTTTGTTTGATTTAAAGTTTTACAATATTTCAAAAAAATTATTAATGTATTATATATTTTGTAAATTTGATAATGATGAGTTCAATGCAAGACTTGGGCTAAGAATAGTGAAGAGTTCATTTTTAGTTTGGAGTACAAAATTTATATATTATAACATGCAATTTTTACCAGAACTTACAAGCATGGAATGGTTTAATTTTTTTTTTTTTTTTTTTTTGTCTATACAAATCACAATAGACTAATTACTACTCAAAACTTCTTATTATATGCCATTGTTCAAATTGATTTGATCACATTTTTCCATGCCAAAATTTTATTTTTATTTGATATAAAGTTTTACAGTTTTTATTTTAAAGATGTATTTTAATGTATTATATATTTTGTGAATTTGGTATTCAATGAATATGTATACTAAAAGATGTAATTTTACAGGTAATCTACCATCCATGACCAATGCTCTAAAGCTTGAGTATCTTATATTGAGGGGAAATAAACTTAGTGGAAACATTCCCAACTCTATCTCCAATGTTTCCATGCTTAAGTTTCTAGACTTGGTAGATAACTTATTCTCTAACCCAATCCCTAAAACGCTTGGCAACTTAAGACACCTTGAACGGCTCCAAATCATGAACAATAATTTGATCACAGGATCTACTGATCATGAGTGGACCTTTCTTTCTTCTTTGGCAAATTGTAGGCATTTGAGAAAAATAACTGTTTCAGGAAATCCACTGAGTGGCGCTCTTCCTACTTATATTGGGAACCTTTCGACATCCTTGCAACGTTTTTATGCTGACCATTGTGAGCTTGAAGGTAATATTCCAATGGAAGTAGGTAACTTAAGCAACATGTTGGTTTTAGAACTTGGCAATAATAAATTAAGTGGATTTATTCCAAAATCATTAGGAGGACTGAGAAATCTCCAAGGTTTGGGTCTTTTCTCTAATAAATTAGAAGGGCCTATCTCAAAAAGCCTTTGTGATTTGGAAAGACTATACAACTTGTTTTTGGGGTTGAATAAGTTGTATGGATCCATACCCTCTTGTTTGGGCAATATTACTTCTTTGAGATATCTTTGCTTAGAATCCAACAAATTGAGTTCTGCAATACCCTCGACTCTATGGAATCTTAAAGATATATTAGAAGTAGATTTATCATCAAATTCCCTTAACAATTCACATGCTCTTGATGTCGGTGATTTGAGAAGTCTGCTGAAACTAAATTTATCAAGGAATATTCTCACGGGCGATATCTTATCCACATTTGGGGGTTTTAAAACTTTGGTTTCATTAGATTTATCAAACAATATACTACATGGTCATATCCCTGAATCATTTGGTGGTTTGATTAGTTTGGAATTCTTGGATATATGCAATAACAATCTCTCTGGCGTCATTCCCAAGTCTTTGGAAAAGCTTTTATATCTAAAGTATTTTAATGTGTCTTTCAATAGACTTGAAGGGGAAATTCCCATCGAAGGATGATTTTCAAACTTTTCTAGCACATCATTCATGAAGAATTATGCACTTTGTGGTCCACCTAGATTTCTAGTCCCACCTTGCAAAAACGACATCCACGAAAATTCCAAAATGACTCTATTGCATGCTTTTAGGTATGGTTTACCAACAATTGGTATTGTCATAGTACCAATAGTCTTGACTATTATGTACAGAAGATGCCAAAGTAGGGGTACAACTCTACCAATTAAGGATGATTTGTTGTCTTTGAAAACACTGAGAAGAATTTCACATTATGAACTTTCACAAGCAACTAATGGGTTTGAGGAAAGCAATATGCTTGGTTTTGGGAGTTTTGGATATGTATATAAAGGGAGGCTTTCAGATGGAATGGAAGTTGCAATAAAAGTTTTCAATTTGCAAATAGAGGGAGCATTTCAGAGTTTTGACATTGAATGTGATGCTATGCGTAATATAGTTCATCGTAATATTGTCAAGGTCATTACTTGCTGCTTAAGTGTTGACTTCAAAGCCTTGGTGTTTGATTACATGTCTAATGGAAATCTTGAGAAATGGTTACATTCTAATAACTGTTTCCTTGATATCATACAAAGGGTCGACATAATGATAGATGTTGCAGCAGCACTAGAACATCTTCACAACGAACATCCAACACCTGTAATTCATTGTGACTTAAAACCAAGCAATATTCTACTGGATGAAGACATGGTTGCACATGTGGGAGATTTTGGCATTGCCAAATTGTTGGGAGAAGGTGATGTAATGAAGCAAACCATGACTCTTGCAACTATCGGGTATATCGCACCAGGTGAATGTTTTATTTTTGTATGATTATTTTCTTGATTTGCAATGTTTTATTTTTGTATGATTATTTTCTTGATTTGCATTTTATATTTTTGCTTCATGCGTCTGTGGATATATATTTTTAATAAGCATATTAGAAATAATTAAGGATTAATGATGCTCTAATTATACTTGAAATGAAGAATTTGGATCAACTGGAGTTGTTTCTATAAAATGTGATGTCTATAGTTATGGGATCATCCTTATAGAAACTTTCACAAAGAAAAAGCCAACTGATAATCTTTTTGCTGAAGAAGTAACTATAAGGCATTGGATGGAATGTTCATTGCCTAAAGGAGCAATAGAAATTGCAGATGCTGATTTATTAAGAAAAGAGGATGAGTACTTCGTTGTTAAAGCAAATTGTATTTCAGCCATCATGGAGTTGGCTTTGAATTGTTCAGTTGAGTTACCAGAAGACAGAAAAGACATGAAAGATGTTGTGGTTGAGCTAAAGAAAATCAAACGAAGGTTGCTAAACAACATCAAACATGTTTAACAAATATGGTGAGCAATGAGTAATCTTGTGGTTATTAATTCATTCTTAATTTTACCATTAATTCAACAATTTTAATCTATTTTAGCATTATAATCATAGATATCTAATATGTCAATATTCGTTTCCATGAAGTTTGTCTTAAAAATATTGAAAATTAATATACTAATTTTCTTTCTTTTGCTCCCATGTACTAGGCTCTATCTCGCAATTCAAACTTCTTTTGCAAAATAAAGATGGAAACCAATAAAACGAGCAGCTGGCCTTACCGTGATTTAGTTCTATGGTAGCTTTGGGGCATCAAGTTATTTTCTTTATTAGATTGGATTTTCTTAGTTTCTTATTTCATTTATAATATAATTATGTTTTAATCTTTTGCTAAGAATTTTATTATTGGATTTTTCGTTGCTTTTCTTTAATATGATATTTTCTTTCATTAAAAAAATATGCATTTAAATTTCATTTATTGTGTTGACGGACCTTTCAAAAGATGGTATTATTTTCGTGTTGAGGACTTGTCCTTTTTGTAACACCCCTCGCCCGGTGCAGTCACCAAACCCGAGCTATAACTACTACCATAGTATAGCTTGTACTTTTGCTACGGCACACAAGTTGATGCAGCCCGTGTATTAACATAGTTCGCATGTCAATACGACTCATAGGTTCATAACACATTTTACTACTTTGTAGACTACCTCACACTTAGATACTTTACAAAGAGCTCGCACGTAATTACTTTACAGAGAGCATGTACATACACACCATACAAAGTCAGTTCGCACATAATTTTAATGATTCAGTTCATACGTTAAGTTACAATGACATCTCACATACAAACACAGTTCGCATATAAACACAACTCACATATAAACATAGTTTGCATATAAACACAATTCACATATAAACATACTTTGCATATAACTCATTTCACATATACAAACAGTTCACATATAAACACAACTCACACATTGTCACAGTTCACCTCATAACTATTTGTATAGAGTTTGCTTATAACCAGGGGCAAAGCCAGAACAATTTTGTAGGGGGCCGGAAAAAATTTTAATTTTTTGTAGTCTATATCTTTATAATTTTTAAAGGATTAAATTGAATTTTTATAATTTTAGGGGGGCCAAAGTGTAATTTTACCTTTACTAATTTGAAATTTTTAAAAATTCTCAAGGGCTAAAGTACCAATTTTACATTTTAGGGGGGCCGGGGCCTCTGCCTACCCCTGGATTCGCCCCCGCTTATAACTCTTTTATGGGTTCGTTACTCATATTTTGCAGGGACAATTAACTCACACGTTATAAATGTAGTTCACATAGATAAATACAATGATAGTTCACATATGTAATACATTGATAGTTCAAACATTTAATACAATGACGGCTCGCATATTCAATATAATGACAATTCGCATATTCAAGGAATCTCATATACCTAATAAGGCCTAAATACATAAACCGAGTATACAAGCATAACAATGCCAATCTAGTTAAAAAAATGTGTCTTTCATCAAGCATTACTAACCAATAAATAAATAAAGGTATATCTCATATATCCATTAAAAATCCAAGTCACATTCATGATCCAATATACCATAATTCAAATTACACACATCAGTATAACATTACCTATATACATGCCACATAACTAAGTCCAGAACAATTAAAAGACTAGCAAAATGAAGGCTGGATAGTGTGAGCTCCAAGTGTAATAGGGCAATTTTGCCCGGCCCAATTTAATTTAATAAATAACATAATAATAAAACCAAAAACCGATCAAAATATAAAGTCCAATGTCCCTTTACAAAATTTGTGGCCCAATACCCTAACTAATGGCCCAAATTAAAATAGCCCATTACAACCTACAACCCAACAAAACTAAAACCAAATCGGCCCAATTACAATGGCCCAACCCGGATGACCCATGTTCTCCTAACCCTAACCTACCCTAGCTGCCTTTGCCTCCAGTTTCTGGCTACAGGTCACCTCCACCTGCTCCGCCAAACACCATCCCATCAACTGACCTCCTAGCACCTGCACACAAGCCAGAGAGGACAGAAGCATAGACAAGACAAGGCACAGTAGCACGAAACAGTAGCAAAGTTAAATGTAAATTGGCTATATAGCCGAATCGAGAAGAAAAAAAAGGGGGGGACTTGGTTCATATTCAGAGAACCAGTGTGTATTACGGGGGGATTTTTTTTATTCGAAAGTTAGTGTAATCGGGGACCGATCATTGAATAACAAAAAGGAAGCAATAAGAAAAGATCAAGTTTCAAGAAGGTTTAGATTTTTTTTCCTTTTTTTTGTTTCGTATTCCCATTTTGAAGTTTATGTTTATTTACTTCCATTTCTTCAATATTTTTTACATACGAGAATAAAAATAACAACCAAAGAATAGAAACGAAAACGAAACTCACCTTGGTCGGTTTTTCCTCTCGGTTCGAAAGGCAACCGAGCCTTTAAGGCTCATTGAGGGGTCTCTTCGGGGAAAGGCAGAACCAAGTGGTTCTTTCGAGTTTCGATTCTCTTCTTTCTCTTTTTCTTCATTTTTGGGCTTAAATCTCAGTCTGAGTTTAGGGGTAACTGAAAAGGAGGATTTTTGGGAAGGCCAGCCACCGTATACGGGGTGGTTCGGCGATGTCTGCGATGAGGGATTTCTTTTGAAACCCTAGCAGAGAGTGTACGGGGTTAAACCCCTCTTTGCTGCTTGTTTCAGCAGAAAATGGAGTAAAGAGAAAGGAATGGTTTACAACAAAGACTTAAACGGCACCGTATTTCTGCTATTTGAGCCTTGACCCGCGTTTCAACCCGTCTCACCCACCAGGATCCGCGCAATCCCAGCTAGTGGGTTATTTGCGCACTATATCCCTCCTCTTTTGTTATGTGTTTCAATGAAATCCAATATTCTCTTTTATTTTCAATTTCTGCCACAAGACTCCGTCTCTGTTTCAGTTTGGTCCATAGACCATTTGAAAAGGCCGGCTTCGAAACGCAGCGCATGAGGGTCAGGGATATTTTCCCAATAAGTCCCTCAATCTTCAAGCGTGTTTCATTTTTGACCCTGAAAGGCTTACTTCTCATTATTTGCAATTTTACCTTCTGTTTATGTTTGATTTCGCCCCAAAAACTCCATTTTTAAGTCGATTTCATCCTTCTTTCCACTTAATTTCATCATTTTATTTTAGTCTTGATATTATTTTTATTGTTATGTTTCATTACTGTTATTATTATATCTATTGTTTATTAGTATTTCGTATTTGTTATCTTACCTAAAAATACATATATACTAATATTATTATTAGTTTATTATTATATCTATTGTTTATTATTATATTTTAGTATATATGTATATATATATATTCTTATATATGTATTTTCAATACTATTATATAGTTTGGATCTATACATTTTAAAGCCGTATTTTATATATTATATATACTATATTCTTATATGTATATTACACGTATTTTTTTATTTATAATATGTACATATATTTTTAGGCTATTTCATGTATATATATATATCCCTAATAGTATATTATATATATATTCCTAAATTTTTTTATGCCATTATTATATATATATATATATACATACACGTATTTACATATTGTACTAGAAATTATTCTTCTATTTCATCATTATTTTTTAATAAATATATATTGTGTACATTATTTTTGTATATTACCTATGTAAATATTTTAAATACTATGTCAAGCATGTATATAGACATTTTCTAGGTATATGATTCTTTTTTTCTTTTTTCTTCTTTAAAAACCTGTTATTGTATAATCTGTTGCTTGTTTAAAACTTTATTTGGATTTTTTAACCCTAAGTTTCTTTTCCATTAATATTCGTTCGTATTTGCTAAAAACTAGTTAAATTTTTTAGTTTATTTTATGCTTCTTTTGAATTTGTTTAATCTTCAAATTTCAATATAATTATTTGCATATGATGACGTGTCATAGTTGTTATTATTACGTGTACCATTTTGCATTTGTTGATTATTCACGATTCGTTATTGTAATGCATTGATTATGAATTGTTTCTTTGCTTCGTATTTCATAATTCCATGTTTGTGTTTTATAAAAGTCGTGTCTAGTTTCATTTAGTAAAAACTTCCATTCAAAAGTTTTCGATAATGTAACTCGTGTTTGGGAATTTCGAGGAAGTCGAGCCTTAACTTACTAGGCTTCGATTTTCCTTATTAAACCCGAGCTATCGAGTATTACTTTCTAAACCGAAACATGTGAGTTTTTAAATAAAACCTATTCTCGAAACCTCGAAATGCTACATCTTAACTTACTGAATGTGGCGTTCAGTATCTCGAGATAGGAATTTTAAAATCAAAGTAACATTTTATGTTTTGAGACTTTGAAAGATCGAGCCCTAACTTACTGGGTTCCAATCTTTCATTCGACTCAAAATGATTAAATATCCTTTTGGATTTAAATACATAAACCGTTTAAGCAAAAAAGGCGAGCTTCGCTCCAAGAAATAGATATGTCGCATCCTAACTTACTGGGTTCGGCATTCTTATTCCTTCGAAATAAGCGAGCCTCGATTTCTACTTCGATATATTCAAAGGTTTTAATAAAAGGGATCGTATTGAAATTCTTTCAAATTTTCAAACACTCGACATCAAGACATCAATTAATCAACTAGGTACCAATTTTGGGCGTATCGAGGGTGCTAATCCTTCCTCGTGCGTAACCGACTCCCGTACCCATTTTCTGGATTTCAAAGACCAAAATAGTTGTTTTAATAAATTAAATCGTTCATTAAAAACAACCACTTTTACGAGGTGATCCGATAACACCTCAAAATAAAAATCGGTGGCGACTCCCCGTTTTTGTTTTCATTTTCAAAACCCTAGTCGATTCCACTATTTTCAAAAAATGATTTCGACACCAAGCTTATCCGTTCTTCACGTTTAGCAAAAGGCAACTAAAAGATAAGAAAACAAGATAGAGTAAGCATTTTAAAATACTTAGCAAGTTCATGAGCATAGAATGGTTAGCTTATCTCATTAAAAACCTATAAGTAATTACTTAACCAAGTTGCCCATTAAACCTAATCATGGTAGTACGATTTCCACAAGATGAGTTCACACAATCCTTCCATATGCTAATTCAGTGTACAAGAAACTCTATTATAATTTAATACTTTAGTACCACAACAAAATCAATTCCACATTCAACAATGGAAGTGCAATCAAGGGTACCAGAGTGCAATCATGTGCATCGAAGTGTAATCATACATCAACATTTCTTACAAATCAATTATAAGCAACTCAAATTACATACACACATACACAATTTATAATTATATTATCTATAAAAATTAAATATAAGTATAACATATGAACTTACCTGGAAAAAAACGATAGAAAGCAAAGCGTCAAGGGCTAATCTACAATTTTCCTTTTTCCTCAATTAACTTCCGATTAATTCAAATTGTAGCGACGTAAAATTTGCTTTGCAGCATTGGTCGCTAATTGTGGCGATTTAGAATCTTGAAAATGAATTTTGATTTTATTAAAGCAAAGGAGTCGCCACCGATCCTTTTTCCTAGGTGTGATCGGGCACCTAATAAAACCTTTTTCTAGCAAAAAATTCGTTTTTTGGATAAAGAGGAGGGCTCAGTTTAGGTCTACATTGAAATTCAGAAAGAAATAGGGTTCGGGAGTCAGTTACGCGCGGGGAAGGTATTAGCACCCCCGCGACGCCCAAAATTGGTATCTTTCAAATATACGTTGTCTTAATTTTTCAAAAATACAAGTTCAACTTAAAATTTAGTTGTGATCCGATCAAAATAAGCATTTAAAGGTTTTTATTTCTGAGAAGGATATCCCGCTTTTAACACGAGCCATCCGTGATTCACCCAACATAGCGATGAAATCACCGGCTTAATGTTAAAATCGGTATATTGCCTTGTTTATTAAATCATGAAAAGATTATAAATGAGTAATATCGATGAAGAAATCAAAGTAATATCGATGAAGAAATCAAAATGTGAATTAATATGCTATATTAAAAACACATAACGAATAAGGTGAAAATAAACGAGATGAATAATATAATATATACAACAATGCATACATGATAGTAATAGTAATAATGCAAATAAAAAGAAGCAGTAAACATGTATAAAACATATACGAAATATATAATAGTATTTAAACACATGCACGTAATATATATTAGGAATAACGGAATTATAAATATATGAGATAACGACAATATACGAATAATGTGATGTTATGAGTATACACGTAATGTATAAGTATAATATATAAAATGCATGTTTCGGGTAAAAAATATATATATACATATATATGAATATATGGGTAAGTAATAATAAAATAATAATAAAAAATACTAATAGTGAAAACCACAAGTGCGACATATTATTAGGATCTATACATAATATATATGAATATGGCATTAAAATATAAATACATAATACATATTAGAATATTGACACAACTATTAGCACACTAATGTTTACATATAATATGATAATATTAAAGATATATATATATGATGCAATATATAAATATATGTAAGAAAGTATTTAGAAAACATGAAATAAATATAATGCGATATCAAAATACACATAAGATAATATACCAGGAAACATATGTGGAAGGTAACAATAATTTTAAAATAAATAGTGAATACTAAGAACAATAAGTATAACAAATACATTAACGTATATAAAAAGGGTATAAAGTATGTATATATAATACTTAGACACGTACATGCAAAATATACTAGGAAAATAATAGCACAATACAAGATACACATGTGTATATATTGAAACCAATACATAATAATACTTAAGAATATATCATATAAATTAAGTAAATAAAATATAATAAAAGTAAAATAATAATGACAACAATGAGAATAATACTAAAACAACTATAAATATATATGTATAAACACACACCTACACATATTTAAGAAACAAATAAATAATAATAATATTAAAAACAGGTATGTAAAATATATATATAGATGTATGAATTAATAATGATGATAATAAAATTAATAATAAAATAGTAATAATAAATAATAATTAAGTATAATAATAATAAGACAATAAGCAAAATAGCAGTATTAATAATATAAACAGTATATATATATATATATAATAACATTAAATAAAAAGGAAACAAAAATAACTAAATAAACTAACAAAATGATAAATAAGGATTTAAATAAAAACAAAATGAAATAATCGGGCCAGATTTAAAAAATATAAGCATGCGAATGGGACTTATTAGAACACGCTAGAAAACTGTGGGGACCAAAAGCGCAATTTACCCAGCTATCTTAAAACGCACAGCAGCCAGGGGATCAAATTGGAACACGGGACAACTTCTAGGGCCAAATTGTAAAGGGGATAGGACCTGATTGCAGATTACATAAAAAGCGGAAGGACTGGGGTTGAAAATATCCCCAATGACGTCAGAGCACGCGGATCCCAAGCGGATCTGGGTCGGGCCGACCCGACCCAAGTCGGTTACTATAAAAGGGCCATTTTTTTGTTTTTGGTTCATTTCTCACCCGGGGAAGAAAAAAAAAGAGAGAAGAGGGAGAGAGGAGAGGGGAAGGAAAGGAGAGAGGGGGTCCGGGGAGGGTCCGGTCACCGGACCGGTCACCGGCCGGTCACCGGCCAATGATCGGACCACCGTGCGCCGCCGTTCGTCGCCGTTCCGGCCACCGTTCTGGTGGCCAGAAAAAGGTAAAATTTTTAGTTTTTTTATTTTTTAGTTATTATTTATGTATGTTATGTACATATGCATGTAAAAAATAAAAAGAAATGAAAAGCAAAAAACGGAAAAAAACAGATTCTGGAAAAACCTTTTGATTTCGTGTTTCGATGTTCAAAATGCCTTGATATTGAGTTTGCTGCCTTGGTATTCTGTTTTTGAAATGTTTTCTATTTTTATTGATGTCAAAATCGATCTTCTACAATCTGTTTATCGATCGGCTTTTATAGTCTAAATTTCCTTTACAAGTTGTGTTACTGTTTCTTGCTTTCTGTCTATTCTCTTTTATTGTTTTGCAGGCATTTGGGCGGTGCTGAGAGAAGCTAAGGCGGTGAAGCAGCTGAGTGGGCGGTGATGGGACTGTTGGCAGATGACAGAGACAAGAGGCGGCGTGAGTGGGGAAAAAGATAGGGGCTAGGGTTTCCTGAGTATTGGGCTGATATTGTAGTGGGTTAGGGTTAATTTGGTATTGGGTTTGAAATGTTGGGCTAAGGTTGTAATTGGGTTATGTTTGGGTCACGGGTTTGGGTCTGTTTGTAAGTGGGTTGATAGGGTTACTGTAAATTGGGTTTTGATTTATTGTAAATGGACTGGACTTATTTAATTTTGGTTTCTGTTTTGTTTCTGTTTGGGTTTATTTCTGTTTGCAAAATTGGGCTATAACAGCTGCCCCTCTTTGCTCATTGTCGTGTAACGAAAATAGAGCAAAGACATAATGAAAGGCCAATTTTGCCCCATCCTGCCAAATCTTGACTTTATTGGTACTCTGGTTCAGGTAGTCTCTTTCCAGTCCACCGCATCTTGTAACTTTGCTTCGATCCACTGCAACTTTAGAGATAAAATCTGGGTATCTTCAATCTGCTCTACTACAACTTTAGGAAGATGAAACTTGCGACTTCAAACTGTGCCTCTGCGACTTCACTGGGGATGCAAGGCCTACATCTTTGATTGGATCCCTTGTAACTTCAAAAAGGCACAATTCGTATTTTCAACCGCTCTGCTACATTGCAGCTTCAATCTTCATCCTTTATTGAGACTAAGTCGGGAATTGCTCGACCTGTGCATTCTCGCAACATGGGTTAATTTTTGGATCATAAATTAAAAGTGCCCCAGTGTGTGACTTGAGACTCAACTCACCTCTCGCAATATGAGCGGGTCTTTTTTGAAAAACAGAAATTAAAAACTAAAATTGAAAAAGATCAACTCACCTCTCGCAATATGAGTTGAATAAACAGAAATTAAAAAGCAGAAATTAAAAAAGATCAACTCGCCTCTCGCAATATGAGTTGAATGAACAGAAATTAAAAAGCAGAAATTGAAAAGATCAACTCACCTCTCGCAATATGAGTTGAATGAACAGAAATTAAAAAGCAGAAATTGAAAAGATCAACTCACCTCTCGCAATATGAGTTGAATGAACAGAAATTAAAAAGCAGAAATTGAAAAAGATCAACTCACCTCTCGCAATATGAGTTGACTTTTGAAAAACAGGAATTGAAAATACCTCAGCGCGTCCTGAGGCTCAACTCACCTCTCGCAATATGAGTTGATTTTTTTTTGAAACATAAATTAAAAACTGAAATTGAAAATACCTCAACGTGTCTTGAGGCCCAACTCACCTCTGTAATATGAGTTGATTTTTGAAAAAACAGGAATTGAAAATACTTCAGCGTGTCCTGAGGCTCAACTCACCTCTCGCAATATGAGTTGATTTTTTTGAAACATAAATTAAAAACTGAAATTGAAAATACCTCAACGTGTCTTGAGGCCCAACTCATCTCTGTAATATGAGTTGATTTTTGAAAAAATAGGAATTGAAAATACCTCAGCGTGTCCTAAGGCTCAACTCACCTCTCGCAATATGAGTTGATTTTTTTTGAAACATAAATTAAAAACTGAAATTGAAAATACCTCAACGTGTCTTGAGGCCCAACTCACCTCTGTAATATGAGTTGATTTTTGAAAAATAGAAATTGAAAATACCTCAGCGTGTCCTGAGGCTCAACTCACCTCTCGCAATATGAGTTGATTTTTTTGAAACATAAATTAAAAACTGAAATTGAAAATACCTCAACGTGTCTTGAGGCTCAACTCACCTCTGTAATATGAGTTGATTTTTGAAAACAGGAGATGAAAGACAGAATATTGAAACATCTGGTAGAATTCGGGTGTCTTTTCCTTGATCCAGTATCACTATCATCACAACTTCTTGCTCTGCTAGAGTACCTGTATATGTCATGCATGATGTTATCATGATATGCACATGTTTATCTTAAATGCCTATATGCCTACATGATTATGCTATGCGCCCTAGGCATGTTTGTCATATGTTCCCTTTCGTCACGATTTTTTGAAGACTTGTGCTCGTTGTTTCGACTCCCGGTTCTCTTCAGGGCTTGTACCCGTCCTCAAGCCGTATGAGCAACTTGCATTTTTCTGATATCACTCTTTTGCCCCTGGTTGAGCGTTTATCCCTACTTTGAGGCTCTTGTACTTGTCGAATTCTCATCCAAGTGATGCTCAACATTTCTTTTGTTTGGAGTATGTCATCTCAAAATGCTCTAAATCTTCAACGCATGAACTCCTCCACATTTCATAATCAAGAATCTTTTTGAGCTTAGCTTCTCGCGTAGAAGGTTTCGAACTGCTGAAAATGCTTCAAACACTTGCTGTTTGACTCACTGCTCAAATCGTCTTACTCCTTGGGCCCAGATCTGCTTTATTAGGACGCCTTTTTGGGTTTTTATCCTAATATTTCATTTATCAAGATGCCCTTTTCAGGTTTTCATTTTGATCTTCTTCTCCTTTTTTCATCTTGGGACGCCCTGTTACCTGGCTGGTATTTCGACTCAAAACCCGAGGGAATAACTGTGTTTTGCCTAACCAGCTTGCCCCACTGCGACTTCAGGGTCCTTTCCATTGTAACTCAAAAGTATAGGGTCTGTAACTTGTTCCATCAATTGACCCCTCTTCGGGTGACCCGATCAGATGTTTATGGGTGCAGAGTATCATTTTCCCGAGAATGATTTTCTTTTATGTTTAGGTTGACATTGCTTGTTTTCATCGAGATTATCACCAACACAATATCTTGTTTTTGTTCAACTAGCCTCTTTGACAAAAAATCCGAAGAGATAAACTCAATTTAAGCTTAAATTTTCCCAATTTTTACACTTGGTGAGCTCTTAAACAACAGTAACTCAATTTAAGCTCAAATTTTCCCAATTTTTACACTTGGTGAGCTCTTAAACAACAGTCCTGTTTCAGGTTCCCGTACTATTCGGAAGCTTTTCAGAGTAATACGCGAAACTCCTTTTATGACAGTATTATTAGTCCGCTAATCGTTATTTCAATATGATATGCTTGAAAGAAGAACCATACCTAATGGACAATAAAGAGATTGCTTTGAAGCATAACTCGAAACAAACAAGGATCAAGAATGACATTTTTTAGAACAAACAAGATAATCAAAGGAAACAGATTCAAGATGGGTAAGATAGAAACTAGGTGCCCCAGATATCGCAGCCTGAGCTTCTCTGTTCAAACTTCTTGAGAACCATTTTGAGCTCAATATGTGTTTAAGGGATCCGGAGTACTTTGTCGATGCCCCAAGACATAGCATACTTCTTCATTGTCAATTCAAGCATGGCAAAACTACCATATGCCTTAATTTTGATCAAAACTTGAGCCACCCATTTCGGGTTTTCAACTCAAATCCCATTTGGTCTCAAAGCGCCATTTGCGGGTTTTCGCCTTGGCCTCTCCTTTTCCTTTTTTTTTTCTGATTGATTTTCTTTTTTTGATTTTTTGATTTTTGGTCTCAAGGCGCCCTTTTTCCTCTAAAGCTCCTTTTGAAGAATCATCTTCAATATCAACTCTCATAATGAAATTCTCTTAGGTGAGCCTTTTCGTGGTAAACTTGCATTATCTGATCGTGAGAGATTGCTATTAACTTTTCTCCTTCAATTTGATTGATCATATCGGGATTGAATCGATTCCGCTTCATCAAGATTCAGCTCTGATAAAACTCGGAAGACAGCATCTCAACTTCAAAGGGCAAGACCAGTGAGAAATGTGTTGCCCCAGCAAAGGTTCTGGCCAACGTTTGGCAAGTACAGAGGATAAATGGTAACTTTTCTACACCAACCATTACAAGTCTCAGTCATCTTTCAAAATCCTTTTGGATGGCTTTGGGTTGCCTTTGTTGCACTGATGTTGTGTCTGATCTTTGAATAGACCGTGAATTGCCATTTTTAAATTCAGATTTGAATTTGGATTTCAAATTTGAACTTGGATTTGGATTTGAATTTGGGTTTGGATCTAAATTTGGATTTGTCTTTGAATTTGAATTTGATGACTGTGTACCTTGTAACTTTGGCATATGAAGTGACCTTACCCCCTTAATAATGATCTGATGTCGGCGACCTTGCCCCTATAACAATCATGCCTCATATAAAGGGTCCGTGAAGAAACAAAGGAGGCATATACGTCTTGCCTTATTTCTGCGGCGAGCTAGGTTCTGATCTCTTTCGCAAGCTCGCAATGTCGACTAACCCCTTGTAAGCTAGGATGTGTCTTTTCATCTCGTTCTACTATCCTTAACAAATCAGAAGCTAAGTACAATCTCTGTCATCTTCAAAGTCTTGAGATCCCTCTAAACACATATCTTACTAAAAAGGGAGTTAGTAACAGTGTTGCTCGTGACATTGATATCTGGGCACCTATTGTAGGTACAAAGACGAGTTTTGAAGGATAAGTGATTCTAAGAAGATTATTTACATGGTATGATGTCAATATGAAAGGATAAATGAATGAAAGTCCAAGAACAAAGGAACCTACACATAAACAGAATAGAAGGAATATTTGTTCAAAAGATGCATTTCATTGAAATAAAGATTTTGGACAGATGCCTATTTCACAAAAGGGCCCTTATTACCCCTAGGCCTAAGACAATAAGCATGTTCCGAGCATTACTCTAAGTAAATTCCAAACTATAGGTCTCCTCCACAGTCCCGCTGTTCAAAATACTCCCAAGTATGTAAGGCCAAATGCTTAGAAAAGTTTCATTCCTCCGTCACTGCGTTCACATTCCCTTCAGCATGGTCAGGGAATGGATTCTCGGTCGCATTGCTAGCATTATCAAATCGCAGAATGCCCGTATCAATGAGTCCTTGGACCTGCTTTTTAAAGGCAATGCAATTCTCTGTAGAGTGCCCCTGGTTCCTGGCGTGGTATACGCAGCTAGCATTCGGGTCGTACCATTTCGGGTACGGAGGCTTCAAGGGTGCCATATAGTGTGGAGATATCAGCTGCTTCTCTAAGAGTTTCGGGTATAATTCCCCATATGACATAGGGATAGGAGTAAAATGCGGTCTCTCAAGATTAGGCCTCGCCGGTCTTGGTTTGTTCCTGGGTTGGTTCTGAGTGGGTATTGTGTTTTGTGGGAGTGTAGCGTAAACGGGGTAAGAAGGGTATGGAGGTGGTGTTTGGTAGTGAGGATTTTGGGGAGGAAAGTAGACATTTGGGGATGAGTGATATTGAGGTCGGAGCTGATTTGGGTACGAATTGGGAGTGTAACGGCTTCCAGTCCCTACCATATAGGCTTCTGGCTCTTTCTTCTTCATAGGTGCTGCCCTTCTCGTACTATCCTGCCCTTCCATTCTACCGCTCCTGATGGCATTCTCGATAAGCTCACCGAATATGACAATATCTGCAGTCTTTTGTGGCACTCCCCACTAATTTGTAGTAAAATGGCACTCTCAAGGTGTTAATGAAAAGGACGGTGGTCTCAGTTTTTGTCAATGGGGGTTCCACTTAGGCCGAGACGTCCCTTCATCTCTGCGCGTATTGTCTAAAAGTTTCCGATTGTTTTTTCTCCATCATCTACAGTGTCATACGATCGGTTACCATGTCAAACACGTGCTTATACTGTTCACAAAATACCGACGCCAAGTCTTTCCATGTTCGAATCTTTTCTCTGCTAAGCTGATTGTACCAGCGAAGAGCTGATCTAACAAGGCTATCTTGGAAACAATGTATGATTAATTTATCTTCATGTACATAGCCGGTCATTTTCCGGCAAAACATGACCAAGTGTGCCTTCGGACATCTTGTCCCATCATACTTCTCAAAATCCGGTGCTTTAAATTTTGGCGGCAGAACTAGATCAGGTACTAAACTAAGCTCCTTAGCACTTAGTGCGGAGAAGACTTCAGTGCCTTCTATCGCTTTAAGTCTTTCCTCTAAGCTCCTATACTTCTCCTGAGCTTCGTGATCGTCTGCCCTCAACCTGGCGATTTCCACCGGGTCATCTAGATTAGGGATAGATGGATTAGCGGGAGCGGACACGGATATTCCCTGTTCTGGGTGAGTAGCTGGCACAGGTTGCTGTTCCAAGCCAGCAGATTCTCCTTGAACGTATACTCTTTGTGTCATATGAGGCGAAGTGAACCTCGGTGGGTAAAGTGGATCTTGATCGAGGTTAATAACCTCAGGATTATGCATGGGCCCTTTTCCTTTTACCAAGGCCGACATCATCTCCATCATCTTAGCCATTTGGTCTTTTTGTTCCAGTGACTCCTCCCGCGATCTCACCATCAAATCCCTCGTCTCTTGCTGTGATTTGGCTAGTTGCTCTTGTAGTTCTTTTTGAATTTTTTCCATTCTTTCAATTCTTTCATTAAATGCAGCCTCAATTGTTCTAACTTGCCTACGCGTTCTATACGAATGATGTAGTTCTAGCCTTTATATTGTCGTAACTGCGAATCGTGTGATTTTGGCCTTAGTGACCGTCCATGATATGCAATGAATGAATGTATAAATGCCATATAAATGTTAGTCATGAATGCTTATGCAAGAATTTGGTGTTGGTTTCAAGATAGCCCCTATTTTGGCATTTCTTTAATTAAAAGAGTCTATTACGCAATGTTTCGGTCACTTGGGTAATTGACTCCTCCATCAGAAACCCGTTTTTGGCAACCAACCTCTAATCAACATCTTTCTTAACAAGATGCCTCCGATGCATGATGAAAGACAGGAATACAAACAAACAATCTTTGGTCAGTAAGACAAATATGCACAGAGGAAAATTGCGAAAAATCTAACAAATCAAGCTACTTGATCCAATTTATTAAACAAACCCGATCCACTTGCGTGAAAGGTGAAAGTGTAAAAAAGGGTAAGAGGCGTTTCTCCCGTGTACTTATTTTGGTGACTATTAACAGACGGAGGTTCGGCACGGCTCTAGTTAGGTGGCTCGTATGGTTTACTATATGCGGTTTTGGTTTCTAAAAAGGTACTCGAATTGTCTGTACTGTCATCTACTAAGATTAGTACAGAACCTCGGTCATGGCCCATCACAGGCTTACGAGATCAATTCGAGGGATTACATTTACTTATGCCTATGCGGAGGGACGAGTTATCTCACGAAGGCATAAGTCATATGTAACCCGAAAGTATTCACTAGCCTGTGCGGAGGGACGAGTTAACTCACGAAGGCGTAGCGTTTACTTTCACTTAAAAGGGACGGAGCCCGGGTATAGAGCTCATGTTATGCAACAATGCACGTGAACGGTGTGTGGGCAGAAACTCACAAACCTTTCGTTTTATTTTAAAAACTAGACTTAGAGAACCGAAGCTTAGGAATTTAGAGCTTCAAAACAAGTAGACAAGAAGTTAGAAAATATTTACAATGAGATGCAAGTACATGACTTTTGCAAAATTTTGAGGATCACGACTAAACATTAATTTGAAAAAGGCATTTCGAAAATTTCGACAACGCTTTTGATTTGATTCGACTCTCGAAAGCTGGTCCCCAGTGGAGTCGCCAGCTGTAGCGACGTAAAATTTGCTTTGCAGCATTAGTCGCTAATTGTGGCGATTTAAAATCTTGAAAATGAATTTTGATTTTATTAAAGCAAAGGAGTCGCCACCGATCCTTTTTCCTAGGTGTGATCGGGCACCTAATAAAACCTTTTTCTAGCAAAAAATTCGTTTTTTGGATAAAGAGGAGGGCTCAGTTTAGGTCTACGTTGAAATTCAGAAAGAAATAGGGTTCGGGAGTCAGTTACGCGCGGGAAAGGTATTAGCACCCCCGCGACGCCCAAAATTGGTATCTTTCAAATATACGTTGTCTTAATTTTTCAAAAATACAAGTTCAACTTAAAATTTAGTTGTGATCCGATCAAAATAAGCATTTAAAGGTTTTTATTTCTGAGAAGGATATCCCGCTTTTAACACGAGCCATCCGTGATTCACCCAACATAGCGATGAAATCACCGGCTTAATGTTAAAATCGGTATATTGCCTTGTTTATTAAATCATGAAAAGATTATAAATGAGTAACATCGATGAAGAAATCAAAATGTGAATTAATATGCTATATTAAAAACACATAACGAATAAGGTGAAAATAAACGAGATGAATAATATAATATATACAATAATGCATACATGATAGTAATAGTAATAATGCAAATAAAAAGAAGCAGCAAACATGTATAAAACATATACGAAATATATAATAGTATTTAAACACATGCACGTAATATATATTAGGAATAACGGAATTATAAATATATGAGATAACGACAATATACGAATAATGTGATGTTATGAGTATACACGTAATGTATAAGTATAATATATAAAATGCATGTTTCGGGTAAAAAATATATATATACATATATATGAATATATGGGTAAGTAATAATAAAATAGTAATAAAAAATACTAATAGTGAAAACCACAAGTGCGACATATTATTAGGATCTATACATAATATATATGAATATGGCATTAAAATATAAATACATAATACATATTAGAATATTGACACAACTATTAGCACACTAATGTTTACATATAATATGATAATATTAAAGATATATATATATGATGCAATATATAAATATATGTAAGAAAGTATTTAGAAAACATGAAATAAATATAATGCGATATCAAAATACACATAAGATAATATACCAGGAAACATATGTGGAAGGTAACAATAATTTTAAAATAAATAGTGAATACTAAGAACAATAAGTATAACAAATACATTAACGTATATAAAAAGGGTATAAAGTATGTATATATAATACTTAGACACGTACATGCAAAATATACTAGGAAAATAATAGCACAATACAAGATACACATGTGTATATATTGAAACCAATACATAATAATACTTAAGAATATATCATATAAATTAAGTAAATAAAATAAAATAAAAGTAAAATAATAATGACAACAATGAGAATAATACTAAAACAACTATAAATATGTATGTATAAACACACACCTACACATATTTAAGAAACAAATAAATAATAATAATATTAAAAACAGGTACGTAAAATATATATATATATAGATGTATGAATTAATAATGATAATAATAAAATTAATAATAAAATAGTAATAATAAATAATAATTAAGTATAATAATAATAAGACAATAAGCAAAATAGCAGTATTAATAATATAAACAGTATATATATATATATATAATAACATTAAATAAAAAGGAAACAAAAATAACTAAATAAACTAACAAAATGATAAATAAGGATTTAAATAAAAACAAAATGAAATAATCGGGCCAGATTTAAAAAATATAAGCATGCGAATGGGACTTATTAGAACACGCTAGAAAACTGTGGGGACCAAAAGCGCAATTTACCCAGCTATCTTAAAACGCACAGCAGCCAGGGGATCAAATTGGAACACGGGACAACTTCTAGGGCCAAATTGTAAAGGGGATAGGACCTGATTGCAGATTACATAAAAAGCGGAATGACTGGGGTTGAAAATATCCCCAATGACGTCAGAGCACGCAGATCCCAAGCGGATCTGGGTCGGGTCGACCCGACCCAGGTCGGTTACTATAAAAGGGCCATTTTTTTGTTTTTGGTTCATTTCTCACCCGGGGAAGAAAAAAAAAGAGAGAAGAGGGAGAGAGGAGAGGGGAAGGAAAGGAGAGAGGGGGTCTGGGGAGGGTCCGGTCACCGGACCGGTCAACGTCCGGTCACCGGCCGGTCACCGGCCAATGATCGGACCACCGTGCGCCGCCGTTCGCCGCCGTTCCGGCCATCGGAAAATTTTTAGTTTTTTTATTTTTTAGTTATTATTTATGTATGTTATGTACATATGCATGTAAAAAATAAAAAGAAATGAAAAGCAAAAAAGGGAAAAAAACAGATTCTGAAAAAACCTTTTGATTTCGTGTTTCGATGTTCAAAATGCCTTGATATTGAGTTTGCTGCCTTGGTATTCTGTTTTTGAAATGTTTTCTATTTTTATTGATGTCAAAATCGATCTTCTACAATCTGTTTATCGATCGGCTTTTATAGCCTAAATTTCCTTTACAAGTTGTGTTACTGTTTCTTGCTTTCTGTCTATTCTCTTTTATTGTTTTGCAGGCATTTGGGCGGTGCTGAGAGAAGCTAAGGCGGTGAAGCAGCTGAGTGGGCGGTGATGGGACTGTTGGCAGATGACAGAGACAAGAGGCGGCGTGAGTGGGGAAAAAGATAGGGGCTAGGGTTTCCTGAGTATTGGGCTGATATTGTAGTGGGTTAGGGTTAATTTGGTATTTGGTTTGAAATGTTGGGCTAAGGTTGTAATTGGGTTATGTTTGGGTCACGGGTTTGGGTCTGTTTGTAAGTGGGTTGATAGGGTTACTGTAAATTGGGTTTTGATTTATTGTAAATGGACTGGACTTATTTAATTTTGGTTTCTGTTTTGTTTCTGTTTGGGTTTATTTCTGTTTGCAAAATTGGGCTATAACACAAATCTTAAACAATATTGTAATTCATTTCAATTTATCAGTTCCAATTACCTTAAAACAACTTATTCGATACATATGACACTTAAATTTTAATTTTCACAAACTCACCAAATTTTTGCATTTTATTCATTTTAGTCCCTAAAGCCAAAATAACCATAACTTTCATATTCAAGCTTCATTTTTCAATCAAATTTCAATTTCATCATTCTATAATCCTCTAGAATTAATAATTATAGAAATTTCATTCTAGTTTCAAAATATTTACACTTTAGTCCCTATACTTAAAACTAGTAATTTTCTCGTTACAAATTAGTCATATTTAACATCTAAGCTTAACATTCAACCAATTAATACCAAAAGCTTCAATAATCATCAATGGAAACATGTTAAAACTTTACAGTTTTGTGAATTTGTACTCGGGTTAGCTAAATCGAGCTCTCGGGATCTTAAAACATAAAAATTATAAAAAAATTGACTTAGTTAACATACGATGCAAGAGGATCGAACAAGATTGATGCAAAAAAAAAAAATGGTTTCTAAAGTTCTCTTTGATGCTCATGGTTGAAGAAGGAAGAAACAAAAGTGGATGATCACTTTTGTTTTATTTTTCTTATAACATATAACATAATTTCATTATAATTTTTAACATATACTACTTAAAACAAAACATCAATCGTCCACCACTATATAATAATGGCCTAATTGCCACTTAAACCCCTGAAAAATTTCTATTTAATTCTTTTAACTAATAAAATTCAATAGTTGTCACTTTTATATTTTTTATGATTTAGTCCTTATACCTTAATTACTAATCATTCGTCCAAATTACTAAATCAAAAATTAATATAACACTATAATAGACTCGTAAATATTAATAAATATTATTTACTGAATCGATTATCAAAAAATAGATTTCAAAAACCACTAAAAATGGGCTATTGCATCTTGATTCTGCAGGTAAAGGATACATATGAATTGGTTGGTGATTTAAATCCTTATGCACATATTCCAATAACTTTTTTTGTAGAGGCTAGGTTAAAATCTTGACATGGGGACAATATCTTTAGTTCTTGAGGGCAACACCGATTGTCTAGTAGAAAACTCTCAAAAGACTTCTCCAAAATGAGTTGATCTCCTTCAACAAAAAGTCAAATACAAGGTCTATTATGGATGATCATAAGTTAACTAGTTGCTGATCATAAGTTAACTGGAACTAGGTTCCTATTTGAAAATTGACTAATAAACAAATAAAATACAATTAAGATATGAAGAAAGCAAACTTATGCTCTCTCAATCCAATGTAGTTAACTCTCAGGCCTATGGGTTATATTACAGTACTTTACATTCTACAAATCATAATATGAAAGTCTACATAAAAATCTTTAAATGTATAACAAAAGAATTGAAGAATTAAGATCTTTCACTGTCTGCACCAAATATAAGAAACATAGCAGAATATGTAATTCAAAGCAATAATTTTTGGGTTTAGAAAAACATATTAGTAAAAAACTTACCCTTTGTTTCAAATCTAGGAGGAACTGATGGCTTCAAGATAATATCGACTTAGGAAAAGAAAAAGAAGAAAGAGCAGAGGATGATGGCCTCAATCGGCTGACGTAGGTTTCCTCTACAACCAAAGGGAAAAAAATGAAGAGTTTAAAAAAGAGAACTAATATCCTTAGTAAAGATGGAAATGAAAGGAAGTTACCAGTGAGACTGAGGAAGAACGATGATGGTTCCAGTTACAAGGTTTTCATCCTCCAGGTAAATGTGAGGGAAAAAATTGAAAATGGGAAAAAAATCTCCCTATTCCACCAAGTTGAATACCTGTTTAGTGGTGAGGGAAAGGAATGGCTATGTAACCTTTTCCCAAAATAGAGCCCTATTCAATGCAAGTCATAATAGGCCATTGTAGTCAACCAAACAGTAGTTTGGTGGTGGGCCTACCAAATTGGCATGTAATCCATTCCTAATCCTCCAACCAAACATGTTGTAAGTGTACTTTCCATGAAGATACGTTTACCTCTTATGCTTTTATTGAGTAATCAATTATAAACCTAAATTGTTTATAATTCAAAGTTAGAGCGGAAAACATTCGATTGCTCATCATTTTTTGTAACGCCCTAAAATTTTTATTTTTATTTTTGCGAATGTAAGACACAACTCTCTGTCTGCTTCAGTAGTTATGTGTTTTGGGTGTGTGTTTGAAGTCCCAAGTTCAAGCTATGTCTTTGGTAAATTCTAGTATTTTTCTGACTTAACCTATATCTCTGGCTAGTAGGCTTTTATTTAATTATTGGTGAGCTTATATCAGAATGGGCCTGCTGGTCTAATGGATAAGTGGAGTGTTGGTGTGATGGAGGTCTTGTGTTCGAATCCCTATTTGAGTATTATTTTTGCGCGATCGTCTAGTAAAGAGCTTGAGTTTTATTAAGACTCTGAGTAGTGGGTGGTTAGGATGTGGATTAGTGGGGAGTTATCAGAATCTAGCACAACTATTGCTTCCATCCAGAGAAAATTTTGACGTTAGTTTCATTTTGTTTACCCTTTGCTTAAAACCCTTTCTCCTTCTTTTTCTTTTTTGGCAAAAATTTTCTCCCATCCCTTGCCGAATTCTCCTTGAGTTTTGCCTCCCCTTCGATTTCTTCTTTTATTTTGTGTTCTTTTTTTGTACTAGGTTAGACGATGCGCGCTCGGTAAGTTTTCATTTTAGTAAACCCGGACATTACTCTAGCTAACTGATTAAAAGGTGTTTTTGTAACACCCCCTAACCCTAGCCCGTGGGCAGTTCTGGTTTTTTCCACACGACCGTGGAACTAGCCTGTGGACAATTCTGGCTTTGCCACACGGCCTGGGCACACGCCCGTGTGACTAAGCCGTGTGAAAACATGATTTTTCACCATTTTTAAGCTATTTTCACATGCTAAACCTATATAATTCATGCCCAAAACAATAACTTATAAATCTTGATCAAATAACAATCATTCTAACTTTTAAACTTAGTAAACATTCATTCATTCATACCAAATACTTCTTAAAAGTTATAAACCACAATTACAATCAAAACATAAAACATTTACAAGTGACTAAAACCAAACCTAGTACATGCCACAATTCAAAAAGATAGATTCATCACCAAAAATTGAGCTGAGATCGGGATCAACTCGGATGCTTGACTGAACTTCAACTTTACCTAACATGTGCACGGAAAACAGTCGTACGCTGAGTATTAGAAATACTCAGTGGTATTACCATAATTCAAATTATAACAATAACAGATTATCATAACATGCATAAATGATCATTAAATCATACATGCAAATTCATACCAAGCTATCACAATTCAAACAATTGATTCAGTATATCATCTTTGAGATTTCAAGCAATTCAAGAACCTTTGATTCATTCTCAACTACATACAATTACCCAACTCAGATTTCAAATATGAACAATTCATGAACCTTTGGTTCATATCTTTAAACTTATAGTAGAAATTTCATTTCACATTCCACATCACAAGATCTCTTTCACTTTTCATTCAATGATTCAAATAATCAGATAACTTACTCATTTCACTTATGCACCCCTATTAACCTGACTCAGACTTCGGCAGATAAAGGGATCCAACTAAACATATCAGAATGGCGACCAACGCCTCATTGGCTTGGCCAAAGTAAAGTGGCGACCAACGGTTCATCAAATAGTTTGAAGCAAATAAGTGACGACAAACGTCTCATCGGTAGAGCCGAAGTAAAGTAGCGACCAACGCCTCATCAAAACTATCCGAAGTAATATATTGACACATCAAGTGTCCCATCAACTCAAGGTCGAAGAATTCCTGAACTTTTCAAATCCTATGGCATGCCAACTATATCCACTAAGCCCGACTAGTTAATAGGGTATCAGATTACTTTCTCTATTTCAGTCAAATTCACATCAGTTGCTCTTTGATCACATTTTTCTCACATATTTCTCAATTCAATCACAATTCGTTTCAAATTCACATACATATATTTATTCCTCAAATAAATCTAATTCAATTTCAATTCAATACCAATATTTACCTCACATTCAAATTCCATACACATATATTAAAATTAAACATTTAATAAGAAATAACTTAATTATGATAATACAAACCAATATTTCTCGAGGTACTCCTCGATCACTTTATCCTTCCCCTTCGTATCAGGTGTCTCGGTTTCCTTGTTTGCTAAGAAAATTAGCATAATTACAATTAATTAATAACATACATATTTTGTATAAAATAATAACTTTCCATGCTACTTTTACCTAAATACCAAATTTGTCCTAACCATTGTCATCTTCTTCCTTTTTACAATTCACATCATTTTCTTATTCAATTTCCATCAAAACATCAATATAACTATCAAATGTTCACCATTTTTCCATAATTTCGAATTTCTTCCAATTTAGTCCCTAAAACTCAAAACTTATAACCTTGTTTACAAATTAGTCCTTTAATCAATTTTAATCAACAACTCTATCAATTTGGTCCCCAATTTCATCATTTGTTCAACATAAACCCTACTCAAAAGTCCAACTTTCAATATTTCCGCACAAATTCAAAAATATTCAACTTTAGGACTTCAAAAACATTAAAATTACATAAAAAGGTCTTAATTAAACTTACCAAATAATCTTCAAGCCTCTAAACCCAAGTTTCTCCTTTTCTTTTTCTTTCTCTTTTTCTTTCCCAATTTTCGTTACACCTTCTGCAACTTTTTCATCTTTTTCTTTTATGATTTGTTTTTATTATAATAATATTTTATTATACATTAATTATTATTTTCTTTTATACTAAGTAAATACATATATTTATAACATTTGTATCTATATTTAACCACACACATGTTACCACAATCATTTAACAATTGTCACAATTTGGTTTAATAACTAATTTAGTCCATTAATATTTTTCTACTATATAATTAAGCTTTTATGCTCTATTCAATTTAGTCTTTTTTAATAATTACTTCTAATTAAACTAAGTTCACTTATCAAAAATCTAATTCAACCTCGTTTTCCAAATATGGAGGCCCTAAACTCACTTTTTCAGTGCCCGTAGAATTTGGGTAGTTACATTTCTCCCCCCATAATAAATTTCATCCTCGAAATTTACCTGAGAATAGCTGCAGGTACTAAGCTCTCATAGTTTCTTCTGGTTCCCATGTTGCTTCTTCTACTTTATGACTTCTCCAAAGTACTTTCACTAAAGAAACTTTCTTATTTCTTAATTCTTTTACTTCCCGTGCTAAAATTTGAGTTGGCTCTTCTTCGTAAGACAAATCGGGTCTAACTTCAATATCTTCAATAGAAATAACATGAGAAGGATCCGATCAATAACGTCGAAGCATAGAAACATGAAAAAAATATGAATCTTATGTAATTCTGGAGGAAAAGCTAACCGATAAACTACCGGTCCAACTCTTTCTATGATTTCATATGGTCCAATGTATCGAGGACTTAATTTACCTTTCCGGCCAAATCTTAACACTTTCTTCCATAGAGAAACTTTAAGTAATACTTTGTCCCCAACTGAATACTCGATGTCTCGTCGTTTCAAATCAGCATAAGACTTTTGTCTGTCGAAAGCTGCTTTCAATCTTCCTTGAATCTTCTTAACTGTTTCTTCAGTCTCCTAAATCAATTCCAGCCCAATTACTTTTTTTCATTCAATTCTGTCCAACACATAAGTGATATACACCGTCGACCATATAATGCTTCATAAGGGGCCATTTGAATACTAGATTGGAAACTATTATTATAAACAAACTTGACTAATGGCAAATAACATTCCCAATCTACTTCAAACTCAATGATACAAGCTCTAAGTATATCTTCTAATATCTGTATTACCCGTTCGGACTGCCCATCTGTTTGCGGATGGAATGCAATACTAAAACTACAACGTGTACCCAATAACTGATGTAATTGTCTCCAAAATCTCGATGTAAATCAAGGATCTTGATCTGATATTATCGATGTCGGAATACCATGTAATCTAACCATTTTCAGGATGTATACCTCATCAAATTTCTGCAACGACCAATCTGTTCTGACTGCTATAAAGCGAGCTGACTTAGTAAGTCTGTCAACTATTACCCAAATAACATTCTTTTTACTCGCTGACAATGGTAATCCTAAAATAAAATCCATCATGATGGGATCCCATTTCCATTCAGGAATACTAATAGGCTGAAGTAAACCTATTGGTACCTAATTTTCTACATTTACCCGCTGACATGTAAGACATTTACTAACATATTCAACTATGTCTCTTTTCATCTAGTGCCACAAATACAAATTTCGTAGATTACGATACAGTTTTATGCCTCCTAGGTGCAAAACAAATGAACCATCGTGTGCCTCTCGGAGTATTAGCTCTTGCAATTCAGATTTAGCTAGAACACAAACTCGACCTTGGTACCTTAAGCATCCATGTGCATCAATGCTAAAATTTTCTACCATACCAGTCTGTATCATCTCTCTTTTCTTCATCAGTTTATCATTTTCCAACTGAGCTATTTTAATCTGGTCAAACATTACCGGCTTTACTCTCAATTCGACAAACTCCCATTATCACTGATACTAAGCTGTGCAAACATTGCTCTCAACTCGATTGCAGCTTTTCTACTTAATGCATCAGCCACTACGTTTGCTTTTCCTGGATGATAATCTATGACACAATCGTAATCTTTCAGAAGCTCGATCCACCGTCTCTGTCTTAAATTCAATTCTTTCTAAGAAAGAAGATACTTCAAGCTTTTATGATCAATGAAAATGTAGCATTTTTCACCATAAAGGTAGTGTCTCTAAATTTTCAGAGTAAAAATTACAGCTGCTAACTCCAAATCATGAATCGAATAATTGCATTCATGTGGTTTCAACTAACGAGATGCATAAACTATGAATTTTCCATCTTGCATCAATACGCATCCAAGACCATTTAGAGATGCATCACTATATACTATAAAATCTTTTCCTGGTTCTGGTAACGTTAAAATTGGTGCCTCTGTCAACATTTGCTTCAACTTTTCAAAACTTTCTTGACGCTGATCATCCCAAACAAAAGATACATTTTTCTTTAGCAGCTTCGTCATTAGCAAGGCTATTTTTGAAAATCCATTTACAAATCTTCTATAATATCTGGCTAAACCAAGGAAATTGCGTACCTCAAATACATTCTTTGGAGCTTTCTACTGAATAATGGCTTCTATCTTTTTTGGATCAACTCTGATTCCATCTGCCGATACCATATGTCCCAAAAATACAACTTCTGACAACCAGAATTCACAGTTACTCAATTTCCCATACAATTGATTTTCCCGTAAAATCTATAACACTATTCTAAGATACTGATCATGTTCTGCCTCTATCTTCGAATAAACCAGTATGTCATCAATAAAAACCACAACAAATTCATCTAGATATAGCTAAAATATATGATTCATCAAATCCATGAAAGTAGCTGGGGCGTTAGCCAATCCGAATGGCATTACTAAAATTTCATAATGACCATACCTCGTGTGGAAAGCTGTCTTCGGTACATCATTCTCTTTCACCTTCAGTTGATAATACCTGGATCTTAGGTCAATCTTTGAAAATACTGAAGCCCTTTTCAGTTGATCAAATAAATCATCAATGCGAGGAAGTGAATACTTGTTTTTTATTGTCACCTTATTCAACTGTCTATAGTCAATACAGAGTCACATCGATCCATCCTTCTTTTTAACAAATAACACTGGAGCTCCCCATGGTGAAATGCTTGGTCTAATTAATCCACGGTCTAGCAAATCTTGCAACTATACCTTTAACTCCTTCAATTCTATAGGTGACATACAATACGGAGGTATAAATATCAGAGCTGTACTCGAATAAACCTCTATAGCAAATTCAACTTCTCTGTCTGGTGGCAAACTCGGTAGTTCTTTAAGGAATACATCAGAAAACTCGCAGACTGTCTGGATTTTACTGCATTGGCTACCAACTGTATTTGAGTTAATAACATAAGCCAAGTATGATGAGCAACCCTGCTGAAGCAACTTATTAGCCTTTATCGATGAAATTACACATGTTGGCCCACTGTTTCGAATCCTTTTTATCTCAATACTGTCTCCATCAATAGTTTGAATATTAAACTTCTTTTCATAGCAGTCCAAAATCACACCATGTTCAGACAACCAATCCATACCCAAAATTATATTAAAATCTCCAGAAGGCATAATCAACAAATCAACTGGAAAAGTTTTGTTCTGAATTTTCAACGGGCATCTCAGACAAACTTGATTTACTAACACCGCCTGTCCCAACGGACTCGACACCTCTATAGTTACTCTAGACATCTCAGATTCTAATTTTCCCAATTCAACTAGTTTTGAATTAATATATAAATGCGAAGATCCAAGGTTAATCAAAGCATAAACAGGCTCAGAATATAATAAGAATATACCTGTTACAACATCATGTGCATCGCCTTCTTCTCAAGTTCTGACTACATAAGCTCTGGCTGGCACCCTAGCTTCAGACTGTTGGGTCACTATGTCACTCCCTCTTCTCTACCTCCTCCTCTAGATACTAATCCACCTCTGCCCGATCCTCTGCCTTTAGTAGTAGATGATATTCTCTGTGATGTCGTAGGTGTAGTATTATCAGGTTTTGGGCAGTCTTTAATAAAATGATCTGTAGATCCACATCTGAAACACTCTCTAGTCAATCGCAACATCGACCTCTGTGCTTTTTCTGCAATGTTCACATTCTAGAATAGCAATTTCCTGAGACGGACCTCTTACACTACCGGTGGACACTACTATCTAATCTGAAACTAAATTTCCTTCCACCTCTAAAATCTCAAGATCTTTTAGGTAGAGGATTTGAACTCGTAGTTCCCATACGTTTCCCAACTGGTTTAGAAATTTTAGACTTTTTGTCTAGTCCCAAGACTTGCTCTACCATCTTGGCCCGCTCGATCAAATCAACAAATTCAGTAATTCGCTGAGACACTAATTACAGTTTTATTTCATCGCTTAACCCCATTAAGAATCTTTTAGAGCTATCAGCTTCAGTTGGTATGTACTCTGATGCATATTTACCAAGTCTTGAGAACTCCCGTTCATAGTCCACTACAGTCATTTCACCTTGTTTTGGCGTCAAAAATTCTTGTTTCTTGTCTTCTATATACATATCCCCAATATGCTTCTTTTGAAATTCTTTTTGGAATAGATCTCATGTTACCTGATGAGTCGGTAAATGTTGGATCATGGACTCCCACCATAAGTATGCCTCATCCTGTAACAAAGAAACAACACATAATAGACTTTCTCGTGGAGTACATTCTAACTGCTGTAATACTCTTTTTGTTGCCTCCATCCAATTTTCAGCTATGGATGGATCAATTCCTTTTAGACCCAAAAATTTTGTGGCACCGTATTTTATTAGTTCCTTAATAGGGGCCCGTCTGGGAATAGGTACAGTCGTGGTAGCAGGTACAGACTCTGCTACTCGCTGAAGGGATCAGCTGAAACCTTTAAAACATCAAAATTATTTCTACATTTTTTGTCTCTCTCCCTAATGTTTTCTCTTTCTACATTGAGAGGCTGGTTTCTAATCGGATTCACACTGGGCGTAGCTAATTTGGTTTCATCTAAATCATATGATTCTTCATCTCCAGTGAACATTTCTTTGTTTATATCATCAAGGTGTTTATCAGACATCTTTAATCTATAAAACAAAAATAATTAAATAAGTAAGTATCCAAAAATCCCAACTCAGTTTTAACTTAACTGTGGCAATACTTCTAGACTCACTTATGAGCTTGATTTAGTCTGAGAATCGGCTAAACCTGATAGCTCTTATACCAATAAAATGTAACACCCCCTAACCTCAAACCGTCGCCATAATAGGGTTACAAGGTATTACCGGACTTATACACCAGTAAATAAACATACCGAGTCATAAATCTATACTATAATCTAAAACTATTCAAATTTCATCAAAAAGTCATTAATATGGACCTATGAGACCCAAAATAGGCTTAGGAAGTGATTTGGGGTTAAACTAAAGACTTTAGAAATTTTTCTTTGAAACTAGGGGCAGACGCCCGTGTGGCCTAGGACATGCCCGTGTGGCCTGCCCGTGGGGCTCCCATGACTGTGGGGCCAGCCTGTAGGTTGTTCTGGTTTTTTCCACACGACCGTGAAACTAGCCTGTGGAAAATTCTGGCTTTGCCACACGGCATGGGCACACGCCCATGTGACTAGGCCGTGTGGAAACATGATTTTTCACCATTTTTAAGCTATTTTCACATGTTAAACCTACCTAATTCATGCCCAAAACAATAACTTATAAATCTTGATCAAATAACAATCATTCTAACTTTTAAACTTAGTAAACATTCATTCATTCATACCAAATACTTCTTAAAAGTTATAAACCACAATTACAATCAAAACATAAAACATTTACAAGTGACTAAAACCAAACCTAGTACATGCCACAATTCAAAAAGATAGATTCATCACCAGAAATTGAGTTGAGATTGGGATCGACTCGAATGCTTGACTGAACTTCAACTTTACCTAACCCGCGCAGGGAAAATAGCCGTACACTGAATATTAGAAATACTCAGTGGTATTACAATAATTTAAATTATAACAATAACAAATTATCATAACCTGCATAGATGATCATTAAATCATACATGCAAATTCATACCAAGCTATCACAATTCAAATAATTGATCCAGTATATCATCTTTGAGATTTTAAGCAATTCAAGAACCTTTGATTCATTTCTCAACTACATACAATTATCCAACTCACATTTCAAAGATGAACAATTCACAAACCTTTTGGTTCATGTCTTGAAACTCATAGCAGAAATTTCATTTCACATTCCACATCACAAGATCTCTTTCACTTTTCATTCAATGATTCAAATAATCAGATAACTTACTTATTTCACTTTTGCACCCTTATTAACCTGACTCGGACTTTAGCGGATACACGGATCCAACTAAACATATCAAAATGGTGACCAACACCTCATCGAAACTATCCGAAGCAATATAATGACACACCAAGTGTCTCATCGACTCAAGGTCGAAAAATTCCTAAACTTTTCAAATCCTATGGCATGCCAACTATATCCACTAAGCCCGACTAGTTAATAAGGTATCGGATTACTTTCTCTATTTCAGTCAAATTCACATCAGTTGCTCTTTGATCACATTTTTCTCACATATTTCTCAATTCAATCACAATTCGTTTCAAATTCACATACATATATTTATTCCTCAAATAAATCTAATTCACTTTCTATTCAATACCAATATTTACCTCACATTCAAATTCCATACACATATATTAAAATTAAACATTTAATAAGAAATAACATAAATTATGATAATACAAACCAATATTTCTCGAGCTACTCCTCGATCACTTTATCCTTCCCCTTCGTATCAGGCATCTCGGTTTCCTTGTTTGCTACGAAAATTAGCATAATTACAATTAATTAATAACATACATATTTTGTATAACATAATAACTTTCCATGCTACTTTTACCTAAATCCTAAATTTGTTCTAACCATTGTCATCTTCTTCCTATTTACAATTCACATCATTTTCTTATTCAATTTCTATCAAAACATCAATATAACTATCAAATGTTCACCATTTTTCCATAATTTTGATTCCAATTTAGTCCCTAAAACTCAAAACTTATAACCTAGTTTACAAATTAGTCCTTTAATCAATTTTAATAACAATTCTATCAATTTGGTCCCCAATTTCATCATTTGTTCAACATAAACCCTACTCAAAACTCTATCAACTTTCAATATTTCCACATAAATTCAAAAATATTCAACTTTAGGACTTCAAAAACATCAAAATTACATAAAAAGGACTTAATTAAACTTACCAAATAATCTTCAAGCTTTTAAACCCAAGTTTCTCCTTTTCTTTTTCTTTCTCTTTTTCTTTCCCAATTTTCATTACACCTTCTGCAACTTTTTCATCTTTTTCTTTTATGATTTGTTTTTATTATAATAATATTTTATTATACATTAATTATTGTTTTCTTTTATACTAAGTAAATGTGTAGCGACGTAAAATTTGCTTTGGTCGCTAATTGAGGTGATTATTGAAAATTTGAAAAATCGACTTTCGCTTTTAAAGAAAAGGGAGTCGCCACCGATCTTTTTTCGTAGGTGTGACCGGACACCTAATAAAACCTCTTTTTAACAAAATAAAATTCATTTTTGGATAAAAAGCAGGCCGGGTTTAGGTCTACGTCAAAATTCATAGAAAAATAGGGTTCAGGAGTCGGTTACGCACGAGGAAGGTATTAGCACCCTCGTGACGCCCAAAATTGGTATCTTATTAAACACATGTTGTCTTAATTTTCAAAAAATACGAGTTCAATTTGATATTTAATCATGATCCGATTGAAACACGAGAAATTTCAAGTTTTTGTTTTTTTCTTAGGATGCCCCCTTTTTAACACGAGCCAATGTGATTCACCCAACATAGCAATGAAATCACGGACTTAATATTAAAATCGGTACATACCTTATTTTTTTTAAAAAAACATGAAAATAATATTTTTAAAACGATAAAAACTTGTAACAACGCTATAATAAAATGCAATCTAAACATATATTTAATTCAAAAAGTATAAACAATACGAAAAAGTTGAGAATATACGAGGTAGATAATAAACATAATAATTATGAAACACTGACAACACATATGATATTAGACAAGATAATAATAGTATTTAAAAGTATACACGTAATAGTATAGAAAATATATACGTAATATGATGTTAAAAATACATACATAATATAGTATTAAAAGTATAATAAGAAACATAATGTATATAAGTATTAAGTAACAAAAATAACACTAATACTAATAATAGTAAAATATTAATAGATAATAAACATAGTAATAATAATAATAATAAGGATAAAAGAAAAGAAAATAAAAAATGATAAAATATATATTTATAAAGTAGAAATAATAATAAGAAATAAAATAAAACAAAATATATCAATAATAAAATAATAATAATATGTGCATAAAATACGTATATATATAGGTAAATGAATAATAACATTATTAAAAATAAGTAATAATAATGAAAATAATAAATTTAACAATAAAATGTAATAATAATAATAATAAATATATTATAGTAAAAATGATGATAAATAATAATTACATACACAATAGTAGAAATAAGTATAATAATAATAATAATGATAAAATAATATAAATAATCAAGAAAATAATAAGAATAATATTCTAATAAAATGATAAAGAAATAATATACTTGTAATAATAATTGAAAATTCTAATATGTACATCAAATATATATATATATATATATATATATATATAATAGTAAAAAATGAGATATTAAAAATACCCAAGACCAAATATAATATAATATATAAAAAATAATAGTGAATATTAAAAATAATAAATATAATAGTAAAAGTAAATATTAGAAAAATATTAAATATAATATAATAATGATATAACATAATAGTAATAACGGTAACAATAAGACTAACATTAGTAATGAATGTAATAATAGTAAAGATAAATAGTAAGAACAATAAAATATCAAAGTACCTAAAAAGGATGAAATTGAAAATAAAGTAGAGATTTCGGGGCAAATTTGAAGTAAAAAGAGATGAGGAGGATCCAATCGTAACACGCCCAAACAGTGAAGGGATTAAAAGAGAAAATGTCCCACTTCTCAAAACGCAGCACATTGCACGGGACTAAAATGGAATCCGCGTCAAATTCGTGGGGCAAATTTTAAATAAAGAAAAACTTGATTGCAAAGTGCAGGAAAAGTGGAAGGACCGCGCGCGCAATTAAACCATTAAGTAAAAACACGCTGATCCTTGGAGCGGGTCGGGTCAACACGCGGGTTAGCTCAAAACGACGTCGTTTTGGCACTGGGGGCCTAAGTCCAAAGCGACGTCGTTTTGGATGCTATATAAATAGCCCAAATTTCTTCAAAAATTCATTTTTTTTTTTTCAGATTTCCACAAAAACTTGGGAGCTCTCTCTCTGCCCTCTCGGCCTGGGTGATTCCTGGTGGTGCTTCCGGTCGCCGTCCGTCGTTGGCTCAGTCGCCGGCCACCGTACACGGTGGCTGAAATTTCAGAAGGTAAATTTTTTTTTAAATATGTTATATATATATATATATATATATATTTAAACGTAGAAACAAAAAAAAAGAAAAGAAAAAAAGAAAAAAAAAAAGAGGAAAGATTCGAAAGAAAATAAAAAAGAAAAAAAAAAGATCACCTTTCTAGCTTTTTTGATTTCTCGTTCTAATTCGTTTCTGCCTTTGGTGTTTATATTCTACTTTTTCGTATTAAATCTATGCTATTTGATATTGAGTCTATTTACGAAAATCTGTTTTGTATTCAAAGTTGCCGACCCTTTACAATATTTTTCATTTGGCTTTTATAGCCATTTATAATCTTTTGTTTATTATTTTTTGCTATTTTTTGATTCTACCTTACGTGTTTGCTTCGTTTTTGCAGGGTATGGCCGGTGGAGGTGACCGGTGAAGCAGGTGGCACCAGGGGGTGGTTGGCCAAAAGTTAGAGGGGTGGTTGAGGCAAGTGGCAGAGGCGGCTAGGGTTTCTAGGGTTTCTATTTTTTTGTTTTTTCTGATTTGGGTTTTGTGGGTTTGGGCTAAGACTAGGTTAATTGGATATTGGGATAGTTAGAATTTTGTAATGGGTTTAGTTTAGGTAGGCCAAAATTGGCCTGTAACAGTTGCCCCTCTTTGCTCATTATCGTGCAACGGGAATAGAGCAAAGACATTAGGAAAGGCCAATTTTGCCCGGTCTTGCCAAGTCTGGACTTCTTTGGTGCTCTTCTTGTTCAGCTCTCTTTCCAGTTCTTCGCATCTTGTAGCTTTGGTTCAATCCACTGCAACTTTAAAGACATGCCTTGTAGCTTCAATCTATTCGCATCTTCAGGGGTATGAGATTCATTGTCTTCGATCTGTTTCATCCATTGCAACTTCAAGGAGATAAGGTTTATTGTGATCTGCTCTTCTGCAACTTCAGGGGAATAGGATCTGATATCTTCAATCTTCTCTGCTACACTTCAATGATATAAGGTTTGTGGTCTTCTCCTCTGCAACTTCAGGGAGATAAAATCTGTATCTTCAATTAGCTCCAATCTTTATTCTTTACTCGGCATGTCACCCTGAGCTCAACTCACCTCTCGTAATATGAGTTGATTTTTGAACATAAACAGAAATTGAAAATACCTCAGCATGAGGGCCAAGGCTCAACTCAACTCTCGCACTATGTGTTGATTTTGAAACATAAATTGAAAAACAGAAATTGAAAATACCTCAGCGTGTCCTGGGGCTCAACTCACCTCTGTAATATGAGTTGATTTTTGAAACATAAATTGAAAATCAGAAATTGAAAATACCTCAGCTTGTCCTGAGGTTCAACTCACCTCTGTAATATAAGTTGATTTTTGAAAAATAAATTGAAAACAAAAATTGAAAATACCTCAGCGTGTCCTGAGGCTCAACTCACCTCTGTAATATGAGTTGATTTTTGAAACAAAAACTGAAAAACAGAAATTGAAAATACCTCAGCGTGTTCTGAGGCTCAACTCACCTCTGTAATATGAGTTGATTTTTGAAACATAAATTGAAAAACAGAAATTGAAAATACCTCAGCATGTCCTGAGGCTCAACTCACCTCTGTAATATGAGTTGATTTTTGAAACATAAATTGAAAAACAGAAATTGAAAATACCTCAGCGTGTCTTGAGGCTCAACTCACCTCTGTAATATGAGTTGATTTTTGAAACATAAATTAAAAAATAGAAATTGAAAATACCTTAGCGTGTCCTGAGGCTCAACTCACCTCTCGTAATATGAGTTGACTTTTGAAACATAAATAAAATATCAGAATACCAAAATATATCATCTGGTGGCACTCAGGGTTTTTTTCTTGATCCAGTATAACTATCATCAAATCCTCTTGCTCTGTTGGAGTACCTGTATATGTTATGTATGATGTTATCATGATATGCACATGTTAGTCTTAAATGCATGTATGCCTATATGATTAGGCTATGCGTCTTGGGCTTGTTTGTCATATATCCCCTTTTCGTCACGATTCTTATGATGATCTGCATCCATTGCTTCAATTCTTGACTTCTCTTCAGATTTTGTATCCGTCCTTAAGATTTATGAGTAATCTATGTTTCTCAAATATCACTCTTTTGCCCCTATTTGAACTTTGTCCTTGCTTTGAGGCTCTTGTACTTTTCAAATTTTCATCCAGGTAATGCTTAACATTTCTTTTGTTCAGAGTATGTCATTCTACTATTTATTATTTAAATAAACCATACAATGAGATGCACAAAAATGATCATGTAGGTACAAAAGAGATACCTCACAGTTATTGATTTAAAAGAGAGTAACAAACAAAGAAAGCTAACCGAAAAGGTTAAAAGAGTCAAAAAGCATAAAAAAGAATTACTTTTAGTGGATACAAAGGTTCTGGATATTCAACACATGAACTCTTCCACGTTTCTTAATCAAGAATCTTTTCGAGCATGGCCTCTTGCATAGAAGATTTCGAGCTTTCAGAAATGCTTCAAATATTGCAGTCTCGTTGCTTGGCCCAACGTTCAAAATGCCTTGCTCTTAAGGCCTAGGTTTGCTTCATTAGGATGCCCTTTCAGGTTTTCATCCTAATCTTTCGTGTTAATCAAGACGCCTTTTTTGGGTTTTCACCTTTTTTTTAGGTATAATATTTCTTCACAGCATCAGAGTTTATTGGATTCGGCAACTCCTTACCATCCATCTCAGTGAGAATCAAAGCTCTGCCCGAGAAGGCTTTCTTTATGACGTATGGTCCTTCTCAATTCAGTGCCCATTTTCCTCGTAAGTCTTTTTGTATTGGGAGAATCTTCCTCAGCACGAGCTCTCCTTCGTGGAATTCTCTTGGCCGTACCTTCTTATCATGGGCTGCGATCATTCTTTTCTGGTACATCTGTCCATGACAGATTGCCTTTAAGCGTTTTTCTTCGATGAGATTTAGCTGGTCATATCGAGTTTGAACCCATTCTGCTTCCTCTAGTTTTGACTCCATTAAGACTCGTAGAGAGGGGATCTCAACTTCGATAGGTAGCACAGCTTCCATTCCATAGACCAGTGAGAAAGGAGTTGCTCCTGTAGATGTCCGCACAGATGTGCGATATGCAAACAAAGCAAATGGTAGCTTTTCGTGCCAGTCTTTATATGTCTCGGTCATTTTCCCAATAATCTTCTTAATATTCGTGTTGGCTGCTTCAACAGCTCCATTCATTTTCGGACGATAGGGTGAGGAATTATGACGCTTTATCTGAAATTGCTCACACACTTCCTTCATCATCTTGTTATTCAGATTCAAAGCATTATCTGAAATGATTCTCTCAGGTAAACCATATCGACAAATGATTTCCTTTTTCAAGAACCTGCAGACTGCAGTTTTTGTCACGTTAGCAAATGAAGCTGCCTCTATCCACTTTGTGAAGTAGTCTATAACTATAAAGATGAATCGGTGTCCATTAGAAGCTTTTGGAGAAATTGGCCCTATAACGTCCATGCCCCACATAGAAAAGGGCCATGGTGAAGTCGTGGCATGAAGTGGCGAAGGGGCTACATGAATCTTATCGCCATGAATTTGACATTTGTGGCACTTTCTTGCATAACTAGTGTAGTGGCTTTCCATCGTCGACCAGTAGTAACCGAGTCTCATAATCTTCTTGGCCATAGTGAAACCGTTGGCATGCGTTGCACAGATTCCTTCATGGACATCTTCGAGTATTTTCTTGGCTTCAATAGCATCCACGCACCTCAAAAGCACTGGATCTTTTCCTCATGTCCCCATCAAGAACAAATCCCACTGACATTCTTCTAATTGTTCTTTTGTCGTTCTCATTCGCTTGTTCAGGATATTTTTTATTCTTGACATATTCTAAGATATTGTGGAACCACGGCCGTCCATCTACCTCTTTTTCAATGCTACAACAGTGTGCAGGGGCCTCGTATATGCTCATTTTGAGGGGCATTATTACTGTTTCTCTACTTGCTTTGAACATTGAAGCCAAAGTGGCTAGGGCATCAGCCAATTGGTTTTCTTTTCGTGGGAAGTAATTAAAAGTTATTCCTTTGAATTCTTTAATCAATTCAGCCACTAGATCACTGTACTTAATCAACTTCGGATCTTTCACTTCTCAATCTCCACGGATTTGGTAAATCACTAAGGCTGAGTCCCCGTACACCTCCAGAGTTTTGATGTTTCGTTCAATAGCTACACGAAGTCCCATGATACAAGCCTCGTATTCTGCTATGTTATTGGTACAGAAGAAGTTCAATCTTGCAGTGAATGGATAATGGTTCCCTTCTGGTGATATCAAAACTGCTCCAATTCCATGCCCTAAGGCATTCGACGCACCATCAAAGCTCATCTTCCATGACTTTTCTTTTGATGACTCACATTCTTTGTCTGTAATGCACATCAAGTCTTCATCCGAGAAATCAAATCTCAATAGCTCATATTCCTCCGCTATTCAAACTGCTAAGAAATCAGCTATTGCGCTTCCCTTTATCGACTTTTGGCTTACATAGATGATATCGTATTCTGATAGGAGGACCTGCCATCGTGCCATTCTTCTTGAGAGTGCCAGTGATTCCATCATGTACTTTATTGGGTCCAGCTTCAAAATTAACCATGTCGTATGATACAGCATATATTGTCTGAGTCTCTGAGCTATCCAAACCAAAGCACAACAGAACGTTTCAATTGACGAATACTTTGCCTCATACTCCGTGAACTTTTTTCTGAGGTAGTAAATCACCTTTTCTTTCTTTCCTGACTCGTCATGTTGCCCCAGTATACAACCCATTGAATTTTCGAACACAGTTAAATACAATATTAACGGTCTTCCTGGAGTTGGCGATACTAGCACTGGAGAGCTAGACAAATACTGTTTTATCTTTTAAAAAGCCACTTGGCACTCCTCGTTCCAATCTCCCAGGTTATGTTTTCGAAGGAGTCGAAAAATTGGGTCACACTGGTTGGTAAGTTGAGCAATGAATCGAGCGATCTAGTTCAACCTTCCTAAAAATCCTCTGACTTCTTTTTACGTACGCGGAGGTGGTAGTTCTTGTATGGCTTTTATCTTATCTGGAACAACTTCAATGCCTCTTTCACAGACAATGAAGCCTAGCAATTTTCCTGAGGTAGCCCCAAATGTACATTTGGCTGGATTAAGCTTCAGTGGAACTTTCTTAGTCTTTCGAACAACTTCCTGAGGTTCACAACATGCTCTCTTTCCCCTTGGGACTTGGCAATCATATCATCGACTTAGACTTCTATTTCTTTATGCATCATGTCATAGAACAACGTCACCATGGCCCTCTGATATGTTGCCCCAGCATTCTTTAATCCGAAAGACATCACCTTGTAGCAGAATGTCCCCCACATCGTTATGAACCACATCGTTATGAAGGTGGTTTTCTCCATATCTTCAGGAGCCATCTTAATCTGGTTATACCCTAAGAATCTGTCCATGAAGGAAAATAATGAATGTTTTACTGTGTTATCCACCAATGTGTCAATGTGCGGTAAGGGAAAATTATCTTTGGGACTTGCTCGATTCAGATCGCGATAATCTACACACATTCATGCTTTGCCATCTTTCTTCGGTACCGGGACCATGTTAGCCACCCATTCTGGATACTTTGAGGCTTGTAGAAAGCCCACATCAAACTGCTTCATGACTTCTTCTTTTATCTTCAGCAGTATTCCAGGTCTCATCCGTCTCAGTTTCTGTTGGATGGGTTTGCATTCTAGTTTTAGTGGGAGCTTATGAACCACTATATCCTCATCCAATCCTGGTATATCCTGATACGACCATGCGAATACATCTTTATACTCACAAAGCAAAGCAATCAAATTGTGCCTGGTGTCCTCTGAAATGGAGGTCCCAATTTTCAATTCTTGCCTCTTTTCTTCAGTTCCCAAGTTTTTTGTTTCAACAGATTCTTGATGAGGTAAAATCTGCTTATCTTCTTGTTCCACCATTCTTAACAAGTCAGGAGACGAAACATAGTCTTCGGCATTTTCCTCAGCCTCAAATTCTCCTAAGCAAACAGCCTTCTCAAAATCGATTTCAAAACTCGTAACGGGTTTGTTCATGTCATTGATATCTGAGCACCTAAAAGTTGAATGGAAAAGGAAACTATAGAGGAACATCAAAGTATTGGAAACAACAAGCAAAATGTTATGACATGGTATGAGGTAAATGTAAGGACAGGCTGTGAAATGAAAGAATAATTATGAAGTTAATGAGAATGTAAAGGGTCATGACAAAATGCATCTTCACTGATATTCATTTAAAGAATAAAAAGCAAACATAAGCTCTTACAAAAGAATCCCATCATTACTAAGGGACACACAAAAAAATGAGTTAACATTGAGCATTACTCTGAAGAAGACTTAGAAACTACAAGAAGGTCCACAGCAGTCTAATTGTTCAAAACGAATCCAGGAGGACAAGGGCGTATCATTGAAACATCTTTTACTGCATCATCTCCTTTGTCAATGACATTTATACTGACATTCTGAAGACCCCTTTCAATTAATAACAGCGTGCTTCGTGGATTATCTTACCCTGGGTATATCATTACTGTAAATGTAAATGTTTTTGACAAAGGAGGATACTCTATGGGCTTCCATTCCAGTTCTCGTCCTAAGGTTCGTACGATTCTTCGTTCTTGGTCTTTCTTCCATTATTTCCTTCTTTGTCGCGTGTCTGGCTGGAACCCTAAACCGTATCGAGCCTTATGGTGTACTGGTTTTAGAGCCCTGACTATCCCTTGCTGAAATCTTCTTAAACCTTTTCTTGCTCGAGCTCCCCTTCCTACAGTCAGCTTGATTCCCATCCTGGTATTTCTTGATAGCTTAGGCACGGGAATTCTGTTTCCCCCAGCAACAAATGTGGCATTGACAAATTTGAGAGATCAGAAAGAACATTCCACTGCATCTTTACTTACTTCAAGGTATGGCGCATCAGCAGAAATAGATGCGACAATGTCTTCTTCACCCTCGACTGTGACCAAATAGCCATCCATGATAAACTTCATCTTTTGGTGGAGAGATGATGGAACTGCTCCAGCAAAATGGATCCAAGGTCTCCCCAAGAGGCAGTTGTATGAGGGTGTAATGTCCATGACTTAAAATTGAACATCATATATATAAGGACCCACTTCCAGAGGGATCTCAATCTTTCCCATAACTTCTCGTCTTGTCCCATCGAATGCCCTTACCGTGGAATGACAAGGCCTTAGATGGGACAGATTCATTGGAATCCTGGATAGCGTAGCCAAAGGTATGACATTTAGTACCGACCCGTTATCGATGAGCACATTCGGTATTATGTAACCCTTACAGCGGGTTGTGATATGTAATGCTTTCACGGAGCTCCTACCATTGGGCGGTATTTCATCATCACTAAAAGAAATGAAATTATCCGCGTTCAGATTATTCACCCACCTATCAAGCTTCTCAACAGATATGTTGTTTGCCACGTAAGTTGATTTAACACCTTCAACAAGGCATTCCGATGGGGTTCTGAATTTAACAATAGAGATAATACTGAGATACGTGCTGGCTGCTTGCTCAATTGTTCCACCACACTATACTCACTGTACTTGATAAACTTTAAGAATTCCTGTGCTTCCTCTTCATCCACAGGCTTTTTAGTTTCTTGTTCAAGTACAGTTTCATGCTCGGTTTCGGTCTCATGCATCAATGCTTTTCCTTTCTGTTTCAGGCCACTATTTTTCTTTGTTGGTTTGACCTCTTTAGAATAACACCTCCCACTACGGGTGAAATGACCTACTTCTCCAACACTTCTGGTCACAGCTTCGGACTTTTCACCTTCAGGTGTGACGATGTTAACGTCGTACTTCCATGGTACTGCTTTGTCGTCCTTATAAGGGAAAGGAGACAGTACTTCGATTATCATTTTCAGCTTCACTTGTTCCTTCTTCACATCATAGTAAATCACCAATGATCGATTGGCACTATAGGGGAAACCTGATGATTGATTGTCAGAGGCGCACACCTCTCATTCATTTGTCTCTTCCTTTCCTTAAAAAAATTTCGATCTCCTTATTATCTATCGTGCTTTGGAGTAATCTTCTAAATTCCTCGCAAGACTGGATGTTGTGTCCTTCTGTACCATGAAAATGACAAAAACTTTGACCTTTTGCATTTCTTCCTTCGAATACTCTATTAGGATAACCAGGCAACCCTTTTTCAACTAGTACCTCCCAGATTCTCTGCAGAGGTGCTCTTATTTTAGAAACCCATCTTCTAATTTGCCATTTGTCCTCTTCTCCCACTGCTCTCACATTCCCTTCGGTGTGGTTTGGGAATGGGTTTCCGGCCGTACCACCAGTACCGTCAAATCGTAGAATGCCCGCATCAATGAGTCTTTGAACCCTCTTTTTAAAGGCAAGGCAGTTTTCTGTGGAATGCTCCTGATTCCTAGCATGGTACAGGTAACTAGTGTTTGGAGCGTACCATTTCGGATACGGAGGCTTCAGTGGTGCCATATAGTGCAGGGATATCAATTGTTTCTCCAAAAGTTTTGGGTACAGTTCCCCGTACGACACAGGGATAGGGGTAAATTGTGGTCTCTTGGAATTGGACCTTGCTGGCCTTTGATCATTTTTATGTTGGTCTTAGACGGGCATTGTATTTTGTGGGAATGTGGCGGGTGGTCTCGAGTTACTTGTGGCATAAACGGGGTAAGAAGGGTAAGGAGGTGGTGTTTGGTAGTAAGGGGTTTGAGGAGGATAATAGAAACTTGGATGTGGGTAATTTCGAGGTCGGGGTTGATTTGGATACGGATTAGGGGTATAACGGCTTCTCATTCCCACCATATGGGCTTCTAGTTCCTTCTTCTTGGTGCTGCCCTTCTTGAACTTTCTTGACCTTCCATTCTACCGCTCTTGATGGCATTCTCTGTAAGCTCGCCAGATATTACAATATCCGCAAAGTCCTTCGTGGCACTTCCCACTAGTTTGTCATAGAACGGCGCCTTTAAAGTGTTGATAAAAAGGATGGTTATCTTAGTTTTTGTCAGTGGGGGTTCCACTTGGGCTGAGACGTCCCTCCATCTCTACGCATACTGTCTAAAAGTTTCCGACGGCTTTTTCTCCATCATTTGCAAAGTCATACGATCGAGCACCATGTCAGACACGTGCTTATACTGCTCACAAAACGCTGACGCTAAATCGTTCCATGTTCGAATCTTTTCTCTACTAAGCTGATTATACCAGCGAAAAGCTGATCCAACCAGGCTATCTTGAAAACAATGTATGAGTAGCTTATCTTCATTCACATAGCCGGTCATCTTTCGGTAAAACATGACCAAGTGCACTTTCGGGCATCTCATTCCATCGTACTTTTCAAAATCTGGTACCTTGAATTTTGGCGGTAGAACTAGATCGGGTACCAAACTAAGCTCTTTAGCGCTTAGTGCAGAGAAGACCTCAGTGCCTTCTATTGCTTTGAGTCTTTCCTCTAAGCTCCTATATTTCTCTTGAGTCTCATGATCATCCATCCTTAACGTGGCGATTTCTACTAGATCATCTTAATCTGGAACGGGTGGATTAGCAGGTATGGCTCCAGGATTTGACACAAATATTCCCTGCCCTAAATGAGCAGGTGGCATAGGTCGTTGCTCTAAGCCAGTGGATTCCCCTTGAGTGTACCCTCTTTGTGTTGCATGAGGCAGAGTAAATCTTGGGGGATAGGGCAGATCCTGATCGAGATTAACAACCTCAGGGTTCTACATGGGTCCATTCCCTTTTACCAGAGCTGACATCATTTCCATCATCTTAGCCATTTGGTCCTTTTGTTCCAACGATTCCTCTCAAGATCTCACCATCAGATCTCTTGTTTCTTGCTGTGACTTGGCCAGTTGCTCTTGTAATTCCCTTTGGACTCTTTCCATCCTCTCGATTCTTTCATTAAATTCAGCCTCCATTACTCTAACTTGTCGGTGCGTCCTATACGAAAGATGTGGTTCCAGCCTTTATATTGTTGTAACTGCGAATTGTGTGATTTTGACCTTAGTGAATGATTATGGGATATGTACATGCAATGAATGAATGCATAAATGCCATATGAATGTTAGTCATGAATGCATATGCAAGAATTTGGTGTTGATTTCAAGATAGCCCCTATTTAGGCATTTCATTTATCAAAAGAGTCTATTACAAAACATTTTGCTATCTTTTGATTCAACCGTTACACAAACTTCCTAGCTATATCGCTATATTTCTTTACTCGCTCCAGGAACTCCGATATGCTCGATCTTTGGCTTAGAGGGAATCGACAACCGAGATCTTCAGCTTCATCCGATAGTTGTACCATGTGCATGGCTACCTTACAAATTTCGTTGATCAAAAAGCCAAGTTGCATTTCTTTCTCTTGGAGGTCTGTTTTATATGCATAAGTGTCTCTATCATACTGACTATTCTTTTCTTCCAAGGCTTTTAAGAGAGTATCTAGTTGTTGTTGTCGAGTTTGTAGGGCATCTTTTAAATCTTGTATTCTCTCTCTTAACCCTTGACATTCAGATCGGCTAGTCATTAATTCAGTAAACACGGTCTCGTATTCGGCGCTTTTCTTTCTCAATTCTATCATAACCCGCTTAGCCTTTTCTTCCTCTTTCTTCGCTTTCCTTTTCCAAAATTCCATTCCGCCTTTTACATTGCTCAATTCTTCTTTCCATTCTGCTGACGACTTGCCTAGTCCATTTTTCTTTATAGTGTCCCTTAACTTTTTATTTTCCAAATGAAGATTTCTTAAGTCATTTCTTACGACTTCAGCTTCTTTTTACACTTTTTTGGTTCTGGATCTTTCAATCTGAACGTCGATCTTCAGCTGGTAGTTTTCTTCTTGAAGAGCACTAAGCTCCCGTAACATCTTGGACTTTTCGCGTTCGAATTCCTGCCTTGCCATTTCTAGCTCGGATGGCATTTCTTTCGAGAAAGGATTTTGGAAGGCGTAATTCGTCGACGAGACTTGCTGACTATTCACTCGTTGCTTTCTCTATACGTCGTAATCTTGGGTGAGAGTATCAGCATATAAAGCCAACTCTATCAGATGAATTTTCTTCCAAGACCTGGCAGTATCTCGGACCCTCTTCATATAACCTTCACCTGCGAAAGCAAACTCGGATTGTGCTACTCCTCCGGTGGTGGGTATAAACTAACGTGAAGAAAATTACCTTTGGACCATTAGTGGGGCATATCCAACTCCGCCCCATAACCCGAGTAGTGGCACCCAATCTTAGTTTCCAACCTTATACAACAGAATCGACGGGCGTATCCATGGTGCTCTCCAAGTTACATCCTCGGCTCGAAGGTTCTGAAAGACTGAAACCCAATGTTGTTCAGAGACTTCTTTTGTCCATTCTTTCTTAAGATAAGCCTCCAACGGGGCAAATGTTTTTGAAAACATATAGAACGGCATGCGCTCTACTTTCCAGAAATGGCTCAAAATCCAGACATTGAGTAATTGCGCGCATCCGATAAAACATCCTTTCCCATTTCTCCTACAATTACTTAGGGATCTGAAGGTCTCTACCAAGATAGTCGAGACAGGGTTGATTCCTTGCTTTAGCCTTTCAAAGAAATCCACTACTGCAACTTCTATATGTCCAAGAACTTTGGGGAAGACAATCAATCCGTATATGGCCAAGGCGAACAAATTCACTCTCTTTAACACATCAGGATGGTTTAGGACCAAATCTCGCAAGGAAAACCACGGGACACAAATAACTTCATTCTTTTCCTTTATTTGTTTTTTGGCCCATGTGTCAATCATGTCTGTCAATTTCACTAGCTTCTTCTTGAAGGTCATTGGCTTAGGCTCCTTCACATATATCTTATAGGGCTGTACATTATTGATACGAAGTAAAGCCGTGTACTCTTCTATAGTTGGTATCATATCTTCTTGATTGAACGTAAAACATTGGTAAGCCGGATCCTAGAATCTGATCATGGCTTGGATCAATCGCACATCGACATTGATAGCGATCAGGTTGGCTATATCTCCGTATCTTTCAGTGAAGATTCTCTTAGTGTCCGAGTCCCACTGATTCCAGATTTTAACCAAGTCTTCGAGATTATTCTGACGAACATTCACAGTTACGTGCTCGGGTAGATTGGCAACACATACTTCCATTAGACTGTCCCCTTTCTCTTTCTAGGTTTTCAGAGACCATTCCCTAACCACAGCATTCTTCTCGGTTGTTTGTATAATTGACTCTTCCATCAGAAACCCATTTTTTGGCAACCGATCTCTAGTCAACACCTTCCTAATATGATGCCTAGAATGCATAATGACAAATAAAACAACAACAAACAACCGCTGGTTAGTAATATAGGTAAAAACATGAAAAATTTAACAAATTAAGCTACCCGATCCAGCTTATTAAATAGACCCGATCCCCTTGCATAAAAAATAAAAATGCAAAAGGTTGGAGGCGTTTCTCCCGTGTACTTATTTTGGTGATTATTAACAGACGGAGGTTCGGCATGGCTCTAGTTAGGTGGCTCATATGCTTCACTACATGCGGTTTCAGTTCTAGACAGGTACTCGAATTGCTCGTACTATCTTCTACTAAGACTAGTATGAAGCCTCGGTCGTAGCCCATCACAGGCTCACGAGTTCAATTCGAGGGATTAATTTACTTATGCCTATGCGGAGGGACAAGTTAACTCACAAAAGCATAAGTCATATGTAACCTGAAAGTATTCACTAGCCTGTGCAGAGGGACGAGTTAACTCACGAAGGCGTAGCATTTACTTTCATTTAAACGGACGGAGCCCGGGTAAAGAGCTCATGTTATGCAAAATGCAAGTGCACAATGTGTGGGGAAAAACTCGCAAACCTTTTCGTTTTTATTTTAAAACTAAAAACTAAAACCATAAAAACTTAGAGCTGAAAAACAAAAGATAAAACAAGTTAAAATATTTACAACATGATGCGGATGCATGATTTTTTGAAAACAAAATCCGAGGATCATGACTAAATATTTATTTGAACAAGGAACTTCGAAAATCTTGACAACATGCATTTAATTCGACTCGACTCTCAAAAATGGTCCACGGTGGAGTCGCCAGCTATAGCGACGCAAAATTTGCTTTGGTCGCTAATTGAGGTGATTATTGAAAATTTGAAAAATTGACTTTTGATTTTAAAAAAAAAGGGAGTCGGCACCGATCTTTTTTCCTAGATGTGACCGGACACCTAATAAAACCTCTTTTTAACAAAAAAATTCATTTTTGGATAAAAAGCAGGCTGGGTTTAGGTCTACGTTAAAATTCAGAGAAAAATAGGGTTCGGGAGTCGGTTGCGCACGAGGAAGGTATTAGCACCCTCGTGACGCTCAAAATTGGTATCTTATTAAACACATGTTGTCTTAATTTTCAAAAAATAAGAGTTCAATTTGATATTTAATCATGATCCGATTGAAACACGAGAAATTTCAAGTTTTTGTTTTTTTCGAAGGATGCCCCGTTTTTAACATGAGCCAATGTGATTCTCCTAACATAGCAATGAAATCACGGACTTAATATTAAAATCGGTACATACCTTATTTTAAAAAAAAATGAAAATAATATTTTTAAAACGATAAAAACTTGTAACAACGCTATAATAAAATGCAATCTAAACATATATTTAATTCAAAAAGTATAAACAATACGAAAAAGTTGAGAATATACGAGGTAGATAATAAACATAATAATTATGAAACACTAACAACACATATGATATTAGACAAGATAATAATAGTATTTAAAAGTATACACGTAATAGTATAGAAAATATATACGTAATATGATGTTAAAAATACATACATAATATAGTATTAAAAGTATAATAAGAAACATAATATATATAAGTATTAAGTAACAAAAATAACACTAATACTAATAATAGTAAAATATTAATAGATAATAAACATAGTAATAATAATAATAATAAGGATAAAAGAAAAGAAAATAAAAAATGATAAAATATATATTTATAAAGTAGAAATAATAATAAGAAATAAAATAAAATAAAATATATCAATAATAAAATAATAATAATATGTGCATAAAATACGTATATATATAGGTAAATGAATAATAACATTATTAAAAATAAGTAATAATAATGAAAATAATAAATTTAACAATAAAATGTAATAATAATAATAATAAATATATTATAGTAAAAATGATGATAAATAATAATTACATACACAATAGTAGAAATAAGTATAATAATAATAATAATGATAAAATAATATAAATAATCAAGAAAATAATAAGAATAATATTCTAATAAAATGATAAAGAAATAATATACTTGTAATAAAAATAGAAAATTCTAATATGTACATGAAATATATATATATATATATATATATATATAATAGTAAAAAATGAGATATTAAAAATACCCAAGACCAAATATAATATAATATATAAAAAATAATAGTGAATATTAAAAATAATAAATATAATAGTAAAAGTAAATATTAGAAAAATATTAAATATAATATAATAATGATATAACATAATAGTAATAACGGTAATAATAAGACTAACATTAGTAATCAATGTAATAATAGTAAAGATAAATAGTAAGAATAATAAAATGTCAAAGTACCTAAAAAGGACGAAATTGAAAATAAAGCAGAGATTTCGGGGCAAATTCGAAGTAAAAAGAGATGAGGAGGATCCAATCGTAACGCGCCCAAACAGTGAAGGGATTAAAAGATAAAATGTCCCACTTCTCAAAACGCAGCACATTGCACAGGACTAAAATGGAATCCGCGTCAAATTCGTGGGGCAAATTTTAAATAAAGAAAAACTTGATTGCAAAGTGCAGGAAAATTGGAAGGACCGCACGCGCAATTAAACCATTAAGTAAAAACACGCGGATCCTTGGAGCGGGTCGGGTCAACACACGGGTTAGCTCAAAACGACGTCGTTTTGGCACTGGGGGCCTAAGTCCAAAACGACGTCGTTTTGGCACTGGGGGCCTAAGTCCAAAAAGACGTCGTTTTGGATGCTATATAAATAGCCCAAATTTCTTCAAAAATTCATTTTTTTTTCAGATTTCCACAAAAACTTGGGAGCTCTCTCTCTGCCCTCTCGGCCTAGGTGATTCCCGGTGGTGCTTCCGGTCGCCGTCCGTCGCTGGCTCCGTCGTCGGCCACCGTACACGGTGGCCGAAATTTCAAAAGGTAAATTTTTTTTAAATATGTTATATATATATATATATATATATATATATATATTTAAACGTAGAAACAGAAAAAAAAAAGAAAAGAAAAAAAGAAAAAAAAAGATGAAAGATTCGAAAGAAAATAAAAAAGAAAAAAAAAGATCACCTTTCTAGCTTTTTTGATTTCTCATTCTAATTCGTTTCTGCCTTTGGTGTTTATATTCTGCTTTTTCATATTAAATCTATGCTATTTGATATTGAGTCTATTTACGAAAATCTGTTTTGTATTCAAAGTTGCCGACCCTTTACAATATTTTTCATTTGGCTTTTATAGCCATTTACAATCTTTTGTTTATTTTTTTTGCTATTTCTTGATTCTACCTTGCGTGTTTGCTTCGTTTTTGCAGGGTATGGCCGGTGGAGGTGACCGGTGGAGCAGGTGGCGCCAGAGGGTGGTTGGCCGAAAGTCAGAGGGGTGGTTGAGGCAAGTGGCAGAGGCGGCTAGGGTTTCTAGGGTTTCTATTTTTTTTTTTTGTTTTTTCTGATTTGGGTTTTGTGGGTTTGGGCTAGGTCTAGGTTAATTGGGTATTGGGATAGTTAGAATTTTGTAATGGGTTTAGTTTAGGTAGGCCAAAATTGGCCTGTAACAAAATGCATATATTTATAACATTTGTACCTATATTTAACCACACACATGTCACCACAATCATTTAACAATTGTCACAATTTACTTTAATAACTAATTTAGTCCCTTAATATTTTTCTACTCTATAATTAAGCTTTTATGCTCTATTCAATTTAGTCCTTTCTAATAATTACTTCTAATTAAACTGAATTCACTTATCAAAAATCTAATTCAACCCATAATTAACTTCGTAAATATTTTTAATAAATATTTACGGACTCGTTTTCGTAAGACAGAGGCCCTAGACTCACTTTTTTGGTGCCCGTGGAATTTGGGTCGTTACAATTTTACAGTTGTTTAGGAGTTAACTGATAGGCTGGAGATCGCCCATAGACATTTTAAGGGGGTGGAATTCCTGTTCTCGATCAAAGGTAAGGTTTTTGAAGTTTCCAGGTTGAACATCTCAGTATAGCATCGATTAAGTTTTGTTAATATTACTAAATTTGGGCGTTGGAATGTCAGTTTTTAGGTTCTGGAGTGCTCAGGGATCATTTTAGCTTCAATTAAGACCAGGTGTATACCCAAAAACACAAAAAATAGGGTTTCAACGAAAGCTAAAAACCCCATTGTTGACGCCACATAGGCGTGTGGTCGCCTGTGTTAGGCCGTGTGCTATGACACAGATGTGTGATCGGTGAGGCCAGGCTGTGCGCGCAAGACACGGTCGTGTGATGGTCAGGTAGGCCGTGTGCAATATACAGGTTAGATCGATTTGGGCCGTGTGGGCCACATGAGCGTGTGGGTCCACACGGGTGTATGGGATTCTAGGCCAGGCCGTATGATCCACACGGCCAAGGCCAAATTGGGCCATGTAGGCCACACGAGCATGTGGGCCCACATGGACAAGCCACTTAAGCATGTGGCCCTATTTAAAATGTGTTCTAAGGTTGTACGGGTTGCGTAAGTCGACTGTGAACCTACTATAGGACCGGTAAGCATTACCTAGACCCCAAAATGTGTGATCTGAACATATGTAATGCATGTATTGAGCATGATAATTTATGCATGTTTACTAATATATATGTATGACTGGTAGTTGCATAAAAGCACGTTTTTCTGTATGTTTGCATCTGTATTGGGGTGGGATGATTATTATTGGAGGAAGTGTATTGAAAAACTCTTGGGCCTATTATCTAGCAGTTCAGCTTCATTATACTGTTATGTGACGCATTCGGTACAACTTGGATTGTAGGGATGGGTGGGTGTTTTAAAGCCCACATGGAGTGTAAGGATGGACGGAGATGGTGTGTGAGGCTGGTGGGTGGAACTCTATTTACTTATTACTGTATGCATGACTATTACTGTGATGGGCTAAGGTCCTAATGTATATCTGATACTGTAACTAAAATTAGCTAAGGCCTAAACTGCTACTAAAACTGTTATGGGCTTAGGCCCCGAACTGCATTTGACTGTTTACTATGTTTGATTGCATACTTGCTTTTTGTGGGGATTACACACAGAGTTTACGAAAACTGTTTAATATGTACAGGTAATCCCCAGAATTAGATGGATAGGCGCGGCGGAGGACTCAGCGGTGACTATGGTTATTAGAACTTCCTATTTTGATTTATGATTATATTTTAAATTATTGGGTATTTTGTTATGTAATTGTGGACTTTACGGGCTTTATGCTTAAATTTGGGATTTATACTATTTTTTATGTATTTGTAACTGCTAGATGTGAAAAACCCAGTTTCGAAAAGCAAAATTTTTTGCAAAACACATGGTTTACTTAAAAATAGTTTTTTTAAAGCTTCTGCAACGAATTATGTTTTAAACCAATCGATTAAATGAGTAAGCGATTTTGGAATTAACAAGAGATAAATAAAAATAATTAATCGAAAATGATTTTGTCATGACAACTTAGTTTTCAATCACCCTATCATGTGACACCGCCAGATTTGGCCATAACTTCTAGCCTGGGTTTGGTGTGTTACATTTTTTTTTTCACAAGAGCAGTATTCTCTACTTCTAAATCATGCTTGAGTGATCTATACAACTAGGCCTGGTAAAAAGGAAAACACAAAATTAGTTAGTAGCAATCCTTTACAACGACGCCAAAATTTGATGGATATCAAATCTACCAAAAATAATATTCTTACACCTAAATAATATAAGTAGTAGTGTTGATCCCATAGGGTTGAGGTATCTAAATTTGTCATTTGATTTAGCCATGTTACGTGGTTAGGTAGTTGTCATGCCCAAAATGTGTGTCAACCTATACGAAAATAAAAAGGGAGATTAAATCTGATTAAAAATAAGAATAACAAAAATAAATAGAAATTGAAATTGGAGTAAAATAAATTAAAACGAAATTAAAATTAAATAAACCGATGTGATGACGCTCTAGCTTCAAGCTCTGACTTCGAACTAGTTCTTGGCAAAGAATTTTCTCCTCCAACCGATAAGTCAATTATAGTGATCGAGGACGCCTCAAGCCACGAACCCTTTCGTGTATAAAATAATAAATAAAAGAATGAAGAATTTTAGATATGGTTTTGAGTCTCATGGTTGCAAAGACTAGATAAAAAATTAGCCTAGATAAAAAGTAGACCTGTCCAAGGGTCGGGCCATCCAACCAGACCTACTTGAAATATTGGAGGATTTGGACAAAAATATAAGCTCAAAAAATAGAATTGGATAAAAAATTGAGGCCTATTTTCTAAACGAATCAGGCCTCGAGTAAGCTTTTTTCAGCCCGGGCACAATCAATGTAACACCCCAAACCTGGCTTATAAGTTAGGCCCGAATCTAGCGTGTCACATTGAAGTGTTTTTGCGAAAAATCTTATTTTTCATTGAAAACCCTTCTTAAGAAATTTGAGTGAAATTCTAGTTTAAAGTTGTTTTTCAAATGGCTTGTGTTTAAAAATCAACCTGTCTTTCTATAAGTTAAAAATTATTTTTAGAAATATCTTTTTATGCGCGGAAGCTTAATTTTGAATAAAACCCAAAAAAAACCTCGAGATAAACTTAGGAGAAATAAAGTAAAGCATTCAATGTAACAAATACCAAAGGTAAAGCCTTATCACATTCCAAAATCAAAATACTTAAGAAATATAAAGAAAGACGAATAAAATAAAGTGTCTTGCTAGCTGGCCACCTCCGAGTCCCTCCGTTCGTCGAACCGCCTACTAGGGATTTCCTGAGAAAATAAAAGAAGGGGTGAGTTTTGAAACTCAGTGTGTACAACCCTCAGCAAACAAATAGCATACAAGCAATCAATTAGGCCAAAGCCCTTGTCATAATATCATCATCTTAAACATATCACATATGCAATGCAGTACAAACCCTCCCCAATAATCCATCCGCTACACAACATTTCCCGACCAACCTTATACACTTGTGGGGATTTCTAAATCGACCCACCCATCCGCTACACAGCAATGGTAGCCCAGTTGCGGTACTACCTAACGTTGCAGCAAAGCTGCTAATCACATATTGGGCTTTAAAAGCCAACGGTGGATCCACGGTCGTCAAGCAGCCATGCGATCCTCAAATTCTTCCTCCGTACCATAATTCCCACTCATATGCAACCTAAACAGAATATCATATGAATGTTGCAATCATACATGTAACATAAATCCTACATTTAACACATAGGGGTATTTTAGTCATTTTTGCTTTTAGGGGCATTTCGGTCATTTTTAAGTTTTATGGATTCAGTACCTACCTAGCCCGTTAACAAGTCCCCGTTAGCCAAAGTGAACAGGCACTATGCACCAGATAGGATTCTAGAGAAGAGGAGGTGGGTCATTGAGACCGCTTAAGTACCAAGCTCTCCCTAGATCCAATCCTAGACATGCATATACCCATTACCACACTTCAACCTTATGACTTGCCCATGGTTGCATTTGTGTTTTTAAGTTTTATAAATGTTTGGCAGTTAACAGATACTAAACCCAAACCCATATACAAAGCTCATTCTCAATCATATGGCCCATTAGGCCTGAATCACAATTGTATGGCCCATTAGGCCCAAATCTTTGTTAAGTGGCACATTAAGCCCAAATCCAATTCAAATCATGTAATATGCATGATTAACTCAATTCATATAACCAAATCAATAAATTTCACAAAACTTAGCCTCAGGGCTCACCAAGCCCATTTAGCCACTTTCGGTATTTCGGCATTGCCGATATCGTGTGTGTAGTGTTTGTACACACCTGGCGATAGAGCGTGCTACGATTTCCTCTTAGTCACGAACCTATATTCGATATTACATAACAATTAATCATAGGCTAAATACAAAATTTATCTATAAAAATCCCGAAGCCTCACCGTAACCTTACCGTGTGCCAAGCTTTATAGCCCCTTTTCTTTATCACCAACTGTGATTAGACCTTAGATCTGTACCAACTTAATCATAAAACCCGAGTATTAGGTGACTGGCATCCAATCACGAGTCAAGACCAATACTATAACAACTAAAAAGATACTCAAAAACCAGTTAAAAAAAACTCCCCAATCGACTTTGGAGATTCAAGATCTAGCGAAAGTAGGTAATAAAAATCAAAGGAAGAAGGAAAAGGGATAAGGCCGAATGTAGAGGATTTCGGCAAGAAAAAGAAGAAAGAAGAGAAGAAAAAGAAAAAAATAAAAATCGGCACTTGAGGAAAAGATGAAAATTTTGGCATTAGCCTAGGATCCCAAATTCGGCACATATTTATAGTCCATAGCCTCAATTCCCAATTCAGCTCCATCACTTCCCCCTTCTCATCTCCTCATTTTTCTCCCTGATAACTCCCCAATCTATTTCCTAAATTTTCTCTTTTGATTACCTCTCAGAGAGTCTAGCTTCACGCCACTACCAATCTTCTAGAAGCCTAAAATTAAACTTCAAAATAAATTTAATATTTTTCCTTTTAAGCTTGGACCCAAACTCTACTATGAGTCTTCTAACACCCAAATAATATTTGCCTAAGACTACGAAGCACATATTCACATAAAAACCATACAAAAAAGAGTTCGGGATTTTTGAGGCGTTACAATCTAGCCCCAATAATACTTATAAATCATATTTTCAGCAAATTAAGCATTTATCGGATTTGGCTTTGAAATTTGAAAACCAGGTTGCTTGTTTGAAAGGCTTCCTTTTTGTTTTTCCCTCTGTCCAATACTCCAAACAGTGTTCCTTCTCTCAAACAAAAACAACTTCTAAAACTAAATCCCCAATTTCTCACTTTCACTTTCACTTTCATCATACGCTAGGCACCCTTCAAGTTCTCTTAATCTTCGCATCTTTCGCCGGCTCCACTCTCTTATTGGACTGATCGAAGTCCAAGAGCTTCTTCAGTTCATCGGCGGCTATTTTCAGGTTATATGTTCTTTTATTCTATATTTCTTTTTTGTATTTTCTTTGATTTTTCTCTTCGTCTTTGATACTAATTGTAGCTTTAGATTGACATTTAAGCGGATGAGTAACGGTAATTAATTTATGGATTTGTTGAGTGTTTTTTCGGAAATTATGATAAAAGAAAATGGGATTTTGAGTTTTGGCTGTTAGATTGGACCTTATAAATTACAGTTTGTTTGGTTAGTGGTTGATCTGCTTGATTAAGTGGTAGATGGTTTAAATGGTAGTTGCTAATTAATTTACGGATTTGCTGAGTGTTTTTTCAGAAATTATGAGCATTCTCTTTCTTTTCCATTTTTGTAGTTTTAGTAGCAGTTTGCAGCGGCTAATTTAACGTTACCAAACTTTATACTCAATATCTTTACATGCATGTGCGATTTCAAGTTGGTTCTGATTTCTAAGTATGAATTTTTGTCTATGCCAGGCTCCATTTATATGATGAAATGAAAGGTCTAATTTACTTGACAATTTTGCTTCTTTGTCTTGTGCTCTTATATTAATATGTTCTTTTACTTTCATTTCTTTTCTTCTTGTTTTCTTTTAAAAAAATGCTTATACTTTATTTTTATTAGAATGATGTTTAATATTTGTTGAAAATGTCCCGGTGAAAAAAAAAATTCAGATTTGATCTATTATATATTTTAAAATTTGTTTCATATAATAAATTATTTTTTTAAAAAATAATATGGGTTAAACAAGATTCGATTAATTAAAAATAAAATCAATGTGTAATAATAGTCTGGCCTAAGGTGGTACGTTTTTAGTCTAGCAAAAGTCTAGGGTTTACCGATTGAAATCCTACAATTTATTCTTACTGTTCTCGATTTTGCAAGTGTATTTTACAGCGACAAATAAACTCTTTTAAATTAAATAGGATCTTCACGCTTTAGGTTTTGAATTTCTGATTTGGGTTGAAAAAAATCAAATTCAAAGCGTTGATTTGGTGAATCATGACGGAAGAGCTATCGATGCAGAAAGAGTTGGAAGAATTAAGCCTTGAAGAAGAAAAAGATGAAGGGATGCAACTTGCAATGGAGATTAGGCCACAGAAATCTGCTTTTGAGATGTGTTTAGTGCGCTGTTGTCTTACGGCAAGCGTAGTCAATTTTCCGGCATTAAAAAAATACTTTAACTAATTTATGGAATCCGTTGGGAGGAATTCAAATCTCTAATTTAGGAGATAAACGATATTTATTCTGATTTTTTTTTGAGGTTGATGTGTAGAGGGTGATGAGTGGAACGTCATGGACTTTTAATAATCATCTTCTTCTATTCCATAAATTACAAGAGGGTGATGATTCAAATTTGGTACCTTTGTGTTACACAGACTTTTGGGTGCAAGTCCACGATCTACCATCAAGTTTTTTCTCCGATTGTGTGGTGAAACAATCGGGGGATTTCATTGGGAAGTTCCTAGAACATGATAGAAAACAGGTTAGTCAAGATTATTTGAATTATATGTATATTAGAACCCAGATTGATGTTAGAAACCATTAAAAAGGAAAAAATCATGATTTTCCGATCTAGTTTTGTTTATGTTAAATTCCGTTATGAAAAATTATATTTATTCTGTTTCCTGTGTGGATGCTAGGGGCATGGCAGTAAATTTTGTCGAAAGATGATTAATTTAGGTCTAAAAGAAGTGGAATATGGACGGGATATTTCTTTAAAGGCTCAATCACGAAGAGTCAATGTTGTTCCCAGCGTCTGGTTGAGGGATGATAAGGTGGAAGGGAATTTAAAGGAAATTGAAGGTAAAGTAACAGCTATAAAGAACAATAATGGGGAATACAATACTGGCATGCGACAAAATAGGTGCTGTCGAAACCATTTTTATTTTGAAAAATACAGGGATCGACATAAAAACGAAAATAGAGTCGCCACCAATTTTTTTTCGAGGTGTGATCGGGTCACCTTGAGATTGATCATTTTAATAAAATATTTTGATTTATTAAAACAATAATTTTGGTCTACAAAATTCTAGAAAACGAGTTCGGGAGTCGGTTACACACGAGGAAGGATTAGCACCCTCGTAACGCTCACAATTGATACCTAATTGATTAATTAATGTCTTAATGTCGAAAACTTGAAAAGATTTTAAACTACCATCCTTTTTATTTAAAAAAAACCTGAATAAATCGAATTGGATGTTACGACCCTCTTGTCTCGAAGTAATAAAATGTCACATCCAGTAAGTTAGGATACGACATTTTAAACCCTCGAAACTAAGCTCGTCTCATGCATTTAAGTTTAAAAAGGATATTTGGTTATTTGGGTCAAACGAAAAATCGGAACCCAATAAGTTAGGGCACAATTTCTCAAATTTCAAAATACATAATATTGCCTTTATTTTTAGAAATCTTTACCTCGAGATAACAAAATGTCGCATCCAGTGAGTTAAGACACAACATCTCGAATTCCCGAGAATAAACTTTTATTTGAAATTCATATGTTTTTATATCAAATGGGTAATTGGTTATTTAGATTCGACGAGAAAAATCGAAACCCAGTAAGTTAAGGCATGATTTTCTCGAAGCTCCTAAATACCGAGTATTGCCTTATTTTGAAAACTTTTGAATGAAAATGTAGCAATTAAATGAAATATATTTTTTATTTAAAAACGACGATTTGTGAATAAAATCATTACGCTAATAGATTACAAAATACAAATACTAAAAAATAATTCACGAAAAATACAAAATGGACCAATTTTAAAGCTAACATGGATAATCAAAAGAAAGGATAATAAAAGAACATAGTTAATAGCACAAATTATACAATGTCAATGCTAAGGCTATGATGAAAATAATAATAATGAAGGTAATAAAAATAACAAAATCCAAATTTTGCAGAAATTAACAAATCAAATAAAAAAACATAAAGCAAATAATGACAATTCAGAAAATAAAAAAAAAAAACTAAGAAATCAAATAAAACTTTATATAATAGAGATCAAATGTAAAATAAAATAAATGATATAAAAAATAAATGATATATATAAAAAAAACAAATTTATGGAAAATTTTGAAATGGGTAATATATGTAATAGTATATAAAAGATAATATATATATTTAGAATGAATAATAACTTTGAATAAATAATAAAATGATTTAGAAGCAAATAAAGGACACAACAAATTTTAAAACATATTTAAAAAGGGTTAAAACTAAATAAAATATAAAAGATAATATATAATAAGTAATATATATATATATATATATATATATAGTAAAATAACCTGATGAGATTAAAAACAAAATGATTTAATTAAAATAAATAACAAATTAAAACCAAGATTCAAATCCAGTGCACTAAGGATTAAATCAAAACAAAAATAAAATAAAAAAACAAAAAAATAAGTGGAGAAGGACCAAATTGAAACGCTAGCCATATTTTAGGGATCAACTAGGCAATTATGCCCTACCGTTAAAACGACGCCATTCCAAAGTCCTCATTTAAATGGCCCAAGGACCAGATCAAAACAAAAGCAAAATTTCAAGGCCAAACTAAAATAAAAGAAAAATACAAGTAGGACTGGATTGCAAAGCAATAAAAATGCGGAAAGACCTAGGAGGCAAAATTTCCCTTTATTAAAAACGTGCGGATCCTCCCTGGTTTAGGTCAACATGCAGATCTTAGCCATGAAATGACGCTGTTTTGGGTCTTACTAACCCACTCCAAAACGACATCATATGAGTTGGCTTTAAATACCAAAACCTGAAGCCAAAAATCATTTTAAACTCCCTTTTTAAAAAAATCAAAAACTCTCTAAAAAGATCCCCTCGCCCTCTGAGCTCTGGCCTTAGTCAGGCCGAGCTCCGATCACCGGGCCATCGCTCTCCGCCGACATCCGCCACCATGTACGGTGGTCGAAACTTTTGGTCCTTTAAGCCTCTCTAAACCTGAATCTTAGATTTAAACAACTCAAAAACTCTCCAAATCACAAAAAGTGAGGAATAACCCCCCGGCCTTCTCCTTTGTTCGTCAAAAAGGTAACAAAATCAAACTTTTTTTTATTTGCGACGATTATAAAATGCACGTAAGTTTGCTATGTGAAAATAGAATGAAGAATACCTCTGCTTTTTTTTTATTGTATATTCGAATTCCCCCTTTTACAGATTATACTAGGTCATTTTTATAGCCGAATAAAAGAAAATACAAAAAATCATTTTCTTTTAGATTTTTTGTTATATTTGTTGTCAATTGCTTTATGTTGTTACTATCATTGTTACTTCTATTTTGTGTTTCTTTTTACAGGTGAAACCATAGTACAGAGGCACGGGCTGAGGGATGACGTGGGGGCCCGATCGTGGAAGGTATACGAGGTTATGGCGCAAGACCCTGGCTAGGGTTTCTGAGACCAACAAGAAATTAATTGCACAAATCAGATACCGACGGTTGCCAATAGGCTAGCCGACCGACCACAATGAAAATCTTAAGTTGGAACGTCTGTGGATTGGGGAGTTCATGGGGTGTTAAAAGGCTTCATTATGCGTAGAAGTCGAATAATCCCCAAATAGTCTTCATTATGAAGACAAAAATTGAGAAGTACTGAACAAAAAGAATTAGGCGACACTATGGCTTCCAATTTGGCATTGATGTACCAGTAATTGGAACACTAGAAGGGTTGAGTCTCGGTTGGAAAGAGGAAATATCAGTGAAATTGAGAAGTTTTTCAAAAAACCGTATTTATGTTAACATCGATGATCTTGAAATTTGGGCTAAATGGCTAATGACAGTGCCCCAAAGACAAGAGGTAAAGGAGAGACATGGGATCTTTTAAAGATGTTGGGTAGAGAGCCAATCACGCATTGGTTTGTATGTGGGGACTTCAATGAGATTTTATACTCTTTTGAAAAGGAAAGCGGTCTACCTAGAGATGAAAGACATATGGAGGAGTTTCGTAACACTCTTAATTTATGTCAACTTGAGGATGTAGGTTTTTCAGGTAAATGGTTTACGTGGGAAAGAGAGAACCTCTCAGAAACAAACATCAAAGAACATTTTGATCGAGGAGTGTCTAATTTAGAATGGCTCTATCTTTTTCCTAATTATACTATCCGACATTTACCACATTCCTTTTCACATCACTGCCCTTTGTTATTTCAAATAAAGCAAGAAGATTTAAGTAGAAGAATGAGAGGGTTTAGATTCAAAGCTTGGTGGGTCATGAAACAATCATGTAAGAAGGAAGTGAAGCATCTATGAGAAACGAGCAGAGGAAGAGTTGTGGAAAAATTAGAATACGTTGGAAAGACCTACAAAGATGGTCATAGAAAATTAAGAGATTTCGTAAAGGGCTATCAACAAAGCTTCTTACTCGTATTGCAGAATTAGATGAATTGGAAAGAACGGAAGAAAATTTAAAGGAGCTTATTGATACAAGAATTCATCTAAATCTGGAAATTGATAAAGAGGAAAGGTATTGGGAACAATGAGGAGAATGAATTGGCTAAAAGAAGGTGACAAGAATACAAAAATTTTTCATACCTTTGCCTCCCAAAAAAAAAGAGCTAATAGAATTAAGGAGCTAGAAAACAGGAGAGGGCAACTTGTTCTAAACAAAAAGAAGATGGTCGATGTGGCGAAAAAATATTTTCAAAAGCTATTTTCATCAAGAGAAATAAGTAATCTCGAGTATATTTTATATGGGATTGAAAGTTGCATCTCAGAAACTATGAACAGTATGTTAACAGAAAAAATTATTGTGGAAGAAATTGTTTATGCTCTTAAAAATATGGGTTTGACTAAAGCTTTCGGAAGAGATGGATTTTCAGCACTCTTCTTTTAGAAGTACTAGCGCATCGTGGGAGAGGAGGTTAGTGATTTTTGTCTTAATATTCTGAACAAGGACGATTCGTTTAAGGAGATCAATATGACATCTATTGTCCTCATCCTTAAAGTAGCAAATCCAATCAATCTTAAAAGCTTTCGACCTATCAATCCACAATAATTTACAAGATTATTGCTAAGACAATGGCAATCAATTCCAAAAAGTTTTAAACACTTGTATCAAATCCCAAATTGCATTCGTGCCTAGGAGACTTATCACAGACTGTAACGCCCCTAACCCGAATCCGTCACCGGAATAGAGTCACGGAGCATTACCGGAGTTACCGATTTATTTATAAGATATTTTACTTCATCTAACATTCATATTTGAAACCAATTAAAATTAAACATATTGCCCCTTAAACGTGCTTAATTTTTCTCGACATGTTTTACTTGAATTTATGATCTCAACATACTTAATTTTCTTGTATCAACGTATCAATGAAAATCACATATTTACATGTCATGATAAATATTATTCTCTTGCCTTTTCTTCATAAACATAAATCAGGTAATTTATTGTATCAATATTTCATGTATTTAAAAATACAATTCAAGTTGTACCAACTTACCTCGTTCTTTATTCATGTTTATAATTACAATAATCTTATATCTTTTCTTTTCCACATTCTAGTCTCTTATTTGAATCATCCGAATCCTTATACATAAAGATGTTTATTATTTTCATTTATTTCATGTTCTAATACATTCAACTAATGCCCTAAACAAAATTTACCATTTTACCCCTAAACTTTTAATTAATGACGATTTCATCCTTAGGCTCAGAGAATAAAATTCTTGCAATTTAATCCTGAAAACATATTTTTCACCGATCTTGAACTAAATTAATAATTCCATTTAAATTTTGCAATTTAAATAATAAAATAATCCTTTTCATGCAAATTGGCCATTTCTAACATTTTTACAAAATTGCCCATAAAGTTTTACTTTTATTCAATTTAGTCCTTTAGCCTAAAATATACAAATTATCCATGCTAGATGAATATTCATACATATTTTCCTCCTCCTCCTCTCCATTCCACATCCTTAATTTATATAACATGCTATAAGTAACATTATCAATAATTTCACTATTTACTTATAAGTATATTCAAAACTGTCCATTTGTGTCAGGGTTACCAAATTATTTATATCTTGAACTACAGAACTCGAAATTAAGATCCGTAAATTTTCCTTGAAACTAGACTCGTAGATATTATTACCATAAAATTTTCATAATTTTTGGTTTAGCCAATTAATACAGTTTATTCATTAAAGTTTCCCCTATTTCACAGTCCAATAGCTCTGACCTCTCTTCACTAAAAATCAATTATCTTATAGTACGATTTTCATATAGTGTTTTTGATTGTTTCCAATGAAAATAGACTCACTAAGGAATCTAACCACATAAATTATGTCCCATAACTATTTTTGTACAATTTTTAATGATTTTTACAAGTCAGAACAGAGGATCCCGAAATCATTCTGAACCAGTCTCACAAAAATATAAATATCTCAAAATACAGAATTCATTTACTTGCTCTGTTTCTTTTATATGAAAACAGACTCAATAAGCTTTAATTCCATATCTTACTCATTCTCTAATTCAATTTCTACAATTTTTGATGATTTTTCAAAGTTAGACCACTGCTGCTGTCCAAAACAGTTTTAGTGCAAAATATTGATTTCCATTTTGCCCCAAATTTCACAATTCATACAATTTAGTCCTTGCTCAATTAGCCCCTCAATTCAGATAATTTTCTCTATTAATACTTTTCATAGACATTATAAGTTATTTCATAACTATTGAAATTCAGAATTTCCACATAAAATTCTAACTTCAAACTCTTTTACAATTAGGTCTCAAACATTCACTTTCTATTCAATTAATTTTAATAAAATCAGCATATAAACAATTTAAAACTCTAATTCCATGCCAAATCATCATTTACTTCCAGCACATATTCATGGCAACTTTCAATTTCTTTCATAGAATCAAAAACTAATGAATTCAACAAGTGGGCCTAGTTGCAAAAGTCACAAAAACACAAAAATCTCAAGAAATAATCAAGAATTGAACTTACTTGAAGTAAAAATATGAAAATCCAGCTTAAGGGAACTCTTCCATGGCGTTTTTGCTCATGAGAATGCAGAAAAATAAAGAGAAATCTAGATAATTCCACTTTAGTCCTAGCTTTATTAAGTAAATTTTGTAATTTTCCAATTTTGCCCTTAATTCTCCTTATTTTCTTGCTGATCTCATGCCCTTACCGTCCAGCCCAAATAGACCTTGGGTCTATTTGCCTTTTAAACCCTCTTTCTTTTATCATTTAAGCTATTTAATCATTTCTCACAATTTTGCATTTGATACAATTTAGTCCTTTTTGTTCAATTAACTATCAGAACTTTAAAATTTCTTGACGAAACTTTAATACTAACTTATTAATACTCCATAAATATTTATAAAAATATTTATGGCTCGATTTAAAATTCCCGAGGTCTTGATACCTTATTTTCGATTCTAATTATTTTAATATTTATTTTTAGTACACTATTTACTATTTCAAAATTTTTCCTAACTTCACATTTAACTTATACTCACTAAATTAATAATATTTCGTACTCATTTGTCGGATTTAGTGATCTCGAATCACTGTTCCGACACCACTAAAAATTAGGCTGTTACAATTCTCCCCCCTTTAGGGATTTTCGTCCCCGAAAATCTTATCAGAATAAGTTGCTTTCAACACTTACGAAACACTTTTACTAACTTCTCAGAATTACAATTCGGTTTAACCTCGAATATTTTTTTTCTTTTTCTAGTCACCATTGAACTCTAGAATAAATGTTGGAACTTATTGTCAAAATTCTAAATTACCCTCTTAGGAACACATATACTAGCCGATCTGTCAAATAAAAACTCTGTACCTACTGAAATGATCATACAAATCTTTCTTTGTCAAATGATTAATCATAAACTAAATAACATTTTCATTGATGTTAATGACAATCCCAATTCGAAATCTATAGCCTTTCTATCTCATATCACACTAGTATTATCACTGACTGCAATAATCCTGAATGCTCTTGATGTTCGGCTTACTTGCTAACAAATAGACATCTGAACTTGAGCTCAAAAATATTATGTAACACTCTTGCAATCACTAGCATATCTAACACACAAGAAGATAATAAAGATCTTGATAATTCCTCAGAGAAAGACAGAAGAAAAACACTACTTACCGACTCTAGACTTCATCATAACAAAGATAATATATTTCCCGCATGTATAAAATAAAATCATACTCAATAAAAACATAAAAATAGTCTCATAAAAAAAATTTTTTACCATCGATTTCATTCCAACATATTAGAATAAAATTCCAAAGAGATGAAGAAATACTGATCATAAACCGACCAAATCAACAGGGCTTTCGTCTAACATCATATTAGCTAGCATTCTTACAACATAAGAACTCCATCAAAAACTGAACAACCACACACATATATCTGAGGATAAAAGAATATATATAATACCCAGAACAGATCATCATATTAATTTCAACTATAACTGTCACACACACAGACATCTTTACTACTCAATTATCATTTCTCTGACTAATTCTATCATCATGAACCCTGCATCATTCCATTCACTAACGAAAACCAATTCGGAAAAAAAAACTTCAGCAAATACATACTTTAAACATCATATCTGAATAAGTCGATTGGCCGAGGTTAACTTTTTTTTTTTTAACCATGACATTACATAATTTGAATGATCTTTAGAATAATCTGATATCTTTTTCAAAACTGTATTCACTTGTCAAACTATTTTTAACTCCGTCTGCATTATTAATTATTCCACTACTGTACTCTTTAGTTTCACACTTGTGAACTATTCACATAATTCTCGTGAATTTTCGTCATAAAATACCACATTGATAAGGGGTGATGTCATAAAGCCTCTAACTGGACTCTCATAAATACACACATATAACTTAGCATTTATTATCAACATCATATCCTCACAATTACATAATTCACTTCAAGCAAATTAACATACATAATTATGTTACGCGAGCTTTTCAATTATCCTTTTCAAACAAGTGTACTTAAACATACATTCCATGAATTTTTAGTAAGTTTACTCATAGCATTTACTTAATCAAATAAGTCAGGCACTTAATATCATATGAATGTCACACAAACATAGATGCGCTTATCACAAGATAAACTTCCATTTCTCATTTCATTTATTCAACTGATTTCAATATCAACAATTCAATATTTTAGTAAATTCATGAACTTTAAGTTCATATTCAAATTTCACATCTAAATTTAATTCACAATTCAACTCATAATTTCTTTCTTTTTTATTATTATTTATTTTTTTTAATTGTACGATCAATCAAATTTATATAATTTTCTCATTTCAATTATTCACCCTATTAACATAATTAGGACTCAGACGGATACAGGGATACCAAACACACCAGTACGGCACATTGTGCCTAAAACGGTACATAGTACCTGATCAATATATCAGATGCAGTATACGACACATAAAGTGCCTGAAACGACACACGAAGTGCCTGAAATGACACACGAAGTGCCTGATATACGACACACGAGGTGCCTAATATACGACACACAAGGTGCCTGATACGATACACGAGGTGCCTGATATACGACACACGAGGCGCCTAATATAAGACACACGAGGTGCCTGATACGACACACGAGGTGCCTAATATACGACACATAAAGTGCCTGATCGGCAAAACCGATAAATCCCGTACTCTTCCAATCCTATGGCATGCCAATTATATCCGACTAGCCCGACAAGTTAATAGGGAATTCAATTCTCATTTTAATTTCACTTAGTATTCATACTTACCCCTATTAACAAGACTCGGACTTTGGCGGATACATGGATTCCAACCAAACACACCAGTATGGCACCCAGTGCCTCATCGACTCGAGGTCGAAGTATCTCTGAACACTTCCAAATCCTATGGCATGCCAACTATATCCGACTCAGCCCGACTAGTTAATAGGGTATCAGATTACTTTCTCTATTTCAGTCAAATTCACATCAATTACACTTTGATCACATTTTCTCACATAATTCTCGATTTAACCACAATTTGTTTCAAATTCACATGATCACATATTTTCACTTCAATCCACATTTCAACTCAATCATTTTCTCATACTTTCAACCCATATACATTTCAAATACTCACATTTAATTCAATTTAATTCAATTCCAATCACTTTTCACATTTCGGTTCATTTCAATATCATCAATTCAAAGTCATTCTAATCAATATACCATAAAATGCTCATACACAATTAAACTTTATTTCAATTTCAATTTCAATTCAATAACAATTCATTTCAAATTTTTACTTTTCCAAATTTCAATTTCATTTCCACAAAAATTTTCAATACTCAATCAATTCAAAATATCTATTATCTCAATTCATATGCAATTCATAATCACACATATACTTAATTTCAAATATGGATACTTACCTTATCTTAGATATTCCACACTTATAAACTTATTATAATATTTAGTAATAAATAATTTGAGTTATAGTAATACAAACCTCATCAGAGTAGAAAATATCACACTATCACAAGTTATATAATGGCATGTATTTCTAAACTTCATATATACTACATCCGGTCCGAGAACCGACTAAACCTTAGCTCTGATACCACTAAATGTAACGCCCCTAACCCGAATCCGTCACCGGAATAGAGTTACGGAGCATTACCGGAGTTACCGATTTATTTATAAGATATTTTACTTCATCTAACATTCATATTTGAAACCAATTAAAATTAAACATATTGCCCCTTAAACGTGCTTAATTTTTCTCGACATGTTTTACTTGAATTTATGATCTCAACATACTTAATTTTCTTGTATCAACGTATCAATGAAAATCACATATTTACATGTCATGATAAATATTATTCTCTTGCCTTTTCTTCATAAACATAAATCAGGTAATTTATTGTATCAATATTTCATGTATTTAAAAATACAATTCAAGTTGTACCAACTTACCTCGTTCTTTATTCATGTTTATAATTACAATAATCTTATATCTTTTCTTTTCCACGTTCTAGTCTCTTATTTGAATCATCCGAATCCTTATACATAAAGATGTTTATTATTTTCATTTATTTCATGTTCTAATACATTCAACTAATGCCCTAAACAAAATTTACCATTTTACCCCTAAACTTTTAATTAATGACGATTTCATCCTTAGGCTCAGAGAATAAAATTCTTGCAATTTAATCCTGAAAACATATTTTTCACCGATCTTGAACTAAATTAATAATTCCATTTAAATTTTGCAATTTAAATAATAAAATAATCCTTTTCATGCAAATTGGCCATTTCTAACATTTTTACAAAATTGCCCATAAAGTTTTACTTTTATTCAATTTAGTCCCTTAGCCTAAAATATACAAATTATCCATGCTAGATGAATATTCATACATATTTTCCTCCTCCTCCTCTCCATTCCACATCCTTAATTTATATAACATGCTATAAGTAACATTATCAATAATTTCACTATTTACTTATAAGTATATTCAAAACTGTCCATTTGTGTCAGGGTTACCAAATTATTTATATCTTGAACTACAGAACTCGAAATTAAGATCCGTAAATTTTCCTTGAAACTAGACTCGTAGATATTATTACCATAAAATTTTCATAATTTTTGGTTTAGCCAATTAATACAGTTTATTCATTAAAGTTTCCCCTGTTTCACAGTCCAATAGCTCTGACCTCTCTTCACTAAAAATCAATTATCTTATAGTACGATTTTCATATAGTGTTTTTGATTGTTTCCAATGAAAATAGACTCACTAAGGAATCTAACCACATAAATTATGTCCCATAACTATTTTTGTACAATTTTTAATGATTTTTACAAGTCAGAACAGAGGATCCCGAAATCATTCTGAACCAGTCTCACAAAAATATAAATATCTCAAAATACAGAATTCATTTACTTGCTCTGTTTCTTTTATATGAAAACAGACTCAATAAGCTTTAATTCCATATCTTACTCATTCTCTAATTCAATTTCTACAATTTTTGATGATTTTTCAAAGTTAGACCACTGCTGCTGTCCAAAACAGTTTTAGTGCAAAATATTGATTTCCATTTTGCCCCAAATTTCACAATTCATACAATTTAGTCCTTGCTCAATTAGCCCCTCAATTCAGATAATTTTCTCTATTAATACTTTTCATAGACATTATAAGTTATTTCATAACTATTGAAATTCAGAATTTCCACATAAAATTCTAACTTCAAACTCTTTTACAATTAGGTCTCAAACATTCACTTTCTATTCAATTAATTTTAATAAAATCAGCATATAAACAATTTAAAACTCTAATTCCATGCCAAATCATCATTTACTTCCAGCACATATTCATGGCAACTTTCAATTTCTTTCATAGAATCAAAAACTAATGAATTCAACAAGTGGGCCTAGTTGCAAAAGTCACAAAAACACAAAAATCTCAAGAAATAATCAAGAATTGAACTTACTTGAAGTAAAAATATGAAAATCCAGCTTAAGGGAACTCTTCCATGGCGTTTTTGCTCATGAGAATGCAGAAAAATAAAGAGAAATCTAGATAATTCCACTTTAGTCCTAGCTTTATTAAGTAAATTTTGTAATTTTCCAATTTTACCCTTAATTCTCCTTATTTTCTTGCTGATCTCATGCCCTTGCCGTCCAGCCCAAATAGACCTTGGGTCTATTTGCCTTTTAAACCCTCTTTCTTTTATCATTTAAGCTATTTAATCATTTCTCACAATTTTGCATTTGATACAATTTAGTCCTTTTTGTTCAATTAACTATCAGAACTTTAAAATTTCTTGACGAAACTTTAATACTAACTTATTAATACTCCATAAATATTTATAAAAATATTTATGGCTCGATTTAAAATTCCCGAGGTCTTGATACCTTATTTTCGATTCTAATTATTTTAATATTTATTTTTAGTACACTATTTACTATTTCAAAATTTTTCCTAACTTCACATTTAACTTATACTCACTAAATTAATAATATTTCGTACTCATTTGTCGGATTTAGTGATCTCGAATCACTGTTCCGACACCACTAAAAATTAGGCTGTTACACAGACAATATTCTACTCTTAAACGAATTAATGCACTTTCTTAAACAAAGAGATTAGGTCAAAACAGAAATATTGCTCTAAAACTTGATATGAGTAAAGCATATGATAGAGTGGAATGGGGATTCATTGAGAGAGTCATACAGAAAATGGGTTTTGCTGATGCATGGGTGTCTTTAAGTATGAAATGTGTCAAGACCGTTACTTTTACAATGTACATGAATAATGAGATGGGGGGATCTTTCAAACCAATGCGAGGGTTACGACAAGGAGACCTTTTAAGCTCATATCTTTTTTTGATATGTAGTGAAGGTCTTTCGTCTTTAATGCGATTAACATTGCGTGAAGGAACTATAAAAGGAGTAAAAGTTTGCCTAAGGGGTCCAAGTATTACACACTTATTATTTGCAGATGACTGCATCTTATTTGGAGATGCTATAGAAAGAAGAGCACAAACTCTCAAAACCATATTAAGAGAATATGAAATATGTTCAGGTCAATGTATCAATTTTGAAAAATCATTAGCCTATTTTAGCTCGAACGTGACCGAACAAGAAAGGGAACAAATAGCAACTTTACTAGGCATGTAGGCATCAAAAGATCTAGAAAAATATTTGGGTCTGCGAAATATGGTGCGAAGAAATAAGAAAAGAATGTTCCAAATCTTGAAAGATAGAATGATTAGTAAGATTAAAGGGTGGAATGCTCGTTTCTTATCCATAGGAAGGAAGGAAGTTTTTATTAAAGTAGTATTACAGGCAATCCCTACCTATGCTATGGCATGTTTTTTACTACCAAAATATTTTTGTTCGAAATTAGAAAATCTTATAGGACAATTTTGGTGGCAAAAACAGCATAATAAACAAGGAATCCATTAGTGCAATTGGAGGAAACTTGGGGATTTAAAAGAAGAAGGGGGAATGGGCTTCAGAGTTATGTTAAAATTTAATATAGCGCTTCTTGCAAAACAGGGCTGGCTGTTAATTTGTTATACCGATTCATTATTAGCAAGATCATTAAAAGAAAAATACTATCGACACTCGAATTTTTTCCAAGCAAGATTGGGGAATTCACCTTTTTTACTTGGAGGAGTTTATGGGTAGTGAAAAGACCTCCTTAAGAAAGGGATGTGTTGGAGAGTTGGGTCTGGGGAGCAGATCTTAATTTGGAGTAGAACGTGGGTCCTAGGTGCTACAAATTATAAAACTCAACTATCAACTTTTAACCCAAATTACATGTACGTTTCTGAGTTAATTGAACAACATGAAAACAAATGGAAAGAGGAGTTAATTAGAAATACCTTTCACCAGGAAAAGGCTGAGAAGATTTTATGCGTTCCTCTCACATCTGAAAAAGAAGCAGATAGCATGGTGTGGAGTGCAAAAGCTTCAGGGACTTACACAGTATGCAGCGGTTACAAATTATTATTACAAAATGATAAGGACATTAATTTACAGACTTTACAAAGCCAATACAAATATATATACAAGAAATTTTGGCTCATGGATTTACCATCGAAAATTAAAATTCTAGTGTGGAAATCTCTAAATAATTTCCTTTCTTTTCAAACTAATCTTTTTTGACGAAAGTTTGTAAGCTCCACGATCTATCCAAGATACTCGCGAAATGAAGAAATGATGGAACATGTGTTCAGAGACTGTCCTCTGGTACATGATATTTGGGCAAGATTAGGGATCGGATGGACCTTGAAGCAAAATCAATTTCAGTTCAAGCATTGGATCCGAGTCATATTCGAAAATAAGTCAAATCATAAAATATGAACTATTATGCGTGTTTAGTTGGTAGTATGGACAGCCAGGAATAAATGGGTTCATGAAAAACAAATGCAAAAAAGTGACAAACTAACTCAATTCATTCTTACCTACTTGCGAAAGTTGGATGGAATATGTAAGCAGTTACTGTTAATAAACTGATGAAAGAAAATTGGCTACCTCCGGAGGAAAATTATGTTAAAATCAACTTTGACATTGCATATGATAAACAACAAAAGAAATCATGCACTGTGTACGGGCCCAAATTTGCCCGGGCCCATTTCAAACCAAAAACCAAAAAAATAAATCAAAAATTAAACAGTCCAAAATACAACCAAGGCCCAAATCCTGTGGCCCAATCTACAGACCCAATTACACCTGGTAGCCCAAAACCAAATTAACCTAACCCACTACCCAAATCAGACCCAATTTACAAACGGCCCAAATAGTGACCTAGCCCAAACTAGGGTTTCAGATTTTCTGAAACCCTAACCACTTTGTCCCATCTATTGCTTCTGACACCGCCGCTCAGCCTCCCCACCACTGTGCCACCGTCATCCACCTGCAAAGCAGAAACAGAGACAAGACAAGAGAACAGAGAACAGTAACATAACACACAAGCAATAGTGGCTAAACAGTAGGGAATAGTGATGAAACAATCGGCTATAAAGCCGAATTCAAACATGTAATCATGGACCGGAGCTATGTACATAGATATTCGAGAAATAAAAATAAAAAGATATTCAAAAAAACACGATCTTCAAAGAAACAAGCAGCAATAAGCGAATCGAAGGTTGCATTTTCCTTTATTTTCAAGCTTTAATTCGTTAGCTTCGGTTTTAGATTTAGATTTCAAAGTTTAAGAATAAATTAAAAAGTAGTTAAAGGCGGAGAAGGGCTTACCTAGAGTCAACACCGTGACGTGGTCGTGGGGTTACCCTCCGTCGTTATAGTCACACGAAAAGGGAGAAAGGGTGCCTCCACCCTCTACCTTTCGATGTCACAGATCCGGTCCTCAAAGGAGGCCGATTGGTGCAATGATGGGTTTTCAAACCCCCTAGCACAGCAAACGGAGGCTGATTGGTGCGATGATGGGTTTTCAAACCCCCTAGCACAGCAAACGGAGGCGGAACGGTGCGAGGATGGGCTTTCGAGCCCTAGCACAGCAGCAAGACGAAAGGGAAGGGGGCTAAGGTTCTGGTAATGCCCGAGAGACCCCATTTCTGTAGAAAACGAAGGCTAAATACTCAAGGGGACGACGTCATTTCAAACCAGTTCCACAGGCCTCAAAATGGTGGCGTTTTAGAGCCATGACCCGATAACCCGACCCACGAGTGGTTAAACCAGCGTGTTTTGGTCGATAGGGGATATTTTCGCATTAGGTCCTTGTGTTTCTAAGGCTATTCGATCGAATCCTATTCCATTTTTTCTTTAAAATCTTGCCTTAAAATTTCATGTCACTTTTATTTCAGTCCCTGGTTCAACATGTGTTTATCAGCCGGGGATATTTCGCTTGTAGTCCTTGATTTCTATCGTGTATTCAATTTTAATCCTTATTTCTGCCTAACAGTTTTGGGTTGCTTGTAAATCAGTCTTGTTATTTTGCCTTTAATTCATATAAGTCTTTCTATTCATTTATGATTTTCTTTTAGGCATAGGTTGGTTTATTTATCTATTTCTCTTTTCATAAATTCTAATATGCTTCCAAGTTATTTACATTTTTATTGGGAATTTATATACGTACAATACATATTAGAATCATTTTTATATTGTATTATATATTTCCTTCCAAATCTATATAAATCTTATTTTAAAATCTATTTAGGTGTATAGTTTGTTTTCCTATTTTATTTTATATATATGTCTTTGATTATTTCAAGTACTTTCATATTCTTTTTATTACTTTTACTTTTCATATATTAAGTTCCTGTTTCATGTGTACATTGATCAATATATGTTATTTTGTATATTACGTGCTTTGACTTTCTTCAAATATAAAATCAATTTTAAGATCCATCGATGTTATTATTTTATAAATTAGTCATTTTTAGCTTCATTTTAAAACTTGTTTCAAACTTTTGTGTATACTACTAACTTTGAAATTCTTGCACATAATCCTATTAAATTTTCATCGTGTATTACGTTTGTTTCAAATTGTACCACGAAATATCATTCTTATGTATCGTGTTTATTTTCCAAGCTTACATAAACATATATTTTTAACATAATTTGTTTTAAATTCCTACTAAGTTTCTAAATGGTATTTTACACATTTTACTAATCGTATGTTGGCTATTTCGTATTGTTCTTATTTTATTTGTTTTTGGTTTATTATATCGTATCTATGAAAGTTTGTTCGGTATTAGTTTTTTAATTTGTTGTTTTTAGATGTTAATATTGATATTCATGTGGTGTTAATGTAAAATGCTTACATTCATATACGATTATTGTTATTGTATATTTTATTCCCTACTTATTTGTTGTATCTTTGATCATCGCTATGGTTTCATGTTTTCAACTTAAACATTTGCCCAATTTCAAACTAAATGCATTAAATCATTTTTCAAATTTGGCAATTTAAATATTTTTCAAAATAAGGCAATATTCGGTATTTAGAAATTCGTGAAATCATACCATAACTTACTGGGTTTCGATCCTTCCTTGTCTAAATTAAATAACCGAATATCCTTTCTTGAATTTCAAATAAAAGACACGTTCATTCTCAAAAGTTCTAAATGTCGTATCCTAACTTACTGGACTCGATACTTTATCGCTTCGAGACGAGAACGATTTTTAACATTTCATTTCAATTTATTCAAGCCTTCTAAATAACAAGGGATTGTATTTTAAAATTCATCCAAGTTTTCGAATCTTCGACACTAAGACACCAATTAATTAACTAGGTACCAATTTTGGGCGTATCGAGGGTGCTAATCCTTCCTCGTGCGTAACCGACTCCCGAACCCTTTTCTGATTTCGTAGGCTAAAATCATTGTTTGGATAAATCAAAATATTTACCAAAAGCATCCACTTTTCAAGGTGATCCGATCACACCTCAGTAAAAAAGATATCGGTGGCGACTCCTGTTCGTTTTCAAAATCCAAAGTCGATTCCCCTATTTAGAAAAAAATGGTTTCGACACACTGGAATTGTGATTAGAAACTCAAGAGGGCAAGTATTAAAAATTAAAGTTCCATAAACACATTCCTTAGGCTTTTGCGGCAGAGGCTCTCGCGTGTGTTCAAGCGATCCAGTCTGCGGCTAAATCGGGCTTCTTAAGAAATGACATCAAAGGTGATGCTCTGTCAGTAATAAAAAAGATTAACAACGAAGAAGAAGACAAATCAGAAATTAAGGCTTACATTATTGATGCTAAAAGATTAGAAAGTTACTTCATTTCCTGTAGACTTAAACATGCAGGGAGACAAATGAACAAAGTGGCACATCTACTAGCAAAAAAAGGAATCAATGTGGAAGAAGATACTTATATGAGAAACGAACTCCCCAATTCTGTTACCCAGGCCGTCGAGAAGGATAAACGCGATGGAAGAAGAACCAAATCGACGAGTCCAAGTGGGGGATAAGGAATCATCAACGATGATAAAAACAGGGATACCTATATTTGAGTCTCTGGAAGATTGGGGAAAAGATCAGGGAAAAGAAATATTTTTTTACAATGAGGATATCTGGCTCAATTTGCTCACATACCAGAGCAACTAATTAACGTATAAATTCGCTCTTTGAAGGGATATCTGAGTCATTGTTACCTTAGTATTGTTAAATAAATTTCTCTGGAAATGAAATGAAGAAATGGTGAAACAAAAAGAGATTCGTCAAGTGAATGAAGACTGGCTGCTAATTTTAGGGTTTGTTAGGTTTGTTTGATTATTGTTTTAGGAGTTTTATTTTATGCTTTGGGCCTCGGCCTTTTGGATTTCTATTTACTTAATAACGCAGATCAAGTTTTTTTTAAACAATAATAATAATAATAATATGGGTTAGGCCTAAGCTTGGTAGCTTTAATTTGGGCCGAATTTGAGAAAAAAATTCAAGTTTATTTTTTGAATTGTGCCGGGTTAGTCCTATCAGTTGAATCTAAAATCCTATCTTGACTTTACTCAAACATGATTCGACTTAACTCATGAACAAATTTAATAAAAATTAAATAAAAAGATTGAAGAACGATAAAAAAAAGAAAAGGATAAATTGTATTCAAATAAAATGAAAAAAAAATAGCATAACAGTGGTTTCTAGTTCATGCACAAGTGAATATAAAGGTTGTGCACCTCCCTCCCCTGCTTACTATAACTATATATTTAATACTAATAATAAGATAAAACTTAATAAGAAGGTGCGAAATCAAAAATTTTTAAAGGAAATCGGAATTAAATTGTATGTTTTTATAATGGTATAAATAAAATTTTATAATTTTAATATTTTATATTTTTATAATTTTTAAAAAGTTATTTTTAAGAGTTAAAATGTAATTTATCATATATTAATTTAAATTTTTAAATATAAAAAGTTAAAAGTTTATTTGAAGACAGAGGCGAATCCAAGGGGCAGGCATGGGCCCCGGCCCCCCTAAAATGTAAAATTGCTACTTTAGCCCTTAAGATTTTTAAAAAATTTCAAATTAGTAAAAGTAAAATTACACTTTGACCCCCTTAAAATTTTAAAAATTCAATTTAATCCTTTAAAAATTATAAAGGTATAGACTATAAAAAATTAAAATTTTTTCTGGCCCCCTACAAAATTGTTCTGGCTTCGCCCCTGTTTGAAGAGGATGGGAACTTTATTAATCTCTTTGACTCCGCCCCTGTTAATAAGTATAAGAGTTGATTGTTATACATTATATATATTATAATAATTGAAATTAATAAAATCCTAAAATAAAAAGAGATAAGTTTAAAATACAAAAAGTTTAGTAGAGATAATAATAAAATAATCTTAAAATATTTGTTTTACACGACAATTTGAATTCTTGTGTCAAATCTATTGTACAAATCACATATCCACTTGTTTATTGACACATTGGATAATAACTGTATCTACAAAGTCAAATTAATTAAAATTTATGTCCAAATTAATTAAAATAATTAATAAAAATATGTTGACTAAACGCATTATTATTGTTGTATTTGTTTCACTAAAAAAAGTTAAAAATATTTTAGCTTGAATAATACAAATATTGGAAAATACCAATTTTTTAGAAAATCATTGAAATCATTTTCCTAAAATTAATTTACTCTAATTTTCCAAATTGAATCCATTCAGTTTGGACTTGTATTCAATTCCTTCGCCAATTAATGCATCTCTAGGCCTTTTGTTGTTTTATGCCTTCTTTTTCTTTTTAGATCTTTATTTCATCACTTAAATTCCAATTTTCTTTGTTTACTTCTCTGGGGTGGTCTGGGTTTCCGCGTCAAAGGGAAAGCAATGGCGGTAAGAACTGGGAGAAGGCAAGCAAGCCGATCAACCAGTCACGCGAACGGAAGGCAAAAAATGTTGATTCTTTTTAGGTCACCTCAGTCAAGTTCTTTTTTTTTTATATATATATAGAAGGGTGAGATGACAATTTAAAATGTAATATAATAATAAATTTAACCTTAAAATTTTTACATTTTATGCTAATTTGATAATAATTTTTAAAAAATAATTCTCAACATTATAAATTATCTCAATTTGATCATAACTCTAATCATACATAAATATTTTTGAAAATTATAATACATTTAAAAATGTATATCAAATAAAATCAACATCTAAAAAGGAAAACTTGGAGAGAAAGTATGAATAAAGTCAAATATCATATTTTTATAAGATTTTCTCTTTATTTTAATATCTACAAAAGAGAACTTAATGAAGAAATCTATAAAAATTTGGAATTCGACTTTGTTCATACTTTTTCTCGAAGTTTCTTTTCTAGATCTTGACTTTATTATTTATATATTTTTAAATTTATTATATATTTTAAATATTTATGTATATTTATAATTTTTTTAATTTTTTAGAATTAAGATCAAATTAAGATAATATGTAAATGTTAAGAGTTAATTATTTTTATTTACAACTAAATTGACATAATATGTAAAAATTGTACACTAAATTTGTTATTATATTAATATTTGAATCGTCATCTCACCTTTCTCTTAAATATTTATCTAAAATAGATAAAAGAAAACAAACCGATTGGGTGGCTATTTTGAAACTGACAAAAAAAGCCCCTAAGATACTAGACCTACTCATGGGTTGGGTCACCTAGCCCGAAGGCCTGCCTGAAAAATGAAAAGGTTCGAGAAAAAATATAGGCCTGAAAAATGGGCTTGGACAAAAAAATAAGGTCCGTTTTAAAAACGAGCCAGGCTTTGGGTAAGACATTTTTTGCCCCAGCCCAGCCCAAATTCACTAAATGCCAAAAAAATTGCTATTTTTTGCTATTTTAATGATATTTTCTTGTTTTTTTCCCTATTTTGCTATCATTTTACTATTATATTACTACATTTTTATTGTTATTATTTGGATATTAAATAACACTTGTTTTATTATTAATTTTTTATTATTTTAAAGATTTTTCTTGTTAAGTTGCATCTAAGTATTATTTAAGTATACATATTTTTTAAAAATTTATTTTCAAAAATTTATTTTCAATTTGTTCGAAAATATTTATTTTAATATTTCTAGTATTTTTGATATATTATATATATTTAAAAATTATGTAAAAATAAAATAATATAAAAAAATTAATATGGTTGGACCGAATTGGGCCCAAGTTTTAACATTTTTATCTAAGCTTAGTTTGGACAAATTTTTAAACTCATTTTTAGGTCGGGTCTAAACCTAGCAAAATGGCTTAAATTTTTGCTTGGGCCTGACCCGAACCTAGCCCGGGCCATTATAACCTCTATAAGATACTAAAGAAGCATAGTAAAATTTACCCATTTATGTATATTTATGGTTATTGTAACTAAAGAAGCGGCTGCACTTTTCCGTGCGACTTCTACTCACGGGATTGTTGACTTTTACAATGTGAACAAGAAAAACACAAAACAACCAAAAGATACAAAACGTACGAATAACTTGGGTGTTATCGCAAGTTTTCGAAAGATTATCGCAAGGAAAACTGTAAGAAAACCAAAATCTAACGCTTTATAACATATGAATTTCTTCCTGGCTGTTTTTATTCACATATTTTCTACTATAAAAGGCCGATGTGGTAGTGGACGGTAGTTTCCCACCGGCTCTACATCCGATGTAAACGACATCATAGATTTCTATGGAGGTGTTTCAGCAACAAGCAAGATGAACCCAAGTATTTTCGAGGCGATCTATATCATGTTCTATGCTTCACTGAGTGTCGGATATCGAAGTGGAGGGATGCAACAAAGGATGCTGTAGGCATCAATTTCAAGGTGGATTTCACCGTAGAACATTTGAAGAAGATTGCTTGCGCCTACATCGGTTTAATGGAGTGTCGAAAGCTGGATAATATGGCTTTGAGGATATCCAGTTGAGTCTGAGTTGAATCCTGGGAAAGAAGAGCATACTAAGATATGTGAACGGTCCAAGGTGTTTATGGATGCTGTAGAGGAGTTCAGAAGCTTGGTCAAGCTCTATCAACTTTCACTTTTAATGTTTGAGGTCAATTTACCTTATTAAAATGAAGCATAATTTTCATTCAATTATTTAAACTCAAATTTAGTTTCAAACAAAAATGAAAACATATATATTAACAAGAAAAACTCGACTGGACTTGATAGCTACTCAAATCAAAGTATTAGGGTACTCGAATCCGGTTCATTTGTTAGCTCTAGCTCAACGTTGATCTGGCCAGGTCCTTTGAACATACCAGAGCTGACAGGCTTATCGTTGAACTCTTCTGCAGCATCCATAAACACCTTGGACTGCTCACATATCTTTGCATGCTCCTCTTTCGCGGCACTCAACTCAGCCTCTAACTTGGATATCCTCAAACCCGCATTATCCAGCTTTTGACGTTCCATTAAACCAATGTATGCACAAGCAATTTTCTTCAAATGTTCCATGGCGAAATCCACCTTGAAATTGATACGTAAAGCATCTTTGATTGCATCCCTCCACTTCAATATCAGATCCTCGGTGATGTGCTTCAGCCATAGATTGCTCATCTCTTTGACAGAAGCACAGAACATGATATAAACGGTCTCCGCAATACTTGGGCTCATCCTACTTGTCGCTGAAACATCACCGTAGACTTCGATAATGTTGTTTACAATCGGATGTAGAGCTGGTGGGGAAACTATATTTTCCTACTGATATGCGCTCACCATGTAAGCCAGTGAAGTCAGAGAACTTCACTCTGCTCTCGTCATCAGCTTCAAGTTTCATAAGAATGTCAGTATGGCTGCTTCATTATTACTGCATGTTTCAACTTCAGAACTCGTCTGATTTGTTGCTATACCGTCATTACCATCAACTACATTTACAGAAACTGTTCCCTGCAGATTTTATATCTCATTCATCTCCAAATTGCAGAGCCGAGACAATGAATTGTGATGGAAAACAAATCAGGATTCCAGAATTTGAATCTTTATGAGAAACTTAATACGGTTCAATCCAAGGTATCGAAATCCAAACATAAATTCCAGTTCAAGCATTAGATTTTTCAAACATGTAGAAAAATTAATGTGTCATACCTTGTCAACAGCTTCAGAGTTTGTTCCATGGACGGTAACAGTTTGAGGGTGAAGCTGCTTGCCAGTTGACTGGGTAATATTGTTGGGGTTGGAAGCAAGTATTACCGATGATGGTAATTTGCTTTGACAGCAAGTCTTTGCTGTTATGAATGTTGGTGATGAGATTGCGTATTACCTATGATGGTAATTGGTTTTGTGTTTAGACAAGCAACAGTTTGTTCTTCAGCTTTGGTGTTGACAGCAAGGATTACCTATGCTGGTATATGAGATAGTGATGAGAAGGCTTATTGCCTATGATGGTAATACTTGGCTCAGGCAGCAAGCCTTAATGCTTGATGGGAAAAAATGGAAATTTGCTAAGAGAACAAGAACAGAACGGGAGAAAGAAAATGGAGCATAAAATTGAATGAAATTCTGATGATTTTCATTAACTTGACAATGGCATAATGCCAATACATAAAAGGGACTTTGGTATAGCAAAGTCAAACAAGTTTTCACCTAAACTTACCTAATACCACTAAATTACATTGAAACTTGAAATACTAAGCTTGCACTCATAAACAAAGCTGATAGCCAGCTCATTCACTACCTAATTACATCAATCATAAAACAAACATAGTTCCAAATGAACTAGAATGCATTACATTAACTAAAGTAACAAAATGAATCAAAATGCAACTAGATAGCAGTGGCTGCACGTGATTCTGCTTCTGCTGCATGGTTTGATATGCATGGCCAGCTTCATGTTGCTGCGTGCTGACCAATCTTCAACAAATGTAACCATCCTGTCTCTGATGAGCTGCTGCTTGGAATTGCGAATTAAAGAACAGCAATCCGAGTTGTGCTTTCAACATACCATTCTCAACGTTGAACCGTTGAATTTCCTCTTTCAAGCGTTTAATCTCCCCAATCTGTTCATCTGCTGTTACCTACACTGCAGAATATTAATATCAAACAAGACAAATGTAAGAAATCAATTTACATAATTTGGTCACCACTTGACCATTCTAGTTAAAATACAATAATATCAATATGATGGGTTGAAAAGGGCATTTAAAGTAAACATTTTGATTATAAGTAATTCCATTAGAGGCTATATTCTAGAGAGAGATAAAAACAATTGGATTATCTTATACCTTGCGCTTTTGCCTATACTTGTAATCACTTTGTGAGTGAGTTTAGATCGAGTCCCACCTTCTGATACTATTTGATATGAAGCTTCGGATGTTTCTCCCTGATTGAATTGATGGTGTTGGTCTAGCAGAGACTGATCCGTTGGTCCATCGCCTACAGCAGAGAAGTCGATTTTGTCCTGTACTAACCCGTTGTCTCCACTAATCAGCTCCAGCCATCCATCTACTACGCCTCAAGAATCAGTTTGGTGTGGAAGTTGTCTCGTATGGTATGTTTGAGCCAAAAAATGAAGTGGATCCATCTGATGAATAACCCTCCATGTTTACCCAGATGTAGAACCTTGATTTGAACGGCCAAAACAGAGTAAAAACTCTTGAATTCAACTAGATTTCTGCAATAAAAAAGAAAAAACATATACAGGAAGAAGGCAAGAGATGTAATAAGAGGTGGACAGTAAGAGTTTGAAGTCTCTGTTTGGATGGAGTTAGATTATTTATTTATTGACATCACCATAGACTTCGATAATGTTGTTTACAATCGGATGTAGGGCTTGTTGGGGTTGGAAGCATGTATTACCTATGGAGGTAATCTTTGTTTTAACAGCAAGTCTTTGCTGGTATGAATGTTAGTGAGAAAAGGCGTATTACCTATGTAGGTAATTGGTTTTGTGTCTAGACAAGCAACAGTTTGTTCTTCAACTTTGGTGTTGACAGCAAGGATTACCTATGCTGGTATATGAGATAGTGATGAGAAGGCTTATTACCTATGATGGTAATGCTTGGCTCAGGCAGCAAGCCTTAATGCTTGATGGGAAAAAAAAATAGAAATTTGCTAAGAGAACAAGAACAGAACGGGAGAAAGAAAATGGAGCATAAAATTGAATGAAATTCTGATGATTTTCATTAACCTTGACAATGGCATAATGCCAATACATAAAAGAGACTTTGACATAGCAAAGTCAAACAAGTTTTCACCTAAAACTAACCTAATACCACTAAATTACATTGAAACTTGAAATACTAAGCTTGCAATCATAAACAAAGCTGATAGCCAGCTCATTACTACCTAATTACATCAATCATAAAACAAACATAGTTACAAATGAACTAGAATGCATTACATTAACTAAAGTAACAAAATGAATCAAAATGCAACTAGATAGTAGTGGCTGCACATGATTCTGCTTCTGCTGCATGGTTTGACATGCATGGCCAGCTTCATGTTGCTGCATGCTAACCAATCTTCAACACTCCTCCTTGGTTAGCATGTTGCAAACTCCCAATTTTGGACCTTTCTTCTTGCTGGTTTTTCAATTCTAGCAGCTCTTTTGGCTGTAGCTTTTCCTTTACAATTTTGGCTTGTGTCTTGAACCATCGCCTTTTAGCCCTTTTACGAGATCTTTTATTTTTCTTTCCAGAAATTGGATATTCTTCAGCAGTGGACAATTTGCTTTTGTTCTTCATAGAGCTTGGAAGTTTATCTTGTGCCTTTCTTTTTTTTGTCGAATCTTTATCATCCTCTTTACTACTATCATCATTGTTATCATCATTATCCACTGATTTCTTGTTATTGCTGGGTTCTGCTATCTTGGCAGATTTTTTAACAGCATCAGGTTTTCCAGCATTAGCATTGGCTATTTTTGCATTTGGCTTAGCTTTTCCATTTACTGCAGCAGTGGCAGTGACAGGAAGTTCCTCTTCTTCCTCAATTGAATTGGTGAAATTTTCAACCAGTTCATTTTTGGCTAGTTGAGCCGATGACTTGTTGTTGGCATTGCTTAGCCCCTTGTGCCACAGCTTAGATTCACTTGCAGAAGCTGTGTATGTTGAGTCTGAGGCTTTGTTCCAATCAATAACAAAGCTTTTATCAGCCATTGTGATTGTCATGTGCTTGGATCCATTGGGATCACTTATTAAACATTCTTTTCCTTTGAACATAACAGAATAGCCTTTCGTTAGCAATTGAGCTATGCTAAGAAGGTTTCTATCAATTTTAGGCACTAGCAACACATTCGAAATGAGCTTATTACCTGTAGGAGTGCGTATCAGCACATCTCCTTTGCCTTCTGCCTTGATGAAGTGTCCATTACCCACTTTCACCTTTTGTTTAAAGTTTCTGTCAATTGATTTGAAGATGGCAGCATCATAAGTCATGTGGTTTGTACAACCACTATCAATCAGCCATCCTTTTGTGGCTTTTTCTTTAACAGTTGAGCAAGAAACTGCAAAGACTTGCTCTTCTTGGTCGCTGTCTTCTTCAGCTACTTGAGCTTCAGCCTTTGGCTGTTGTTGTTGATTGTATATTGGTCTGCCCTTATTTTTGCAAACCCTTTCAACATGCCCCATCTTTTTGCATTGTTGACATTGTGCATCTGGTCTAAACCAGCATCTTTCTTCTGGGTGACCAGGCCTTTTACAGTGCCTGCATGGTTGGTCATCACTAGTTGTAGCATCAGGCTCGTGCCTGTTTTTAAAAGCCTTTTTACCTATGTAGGTAAATGAGCTCGAGTCTGGTCTTGCTTTGGCTTGGAAGGCACCTTCTTGGTACTCTTCATGTCGACTGGCCCTTCTCTGCTCCTGAGCATACAGAGCATTGATGAGCTCTGTTAAGGATATGCTGGCTAGGTCTCTCGAATCCTCAAGGGATGAGATCTTTGCTTCATATCTCTCAGGTAGAGTTGAGAGCACCTTCTCCACGATTCTTCCCTCATTGAACTATTCTCCAAGCAACCTTATGCTGTTTACAACAGCCATAATTCTGTCAGAATATTTCTTGACAGTTTCTTCTTCCTTCATCTTCAAATTTTCGAAATCCCTTCTCAAGTTTAGAAGTTGCTGCTGCCTTGTTCTCTCGTTACCTTGGAACTCCTCTTTAAGCTTGTCCCAAGCCTGTTTTGGTGTTTCACATGCCATTATTCTGATGAAGATTACATCAGAAACACAGTTCTGAATGCATGACATGGCCTTGTGCTTCTTTGTTTTCTCTTCAGAATGTTGCTTCAATTGAGCCACTGTTGGGTTGGCTCTAAGTGGTTCTGGTTCAACATTTGAGTTGACCACCTCCCATAGGTCGAATGCTTGCAGGTAGGTCTTCATTTTGACCACCCATATGTGATAGCCCTCTCCATTGAAGACTGGTGGAGCAGCTGGTGAGAAGCTTGATGAAGCCATTGTTCTGAAAGTTTGAGTATAACAGGTCCTCTAAGATGAAAGATCTTGATACCAATTGTTGGGGTTGGAAGCATGTATTACCTATGGAGGTAATCTTTGTTTTAACAGCAAGTCTTTGCTGGTATGAATGTTAGTGAGAAAAGGCGTATTACCTATGTAGGTAATTGGTTTTGTGTCTAGACAAGCAACAGTTTGTTCTTCAACTTTGGTGTTGACAGCAAGGATTACCTATGCTGGTATATGAGATAGTGATGAGAAGGCTTATTACCTATGATGGTAATGCTTGGCTCAGGCAGCAAGCCTTAATGCTTGATGGGAAAAAAAAATAGAAATTTGCTAAGAGAACAAGAACAGAACGGGAGAAAGAAAATGGAGCATAAAATTGAATGAAATTCTGATGATTTTCATTAACCTTGACAATGGCATAATGCCAATACATAAAAGAGACTTTGACATAGCAAAGTCAAACAAGTTTTCACCTAAAACTTACCTAATACCACTAAATTACATTGAAACTTGAAATACTAAGCTTGCAATCATAAACAAAGCTGATAGCCAGCTCATTCACTACCTAATTACATCAATCATAAAACAAACATAGTTCCAAATGAACTAGAATGCATTACATTAACTAAAGTAACAAAATGAATCAAAATGCAACTAGATAGCAGTGGCTGCACATGATTCTGCTTCTGCTGCATGGTTTGATATGCATGGCCAGCTTCATGTTGCTGCACGCTAACCAATCTTCAACAGGGCTGATGGGAAACTATATTTTCCTACTGATATGCGCTCGCCATGTAAGCCAGTGAAGTCAGAGAACTTCACTCTGCTCTCGTCATCAGCTTCAAGTTTCATAAGAATGTCAGTAATGGCTGCTTCATTTTTACTGCATGTTTCAACTTCAGAACTCGTCTAAGTTTTTGCTATACCGTCATTACCATCAACTACATTTACAGGAACTGTTCCCTGCAGATTTTGTATCTCATTCATCTCCAAATTGCAGAGCCGAGACAATGAATTGTGAGGGAAAACAAATCAGGATTCCAGAATTTGAATCTTTATGAGAAACTTAATATGGTTTAATCCAAGGTATCGAAATCCAAACATAAATTCCAGTTCAAGGATTAGATTTTTCAAACATATAGAACAATTAATATGCCATACCTTGTCAAGAGCTTCGGAGTTTGTTCCATGGACAGTAACAGTTTGAGGGTGAAACTGCTTGCCGCTTGAGCGGGTACGGTAACCATCCTGTCTCTGTTGAGCTGCTGCTTGGAATTGCGCATTAGAGAGTGGCAATCCAAGTTGTACTTTCAACATATCATTCTCAACGGCGAACCGTTGAATTTCCTCTTTCAAGCGTTTAATCTCCCTAATCTGTTCATCTGCTGTTACCTACACCGCAGAATGTTAATATAAAACAAGACAAATCTAAGAAATCAATTTACATAATTTGGTCACCACTTGACCATTCTAGTTAAAATACAAGCTGTTTTTTTTCCTTAAAACACCCTCCCTAGCATAATAATAATAAAAACAATCATATCAATATGATGGGTTAAAAAGGGCATTTAAAGTAAACATTTTGATTATAAGTAATTACATTAAAGGCTATATTCTAGAGAGAGAGAAAAACAATTGGATTTTCTTATACCTTGCGCTTTTGCCTATACTTGTAATCACTTTGTCTTTTGTTTTCTTTTCTTTGAGCTGGAGTGAGTTTAGATCGAGTCCCACCTTCTGATACTGTTTGATATGAAGCTTCGGATGTTTCTTCTGGAATGGTTGGATGGAATCGCTCTAGCTGAGACATTAGTCCATCGTCTACAGCAGAGAAGTCGATGTTGTCCTGTACTAACCCATTGTCTCTGCCAACCAGCTCCGGCCATCCATCTTCTACGCCCCAAGAATGTGTTTGGTCTGGAAGTTGTGTCTCGTTTGGTATGTTTGAGCCAAAAAATGAAGTGGATCCATCTGATGAATAACCCTCCATGTTTACCCAGATGTAGAACCTTGATTTGAACGGCCAAAACAAAGTAACAATTCTTTAATTCAACCAGATTTCTGCAATAAAAAAGAAAAAACATATACAGGAGGAAGGCAAGAGATGTAATAAGAGGTGGACAGTAAGAGTTTGAAGTCTCTGACTGGATGGAGTTGGATTATTTATTTTGTTGACATATTTGCTTAAGGTGGTCTCGTTGTTGAAAAACTTGAATCGCTCGACAACTCCCGACCTATATTGTTTGTTATTCGTTTAAACTGCAAGTCAACGAAAGTCGTCCGAATTTGTAAAAGCTTACAATGTTTTATTTTGGGTAAACTTTCCTTATAGTCACCCAAATTTTAAGGTATTTTTGTATTGGTCGCATAATATTTTTTTTAGTCATTCCCATTACATCTATTACATTTTATAGTCATTCCACTATTAAAATACCTTTGGTCACCAAATGAAATATTGGAATAATAACCAATTTAGTCTTCCACATTCACCCATTTTGTTAATTTAGTTCTATTTGTTTTTTTTTTAATTTAACAAATTCAACCTTCAACATTTATACATGGTGTCAATTTGATTTTAGTTCTAAAAGAAAAATTATAAATAAAAATTTTGAAATTAAAAATTCATTAAATTTTCAAAAAATATTATAAAACATTCAAAAAATATATATAAAATTTTACTGAAATTGATAAATTTTAATATATTATTTTAAAAATATAATGTAGAGATAATTAAAAATATATATGGTTAATTTAGTCTTAATTCCTAAAACACCAACCTTGAATCTTTAAATTATTTATGCATGGGTATATGATTTTTGTCCGAAAATAGGGTTAAGCATGCAAGTGTTTTGTGTTATCGAAATGTATACTTGTATATTTCGATTTTATTAGTATAAACACTTCCCTGTACCTTTTAATCTTGATATAGAGTAAATTAGTTCCTTTAAAAAAAATAGAGCAAATTATTTCTGATAATTTCAAAATTGAATAATTAAAGACAATTAATTACAATATAACTTAAACCTTAAATGAACGTTGATATTAAAATAACGCCAAACGAAAGTGCAAATAAGTTCCGACTTACTGTTGATCCAGGATGTTACGATGAACACCTAAGATATATAGTTTTATATAAAAAATCAGTAGCTAAAACATTTAATAACTCCCTAGAATAATCTGCCAAATCAGCATCTTTAAACAAAATTAATATGGCACTAAATCTCACTAGCTTGCGCACTAGCACTACTCGTTAACTACTTCGAAATCATTGATCGAAGGGAATCGAATACACCTGAAAATGACACAATTAAATATTGATTAGAGGAGTGGAACAAAAATTTTATTTTTTGGAAAGATACGGCTAAAAAGAGAAAAACAGCAACCCCAGAGTGGTGTTTAAAATGGCTACACATCAACATGGACGGCACACAAGAGGGCTGCTTTGGGCGGCACAAGGAGGGAAATTTAAGGGCTGATTAGGGATAGTATAAGGCTTGAAAAATATAAAGGAAAAGAGGGTTGGAAATAGCAACACAAGTCATCATTTCAAAAGCATAAATTGACAACCACGAAGGTGGTTTCGAAGGACGGTAAACACCCCCAACAACGGTGGCTTAAGGGGTTGTTTTGGGCAGTTTTAAGGGAATGTTTAAGGGTTGTATAGAAGATTATTTGATCAGCAAAATAACAGAAAAATTTCAGCAATTAATCAGTCTAAGAAACTCAGGTATTCTTGATTACTAAAGAAATATTTTCTGTATCTTGTATTGATAAGTGACATAGTACATCATTAAGCTCAGATTTATAGACTCTCATTGATTAGTTACTGTAACTGCTACTCATGCTATCTATTAGCTGTACAACCATTTTGTAACTAAATCTGTCACTATCCTAGCAATCAGCAATAAAACGACAGTAAAAAGGTAGAAAAAAACTAAAGATATAGGTACTTACACAAGAAGAAGAAAGGAACAAGAATGATGATTCAAAGGCAACAAAGTGGGCTATTTTTGAGTGAATAAAAACATAAAATCAAAGGCTGGAAAAAAAAATGGTGAATAAGGGCAGCAAAGTGATGAGAAAATGAACTACAAACCACCACCAAAGGAGGAGGAGTGGACGACAAAGAAGGATGCAAAAGGCTAAGGTTTTGGACGGCTTAAGAGAGGAGAAAGGAATTAAGAAGAAAAAAAACAAAATTCTTGGGGAAGAAAATGTGTTAAACAGCAGCAGCAAAAAAGAATGGATGAGGCAATTACACTAACTACTTCTTATGTCTCAACAATTAAGTCAATAGCTCACTCTTATCATAATTTACGAATTTAATATTAAGAATTTGAGATGTTACAAAATAACACTAATCCATCATTTAACATATACCAAAATCATTCGAAACAACTTGTCTTAATTGGCACCAAAACACCTCAAACATCTTAATATAAGTATAATTTACCTATCATTCATTCATTCATGCATTCATAATAACATATAATACTGTCATTTTCATATTCAATTCATGCCAATGCACCATCAAATAAGTCATGTCATATAACTACCAATTTTACCATACAAGTAATCCATGTATTATTTAGTATTCTACCGTTATATCCTAATTTTCATATAAGCATTACCAATTCAAAATTCTAACATTAATCAAGATTCAAACCAAGACTACCATAGAAAATAACCGGTCATAAAACGATCGAAGGCTACTGAATCAAAGGTTAGATAGTGTGCTCTTCAAGTTGATCTGATCGACATGTCCCGCAAACTAACAACTACAAAAAAAAAAAAAAAAAAAAAGCAACAATAGAGTAAGTATTCCAAATAGTTAATAAGTTCATAGGAAATGAATAACAACTTACCTTAATTTTACATATAAATTAAATAAGTTACTCAACTTGATAACATGCCTATACATGGAAATACATTTAATAAAGTGAGTCAATTATAAAATGTATTATATGGCAATATAAACATTTAACATGGCAATTCAATGGTATTCATATGAAATTAACTATCCAATTACTATTTTCGGTATCCTTTCAACATTTAACCATCCATATATATATATACCATATCATTAAAATTTGTTATTCTCGTTTTTCATGTATCAATTAGTCCAATGAATGCTAGTAAAGGAAGAAGAGAGGTTGTGATCAACACTCACTCGGATATCAAAACAATCTCAAAAGTCTTTTTTGTGCCTGAAATTGATCAAAATTTGCTTAGTGTTAGCCAGCTAATAAAGAAAGCATGTATGATTGTGGACTTGTCTGGTCAAGAGCTAGTAACAGTGGCCATGGTTGATAGATACTTTGTTCTAGATGTAAATTAGTTAAATTTGAAGGCTTATGCTAGCTTAGTTTATGAATCATGTTTATGGCACAAAAAAACTAGGGCGTGTTAATTACAAAACATAGTTTGCTGCACAAGTTGGATCTGGTTGAAGACATGTCTAGCGTTGATATTAAAGATGAAGTTTGTGAGGTCTGTAAGCTTAAAAAGCAAGTCTAATTTTCATTTCCAGTCAACAAAGCATTGATAAGCTTTAATTAGTCCATAATGATGTTTGTGGACCTATGAAGACTTCCTCTCTAAGTGATAGCAAGTATTTTGTTTTATTTATTGATGATTGTACAAGATTTTGTTGGGTGAATTTCTTAAGGAAAAAGTCAAAAGTAGCTTATTTCTTCTGAAAATTTAAAGCTTCAGCTGAAAATCAGAAAAATTGTAAGCTCAAGACATTTAGGTCAAACAATGGCATTGAATATGTATAAGAAAAGTTTCAAAGGCTATGTGAAGAGGTAGGAATTCAGCATCAACTAACCACAATTTATATACCTCAGTAGAATGGTGTTTGTGAAAAAAAGAATCAAATAGTGTTGAACATGGCTAGATGTTTGTTGTTTGAGATCAAATTAGCAAACATTTTCTGAGCCTAGTCAATTAATACCTTAGTGTATCTGCTCAACATATTGCCAACTAATGCAGTAAAAGGCAAAACACCTTTTGAAGCCTGGTTTAGACACAAACCATCTATTTCACATTTGAGAGCTTTTGGATGCATTTGTTATGCACTTGTACCAGCTGAAAAAGAGAAGCAAGTTGGTGAGAAAGTCAATGCCTAGAATTTTTGTTGGCTACAGTAGCATAAAGAAAGGGCACAAGGTTTTTTATCCTTCTACCAAGAAGATTGTTGTGAGTAGGGATGTGAAGTTTGATAAAAACAGTGGATGAAAATGGAATGACATTGATGTAACTTTGCTTGAACAAGATCAGCAAGAAAGTGATCTACAGCCAGCTGAAGATAAAGTTCATTTTGATGAAAGGTTTGATGACATACCTGTTAAAGGTACAAAGGCTAACGTTGACATTTACCAAAGGTGTGATCTAGTCAATTTGGAGCGTTCAAGTTTTGTTGAAGCTGCCAAAGAAGCTTGTTGGAAATAAGCAATGCAAGTAGAAATGCACATGATACACAAGAATGATACACAAGAAGGGTGAGATGACAATTTAAAAGGCAATATAATAATAAATTTAACTTCAAAATTTTTACATTTTATGCCAATTTATCACAACTTTTAAAAAATAATCCTCAACATTATAAATCATCTCAATTTAATCATATCTCTAACCATACATATGTATTTTCAAAAATTATAATAAATTTAAAATTGTATATCAAATAGAATCAAGATCTAAAAAAGAAAACTTGGAGAGAAAGTAGGAATAAAGTCAAATATCATATTTTTATAAGATTTTCTCTTTATTTTAAAATCTACAAAAGAGAACTTAATGAACAAATCTATAAAAATTTGGTATTCGACTTTATTCATACTTTTTCTCCAAGTTTTTTTTTTCTATATCTTGATTTTATTATTTATATATTTTTAAATTTATTATATATTTTAAATATTTATGTATATTTATAATTTTTTCAACTTTTTTAGAATTGGGATCAAATTGAGATAATATGTAAATGTTAAGAGTTAATTATTTTAATTTATGACTAAATTGACACAATATGTAAAAATTGTACACTAAATTTGTTATTATATTAATATTTGAACCGTCATCTCACCTTTCTCTTAAATATTTAACTAAAATAGATAAAAGAAAACAAACCGTTTGGGTGGCTATTTTGAAACTGACAAAAAAAAGCCCTAAAATATTAGACCTGTCCATGGGCTGGGCCACCCAACCAAGCCCAAAGGCCCACTCAAAAAATAGGAGGATTTGGATAAAAATAGGCCAAAAAATAGGCTTGACAAAAAAATAAGGCCCTTTTTAAAAACGGGCGAGCTGATAATACTCTAGAATAACGTATTTTATTGTATTAATTATGTGATTATTCTGAGTATGACCTTGCTAATTTGTGCTATTTATAATCTTTTATCTCATAGAGACTAAATTGGAGGCAAAAGTAAAATTAAGGGGACAAAAGTGCGAATTTGAAGACAAAATGGGCTGATACGCGATACAGGAAAAAGATTGTGCCAAAAGTGTGAGCATGGAAGACATAAGGACTAAAAAGCAAATAGAAGAGATTTTATTTTATAAGACTCCGTTTTATTTTATTTATATTAGGATAATTAATGTTAGGATTTTATTTTAATTATTTTTATTTAAATGTATTTATCTTTAGAGAATTTAAATTAAGTTAGACTTTCTTCCTAGCACTATAAATAGGGGGTGAAGTGACTCTAATTGTGTTCATCTTTTTCTGTAAACACTCTCCCCCCCCCCCCAAAGGTCTTTTGTTCTTTCCATATTTTCTTTCAATCAAATTCCCTTTTCCATTTTTATATTTATTTTCTTCCTCACCGTTATCATGAGCCATTAAAACCCATCTAGCCAAAAGTTGTCAATATTTCCCAAAAAGGGTTCTTAAGGCTTAGAATCCGAACTTAACCCTTTTTCACCAAGTATTCATCGTTTCTCCGCACTACGGGCTGACGCTTCTGTCCATGGCCCTTAAGAAGTAAGCTTTTCAATGTATGCAAAGGCGGCCGCTTTGTGTATTTTGGAAAAGTTACACCGCCGGCTCATCAACTTACTGCGTCTGAGGTCGGCGAGCCAAAAAGACAAAATGGCGTGGGATTCGCCATTGAGAGGCGTTGATCTAACATAGAATGCTGGCTAGAGTCAGGTTCCCTAAAATCGTAAGTCTAAATTCTTGGAGCTGGTGGTCGTAGGCGTCCTCTTCCACTATAACTGGCTTACTTGGTTCGAGAAGGGTCATCTAAAAGCCAAGGATTGAACCCAAGGCGGAATGAGACAACTGGAGGCTGAAATCTTCCCATAAGAACTTCTTTTCTCTCAACTCTCTTATTTATTTATTTTTTTCGCAATGTCGATTCAATTCCTTAATTCTATTTTATTTATTTATTTTATTTCTTCACCCAAATCTTTAATTCTGTTATTTTTTATTTTTCCAGGAACCTGGGTTTCTTGGGCACGATTTCGGCCAGGATATAGAAAAACAAGCATTTGTATAATCCGGTCCCTGAAGATTTTGACCCTACTTCCCTTTTACTGTTATTTTTACTATTTTATAGGGAATAGGATAATTTGGTGCTTTCAACGACCGCATCAAATTTTGGCGCCGTTGCCGAGGACTGGCGACATACTAATCTTGTTTTTTTTATTTTTTATGACCAGATCTGCTCTAGGCACTCTTACGTTTGACTCAGAAATCGAAAAGACTGCAAAAGCTAATCAAAAGGAAACAAAACTAAGGAAAAAGCAATCAGTGGTGGTTGGAACTCAAAGTAATCCACTGCAAAAAATCAGAATCGACGACAAAGTAGAGTCTAGGGTTAACGAAAACCCTACTCGAACATTTGAAAGTAAAGAAGAAGAAGTCGATTCACCTAAAGAGGTTCTTGACGCAAGGGTTAACGAAAACCCAAATCAGGCGCAGCCACAAATGGCTCAAACAATTCGGCAACTGGCCAAAGCCCCGACAGAACAACTACCATTATGCATAGTGTATCCTAATATGGATACTGATTTTGAATTAAAGTCTGGGTTAATTCAACTGCTACCAACTTTTAGATGGTTACAAAATGAAAACCCCCATAAGCACTTAAAGGAATTTCATATGGTTTGTCTTAGTATGAAACCTCAGGGGGTAATTGAGGATCAAATTAAATTGCGTGCTTTCCCTTTTTCCCTAGCAGACTCAACAAGGGAATGGTTATTTTATCTGCCTCCTGGATCTATTACTACATGGGCTGATTTATCTCGTTTATTTCTCAACAGGTTTTTTCCAGCATCTCGAATAGCTGAGCTAAGAAGAGAGATCATTGGAATAAGGCAAAAAGAACCTGAGTGTCTTTACGACTATTGGGAGCGGTTTAAAAAGCTGTGTGCAAGCTACCCACAACATGTTATAACAGAGTAATCTCTCCTCCAATACTTTTATGAAGGCTTGAAGCCTATGGAGATGAATATGGTGGATGCCTGATACTCGCGATATTAAGTAATAAAATTTATAAAAACTGATCACACCAAAAATTAACTAATATCATGATTTTAAAGGCAAGTACACCTATCGAATAGTAGTATAGTTTAGCGGCAAGACCGAGTTATCGTACGCAAGGGAACCAAAAGTACTAATACTTACTTCTTTTCTATTATCTAGCCTAAAAATAAAATAGGGTGGTTTTAAACTAACTCTAAAACTAACTAAAAGTGCACAAAAAGTAAAGTGAGGAAAGATTCTTTAGGAAAACTGATTGATATAAGCAATACTCAAAGGAGAATCCACCTAGACTTCACTTGTTATTGGTTCTTGAGCTAGACGATTTATTCACTTGACTTGATCCGTAGAGATCCCTAACTTATGTTAATCCCTCCGTCGAGGCTAAGAACAACTAAGCCTAGGTTGTTAACTAAATTTTCTTTATTAATTAACATCCTAGGTTGCATTAATTCGATCTATGGATCCCCTTACTAGGTTTGACCCTAATCTGGCAGATTTATGTTGCCCTATGTCTAGGGTTGCATGCAACTCCGCTTAATTATGGTAGATCTACTCTTATCATAGGGACTTTTGCTCCTCTGCTTTAAGCACATCAGTTTCTTGAATTAATACCTAGGCTTATTAAAACAAGAATTAAGCACACATAATTAAGAATAACTCAAGTATTTATCATATAACTCAAGAATAAATAATAACAAGATCCATCTTAGGTTTCATCCCCCTCAAGTATTTGAGAGGTTTAGTTCATAATAAAGAAAGAAAATATCGCAGAATTTATAAGATAGCAAAACATAAGGAAACCAAAAACCCCTAAAGGAATTTAAGGAAATCTTCTGTCTTGATGTAGAATTCCAGCTTCTGGGATGAATCAATCAGCTACCCTTGGAGTAATCCCTTGCTTTCACTCCTTGTGTTGGCAGAAATATGGGGCTCCTCTTTGGGAGAAAAGAGTACAACCTTAGAGTTGCCTCCTAGGGTCTTACATAGAGCTTTGGGATGCCTTTCTTAGCCTCTAAGCATCTAAATCCGAGTGAAATTGAACTTCCTCATGACAGGGACACGCCCATGTGCCATGCTTGTGTGGTTTCGATAAGGGCCGTGTGAAGGCCTGTTGAGGGTGGCACGGCCGTGTAGCCAGGCTGTGCTTGTCGGGCTTGGGCCGTGTTGGACCTTGTGTGGCACGGCTGTGTGGTGACTTCTTGGGCTGTGCTATTTTCACACTTTGGCTCATTTTCCTCGATTTTAGTCCGTTTTCCGTTCTTTTCTCTTCCCTATGCTCTCCTGAGTATAAGATATGAAAAAGAAAGATTAAGAGCACCAATTCTCACAAAATTGATAATAATTCATCCAAAATGTAGGCTAAACATAGGGTAAAAATATGTATAATTTATCATTTATTAAATATCCCCACACTTAATCATTTGCTTGTCCTTAAGCAAAATCTTAATCCCTAATAAAGAATCATTCTTCTCAACTTATAATCTTTATCAATAATGTTTCAAACTAATCCACAGGTAATCATACAATGAAAATTCAATCAAAAGAACGTTAAAAACTCAATCACTTTAAGTTGAGAATTTTATCATTGAAACATAAGTTTTCTCCCTTCTCCTAAGTGATTATCTCTCCATCTTAATTAACAGAAGTTGACATCCTCACTAAAGGTTCACTCTATCCACTCGAAGTGTTTAGGGTTCAAGAATTAAGTACTCTCTAGTCAACCTGAAATGTTATTACCATAGGCTTGCAAGGAAATCACGTCTCCACCACTATAGATTGATAGGACATATCGATCAAAGGTCTTATAAGGGTTGTAACGGGGCTTGGTTAGGGGTGTTGTCACAGGCTGTAAAATAAAAGGCTAGAATCGAGATTGAACTTTGAAAAGTTATCTAGCTAGAAAAATCTCTTATTGCTGGAACATATTTCTAGGGCTAGTTCTTATGATAATATTGTTTATGTCTGGGTAGCCTTAAAATATGCAAAAACTATTGAACTATTACATGTTACAACTGAATTTAACTGAATATGCACATTTTTTTAAGAACAACTCAAATACAATAACTAGAATATTTACAACTTTACATTCTGGAAAAGAGAATACAACTAGATAATAATTTCAACTTAAATCTCGACAAAAATAGGGGTCAAATAATTGAATGAAATTCAACAAAAAATGGGTTATTAGTTAATAATTAGAAGGTAAGTCAAAGAATAGGTTGTTAGGCTCAACGGGGTTCATTAGGGGTTAATCTATGGAGGTAGGCCTTTATGGAGTGAGTGGGTTAAATCCTAAGTGCCTTTATCATCTCGGTATATCAAATCAATGATGTGGTCTTGACGTGTATAATCAAAGCAAGTTCTAGAACAACAAATCAATGTTGACTCACTCAAAGCAATAATAAAAGTGAGCACGAAAGAATGTATGCTCAAAAGGCTCAAGATTTCACCAGAATTATGGCTTTTGATGTCAATCCTGTGAATTTCAAATTTCAAGATAATACTTAGAATTAAAGAAAAAACTTATGCAAAAATTAGGGTTCTCAAAAATTTCAACTTATCATGCTTGATTCCCTAATGTTTTAAAGTTTGAATAATCAGAGTACAAGCACCTATATCTTAATTCTCAACATATCAATAAAATCATAAATCAATCAGAATTAATTCCTAATAGGAGACTGAGAATTATTTGAGAACAAAGCATAAAAAAAAATTTCAGGGATTTCATAGATAATTATAACTTTAAAGTAACTTCCCCCCCCACATTTAAGATGTACATTACCCTCAATGTACAAAGATATAAATAGCATGAGAAGCATAATATCATAAGATAGGGAGAGAATTGAAACTTCCTAAATTTAGGATGGGCTTGTGAGACAGATATTGGAAGAGTCGGCAATTGTGGCAGGATGTTCCCATTTCCATTTAAATATTAGCTGTAGAACTTCCTTTTTGAAACTGCAAAAATATTAATTAATCGTGGGAATTTTTGATTAATAGAGATTACTCGTTAGGGATTAGCCGATATAAAAGATAGAAAAATAAAAAGTAAAAAAATACTAAGTGCTAAAAATACTAATACTCGAAATAAAATGATTAAAACTAATGAAACTCGAATTCAAAAATAAAAAAGAACAATGGTTAGAACTAAAGGAAAAATCAAAATCAAAATAAAAACTAAAATAAAAATAAACATAAGAGGAGTAGAAATATCTAATCCTTGGATGGATCACACGGTGGTGGTGGCAGTGGAGTGATGTGGAGATGCTGGCATATCTGCTGTAAAGTCGCATCGATATGATCGAAGCATTGGAAGCATTGCTGCTCGAACTGAGAAAAGCGCTCAGATAGGTCAGCATAGGAAGCTGCCGCGTGAACTGGTCATTGGGGTCGTGGTCGCTCTGTTGGCGCATCCTCCTCCGGTGGTGGTGGTGGTGGGACATCATCAGTAATATCCTCTGGATCCTCGCCCTCCTATGTGAGGCAGAACTGGAAACGGGTGCCTCTTGGTCTCCGCTCGATCATCCTTATGTGGAGCATAATCTCGAGTCCCTAAGGGGACATCTGGCCTATCAGTGTGTATGAGGATGTCTGGGCCACGGTGTTGAGAAGCCCGAAGTGGCGGGCTAAGCGTGTGATATACGGCCCCATGGATATGACACATCTGTGATGACGCTCGGTCTGGTGCTGCATGGCGTGCGCGAGAAAGTAAGCGAGGTTGATAGGGTGCGTGTTTGCCATGCTCCATAGGAAATATGTGTCATGGGTGTTAACAACGCCTGTGCTCTCCCATCTACCTGTCAAAGTATGTGCGAGAAGAGCATGAAGGTACCTCAATGAAGTGGGGAGAGTGGTCGCCTTAGTGCGACTAGGGTCGTAGGAGGGATAGCCAGGGGCGATGTTTCGCCAGCAGTCTACAAGTTTAAGGTGAATGCCTCAGGAAAGTGTAGGGAAGTCGTCCTTTGCCATGAACTGCTCTGTGTAGAGGTTGAGAGTTGAGCTGAACTCTGGTACGCTGAGGTGGCATACGCGACCTCCTAAACAGAACTAGATCGTGCCCGGATCGTCGAACTGGCTCATGACGGTCTGTAAATGGAAAGTGGAGCAGAACTCTAGAGTGAGTTCAAGGTAGGTGGACTCGATAATTCGGAAGAACTGCTCCCAAGGGTCCGTCATTAGTAGGGCCCGGACTGAATCAGCAAGGTTGACTTGCTCTAGTGCGTCCCAATCAATGCATCGACCGACGCACAAGGTACGTTCCCGTAGAATCTGGAACAGCTCCTCTTGGGAAGTCTGGGTAAAAGATATACATGGGTGGTGAGTCTCGGAGGTAGGTCTTGATGATGAACCCCCTAGCCCCTTACGTTTCTTTGAGGGAGGGACAGCAGCTTTCTTTCTGCGTGACGACATAATTCCTAAAAATAACAAACATTAGTCTAAAAATTAAATCAAATAAAAAATTATAAGGATAATAAATATAACAATGTGCCTAAAAATAAAAATAAAATAGGGACTAATCTAATACGATATCAAAATTAAGCAATATGGGTATGTATTATACTAAGTTTATAAAATGGCATATATTATTCTAAATTATCTATCCTAGTGCAACTAATTTTATGCTTGAATCTAGATAAATTAATGATAAAATAAAATAGTAAAAATTTGAAATGAAAATGAGGAAATAGAACCAAATATGAGAGATGCACGGTCGTGGGAGAGGTCGGAACGGTCGTGGGGTGCTTAGCACGGGCGTAGGATGGTCCTTTGTAAGCGTGGTGTGTTTTTATGGTCGGCAGCGGTGTTTATGGTGGTTGGGGGAGAAAAATTTTAGGTTTTAAGTGAGGAAGAAAATGAATAGTGTCCCCTATTTATAGTTTTTGGGTCACACGGGCATGGCACACCCCCATGTGACTCGGGTTGACCCGTGTTTTTCGAAATTTGGTGGTTTTGGCGTGCCTGGTTTGAAGCACATGCCCGTGTAGGCCATATCGCACGGCCATTTGCGATCGCGTTCGTTTTTCACACGGTCGTGTAGAAAGTTACACGACCGTGTCTAATTTGACAGTGTTGGCCACGGCTTGGGGACACGAGCGTGTGGACTTGTGCAAGCCCGTGTGTAAATTGAAAGGTTGCCACGGACATGTCGTACGGCCGTTGCGACTTGTCGGTAGCCCGTGTCTTGGGAAAATACACACACGGTCTGAATGCACGACCGTGTCTCCGTATAACGAGTCATACGGCCTTAGGCACGCCCGTGTGCCAGGCAGTGTGGTCCAAATTTCCTGCATTAAAAAGGTTAGTTGCTATATAAAAAGACTTAAAATCAAAATAGACAAAAAATTACTAAGTTAGTGCTTGGGTTACGTCCTGAGAAGCGCTTATTTATAGTTTAAGCTCAACTCTGTTCAAGCTTTGTGTGTTCACGGTGGCTTAAAGAGTTGATACTCTTCGGTCCTGTTTTCAAGTTCAATATCGAAATAATGTTTGAGTCGAGAGTAATTTACTTGGAAAATGCCGAGTGGCTCGTGTTTTATCTCTATTGTACCATAAAGGAAGATTTTGATTACCGTAAAGTAAGGTATATCATTTATATATTCTTCTGAATTTGCGATTCAAGGATCATCGTCCTTTAAAATTACCTTATCTCCTATCTTGAATGAATTCATTTGTTTTGGAAGGGTGTCTTGGTGAAGCTCTGGGTTAGTGTGGCATATTTTGGGTTTCTCATGATAGTTCAACCACTCATCTAACTCCTCGATCTGAAGTATTCGCTTTTCAGGTGTATCTTCGTTGGATGGAATTTTCTGTTGGTTGGTCACCTCCACTTAGAGAGTATTCTTACCTTTATTCATCTCAGGTTCCTCGTTTGATTCTAGGTTGTCTTTGGTTAATGCCTTCTCTTCTATTGTACTTACTGCATGAATTTGCTCTTTTGGATTGGTCTCAGTGTTACTTGGAAGTCCACATTGTGGTCTTTCCGATATTAACTTGGCGAGTTGACCAATTTGATTCTCTAGGCCTTTAATTGATGCTTGCTGGTTCTTTAATGCCGTCTCTATGTTTTGGAAATGGGTTTCTAACATCGCCATGAATTTGGTAAACATTTCTTCAAGATTGGGCTTTTTCTCTTGTTACAGTGGTGGCTGCTGGAATCCCTGAGGGGGTTGTTGTCTTTGATTCCCTTGTCCTCCCCAAGAAAAATTGGGGTGGTTCCGCCAACCTGCATTATATGTGTTACTATAAAGATTATTTTGAGATCTAAAATTGTTACCCATATAATTGGCTTGCTCGATTTCTATGTAGGATGAACAGTCAGGATTGAACATATTTCCTTGCGTCGCATCACATTGCATCACTGTTTGTGCCTGCGTAGAACCAACAAAATTATCAAACTTTTTATTTAAGAGTTCTACTTGGTTAGTAAGCATGGTGACAACATCAATATTATAAACTCCTGCAGCTTTCGTCGGTTTTGTCCTCATGACTTGCCACTGATAGTTATTCAGTGACATCTCTTCAATAAATTCATAGGTTGCTTTTGGTGTTTTGTTGTTGATTGTTCCTCCTGCTGCTGCATCAATCATCTGTCTAGTTGATAGGTTCAAACCGTTGTTGTAGCCATAAAGGTAGACCATGATGAGGACATCTCCTCAAAAGGTCCTTGTATCTCTCCCAGGCATCGTAAAGTGTTTCTAAATCCATCTGCACAAAAGAAGAGATATCGTTTCGTAATTTAGCTATTTTAGAGGGAGGAAAATATTTAAGTAAGAATTTTTTGGTCATCTGGTCCCATGTAGTGATCAAGCCTCGTGGTAAAGAATTTAACCACTGTTTGGCCTTGTTTCTCAATGAGAATGGGAATAGTCTAAGACGAATGGCATCATCAGAAACACCATTTATTTTTAAAAGTATCACATAATTCCAAAAGGTTTGCTAAATGTGCGTTGAGATCTTCATCCTGTAAACAATCAAACTGCACAAATTGTTGAATCATCTGTATAGTGTTAGGTTTTAATTCAAAATTATTAGCAGCAATAGTAGGTCTAATAATACTAGTTTGAGTACCAGCCAAACTAGGTTTAGCATAATCATACATAGTACGAGGCGCCTCATCTGGTTCTGCGGGTAATGCTGGAGGTGGTTGAATGTTTTGATTTGCGTCCATCTCTTCAGTAGGTTCTTGTTCTTGTTCTTGGTCTTGTTCTGGATATTGTAAGCTTCGTCTGATCTCTCTGCGAGTTCTGCGAACTGTCGCTTCTAAATCTTCGTCAAAAAGTAATGGTCCTGCTGGGTTTCTTCTAGAAGTGTACATGAGCCGGGCCGGGTCGGGTTCGGGCTGGGTCCAACTAAAAATTTAAGCCCGTTCATTAGGCTCGGGCCAGGCCGGGCACAAAAAATGGGCCTAAAATTTTGTCCAAGCCCAGCCCATATAAAAATGCTAAAACCTGGGCCCGGCCCGACCCGCCCGTATTAATTTTTATATTATTTTATATAATTTTAAATATATATAATACTAAAAAATACTAAAAAATCAAAATAAATATTTTTCAACAAATTGAAAATAAATTTTAAAAAATATGTAGACTTAAATAACACTAAAATAGATGTAACTTAACAAGCAAATGCCTCTAAAATAATAACAAAATTAACAAATGTCTTTAAGATAATAACAGAATTAACAATAAAATAAGTTTTATACAATATCTAAACAATAACAAAAAAATAATAACAACATAATAGTAAAATGGTAGCAAAATAGGGAGAAAAAAAATAAGAAAACAATATTTTAAAAAATAATTTTTTTGTCCTTTAGTAAATTCAAACCAGGCCGGGCCGGGCTCGGGCCAAAAATGTCTTACTGGAGCCCAGCCCATTTTTTAAGCGGGCCTTATTTTTTTTTGTCCAAGCTCATTTTTTGGGCCTATATTTTTGGCCAAACCCTCCCACATTTCGGGCGGGCCTGGCCCATGTACACCTATAGTTTCTTCTAGTCATACACTAGAGATACCTAAAAGGAAAAAGCAAAGAAAATTAAAATAAAATAAAAATAAAAATAAAAACTGAAAATAAATAAATAAATAAATATAGTAATGGCTAAAGTAATAGAAATTGAGTTTTCTTAATATTTTAGTTCCCCAGCAACGGCGCCAAAAACTTGATACTCGCGATATTAAGTAATAAAATTTATAAAAACTGATCACACCAAAAACTAACTAATATCACAATTTTAAAGGCAAGCGCACCTATCGAACAGTAGTATAGTTTAGCGGAAAGACTGAGTTATCGTACCCAAGGAAACCAAAAGTACTAATACTTACTTCCTTTCTATTATCTAGCCTAAAAATAAAAGAGGGTGGTTTGAAACTAACTCTAAAACTAACTAAAAGTGCACAAAAAGTAAAGTGGGGAAAGATTCTTTGGGAAAACTGATTGATATAAGCAATACTCAAGGGAGAATCCACCTAGACTTCACTTGTTATTGGTTCTTGAGCTAGACGATTTATTCACTTGACTTGATCCGCAGAGATCCCTAACTTATGTTAATCCCTCCGTCGAGGCTAAGAACAACTAGGCCTAGGCTGTTAACTAAAGTTTCTTTATTAATTAACACCCTAGGTTGCATTAATTCGATCTATGGATCCCCCTATTAGGTTTGACCCTAATCCGGCAGATTTATGTCGCCCTATGTCTAGGCTTGCATGCAACTCTCCTTAATTATGGTAGATCTACTCTTATCACAGGGACTTTTGCTCATCTGCTTTAAGCACATCAGTTTCTTGAATTAATACCTAGGCTTATTAAAACAAGAATTAAGCACACATAATTAAGAACAACTCAAGTATTTATCATATAACTCAAGAATAAATAATAACAAGATTCGTCTTAGGTTTCATCCCCCTCAAATATTTGAGACGTTTAGTTCATAATAAAGAAAGAAAACATCGCAGAAATTATAAGATAGCAAAACATAAGGAAACCAAAAACCCTTGAAGGAATTAAGGAGATCTTCTGTCTTAATGTAGAATTTCGGCTTCTAGGATGAATCAATCAGCTACCCTTGGAGTAATCCCTTGCTTTCACTCCTTGTGTTGGTAGAAATATGGCGCCCCTCTTTGGGAGAAAAGAGTACACCCTTAGAGTTGCCTCCTAGGGTCTTTATACAGAGCTTTGGGATGCCTTTCTTAGCCTCTAAGCATCCAAATCCGAGTGAAATTGAACTTCCTCACGACAGGGACACGCCCGTGTGCCACGCCCGTGTGGTTTCGATAAGGGCCGTGTGAGGGCTTGTTGAGGGTGGCACGGCCGTGTAGCCAGGCCGTGCTTGTCGAGGCTGGGCCGTGTTGGACCTTGTGTGGCACGGCCGTGGTGTGGTGACTTCTTGGGCCGTGTTGTTTTCACACTTTGGCTCATTTTCCTCATTTTTTGTCTGTTTTTTGTTTTCTCTTCCCTATGCTCTCCTAAGTATAAGATATGAAAAAGAAAGATTAAGAGCACCAATTCTCACAAAATTGATAATAATTCATCCAAAATATAGGCTAAACATGGGGTAAAAATATGTATAATTTATCGTTTATCAATACCGCTAGTAGAGGAGCGTTGGTCAACATGACTCCCCAACAAGCGAGAGACTTGATCTCCACAATGGTTGCAAACTCTCAGCAGTTTCGAGTCAATCATGAACCCCTCAGGAGGGTTCACCAGCTAAGTAATTCTACTATTGAAGATAGACTTGATAAACTTATTAATACTATGAATTCTCTTGTTAAGAGGGTGAAACCAGCTTGAGTGTGCGGAATATGTGCTATACCTGAACATACCACAGATGCATGTCCTAGCTTGCATGATGACACTATGGCTCATTTGGATGCTGTGGGAAACTTCCCTGGGCCACCACAAAGGCATTATGACCACCCTAACTTAAGCTATGGGGCCAATCCCCGAAACAACCAGGCATACCAAAATAAATTTCCACAACAGCCGTAAGGTTCATGTAATTCTCTTGAGACTTTGGTCAATAAATTAGTAGCTAATGTCCTTGAATTTCAACAGCAAACTCTCAATTTCCAAAGAGAGACGAAGGATTCCATAAGGGAGTTGACCACCTCAATTGAAAAATTGAATTCTCAAGGGAAACTGCCATCACAAACAGAACCAAACTCGAGGCAAAATGTGAATACAGTGACGTTAGAAGCGGAAAGGTACTGGAACCAATTCCTGACAGGAATCTTGGCCAAGAAAACGCCCAGGAAAAACCAAAGAAAGACGAACATGTCCGACCAAAACCTCCATTGCCTAATATTCCACCTCCATTCCCAGAACGGTTCAATCTGGGTCGAAAAGGTAAAGAGGACAAGGAGATCCTAGAAACATTTAGGAATGTTGAGATCAACGTACCCCTATTAGATGCCATCAAGAAAATTCCAAGATATGCTAAATTTCTTAAAGAACTTTACACCAACAAACGAAAGTTAACAGGTAATGAAAGGGTAAATGTTGCTGAGAATGTATCTGCAGTATTGTAGTGGAAAATGCCGAAAAAATGTAAGGATAAGGGCATGTTTGCAATACCATGCAAAATTGGCCATTTGGGAATTAAAAAGGCTATGTACGATCTAGGATCCTCCATAAATGTAATGTCATATTCTATTTATGAATCACTTAACAAGAACAGGTGTTATCATTCAATTGGCAGATAGGTCCGTTGTACACTTAGAAGGAGTCCTTGAAGACGTGTTGGTAAAAGTTAACGAGCTCATTTTTCTTGCAGATTTTTATATGATTAAAATGGAGGAGGATAACACCCTTGGATCCTCAGATCTCTTGTTAGGACGACCTTTCCTTAGTACGGCTAGTACTAAAATCGATGTTCAAAGTGGAACTCTCACGATGGAGTTTGATGGGGAGATCGTGAAGTTTAATGTCTACGATGCCTTTAACCATTCAAGCGAAATTTTGAGTGTAAATCGTATCAACATAATTGACTCTATAGTGGAGGAAAATTTTGAGTCAACCCATGGAGATAATTCTGAACTTAATAAATTTGAATTTGTTGATGAATTATTATCTCCAAATACTAAACTTTTACCCTCTATTGTACAGGCACCAGAGTTGGAGTTGAAATCGCTTCCTGAGCATCTGAAATATGCATTTTTGGGTAAGGATAATACCCTACCGGTCATAGTCTATAATAGCCTCTCTATGCAGGAATAAGAAAGTTTGGTTCATATGTTAAAAAGTCATAAAGAGGCGATTGGCTAGACCATTGCAGACTTAAAAGGGATAAGCCCTTTGACGTGCACACACAGGATCTACTTGGAAGAAAACACAAAACCGAGGCGAGAGGCACAAAGACGACTAAATCCAAATATGATGGAGGTGATAAAAAAGGAAATAATCAAGCTTCTAGATGCTGACATAATTTACCCCATTTCTGACAGTAGATGGGTAAGTCCGTACAAGTCATGCCCAAAAAAACGGGCATGACAGTAAAGGAAAATGTTGAAGGTGACTTGGTACCGACCCGAGTACAAAATGGGTGGCGCGTCTGTATTGATTACAGGAAGTTGAACTCATATACTAGAAAAGATAATTTTCCCCTTCCTTTTATTGATCAAATGCTTGAAAGATTAGCTGGAAAATCTCACTTTTGTTGTCTTGATGGTTACTCAAGTTTCTTTCAAATCCCAGTGGCACTAGAAGACCAGGAAAAGACCACTTTCACGTGCCCATTTGGAACATTCGCATACTGAAGGATGCCATTTGGTCTTTGTAATGCACCAGCCACCTTCCAGAGATGCATGACGAGTATATTTTCCGAATATATGGAAAAAATTATCGAAGTTTTTATGGATGATTTTACTATTTATGGGAATTGCTTTGATGAATGCCTTAGAAACCTAACGATAATTTTGAGTAGATGCATAGAATTTAATCTCGTCTTGAACTATGAAAAATGTCACTTTATGGTAGAAAATGGCTTAATTCTAAGATATTTTGTGTCATCTAAAGGAATTAAGGTCGATAAGGCCAAAATTAAAATTATAAACTCTTTGCCTTATCCCTCTACTACGAGGGAAATTCATTCTTTCCTTGGTCATGTAGGGTTCTACAGGCACTTCATAAAGAACTTCTCGAAGATAGCTAAACCACTGTGTGAATTGTTGCAGAAGGATAAGAAGCTTGAGTTTGGCCCAGAGTGTAGGGAGGCTTTTGACACGCTCAAGCAAAAATTGGTTTCCGCTCCTATAGTGCAATCGCCAGATTGGAAGTTTCCATTTAAAGTTATGTACGATGCCAGCGAACGCAGTGTAGGAGCTGTGTTGGGGTAGAGGATAGACAACGAACCACATGTCATTTGCTATACCTGGAAAACCCTAGATGCTACACAAAGCAACTACACCACAACAGAAAAAGAACTCTTAACCGTTGTATTTACTTTAGATAAATTTTAACCTTATTTATTGGGATCTAAAGTAATTATTTTTTCTGATCATGCAGCCCTTAGGTACTTGATCTCAAAGAAGGAAGCAAAACCAAGGCTCATCAGGTGGATTTTGCTACTCCAAGAGTTTGATATTAAGATTTGAGACAAAGAGGGATGTGAGAACTTAGTGGCTGACCACCTGTGCAGAATAAAGGTACCTTTTGACGACATCCCCATTAAGGAGGAATTCCCTGATGAAAACCTATTCTCGACTGAGATACATCTCCCATGGTATGCAGATATGGTAAACTTCCTAACCACAGGATCGTTACCCACTGAGTTAACACGTTCCGCAAGGAATAAGCTCAAACGTGAGGCTCGATATTACATTTGGGATGACCCATACTTGTGGAAACACTGTTCAAACCAGATAATACGACGATGTGTTCCAGAAACCGAGGTAACTTCTATATTAATTTTTGTCATGCTGAAGCTTACGGAGGGCACTTTGGGCCTAAGTGAACAGCTCACAAGGTGTTAGAATGTAGGTTATATTGGCCTACAATTTTTCAAGATGCATATAACTTCTATAAGTTTTTCGATAGATGCCAACATACAGGTAACATCACTAAACGAAATCAAATGCCCCTATCCCCGATTCATGTATGCGAAATCTTTGATGTTTGGGGTATCATTTCATGGGCCCGTTTATTTCTTCATTTAACAATATATATATAATTCTCGCGGTGGACTATGTTTCTAAATGGATAGAAGCAAAGTCTACTCGCAACGATAATGCCAAAACTGTAGTGGAGTTTCTAAAACAAACTATTTTTTCCAGGTTTGGCACACCTCGAGCCCTAATCAGTGATCGTGGCATCCACTTTTGCAATAAAGTCATGGAGGCACTATTTTCAAAATATGGAGTCCATCATCTTATAGCTACGGCTTACCACCCTCAAACAAATGGTCAAGCCGAGGTTTCGAACAGGGAAATAAAGACTATTTTAAAGAAAACGGTGCGGCCCAACCGAAAATATTGGAGTCTTCGGCTCAATACGCACTTTAGGCCTATCAAACAGCATATAAAGGACCAATTGGAATGACCCCATATCGACTTGTTTTTGGCAAAGCCTGCTATCTTCCGGTAGAATTAGAGCATAAAGCCTATTGGGCAGTTCGACAATGTAACATGAAGTTAGACCCTACAGGAAGGGCGAGGAAGTTAGATATCCAAGAGTTGGAAAAAATCCGCAACAATGCTTATGAGAATGCTCGTATTTATAAAGACAAGACCAAGTTATTTCATGATACGAAAATCACTCAAAAGCATTTTTCGGTAGGACAAAGAGTTTTACTTTATAACTCTGTGTTGAAATTATTTCCAGGTAAGCTTCAATCACGATGTCAAAAACCTTTTGTCATTGCTAAAGTATTCCCTCATGGTGCGGTTGAAATAGAAAGTGAAGAATCAAGGAAGCGGTTCAAAGTCAATGGCTAGAGATTGAAGCCGTTTTATGAAAAATTTTCAGGCCGACATGGTTAAAAAAATTCAGCTAGAGCCACCATAGAACCATTTGTTATTTATTATTTTCTTTTTATTTGTTTCTTTTAAGTGATAATACTCTAGAATAACATATTTTATTGTACTAATTATGTGATTATTCTGGGTATATTCCTGCTAATTTGTGCTATTTATAATCTTTTATCTCATAGGGACTAATTTGGAGACGAAAGTAAAATTAAGGGGAAAAAAGTACGAATTTGGAGACAAAATGGGCCGATACGCGACACAGGAAAAAGATTGTGCCAAAAGTGCGAACATAGAAGACACAAGGACTAAAAAGTAAAAAGAAGTGATTTTATTTTAGAAGACTCTATTTTATTTTATTTATATTAGGATAATTAATGTTAGGATAATTATTAGAATTATTTTAGGATTTTATTTTAATTATTTTTATTTAAATGTATTTATCTTTAAAGAATTTAAGTTAAGTTAGACTATCTCTCTAGCACTATAAATAGGGGGTGAAGTGACTCTAATTATGTTCATTTTTTTGTGTAAATACTCTCCCCCAAAAGTCTAGGCTTTTGTTCTTTCCATATTTTCTTTCAATAAATTTTCTTTTTTTTCATCCTTATATTTATTTTCTTCTTCACTATTATCATGAGCCACTAAAACTCACCTAGCCGAAAGTTGTCAATATTTCCCAAAAAGGGTTCTTGAGGCTTAGGATCCGTACTTAGCCTTTTTCACCAAGTATTCATTGTTTCTCCACACTATGGGCTGACGTTTCCGTCCATGGCCCTTAAGAAGTAAGTTTTTCAACGTATGCAAAGGCAGCCGCTTTGTGTGTTTTGGAAGGGTTGCACCGTCGGTTCATCAACTTACTGCGTTAGAGGTTGGCGAGCCAAAGAGACAAAATGGCGTGGGATTTGCCATTAAGAGGCGTTGATCTAGCATAGGATACTAGCTAGAGTCAGGTTCCCTAAAAGCGTAAGTCTAAATTCTTGGAGCTGGTGGTCGTAGGCGTCCTCTTCCACTATAACTGGCTTACTTGGTTCAAGAAAAGTCATTCAAAAGCCAAGGATTTAACCCAAGGCGGAATGAGACAATTGGAGGCTGGAATCTTCCCATAAGAATTTCTTTTCTTTCAACTTTCTTTATTATTTTTAATTTTTGCAATTTCGATGCAATTTCTTAATTCTGTTTTGTTTATTTATTTATTTTATTTCTCCTCAACTCGAATCTTTAATTCTGTTTTTTAATTTTCCAAGAAGCAGGTTTCTTGGGCACGATTTTGACCAGGATATCGAAAAATAAGCGTTCGTATAATCCGATCCCTAAGGATTTTGACCCTACTTCCTCTTTACTGTTACTTTTACTATTTTGCAGGAAATAGGATAATTTGGTGCTTTCAACAATCGCATCAAATTTTGGCGTCGTTGCCAAGGATCAGCAACTTACTAATCTTGTTTTTTTGTTTTCTATAACCAGATTTGCTCCAGACACTCTTGCGTTCAACTCAGAAATCGAAAAGACTACAAAAGCCAATCGAAAGGAAACAAAGCTAAGGAAGAAGCAGTCAGCGATGGTTGGAACTCAAAGCAATCTACCGTCAGAAATCAGAATTGACGACAAAGTAGAGTCTAGGGTTAACGAAAACCCTACTCGAACAATTAAAAGTCAAGAAGAAGAAGTCAATTCACCTGAAAAGGTTCTTGATGCCAGGGTTAACGAAAACCCAAATCAGGCGCAACATTAAGATAAATTTCTCTTCTTCCATCCAGGTAAAATGGAACGAGAATACGAAGAAAAGAAGACAAAAAGGGTGCACCAAACAGCCCTATCCATGGTACCAAACAACCTCTATTCCAGCTCTATTCTAGCCCTAGAATGCCATGTCTCTGCAGCCAAACAGCCCTATTCCAGCCCTAGAATGCCATATCCTGCAGCCAAACACCCCTTTTTAGCAACTTAAAACCCCTAAATTCTAAGTAATTTCTTTTTCAAAATTTTCTTTCCCTTGCCATAGCCACCGCCACTCTTCCTCTTCACCATTCTTCCTCACCGTCGATTCGTTGACCACCATGGCCTGTATTCGAAGTCAGGCCGTTGCCGAACCGTCCTTCACCATCAAGTCACTGCGTTGCCGTCTCTCCGTTCCTCAAACGGTTGACTTATCCGATGCCTTCTCTCCTTCTTCGTCACCGCCACACCATTCGGCCTCCCCCTCCTCCTCTTCTTCCACGACCCCACCGTAAGCCACCGTACCCTCCACGTCGTCCCTTTCATACACAAACACTGCCAAGCCGTCTTCTCTTTCGCGTGCGACCACCATGCAGACGGATGCACCAATTCCATCCTTTTTACGCCGTTCGTCCTCTCTTTAACATAATGGCCAAGACTCAACGTTCGCCGACTCTTCACGTGATGGCCGAATGTTATCCCTCCCACCACCGCCGTCGACGGAACGGGCCCAAACACCACCACGCTGTACTACACCCAAACCATCGTGACAGCCTCGTTGTTGTGCTCCATGTCATACGGCCCAAACAGTAGAACTGGCCACGGACTCCTCTAAAACGGCAACTGATTCACATGTTGAATCCTCCAACACAACTGACGAGAATCGGCCCATGCCCTCTCGTGGCCGTACCTACCATTCTCGCGTCAATGTCTTACCCCCGGAGGCCCATTTGCACGATAACCTTATTTTTACTTCCGATACTGATCAGTAGAAGTATGACTCTCTTCGACATAAATTGATTATACCTTGTAAATGCCTGTCGATACCTGTTTTGGCTACTTTGCATATTGAGAATGCTGTTACAAATTATTTTAAGAACATTGGCTGGGTTGGAAATTCTGATATTGCTCACTGTGCATACTATGAGTTAGTTTTAGAATTTTATTCCACATCTCGTTTTGAGCAACGTAATCAACTATCATTAGATACACCTAGTACAGTCAACTTTCGGTTACTTGGTACTATGCATACCTTATCCCTTCTTGAATTTAATCTTGCCTTATCTTTCGTAACTGAAGAATATGCTATGTCTCCTGATTTTCAAAATAGTTTATGTACATTTCCTACTAATTTTAGGGTCGTCGAGGCCTTTGCTTTGCTAACTGATAATGCCAAATCCATGTATAGCCCAAAAACATCGAAAGATTTATGGTTTCGCGACCTTGCCTTATGTTACATACACCATTATCTTGCTTACAATTTTTCAGGCCGTCGAGACGCTCCGGCCACCGTCTCAAAGACGAAATTATTCTTTTTATGGTGTATGTATACCGGTCGTCCGGTTAATATGGGTTATTGGTTTGCACTTTAATTTGAGCATGTTATCAAAGCTAAGCGCCCTCTAATTTTGGGATCTCTTTTTACACAGCTGTTATTTTCTTTATATGGTTCTAATGCTCCCGTTTCAGACTTACATGTTACTTGTCAGGCTAATCCTTTAGATGCTCGATGCCTCGACTCAATGGGGCTACTTCTTGGCACTCTGTCATCCTTCCGTTTCGTCCCTCCTGGTGTTCATTCCACACCGTCTGAACGAGTCTTTCGGCAGTGAAATCAAAATGACGCACCAGCACCCGTCCAAGCTCAACCGACATTGACCGTTGAGTAACGATTAGAGCGCATTGAGGCTCGACTTGACACTTTTTGCCAGCAAATCACCGAACTCCTTGCCATCATGCGCGATCATCGGTAGACTACACGGGGAGTATTACTAAACCTTTCTACCTATTTATTTCTTTTTGTCAACATTGAGGACAATGTGTTTTAAGTAGGGGGAAGGAAATCTTTGTTATTACTGTCATTTTCTGCTGAAATTTTGGTTGTGTTGCTCTGTTTTTGTTTGATGTTGTTGTTTAAGGCCCCATTTTGTTCATATTTATTTTTTTTAAAATATCTTGCCTCTTTTCATGCCCAAGATTTCAACTAGAAATTGCCTACTATTTGCCCCACAAGCATGATTCTTACTGTCTAAGGAAGTTATGATTTTTCCATAGTTGATGCCATCTCCACTGTTTTATTTTTATTAGGCTAAAAATAATTGTGATCAATAAAGCTACCTCTATCTTGCTTTTCGTAAAATTGATCAAGTTTAATATAAAGTGAACACTTAAAATGATTGCATGCTTAATTTATGTTCATGGCTATTAGGTGATTATTGAAACTTATTTTTGACACTTAAATTATTTTTTCCTGAGTTCTCAAAAATTTTAAATATCGTTTAATTTTTAATAAATGTTTTCCATGGTTATGAGTATAGCTTATAACGTGACTGACTAAGTAACCGGGGTAGAGTGCTTGGGTTGTCATTCTGCTTCGCGCCAAAAGGTTGTGTGACGTGATAGGTAAAACTCCGCTAACCAAGGTTATAAGTGCGGCTCAAATCGTGACTGACTGAGTAACCGGGGTAGGGTGCTTGGGTTGTCATTCTACTTCGCGTCAAAAGCTTGTGTGACGTGATGAGTAAAACTCCGCTAACTGAAAATAAATAATTTTAGGAGTATGTTAGGCTGAGTAACCAGGGTGGGGTGCTTGGGTTGTCATCTCTCTTCGCGTCAAAAGGTTCAATATATTCCTAAGTAAATAAATAATAAAAAAAAGAAAAAAATAATTATAAAAAAGAAAAAAAGAAAAAAAGAAAAAAAGAAAAAAAAGAGAAAAACAGAAAAAATAAATACTAATAAAATTGCAGTAGAGGACTAAAGGGGGAAATAATTAGGGTGTCTTGGTAGGTTTGGTAATTTACCTAAATAGCACGAAATAATTCAAGTCGATCGTAATTTTTGAATTAATTGGAATACTTTTTCTGTTTTACTTAAAGCAAGCTTAGAGTTCTCTTTATTTTTCATATGCATTTTTAACTAATTTTTATGAAACTTTGGAGTGGTATTTCTCTTATGGCAGAATCTAGCTTTCACAAGTCGATAGGAACCATACTTGAGGGCAAGCATGGGCTAAGTAGGGGAAATTTGATAATACTCTAGAATAACATATTTTATTGTATTAATTATGTGATTATTCTAAGTATGATCCTGCTAATTTGTGCTATTTATAATCTTTTATCTCATACGGACTAAATTGGAGGCAAAAGTAAAATTAAGGGGACAAAAGTGCGAATTTGGAGACAAAATGGGCTGATACGCGACACAGGAAAAAGATTGTGCCAAAAGTGCGAGCATGGAAGACATAAGGACTAAAAAGCAAATGGAAGAGTTTTTATTTTATAAGACTCCATTTTATTTTATTTATATTAGGATAATTAATGTTAGGATTATTTTAGGATTTTATTTTAATTATTTTTATTTAAATGTATTTATCTTTAGAGAATTTAAGTTAAGTTAGACTTTCTTCCTAGCACTATAAATAGGGGGTGAAGTGACTCTAATTGTGTTTATATTTTTCTATAAACACTCCCCCCCAAATGTCTTTTGTTCTTTCCATATTTTCTTTCAATAAAATTCTATTTTCCATTTTTATATTTATTTTCTTCCCTACCGTTATCATGAGCCACTAAAACCCATCCAGCCAAAAGTTGTCAACATTTCCCAAAAAGGGTTCTTGAGGCTTAGAATTCGAACTTATCCCTTTTTCACCAAGTATTCATCGTTTCTCCGCACTACGGGCTGACGCTTCCGTCCATGGCCCTTAAGAAGTAAGCTTTTCAACGTATGCAAAGGCGGCCGCTTTGTGTATTTTGGAAGGGTTGCATCGTCGGCTCATCAACTTACTGCGTCAGAGGTCGGCGAGCCAAAGAGACAAAATGGCTTGGGATTCGCTATTGAGAGGCGTTGATCTAGCATAGGATGCTGGCTAAAGTCAGGTTCCCTAAAATTGTAAGTCTAAATTATTGGAGCTAGAGGTCGTAGGCGTCCTCTTCCACTATAACTGGCTTACTTGGTTCGAGAAGGGCCATCCAAAAGCCAAGGATTGAACCCAAGGCGGAATGAGACAACTGGAGGCTGGAATCTTCCCATAAGAACTTCTTTTCTCTCAACTCTCTTATTTATTTTTAATTTTCGCAATTTCGATTCAATCCTTAATTCTGTTTTATTTATTTATTTATTTTATTTCTTCACCCAAATCTTTAATTCTGTTATTTTTTATTTTTCCAGGAATGCAGGTTTCTTGGGCACGATTTCGGCCAGGATATCGAAAAACAAGCATTTGTATAATCCGGTCCCTGAGGATTTCGACCCTACTTCCCTTTTACTGTTATTTTTACTATTTTATAGGAAATAGGATAATTTGGTGCTTTCAACGACCGCATCACGAGCCTCAGGTAAGACCTTTTTATCTAAGCCTGGCCCGAATTCACTAAATGCCAAAAAAATTGCTATTTTTATTATTTTAATGATATTTTATTGTTGTTTTCTTCCTATTTTGCTACTATTTCACTATTATATTGCTACTATTTTACTGTTATTGTTTGGATATTATATAACACTTGTTTTATTATTAATTTTGTTATTATTTTAAAGATATTTTTTTGTTAAGTTGCATCTATCTTAGTGTTATTTCAGTATACACATTTTTTTAAATTTATTTTCAATTTGTTTGGAAATATGTATTTTAATGTTTTTAGTTTTTTTATATATTATATATATTTAAAAATTATGTAAAAATAAAATAATATAAAAAATTAATATGGTGGGTTGGATTGAGTCTAAGTTTTAACATTTTTATCCGGATTAAATTTGGATAAATTTTTAAACTTATTTTCAAGCCAAACCTAAACTTAGCAAATATGCCTAAATTTTTTCTTGGGCCTGACCAGAACCTAGCCCGGCCAATTATCACATCTATAAAATACTAAAGAAGCATAATAAAATTTACCCATTTATTTATATTTATGGTTATTGTAACTAAAGAAGCGGTTGCACTTATCCGTGCGACTTCTACCCACGGAATTGTTGACTTTTACAATGTGAACAAGAAAACACAAAACGAACCAAAAGATACAAAACGTACGACTAATTTGCGTGTTATGGCAAGTTTTCGAACGATATCGCAAGGAAAACTGTAAGAAAACCAAAATCTAATGCTTTGTAACATATGAATTTCTTCCTCACTGTTTTTATTCATACATTTTCTACTGTAAAAAGCCGATGTGGCAGTTGACGGTAGTTTCCCGCCAGCTCTACATCCGATTGTAAACGACATCATTGATTTCTATGGAGGTGTTTCAGCAACAAGAAAGATGAACCCAACTGTTTTCGAGGCAATCTATATCACGTTCTATGCTTCACTGAGTGTCGGATATTGGAGGGATGCAACAAAGGATGCTGTGCGCATCAATTTCAAGGTGGATTTCACCGTAGAACATTTGAAGAAAATTGCTTGCGCTTACATCGGTTTAATGGAGTGTCGAAAGCTGGATAATATGGGTTTGAGGATATCCAATTGAGTCTGAGTTGAATCCTGGGAAAGAAGAGCATACTAAGATATGTGAAGGGTCCAAGGTGTTTATGGATGCCATAGAAGAGTTTAGAAGCTTGGTCAAGCTCGGTCTAGCTCTATCAACTTTCACTTTAATGTTTGAGGTCAATTTACCTTATTAAAATGAGCATAATTCTCATTCAATTATTTAAACTCAAATTTTAGTTTCTAACAAAAATGAAAACATATATGTTAACAAGAAAAACTCGATTGGACTTGATAGCTACTCAAATCAAAGTATTAGGGTACTCGCATCCGGTTCATTTGTTAGCTCTAGCTCAACGTTGATCTGGCCAGGTCTTTTGAACATACCAGAGCTGACAGGCTTATCATTGAACTCTTCTGCAGCATCCATAAACACCTTGGACTGCTCACATATCTTTGCATGCTCCTCTTTCGCAGCACTCAACTTAGCCTCTAACTTGGATATCCTCAAACCCGCATTATCCAGCTTTTGACGTTCCATTAAACCAATGTATGCACAAGTAATTTTCTTCAAATGTTCCATGGCGAAATCCACCTTGAAATTGATGCGTAAAGCATCTTTGATTGCATCCCTCCACTTCAATATCAGATCCTCGGTGACGTGCTCCAGCCGTAGATTGCTCATCTCTTTGACAGAAGCACAGAACATGATATAAACGGTCTCGGCAATACTTGGGTTCATCTTACTTGTTGCTGAAACATCACCGTAGACTTCGGTAATGTTGTTCACAATCGGATGTAGGGCTGGTGGGAAACTATATTTTCCTACTGATATGCGCTCACCATGTAAGCCAGTGAAGTCAGAGAACTTCACTCTGCTCTCGTCATCAGCTTCAAGTTTCATAAGAATGTCAGTTATTGCTGCTTCATTATTACTGCATGTTTCAACTTCAGAACTCGTCTGATTTTTTGCTATACCGTCATTACCATCAACTACATTTACAGGAACTGTTCCATGCAGATTTTGTATCTCATTCATCTCCAAATTGCAGAGCCGGGACAATGAATTGTGAGGGAAAACAAATCAGGATTCCAGAATTTTTATCTTTATGAGAAACTTAATATGGTCTAATCCAAGGTATCGAAATCCAAACATAAGTTCCAGTTCAAGCATTATATTTTTCAAACATGTAGAACAATTTATATGCCATACCTTGTCAACAGCTTCAGAGTTTGTTCCATGGACAGTAACAGTTTGAGGGTGAAGCTGCTTGCCGGTTGACTGGGTAATGTAACCATCCTGTCTCTGTTGAGCTGCTGCTTGGAATTGCGCATTAAAGAGTAGCAATCCAAGTTGTGCTTTCAACATTCCATTCTCAACGTTGAACCGTTGAATTTCCTCTTTCAAGCGTTTAATCTCCCCAATCTGTTCATCTGCTGTTACCTACAGCGCAGAATGTTAATATCAAACAAGACAAATCTAAGAAATCAATTTACATAATTTGGTCACCACTTGACCATTCTAGTTAAAATACAATCATATCAATATGATGGGTTAAAAAGGGCATTTAAAGTAAATATTTTGATTATAACTAATTCCATTAGAGGCTATATTCTAGAGAGAGAGAAAAACAATTGGATTATCTTATACCTTGCGCTTTTGTCTATACTTGTAATCACTTTGTCTTTTGTTTTCTTTTCTTTGAGCTGGAGTGAGTTTAGATCGAGTCCCACCTTCTGATACTGTTTGATATGAAGCTTCGGATGTTTCTCCTTGATTGAATTGATGGTGTTGGTCTAGCAGAGACTGATCCGTTGGTCCATCGTCTACAGCAGAGAAGTCGATGTTGTCCTGTACTAACCCATTGTCTCTGCCAATCAGCTCCAGCCATCCATCTACTACGCCCCAAGAATCAGTTCGGTGTGGAAGTTGTGGCTCGCTGGGAATGTTTGAGCCAAAAAATGAAGTGGATCCATCTGATGAATAACCCTCCATGTTTACCCAGATCCAGATGTAGAACCTTGATTTGAACGGCCAAAACAAACTAACAATTCTTTAATTCAACCAGATATCTGCAATATAAAAGAAAAAACATATACAGGAGGAAGGCAAGAGATATAATAAGAGTTGAAGTCTCTGATTGGATGGAGTTGGATTATTTATTTATTGACAAATTTGCTTAAGGTGGTCTCGTAGTTGAAAAACTTCAATCGCTCGACAACTCCCGACCTGTTCCTACATTTTTTTTATATTCTGTGTTGTTTGTTATTCGTTTACACTGTAAGTCAACGAACAATCACGCCTGTAGAAGTCGTCCGAATTTGTAAAAGCTTACAATGCTTTATTTTGGGTAAACTTTCCTTATAGTCACCCAAATTTTAAGGTATTTTTGTATTGGTCACAATTTTTTTTTTAATTTTAGTCACTCCCATTACATCAATTACAATTTATAGTCATTCTACTATTACCTTTGATCACCAAATAACATATTGGAATAATAACAATTTTAGTCTTCAACATTGACACATTTTATTAATTTAGTTTTTTTTTTTTAAATTCAACAAATTCAACCTTCAACATTTATACATTGTGTCAATTTGATTTTAATTCTAAAAAGAAAAATTGTAGATAAAAATTTTGAAATATATAAATAAAAATTTATTAAATTTTCAAAATATTATAAAACATTCAAAAAAATTATAAAATTTACTAAAATTGATAAATTTTAATATTTTAATTAAAAAATATATAAGGTAGAGATAATTAAAATATATATTGTTAATTTAGTGTTAATTCCTAAAAGATGAACCTTGAATGCTTTAAATTAATTATGGGTATATGATATTTGTCCATGTTTTATGAAAATAGGGTTAAGCATGCAAGAGTTTGTGTTATCGAAATGTATACTTTTATATTTCGATTTTATTAGTAAAAACACTTCTATGAGCCTGTAGAGCAAATTGGTTCCTTTTAAAAAAAATAGAGTAAATTATCTCTAATAATTTTAAAAATGAGTAACTAAAAACAATTAATTACAATATAGCTTAAACTTTAAATAAACATTGATACTGAAATAATGCCAAGCAAACCAAAGCTCTTACTCTTTGTTGAGTAATAGTTCGAGTAAGTCTTGAATGAGCCCCTCAAAAGCTTGATGCAAATAAACTAATTTTTTTTCGACGTCTACGAGCTATATATCCCCGTTTAATTCTGGTTATTGAATAAAAGAAATTTTGATGAATAACTAATTCTTTCTTTCAGTTATTCTTTTCTACTCTATTAATAACAAAACGGATTCTTCCAATGTATAAAATAAAAATTCCAATGGCCTTTGCTACTCTAACCGTCCCGACCATGATTTTTTCTTTTTTTCTAGACATTTCATTTCTCCTTAAAATAAGAAATTGCATTGATACTAGGTATCAAAAAAAGCATATTAACTAAAATAAAGGAGTAAATAGAAATGGATAAATAAATAGTGGGTTCCATCGTTTCTATGGTTACTTCTTAAACAGTGAGGTCCTCTCTATACACCGGAGCTCATTCCTTCATTTAATTAGTAACTTGTACAGTTCACACTCTTCGGCTCTACTCATAAAATTTCCAATAATAGATCTTTCACAACGAGATCTATCTTATACAGTAACGATATGTAAAGATAAGGATTAATTAGGCTGCTGACCCTATTAGTCCGTTCTTTGCAATCAAGATGTTACAATCAGCTCCTACAATAATTTTATATAAAAAATTAGTAGCTAAAACAATTAATAACTACTTAGAATAATTGGCCTAATCTGCATCTTTAAACGAAATTAAAACTGCACTAAATGTCACTAGCTTCCACACTTACACTACCCGTTAAGTACGTCGGAATCATTGAACGAAAGGAATCGAATATACCTGAAAATGACAGAATTATATATTGATTAGAGGAGTGGAACAACAATTTTTATTTTCTTGAAAGAGACAGCTAAAGAGAGAAAAACAGCAACCCGAAAGTGGCGTTTAAAATGGCGACAGATCACCATCAACGGTACACAATAGGGTTCCTTTGGTCGGCACAATGAGGGAAATTTAAAGGCTGATTAGGGACAGTATAAGGCTTGAAAAAAATAAAGGAAAAGAGGGTTGGAAATAGCAATACAAGTCAGCATTTCAAAAGCATAATCGACAACCACAAAAGGGGTTTCAAAAGACGGTAAACACCCCCAACGACAGTGGCTTAAAGGGTTGTCTTGGGCAGTTTTAAGGGAATGTTTAAGGGTTGTATAGAATATTATTTGATCAGAAAAATAACAGAAATTTTCAGCAATTAATCAACAATAAAATGACAGTAAAAAGGTAGAGGAAAACGAAAGAAATAGGTTCTTACACAAGAAGAAGAAAGGAACAACAATGGTGATTCAAAGGCAACAAAGTGGGCTATTTTTTAGTGATTAAAAACATAAAATCAAAGGCCGGAAAAAAATGGTGAAAAAGGGCAGCAAAGTGATGAGAAAATGAACTACAAACCACCACCAAAGGAGGAGGAGTGGACGGCAAAGAAGGGTGCAAAAGGCCAAGGTTTTGGACGGCTTAAGAGAGGAGAAAGGAAGAAGAAGAATAAAAAAATCCGTGGGAAGAAAATGTGTTGAATAGCAGCGACAAAAAGAATAGATGAGGCTATACAGGAAATAAATAAATAAAAAAAGATTTTTAACCGGGTCACTAGGCTGGACAGTAATAAAATAGGAATAGGGTGAAAATTTTGCAGCCATTCAAACTCGGGTCTCGAAGTCAATTACACTAATACTTGATTATTTCTTAACCATTAAGTCAATAACTTACTCTTATTATAATTTACAAATTTAAATTTAAGAATTTGGAATGTTACAAAACATGCACACTAATCCATCATTTAACTTATACTAAAATCATTCGAAACAACTTGCCTTAATCAGCACCAAAATACCTCAAGCATCTTAATATAAGTATAATTTACCTATCATTCATTCATAATAACATATAATACTATGTTATTTTCATATTCAATTCATATCAATGCACCATCAAATAAGTCATGTCATTTAACTACCAAATTTACCATACAAGTAATACATGAAGTATTTAGCCCTACCATCATATTCACATTTTCATATAAGCATTACCAATTCAAAAATCAACCTTCATCAAGATTCAAACCAAGACTACCATTGAAAATAACATATATTACCCTTATATACATGTCGTATAATCAGACATAGAAGGATCAAAGGCTACTGAATCAAAAGCTAGATAGTGTTATCTTCAAGTTGATCCAATAAACATGTCTCGCAAGCTAACAACTATTGAGAAAAAAGAAAGAAAGCAACAATAGACTAAGTATTTCGTATACTTAATAAGTTCACCAAAGATGAATTAACATCTTACCTCAATTTTACATATAAGTTACTTAACTTGATAACATGTCTATACATGGCAATACATTTAAAAAAGTGAGTCAATCATAAAATGTATTATATGCCACTATAAACATTTAACATTTCAATTCAATGATATTCATATGAAATTAACAATCTAATTACTATTTTTGGTATTCTTTCAACATTTTAACATTTATTCTCGTTTTCCATTTACCAATTAGTTCAATGAACGCTAGTAAATAAATTCATATACACAAGTAACTACACCACAACAGAGAGCACCATGGTGCTAAATAGAGAGCAACGAAGTGCTAAGCAGGGAGCTCCGAAATGTTGAACAAAGAGCACCAGAGGGCTAAGAAGAGAGCACCAAAGTGGTAAACACGTACAAGCTCACAAAATAACCTATTGACTTGTCAATCGTATTCTAATCGTTTATTAAGTTCACACAGGAATTGATACAACATTTGCACCCCTTTAAATCACTATAGTGTCGTCGTGTACATATCATCTGATCTTAAAAACATTACGTATCCACTAGATACATCATATATGCCTTTAATTGTCATATACAATTTAGTCCATATGATCCCAAGAATTATTAAATTCATATCAACTCAAATAACAAGTAACATAAAACATTAGAAACATAACAAGAATTAATATAGTAAGTTCTATATGAATTTACCTATCAAAAACAACATACACGAGAAATTGAGGACTAATCTATATTTTTTCTTTTTCTCGGTTATTCGTTGATTGATTCAATTCACAATCTATATAATAATTCTTTTAAATTTGTCAATTCCAAATACTTTATAAGATCTAATTATATGCATATGACATATTAAATCTTCATTTTTTTCAAAAATTTCACATTTCATTCAATTTAGTCCCTAAAACTAAACTTGTCATAATTTTTCAAATCCAAACTTCAATTACGAAACCAATCTCCATTTCATCCTTCTACAGTCCTCTAATATCTATTTTTACTGAAATTTCATGCTAAATTTAAATTATTTATACTTTAGTCCCTATGTTCAAAACTAACAAATGTTACTTTACAAATTAGTTCTTTTTCATATCTAAGCTTAAAATCTAACAATTTAGTACCAAAAGATTCAAGATTCAATAATGGAAACATTTGAAAACTTTAATAGTTTTAAACTAACATATTTTACTTTACAAACTAGCCATTTTTCATATCTAAGCTTAAAATCTAACAATTTAGTACCAAAAGTTTCAAGTTTCAATAATGGCAACATTTGAAAACTTTAACAGATTTAAATAATAAAGCACAAGTTAACTAAATTGAACTTCCATGATTTTAAAAACATAAAATTTACAAAAAAAAAAAAAAAACTTACCTTGAATCCCTTACCATGCACATGGCTAAACCTTTGAAGCTTAAACAATGGCTTTTGGGCTTTCTCTTCTGTATTTTTGGTGGAAGGAAAGAATGAAAATGATAACTTTTCATTTTATTTTTTTAACATATTAAAACAAATTTTAATATTAATGAAAAGAAACATCCACCAACCATCCACTACACTTAAAAATGGTGTATATGCCATTTAAAATTTTAGTATATTTATTATATAAATCCTTTAAACATTTGAGCCTAAGTTTTAATATTTTTATTTAAAGTGTTATCATATAATTATATTAATGGCGAAGTTAACTACACCAAACATCTCCAAATTATAATCCTTACTTTATATTGATACTCAAACTTTAAAACAATTTAAAGACATCCTTAAACTATCGATGTTATATCAACAAGGTCTTTTCGTTACTATAATCATTAATTTAACCATTAAATGAAACATCAAATCTTATGTGATATGATTTAAAATGAAAAGTGCAAAAATATTAATTTTGAGGTTTTCCAAGCTTTTACAGAAACTATAGCTCACTCTCCCTTTTTCAAGTTTTACTTTATTTTTAGTTTTTAATTTTAAAAGTTATCCGATAATATTCTACTGTTCTTTAAATCATTCACTTAAGTTATGCCACATAAGATTTTATGTGTTATTTAATAGTTAAATTAACAGTTTTAATAATGAATGAGCTTTGTTAATTTAAAATCGATAGTTTAAAGACATAAAGTAAAATGTTTTGAAGTTTGAGAACAATTTAGCATGAGGGTCATAATTTTTTGTGCAATTAAATTTAATAACTGTTTAATTATAAATTTGAACTTATATCGAATGCTCTTAAGCCAGACCAAAGCTTAAATTGTTGTAGATTTGAATTTTCTCAAGCTTGAGTCAGATTTTTGGAACTTAAATTTCTAGAGTTCAGTTTCGAGCTTTGATTATAGGTTTGAATTTTCTTGAACTCAGAATTTTTAAAGCTTGAATTTCTGGAGTTTGGATCCGCTTAGACCTGCTCATGGGTTGGGCGGCCCGGCCCAGCCTGAAGGCTCGCCCAAAATGTGGGAGGGTTTGGCAAAAATATATAGGCCCGAAAAATGGGCTTGGGCAAAAAAAAGGCCCATTTAAAAAACGGGCCGGTCCTCGGGTAAGGTATTTTTGGCCCGGGCTCAGCCCAGCCCGACCCAAATTCACTAAAGGACAAAAAATCTACTTTTTTTTTTAATTTTTGAATGTTATTTTCTTAATGTTTTCTCCCTATTTTGCTACCATATTCCTATTATGTTGCTATTATTTTGTTGTTATTGTTTGGATATTGTATCAAACTTATTTTATTGTTAATTTTGTTATTATTTTAAAGGCATTTGTTAATTTTTTTTATTATTTTAGAGGTATTTGCCTGTTAAGTTGCATCTTAGTGTTATTTAAGTCTACATATTTTTTAAAATTAATTTTCAATTTGTTGGGAAATATTTATTTTAAGTTTTTTAGTATTTTTGATGTATTATATATTTAAAAATTATATAAAATAATATAAAAAAATTAATACGGGTGGGCTGGGTTGGGCCCAAATTTAATTATTTTTATATGGGTTAGGCTTGAGCAAAATTTTAAGCCTATTTTTTAGGCCCGGCCCGACATTACCGCAATGAATGGACTTAAATTTTTAATTGCGCCTGGCTCGAACCCAACTCGGCCCATGAGCGCCTCTAGATCCGCTCTGTTTTGCCTGCAGTTTCATATCCATTGAAAATAGGATGGATAAGCTTTAAAACTTTCGGACGACAAATACGGGCGGAATGGTTGACTTTGACGGTGTGAACAAATAATATGAATCCAATAATACCATTGCCCTTTGTAGCTTTGATTGTTAAGATCAAATCAGGTTTCAACTAAAGCAGGAAAGGAAGATTCCGCCAAAGTTCTACTAGATTTTAACACCCCTTGCCATCCCCCTGCATTCAATGAACAATACTTCTCAGGAATCTAGTTGAATTGCAAGGTCCTCAGGGAGAGCGGTTGAAATCAAGGTAGCAAGCAAATTCTGCATCCATGGAGGGTTATTCATCAGATGGTTCCACTTCATTTTTCACCTCAGAGATGCCAGATGAATCCCAATTTCCATCCCAAACTGATTACTGGTTTGAATCTTGGCTCTCCAAGGAGATTAATGACCTCGGTTTGCCTGCTATAAATGGTGGACTAATGGAGCCTCAATTTGACTTCTGGAATCAAGTCGAAACATCTGAAGCTTCATGTCAAACAAAAACTGGAGCTGGTAGTGGTAGACCTAAACTTACCCCAACTCAAAGAAGAGAGAACAAAAGAAAAAGTGATTTCAAGTACAGGCAAAATCTTAAGGTAAACAACTTCTTCTATTTTTGTCTTCCTTTAAAACTAGTGTTAATCGGATATATTTGGGTCTGCAGAAATTTGTCTTGTTTGATGTTCATATTTTGCGGTGCAGAAAACAGCAGATGAACAGACTGCTGAGATTAAACGCTTAAAAGAGGAAAATGAACGTTTAAATGCCGAGAATACAAGGTTAAAAGACCAAATAGGATCACTTCTTTCCAATGGCCAACTCCAAGCAGCAGCTCCACTGAGACAAGAGAGTTTCATTACCCAATCAACTGGCAAACAGCTTCCAGCTGTTCCAGTAAATGTAGTTGATACTATTGACTGTATAGCTCAAAATCAGACCAGAACTGAAGCTGGAACAAGCAGTAATGATGATGCGGCCATTACTGACATTCTTATGAAACTTGAAGCTGATGACGAGAGCAGAGTGAAGTTCTCTGACTTCACTGGCTTACATGGTGAGCGCATGACACTAGGCAAATATAGTTTCCCACCGGCTCTACATCCGATTGTAAACAACATCATCGATGTCTACGGTGATGTTTCAGCAAGAAGTAAGATGAACCCAAGTATTGCCGAGACCGTTTATATCATGTTCTGTGCTTCTGTCAAAGAGATGAGCAATCTACGGCTGGAGCAAGTCACCGAGGATCTGATATTGAAGTGGAGGGATGCGATAAAGGATGCTTTACGCATCAATTTCAAGGTGGATTTTGCCATGGAACATTTGAAGAAAATTGCTTGTGCTTACATTGGTTTAACAGAGCTTCAAAAGCTGGATAATGTGGGTTTGAGGATATCCAAATTAGAGTCTGAGTTGAGTGCTGAGAAAAAGGAACTTTCGAAGATATGTGAGCAGTCGAAGCGGTTCATGGATGCCGCAAAAGAGTTTAACAGTAATCCTGTCAGCTCAGGTATGTTTAAGAGTGTTGGCTAGGTCAATGCTGAGCTAGAGCTATCAAATGAGCCAGATTCAAGTATTCTCGAGCTTTGATTTGAGTAGCTATCAGTTCTAATTGTGTTTTTTAATTATTTTTTTCCCTTTGTTTGAAACTAAAATTTGAGCTTAAATAATTGAGTTGCCAAGTAAGTACAAGAATTAAGCTCAATTTTATAAGGTAAATGAGCCTAATCGAGCAAACCTGAGCATTTCAATTTGTATCTTAAATTGACCTGGAACGTTAAAAAGTGAAAGTTGATAGAGCTAGACCGAGCTCAACCAAGCTTCTAAACTCGGAAACAAACCACAGCTGACTGTCTTACCGTTAAACTCTTGTACAGCATCTATGAACACCTTGGACTGTTCACATATCTTAGCCTGTTTTTCTTTCCCGGTACTCAACTGAGCCTCAAAATTTGATATCCTCAAAGACACAGTATCCAGCTTTCAGTTCTCCATCTAACTGATGTAAACGCAAGCCAAGTTTCTTCAAATGCTCCATGGCTAAATGCACCTTGAAATTGATGTGTAAAGCATCCTTTATTGCATCCCTCCACTTGGTAACTTGCTTCAGGCATAGATCGCAAACCTCTTTCACAGAAGTACAGAACATGATATAGATCACCATGGCAATCAGAATTTAATGGTAATCTTGAGTGGGATACAACTCCACACCAGATACTGATTGGCTCAAGAATCTTTAATATAAGGGAAAAGAATGGCAAGATGAGATTAATTTGATCTTAATCAATGATGTTTGGACTAAGCTCATACGATGTATACAAGTCTCAGATTATATGGCAAGAAATAAAAACACACACAAGTTCTGAAGCAATAGATTCTTTTTTTCTTACAAGTTTTAGTGCTACCTCAACCAAAGGGAAAGTAGAACCATACCTCGCTCATTCAAAAACTTGATTACCCACCTCTTTATTTGGAAACCCTACAAAAAATACCAAAATGGACTTTAGGTTTCGTTTTGACTGGTTTCGTTCACCAAAAAATCAAATCCATTTCGGAAATGAGGGTTTATGCTTTCGGAAATTTTAAAATTTTGATTCGATTTCACAAAAGCGTGTTAGGGTTTTGTTCAGAAAAAATCGATTTGATTGTTTCGTTTAGAAAAATCAATTCCATTTCAGGAAATGGGGTTACGGTTTCGTTCAGAAAAATAAATTACACTTTTTCACTCCATCTTGACAACTTCGTTCAGAAAAAATGATTTCAGTAAGGGATTTATATTCAACAAGTCGATCCACTTTTTACAGTTCATCAACTGCCTTCTTCAATTAGAAAATTCCACAGTTTCTATTTTCTTTCTTCTGCAGTCCGGGAATTGTGGGTTTTTTTTTTTTCCTAGGTTGCCTTTTCACTTTAGATTCTTCCATTCCCAGAGTAAGAAATTCGGACAAAAACTTTTACCAGTTTAATTAACTTTTTGGATTTAATGAAAATTTAGATTTTCAAACTTTTTTACCGTTTCGAAGTTAATTATTTTACATGTCATTTTTTATTTTTATTAAGAACCAGATAACGTGTCACATTTAGGATGTTGAAATTTCAATTAAAACTGAATTAAATCATCGATTTATCAATTAAAAGTAATTAATGATTTTTTTAAAGTTTAATTATTAATTAATTTGGGTCAAAGTTTGATAATTAATTAAATTTAATAATTAATATTATATATTATTTATATTAATTAGTTTGGTTAATTTGGTTAGTGCGATTAATTTGGTAAAATAAATATTATCAATTTATTTATTTATTTAATATTTTGTATATTTATTTTAATTAAAAATAAAAATATTTAAATTTTGGACTGATCAAATTAATTAAAATATTTTGGTTTAATTAAATTTTTTTAAAAACTTTAATTTAATTAAAGGTTAAAAAATTAAAAAAATTCGACTAATTTAATTAATATTAATTTGATTCAATATGCCTATTCACATATTTTGAAAGGATGGTTTAGTATTAACGCAGTTAAACCCTAAATCTATTAAAGGAAGGATTAACGTGATATAAATTCTCAACAATAAAGGCTAAATATGATGAAAATTTTTTAAACACTTAATTGATTTTTTATTAAAAGCTTTTTCCGGTATTAAGTGAATTAGGATTGGTGGAGGGGACTAACCGAATCAATTGGTTTGCTTTAATTGGGGAATCTCTAAAATGATGAATCAAGTCGAAATACCACACATTCCATGTCCAACGAAAACCGGAGGTGGTAGTGGTAGACCTAAACTTATACTAGCTAAAAGATAAAATAAAATAAAATTAAAAAAAAAAAACCCGTGGCACTAGAATTAGTATTTAAGTTTTTTTTTTTTTAAATAAAACCCCAAAATAGTTACAGCATTATTCCAGTTTCATTATGCATAAATCAATTATCAAATCATAAGTGATCAACAATTATTTACAGGGGTTCTTGGAAAATTGTCGAAGCATAAGCATATGTTTTCATTTGTCCGGCCAACGTATGTACAATTACATTAACTTTTCTTGGAATCTTCTTAATAATCACATTCCACTGCCTTCTACAAAGTTCTTGGATTTCAAAATTAGGCTTATGTACAATTGCCCACAAGACCTATCGATAATAGCTTTCACAACTTGTACACAATCTATTTCAACCATAATATTAACCCAATTACTATCCCACACCACACAAATTCCATCATAGATTGCCCAAAGTTCAATCTGCACAATACTGTATTTGCCAATATTTCTCCCAGCTCCTCCATGCTATGAACGAAGATCATCTCTAGCCACAGCAGTAGTCGAAGCATCCCTCAAAATAGGATCCCTTGCACCATCTGTGTTTAAATTTGTGAACTCCACTAGAGGAGGGTTCCAAACTTGATCTCATATTTGCTTTGTAGTACCACCCGCAAAAATTGCAGGGTAATGTTTAATGGAGCTCACCCAACACCACAACGAATGAAGAATGTGAAGGCTATTAAAGCATTCCCCGTCAAACACCCACAAATTCCTCTACTTCCATAGATTCCAGTAAATAATTCCAAAGAAGGATTGCAATTCAACTTTCGTAAAAACCAAGCTAAACTCATTTTTTAAATTCAACGAGATCCACTCAATCAAAAATTCCCCCTAAATCCTTGAAGGGACTACCTGCTCTACACTTCTCGTGCATTGACACAATCTCGTAGAACATGAATAATAGATTCTTCAATATTCCCACAACTTGCACAAGAAGGATCTCTAACAACACCTTTCCTACATCGTTTGGCATTGGTCATCAACCTTTTCCTAATAACCAAACATAGAAAATGTCTTGCTCTTTTGGGGTCCAATAAAAGACCAAGCGAACTTCCATTTATTGTCTTATGAGTTAAGAGAATCATCTATGAGAAACTTATAAGAGGATTTAACAGTAAGCTTACCATGGTCAGAACATTTAGAGATCAACTCATCATTGCCAACGGCCGGAATATAAGACAATATACTATTATCCACCAAAAAAAAAGCTTAGAAAGTTCCAATCTCAATGATAGAAGTTGGTTAATAGCCCAATCTCTAGGATTCAATTATCAGTCCAAACCTTCATACGACTACATTCTCCCACTGACCAAGCAAGGTTCTGACGAAGGATTGGCCAGACTTTGGACAAGGATCTCCAAACAAAAGAACATGATCTCCTCGATATATCTTCAAGATAAACCTCTGTATTTGGCTCTAAGGATCTTAATCCATAATGCTTGCTTATTATTAAGAAGATTAAATCCCAAATTTAAAAAAAAAAAGACTCCTTTTGCTCCTTAAGATTCTAAATGCCGATACCTCTATTGAAAGGTTGACAACAATTTAACCATTTAACCAAAGTATCCATTGCCTTTCTGTATCTTTCCTCAAATAAAACGCCATGTAATTCTTTCAATTTCAGCACAAATACTAACAGGGATTTTAACAGTTTGCATAAAACAATTGGGTATTGCCATAAGAACTGAATGTACCAGAATAACTCTCCCTGTCATGGACAACATTTTAGCATTCCAACTATCTAACTTCTTCCTGGTTTTATCCATTATAAACTTGAAAGTGCTAGTTGTTACCCTTTGATGTAGCAAAGGCATGCCCAAATAAAAGCCCAAATCATTCGTTTCAGCAAAGCCAAATGTGAAAAATAGAATGTCGATAATGACAGTGTATCGCAAAGAAAAGAGAAAGAAAAATATAAAACACACAGATTTTATATAGAAACCTTTTCAAGGAAAAACTAAGGGTAGAGCAGAAGATAATTCACTATGTCAAATTTGAATTAATTACAAGAGGAGTAAACTATGTCTATTTATAGGCTTGTAAAACCATATTCTAATAGAAGAAGTGTAGTAAGGTTGAAACACCTAATTCTAATCAATATTAAATAGATGGAGTTTAATAAGGTTTAAAAAATCTTATTCCAAAATAAAATAAAAGAAGTGTAGTTCTATATGGATTCTAATTTTATTTTATTTTACCACTGTATTTTATTTTAATAAGGATTCGGGTCACTCAATTCTAACAATCTCTACCTTGACACAAATTCTCAATAAACAAGTTCTTCAACGCGAACTCTCAAAAAACAAATTCTTACCTCTTCCATAAAACCTCTTAAGGGTTTAACTTCAACAATGAACACCAACCAAGTCTAAGCAATGTTCAAACTTGGTCATGGGAAGTGACTTAGTCAACATATCTACAGGATTTTTATGAGTATTAATTTTGCTCACAACAATATCACCACGAGAATAATATCACAAATAAAGTGATACTGAACATCAATGTGTTTTATTCTCTCATGAAACATTTAATCTTTTGTAAAAAAGATGGAGCTTTGATTGTCACAAAACACTGTACTGATTTGAAGGTCTTTATTGAGTTCACTGAAGAGTCCCTTCAACCAAATAACTTCTTTACAAGCCTTAGTAACCACCATGTATTCAGCTTCAGTGGTAGACAAAACGACTGTAATTTGTAAAATGGCTTTCCAATTGATTGCACAACCTCCGATTATAAAGACATAACCTGTGAGAGATCTTCTTCTATCAAGGTCTCTAGCAAAATCTGCATCAACATATCCAATTACTTCATTTTTAGTTCTTTCAAACTATAAGAAAATATTAGTAGTATCCCGTAAGTATCTTAAAATCCACTGAACTGTTTCCAATGTTCTTTATCGGGATTCACAATGTATCTGCTAACTGCACTGGCTGTATATGATAAAGCTAGACATGAATGATAAACATGTTAATTTGCATATTTCTTGTGTTTAATTTAGTTTATTTTTTAACCGAACCCTGCTAAATTAAGTGCTTTTATGATTTAATATTGTCAGGGATGCAATTGGTCAAAAACAAGCTAAAAAGGGGCCAAATTGAAACACAATCATTAAAATAGGGCCAATTAAAAAATGTGGAGGAAGCCAAAGACTCATCAGATATTTTGACTTTGTAAAAGAGAAAAATAGGAAGATCTTATTTTATTTTATTTTTTATATTAAATTAGTTTAGGCTATTTTTAGTAAACCATATGTATATAAATAGGGCCTTTATATTCTTAGGAAATCATCAACTAATTTTACATTCCTACTTCAATTTGGAATTGTATTATCCTCTTTGTCTTTCCTACTTCAATTTGGAATTGAATTATTTTTTTTTTTGTCTTGCTTTTACAAAATTGGTCTAATTCTTTTCCAAATACTTTTCCTTCCCAAATTCCATCATCCTTCATACAAATCCAATCACTTCCACAACCTCCAAGCATGATTAAATTCATGCTTCACTAAATTTCATCTTAGTTTTAGGCCGGTGTTCTTTTCGATGAGGAATCGTGAGATACAAATTCGTGCTAAAATTTGTCCAACCGATATTCATTTTTTTCCTAAGTATCAGGATTGACAACTCATCCTTTAAGGTTAACTCGATTACAAGTCAAAAAGTACACGTTGGTTTGGAGTCATGTTAGCTGATAGTTGGAGAAACAAGTCGGTAGTGTTGTATCCGGATCTCTAACAAATTGAGGAAGAGGTGATCGAGTTTAAACTACCTACCCGATTTGGGCCGTTAATTCGAGTTGGGTTCTTCAGAACACAAGGCTGCCGGAATCTTGAATCGAGAACACGTGTATCTCGGTTAGATAATAGTGAATGGTTGGTTTGCAGGTCATACCAGAACCAACTACTAGAGGAAGAATTGGTGGTTAGGATGTTTTTAACTGCTATAACTAGCTTATCGTTTGAAGGGGAAGATTAATTTTTGAGGATCGATTCTTGATACAAAATTATCGAGTCTGAGGCTAAGGCTTATTTTATCTATTTACAAATGTCTAAATTTATTTCCAGTTTACATTTATTTTCAATAGTAGCTATCGAAACCATTTTTTAACGATTTTTTGGAAAAAACGGGGTTCGACTTTAAAAACTAAAACGGGAGTCGCCACCAATCTTTTTAGGTGCGATTGGCTCACCTTTAAAACATTTTGTTTTAAAATCATTAGTTTTGGTCTACGAAATCAGGAAACGAGTTCGGGAGTCGGTGACGTACGAAGAAGGGTTAGCACCCTCGTAACGCCCAAAAATTGGTACCTAAGATCTGCTATCTTCGATCTGCTCCCCGTTCATTACAGAGAGATAAGATCTGCTATCTTCGATCTGCTCCCCGTCCATTATAGAGAGATAAGATCTGTCATCTTCGATCTGCTCCCCGTCCATTACAGAAAGATAAGATCTGCTATCTTCGATCTGCTCCTCGTCCATTACAGAGAGATAAGATCTGCTATCTTTGATCTGTTCCCTGTCGAATACAGAGAAATAAGATCTGTTATCTTTGATCTACCTTGCCCCTAGAGGACATAACCTGTAGAATGCATATGTGTTTATGCCTAATGATTAGGATGCCCTGATCGAAATGAGTCAAATACTCCTAATTAGACATGTTATAATGCAAAATGTTATGAGAATGATTCATATTTCAGATGTCATTACTCAAAGTTTCATCGCTTGCCCTTCTCAATGTCAAACAAACTCCATTTGTATGATTTGGATCAATTGGGTTCTATTGTACCATCCCCTGAATGTTACGACCCACTGGAAATGTTTAAAAAGATGATCCTCTCTTAGGATCGAATCGTTTGAACTGTCCAATCACCATTTGGACTGAAGAAGAAATTCTCTCAAGGACTTCCGATCCTTACTCAATGGGAATTCCTTAAACAATTGTCATGTTTCAGTTTCTTGTATTATCTAGAAATTTCCAGAGTAATATGTAAAGCTTTGTTTGTGAAAATATTTTAGTTCATCTATCATTATTTCAATGCAACACTTTAAGAATAATGAATAAATTAATCTTGAGAATAGTTATATTTGAAAAAAAGTAATCAAGAATTCAATCTGATTGGCATATCTTTGAGAAGAAAAAGAATCCAAAGATAGCCAACAGGACAAAAATCAGATGCCCTAGATATCGCCACTTGGGCTTCTATATACAGGCTCTATGAAAACTGTTTCGAGTTTAACATGTGTTCAGAAGATCCAAAGTACTTTGTTGATGCCTCAGCATGTAATATACTTCACTTCTCATTGGATCAGGTATAGCAAGGTTACTGCATGCCTTTCAAAATTTGAGCCGCCCTTGCGGGTTTTCAACTCAATTCCCTTTTGGTCTCAAGGCGCCCTTTGCAGGTTTTCACCTTGGCCTCTCTATTTCCTTTTTTCTCTTTTTTATTTTTTTGTTTTTTTCCTTTTTCCTTTTTTCTTTTTTCCTTTCTTCTTTTTTTTTTTGAGAAGTCTCAAGGCGCCCTTTGCGGGTTTTCACCTTGGCTTCTGTGGGAAATTCCTGTGGACGAACCCTCTTCATCATAGGGTTGTATCATCCATTTTGGTACATTTGATCAAGAAGAATACTAGAGGTATTCAATTCTTGACTCCATCGCAACTTGGAGGAAAAATCTCGATTCATAAACTTATGAGAAAGGAATTGCCCCAATAGCATCCTGACTATTGTTTGACAAACACATAGCTCGATGATGTCTCTAAAGCATCCTCACACTTCATAAATTGCCCCAACTGTGAAGCTGCCAAATGAGCGTAGCAAATAGGGGCCACAACAAATATGGCTCTGTTGCTCCTTTGATACACATAGGATAGAGAATGAACAAGCTCCTGCAGATCATCAGCTGAAAACCGAACCTGATTTAAGAGAAGTATGATAGTGGGTCAGCCTTGTGGTTCCTATCATCTCAACATGACTACCAAGGTAAACTCATTATTTTTCGGATGGTATACTTTGCTGTCAATGACAGTACAAGGTAGCATATTGTCGGGAAATCCTTGCTGGAACAACTCGGTATAATGGTTCTTTTGAGCAACAATAACCACAAACTTAGGGTTTCAATTCTCGTCAAGGAACTCGATTGAACCAAAACTTATTAATCCCTAAAAATAATGATCAGATCAGGCTTCTTCTTTTTTAAACTTGTATAGAAGTCTAAGAGAGCTTCCCTCATGATTCCCTCATCCACTTTGTCAGAAACTGGTTTGAAGAGAGAATCTTATCATTTCTAGCTTTAGAGACTGTGTACGGACTGATGCTCTATAGCGGGAAATCAATGCCCATTACTTAGAACTAACCACCGCAGCTATTGACGACACATCAGACTGCAACGCATCCATTCCAAGGATGATGGTTTAGCACCTTTGAAACAACTTGGAATTGAAGGTGTTTGCTCAACATAGAGAGTAAGTAGTAGTTTCTTATGCCAATTTTTACCAGTCTCGGTCATCTTTTGTAATTTATTTTTCTTTCTTTTTTCTTTTGGCAACCTTTGTTGTGATATGGTGCCTTATCTTTGAACAGACTGCAAACTTTTGACATTGTGCAGTTGGATATGATTTTTTTTTAAAATTCGATAACTATTGACTTTGTAATATTGTCATATGAAGCTACCTTCACTCTCTTAATAGAGTAGTGGTCGTTCACAAAGATGAGTCATTGTCAGCTTTTGACGAGCTCGGGCTCATAACATACATGCCCCATAGGTCCTGACTCCTTTAAATTTGGCATTTATAGTGTAACTGATGTGATCCCTTTCCATAGTGGACCAACAGTGCCCCAAAACCTCATGTTTATCATGGCAATTGTAAATTCTCCTACATGTGTCTTTGGACCACGTTTTTGAATTCCCATAATAGTCTCAACAAGGTCTTGTTTTGTCTCATCAGCTATGTGCATTACGATTTTGCGACCCTTCTTTTCTCTAAGGCTATAAAAATCCACTCCTCTCATTACTTTACCATTTCCAACAAATTTAGAAACAAGTTACACTTTCTGTCAAATCTTCAAAGTACTGTGGTTCCTTTAAACACATGTCGGGCTCAAAAATGAACTCTCAATCTGTAGTATCGTTACCCAGGTCATTGATATCTAGGGATCTATGATGGGCACAAAAGAATGTACAAGGAATGAATGAATTCAAGAATAACTATTTACATGAATGAATAAACTTGATGAAAATTAGAAAATCAAAGAATACAGAATAAAAAATATTGGCTCGAATTGATCATAAAAGATACGTTTTATTAAAACAATGATAGATGAACATGAGCCTATTTCACAAATGCAATCTTATTACTCCTAGGCACTAGAGTAATAAGAGTGTTCTGAACATTATTCTACCTAATTTCTAAAAAATGCAAGAAGTTCCTCCACAGACCAATTTATTCAAATTATTCCCAAATTTGTATGGACGAATACCCCACAAGTTTTCTGCTCAAAAATCAATCCTCCTCTCATCACCATCCTCAACAAGGTACTTTTAAACACTTGCATTTGCTCCCTTATCACCATAGCCCGGTAACAGGCTCTTTGTACCAGGAGTATCATCAAACTTCACAATCCCCACCTCGAGGAGTTTTTCAACTATCTTCTTAAAAGCAGTGCAATTTTCTATTGAGTGTCCTGGTACTCCCTCATGGTAATCACATTGAACGTTTGAATCTTACCATTTGGGGTATGGAGGCTGCCATGGTGTTATATAATACGGGGCTACCACATGTGCATCAAATAATTTTTGATAGAGTTCCTCATACGACATCGGGATTGGCGTAAATTGGAGCCTTTCAGAGCTTGGTCTTGGATTAGATTCTTTCTTTTGAAGACCCTGATGGCCGACAGTCAACATCCTCGCCTTATTTTCTTTTCTCTTCATTGCCCTCGAAGTATTATATCGGGAGCTCCATTCTTGTTTATTGAAAGCCTTGCACTGTTTCGGATGCTCCCCACTAGTCTTCTTTGTATCTTTAATAAGATTGGCTGGATTACCTATCGGATTGGGACCTGAGCCGGCTGAGTAGTTTGCTGATGCCATCATGTTGACTTGATGCTGTGGGGGTCTAATTGCAACGTGGACCCTTTGTATAGGTGCGTCTGGTTGATTCTGAGCATTTACTGGAGTGAAACCTGGGGAATAGACGATGTCTTCCTCATCATCCTCGCTGTTGACTACTGGGCCTTTCCTCTTTTCAAGCACTTTAGCTAGTAACTGGCTTAGCTGGCCAATCACATTTCTTTGGAATTCTCGTATATCTTGTTGAATGTTAACTAATTGCCCTTGCATCTGCACTTACCTTTGTTCTAATCTCCCCAACTTTTGCTCCATACTCCCAATTATCTCTGAAATGATTTCGCCTAATTAGGGTCTTTTTGTGAAGGTCTAATGTAAGTGATGCAATGCGATGCAGATACATGTAATGCAATGCATGAATGCAAAACGGTATCGATCTCGATTCAATTTCATTTAGAAAACTTTATTTAGAAAAAGAATATCTTTACATATGAATGGATTACAATTACGCCTTCGCCCTATGGCTCAAAGCTTAAACTCTCCTAAACAACAAAGCTAACTCTTAACCATGATCTGACTGTAGCTCGTATTTCGCACTCGATGTATTAGCCTATACCTTCAGGGTCCGTAAATAATCTTCTACCATCTCGAATTTGAGCTATGGCTTCACCCATGAGATAATCCCTACAGCCATGGACACCTCCTCTAATGTCTGTGAAGTTGTTCTGATTATCTTGAAAGAAAGATTGGCGAATAATTAGGCATTCCTACTTCACAGCTTGTTACTTTAAAATGATATCCAACACCTCCAGTGTTTCTTGAGAGCTTTCAGATTCCTGTCTGCGTAAAGCATTTTGAAATGCTTACATGGGTATCTCCTCAGCATAGCTAATCTCCACTTTAAAGGTCTTTAAATGATATGGTCTTCTTAAATCTCTTTCTTTTGCGTCCAGGCCATTAAGGCTTGCATTTCCATTGTCTCTAATAGGTGCAACATAGTAAACTTTTGGTGGCGGTCCTATAGTAAACAAGCCCTTTACCATCATAGGCACAATTCTTTCCATCCAATTCACTTTTGTAGGTCCCATGTTCTCTGCCAATCACTTTCTTTTCAACACTCTTACTATCGACCATCTTCATATGCAAGAGAAATGCTGTAATGGTAGAAGCGTCCATTAGTACTTTTCTTGTTCACCTTGAAGTAATTAGTGAGTACATTACCTTCTGCCCTTTAGTTCCTGCAGCACGCCTTACCATAGGGTGTCGAACAATCTTCCTCGCATCTAATTCTGCTTTAATTGGAACAACATTAGGAAGCACCAGTGGCAGAAGAGGCTGAAATTCCAACGTTGCCCCATTTTCTCTTGCTTCTTCCTTTTTAGCTCGCTCTTTCTCCCTATGAAGTTCACAATTTCCTCACAAAAGTTTGGAATACAGTCAGCCCTTGAGTAAACTTTATCAACTTGAATCCTAAGGCAATGCCACAAAACCACATATTCCTCTACCACGGGTATCATATCGGCTTTTCCAAACGTAAAGCAACTGTTATACAAGATTCCAATGCTTAGTGAAGGCCCGAAATAAATTCTCATATGTTTTCAAGTCAAACAAGTACTGCCAGTCCCCATAGTTGTTGTAGAACAATTGCTTGGCTTCGCTACTCCATTAATACCATATTTCCTTTAACTCATGGTGACTATTCTGTGTGACGATGATACGAAAATAATCTGATAGTTCTGACACATATCCCACAGCTAGATTATCTCCCTTTACCAACTGAGTTTGCTTTGACCATATATGGACGTTAGCGTTGTCTTCCACTCTATCAAGAAGTCCGCTCTCCATAATAAAACTTTCTAACTTAGAAACTGACCAAGAATCGATACCTTTTAAATGCAAAATGACATGTAATGACAAAAATAAAATTGGTCAGTGACAAGTATACAAGACATAATTCATGGAAATAGAAAATAAACCAGCACCTATACGGGTGTTTGCTATGGGTCAACAAAGTTCTACCTAGGGCAAGCTCCTAGGGCTAACTATATGAGTTTTTGGTTCTAAAGGAAAAGGGTACCTGAACCAGCAGATTCCTCGATCCTCACCCATTATAGGCTCATATGGACCGAGTTCAGTTCAGGGGAATACATTTCCCTATGACTGCACGGAGGTGAAAACCTCACGAAGACATAGGTACGGATGTATCCCGAAAGTGATCCACTATCCTGCACGGAGGCGAAAACCTCACGAAAGCGTAGTTTCTCACTCCCACTTAAGGGTGTGACCGCAACGGTCATGCAAATGCAATACGCATCATAATATAGTAACATATGCAATAATACAAACACATGTAATAAAAAGAGGATTGAATTTTAAAACTTTTAAATTTACGACATTAAGGCAAAAAATAATAAATTATACGGCTTGACTCTCTTATTGGTCCCCAGTGGAGTCGCCAAGCTGTCAAAACCATTTTTTAACGATTTTTTGGAAAAAACGGGGTTCGACTTTAAAAACTAAAACGGGAGTCGCCACCAATCTTTTTAGATGCGATTGGATCACCTTTAAAACATTTTGTTTTAAAATCATTAGTTTTAGTCTACGAAATCAAGAAACGGGTTCGGGAGTCGGTTACGTACGAGGAAGGGTTAGCACCCTCGTAACGCCCAAAAATTGGTACCTAATTGATTATCAAATGTCTTTAATGTTGAAAATTTAAAAATTTTAAGATGTAATCCTCTTTTAAAAATATTTCGATTTTGAAAAAATTAGGGTTCACTTGTATCAAATGAATCAAAATATCACATCCAATGAGTTAGGATGCGATATTTTTAAGACATTCGAGGCTAAGCTGATCATTTTTTTGAAAATCCCTATCTCGAGACGACAAAATGCCATATCCAATAAGTTAGGACACAACGTTTTGAAATTTCAAGACAGTTGTTGTATTTTGAAAACCTTAAAAACTTAGTAGGGTGCTTAACTATTCGAATTCATCGAGAAAACTTGCAACCCAGTAAGTTAGAGCACTACCTTCCTCGAAGTTTCCAAACATCAAGCATTGTCTTTATTTTTATAAAATCCTTAAATGTTGTTTTAAATGACATTTTAGAGTGACAATTTTTGTATTACAAAACATAGATGTTCATATATTACAAAATATTATAACACTTTATACAAAGGCAATCACTATATAAAAGGCAAAATAAAATAATAAAAATAATCATGCTAAGTAAATAGGAATATACCTAGATAAGCTAGTAAAAAGAAAACATAATGAATGCAATGATTATATACAACATATTATAAATAAAATATTAAATAATAAATATAAAGAAAAACATGGTAAATATTAATGTGTCCAAATATGTATGGGTAAAAATAGATGACATGCATAAAAATGGATAAATAGAATCTACATAAAATATAAGATAGACACTCCAATAACTTAATGTACACATGAATGGATTAATGAATGAAATAATGCATAAAGTACAACATATCAATGTACATGTATAAAAAAATAGGTATTTGAAAATAGATTATAATGAATAATATAGTGAATAATAATATAAATAAAAAACAATATTATATAATAGAAAACATAAGTTTGAGAAAATATATATATTATAAAAGTAAGTAATTGATAATAAAATAGGCATATAATACAAATTAAAATATAATATTTAACAATAATTTTAAAGTAGTATTTATAATGTATAATAATAAAAATAATATATAAAATAATAATAATTAAAAATAAAAATATAGGTTTAGAAAAACAACATATAAAATATATATATATATATATATATATAAAAGATTTATTAAAATAATTATAACATATAAGTTAAAAATATAATTTTCATATATAAGTAATAATATAGAACAATAATGATATATATATAATAATATATAAAATAATATAATAATATATAATAAAGTATAATATAATAATATATGAAAAAGGATAAATAGATAGTAATAATGTGAAAATAGTAAATAATATAATATAAAACTAATATAAATATTTTCATGAAAATAATAAAATAATATAAAATAAACTTTTCACATATACACAACAGTATTTATAGTAAAATAAATAATATATAAAATATTTTAAATAAATAAATTATAAAATAAATGAAAAAATGTAAAAGGATTAAAACTAATATTAAATAAAACTATAGGGTAAATTTAAAGAAAGGAAAAATTTAGATTCGGGCACTGATTGAGTCGGGGTTTAAAAATGTAGGACTCACTGGGTAATTAAACCCTAATCCCAAAACGGCACTGTTCTACCATATAAAATTAAAGGGGCCCAAGGACCAAATTGGAACTGAAACAAAATTATCGAGCAAAATTAAAAAGTAAATTAAACTTAGTTGAAAAGTCAGAAAACACGGAAGGACCGCATACATAATTTTCCTGAAACTTGTAAAAACACGCGGATCCTTAAAATAAGGGTCGGGTCAATCGGGCCAAGTGCCATACGGTGTCGTTTTGGTACTTATTAAGCTAAGTGAAAACGACGTCGTTTAATAAACATTATATAAACCTATTTTAAAACCTAAATTCATTTTTTGCCTCCCATTTCTAAAAAACTCTCTGAAATCCTCTGTAGGCTCTAAGGACTCCGGCCAACAGTCGTCCTTGCTCCGGTGTCACGCGCCAGTACACGCGCGGCCGCATACGGCGGCCGGTAGGCTCAAAACTCCCCTTTTCTGACCAAAACGCAGGTAATCGTTCCTTTTATTCTTTAAAAATCGTATCTTATGTACTAAAAACCTGTATATATTCGAACCAGAATAAAAATGAAATAATAAAACTAAGCAATAAATCACCTTTCGTTGGAAATGAACTGTTTTCTTTTTTATTTCTCTTTTCGTATTTTTGTACACGAATCTCGTTGTGTGTATATGTGTAAAAAATCCCCCCTTTTACAAATTAGAAGAAGGGCTTTTATAGCCTCTGTACACTACTACATTTTGGAAAGAATATCTCTGATTTCTTTCTATATTTGTTTCGCCTTTCTGTTATGGTTCTTTCCTTTTTACAGGTAGTCACGGAGTCTGGGTGGCCAAGGCGCCATTCGGGGCTAGATGGCTGCAACGCGAGACAAGGAGCCCTCGATTGCGGCGTGACGATTGGCCTGGCTCGGAGCTTGCGGCGCAAAGGCTTCTGGAAACCCTAGGGTTTCCTGATTCAATTCAAATGTCTGGGCTATTTGGGCTGCCTCAATTGTTGGGCTTAGATTTAAGTGGGTAACGGGTGTAACAGGGGTAGTAGTTAGCTGGGTAAGTTTACTGATTTTGGGTCATCAGGCATTGGGCCTATTTTGGTTTGTAATCGGGTTAGGGTATTTGGTTTAGGCCTGGTACGGGCTATTAGGCTAATCGGGTAGTGGGTTTCTGGGTTATTGGGTCAGTTTGGTTTAAGGGTAGTTTAGTGGTTTAGGTTAATAGTGGGGCTACGGGTTGTAAATGGGTTAAAAGGTAGGCTTAGGATATTTGGGTAATTGGTTTGTAAAAGGACTGTTTAATGGATATTTTATTATTTTGGTTTATTTATTTTAAGGCCCGGGCAAAATATGGTTATTACAGTAGCCAATCGTTTATTTAAGTTGATTAGATTATTTTACTTTCTTAAATATTTACAAACTCCCCTGATTTAATTGTTTATTCTTGTTGCAAGTACGTTTGGCATCGTGGGCATGATGCTTGGCACGACGTTTAATGCGACGAATATTCTGTTCATAAGTGAACACAGAAGTTGATTACGACATCTAATCCCTATAGATTTGACCCTACTACCACTCTTACTACTGTTTATAGTTATTTAATAAGAATCATTTTGGTGGATTCGACGCCCATCAACTTTTGGCTCCATTGCCAAGGATTGGAAATATTTTCTAATTTTTGTTTGTTTACCTTATGACCAGATCAGAACCGAGAACTCTAAAGTTTGAACCAAAAATTGAGAAATTGGCCTGACAACTATGAAAAGAAGCCATATGTGACACCTCTAACTCGTATTCGTCGCCGGAGTGGGTTACGAAGCATTACAAGACTTACTTAATACATTCAAATAATTCACATGCATAAGAACGAGTCTTTTAAACCAAACAACTATGATTTGAGTAACAAAACTAATCTATTGAAAACATATATATCCTTCTTATTTTAATGGCTTAAATACTATTCAAATGGTAATGTATGCAAGCAAGACATATCATACAATGCATTTACTTATGAGACAAAGCCAAATCCAGTATTTCACTAATACATTTTTGTGCAACCCAACATCCATAACATATAACCTATATATATAAGCTGACATATAATTGCAAACATGCTAACCAAGTTAATGCCCATATGACCTTAATTGACGAATATCCATTGATCAATTTGCATGAATTACGAATTCATATATCTAAACAAAATATATACTAAGGCCAAACCATTAAGAATTAAATGCATATAATAAACCATATTCACCTATTAGCATATAAACATCATAATTCCTTAAAACATGATTCATTTAAAAACCGAATCAAAGACAGCTTGCATGAATCATGAAACACACCAACATATTATTCTTAATTCATCCAACCTATTATAAACCAATATTCAACATAAAGCTTTAACCAAAACATATTAAATATATAACACATATACATCTATACATAGACCAAAATATCAAACTCAAAACCATTATTCAGTCAAAGTATATAACCGAAGTTAGCTTTATAAATAGCCATTTTCATATGGCTTAGGTTTATATACAACTCAAAACCAACCAAAACGACACTAGACTATACATGCCATAAGTTCAAACTTAAACTTTCAAAAGTACTAAAATAAATGTGATAGTGTAACGATCTTCACTGGCAATCCCCAAGCTCACAACGGTCTCCAAAATCTAATTCACAAAGAACAAGCAATGAACACAGAAAGTAAGCTTCAGTAGCTTAGTAAGTTATAAGCAATTTAGACATTTAATTATCTTGCTAACTCAATTTAAAAAGCTTAATTCTATTTAGTTAATTTCTATTACTAAATCATATAATCTTATCTTACTAACTCATATGGCATTTATTCATCAAAGACCAAAATTCAATTAAATTTATAAAAATATATATTAAATCATTCATGAATTACTTCTTTACTATCAAACATAAGGCCGATTACACCTTAGACTTCCATCCTTATATAATCTCAATATAAACAAGCACAAAGCTATGTAACAAACGTACCCTTATATGCTCTCATTTGACCGAATCTTCCCTGGCATTTTTATTTCATAACATATAACAAGATAGCATATGTATGTCTACTAAAGATTTCATTCAATCTAATTCGTATATCTATATATTATTTCCTCTTTACTACAATTAACCACATATATTTAAATTCATTTATATCCACCACATAAGTTCGAGGCCCTGCCCAAATTCGAACATATATATATATATATATTAGTTATTTTCCAAGAAACTCAAAACATTTACTTACTCGACCATCCTTAATTACTCGATAAAGTCGCACACTTAGTGCTAATAGCTATTTGAAGATATGTATACAAAATCGCACACTTAGTGCTCGAATATCAACTCGCACACTTAGTGCTATGAATACTTTTCGCACACTTAGTGCAAATCTCATAATCGAAATGATTTATACTCGGACACTTAGTGCCATGGTTTGATAACTCAATACATCTAGTGCCATGGTTTGATAACTCAATACATCTCATTTCCATTTACATTCGACAATTTCAATGCTATATACATATACCATTCAATTTGGCATGAACACATACAATTTATAATTATTCAATTCAACAACAACTATTTGCATAATAACTTACCTTGGATATCGACGGATAGAAATTTTTAGCTATTCAATGATTTTTGTTTTCCCTGATCCACGTCCAATCTTTTCTGTTCTTGATCTAGATTGAGCCTGTGTAAGGCTGAATATCAAAAACCCTTTAAAAGCTTCTTTCTTTTCTTGTTTCGGTCACCAAGAAGATGAACATGCAAGTGATTTTATATTTATGTTTTATTATAATTTCATTAATTTAAACTTTACTAAAATAACCTTTATAAACAACATGCAACTATTTTATTAAATGGTCAATGTTGTCCATAACTAGTCTAAATGGCATAATTGCATCATAACCACTTCCAAAAATAAAAACATCCACAATTCGGCCATTACATAATCAACCATAAAGTATTCGTTTTACGCGATTAAGCCCTATTATTAAATCAGGCCTCAAAACAGTAAAATTTTAAAACAAATTTTTTGCACCAACAAATTCACACATTCAGAACACGAAAAATAATATTTAAATATTTCTCTAACTCAGATTCGTGGCCCCGAAACCACCGTTCTGATTAGAGTCAAAATTCGAGCTGTTACACTATACGACATGGTAAACAGCCAAATCCCAAATTTGAAACCATATCATACACCGAGGAAATTTTATTGTTCGACGAACCAAACGAGATTGTTGAACAGACGATACACCAACTCGCTACGGCACCGAATAAACAACAACCCTTATGTATAACTTATCCGGTAGGAGGAACGCCGTTCAAGCTAAAGTCAGGTTTGATCCATTTACTGTCTACCTTTTGTGGGTTACAAAATGAAAATTCGCACACTCACCTTAAAGAGTTCCATATGGTGTGCACAAGCATGAAGCCTTAGGGAGTAACCAAAGACCAAATTAAACTTCATGTTTTTCCTTTCTCACTAGCCGACTCTGCTAGAGAGTGGCTATTTTATTTGCCTCCGGGATCTATCAACACATGGTCTGACATGTCCCGCTTGTTTCTTGACAGGTTCTTCCTTGTAGCTCGAGCGGCCGAACTAAGGAGGGACATCGTAGGAATCTGTCAGAAGGATACTGAATTGCTCTATGATTACTGGGAGTACTACAAAAAGTTGTGTGCAAGTTGCCAACAACATGGACTAACTGAACAGTCACTTTTGTAGTATTTCTATAAATGATTGCTCCCAATAGAAATGAAAATGATAGATGCTGCAAGTGGGGGCATTAGTCAATATGACGCCTCAAAAAGTGAGAAAGTTGATTTTAACCATGGCCGCCAACTCTCAACAATTCTAACCGGCCACAAAACCCACGAGATGGGTTCATAGGTTAAGTTCTCTATCTCTAGAAGATAAAATGGATAAGTTGACTAGCGTTGTTCAAACTTTACTTACAGATAAAACGGGCCCAGCACGGTTGTGCGGAATCTATACTAAGCCAGACTATCCGACAGACTCATGTTTGATTCTACATGAAGATTCGACAGAATAAGCAAATGTTGTCGGGAACTTTCCAAGACCGCCCTAAAGACGATATGACCCTACTCAAACTCATACAATGTGGGGTGGAAAGATCACTCGAATCTAAGTTATGGGTCGAATCATCAGTTCAATCAATCTTACCAACAAAGGCTGCCTCCGAATCAACAATTACTACCCCCCAAAGTCATCTTTGGAAGCCATAGTAGAAAGGCTAACCAACAATACTGAGAAATTCCAACAAAAAACTAATATGCATTTGCAGGAGTTGGATAAACAAGTAAGTAAGCTCGCACTCACGATTAGCTGTTTGGAGTCCCAAGGTAAGCTGCCGTCCCAAAATGAACCTAATCCTTGACACAATGTAAGTGCTATGATGTAGAGCCCGTACTTGGCACGAGTCGTGTCCACAATGTTGGTCGAGATAAGAAGAAACTTGACACAAAGGCTCCAGTAGAATCAACACCACAAAAATCATTTGCAGTATCACCTCCGTTTCCTAGAAGACTTGTCCAATACAAAAAGGAGCGAGAAGAGAAGGAGATCCTCGACACCTTTCGAAAGGTAGAAATCAATATACCTTTTCTCGATACGATTAATCAAATTCTACGATTCGCAAAATTCTTAAAAAAATTATGCACGAGTAAAATAAAGCTCTTGGGCAATAAAAAGGTGAGTGTCGAAGAAAATGTCTTCGCCGTTTTACAAAAAAAATACCACCCAAATGTAAAAACCAAAGTATGTTTTCCATATCTTGCAAAATAGGTAGTGTCGATATTTAAAATGCCATGTGTGACTTAGGCGCATCAATTAATGTTATGCCTTTATCAATTTATAAACTACTTAAGACGAGTTCTTTGAAGGAAACAGGTGTAATTATTCAGCTTGCAGATAGATCTATAGTGTATCCAGAAGGAGTACTAGATGATGTTCTTGTTAAGGCAAACAAACTAATATTTCCTACAGACTTCTACATTATCTACATGGAGGATGACAATTCGGTTAATTCGTCTGACATAATTCTTTGGAGACCATTCTTGAGTACTGCGCGAACAAAAATTGATGTTTGAAGTGGAACACTTACCATGGAATTTAATGGTGACGTGGTTAGGTTTAATGTTTATGAGGATATGGGACATCCCAATGATAAGTTATAAATCTTGCCTTCCAAGAATGTAGATCTTAATGTTAAGCAAGAGGAATTTTTGACGATCCAAAAACTAATACTTGAATCTGTCATAAAAGCCTCGAAACTAGAAATCAAACCATTTCTAGAACATACAAGGATTCCAATAGAGAAAAATGCAAAGATGAACGGAGAAGCTCAAATCATAGGGGAATTCGGAAAGGGCTTCAAGGATAGTGGGAAAAGGTTGACACTTTTCTGCAAGAACATTCAAGTGCATAAGATGCTCAATAAGCCAAACGGATAACATTTAAGGTCCTCGAGCTAACGACGTTAAACAAAAGCGCTTTTTAGGAGGCAACCCAAATTTATTTTCATTTATTTAATTTTAAGCACAAGTAAGATTTAGGTTGTAAATAAATAAATATTTATTTAATCTAGTTAATTTGATGTTTTCAAGAACGCAATAAAGATTGTGAATTTTTCAAAAGTCGAATAATGATGGTGGCGTGGGCACGCCATGCTAAATGTTGACAATTATTTCTGAACGCTGAAAACATCGTTAGAAACATATGGGGAGTATTCTTGACCTTAACATATGGGGAGTATTCTTGACCTTTCGCTTTGCTTGTTGCTTGAGTTACTGTCCTTTATTTCATATAACACATGCTTGAGGACAAGTATAGATTAAGTGGGGGGAAGGTTGAATTGGTAAGTAGATGATAAATATGCATGATTTTTGTTGTATGTCTGTCTTTTGCATATGTTCAATCTTACGTTGAATTCATTCAATAGTTTATTTGACATTAAGCCTTTAATCTCAACTTAGTTAATTTGGACAATTGGGCAAATTTTTGAATTAAATGTTCAAGTATCTAGATTAGTCGACATTTGTGTTTTAAGATTGATATACGTAACTAGATTTTTCATATCAATTGATTGTTTGGAAAAAATATTTTCTTTTACGTAAATATATAAATAAATTAATATGAGTGAAGTTTCGAAAACATGACCGAATTTATTAACCAGGGTAAGGTACTTTGGTTGTCATCTTATCTTGGGTAAAAAGGTTCGAGTGACAGATAGAGAACTTACAAACATTTAGCTAACCAAGCCTTTTAAAAAATTAAAAATAAATAAATAATGAAGACTGTTTGAACCGAGTAACTGGGATAGGGTGCTTGGGTTGTCATCCTAGTTCACGTAAAAAGGTTTGACCATGTTTAAAAATTTTACTAAAGCGAAGTTAATTTATAATGCCTTGCAGATTATTAGATTCAAACTCAATTTAATGAAATTTTTTAGTTCACATATTTCAGTTTTATGACACTTGTTGATCAAGCTATATATTCTAAGCATTTATTTATTTTTTCCTATGTTGTTTGCATTGACTATAGACGCGAAAAAGAGGCTCAATTTTTAATAAATTGTAGAATAAATTCTAATGTTTGAAGGAACAATATGCTTGAGCGAACTTAATTTATAATGCCTTGCATATTATTAGATTCAAACTCAATTTAATGAAATTGTTTAGTTCACATATTTCAGTTTTATGACACTTGTTGATCAAACTATATATTCTAAGCATTTATTTATTTTTTCCTATGTTGTTTGCATTGATTATGGATGCAGAAAAGAGGCTCGATTTTTAATAAATTGTAGAATAAGTTCTAATGTTTGAAAGAATAATATGCTTGAGGGCAAGCATGAGCTAAGTAAGGGGATTTGATAAACATGTTAATTTGCATATTTTTTGTGTTTAATTTAGTTTATTTCTAAATCAAACCCTGCTAAATTAAGTGCTTTTATGATTTAATCTTGTCAGGGATGCAATTGGTCTAAAACAAGCTAAAAAGTGGCCAAATTGAAACTCAATCATTGAAGTAGGGCCAAATCAAAAATGTGGAGGAAGCCAAAGACTCATTAGATATTTTGACTTTGTAAAAGCCAAAAATAGGAAGATTTTATTTTATTTTATTTTATTTTTATTTTTTTATATTACATTAGTTTAGGCTATTTTTAGTAAACCTATGTATATAAATAGGTGCTTTTTGTTCTTAGGAAAACATCAATCAATTTTACATTCCTACTTCAATTTGAAATTGTATTATCCTCTTTGTCTTTTCCTACTTCAATTTGGAATTGAATTATTTTTTTGTCTTGCTTTTACAAAGTTGGTCTAATTCTTTTCCAAATACTTTTCCTTCCCAAATTCCATCATCCTTCATACAAATCCAATCACCTTCCACAACCTCCAAGTATGATTAAATTCATATTTCACTAAATTTCATCTTAGCTTTAGGCCGGTGTTCTTTCCGGTCAGGAATCGTGAGATACAAATTCATCCTAAAATTTGACCAATCGGTACTCATTTTTTTCCTAAATGACGGGATTGACAACTCATCCCTTAAGATTAACTCGATTACAAGTCAAAAAGTGCATGTTGGCTTCGAGTCGTGTTAGCTGACAGTTGGAGAAACAAGTCGATCGTGCTACATTCAAATCTCTGAGAACAAATCGAGAAAGAGGTGATCGGGTTTAAACGACCCACACAGTTGAGGCTGTTAATTCGAGTTGGGTTTAGAACGCAAGGCTATCTGAATCTTGAATCGAGAACACGTGTATCTTGATTAGATAATCAGTAAGGGTTGGTTTACAGGTCGTACCAGATCCAGCTACTAGAGGAGGAATTGATGGTTGGGAGGTTCTTAACTGCTATAACCAGCTTAGCGTTTGGAGGGGAAGATTAATTTTCGAGGATCGATTCTTGATATAAAATTTACCGAGTCTAAGGCTAAGACTTATTTTATCTGTTTACAAAAGTCTAAATTTATTTCCAGTTTATTTTCAATAGTAATCAATCGTTTATTTAAGCTGGTTAGATTATATTACTTTCTTAAACATTCACAAACTCCCCTGATTTAATTGTTTATTCTTGTTGTAGGTACATTTGGAGTTGTGGGCTAGAATATGAAACATGTGACATGTATTCAATCTCACCATCTGATTGTGGAGACAAAGTTGATGAAAGTTTATAATGGGCTACTAAAGGAGTACTAACAGGCTTAAAACTCTGCATATTGAATATGTAAAGAACTTTCTCAATGTATTATTTCTGACTTAGGTACAATTTACTTACTTTTCAATATCTGAGAATCTCTATCCCTAGTATCTTCTTTGCCAGTCCCAAATCTTTATCTCAAATTCTTCACTTAGTTAGGCTTTGACTCTTCTTATCTCTCATTTATCTTTTGCTACTATCAACATGTCATCAACATAAAGGAGTAGATACACAAAAGAACCATCACTATTTTTCTTAAAGTAAACGTAATTGTCAAAGTTACTTCTTTTAAAATCATGAGAAGTCATAAAGGAATCAAACCTCTTGTATCACTATCTTGGTGACTGTTTCAAATGGTAAAGGGACTTTTTCAGCAAGCAGACATAGTTATCTTTTTCTAAAACTATAAATCCCTCTGGTTGTTGCATGTAGATATCGTCCTCAAGTTCTCCATGCAAAACTATAGTTTTTACATCTAACTGCTCAAATTTCAAATCTTGCATGGCCATAATACCGAGCAAAGCTCGAATCAAACCATGCTTCACAACTAGGGATAACACATCTGTGAAGTCTGCTTCACAACTAGGGAGAACACATCTGTGAAGTCTACTCCTGAAATTTGACTATAACCCTTTGCAACAAGCCTTACTTTATATATGGGTTCTTTAACTCCTAGAGTCTTTTCTTTCTTTTTAAACACCCATTTACAACGAATAGTCTTTTTACCTTTAGAAAGTTTCACAATATCCCATGTTCTATTTTTGTGGAGTGATTTCATCTCCTCTTGCATAGCAAACATCCACTTTTTTGAGTCTTTACAGCTAACCAACTTAGAATATTATTTGGCGGTTTACATCTATATCTTCAGCCACATTTAAAGCATAAGCAACTAAATCAGCCTCGACATATTTCTTTGGAGGTTTAATCTCTCTTTTAGTTCTATTTTTAGTGATAAAGTATTTTGGTGAAGAAGCAACTCTATTTTAAATTTCTGTACTGGTTTGAGTACTCGACTCTGTTGCAGATTTTGGATTAATTTGATGCTCCACGTACTTTTTTTGTTCATTATTGGAAGAGTTTTTACGAGATAAGTTAGGTAGCATTGCAGTTTCATAAAAAAAAACAATATCTCTGCTAATCACAACTTTTCTATTTTCAGGACACCATAACTTATACCCTTTTACACCAGCTTTATAACCAAGAAAAACACATTTAATGGATCTCGATTCTAGTTTTCCATTATCAACATGAGCATACGCAGGACATCTAAAGATCTTTAAATTAGAATAATCAGTGAGATTACCACGCCATACCTTTTGTGGAGTCTTTTTCTCAATGGAAATGTATGGAGATCCATTGATCAAAAAACATATAATAGAGGCTGCCTCGGCCCAAAACAACTTCAGTAAGTTAGCATTCGAAAACATACATCGAACCTTCTCTATGATCGTTCTGTTCATTCATTCTGCAATGCTGTTTTGCTGTAGAGTATGACGAACTCTCAAGTGTCTCACGATACCTTCTGACTTGCATAGTTCATTAAACTCATCAGAACAAAACTTTAAGTCATTATTTGTGTAGAGGTGTTTTATTTGTTTTCCTGTCTATTTTTCAATCATAGTTTTCCAAGACTTAAATGTAGAAAGCACTTTTTTTTTTTTTGCTTCAAGAAAAACACCTAAACTTTTCTGGAAAAATATTAATAAATGTTAGCATATAATTAGCTCCACCTCTCGAAGGCACTATGGATGGTCCCCATAAATTAGAATGAATATACTCCAATATTCCTTTTGATTCTTCTGGTAAATTAAACTCTCTTTTGCTTCCCGAAAACTAGTGCTTACAAAACTTCAGCTTGTAAATTCCTTACCCATCAAGAAGTCCCCTTTTACTCAATTCTACCATGCCATTCTCACTCATATGCCCTAAGTACATATGCCAAAGTCTAATAACATCATCATCTGACAAAGAAGAGGAAGCGATAGCTGCATCACCAGTAACAGTAGACACTTACAAAATATATAACTTGACAGTCTTTCTCTGCCCTCTCATAACAACGAGGGAACCTTTGGAAATCTTCAAAACCCTACTTTCAGCTATGTATTTATACCTTTTTGAATTAAGAATACTCAATGAAATTAAATTTCTCTTCAATTCTGACCATGTCGCACGGTACTAAATGTTCTGACAAATTCGTTAAACATCTTAACTTTAATTGTTCAAACACCTACAATTTTACACGAAACATTATTTCCCATCAGAACAACATTTGCAAACACTTTTTTGTAAATTGTAAACCAATCACGATTGGGACTCATATAAAAGGTGCAGCCTGAATCAAGGATCCACTTCTCGCTCACTTTAGAATTGTTGATAGAAGCGAGTAGAAGTTCACCATCACTATAGTCTTCTAAAACATCAGCTTCACTGAATTTTTCTGGTTGTTTTCCCTTTTGGTTCGCAGCCTCCTTTTTTATCTTATTTTGTAGCTTATAGCGCTCAAATTTAATGTGTCTTTTCTTCTTGTAGAAGTTATAAATTTTAACTCTGTTTGAATACTTCGATCTACTCTTAGATTTACGCGAGGATTCCATTCTTGTGTCCTTTCATGATCATCATCAACATTCCGATCTTGTCTCCAACGAACAATGAGACCCTCTCCCTAAAAGTCAAGTTCAACCACAAGATAATTCATCTTATCATACGAGGTCAAAGAATCATAAACCTCATCAACTGTGAGAGACTCGTAGCTATATAAAATCTTGTCTCTAAAGGTCGAATAAGATGGGGGCAACGAACAAAGTGGAATCAACCTTAGATCTTCCTTGTCATACTGAACCTCTATGGCCCCCAAGTTTAAAAGAATTTCTTTAAACACTATTGAGTATTTGTACACAGATGCACCTTCCTCCAAATGATAAGCATAAAGATACTGCTTCATATACAACTTGCTGGTTAGAGTTTTCGACATACATATTTGTTCCATCTTCTTCCATAATGTAACGACGGTCTTCTCCTTCATCACATCCTGTAAAATTTCGTTTGATAAATGCAGATGTAACTATGTTAATGCCTTTCGATCTTTATGCCTCTTTTTTTCCTCTGTCAATGTCGAAGGCGCTTTATCTATCCTTAGCAGGGCATCCTCCAGATCCATCTGCATAAAAACTTCTTGCATCTTAATTTGCCACAACATGAATTTTATGTACGATCTAACAGTAAAATTTCATACTTCAAAGACGTCATTATCGTGATTGAGATAAACAACTCGGAATCTCTGATACTAATTTGTGCAAAATAGAATGTCAAAAATAAAAATGTATCACAAAGAAAATAGAAAGAAAATATAAAATAAATAGATTTAATGTGAAAACCCTTTCGGGAAAAAAACACGGGTAGAGGAGAAGATAATTCTTTATGTCGAATTCGAATTAATTACAAGAGGAGTAGACTATATCTATTTATAGGCTTGTAAAATCATATTCTAATAGAAGAAGTGTAGTAAGGTTGAAACACCTGATTCTAATCAATATCACATAGATGGAGTTTAATAAAGTTTAAAAAAATCCTATTCTAAAGTAAAATAAAAGAAGTGTAGTTCTATATGGATTATACTTTTATTTTATTCTACCACTATATTTTATTTTAATAAGGATTCGAGTCACTCAATTCTAACACCAATAATTATTAAAATTCTATGTTTTTCAAAAGGCCAAATATTTTTAGAGAATAATACATTTGTCTTACTAGCATTCACTTTATGGCCCGATGTAGCCCCGAAAACACTAAGAACTTTCAACATTATCCGTGCCTGATTCACATCCAATTTAACAAACAAGAAAAGGTCATCAATAAAGAATAGATGTTATAAAATGGGCCATTTTTTATAATTGATATAAGCCTCTAAGGATTGTCCTTAACTTCTTTATGAATAAGTTGACCTAATCTCTCTATGCAAAGAACAAACTGATACAGAGAAAAAGAGCACCCTTGACGAATTCCTCTCCTCAGCCTAAACCCCTCTATAAGGATTCCGTTCCAAAAAAATGTATGGATACAGTAGAAATGCATTCCATAATTATCCTTGATAAAAAGGAAGGGATACTTGCATCAACTAATCTGTCTTCGATAAAGTCCCATCATAATTTGTCATAGGTCTATACTGGATCCACCTTTATTACCATCCACCCTTTTGTACCCCTCTTGGTTCTCATTAAGTGAATGACCTATTAGGCAATAATAATATTGTCAGTAATTTGCCTCTCTGCAATAAAACTAACTTGGTTTTGAGTAATGAGTCTAGGAAAGAAAAGCTTAAATCACTTAGCAATACTCTTTATAATAATCTTATACAAAACATTACAAAGGTTGATGAAGTAAATTTGGGATAAGGATTCTAGACTTTTGACTCTAGGGATCAAAACCAACAAGGTTTTATTGACAAAATAATTAATCGAACCACTTACAAAAATTTCCTAAATCCAAGAACACACATTCTGGTCAACAGTCTCCCACTACTTCTTGTAGAATAAAGCTGTAACACCTCCTAACCCCAAACCATCACTTGAACATGGTTACGAGGCATTACGGGACTTAAACACTAGCTATCGAACAAAACTGAATCATAATTTTTCGTTTCAATTTAAAATTTTTTAAATTCCATCATAAAGTCATTAATATGGGCCTACGAGGCACAAAACATGCTTAGGAAATCATTTGAGACTAAACCGAAAACTTTAGAAAACTTTAAAAAAAATCATGAAAATAAGGGCACACGCCCGTATGGCTTGGGACATGGCCGTGTGGCCAGCCTATGTGGCAGGTTGACTTGCAATTTAATAAGAAACAAAGGGCCACACGGCCTAGGCCCACGCTCATGTGGTTAGGCCATCTGGTAACCTGATTTTTCACCATTTTTAAGCTATTTTCACACTATCGTATCACACGACCATGCTAGAGCCGTGTCCTTCACACGGCCAAGACACACGGCCATGTCTAGCCCGTGTGATATCCTAATTTCACATTTTAAGATCCAGGGGACACACGGCCAATACACACGCCTATATGCTAGCCATGTGTCTTACACGGTTTGGTCACACGCCCATGTGCTAAGCCGTGTGGACTCTATATAAGCCTTAGTCACTAAACTAACCTTCCTGCAATTTTAAACCAAACCAATCACAACCAAGATATCAACCAAGACATTTCTACATTTAAACATACTTAATTCTACCCTAAACAATGACTCAAAATGATTTTCATTTGATACTCATTTTATCGTTCAAAATTTACTTATACTTTCATCCATTCATTTCAAAATTTAACAGAAAACATGTTAAACACATCTTATGACATTTCATATCATTTCATTTAACTCCAACTCAAATGCTATATACCATATTTACATCCAAAATACAAAACATATACAAGTAACTAAACAAAACCTAGTACATGCCACATTTACCAAAATGTAGATTACATCACCAAATTCTATGTCAGAGTCGGGATCGCTCTGGATGCTTGACCGAGACTCTGTACACCTACTAACCTGCGCATGGAAACAACCTTACACTAAGTATAAAAATACTCAGTGGTATTACTATAATTCAAATTATAAATAACTAAATTTAAAGACAAATATTAAACTTATAACAATTAAATTTCTCATACATTTCTAGTTAAACTCTATTAACAACAATATCACAATTCAGCTATGCATCAATTACATTTCACATGAACATTTAATTCATATTTTCCATATCCAATCTCAATTTGGATTCACATTTTAATTTCTCGTTCATTTTAGTATTCAATAGTACTATTAATCAATCAAACTCATATAATCATTTCAATTATACACTCTATTAACACTCCGGACTTTGACAGATACATGGATTCCAACCTAAACACACCAATATGACACATTGTGCCTAAACTGGACATAGTACCTAATCAGTATACGGCACATAAAGTGCCTGAAACGACACACAAGGTGTCTGATACGACACATAAAGTGCCTGATTAGTAAAGTTGATAAATCTCATACTCTTCTAAACCCTATGGCATGCCAATTATATCCAACCTAGCCCGACTAGTTAATAGGGTATTCAATCTATTTCTCAATTTAATTCCACCCTTATATCAAATTCAATTCCAATACAATATACCAATCATCATTCAAAAACGCAGTTCCATTCTATTACATAATTTCCATTCAATTCACTTTTCCAAATTTAATTCAATAAAATCAATTAACTTAATATTTACTTACCATACATACAGAATTTAAAGATTAATACTTAATAACAAATAACTTGAATTATAGTAATACAAACCAAGAATTGGCAATTACTCTTCGACGATCTTTTCTTTTCCTTTTTGTACCGATGACTCGGACTCTTTGTTTGCTATTAAAGCTTGAAGCTCTCAATCCTTAATTTTCACTTTTCTTTTTGTGTCTCATTTCCCTTCCCAATTTTCATTGCCCCTTTTTTGTAACTTTTCTTCTTTTTCTTTTGTTTCATATCTTTTATTTCTTTTATTAATTATAATATAATATAACAATAATATTTAGTATAAATATCTTTTAATTTAAAATACAAGTAATTATATTTATTACACATGATTATTATCATTACCACACATTTGTCATCATCCAAATTCATTCAATATAATATTAATTAATAATAATAATATATATAATATAAAACCATAAAATAATAAAATAATGATATCAATTATAATTTAATATAATAAAACAATAAAATCTTAGATTTTTACTTAATTTGTCGTCTCAACTATTGCCAAATGGCATATTTTCCATTTTAGTCCTTTTTACTTTCTATTAATCTATAATTAAACTTTTACCCTTTATTCAATTTAGTCATTTTTCCCTAATTACCCTTAATTAAACTAAATTCACCTAATCAAAACTTAATTGAACACACAACTAGACTTACAAATATTCCTAATAATTATTTACTAACTCGGTTTGCTAAGACGGAGGCCCTATGGCTCATTTTTCGATGTCCATGAATTTAGGTCATTATAAAAGTACAAAAATCATCCAGCCCGAGGCCTTCAACGGACCCATATTTAAAAAAGCGCTACGAATCTCATCAACAGTTACATCCCTAGCTGTAGCCTCTAACCCCTCCATATCTATCCTTGGAAATACCCTACACAAGGGAAACAAAACATGCCTTTGGTTATTTAGCGAATAGAGTGGCTTGAAAAACCAAATTGCTTCCCGTTAAAGAACCTTGTCATCAAAACACCAATTGCCATCAACCTTTAAAGTAGAGATTTTATTGAAGTTCCTTATTCTCAAAGTCTTGATGTGAAAATAATTAGTATTTCGGTCACTTTATTGAACCCATTCAATTCTTGATTTCTACCGCCATAAAGATTTTTCTTCATTAAGAAAATTTTCATACTCAATTCTCAGCTTCAATTCTAGCTCCAAAAGAAATCTTGAACACTTCCTATCAAGCGCGGCTTGGACTTTTCCAATACACCTAGCAAACGCTTGCTTCCTTCTACCAATATTCCCATACACTTCTTTATTCCACTTCCGATGTTTCGAGGAAAGATTACCAATACAGATAGAGATCTTCTGTCCATATTTCCAATTCTCACAAACAAAATTCTAAAAGATGGATGATACACCCAAGAGGCCAAAAAATAAAAAGGCTTAGTCGGTTTATTTACCATAGCGAAATCCTTTGATAACAAAAGCGATCTATGACCTGATTTCAAATGAGAGAAATGAAAAGCTAAAACACCTAAGAAGCTGCAAAACTGATCAAAGTTACCAATATCCTTATTCAGTCTGTCGAAACCCTTTTTTTTGAAATCAGGAACCGAAACCCTTTTTTTTGAAATCAGGAACTGACTTGGTCTTGAAAATGAAAATTAAAAGGGGAGTCGCCACCGATCATTATTAGGTGTGATCGGATCACCTTTGTTTTAATAAAACATTTTGGTTTACTAAAACAGTGTTTCTGGTCTACGAAGTTTGAGAAAAACGGGTTCGGGAGTCAGCTACGTGCGAGGAAGGGTTAGCACCCTCGTCACGCCCAAAATTGGTACCGAACTGATTAATGTCCTAATATCGAAAAATTTGAAAAGATTTTAAAAATACAATCCTTTTTTTTTTAATTTAGATAACCCGAATTGGATATTGAAATTCTCTTGTTACGAAGAAATAAAATACCACATCCAGCACGTTAGGATACAGCATTTTAGACCTTCGAAACCAAGATCACCTCATGATCTCCAAAAATTCATGTATTGAAACTTAAAAAAGGTATTTAATTATTTGGACAAACGATAGATCGAAACCCAGCACGTTAGGGCACGATTTCTCGACTTTTCAAACATAAAACATTGCCTTATTTTTAATTTAAGAAGACACGGATAAAATTTTGAAAGGATTTTTTAAAATTTAGAAGGGATATTTAGTTATTTGGTCAAATGAATAATCACAACCTAGCACGTTAGGGCACGATTTTTTCAATTTTCCAATGACAAAATATCACCTTATTTTATAAAGATTTTCGTTTTTGAATGATAGCAGGGGCATTATTTAGACGATGTACGTTTGTTTAGTTTGAAATAAGATGAAGCAACCTAATTTGGATAGGTACGTAAGGAAGTTTGATTTGCAATACGATGCACATGAAATAGCTAAAAAGTACGAGAAAAGGATCAATAATATACAAATGCTTATGCATAAGGATGATATGAAAATACAAACAACAAAATCATACATACACAATGACAATAATCACAATACATCATTCAGATAACCACATCGATTATTTAAGAATAATTAAACGGATATCATACATCAATTAAAAAAGATTGGACCAATAAATAAAAATGTAACAAAAAGATTATTTAAAAAAATGATAAAAATAAGTTAAAAAGATCAATAATGTACAAAACAATTTTAAAGTAGGTAAAAAATAATAATAAATGGCATATAAGAGTGTGAAATAATGATATGTAAAAGGAACTTAAGGTAAGTAAAATATACTCAAATTTAAAATAACTAATATGCGAAAAGAGATTTTTTTTTTTAAATGAATTATATACAAGACATTTTTGAAAATAGATGATGTATGAAATAATGTTAGTTAAATAATTTATAAAACAAATTAAAACAACATGTAAAAGGTTTAAAATATATAAAAGACTTTCATCAAATAATATAACAATTTCAAAATAATTAATATATGCAAAAAGTTTAAAGAAATTAATATATAAAACATTCAAAACAAGTAGCCTAAACAATTCAATATAAAGTTTGAAATAAATAAAATAATTTAAAATGTAGTACGTAAAGGAATTTTAATATGAATAATATAAAAAACAAAACTGTTTAATAAAATTTATATATATATATATATATATATAAAGAATTTAAAATAAGTTTGTAACAAAATAATTTCAAAATAATACTAGATAAGTAACGTTTGAAATAAACCATATATACATATGTAGGTAAGGTGTAAAGGATTATAAAGTAAATAAGAAATAGAGTAAAAACAATTTGGTGAAATGATGATATACATGTATAAAAATGAGCAATGAACACAAATGTTTAAAATAAACAGTAACTAAAAATGAGAATATATATTTGCTAAAACTTTAAATGAACAATGTGTAATTATTTTAAAAAAATAAAACTATTCAAAAAGGAATTTAAAATGAATAATATACAGCATCTTAAAATAATAATATAAAATAGAGATATGCAAGGCAGTTTAAAATAGAAATTTAGGGTTAAATCGAAACTGAAATAAAATAGGGGATATGAATTTTAAAATATAAAACAAGGCACCAATGACTAAAATGAAGTGCGTCCAACATTGAAAGGACCAAAGGGAATAATATCCCATGTCTTAATATGCCCGTTCAATCCAACAGGCTAATGGGCTAAAATGAAAACCTTAAAAAGTCAAATGGCCGATTTAAAAAACAAAGAAAACAGGAGAGGGGGCTAATTGAATGCAGCTGCAAAAAAGGGGGGATCATTCGTGCAAATCTCCCTTTAAGGGAGAATATGCAAGTCTCCCCTAAACCCAAACGCATCGTTTGATTGAAGGCAAAAAACCCTTCTTTTTCATTTTTATTTAAGCCTTCATATAACAATTTTTTTTAAAAAACTTTGCAGCCCCCATTTTTAAAAACCAAAGGCAGAAACCTTCTTCCCCATCCCTTATTTTCCTCCTTCCAATAGGGTTCCTTTAGAGCCCATTGTTGCGCCGTCATCGGACCACCATCGTATGGTGGCCGGTGTTGCCAAGACTCCCCCTTTCCGTTCATAACCCCTATTCTAAACTCAAAGCCGAAAAGAAAAAGAAAACAGAAAAGAAAAAAATAAAAAAAATAAAACATAAGAGAACCCCTCGACTTTCCATGTTCTCCATTATGGCCATCGGCCAAACCCTCAGGGGTTCGGCGACCTAGATCAGAAGGAGGGTTCGGAGTGCGTTCGAAAGCCGAGTTAGAGGTTTGTTCTCTTGCTTGGTATTTTTCTTTTATGCTAAATTCGTGTATGGAAATAGAAATAGAAAAAAACAAACAGGTAGATAAAAACTTAAACACAATATGAAAAAATCACCTTAAGCAAAGTTTTCTTTTTTGATTAAATCTTAATTCATTCCAAATCGTAAAAAAACAAAGGTGAATATATTTTTTCTCTTATAGCCGAAAAATGACTATCTAGTTCTAATTTCTTTGTCGTTTTCTTCCTATTTTTTCTGCTGCCGTGTATTGTTCCTCTCGTTGCATTTATTTTCTGTCGCAGGTGTCAGAAACGTGGGTAGCTGCTGGTTGGTGCGTGTGGTGGCTGGTACTGCGCGTGGAGGGAGGCCAAATAGCAAAAGGGGCAGTGGCTGAGAAGTTTGGGGGTTGTTTGTTTGCTGAAATATATATTTTTTTGTATTGGGCTATTTGTGTTGTTTTGGGTTATTGGTTTTTTGGTTTGTAATTTTGGACTTTTAAATATAGACTCTCTTTTGGTCTAACTGGATTTTATTTAAGCTTGATTTAGGCCAGGCCCAAATTGGCCTATTACACAGTCTTTCAAACGTAGTCCCCTTTCTCCAAGTATTTTGAGGCCCCTTATATCCAAGACCTTTAAAACGATTCACCTGGATAAAATCCTGGAACAGTTTAAATCCTGAAAACATTAATCGACCCTCTCTTCTCATTCGATGATATGTAAACGCTAAAGTAGCCCACCAACAATCAAGGACCATTAACAGAACGAGCAATTAAATTCAAATAGTTCTATAATTCTCTACGCTTTTGCTAGTCTGGGCTACCATAAATGAAAGTCCCAAACATACCCTAAACATCCATCTCCTTCCTAATGTAACTGTGAATAGATTGGGGATTATTATTTATTACCTGAGTCTAAATTCCACTCCAACAAATGCAAACTCCCCAGAAAAGCCCCGAGCTTCAACTCTATGAGAGAAGTCAAATCCAAGCTTGGTGATAATTCTGTCTGCCTTAAAACGACTAACCCGAGTTTTGAGGAACACTGCTATCTCAACTTCATGTTCCACAAAAATAATCATTAACCACCTTAATAAATTTAGGACCTGCAAAACTTTAGCAGTTCCAAACAAATAACTTAGGCAATAACATAGACGTAAATGGTAAGAAAAAAAAACCCTACCTCACACAGTGGCTATATTCCATCTGTTACCAGCTCACTACCATCCTCCACCTCAGAAATGGAATAGGTAGCCACTCTTTCAATATCATCAACAATACGAATCATTGCCTTTGAAAGAGGTAGTCACCTTACATTTGACTCTTAAATTTTTTATTCTTACTCCTTAACGAGATTGGAAGTTTTTTACCACATTTTGGCTCCCCTCCGTATGAAGAGACATCTCAGATTCACTCATTAACGACACCACCATCTTTTTATTAGTCATCAGCACGTCTTCCAGTAGGTTGGGATCTTGATTTTCAACAAAAGACACAATCGAATGTTTATCCATATTGAGCGTAGTTCTCAAAGCCCTTACTACCAGCAAATTAGACCCCCCAATCATCGTCGATGGAACAAGTTGTGTAGTGGAAATTTCCAGCGTGTAATAGGGGTGTGCAAAATTCGGGTAAAACCAAAAAAAATTTGTTAACCAACCGAATTCGTTTAATCGAATTTTTTCGGTCGGGGTTGGTATATAATTTTTTGAGTTTTCAGTTAACAGTTAATTCGGTTCAAAACCGGTCGATTAACCGAATTTTTTCGGTTTAACCGAAAAATTAATAAATAAAATTATAATATATAAATAGCCCACTATTCACTTAAACTCAATCCAACATAAACCTAATCAAACCAAAACTAATACCCAACTCAATTACCCAACCCAATTATCCAACCCAATCATAAAAATTACAAATAATTTAATAAAAAATAAAAATAAAAAAATAAAAACAAAAACAAAAATAATTCAGTTAATTTGATTAATTCGGTTAATTAGGGTAAATCGGATAATTCAGTTAGTTTTATACTTATTTTAACCAAAAATAAAAAATATATATTATTTCCGGTTAATTCGGTTAACCGACTGAATTAATCGAAAAAATTTCAGTTCGGTTAATTTTTTTGAAAAAATTTCGATTCAATTAACAGTTAAAATTTTTAAAAGGTCGATTATAGTTAAAATTTTTAAAAGGTCGATTAATTCAGTTAATACTGTTTCGAATCGTTTAACCGGTTGGTTAACCAATTGAACACCCCTAGCGTGTAATCTTTAACAATAAATTGGGTGAAAGACGCCACTTTATTCATAGGAATTGGGTCATTGCCATTCTGGCCCATTTCGTACGCAAACTCAAAAACTCATGTGGGCCCACTAGATTTGTTTGAAGAATCCCTAATGACCAAGCCTCTCCTATTAAAAGACTCAAACCACATTGCCCAAAGTCCTTATCATTCTCACGTCCACAGCAGAGTTATCAACACCCAAAGTGTTGTCATAAATAGCCAAAACTTTTCCCTATGATTTAGCATTAAGTTCGAGCACGATAATCGGTAAAACACCTATCTCATTATCCTTAAATCAAGCAGAGCATTAAAGTGAGATCCCTTGAGGTTTACACTTTCCTTAACAAACTTGCTAAAATCCTTACTCCGATCAGCCCTCCTTGACCACTGGTTAACTAACATCCAAGGGCTAAGTTCCTCAACTCCTTCAAGATTAACTTTTGGACCACTAAATTGTAAACCCAAATTCAACTAAACATTTTCACCCCCTTGTTTTTCTAGAACATGCAAACTAGGGTATGATTCTTTCATAACACTATAGTGGCTACACGCAAAGCACAAGTTAGAAAGAGATTTGTACTCTACCTTCTATACCCAACCATCTACTTTAATTCTAGAAAATAATGATTTATTTAGGTCAACCATAATTGCCAAGCGAACAAACCTTCCTCGTAGAGCATTCCCTATGTTACCATCCAACTTGTTGCCTCTACCCACCATTTCCCTAATGGGTTTGATAACACTTCTCTTTATACATAAAACCCAGAACACCTAGGAATTGAATTCAAATAACAATATTTGATAGGAATGGTTAACTCGAGGAAAAGTATTAAGACCAAGGTTGCATAGTTAGATAATGCCCAAACACTATCCATGATCCTTCAGTAAGCGCCCGGACATAGTCTATTTCTTCCTGTAGCTTGACCAAGAAATAATCATTTTCTAGATCCATAATCATTATAGGAGTTGATGGTTTCCATAAGTTGTAGATCTTATTCGAGAGTGCATACTAGCCAATTTTTCTGCCCAACAGTTTCACAACAACTATCCTTGACATGTTCCTATCCAAAATTTGATGAACATGACTAAAGAATCTAATCTATGTAATGTCATCCTCTGTTCCAACAGTCACATCAACCTCAAGCAACTGAACATCATCCACATCTTTATCCAGTGCCTCTTTACCCAACAAACTCTTGGACCTAATTAGCATATCCTTAAAGGAGGCATTGGCAGCCTGTTCGTTCTTTTTCCTTACCGGTTGCTACTAGAAATCTTCCCCGTAAGAGTCACATTGCATTTCCATTCCATGAATAATCTTTTGTTTCTTTATTTTAATCTTTGGTTACACTAAGTAGTGATTAATGTCGACTTAGTATTTAAATTTCTTTTGTTTCATATTGGTAATCAAAATTTTTTCTATCAACTAAATCAATATTTTTTTAACTTCATTAAAATAAAGTTGTTATACGTGACATTAATGACATCATGATAATATCATAATATAAAATATATAATAAAAATCAATAAAAATATTTTTAAATGTATTATAATTTATTTTTTAAAATCTAAAAATATATAAAAATGATAAATTAAAAAAATTTGTTTGTCAAATTTCTTTTCTCAACTAAATTTAAAAAAATACCATTTTTTTAAAAAATTACTAGATAGGTCATTGTTTAAAAAAATTACGAGACTTATGTCAATTTTACGAAAGCTTCCAACTAGAAGGATTTTCAGGTACGCTTCAAATTGGAAGAGTTTTCAATGCATTTGAAGGAAAAGCTTCCAGCTAAAAGTGATTTTTGCCCAATATCTTTTTTTTTTCTATTTTTTGTGCCATTTCTTGTGAAAATAAAACTTACAAAACTCGTATTTACATAGACCCTAAGTCTCACTTCCCTTGTTTTAAACGATGTGGTATGTGGGATATGTGTATATGGGATATGGGTATATATAAACTCATAATCTATTTGCATCTTGTTCTTAGATAATATGGGATTGCTTACTCTTTTAACTAACTATATAAGATTACATGCTACACTTAATTTGTTAAAAATTAAAGATAAAACTTTGTACTACATTAAACTCTAACAAAATAAAACATTAGAAACTTTTATACAAAAATAATCATTATAAAAAAAGTCCATAGTACAAATTCTTTTATTTTTATTTTTTATAGGAAGAGAGGTGAAGTTGTTTCATATTTGAATCTAAAATTATGTGTCAATAGAAGACTAAATAATAATACAAATGCTTTTGTAACACCTCTAACCCGTATCCATCGCTGGAACAGGGTTACAGAGCATTAACATACAAACGAAACATTAAAATATTAAAACATACATTTCATACATTAATACAAACATAACATAATTCATTCATTCACATATAAATCATCCTTAAATCGATCCCTCGAGGCTCAAAAATACATTAGAAACAATTCAGGACTAAATTGGAAACAGTTGGAAAGTTTAAGAAAAGTTAGAAAATTTGACTACATGGGTTACACAACTGTGTGGCCAGGCTGTGTGCCTCACATAGCTAAGGCAAATGCTGGTGTCTTTGGCCGTGTAACAATCGAAATAGGGACACACGGCCGTGTCCCACCATGCGTCCTCACCTATGTAATTCACTAAGTAGGGCCACAAGGCCAAGTCACATGCTTATGTGTTAGGCCGTGTAACTCTCAAAATAGCCTTACACGCTTGTGTACCAGGCCATGTGTTAGGCCGTGTAACTATCTGACTTGTGTGCATTAAAACCTATAGAGGACATACGGCTGTGTGTTACATACAGCTGAGTTACATGTCCGTGTCTCAAGCTGTATGGACATGAATTTGCCCAAATTCAAGTCAATTCCAACACCAAACCATACATACACCTAAAGGCATTTTGTGCACATAATCAAAACCTTAAAATATGACCAAAACCTACATGAAATGACCAATTCAATGGTCCAAGATCATTCAATCAATATACTATATAAGGCACCTCAAATGCAAACATTCAAACTTTCCTAAACATGTATACTTTACCACATTGCAAACATACACATCTAGTTCAATACCATATTTAAATATACCATATCTTGGTCATATTAAGACTAACTCATCACATACCATTTTGGCCATTCAAACATGCATCATAAAATAACCACATTAACACATACTAAAAGACACCAAAAGTACCAAAAGTGTATTCAATCAAAACAACTTATACATGCGAAATTCATCATCTAACATTCAAGTAAATACCAATACAAGTTCACCTATTGATAAACGTTAAATTATACATATTTTTACCCCATGTTTAGCCTATATTTTGGATGGATTATTATCAATTTTGTGAGAATTGGTGCTCTTAATCCTTCTTTTTTATATCTTATACTCAGGAGAGCATAAGGAAAAGAAAAGAATGAAAATAGGCCAAAAACGATGAAAAATGAGCCAAAATGTGCGATCAACACGGCCCAAAGAAGTACCGCACGGCCGTGCCACACGGTCGTACCACATGAAGATCACACGGTCAAGCCCCGACAAGCACGGCCATGCCACACGACCGTGCCTCCACCGATAGATTCACACGGCCTCTATCGAAGTCATACGAGCGTGGCATACGGGCGTGTTCTAGTTATGAGAAAGAGGAATTTCGCTCGAATTGGGACGCTTAGAGGCTAAGAAAAGCTCCCCAAAAGTCTCTATATAAAGACCCCATGAGGCAACACTTATAGAAACTTTTAGATACAGAATAATCAGATTTCTTATCGTCTTTCTGCCACACGGAGGGTAGAAGCAAGAGATTACTCCAAGGGAGAAAGCTGATTGATTCATCCCAGAAGTCGGAATTCTGCAGCAACATAGAGGATCTCCCTAAATTCCTTCAGGGGTTTTTGGTTTCTTTTATGTTTTGTTATTTTATATCTTCTGAGATGTTTTCTTCCTTTAATATGAACTAAAACCCTCAAATACTTGAGGGAGATGAAACCTAAGACAGATCTTGTTATTTATTCTTGATTTATTTGATAAATACTTGAATTGTTCTTAATTATGCGTTCTTTATTCTTAATTTAATAATCCTAGGTATTATTTCAAGTAATAGATGTGCTTAGAGTAGAGGAGCAAAAGTCCCTGTGATAAGAGTAGATCTACCATAATTAAGTGGAGTTGCATGCAACCCTAGACATAGGGCGACATAAATCTGACGGATTAGGGTCAAACCTAATATGGGGAACCATAGATCGAATTAATGCAACCTAGGGAGTTAATTAATAAAGGAACTTTAATCAACAACTTAGGCCTAGTTGCTCTACGCCTCGACGGAGGGTTTAGCATAAGTTAGGGATCTCTAAGGATCAAGTCAAGTAAACAAATCATATAGTTCAAGGAAACAATAACAAGTGAAGTCTAGGTAGATTCCCCCTTGAGTATTGTCCTTATCAAACAGCTTTTCTCTAAAAGTTTTCCCAATTTACTCTTTGTGCTTTCTTGGTTTAGTTTTAGAATTAGTTTAAACAAACCCTCTTTTATTTTTTAGGTTAGATAATAGAAAAGAAGTAAGTACTAGTACTTTTGGTTCCCTTGGGTACGATAACTCGGTCTTGCCACTAAGCTATACTACTGTTCGATAGGTGCGCTTGCCTTAACGTCGTGATATTAGTTAGTTTTGGTGTGATCAAGTTCTTTATAAATTTTATTACTTCATATCACGCATATCACCTATACATGCCATTATAACCTTGGCCAAAAAATCAAAAACTACTGATATTTATCTGGATAGTGTGATAGATCTTCGATGAGCTTCTAAACCAATCGAGCTTTCTGTTATCAATAAAATACAAGAAAGAAAACTATGTAAGCACATAATGCTTAATAAGTTCGTAGATCATGAAACATAATTTACCATTTCATTAATAAAAATTAAGAATAAGCATAACATAGTTTAACCACAATCTTAGCACAAGCCTAAGCATCATCAACAACACATGTTAGTGCATTCAGACATAATTCGCTTGAATTTAACATAAGGTAAGCCATTATACATAAACATACTTAATATGAATTCATCATTATCATTAGTATAAACATATTTCCATTGAAGCTCTCCATTTCAATCCTTATCATAATTATATAATATAGTTCATTTAAACATTTATCGTTCCTTTCCTTTTCATGCCTGTTGAACCACTTAGAATATTATCGGGTACTTGGGAAAGCTCACACAAATGTGCTTAACATTTAATTGTAACCTTTCATTTACATTGTTGCTCACATGAGTTATGAAATGGGCCTGCTCACATGAGCTGTGATCAGAATGTAAGCTACACGATACTGCTCACACGAGCTATAGAGTATCCACACCCTTTGGTTACCATTGGGATCTAACCACCGCGGGCTTTGGCCTTGCTCCTGACCTCATTGATATACGAACTCAACAAGTTTGTCATTCCAAACCGCTTCTTCTATGGCTTCTTTTAGTGTGAAACAGTCTTCTGTTTTATGTCTTATATTATCATGAAAAGCACATTGGTCCATGGAGTTTGTTCTTCTATTAGTATTCCATATCGATCCTATACGATACGAGAAAAATACTACTCAACAACTGGTGCATTGAGCGTGAAACTATTTTTGATTGGTAGATTTTCTCTAGTTTGATTCAATTCTCTCCAAACCTAAAAAACCAAATGACTCACCCAAATGAGACTTTTCATTTTATCTCTTCCACTGGTCAAGCTAGAGCGTCGGGTTCTGATACCCGCCATAATGATACAAACCTGAGTAGAGATTAAAGTCTAGTGAAGAGGAAGGCCCTTGATATACTGCATTGTCAAGGTTTTTGTGTTTGTCGATGAACCAAACAGTAAACAACTCTATCTTATTATGGGAAACACATAGGGTATTTATACATATTCCTATTGCTACTGTTACAGCTCATAATAGGACTCACATTTTGTTTGGGTATTGGGGCCGATGGCACTGACATTCTCTATCTTTGGTGCTTACATTCCCTGGGCATCCCCGGGTTTATTGGACGTGTATTTATAGAGCATGCGTCCTTTCTGATTCTGCGATTGGCACCTTCAACGAACTTCATACCCACTGGTCAAGAGCGAAGGTCCCTTGTAAGGCTCGTGATCCCATTCCTGTAAAGGCTTATGCGAGCTCTCCTCGTGAGCTATCTTTATGAACACCCGGTAACCTAGCGAAGTCCCTTACGAACTATCTTTGTAAACATCTAGCATTCCAACAAGGTCCCCAGTGAACTATCTTTGCGGGGTCCCTAGTAAACTATCTTTACGACAAACATTCTTCTTTCAAATAAGGTTTATCTTGGTCGAATGACTCGGACCCTATTGGGTCATATGGGCTAGCGATTACCAAATCCTAACAAGAATAAATAGTGTTAATTTTTAATTTGTCAAATCTAATTCAGTTGATGTGATTTAATTTGGGTTCTAAGGTTGATTTGATGACACTTAATCACTAATATTATTAATTGATTATGAATTTTTATCAAATCAACTCAAATCGAAATTAAACACTACAAAATTAACAGTATTATTTTCAGGTACCAAAATATATAACTTTTGTCAGTACCATATTGAACCAAAAAATTACACAAATATCATATTTAAAAAAAAAGTCAAATTTAGATATCAAATTATGTATTTTATATTAATGATGGTTTAGTTATAAATTTGAGTCTTGCATCAGATTGATCTGAAATTTGATGAGAATAATTTTGAGCTTCATAAATGATGTTGTTAAATGGTTGCAAATGAATCTAAATTTGTGGAAATCAATTGATCTACTTTAATTGGAGAGTCTCTAAATGACGAATCAAGTCGAAACACCCGAAGTTTCATGTTCAATGAAAATTAGAGGTGATAGCAGTAGACCTAAACTTACTCTACCTCAAAGATAATGATTTCAAGGACAAGCAAAATCGCAAGGTAAACATCTTTTCCATTTTCAATAGGTTTATATAATATTTTTTGTCATTCAATATTATTATCCTTTCACAAATAGTCACAAATAATCAATATCTATTTGTTGTTTGCTACAAGTAGGATATTGACAAAAATAGAGTAAGATGTTTTAATCTTATTGATTTATCTTAATAACATACATAATATTTATGCAGTAGTAGTTACGTAGAAATAGAAAAGATATACAATATATTTTTAAAAATATGTTTAAAGATATACAATAATATATAATATATCTCATAATAATATCCTAACAGATATTCATTAAAAATAACTTGAATTTGAATTACAATTGTATGAAAAAGAATAGGGTTAAATCAAATATATTTAGATCACATATCTTATTTGATGTTTTACATTTTTCAATGCAAAAAACATAGTTTCCTACTGGCTCTATTTCCAGTTATAAACAACATAATTAATGTCTACGGTGATGTTTCTACAACAAGTAAGATGAACCCAAGTATAGTTAATAGATGAATCAGAGTTTTATTGAAACTGTCTTTTATGTTCTATGCTTCTACCAAAAATAAGAGCAATCTACTATTAGAGCAAGTTATTGAGGGTCAGATATTGAAGTGGAAGGATGCAATCAAATATGCTTTACCTATCACGTTTGTTGATACAAAGAATCAATAGAAGTAGAAATAGAGGCCCCCAAATGAGAGAAAATGGTCTCCTCTTATTTTAGAGAAAAATAAAGGTAGGAGAATGAGCCTTTTTACTTTAAGGTTAAGGGTTTCCTTTTATTATATTAGGCCAAACCCTAGGTCAGGTCATTTTTATTTTATTATAATTATATAACAAATTGTCCCCTTATCTTGTCAAAGAAAAGTTATAAAGTGACTCTTTTGAGATAAGCTTACTCATCTTGTCAAAGAAAATTTTTAAAGTGACTCTTTTGAGATAAGCTTACACTTATAGCGTGTTTAATTTGGGTGTTCTATATATGTTTTAACTTGAAACTTTATTGAACAAATTTTGTTATCTAATAATGTGGAACAGGAGTCAAGAATTGTAATGCTGAATATCTTAAACTGTATTTCTCGTAAGAAAAATTTGTAAATTAGTGGACTCAGAGAAAATTATTCGATATCAGTTTTGATCTTAAATCAGCGAGCTATTTGGAGATTGCGATCTTACATTATCAAGCCTTAGTAATATCAATTGCGATATTAAATCAACAAGTTGTGTAAAGCTGTGATCTTAAATCAACTAACTCAAATAATTGAAGGTTTCAATTTTAAATCGACTAATTGAAGGTTTCAATTTTAAATCGACTAACATCTATAATATGAGTCACGAATGTATGTAACGCCCCAAAATTTTGTATATTTATTTTTGTAAATCTATTACACAAATGTCTGCCTGCTTCAGTGGTTATGTATTCTGGGAGTGTCTAGGAAGTCTTGGGTTCAAGCCAAGTCTTTGGCAAAATTTTTTCTTTTAACTGAATAAAGTCTTACTCTTGTTCAGGAGGCTTAAGATTAAATGTTAGTAAGTGTCTATCAGAATGAACCTGCTGGTCTAATGGTTAAGTGGAGTGTTAAATTCTGGAAGGTTTGGAGTTCAAATCCCTGTGCAAACAGGGGATTTATTTTGCTGCTTATACCGTTGAGATGGACTAAAATACTGATAGTAGAGAGGTTGATGGAGATAATTAAGGAAGTGGGTTAGGGGAGTTATCAGAATTGGGGATTATCTTTTGTTTCTTACAATATCAGTTTTTTCCAAAGTCTAGCATTTTCTTTCTCTTGTTTTCTCTCCTCTGCCGACTTTTTCCCTATTTCCTACCATTTTTTTCATTCTTTTTGCTGCTGAAATTATTGTCTTTCTCGCCTCTCCTCTTCTCAATTTCTTTCCCACTTGATTCAATGTCGTTTTTCCTTTCACTACGATTGTACGGTAAGTATGGTTTTGATTGACTTTAATTGTGTTTTGAACAAATGATTATGAGGATTTTGGCTGGTGATTAGGGGTTATTCAGAGAACTGATTATCGTTCTTGAACAAGTTAGGCGCGTAGAAGTCACCATGTTCGTTAAAGGTAAGGTTGCCATTAGCTTTCAGGATTTATCTGTTCATAATAATTCAGTTTAAGTGACTGATTTTAGACTCAAGATTGTCGATTTTAGGTACCGGAGTGTTCAGAGTGATTACAGGTCAAAATCTAATCAAGTGTGTACCCGAATCACTGAAATTGTAACTCGACAAAAAGTTGAAAAAGTGTACCATTCACGCCACACCGACGTATGGTTGCCGTGTGATGACAGCGAGGCTGTGTGCTAGACACATGCTCGGCCAATTAGGCCGTGTGGGCCCACACAGGTAAACCACACGGGCGTGTAGAATTTTGGGCCAAGCCGTGTAACCCACACAGCCAAAGCCGAATTGGACCGTGTGGGCCACACGGGCAGACCAACACGGGCGTGTGATCCCACTTTACTGATATGTTTGTTAAGGTTGCATCGGTCATCTGAGACGACTGTGAACATACTGTAGGGTCAGTAAGCTATACTTTTATCTCTAACTAACTGTATGACACGTGTATGAATGACTGTATATTGAGCATGTTATTGTACTATAATGATTATAAGCATGATTTCATGTGATAGCATGTCACGATTGTATAATGCATTGCATGGGATTGGGATGATATATGTGGAGGAAGTGTACTAAAAAGCTTAATGCTTGTTATACGGGCAGCTATGCTACAATTCACTAGTGGCGTTTAACCTAATATATTATTGACAGCTCTGTTGCAAATATTGTTTTGTGCCGTAACCGGTGCTACTTTGTAAGTGTAGGGATGGGTGGGTGATTTAATCCCCACAAGGGTACAGGGTTGATCAAGAGGTGGTGTATAGTGAATGGTTGGGTAGGACTTACATACTGTATACCTTATTTCTGCATAATGAATCTGTGATGGGCTTAGGCCCTACTGCTACTGTTACTAGTGCTACTACTATAATGGGCAGGTCCCAACTGATTACTGATACTGAGAAGGGCTTAGGCCCATACTATTATTTGCTTACATACTATTTGTTTGTTTGTAAGGGGATTACACACTGAGTTTTCAAAAACTCACCCGCTTTTTTTTAGTGTACAGGTAATCCCCAGACATAGGCGGATCGGTGCTACGGAGGACTTAGTGATGGCCACATAATTATTTACAATTAAATATTTAAATTATAATTTCAAGTATTATTTAGGGTATTTTTTCTGTAACATGGCATTATAGATTTTTACTTTAATTTGGGGTATAATTTTTCGTTGGTTATGACTTATATCTGTTAATGGTAGGAAACACTATTTTCAAAAGAGACGAAGGTTTTAACAAAATCCTGCAACTCGTTTTAGAAGTTTTCGCAAGGTAAAAGTTTTGGGAATGAAAAATGATGTATAGACAAATAATGTTTGAAAACGAATAACGTTTTGGAAACAAATAACTTGAATTTGGAATTAACATAAGATAATAAAAAAGTTGTTTAAATGGAGAAATGGTTTTTAGCAATGACTTAATTTTTGTAAACACTTTCATGTGATTCCACCAGATTCGGCCATAACGTCTAGGCTAGGTTTGGGGTATTACAATGTAGGTCCGCGAGTTGTTTTGGAGGTCGTGATATTAAAGCGGTGAGCCTTTAGAATATCAGTTGGGAAGTAGGTCCACAAGCTATTTTGAAGGTCCCAATATTAAACCGGCGAGCCTTAAGATTGTAGCTAGAAGCTTGAGTTTGCGCTAATTGTGTTGGAGGCTGCGGTGTTGAACCTGCAAGTTTCAGATTATAGCTGAGAGCTTGAGCTCGCACTAACTGCTTTGGAGGCTATAATGTTGAACCTGCGAGCCTGGGAAAACAGTTGGGAGCTTAAGGTTATGCCAACTATTTCTAAGGCTACGATATTTAACATGTGATCCTGAGATGATAGTTACGATCTTAAATCAACGAGCTGTGTAAAGCTATGGTCTTAAATGAGCTAACTCAATAATTAAAGGTTACGGTTTCAAATAAGCTAACCTTTATAATATAAAGTGGGGACATAAGTCCGCAAGCTGTTTTAAAGGTCGCAATATTAAACTGGTGAGCTTTAAGATCATAACTAAGAGCTTGAGCTCGTGCTAAGTATTTTGGAGGCTACGGTTCTTCACCTACAAGCCTTAATATGACAACTGGGAGCTTTGCTCTCGCTAACTGTATTGGAGGCTGCGGCTCTTCACTTACGAGCTTAATATGACAACTAGGAGCTTTACTCTCACTAACTTTGTTAGAGGTTGCGGCTCTTCACCTACGAGCCTTAATAGGATAGCTAAGAGCTTTACTCTCGCCAACCGTGTTAGAGGTTGTGGCTTTTCACCTATAAGCCTTAATATGACAACTAAAAATTTTGTTCCCACTAACTGTGTTGGAGACTGCAGCTCTTCACCTGCAAGTCTTAGTAATATCACCTGCAAGAATAACAAATTATGCTTATGAAGAGAAAATTAATGCACTGTAAAACTAAGGCAATCATATTGAATACAAGACAATTGCATAATGATCATCTCAAATAAAATGCAACTTAAATCACACTTATAAATGTCAGCTATTTTTTGAGTTCTGACATCTTTTAAAATGTTTTGAACTTTATATTTCTTAGTTGAAAGAACATATGAACTCTTTTTTTTTTCATATTTTCTGTCTACCAATCTCGAGCATTTAATCACAACCAAAACACAAAACAAATTCCGTAAACAAGGTCCTTACTCTTTACCTATAAGGAAAAAAACTAACATTAAAAATTGTAAAAATAAAACGTCGGTAATGGCAATGTATTGCAAAAAAAAGAGAAAAATAAAAAACACACAAATTTTACTTGAAAATCCTTTCGGGAAAAAAATCACGGGCAGAGGAGAAGAAAACTTACTATGTCAAAATCGAATAATTACAATAAAAGTAGACTATGTCTATTTATAGACTTGTAAAACTATATTCTAATAGGAGTGTAATAAGATTGAAACACCTTATTGTAATCAATATCAAATAAATAGAGTTCTATATGAATTTTACTTTTATTTTATTTTACCATTTTATTTTATTTAAATAAGGATTTGGGTCACTTAATTCTAATAATCTCCACCTTGACACGAATTCTCAATGAACAAGTTCTTCATCGCGAACTCTCAACGAACAAATTCTCCACGTCTTCCATAAATCCCTTAAGGGTTTAACATCAATAATGAACACCAACCAAGTCTAAGCAATGCTCAAACTTGGTTATAGGAAGTGACTTAGTCATCATATTTGCAGGATTTTCATGGGTACTAATTTTGCTCAAAACAATATCACCATGAGTAATAATATCACGAACAAAATGATACCGAACATCAATATGTTTTGTTCTCTCATGAAACATTTGATCTTTTGTAAGGAAGATGGCACTCTAATTGTCACAAAATACTGTAGTGATTTGAAGGTCTTCACTGAATTCACTAAAAAGTCCCTTCAACCAAATGGCTTCTTTACAAGCCTTAGTAATCGCCATGTACTCAGCTTCAGTGGTAGACAAAGTAACTGTAGTTTGCAAAGTGGCTTTCCAATTGAATGCACAATCTCCGATTGTAAAGACATAACCTGTGAGAGATCTTTTTCTATCAAGGTCTCTAGCAAAATCAACATCAACATACGCAATGACTCCATCTTTAGTTCTTCCAAACTGTAAGCAAACATCAGTAGTACTCAATCTCATCATCTTATTGTGGAGACAAAGCCGATGAAAGTCTAAACTGGGTTGCTAAAAGAGTACTAATAGGCTTAGCACTCTACATGTTGAACTTGCAAAGAAATTTCTCAATTTACCCCTTCTGACTTAGGTACAATTTACTTTTTTCTCTACCTCTAAGAATCTCTATACCGAGTATCTTCTTTGCTAGTCTCAAATATTTCATCTCAAATTATTCACTTAGTTGGGCTTTGAGCTTTCTTATCTCTCTTTTATCTTTCGCTGCTATCAACATGTCATCAACATAAAGGTGTAGATATACAAAAGAACTATCACTGCTTTTCTTAAAGTAAACAGAACTGTCAAAGCTACTTCTTTGAAATCACGAGAAGTCATAAAGGAATCAAACCTCTTGTACCACTGTCTTAGCGACTGTTTCAAACTGTAAAGGGATTTTCTCAGCAAGCAAACATAGCCTTCTTTTTTTGAAATTGTAAAACCCTCTAGTTGTTGCATTTAAATATCCTCCTCAAGTTCTCCATGCAAAAATATAGTTTTTACATCTAACTACTCAAGTTCTAAATCATGCATGGCCACAATACTAAGCAAAGCTCGAATCAAACTATACTTCACAATCGGGGAGAACAAATCTATGAAGTTTACTCCTGGAATTTGACTGTAACCTTTTGCAACAAGCCTTGCTTGATATTTGGGTTCTTCAACTCTTAGAGTCCCGTCTTTCTTTTTAAACACTCATTTACAATGAACAGTCCTTTTGCCTTTAGGAAGTTTCACAAGATCCCATGTTCTATTTTTGTGGAGTCATTCCATCTCCTCTTGCATAGCAAACATCTACATTTTTTAGACTTCACAACTAACCGCCTTAGAATAATTAGATGGCTCTTGGTTTGCATCTATATCTTCAGCTACATTTAAAGCATAAACAACTAGATTAGCCTCGTCATACTTCTTTGGAGGTTTAATTTCTCTTTTAGTTCTGTTTTTGGCAATAGAGTATTGTGCTGAAGAAGCAACTCTATTCTGAATTTTTGTACTGACTTGAAGAGTCGACTCTGTTGTAGAATATGGATTAATATAATGCTTCACCTGCTTTTGATTTTCTTTATTGGAAGAGTCTTTAAGAGATAAGTTAGGTAGCATAACAATTTTATTAAAAATATCTCTGCTAATCACAACTTTTGTATTTTCATGACACCATAACTTACTCTCTTTTACACCAACTTTATAACCAAGAAAAACACATTTAATGAATTTCAGTTCTAATTTTCTATTATCAACGTGAGCATACGCAGGACACTCAAAAATCTTTAAATTAGAATAGGCAGCAGGGTTACCAGACCATATCTCTTTTGGAGTTTTTTTCTCAATGGCAACGAATAGAGATCGGTTGATCAAAAAACATGCAGTAGAGGCTGCTTCGGGCCAAACGACTTTGGTAACTTGACATTTGACAATATACATCGAACCTTCTCCATGATCATTTTGTTCATTCGTTCTGTAACGTCGTTTTGCTGTGGAGTACAACGAACTGTGAAGTGTCTCACGATCCCTTCTAACTTTCAGTTTATTAAATTCATCAGAACAAAACTCTAAGCCATTATCTATGTGGAGGTATTTTATTTGTTTTCCCATCTATTTTTTAATCATAATTTTTCAAGACTTAAATCCGAAAAACACATCACTTTTCTGCTTCAGGAAGAACGCCCAAACTTTTATAAAAAAATCATCAATAAAATTTAGCATATAATTCGCTCCACATCTCGAAGGCACTCTAGATAGCCCTCACAAATCAGAATGAATATAATCCAACATTCTCTTCGTGTAATGGATTCCTCTGGTAAATTAAACTCTCTTTTGTTTTTTAAAAAACACAGTCCTCACAAAACTTCAATTTGTAAATTTCTTGCCCATCAAGTAGTCCTCTTGTTCAATTCTGCCATGTCATTCTCACTCATATTCCCTAGGCGCATATGTTAAAGTTTAGCAATATCATTATCTGACAAGGAAGAGGAAACGACAGTTGCATCACCAATAACAATAAAACCCTACAAAACGTATAACTTGGCAGTCTTTCTCTCTTTTTCATCACAATAAGGGAACCTTTGGAAATTTTCAAAACCTCACTTTCAGCTGTGTATCTGTACCCTTTTTAATCAAGAGTACTCAACGAAATTAAATTTCTCTTCAACTTTGGAACATGTCGCACGACACTAAGTGTTCTGACAACTCCGTCAAACATCTTAACTTTAATTGTTCCAACACTTGTAATTTTACACAAAGCATTATGTCTCATCAAAATAACACATTCATACATTGTTTCGTAAGTTGTAAACCAATCCGGATTGAGACTCATGTGGAAGGTGAAGCCCGAATCAAAAATCTACTCATCGCTCACTTTAGAATTGTTGACAAAAGTTACTAGAAGTTCACCATCATAGTAGTCTTCTACAACATAAGCTCCATTGGAATTTTTTTATTATTTTCCCTTTTGATTCGCAGCCTCTCTTTTAATCTTATTTTGTAGCTTATAGTACTCAGATTTAATGTGTCATTTCTTCCTACAGAAATTACAAGTTTTACCTCTGTTTGAAGACTTCGATCTACCTTTAGATTTACCGCGAGGATTCCGTTTTTGTGCCCTTCCACAATCATCATCAGCATTTCGATCTTGTCTATGAGACCCTCACCCTGAGAGTCAGTTTTAACCACAAGATGCTTCATTTTATCATACGAGGTCAAAGAATCATAAACCTCATAACTATAAAAGACTTGCGGCTATATAAAATCGTGTCTCTAAAGGTTGAATAAGATGAGGGCAACGAATAAAGTAGAATCAACCCTAGATCTTCCTTATCATACTGAACCTCAATGGCCTCCAAATTTGAGAGAATTTCTTTAAACAATGTTAAGTCTTTATGCACAGATGCACCTTCCTCCAAACGATGAGCATAAAGACACTGCTTCATATGTAGCTTGCTGGTTAGAGTTTTTGATATACATATTTTTCCAGCCTCTTCCATAATCCAGTGGTGGTCTTCTCCTTCATCACATCCTGTAAAATTTCATTAGCCAAATGCAGATGTAACCGTGTTAACGCCTTTTAATCCTTGCGCTTCTTCTCTTCCTCCACTAATGTCGAAGGCATCTTGTCTACCCCTAGTAAGGCTCCCTCTAAATCTATCTATGCAAGAACTGCCTGCATCTTTATCTACCACAACGCAAATCTAGTGTTGCGATCCAACAGCGAAATTTCATACTTCAAAGATGCCATTACTATGATCAAGATGAACAACCCTGAAGCTCAGATATCAATTTGTAAAAATAAAACGTCGATAATGGCAATGTATTACAAAGAAAAAGAGAAAAATAAAGAACACACAGGTTTTACGTGAAAAATCTTTTCGGAAAAAAACCACGGACAGAGGAGAAGAAAATTCATTAAGTCGAATTCGAATAATTATAAAAGGAGTAGATTATGTCTATTTATAGGGTTGTAAAACCATTTTCTAATAGGAGTGTAGTAAGATTGAAACATCTTATTTGAATTAATATCAAATAAATGGAGTTCAATAAGGTTTAAAAAACTTTATTCTAAAATAAACTAAAAAAAATGTAGTTATATTATGGATTTTACTTTTATTTTATTTTACCACTATATTTTATTTAAATAAGGATTTGAGTCACTTAATTCTAACAAAAATATATTCTAACAAAAATATCTATACTTAAGGAAATATGCTAGGCAGTACATTTAAACCAAACTTAACAATTTGATTAAATTAACAAAATTCGAATGAAAAGGTCACGAATAGAAGGCTAAAGAATTTATGGAGGTCCAACTTTAAATTTCCTCTTTAGATGAGTTTTTTTTTTTTCCAGAAAATCTTTTATGTTTTTGGTTCTTTTTAGTTATGGTTGTACTGCTCACGCACTTCTATCATTAATTTTAAAGAAAATTCAGTAAAAAAAAATCTTTCCTTTTCTTTTTGGGCACTTAAAACTTACTTGTATTAGTAAATTTTTGTTATCAATTTACTTTTATTCCTCTATATCTAAAAAAACAACATTTCCATACATTATTTTGGGCAATATACAAGAAAAAGCCCTTTTTTAATATTTACAGAAATGAGCTAACTTTTTTATTATTTACCGAAAAGGGTAGAATTTCTCGAAAACGCATTTACATCAGCGGGATGTCAGGTAACATGTCAGCAAAGCGCTCCCTCAGGGGCACATTTTGCCCTTTTTAGGGTTACGATTTTTTGTATTTAGGGTTAAGGTTAGGGTTAGGGTTTAGGGTTTAGGGTTTAAAGTTTAAAATTTTTTAAGGAAAAAATTAAATAAATTAGGGTTTTGGGTTAATTAAATGAATTATTAATTTAAAAATAAATTAGATTAGGGTTTAAGGTTTAGGGTTAATTAATTAAATTATGGATTAGTTTTTTAAATAATTTTGTATTTGGGGTTATGGAAAAAAATATATTAGCAATAAAAAAAAATCTACAGTAGTTTCTAAAAAAATAAATTAGAGAAGACGTATCTGAAAAAATAAAATTAAGATGATGTTTCTGAGAAAATAGTGTCAAAAACACTTCAAGCAGGATACACTGTCAGCAAAAGTATTGAAAAAAGCTACCACGTGGACATTCTTTTTCTATAGTAGTTTCTGAAAAATTAATTTTGAGAAGATGTTTCTGAGCAAATAGTGTCAAAAATGCTTCAAGAAGGATGCACTGTTAGCAAAAGTACTGAAAAAAGCTCCCACGTGGACGCTCTTTTGCTACAGTAGTTTCTATTTGGCCTGAGACTATAAATGAGTCAAATTTTATTCTTAGGTTACATAAATTACAGCAAGAAAAATTAGAAAAGCTAAGCATAATAGAAATTGAAGATGAGTGAACGTATTAGTGTTGTTATTTACTATAATTGTGAGGTCCGTCACCCCGAGAATGATGTTTTTTTTGTCGAAGAATATAGTACGACTGATTTTTAACCAAAACATAGATTTGATAGAACTTCGTAAAAGAATTAGTCGTAAAATCTTCGAAACGACGCCAATGAAAATTTTGTGTATTAGGTATCAATTTTATGCTTCTATTGATCACGTGACATAAGACTCGTTTAACATCAGATGTGCTCGTAGCTTGGAAGCAATGGTGCAGACTCATCTCGCTAGTGGAACACCCTATATTGAGTTATATGAATAATTTTAATCGCCAAATGATGTATTTGCGACTTCAACATCTACTGCTGTTCGAGCGAAATACACGACCCCTACCCGACACTCCGTTAGTAGGTTGCAAAACATGGAAGCGGCCATGTTTGATAGCCATATGGAATACACAACCCCTGCACGACACTCAATCAGTGGATGGGACATACACCTCGGTGGGTCGATGTTTGATGCTAAAAATATATACTGGGGAATGATACCAACTTGTAGTGGTTGGCAATTTACATCTAATTAGGGACGTTATGAAACGACCAAAAGAAAGGGATGATACACTCCCTACGACGTCCACCGGTGAGGGAACCTTATACGTTGTAGATTATGGTGGATTAGATAATGAGTCCAATGTGGATCCACCTCGAGAGCCCGGCTCCGATGGTATAGAAGTTGCATTATTTTCTTAACCGGAACCTATTCCAACCAAACCTGAATATGTTGAAAGGAGTTCAAATAAAGAAAAAGATCCACGATTCAAAGCATACTCGCCTCCAGCCCACATGCATAATGTCGAACTATCTGCAGATAATGCGTTGGAGTTTCTAGATCTGCCACACAGAACGCGTGATCATATATGTTCATTATTGGATCCAGGTGAATTGAAAGTTGGTAAGGAGTATCTAATAAAGATAGTTTTCTTTGTGCATTAAAATAACATAACATCATAAACAGGGTTAACTACCACGTAGTTAAATCCAAATTCGGTAAGTTTGAGGTGAAGTGTGCAGTGCAAGACGGTACATGTTCATGGAAATTTTACGCCTTGTTGAGGAAAAGAATAAGGTTGTAGAAGATAAAAAAGTACAAAAGTCCACATACATGTGCTGAAGGTACAATATTTAGGGTTTTTGAATAATACTGTTATTATGTAATGTTCCATTATTTAACGTACTTCGTTGACATGTGTTTCACAAGATCATCCCAAGATGGATTTAAATATGTTAGCTAGCTTAATACTACCGACGGTGAAGGCAGATCTCAGTACTTCAGTGCTGGTCTTAATTGTCAATATTCACAGCTAAATGAGGTATACGCCTTTTTACCGTAAGGCTCGGATAGCTAAGTAGAAGGTGTTGAAAAATATGCACAGTGGGTGGGACTTCATATAATAAAATATGGCAGTGGTGTCAAGTGCTAGAGAGAAACGACCCAGGTTGCATAACAGACCTTGAAACGGCACTTGCGTACTACAACGACCAATTGCTCCATGGATGCCAAGTGTTCAAACGTTTATTCTAGAGCTTTAAGTAATGTCGATACACATTTCCATACTGCAAGCCATTAGTACGAATTGACGGTCTTTTATATTTGGTAGATATACCCATCGGCTATTGCTAGTTGTGACACAGGATGTCAGTAGGAGAATCCTTCCAATTGCATTTGCAATAACACCGGGAAAGTTAACTGATGACTGGGATTTCTTTCTTTCTAGGTTAAAGAGGCATGCCTGCCCCCAACCTGATATATGCGTTATATTGGATTGAGGTACCGAAATACTAGCCGCAATTGAGTGATGAGGAAGCCTATGGCATCACACACCATCGGCATTTGCCTAAGGCACGTTACGTCCAACTACTACAGGCAATTTCGATCTACAAGTAAAAAATGACAAATGACCAACATGGGTATTTAATCTCTATTAATATAATTTTGTTTGTAATATTGAATTTATTCTAAATGGAAGAGTGGTATGTAATTTTCGCTATGAACTTATATTGGCAGGGTATGATATAAGTCAAGATCGTTTTCATGAGATGTTGGCAGTTTTACGTTCAGTTAACGAAGAAGGCACGGACTTTCTCTGTAACATACCTTTTGAACAGTGGACACAAGCATACGACGGTAGCCTACGATATGGTTATATAACCTCAAACCTGACTGAATGCATAAATTCTATTCTAAAAAGAACACGTCATTCGTCGATAATGTCGGTTGTGCGAGAGACATATTTTCGTTTAGTGACACTATTTCCAAAGTAAACAGCAAGTTATGAAGGCTAAACGCAGTGAGGCCATGTATGGTGCAGGAAGGTATTGCAAGAAATTAACAATGTGAAGGAACGGGCGAACACCATGCACACAATATGTCACGATAAATGAAAATGTCTCTCGCACAACCAATGTTATTGGCAAATAAAACGTTCCTTTTAGAGAATTTATGCATTCAGCCAGGTTTGAGGTCATATGACCATATTGTAGGTCACCGTCGCATTCTTATGTCCATTATTCGAAAGGTATGTTACAGAGTTAGTCTGCGCCTTCTTTGTTAACTGAACACAAAACTGCCAACATCTCATGAAAATGGTCCTTACTTATCTCATACCAGCTAATATAAGTTCATAGCGAAAATTACATACCACTCTTCCATTCAGAATAAATTCAATATTACAAACGAAATTATATTAATAGAGATTAAATACTCATGTTGGTCACTTGTCGTTTTTCACTTGTAAATCAAAATTGCCCGTAGTAATTGGACGCAACGTGCCTTAGGTAATATCGATGGTGTGTGCGATGCTATAGGCTTAATTGCGACTAGTATTCTGGTGCCTCGATCCGATATAACGCAGATATCAGATTAGGGGCAGACATCCCTCCTTAAGCTAGAAAGAAAGAAATCTCAATCATCAGCTAACTCCCCTAGTGTTATTGCGAACGCAATTGGAAGAATTTTCCCACTGCTATCCTATGCCACAACTAGCAATAGTCGATGGGTATATCTACCAAATATAACGGACCGTCAATTTGTACCAATGGCTTGCAGTATAGAAATGCGTCTCAACATTACTTAAAGCTCTAGAACAGACACTTGAACACTTGGCATCTACGGAGCAATCAATCGTTGTAGTACGCAAGTGTCGTTTTAAGGTCTATTATGCAACCTGTGACGTATCTCTCTAGCACTTGACACCACTACCATATTTCATTATATGAAGCGTCCCACCTACTATGCATCTTTTCCAACACCTTCTGCTTAGCTATCCAAGCCTTGCGGTAAGAGGGCGTGTACCTCATTTGGCTACGAATATTGTCAATTAAGACCGGTACTAAAGTCTTGGGATCTTCCTTAATCGTCGATAGTATTAAGCTAGCTAACATATCTGAATCCATCTTGGGATGATCTTGTGAAACACCTGTCAACGAAGTACGTTAAATAATGCAATATTCTATAATAACAGTATTATTCAAAAACTCTAAATATTGTACCTCCAACACATGTTTGTAGACCTTTGTACTTTTTTATCTCCCACAACCCTGTTATATTCCTCAACGAGGCGTAGATTTTCCATGAACATATACCGTCTTGCACTACACACTTCGTCTTAAACTTATCGAATTTGGATTTAACCATATGGTAGTTAACCCCATTCATGATGCTACATTATTTTAATGCACCAAGAAAACTATCCTTATTAAAAAACTCCTTACTGACGGTGCATAATTTGTATGATGCACTTGTATGATTTTTTCAAAAACTACAGTAGTGCAAAAAACTGGGGTGTGGTAAATTTGGAAACTACCACTGTCAAACTTAGTTAAAAAATCATACAGGTAGTTAACCCCATTCATGATGCTACATTAGTTTGACAGTGGTAGTTAAAAAACGCTACATTATTTTAACCACGCGGTAGTTAAAAAACTCCTTACTTTGCGTGACAGTGTATCATACTTGAAGCATTTTTTACACAATTTGTTCAAAAACATTTTCTCAAAATTATTTTCCAGAAAATACAGTAGAGAAAAAGCGCCCACGTGAGAGCTTTTTTTAGTACTTTTACTGACAATGCATCCTGCTTAAAACGTTTTTAACATTATTTTTTCAGATACTTCTTCTCTTATTTATTTTTTCAGATACGTCTTCTCTAAAAATTTGTTTATTGCTAATATATTTTTTCATAACCCTAAACACAAAATTATTTAAAAAACTAATCCATAATTTAATTAATTAACCCTAACCTTAAACCCTAATCTAATTTATTTTTTAAATTAATAATTAATTTAATTAAGTAAACCAAAACTCAAAACCCTAATTTATTTAATTCTTTTCTTTAAAAACCCTAAACCCTAAACCTTAAGCTCTAATCTTAATCTTAACCTTAACCCTAAATGTAGAAAAATCCTAACCCTAAAAAAAGGAGGGCAAAACGTGCCACTGAGAGAGCATATTGGCCACGTCAGCAAAAAACGCGCCCTCAAGGAAATGCTTTATACTAACTTGGACAAAACGCTTTCCCAAGGACACGTTTTGCTGACATATCACCTAACATCGCGCTGACGTAAACACGCTTTTGGAGAATTCGGCCCTTTCCGGTAAATAATAAAAAAATTCGCTAATTTCTGTAAATATTAAAAAAAAGACTTTTTCTTGAAAATTGCCCATAATAAATGGATAGAGATTTAATTCCCTTATGTCCAATCAAAGCACTTAAGTGACTATGAAATCATTTAAAAGTATATCAATGATGAGTGAGTAAACTATAAAAATAATCATTTTTATTTGTCTCAGATTATATTTTAATTATTTATATTTAAAATGTTACGTTTTAGTCACATTATCGTTTTGTTACGAAGTGGTCACTTTATTGCTAAACTTCGTTACCTCTCTAACAGTAGTCCTACGTGGCAGTTTAAATGAGTTTTAAATACCAACTTGAATGTCTAGTTACTGAGATAAAAAATAAGTTTTTAATTAAATAAATTTAATTTAAACTACTACATAGGACATATAAGTTGGCATTTAAAATTCATTTAGATTGTTAGGTAGGACCGTCGTTAAAGAAATGACAAAGCTTAAAAGTAAAGTGATCACTCCGTAACAAAACGATAACGTAAGTAATTAAAACATAATATTTTTAAAACTCATTTAGATTGTCAGGTAGGACCGCCGTTAAAAAAATGACAAAGCTTAAGAGTAAAGTGATCACTCATAACAAAATAATAACGTAAGTAGTTAAAATATAATATTTCAAACATAAGTGACCAAAATATAATTTATAACAAACAAAAATAATTATTTTTATAGTTTCCTCCTAAAGAATTTGAACGAATTTAAACTATTTATTTCATTATGAATTCAAAAAAGAAAAAAGGAAGTGCTTATAATAGGGGATGATGGCCTTCTTAATCCCAACCGAGCTAAAAATAAAAAGGTGCTTCTTTGATTATGGAAGGCCGAAATCAAATCCCCAAATCTGGGGGTTTCGCTGATGGCGCCTTTCCTTTATTTTTTAATCGAAGGTGTTTATTAGTAACCTCTTCAGACATTATCCTTGTTCTTCCTAATTTTTTAGTCTTCTTAATGTTGATAATTAGTATTTAAAAACATTTTCATTTTGGGGTTACCAATTGATTTTCTGGGCTTTTCATAAACTGGGAAATGCATTGTTTGCATCATAAAAGGTCTGTTTTTGCTTCAGATTCAGCAAAAAAGGAAAATCAAATTTTGTAAGGGGAAAGAAAATACCTCCCACTCAGGACATCTACAAAAGGCACTCCAGCGACAGCAGCCTTGCCACGCCTCCCCCGCCTTGCTTGAGATGAAAGATGAGCTCCTTTTACCATGGAAGTTGATGGATGGCAGACTTCATCGCATCTACTTTTCGAGTTACTCTTGCATCTTAGGCCCCAAATGGCAAAGGACCCATCTTTCGACCCAGAGAGAACAAGATCAGAATTGGTTGGATGCGAACGCAAACATTTAACATTTCCAATCATCGATTCTTGCTTTTTCTGCATTTTCACGGTAAGATGAGCAGAAGAAAGCTCCCGACGAGAATCAAGTTTACATATCCAACCTCATCAGATACAGCAAAAATATGGGAATTTTTACTTGCCTTACAAAGGAGACGGCGGAAGGAGGCGTTTCTAAAATATTGTTTTCAATCGCTCCGATTTCACTTTTTCTAACTCAAAAGCTACTGAGTTCCCTGGATCTGAAGGTCCCGTATTCGATCCACGTTCATCACACCATTGCTGATACAAAGAATCAACAAAAGTATAAATGGAGGACCTCATATGAGAGAATATGGTCCATGGTCTCTTGTTTTAGAGAAAAAATGGAGGTAGGAGAAGGAGCCCTTACTTTGGGGGTTTAAGGTTTTCTTTTATTATATTGTGTCGGATTTCGGATCGGATGGTTTCGGATTGGGTTATTTTTATTTTATTATAATTATATAATAAATTTCAAGGTGGATTTTACCATGGAACATTTGATGATTTGAGCGTTGAAAGCTGGATAATGTGGGTTATAGGATATCAAAGTTATAGGCTGAGTTGAGTGCTCGGAAAAAGGAATATGCAAAGATATGTGAGCGGTCCAAGCTATTCATGAATGCTACTGAAGAGTTTAACGGTAAGTATCAGCTCATGTATGCTTAAAAGGACTTTGCCAGGTCGACGTTGAGCTAGAGCTAACGAAGGATCCGGATTCAAGTATCTTAATGCTTTGGTTTGAGTAGCTAACAAGTGTTTGGTTGATTAATTGGACGACCCTTGATTCGGTGGATAAAAAAAATTAGGGTAAATTACACCAACAGTCACTCAACTTTGAGGTAATTAACAAAACAGTCACTTGGTTTTCATTTCAGTCACCCAACTTTCAAAAAGTAACAAAAAGGTCCTTTTAACCATTTTTCGTTACGGACGTAACGGAAAAGTGACGTGGCAGTTAACCGACCACCACGTTATTTTCAACCCAAAAAATATATAAGAGTAAATGACAAAACATTCACTCAACTTTAATCTCAATGACAAAACAGTCACTCAACTTTCAATTCAGTTACTCAACTTTTAAAAAATAACAAATCAGTCCTACTCATTTGACAATTGAGCTATTTAATCCTTTTAGCAACATTTACACCTTTTTCAATTTAGTCTTTTTTATTTAATTAACCACCCAAACGTCAAAATTCTTTCACAAAATTTTAATATTACCTTATTGACACTCTGTAAATATTTATAAAAATATTTACAGCTCGATTTATAACATCGAGATCTCGATACCTCTTTTCCTCAATTTCTTGACTTAATAAATCTTTATAAAACAAAAATTACTAATTCAAAAAAAACTCTCAAAAATCACATTTGGCTCGTAATTATTAAATAAATAAATTTATGAGTTTATTTTTCGAATTTAGTGGTCTCGAACCACTATTTCCGACATCATTGAAAGTCGGCTATTACAAAGAAAGCAGAGAACCATGGCTTCCTCATTGTCATTAACCCAAAATACCATTTTCGATATCCTTTCTAGATTACCCCTTAGGTCTGTGACTCGATTCAAATCCCTTTCCAATGACTAGACTTACCTCACCTTGACCCCAACTTTCGTTGCCAACCATCTCCACTGCTCTTCTTCTAATCCATCTTTCATCCTTAAATCGCTTGAATGTTGCTTTGGAGGATTTTCTCCTCACCGGTTTGGTTGTAGGTATTGATAGTTTGACCCAAAATTTTCTTCAATCCCATTTTGATCTAGATCTTTCAGAGTTAATGGCTTTGGGCAATAGAAAAAGACAGTCGGATTCCAACCGTATGGCTCCTCTATTGGGGGTTTGAAAAAGAAAAAAAGATAGGGTGGTGGTTTGGAGGTCAACGATGGTGATGCTAAAGATGGCTTGGCAGAGACAATGACGGCGAGATTGTTGGGATGGAGAAGAAGAAGTATAAACATATTGAGTCATTTACACAAAAAGTAAAATTATTAGGCTATTTATGAAAAAACGAAAAAGGAAGGACGAAAAAAATAGTCACTCAGCTTTTCCTCATCTAACGTATCAAGTTAATTAACCACATTAGCTAATTTACTGGCCACGTCACCTGTCTCGTTAGGCATGTAACGAAAAATGTTAATGGGTGACTGATTTGTCACTTTTTAATAACTTTAGTGACTGATTTGTCACTTTTCGATAACGTTAGTGACTGATTTGTTATTTTTTAAAAGTTGAGTGACTAAGTTGAAATTTTACCTCGTCCAACGTGTCAAATTAACTGGCCACATCACCTATTCCATTAGGCCTGTAACAGAAAACGTTAATGGGTGACTAATTTGTAACTTCACCTATTCCGTTAGGCCTGTAACAGAAAACGTTAATGGGTGATTGATTTGTAACTTTTTGATAACGTTAGTGACTGTTTTGTTATTTTTTGAAAGTTGGGTGACTGAAATGAAAACCAGGTGACTGTTTTGTCAGCTACCTCAAAGTTGAGTGACTGTTGGTGTAATTTACCCAAAAAATTAAGCTCAAGATTCTTTAAAATAAAATAAAGGAAAGAAGGCCAAGCTGACATGATTAAGTCAACAATCACGCCACGAAGACTACTACTTTCTGGTCAAAAGAATTTACAGTGCACAAACAAATTTATAGCGAGTAACCAGTAGTAAGCTGCTGGAGATCATCAATAACATATCTGCGGAGGTTAAAATAGGTTCACATAGTTCAGGAAGGCTTATGATTGTATCCTGCCACCCTCACCATCATTGCTTTCTTTCATCAAACTGATGCTCTCAGTCGCATTCAAACTCTGCAATGTCGCATTAAGTTCCGATATTTCAGCTCTCAGCACAATGTTTTCGGTCTCAATGTCCAAGTAATGCTGGGTGGTTTCTTGTATCGCGGTAATTATCTGACACACGCGCACACACAAAAAGAAACAAGATTAGGCAAATGAAATTAGTGATATTTTGATATCAATGTAAAGGCTACATCTAACCTAACAAAAAACCTTTTTTCCATTACGTGCTGTACAAACCTTACGGGAAGACAATTGCAACTAATTCCATAGGTAAGTTCATCAATCATACAAACAGAACAAGGCAGGCAGATAGTGAAACTCCTCGGACAGCCTCGTAAATCCTTTCGATTCATTATTATCAGCATTTTTCTATACCATTCTCTCTACCTTTAGCATGCCTATCCCCAAGTACAAACTCCAATGCCCCATAATCTGTGTATCCCGAAGTACAAGTTCTATTCACCAGCATCTTCATAAAAAAAATGGTGTCATTTGTGATAATCCATTCTCCATCATGGAATGCCAACCCTCAATAAAAACGCAATCCACACTATTGTCTATGGCGCTAGTGTTGATGGGAAAAACAATAAAATGCACACCTTTGTCAGGGTTAAGGGGGAAATCGATGTGATATTGATTAGTCAAGGATTGGATTGTGGATATATAAGTAAAGGCCACACATGCATACAATCATTAGGACAGTTTTCACCCCCAACACAGACAACTACTCATAACGAACACAATCTGACAATACTTACATCTACATATTTCTTAAACTGTGCAACAAAATGATGAACTGAATAGTGAAAATGAATTCTACTTCGGTTCCGAAACTACTAAAAACTAAGAAAATGAAGTAGAGATACATGTTTGTATACCAAGTACTCAGAAGCAAACACTTGAAATACCTGGGCATTTTCACGTCTATACTGGTTGATTGACTGTTCAAGATACTTGAGGTGTTTCATTCTCTGTCTTCGCCGTTCTTCCAAGCGCCAGTTCTCAGCTTTCAACATTCCTGTTTTCATGTAAATATTTAAAAATTGTATATGTCAGGTAGCCCTCGCTATTAAATCCCCTCTCGAAATTCCTTAAGCAAGTACATTTCTAATGTAGGAAAACTCTAAAACATACCCAAGCTAACAGGCTTGCCAATGAACTCTTTTGCAGTATCCATGTACACCTTGGACCGTTCACATATCTTAGAGTGCTCCTTTTTGCTAGCACTCAACTCAGCCTCTAACTTGGAGATCCTTAAAGCCACCTCCTCCAGCCTTTGATGTTCCATTAAACCGATATAAGCGCAAGCAATTTTCTTCAAATGTTCCATGGCGAAATCCACCTTGAAATTCATACGTAAAGCATCCTTGATGGCATCTCTCCACTTCAATATCCTACACTCGGTGATTTGCTCAAGTCGTAGATCATGCATCTCTTTGATTGAAGCGCAGAACATTATGTAGATCCTCTCGGCAATACTCGGGTTCATCTTACTTGTTGCAGCAACATCACCATAAACCTTAATGATGAGCTTTAGAGTCGGATGTAGGGACAGTGGGAAACAATATTTGCCTACAGTAACGTGCTCCCCATCTAAGCCAGTGAAGTCCGAGAACTTCACTTTGCTCTCCTCATCAGCATCGATCTTCATAAGAAGTTCAGAAATGGATGTATCATCATTACTGCATGTTCCAGCTTCAGAATTCATCTGCTGCAGATTTTTTATTTTATTCATTTGTAAACTGCTGAGCTGAAACAATAAATTGGATGAAAAGCAAATTAGGATTCCAGAATCAGAAGCTTATACAAACTTAATATCGCGTTCGATATTCCTCTCTGCCTCTTTTTAACACATCTTGCTTCACTTGTTTTGCAACGCTTCCTCTCGACCAAACAGCCCTTTATCATTTGCAAGATACTACTCTAAGCAAATATATATACAAGATACTGATTCTTAGATAACTAGAGATCATATTTCAAGATATCTTAAAACCAATAGACTCAAAGATCTAGAACAGTTGCCATACCCTGTCTGAAGCTTCAGGTCTAGATCCATGGTGATCCTACAAATTACAGGAAACAACACTGATGACATTAGCAATTAGAAACAAGAAATTAGAGACATGGCATTAACCTTTGATTCAAAAAATTGTCATATCTGCATCAATCTTCATAAATAGGTCATCATATCTGAATATTGATGGAGCATGAAAAGAGTGGAAACCTCAAAATAACCAAACACTTGGGTACCTGGGCAGAAACACATTGATGCTCAAGTTGCCCATGGGGGAGCAGCAATCCTATTTTCTGTGTTAACCTTCTATTCTCAGCATTTAACTGTTCAATTTCCTCTTTCAAGTGTTTAATCTCGGCAGCCTGTTCATCTGCTGTTATCTGCACTGCAAAATGTTAACATCAGAACAACAGAAATCATGGCAATCATAAAGTTCCACCATTTAGTTTACCTTGCGCTTTTGCCTATACTTGTAGTCACTTAGTCTTTTGTTTTCTTTTCTTTGAGCTGGAGTAAGCTTGGCTCTACCGCCGCCGCCACCACCTGATGTGGTTTGGTATGAAGCTTCTGATATTTCACCTTGATTCAACCGTTGATGGTCTGATACAGAATCCGTGACTCCACCATTGATATCAGAGCCCTCCACTAACCCAAACTCAGTGCTAATCAGATCCCATCCATCTGCCATCCTTGAGCTAAAAAACGAAGTTGACCCATCTGATGAATAACCCTCCATTGGTTGATTAATTTGAACGCCCAAAACAACGCAACAATTCTTAAATATAACTGACAAGGATTGCTCTTAAGATGGTTTAAAGTAAAATACTGTGGAAACCCAAGGGATGTTCCTTTCCAGCTAGAGCTGAAACCTGACTCGTCTTCTCATAAGCAAACGTGGATCTGATTCATATAAGTCAAGGTGGAGAAATTCTCAATTGAGCTTTTCTACGGAATCATTCATGCTCTTAACTAATAAAATAATGTCAGCTTTGTCCATTATAATATTATTTATTAATTTGTATGTATTAGAGTTAGAAAGGTATTCTCTGCTTTAGCTCATGGTTCCATCTCAACAGCACCAAAAATCGTCCGAGAACGTAAGTAAGAGCGTACAGTTTTTTATGTTGAAGGGATATGAACCGCAAGATCCTGTCAGATTATGGTACGTGGAGAAACAGCTGTTCCTTTCTCAGCCGCCCTTATTTTCAAAGAAGGGTCCATTCCTTTTCTTTAACTTCTGTCGGCCGATATAATCGCGCGTTGTGGTCGGATTTCCTTTTCTTTTAACACCTATTCATTACTTCCTCATCGCAGGCCAAGTTAGGAGGGTCAAATTTTGGAAAATTTAAAATATTTAAATTTTTTATATAAATTAATATATAATATTCATTAAAATATTTTTTGTCAATTTCATTTTATTCTAGATAATTTTAAAAGAAACTCATAATAATTTAAAGAATAGAAAATTCTATATAAAAAATCTAGAAATATAAAATCTCGAAATATTGTTTAAGAAATAATATATATGAGAAATAAAAAAAATTATCTTTTAATAGATTCCAATAATAAATTAAAAATAGAACAAAACAAAAAAAAAATTAAATCATTACATATATTTCGTTAAGTTTTATATCTAAAAAACATCTAGAATTAATATTATAAAGACTTGTGACTCTGATACTATTTCTTTGGCTATACCATGAATTTTTTTTTAAGATTTAATTCAAAATTTTAATTTATTTGAATTATTTTTCAAAACTCAAATCATAAAAAGAAATTATATTTTAATTTTTTTTCTTATAATGAAAATATTATATTAAAAATAAAATAGGTAAAAAGAAAAAATACTTTGTTTAATTTTTTTATTTTTTGTGTTATTTTAAAGAATGAATATTAGATATTTGTATATAGATAATACGAAGAGAAATTTTAGAGGATTTAAAGAAAAATTTCCATTTTATTTATTTTAAAAAAATATCTACTTTTATATAATTTTAATTTTTAAAATTTTCTAAATTTTTAAAAAAATTTATTTTTTATTATTTCATATATAATTAGGGTTAGATTGACAAAAATATAAAAATTGAAGACTAAGTGATGATGTAATTGTTTATTTTTAGCTGTCGGCAATGTCTAGTTCAGCTCCACGAGAAAAGAAAAGTACGAATATTTTAACCTTTAAAAGAATGATATAGATAATAAAAGAAGATTAAAAAAATTAAAACTTTTAAAACATTAAAGGGTAAATGAAAATATTGACCATAAATATTTGCATATTTTGTCAAATGGTCCTAATTGTATTTTTTTTTTTTTTAGCTATCTACTTCTTTTTCAAACTACAATGTATCATTAAAAAAGTTAAAGAGGGATAATATTAAATTTCATATGTGAAATATTTTTTTCATATGTGAAATATTTTTTATAAGATGTAAACTTAAATAACCCTTTAAGATGTATATGTAAAATAATAAATTAAATAAATAATACATGAAATTACAACGTAAGAAAGATTAAAACTTTTTAGAAAAAAAATTGAAACCTTAAATTTATTTATTAAATATGTTAAAAACAGTTTTAAAAAAAATCAAAAGTTGATAACCAAAAAAATTCAAAAATACAATTAAAATCATTTTGACAAAACATACAAACATTAATAGCCAAATTTATAATTAATCCAACATTAAATTCTCACTACCTTATTTTTTAAACGGGAATTATTTTTTTGTCTAAACCCATTTTTTAGGCCTATATTTTTGCTTAAACCCTCCCATACTTTGGACGAGCCTTCGAATCGAGTCGGGTAGCCCAACCAATGAACAGGTCTACTTAAAAGTATGATATAAATAATAAAAGAAGATTAAAAAATTAAAATTTTTAAGACATTAAAGGGTAAATAGAAATTTTGACCATTAATGTTTACATGTTTTGTCAAAACGGTATTAATTGTATTTTTTAAATCTTTTTTAGCTATCAATTTCTTTTTCAAACTACAATGTACTATTAAAAAAGTTAACGTGGATAATATGAAATTTCATATGTGAATATTTTTGATGAGATTTAAACTTAAATAACCCTTTCAGATGTATATGTAAAAAATAATAAATTAAATAAATAATACATGAAATGGAAAAAAAAATTTCTTATTTAAAGAAAATAAACATAATTATCTAAAAAATTAACTCAAAAAAAACCTCAACAACCGAAAGAAAGACTAAAACTTTTTAGAAAAAAAATATTAAAACCTTAAACTTATTCATTAAATATGTTAAAAAAAAACACTTCTAAAAAAAATCAAAAGTTGATAGCCAAAAAACACTTAAAAATACAATTAGTCGTTTTAACAAAAAATACAAATATTAATGTCCAAATTTATAATTAATTCAACATTAAATACTCACTAGCTTAAAAAATAAAAAGAGATTTTGCTCATGCCTTGGTGACATTCGGCAAATCTCGTTAACTTAAAAATTAACCACCAAATTCTCTCTTAATCAACAAAGGGATGATGGATGGAGTCATGACTTGTAATGAAAAACGGAGAAACAGACGCTTCTTCAATAAAAAGCCTAAACATATCCAAATTTAAGTGACACCAACATCATTATCATAATAATATATCTATAAAACATCAACAGCAGTCCATCCAACACGACAAAATTTCGTACTAACGAAGATATACTGATGAACTTAGCAAACATCCACAGCAGTACAGCAATTCATTTTAATAGCCACAAGCTCAACAGATATTCTCTTTATCTACAATGTTCCTAAAAACGTCTTCTTTCAATTCATATAAAACAAATATTTAAGACTAGTAATTCCCACCAGGCCCACCCATATTTGGTGGATAGTTATTCGGATATTGCACATTCTGTGCATTACCTTGGTAAGGATTTTGGACATTCTGAGCATTTCCACCCATGTTACCAGACCATCCTTGATTCGGTGGACCTGGTGGCATCCCACCCATGTTGTTCAGCGGCGGCGTTCCTCCTCCCATGTTGTTAGCAGGCGGCATTCCTCCCATGTTGTTAGGAGGCTGCATTCCTCCCATATTGTTAGGAGGCGGCATTCCTCCTCCCATGTTGTTCCGCGGTGGCATTCCTCCCATATTGTTAGGAGGCGGCATTCCTCCTCCCATGTTGTTCCGTGGCGGCATTCCTCCCATATTGTTAGGAGGCGGCATTCCTCCCCCCATGTTGTTGGCTGGCATACCTCCCCTATTGTTGTAAGGCATTCCTCCCATGTTGTTAGGAGGTGGACTTCCAGCTGTATTAGGAGCAGCATTCTGCATACCCTGGTTAGGAGGAGGCTGCATGTTTTCCCTTCTTCTCTCATAGTTTCTTGACCTATCATAATTACGAGGCCTGTCATTACGTCTATTTCTTTCGTTTGCTCGTGCATTGTTCCTCACCCATTCCTCATGGTACTTGGGATCATAAGGCACAGCTTGCCCATTAATGAAAGGTTCACCTGAAAAACAATAGCATAAAACCAAAAACCCCCACCATGAAATAATTGTTCAAGATTTAAAAAAAAAAAGATGGTAAAAAATACCTCCATAATCTTTATTCTTCACGTCCAAGTAAGAATCTGGAAGAACCCAACGAACTCCAGGAAGTTCTGAGAAGAAAATAAAATTTTATAAGAACATCCACAAAAAGCTTTTCTCGAAACAGACTTGCAGTGACAAGAAAACGTGATAACTTAAAAAGACATGTACCCTTGATCTTGTACGAAAGCTCTTCAGAAACAAGGGCTCCAAAGGCATAATAATGCCGAGTAGAAACAGAATAAATTTTCATTCTAGCTTCATCTTCACTGTTAATAAGACACGGAAAAAAAACTTTAATTACAAAAGTAATGTACACACTTCGATAAATTAAAATTGCAAAAGTAATGTACACGTTTCGTCACGGGATAACCGCAACAAGTATCTGGAGAAAAACATTCCTAAACTGGAATCTCGATCAGAAATGAGATAAGTTACTATCATCATGCTAAAAAAACAAAACTTTTGCTACTACTAAAATATAACACACAGAATGCAACATGGCAAACCTAAGAGTGGCAAAAAGTTGTTTCGAAGACAGTAATACTCAATAGGAAGAGATACTTCTACCGAATCATATCAAGTTGTGCTAACCAAAAACTGTTAGCAATGACACAATTATCTGTTCATGTGTAGCATGAAGATACTCTAATAACACCCCATTCCGAAAATTTCAAACATAAAGACAAGCACTTTATATGAAAGAAAAGCAATTTGTAAATAAAAAATTACAGAAGAAACAATTAGAACAACTTACAATAAGTTATCTTGGACAACTTTTCTTTTATTAAAACAAATTACCACTACCAAACTAAAACCAAATGATTTTCTCAATGGAATATATGAATTCAGAGCCAAAGTAAAAGAACTGCAGAACATTGAATTCAACACATTGTTTCTCTTCATTCCTTTCCTTTCCAACTTCGAAGAGAACAATACCAAGTAAGATCTCAAAATAAAGCAATTAAGATCTCAAAATAAAGCAATAAGCCCATTTTTTTCCCAATGGAAAAGCTACCCTAAAGCATAGGAATCGAACTATATTTTATCTTTATTCGAATAATTTCCTCAGCATTCATTAGTAGGCAAAAAAACATGAATTTGAGGTTTCGTTTCCTAAAAAATTAATACTTGATTAAAAGTGAGTAAAATAAAACAAAAATCCCAATGCCATATACACAAAATCAATAATTTTCCCATAAAAATTTGTTAGTTTATTGCAAACAATTAAACTACTCAGCTTAATATAAGATAAACAATCAAAAAAAGAAATCAATCATAAACGAACAACAACAAGTTACCTGCCCACTACTTGAGCTAGGGTTTTGATATAACTATCAATAATTTCATCCCTAGTAGCATCCTCTTTAGGGGGCTCCACCACAACGAGCCAATGCTCAAAATCACAGCCGTCGAGCAATATTGTCTCCTTTGGGGGCCGATTCGAGTAGTTAGGATTCGGGTCATTGAGGGAGGACCTGGCTGCTCGAGTGGCGAACGATTTGACAGTGGGGGAAAGTGAGTCGCGCAGGAGGAGCGAGTAGCAAAGTGGGGCACGGAGACGACGGAGGAAAGAGAGGGAAGGGGATGGCGATGAGGTTATTAGGGTTTTGACGGGGGAAACGGCGGCGGCGGGGAAAAAGGAAGAGAAAGGGCGGCATGAAGGGAAGAGGAAGGAGGTTAGGGATTTGGGTTTGGAGAGGAGATAGCGAGAGAGGGATTGGGTCGCCATTTGTTGAAAGCCGCTACGATGATGAGAGGAACCGAAAGGAAATTGAAATAATAAATAGGGTTTTGAAAGGGCTTTTAAAGAAGAAGGACAAATATGTAATTTTGAAAATTTTGAAGATATCATACTTCAAATTTAAGGATAAACTTCATTACTAGTCATCCACTATTAGTAAGTTTCAATTTTAGTCCCTCAACTATGAAAAATTATAAAATGGTTATCCAATTATTTGACTTTTTCTTTTTAATCACTGGCTGTTAAATAACTAATGAGAAGATGATGTGACAGCATTTAAAATTAATATAATAATAAATTTAGCTCTCGATATGTGCACGTTTATTAATTTAATCTTAAATTTTAAAAATTTAACTATCAATGTTTACACATTACCTATTTGTTATATGGAAGTATAATTCAATATACTTTGTAAATTAGAAGTAAAAACAAATATCTATTTTCTAAAAAAAAAGCTAAACAAGTATCGAGGTTCTCTAAGTTTGTCTGAGACTGTAATAACAAGAACAAGAACAATTTAGCTAAACTAATGCCAAATAATTCAAGTGCAAATATTATAAAATCAGTGAAGTGTGAATCGACATAGACCAAGTCATCTCAATCATTAGTGCTCAATCACCGGTGGAGAACTGAAGTATTAAGAAAAAAATGAAAAAAAAAAGTGAAAATTATGATTTTGGGTTTTAAGGTTTTTCATTTTTTTTATATTTTCAATCAAATTTAGCTGATAAATTTATTTTTTTAGTTTTTTAGGTAAAAGAATCACAAAGAAAAACAAAAGTGCAAAAAGATCAAATTACACAACAGGTAAATATTGAGATTTGTTTAAAAAATTAAAACTAAATTGACACAACATATAAATTTTTAGGGTCAAAGTCGTTATTATGTTTATTTTAAAAATTGTCATGTCATCTTTTCATTAGTGATTTTTAACAGTCGATGACCAATGAAGAAAAATCGAATATTTGGATGACCATTTAATAAGCTCTCATAATTAGGTGATTAAAAAAAAACTTATTAATATTTGAGTGAATATTAGTATAGTTTATAACTTATTAATAGTTGAGTGAATATTAGTATAGTTTATCTTAAATTAATTAAAAAGGTTACATGAAATATAGTATAACTATAATATAAATGAAAATACAAATGTACATATTATTTTAAGAGTTATTTTTTTTAATGTCAAATTTAAAATTATAATAATTATTTTTATTTTATATTTAATTATTGTAATACATATGTAATAAATGAATTTTTTTCTCATTTTATTACTGTAATAACCAAACGAGGCATATTAAAATATTTTAGAGCTTTATAATTTTTTTTATATGAGATTTAATAATTTGATTGATTAAGTTTTAATTTCATGATTAAATTGGGATTACATGCCCCAAACTGAAATTTCTTAGTATGTAGCCAATTTTTCCAGCTTTCTTTCACCAACCTTAATTTTAGCTGTGAAAAGCAGGAATGGTTGAGTGAGGCCACCTATAGAGGTGTGCATGGGTCAGGCCACCTGGCCCTGCCCGAAGGTCTGCCTAAAATATGGGAGGGTTTGAGTAAAAATATAAGTTTGAAAAATGGGTTTGGACAAAAAAATAAGGCTCGTTTAAAAAACGGGTCGGGCTCGGGTAAGGCATTTTTGGCCAGGGCCCAGCCGACCCGAATTCACTAAAGGATAAGAAAAGCTTTTTTTTAATATTATTTTCTTATTATTTTCTTCCTATTTTGCTACCATTTTACTATTATGTTGCTACTATTTTGTTGTTATTGTTTAGATATTGAATAAAACTTATTTTATTGTTAATTTTGTTATTATTTTAAATACATTTGTTAATTTTGTTATTATTTTACAGGCATTTGTTTGTTAAGTTGCATCTATTTTAGTGTTATTTAATTATACATATTTTTTAAAATTTATTTTCAATTTGTTGAGAAATATTTATTTTGATGTTTTTAGTATTTTTGATGGTTTATATATATTTTAAAATTATACAAAAATAATATAAAAATTAATATAAGCGGGCGAGTCAAGTAATGGTTTTAACATTTTTATTTGGGCTGAGCTTCTGCAAAATTTTATGCTCATTTTTCGAGCCGGGCCGGACCCAAACTTAACAAGGGGGCCTAAATTTTTAGTTGAGCTCGGCCCGAACCCAGCCGGGCCCGGCCATGCACACCTGTACACCAATATTATTCCCTCTGATTTTTGTTTCATTTCTTTTGTCATCTTTTCTTTGGGTTGGTTGCGAACTATCCAATCCCCACCAAATCCAAGTCAAGCCCAGTGACCTCAAACAGGCTAAATTCATTAATTTCTTGTTTTTGCTTGTTCAAGGATGTCAACTTTATCTCTTCTATTTCCATTCTTCACTTTATCTCAGGAATTCCCAGTTTTTCCTCTCAACTTCCACATTTGTTTCCCTCAATGGAATTGCTTGTGAAGTTATTGGTTACCACCCGCCGGAAAGCTCCGTTCAGATTAGAAACTAGAAACTTGTCTTACAAGTTAAGTGGCAAACTTGTCTTACAGCTTGGATTTGGATCAGGTTGCAGGTTCCAGGATTGGTTGGGGATCAGACAACGGCATTTCTGGTGGAAAAAGTTGCCGAGTATCATTGGTGTCGATCTGGTTTATGACCCTGCTGTTTTCTTGATTGATGAACCAACTTCAGGGTTGGTTTCAGCTTCTGCTCTTAATGTAGTGACACGGCTAAAATCAATGGCAATCAATCAAGGTAAAATCATTAAAAAAAAATAAAAATAAAAATAAAGCCTTTATTGAATAAAAAAAAAAAAAAGAGGTTGAACGGTGAAGAGATTGATCCTTACAAATGTCCAGAACAATGAAAGAAGTGTGAGCAATGACTGAACTCAAAAAAGAATCAAAATATTACGGCACAATTTACATAAATTTACAGCGTTGCTAGTCTCACAAAACAGGAAAGATGAAAAAGGTATAATGTGGCTAAGCAAAACCTGAAACCCGAACTGTTACTTCGATAAAATCAGGAAAAAAAATTTTCAAAAATTCTTCCTAAAGAGGACCAAAACAAGAATAGAACAACCTAATTGCTTCGGTCGAATATTGAATTGAATGTCATTGTAGGATACGATGTTGTGACATTTTCTGATGACGAAGATGAATTCCCCCCTTTGCCTGTGCCTTCAGATATCATGCCGGACTTATCTTTTTGGCCTCTGAGTTCTGTGAATTCCGAAAGAAGGCCAGGTCTCGATATTTTCTCGTCATTCACAGCTTCTTCTCCCATTAGCATCTTCACCACTTGAGACATGGATGGTCGGAGTTTCGGAATGTCTTGGGTGCAAAGTAAACCAATCTTTAGAAATTTCTGAGCTTCTTCTTCATCATACTCGCCGCCCATTGATGTATCAACTAGTTCCACTAGTTCTCTGGACTCATACTTGTTCCATGCCTGCAGTTGTAAATCTATTTAGCAACGAATCTCAAAATCATGTTGTAACACCAAGGAACAAAATCGAAACATGAGAAGCTTAGTGACTTAGCTAAGTGGAGATTGACCTAAAAGATTGGATCATGTGACTCCACCATCTGACATGGGATCATGTGACTCCACCATTTGAGATCCAACAACATAGAATGCCAATGTAAATGTGGAATTCAAAAACCTAAAGATTTAAGGTTTTCTCATTCTACATGCTTGAAACTTCTGTTTCGAATAGTATTTCGTGTATGTTATTAATGTTTGTTTAAGCTAAAAGCTAAGCTGTAGGCCAACAGAGATTTAATACGTATGTCCCGTGTGGGCTAGTATCTCTCCATGTTTCTCCACACTAAGAGACAATTCAGCTATTAGTTTTGTGGAAAACTACATAGAGACTTGAATTAAGGTAGCAATGAAAGCGACAAGAAGACAGAACATAGAAGAAATTCATACCCTCTCAAGAAGGTATTGCTCTGACAGAGGCAATCTTCTGTTTGTATTGCATCTACCGCTAACAATTTCCAACAGCAAAACGCCAAAACTATAAATATCCGCTTTCCTCGTCAACTGGCCTCTTATAGCATACTCCGGTGCTAGATAACCTCTACACAAACCACATAAGGAAACACGAATGAATTAAACTGAAAAGGAAATTTGGTAGATCAATAAATAAACTATGCAGAGCTTGAATCATGTACTCCGTAACACCAACTCGATTCACTAAGAACGAAATACAGAACTCACAAGTATATAGAGCAATGTAAGAACTCACGTTGTTCCAGCAACACGTGTACTTATGTGGGTCATGTTGTCAGGGAAAAGCTTTGCCAGGCCAAAATCTGAAATTTTGGGATTGAGATTTTTATCGAGGAGAATATTGCTTGCTTTTATGTCTCTGTGAATAATATGTGGTTGAACTTCCTCGTGAAGGAATGCAAGCCCCTTTGCAACACCGATGCAAATGTTACGCCTTGCTTCCCAGCTGAATTGCATACTGTTATGCCCTCCACCTAAAAGGTAAAGAGGCTTCAGGTTATTAACGTTCAAGCGGATACTAAACACGAACCAATAATAGAAGTAATTACCGAGAAGTGTTTGCGCAAGGCTGTTATTCTCGAGATAGCCATAGACCAAAATCCTATGGTGTCCTTCCACACAACAACCGCACAATTCAACCAGGTTTTCATGCTCTATTTCCGCAATCACATTTATTTCCGTCAAGAACTCTCGTACCCCTTGCTTTGAGTCCGCTGACAGCACCTTTATAGCACCCATGGTACCATCTCTGAAAGTTCCCTGTTCATTACAAAAATTACCGTAAAAAAACAGGATTAGTTTCGCATGCAAGCATTTATCGAAGCAGTGGTTCAAAAATATTCAAACAAAAGAAGATTCCATTCACCTTATAGACAACACCGAAACCTCCCTCACCAATTTTATTGGAATGATGAAAATTTCCAGTTGCCATTTTCAGCTCCTTGTAAGGAAACAGTTTAGTGTTCTGAATACCCGAAACCTCTGTGCCAATGAGTATGCAATTAGAAACTTATAAGTTCCTACGACAGGGGACGGAGTTTTATAGCCCCATGAGCGGTTTTCTTAGGATTGTTGGTTCGAAAATGAAGAGAGAACAACAAGTCAAGTAAGCAGCATACCTTCATCTATTTCTATTGTTTGTTCAGCTGAGAAAGTTTTCTTTCTCGAAAATAAAAATGAGAAACAAGTCATCACCAGCTGCTGCTCAGTTTGAATAATCAAATGCCTAAACACGGACGAAAATCCTGTGAGGCCAACGTAAAGCATCAGATAAGAAACATCATCGTCCATGAACATAAAAATGGTGTACACTGTTGCCTTATAATACCCTAATTAACATATCCTATAGAACAAAACATATCATAGATTAGCTTCTAAAATAGAACAAAAGATGATTGTGAGTAAATTACTTAAACAATATCACAAATTAAACTTCCAAATGTATTAGCTATTAATTTTGGAAACATGCCAACTTTGCTTGAAAGTTGAAAGGTCAAAGGGGCACATAAAGAAAAATTGTTCTCATTTTCTGTAGTATCTTAGCACATCAAGAAATTATAATCTGATTTATGACACCCAGAAAAGGCAAAAGCAAAAACCAACTTTTTCATTTTGCCTCTGTTTTGCTAAAAACAGAGAAAATTTAAATCCATGAAATAATATTTTTTTGTGGCACAAAGAATCCAAGAAAACAAACAAGGAAGAAGAGATAAAGCAGCCAAAACTCCATCAAGTAAACTACTTTTTATGAATATATCCAAATCCCAAGCAAACCGAAACGAAATAAAGAGATCTGATAAATCATATTTTTTTCTCATTATTTTTCCTGTATTTTCTTGAAAACCAAACAAAACCCAGATTGGAAACTAACCTCAAATGCTTTGGAAAGTTGCAACAAAGACGCCGACAACCTTAGAACCGTGTATAATTGAAGAGCTGTGAGGTGTGCAGTAAATTCTAGTCCTCCTGCAGTCGTTATTACAGCTTTAAGTGGACGATTATAAACAATTAACACGATAAAGAAGACCAGTCCTCCACCCAACGGTTTACGTAAGTATCTATTTCCTCCCTCAAATTTCTTTGGATACTTCATACTTATCACGTATGCAATTTATCACGTCATTTTCTTTGTCCTATTATTTTTTAAAGGGTCCTTACACTCTTTACAATTTTGGAATTTAGTCCACGTACTTTTATGACCAGGATTTTATTCCTTTACTTTTTCATATTTCAAAATTCAGATTCAATTATTAAAACTGTTTTTTTGATTAATTTTGTCTGTGTAAATAAAAAAAGCTCACTTGATAACAATCTAACATCAATTAGATCTAAATTTTGTAATTTAAAAAGTTAAAGGACTAAATGTATAAAATTGTAATAAATTTTTTTTTTTTAAAATGTTATTGACGTCTGTTTTCCTCTTTGATTTGAACATTAAAGGTTATCAAGTTGTAGAAAAAAATAAAATAAAAAAGAGAAATGAGAAATGGAGTCCAATTCCCACGTGAAGTTAAAAATGTGTGCTACAAAACTGGGAAGGAAAAGTCGAGTCAATTAAGGCTTCTCTCTCCTTTGACAAGACCAGCATGTGGGGGTGGAGATGGCATTTTTATTTATTGTTTATTTTTAATATTTGGACTTTATAATTTATTTTTATTAGTCGAGTTAGGTAAAGTCAATTTCTTCTTAATATAAAATTTTAAAATTATAAAATATCATCCATGCTAGTTGAATCCAGTGATAATAAATTTACTTGTTTGTGTAAATATATTATAAAATCGGTAACTCAATTTTCTTTTGTAAATTCTAGTTAAAGGGGTGATTTTTCAAAAAATTTCATATTTTTATTTTATTTGTCCAAAAATTATTTTTATTTAATTTTAATGTATATTTTTAAAATTTTATTTTATTAAAACTATTTATATTTTTTTACAAATATAATGATATTCATATTGTATATTTTTAATTTTGTTTATTTTAATATAATTCTTCTTCTTTTATAATTATTATTTAATTTGTAAAATTTCAATAATATTTTTTCTTAAATTAATTATTTATCTAAAAAAGGTAATTACAAATGCTAACATTTTGGAAAAAAACAGACATGATGAGAACCGTTCAAAAAAAATCTCAAAAGATTTAAAATTCATCCATATTTCAATAGCTCAATTTCCTTTTCCAAATTCCACGTGGGTTTTTTTTTTAATTTTAATTTTTTATTTGATTTAATAACCATCATCTTACTATAAGAATAATTATTATTCTTAATATACTATTTTTACTTATTTTAAAAAATGTATTGTTTTCAGTTATCATTTTAATTCTTTACTTTTATTATTTATAAATTCTTTTAAAATTAAAAGTTAATGTAAAATAATTCAATATATTTTAATTATTAAATATAATAACAAATAAATTTATAAAATTTCAACTCAAAAGCAAAGGTGGCTTAGCATTGTTGTCAGGTGTACTATCCTATTAAATTCCAAGTAATTTCCTTCATAGCTTGCATGTGTTATATTTGCACTTTTTGAAGTTAATTCTACAACTTTTCTCATTTTTGTTGCATATATTTAATACACGTTTTATACTCGTGTTTATAATTTTGTATATATATTAAATTTTTTTATTATATTTATTTTTACATCATTAATATAAAAAGAAAACATGAAATATGATAGATATATATATAGAAGGGATTGTATAAAACTATGATTTTATATCATCTTTATCATGACAAATTAAATTTAATTTGAATTTTTTCAGTAGGAAAAAACTGAAAATCAAAAGGAAAAATCTGATTTATCATTCTCCTATTGGAAAGGGATAAGGATGATGTAGAATCATAGTTTCTTACAATCTTTTCTCTCTCTCTATTAGAGGTGTGCATGGGCTGGGCTATTCGGCCCAGCTCAAAGGCCTACCTGAAAAATGGAATGGTCCGGGTAAAAATATAGGCCCGAAATATGAGTTTGGGCAAAAAATTGAGGCCCATTTAGAAAACAGGTCGGGCCTCAGGTAAACCTTTTTTTGCCCAGGCCCGGCCCATTATATATTAAATATATATATTATTTTTAATCATATTTACATTTTATTTTCAATTTTAATATAATCACTTTTTATTATACTTTCAATTTGTGTATTGTTTTAATAATTATTTTAGTCTCATTTTTTATTTATTTCTTGTTTTAATATTTATTTTTATGTTTTTAAATGTATTTGATTTATTATATTTTAAAATTTTTTATTTAATGAAATAAGCTAAAAAAAATTTAATATGGGCCGGGCCTAGCTTGGGCTTAACAAGTTTATTTCGGACCAGGCTTGAACAAATTTTTAGGCCCATATTTCGAGCTGGGCCAGACCCAGGCCTAGAAAACGGGCCTAAAATTTTGTCTCGGCTCAGCCCGGCCACACCTCTACTCTTTATATATATGCATATATAAGAGTGGACGTTTCAATTGGTCAAAAAAAAAGAGTGGACGTTTCAAAGGTTTAGAAATATGTAAATTTTGAATTTTAATTTATTTATTCTTCACATTAAATTTAAGGAATAAATCTCAAAATTATATATGATTTTTGGTTTAATGTGTAATTGTATATATGAACTTTAATTTGATTCAATTATATACATGAAACTTTGATTGTGGTTCAAATGTATGCATGAAACTTCAATTTTGATTCAATCAACATATATAAACATAAAATGATGTTATATCAATAATTATGTTAATAATTTGTGAGAACTTGATCAAATAAAAATTTAATGTATAAATTTGCATAAAATCAAAGTTCATGTATATAATTGCATATTAAACCAAAGTTCATATATAATTTTGAGATTTATCACTAAATTTAAACACTACAATCTGAATTTAAATTTGAACTTGTTAAATAACTACATTTAGTAAGTGTAAAAATGTTTCCAAAGACAAAATTTTAACAGCAAATAATGAATTTGGATATCTAAATCCAAATTTGTTATCCACAAAAGTAAAACATATATGAATTATGTAACACCCCTAACCAGTAACCGTCGTCGAAATAAGATTACGGAGCATTACTAAAATTTGCAGAACAAATACAGACAATTCATGTCATTTACTATTTATATCCGAAACTAATCATATCGTCCATTGATTGAACCCTCAAGGCCTAATTTAAGGATTAGAAACAAGTCGGGACTAAATCGGGAACTTAGAGAAATTTTCACGAAATTTTAAAATTTTTTCTAGATTCAGGGGTCACACCCTCGTGTGGTTAGGCCGCGCCGCTCACACGGCCAGGTGACATGCCCATGTCTCAGGTTGTGTGGCATATGAGGTAGGGCACACACCCGTGTCCCTAACCTATGTAACTCTCTAACTTGCAACTTAATTAAGTACAAGGGTCACACGGTCAAGCCACACACCCATGTGCTAGGTCGTATGGTCAATTTGATTTTCGAAAATTAGGTGTAGGTTTTACACGGCCAAGACATACGCTCGTGTTCTAGGCCATGTGTTACACACGGCTGAGACAAAAGCCCGTGTCTCTGCCCGTGTGCCTAATTTTGAGCATTTTGTTTCTAAATTTTAAGATACAGGGGACACATGGCCAAACCACACGCCCATGTGTTAGGCCGTGTGTCACACATGGTCAAGACACATGCCCGTGTGGATAAAATAAGACCATTTCCTAATCTTATTTCTCACCCATTTCCTTATCTGCCTACACAAGCATTTTTAACACACCCAAAAGCCAAACCACAACATTTAAACCATGCCAAACCCAAGTCTTATTCATACCAAATTAAGAATTTATATCAAAACACATCTATCATAAGCCATTCTAATGGCTATTTACAACCAAAACATTAATATACCAACCTAAGTTAATTAACCTATACATGCCATTATATATTCACAATAAAGTTTGCCATTTAATACCCAAATCAAGTTGAATGATAGTGTGATATTGCTTCGACCCACGTCCAAACCTTACGAGCTTCCGAGTGCTATAAAATAGAGGAAATGAAACAAAGTAAGCATTTAGTGCTTAGTAAGTTCGTATAACAGAAAATAAACTTACCATGCATTTGTACAATAAGCAAACATATATTTGATAATAATCTATAATAACGTATTTTTATGTATTAATTATGTATTTATTCTGAATATGATCCTGCTAATTTGAGCTATTTATGATATTTTATCTTATAGAGACTAAATTGGAGGCAAAAGTGAAATTAAGGGCTAAAAGCGTGAAATTAGAGATAAAATAGGCCAATGTGCGACACAAGGAAAAGTTGGTGCCAAAAGTGCAAGTATGGAGGACACAAGGGTTGAAATGCAAAAAGAAAAGATTTTATTCTATTAGACTCTATTTTGATTATATTAGGATAATTAATATTAAGATAATTATTAGGGATTATTTAATTTTAGGATTTTATCTTTATTTATTTTCAATTAAATGTTTTTATCTTTTGGGAGTTTAAGCAGGATTAGACTATCTCTCCAAGCACTATAAATAGGGAGTGAGGTGACTTAAAATTTATGCTTCTTTTTCTGTAAACACTCTCTTCCCTATAAATTTAGTCTTTTTGTTCTTTCCATATTTCTATAAAAATTTCCTTTTCCATTAATTTTATTTGTTTTTCCCTAAAAATCATGAGCCACTAAATCTAATCTAGCCAAAGGTTGTCGAAAATCCCCCAAAAGGGTTCTTGAGGTTTAGAATCTGTACTTAGCCTTCTCAACAGGGTATTCATCATTTCTCTGCATTACGGGGCTGACGCTTCCGTCCATGTCCCTTAAAAAGTGATCTTTTCAACGTGTGCAAGGAACGACTGCTTTGTATTTTTTGAGAAGGTTGCACAGTTGGTTCGTTAGCTTATTGCGTCAGAGGTTGGCGAGCCCAAGAGACAAAATAGCGTGGGATTCGCCATTGAGAAACGTTGATCTAGCATAAGATGATCCCACAGGAGCGATTGTTGGCTAGAGTCAGGTTCTACTAAATCGAAGTCTAAATCTTTGGAGCTGGTGGTCGTAGGCATCCTCTTCCACTATAACTGGCTTATTCGGTTTGAGAATGATCATTTAAAAGCCAAGGATTGAACCCAGGGCGGATCGAGGCAACTGGAGGCTGGAATCTCTCTATAAGAATTTCCTTATCTCAACTCTATTTCCTATTTTTAATTTTCGCAATTCCAATTTGACTTTTCAATTCTATTTTTATTTTATTTTCATTTCCAGATCAAAACTTTTAATTTTGTTATTTTTATTTTTTCAGGAACGCAGGTTTTCTTGGGCACAATTCTGCCTAGGATTTCGAGAAACAACCATTCGTATAATCCAGTCCCTGAGGATTAGACCCTACTTCCCCTTCACTGTTCTTTTTCATTATTTTGTAGGGAATAAGATATTTTTGGTGCTTTCAACAACCGCATCAAATTTTGGCGCCGTTGCCGGGGACTGGTAATGTATTAATCTTGTTTTTTGTTTTCTATGACCAGATCTACTCCAAGCACTCTTGCGTTCGACTCAGAGATTGAAAAGACTTCGAGGAAATAAAGCTAAAGAAAAAGCAGTCACCGATGGTTGGGACTCAAAGTAATCCACCGCTAGAAATCAGAATCGACGACGAAGTAGAGTCTAGGGTTAATGAAAACCCTACTCAAACATTTGAAAGTAAAACAGTAGAAGTTGATTCACCTGAGGAAGTGCTTGACGCCAGGGTTAACAAAAATCCTAATTCGTCACATCAACCAATGGCTCAAATAATTCGACAACTGGCCGAAGCTCAGACAGAACAACCACCGTTGTGCATCGCGTATCCTAATATGGATACTGATTTCGAATTAAAGTTAGGATTGATTCAGTTGCTGCCAACTTTTCGTGGGTTACAAAATGAAAACCCTCATAAACATTTGAAGGAGTTTCATATGGTTTGTCTTAATATGAAACCTCAAGGCGTAACTGATGATCAAATTAAATTACGCGTTTTCCCTTTTTCCCTGGCAAATTCTGTAAACAAATGATTATTTTATATACCCCTGGATCTATTACTACTTAGGCTGATTTATCTCGTTTATTTCTCAACAGGTTTTTTCCAGCATCTAGAGCAGCTGAGCTAAGAAGAGAGATCGTGAGAATAAGCAAAAAAGAAGCAGAGGCTCTTTACGATTATTGGGAGCAGTTTAAGAAGTTATGTGTGAGCTACCCACAATACGGTATAACAAAACAATCTCTCCTCCAATACTTTTATGAATGTTTGAAGCCCATGGAGATGAATATGGTGGACGCCGCAAGTGGAGGAGCGTTGGTCAACATGACTCCCCAACAAGCAAGAGATTTGATCTCTATGATGGCTGCAAATACTCAGCAATTTCGAGCCAATCCTAAACCCCCTAGAAGGGTCCACTAGCTAAGTAATTCTACCATAGAAGATAAACTTGATAGACTTACTAATATTATGAGTTTTCTTGTTGCAGAAAAAGCCAAACCAGCCCAGTTATGTGGAATATGTGCTACACCTGAACACACAACTAATGCATGTCCTAGTTTGTATGGTGATACTATGGCTCATTTAGATGCTGTAGGAAATTTCCCTAGGCCACCACAAAGGCGATATGACCCCTACGCTAATACCTACAACCTAGGATGGAGGGATCATCCTAACTTGAGCTATGGGGCCAATCTACGATATAACCAATCAAACCAAAATTAGTTTCCACAACAGCCTCAAGATTCAGGTAATTCTCTAGAAACTTTGGTCAATAAATTAACAGCTAACATGCTTGATTTTCAACAAAAGACCGAGGCATCTATAAGGGAGTTGACCATGTTAACTGAGAAATTGAACTCTCAAGGGAAGCTGCCGTCACAAACAGAGCCCAATCCAAGAGACAACACGTAAATGCACTGGCGTTGCGAAGTGGAAAGGTGCTGGAACCAATTCTTGACAGAAATCTTGGCCAATATTCTGTCCAAAAAAAACCCGAAAAAGATAAACAGGTTCGAACGAAACCCCTATTGCCCATAATTCAACCTCCATTTCCAGAAATGTTTTACCAATATCGAAGAGGTAAAAAGGACAAGGAGATTCTCGAAACATTCAGAAATATCGAGATCAACATACCACTATTAGATGCTATTAGATAGATTCCACGGTATGCTAAGTTTTTTAAAGAGCTCTGCACCAACAAGCGAAAATTAACAGGTAATGAAAGGGTAAATGTTGGTGAAAATGTATCCGCAGTGTTACAGCAGAAAATGTCGGTGAAATGTAAAGATAGGGGCATGTTACGATACCATGCAAAATAAGCCACTTGAGAATAAAAAAGGTTATGTGTGATTTAGGGGCTTCTATAAATGTAATGCATTTTTCTATTTATGAATCACTTAACGCGGGGTTTTTTGACGAAAATAGATGTCACTATACAGTTGGCGGACAGGTCTGTTGTGCATCCTAAAGGAGTCCTTAAGGACGTATTAGTAAAAGTTAACGAGCTTATTTTCCCTGTAGATTTTTATGTGATAAAAATGGAGGTGGATAAAGCTCTTAGGTTTTCAGACATCTTGTTGGGGCGACCTTTCCTTAGTACTATAAATACTAAAATTAACGTGCGAAGTGGAACTCTCACGATGGAGTTTGATGGGGAGATCACAAAGTTTAATGCACCAGATCTAGAAGACACACATAAGATTTTCTTGCAGGAAAAAACGAAACCAAAGAAAGAGGCACAAGGACAATTGAGCCTAAATATGGTGGATGTGATAGAAAAGGAGAATTTCCAAGCCTATACGAATGAAAGAATTCAGTTGGAACAACTCCAATTCTAGTTGAGGCGTCAAGCTAGTAATGTTAAATAAGCGCTTGTTGGGAGGCAACCCAATCTTTATTTTTATTTTTATTTTTTATTATTTTCTTTTCTTTTCTTTTATTATTTATTACTTTATTTTTATTTTTATTTTATTTAAATGTTAATAAATTTCTCTTCTTCCATCTAGGTAAAAATGAGCAAAAATATGGAGAAAAAGGAGAAAAACTAGAAAAGTGGAACCAAACAGCCTTATCCATAGAACCAAACAGCCTTATCCTATCCCTATTTCAGATCAAAGTACCCATATCCCTGCAACCAAATACGCATATCTCTACAACCAAACATCCACCTTCAGCCACAAATAACCCCTAAAACCCTAAGATATTTTTCAATTTTTCCTTTCCTTCTCCTACCAGCCGCCGAACCCTAATTTATCGCCACTCCTCGCCGTTTCTTTTTCCCTTCCACACGACAATGCCGCATCGTCCTCCTCTCCTCCGCACGACCCATCCTCATCATCTTCTTCTTCTCTGCCGTGTATGCCGATCGCGCCACCATCTTCTTTTCCACCATGCGCACCGAACAACAGTAATCACACGGGGAGTTCTTCTAAACTTTTCCACCTACTTATTTATTTTCTTCCACATTGAGGACAATGTGCTTTAAGTAGGGGGAGGCATTCTTCGTTATTATTTTCGTCTGTCTGCTATTTTTGCTGTCATATTGTTGTTGCTACTGTTTTGTGCTCGTTTTTGCCCATTTATTTTTTTAAGAATATTCTACCACTTTTCATGCCCAAGATTTTTACCAGGAATTGCCTAATGTTTGACCTACAAGCATGATTTTTTCCTTATGAGGAAATTACTATTTTCTCCATAATTGATGTCATCTCCACTGTTTTATTTTTATTAGGCTAAAAGTAATTATGATTAATAAAGTTAACTCTATCTTACTTTTCGTAAAATTGATCAAGTTTAATATAAAATGGACACTTAATACAATTGCATGCATAAATCATGTTAATGTCTATTACCAATTGCATGCATAAATCATGTTAATGTCTATTACGTGGTTACTGAAACTTACGTTTGACACATGATTATTTTTCCTAAATCCTCTAAAATTAAAATTTCGTGTAAATTTTGTTTAATGATAATAAATGTTTCCATGGTTATGAGTGCAGCTTAGAACGTGACTGACTAAGTAACCAGGGTAGGGTGCTTGGGTTGTCATTCTACTTCGCGTCAAAATGTTGTGTGACGTGATAGGTAAAACTCTACTAACCAAGGTTATGAGTGCGGCTCAGAACGTGACTGACTGAGTAACTGGGGTAAGGTGCTTGGGTTATCAATCTACTTCGCGTCAAAAGTTTGTATGACGTGATGGGTAAAACTCCGCTAACCGGAAATAACCAATTCTTAAGAGTATTTTGGGCTGAGTAACCAGGGTGGGGTGCTTGGGTTGTCATCTTTCTTTGCGTCAAAAGGTTCAATATATTCCTAAGTAAATGAATAATAACAAACAAAAAAAATAATAAAAAATAATAAAAATAAAAAAAAGAAAAAAATAGTTACTAATAAAATTGCAGTTGGGGACTAAAGGAAGAAATAAATAGGGTGTCTTGGTAGGTTTGATAATTTACCTAAATAGCATGAAATAATTCAAGACTATTTTAATTTTTGTGTGTATTAATTAGAATACTTTTTCTGTTTCACTTAAAGCAAGCTTAGAGTTCTCTTTATTTTTCATATGCATTTTTAACTAATTTTTATGAAACTTTGGAGTGGTATTTCTTTTATGGCAGAATCTAACTCTCACAGTAGATAGGAACCATACTTGAGGGCAAGCATGGGCTAAGTAGGGGGAGTTTGATAATACTCTAGAATAACGTATTTTTATGTATTAATTATGTATTTATTCTGAGTATGATCCTGCTAATTTGAGCTATTTATGATATTTTATCTTATAGGGACTAAATTGGAGGCAAAAGTGAAATTAAGGGCCAAAAGCGTAAAATTAGAGATAAAATAGGCCAATGTGCGACACAAGGAAAAGTTGGTGCCAAAAGTGCAAGCATGGAGGACACAAGGGTTGAAATGCAAAAAGAAGAGATCTTATTCTATTAGACTCTATTTTGATTATATTAGGATAATTAATATTAAGATAATTATTAGGGATTATTTAATTTTAAGATTTTATCTTTATTTATTTTCAATTAAATGTATTTATCTTTTGGGAGTTTAAGCAAGATTAGACTATCTCTCCAAGCACTATAAATAGAGGGTGAGGTGACTTAAAATTTATGCTTCTTTTTCTGTAAACACTCTCTTTCCCATAAATTCAGTATTTTTGTTCTTTCCATATTTCTATAAAAATTTCCTCTTCCATTAATTTTATTTGGTTTTCCCCAAAAATCATGAGCCACTAAATCTAATCTAGCCAAAGGTTGTTGAAAATCCCCCAAAAGGGTTCTTAAGGTTTAGAATCTGTACTTAGCCTTCTCAACAGGGTATTCATCGTTTCTCCGCATTACAGGGCTGACGCTTCCGTCCATGTCCCTTAAAAAGTGATCTTTTCAACGTGTGCAAGGAACGGCCACTTTGTATATTTTGAGAAGGTTGCACAGTCGGTTCATTAGCTTACTGCGTCAGAGGTTGGCGAGCCCAAGAGACAAAATGGCGTGGGATTCGCAATTGAGAAACGTTGATCTAGCATAAGATGATCCCACAAGAGCGATTGTTGGCTAGAGTCAGGTTCCACTAAATCGAAGTCTAAATCCTTGGAGCTAGTGGTCGTAGGCGTCCTCTTCCACTATAACTGGCTTATTCGGTTTGAGAAGGATCATCTAAAAGCCAAGGATTGAACCCAAGGTGGATCGAGGCAACTGGAGGCTGGAATCTCCCTATAAGAATTTCCTTATCTCAACTCTATTTCCTATTTTTAATTTTCACAATTCCAATTCGACTTCTCAATTCTGTTTTTCGTTCCCAGATCAAAACTTCTAATTCTGTTATTTTTATTTTTTTCAGGAACGTAGATTTTCTTGGGCATAATTCTGCCCAGGATTTCGAGAAACAAACATTCGTATAATCCAGTCCCTGAGGATTTGACCCTACTTCCCCTTTACTATTCTTTTTCATTATTTTTAGGGAATAAGATATTTTTGGTGCTCTCAACGACCGCATCAATATTTGTAATCCAAACAATTTGGCTATAGCCTAAGCATACATTCTCACCAACATGTTAGTTGTTCATTTCATAAGAATACGAATAACGAAGATGAGCTCATCAAATTCCAAGTTCCATGCATATCATATATTTTTCAGATATTGGTTCCATTTGATTTTCACTTGTCTACTTGTCAGAATTTCACCCGTTGAATCATTTGAAATCTCGATGGATACGAAGGTAGTACACATAAGTGTACAAATCAAAAATCTGTCAATTCATATCTGGGAGTACTTATTAGAGCACTAAATCAGAAAGCTCTCTCTCAAGCACTATAATAGGAAGCTCATAGAGCCATGTAATAGAAAGCATATCTGGGCATGGTAACAGAAAGTTCAAAAAGAACTTATAATAGGTATCTTTGAAGAGCACTAAACGGGAAGCTTCAGAAAGCACTTATCAAAATGCACCGGATAGCTTATAAAGTGAAGTTCGAGCGAGCACTATCGGGAAGCTCTGGAAAGCCTATAACAAGAGGTTTACAAAGAACCTATAAACAAAACGTTCATTTGAGCGTGGGTGTTTACAACATATGTAGATCATGACCATTCGAGATGCTCTGAAGAGCATTTAATGGGAAGCTCGTAAGAACACTATAACGGGAAGCTTGACAGGGCTTGTAACAGGATGCTCTTTTGAGCTATGGTATGTCCGTAACATATGCAGGAGCATTACCATTTCGAGAAACAGATACCATTTCGGGAAATAGAACCCTGTGTCCAATCGAATTTCACTCATTTAAACGAGATTCAACATTTATCGGGCATTTTTCACTTATGTGATCAGATATCATATATATAGCCAATATATGATTCACACACAATTCATTCAAATCAATTCAATCAAATAATTATATAGTTAGGTTACACGAACTTACCTCGACAATTATTCATGAGTTGAAATCTACAAATTCGATACTTTTTCTTTACCACGATCTAACTCTGTTTTTGATTTATTTGGATCTACACGAGTAAATTTAACATCAATTTAATACAATTTACATTCAATTCTATCCAAGTCACATCTTAGGTAAAATTACTATTTTGCCCTTATACTTTTACTAAATGACAATTCCATCCCTAGGCTCGGAAAATGAAATTCATGTAATTTAATCCTTGTTCCAAGCCTAATTATTCTCATACATATCAATAACATCCCATGAATTCCATGAAATTTTATAATTTTCCATAAATTCAACATTTTTTTAATTTAATCCCTAAAACATGATTTCACCCAAAATTCTTTGATAAAATACCTTTAAACATCCATTAACATCTCAATTTCATCATAAAAAAACTAAAACCATATGGACTTATTAATGGTATCTTCCAAAACTTTCAAAAAATAAGAAAACTAATGAATTAGTAATTTGGACCTAATTATAAAAGTCCAAAAACATAAAAATTTCAAGGAAAAAGCAAGAATTAAACTTACATGAAGCTAAAATATGAAATACATCTTAATCCTCTTCAATGGCTGTTTTTGACAAAAAAAATGATGAAGAAAATGTCTAGAAACTATTAAAATCACATTTGGCCATATAAACTTTATTTTAATTCTAATTTTGTCCTTAATCACATATAATCCTTGATTTTTTTCATGTTATGCCGCCTTAGCCATTTAAAATGGGTCCATCAGCCCTTTTAGTCCTCCCTTAATTAATTATCAAGCTATTTAATCATTTTAGCAAGTTTTGCACCTTTTTTAATTTAGTCCTTTTTAATTAATTGACTACCGAAACATTAAAATTTCCTAACAGAATTTTAATACTACCTTAATGACACTCCGTAAATATTTATAAAAATATTTACGACTCGGGTTATAACATCAAGGTCTCGATACCTCTTTTGCTCAATTTCATGACCTAAAAAATCCTTATAAAATCCAAATTTCTAATTCAAAAATCCCTTAAAAATCATATTTGACTCTTAAATATTAAATAATAAAATTTACGGGATTACTTGTCAGATTTAGTGGCCTCGAACTACTGCTCCCAACATCACCAAAATCAGGCTATTACAACTCTCCCCCTTAAGAATTTTCGTCTTAAAAAATCTTACCAGTAAAGAGGTTTGGATATTATTTAATCATTGTTTCCTCCGGTTCCCAGATAGACTTTTCTATTCCATGTCTTTGCCAAAGAACTTTCACTAGTGCTATCTTTTCATTTTTTAGTTCTTTTGTTTCTCGTGCCAAAATTTTGATTGGTTCTTCACTGTAAGTTAAGTCAGGCTGAATCTCAACCTCTATCGGGGAGATAACATGGGAGAGATCTGACCAATATCGTTGTAGCATAGACACGTGAAAAACATTGTGGATCCAATCAAGTTTTGGTGGTAGTGCCAGCCGATAAGCAACAGTCTAATTTTTTCAATGATTTCATATGGCCCGATAAATCGTGGACTTAATTTTCCTTTGCGACCAAACCGAAGAATTTTCTTCTAAGGTGAAACTTTCAAGAATGCTTTGTCACCTACTTGAAATTCTATTTCTTTTCTTTTAAGATCCACGTAGGATTTCTGATGATCAGAAGCTGCTTTCAACCTATCACAGATTACTTTTACTTTCTCTTCAGTTTCACAGATCAAATTGACTGCATATAGCTTTTTCTCATTGAGTTTAGTCCAATACAGTGGAGTTCTACATTTACGACTATACAGAGCTTCATATGGTGCCATTTTAATACTTGACTGATAGCTATTGTTGAATGCGAATTCGACTAAAGGCAAATATTTTTCCCAATTACCTTGGAATTCTAAAACACAGCATCGAAGTATATCTTCAAGAATCTGAATCACACGTTCTAACTGGGCATCGGTCTAAGGATGAAATGCAATACTGAAATATAATCGTGTACCTAGAGCTTCTTGCAACTTTTCCAGAATCGGGATGTAAATCGCGAATCTCTATCAGAAATAATAAAAACTAGCACACCATGTAATCTGACAGTTTCAGAGATATACAATTCAACTAATCTATCTAGGGAGAAATCCATACGTACCGGAAGAAAATATGCAAACTTCGTCAAACGGTCAACAATCACCCAAATGGCATTTTTCTTTTTTCAGAGATAGGGGCAATCTCGACACAAATTCCATAGTAACTCTTTCTCATTTCCATTTCTGGTATCTTAACTGGCTGTACTAGTTTCAAAGGCACCTGATGTTCAGCCTTAACTTGCTAACATATCAAATATCTAGAAACGAAATCAGAAATGTCACGTTTCATTCTCGACCACCAATACATCTTTTTCAAATCATTATACATTTTGTTACTCTTGGGATGTACAGACATAGTGCCATTGTGAGCTTCATGTAAAATTTTCTGTACAAGTTCCGAATTTTTTGGTACACATACTCTTGCTCTATACAACAGACAATCATTAGGTTCAATCTGAAATTCTAAATTAGAAGTCATTTCACATTGTGCCAGTTTAGCTTGCAATTCTTTGTTACTTTTTTGAGCTTCACAAATTTGTTGCAAAAATGTCGACTTAGCTCTTAACTCATCTATAATTGAACCATTTAAAAACAATGACAATTAGGTATTTATTGCTCGTAAAGCAAATAGAAACTTCCTGTTTAGAGCATCTGCAACTACATTTGCCTTTCCCGGATGATAATCAATAACTAAATCATAGTCCTTCAATAATTCAAGCCACCTACGCTGTTTCAAATTCAAATCTTTCTGCGACATCAGGTATTTTAAAATTTTATGGTCAGTAAATATATGGCACTTTTCACCGAACACGTAATGCAGTCAAATTTTCAACGCAAACACAATGGCTGCCAATTTAAGATTATGTATCGGGTAATTCTTTTCATGTGGTTTAAGCTGTCTAGAGGCATAAGCTATTACTTTGCATTTTTGCATTAAAACACAGCCTAAACCATTTAATGAAACATCACTGTAAATCACAAATTCCTTACCCGATTTAGGCTGAACTAAAACTGGTGCTTCAGTCAACAAGGCTTTCAATCTATTAAAACTTTGCTGGCATTTATCAGACCATTCGAATTTCATATTTTTCTATAACAACTATGTCATTGGAGAAGCTATCATAAAAAACCCTTTTACAAATCTCCGATAGTAACCAACTAATCCTAGAAAACTTCTAACTTCAGATACATTTTTTAGTAGTTTCCAATTCACTATTGCTGATATTTTATTTGAATCCACTCTGATGCCTTCAGCTGATACTATATGTCCCAGAAAACTAACTTCCTGATGCCAGAATTCACATTTACTGAATTTAGCATACAATTGTTTCTCACGCAGGGTTTGCAGAACAATTCTCAAATAATTAGCATACTCATTTTCATCTCGGAATATACCAAAATATCATCAAGGAATAACACCACAAATCTATCCAGATACGGTTTGAAAATTTTATTCATTAAATCCATAAATACCGCAGGTGAATTTTTAAAACGAACGATATTACAAGAAATTCATAATATCCGTACCTAGTTTTGAAGGCTGGTTTTGAAGACTTTCCAATAGCAAATGAAGTCTGGATACATGTGGTTCTAACCAATCAATAACATAGGTTTTTTTTGGGACTTTTTAGGTATGGTTATCTTCTAATCTTTATTGTTACATGAGGTTGCAGGAATGTGGCGTTTTTTGGTCGTGTCTTTTTGTATTAATCATTTGGCACATTTGGAAGAATAATAATCTTTTCATCTTTCAAAATGTTACTTAGTCGACAATTGAAATTGTCAAAACATCTATTAGTTGGGCTCAATAATATGAATTAAGTGATCTCGTAATTGTGATGAAGTAATAAATTGATCGTACCTAAAAAACTAACTATTATCACGATAAAAGGCAAGCGCACCTATCGAATAGTAGTATAGCTAGTGGCAAGACCAGAATATCGAATCCAAGGAACTAAAAGTACTAGTAATGACTTTCTTCCTATTATCTAGCCTAAAAATAAAGAGGGTTTGGTTGTAAACTATTCTAAATTAAACTAAAGACACGACAAAGAGTAAATTGGGGAAAATTACTTTGGGAAAACTGATTGATAAGGACAATACCTAAGGAAGAATCCAGCTAGACTTAACTTGTTATCTAACTCTGAACTAGACGATTTCTTCATTTGACTTGATCCGTAGAGATCTCTAAATTATGTTAATATCTCCGTCGAGAATAAGAACAACTAATCCTAGGTTGGTTAATTAAAATCTCTTTCTAATTAAAACCCCTAGTCTTGCATTAACTCGATCTGTGGATCCCCATATTAGATTTGACTCTAATCCTGCAGATTTTCGTCGTCCTATGTCTAAGATTACGATCAACTCCGCTTAATTGTGTGGGATCTACTCTTAAACAGGAACTTTTACTCCTCTGCCTAAGCACATTCGACTTAAATTAGTATCCCGAAAATATCAATTCAAGAATTAAAAACACAATTAAGAACAAGTTAAATATTTATCATATAGTTCAGATAACAATAACAAGATTCATCTAGGTTTCATCCCCCTTAGATATTTGAGGTTTTAGTTCATGTTTATAAAAAGAAACATCTCAGAGTAAAGAAAATAACAAAACATAAGAAAACTCAAAAACTCCTGAAAGGAATGAAGGGAGATCCTCTGTCTTGATGTAGACTCTAGCTTCTGAGATGGATCAATCGCCTTTCCTTCGAGTAATTACCTGCCTTTAGCTCTCCGTCTTGGTGGGAATACTGTACCCTTGGTGGGAATAATGCACACCCTTGTAATTGCCTCCTAGGGTCTTTATATAGAGTTTGAAAAGTCTTTTTTAGCCTCTAAGTAGCTTTTTCCTCGTGAAATTGAACTTCCTCACGACAGGGACATGCCCGTATGCCACGCCCGTGTAAGTCGTTTGCTAGGCCGTGTTCAAGCCTGTTAATGTGGCACGGCCGTATGGGTTGCTCGTGTGATTTGAGTCTAAGCCGTGCTCGAACCTGTTAATGTGACACGGCCGTGTGACACGCCCGTGTGGTGAACTTCTAGGCCGTGTTGATTCTTTGCTTTGGCTCATTTTCTTCGTTTTCAGCCTGTTTCTTGTTCTTTTCACTCCCTTAAGCTCACCTGAGTATAAAACATGAAACTAAAGGTTTAGGAGCATCAAATTCCACAAATCAAGGAATAATTCATCCATAAATGCGCTAAGCATGAGGTAAAAATATGTATAATTTACAGTTTATCATTAAGCCACAATGGATATAAGAACAATGACCATAATTTTAGCTATCAAATGACCTCTTGAGTAGTGGGTTCATTTATTCATTGATGGTGCAGTGACTAGAATCACAGGAAATGCTTTTGCTGATGATGTGTTACGTGATTAGTTTGGAAATTGGATATTGGGATTTAAAATTTGAGTAGATGTACACCTTTTGAGGCTGAACTTCGAGGTATTCTGGATGGACTTCCCATTCTATAAATCTCAAAATTATATATGATATTTGGTTTAATGTGCAATTGTATATATAAACTTTAATTTGATGCAATTATATACATGAAACTTTGATTGTGGTTCAAATGTATACATGAATCTTTAATTTTGATTCAATCAACATATATAAACATATAATGATATTATATCAATAATTATGTTAATAATTTGTAAGAACTCGATCAAATCAAAATTTCATGTATAAAATTGCACAAAATCAAAGTTCATGTATACAATTATATATTAAACCAAAGTTCATATATAGTTTTAAGATTTATCACTAAATTTAAGTACTACAATCTAAATTATGAATTTGAATCTGTTAAATAACTACATTTAGTAAGTATAAAAATGTTTTTAAATAAAAAAATTTAAAAGAAAATAATGAATTTGGATATTTAAATCCAAATTTGTTATCTACAAAAGTAAAACATATATGAATTATCCAAAAGTTAATATCCACTTCTGTTCTAAATATGCAACTAATAGTTTTAAGAATATCCAAATTCGAATATTTTCAAAATTGCAATACCTAAATACAAAAAAAAAGTACGTGTTTTGAGACTTTTTGACAACAAAGAAAGTCTGGATGTATGTGGTCCTAACTGATCAATAACACAGGTTTTCTTGGAACTTTTTAGGTATGGTTATCTTCTAACCTTTGTTGTCACATGAGGTTGCAGGAACGTGGCGTTATCTGGTCGTGTCTTTTTGTATTAATCATTTGGTGCATCTAGAAGAATAAGAATATTTTCATATTTCAGAATGTTACTTAACCAACAATTGAAATTGTTAAAACTTCTATTAGCTAGGCTCAGCAATATGAATTAAGCCACAATGAATATAAGAACAATGGCCATAATTTTAGTTATCAAATGACCTCTTGAGCAATAGGTTCATTTATTCACTAATGGTGCAATGGCTAAAATTACAAGAAATGCTTTTGCTGGTGATGTGTTACGTTATCAGTTTGGAAATTAGGTCTTGGGATTTAATTGATATTTGAATAGATGTACACCTTTTGAGGCTGAACTTTGAGGTATTCTAGATGGACTTCTCATTTTATTAAGTAAATGTTATAAACGGGTCACAGTTCAAACAGATAATCTAGATGTGGTCTAGGCCTTGACTAATAATGGATTGGAGGATTCAGGTATTCCTGTGTTTAGAAAAGTTCAACGGATTATGAGATCTAAAGGACAGTGGTGATGAGATATGTGCTTAGAGAATGTAACATAATTGCAGATCAGTTAGCTAATCTTAGTTTAGTGTAGAAGTCAAGCTTACAAGTTTTTGATGTTGCTCTCAATGAAGTTTTAGGGGTTCTACAACAAGACAAAACAAGTGGCACTTTTGAGCAATCAATTTGATGTAACTTTGCTTCTTTTATGTATCACCAAAAAAAATATAAAAAAAAAAATCAAGTATTCGCAAGTATCAAAATTCACATTATTTATTGTCACCCTTATTTTTTAAATTTAAACATTAAGGTTTAAATTCTGAAATTACCATCCCATTCATATTAAGAATGTTGGAAATATACTACTGCAAAATAAAATTGTTAATATTGACAGAACAAATAGACAGAGCGTAAATAAATGAAATAATCATTGTGCCATGAAAGAACTATTGCCTTAGAAGCCTCGAATAAAGAAGGTGGAACACAATTGGTATTATTCTTCTTGAAAGGAATCGAGAAATAATCTAGAAAAAACCCGACTAAACCACACTTTAATTCCCAAGAAAGATTGGAGGAGTCATATGTGGTCCCGCTTAAAACCCACTCTCCTAGACAGAATATCCCTCTAATATAATTTAGTAAAACACCAAAATTCTAGAGAAAATAGAATAACCTACTATTTATACTATTTTTTAAAGGGATAAAATAGTAGTGTTAATTTTCAAAAATAATAAAAGATTTTCCTCAACCGAAAATCTTCTGAAAATATTTTTTTTCATTACCAACAAAGAAAACCCATAATTTAAAAAAAAAATGGTAAACGTTACAAATTGGAGAAAGAAACTACAATGGTGAAATTTCAACCTTTCAAACCTTTCCAAAAGACCCATAAATTTACTTAGAATTTTTTTTTTAAAAGTGATGATAAACAAGTAATAAAAATGATGCTATCATTCAATTTCCTCCCTACCCTCTCCTATATGGATTAATCATTGTGCATAATTATAACGAGTGTTGAATTTTCCAATTAGGACATAATTTTAGTATAAAAGAAATGCAAATCCGTACACATAATTATAGGATGAATCCAAAATAATTCCCTTTTCTTGACTTTGGAATCAATCCTCAAAACTCTTCAGTTGTAGATAATAAAAGTTTAGTTGATTGGTCATAACTTTGACTTTGAAATCTTAATTCCCAATGCCTATTGCTTTATTAGGTGAAAAATGTGCATGCTTTTGTTTAGCAATCAACCTTCTAATTAGCTGTCATTGTTGAATCTTCCTTTATCTCTTTTTTACTTTATCGGTCCAAAATCCAAACCTATACCATTTAAATCCAACCATGCAAATCTAACAATGCCAATTCCTTCATCTTATTTTTATTTTTAAATTAATTTATAGTTTTAAAAACTTCAATAAACTGAAATAATAATTTACCATTTGGAGGTTAAGATATTTACTTGATGCCATCCCTAATCATAGAAACTGCAACAACTTTTGAGACACTTTTTAACATGGATTCAAATCATATTATTTTCATTTCTACCTTAAAGTTACAAAACTTTGAAGGATAAAATAGATTTGGGTAAACTATAAGGGTAGTCACTTAATTATTAATTTTTTTTATTTAATAAATCTCACATTAATTGTCATTAACTCAATAAGTGACGGAAGTTTATTTGAGTTTTTTATTGGCTAAATAAACACATTCTATCAATTTGATCTCAACTCTAAAAAATTCAACAAATTTGGACTTCTATTGACATGTTGATGGCCGAATTGAGCTAAAAATAAGAAGAGAATAATGACCAAATTGGCAAAAAATGTAAAAATTGAGGGCTAAATTTGACATTATACTAATTTGAAATGTCATGGTTAGAAAATATTGGAAATTACATGTATGACCTCATAATAAATGGTTTTGTTTTCTTTTTAATGGATAAGGGTAATGGATTTTCTCTCATTGGATGAGATGAGAGAGGAAAATGTCGTTCACGCACACAATCTTCAATGGTATTCCTCAGCCTTCCCGTCTTTCAGTGAACAGAAACGGCACAAGATTCATTACCAAAGCGAGTAAAAGGAAGGAGAATGGTGGTCCAACTTCAAGAAACCAGCAGCTTCCCAAGTTCCAACTCAAGGTTTCCAACACAGTTATCGCAAGGTCTGTGGTGGTTGTCTTCGGACTTGGATTCATTGATGCTGGGTAAGCCTAATAACCATCTTGCTCAACTTCACTTACTAGGTACTTAAAATGAGTAGTAATTAGAGTTGGGAGATGTACTTTCAGGTATAGTGGGGATTGGTCAAGGATTGGAGTGATCTCAAAGGATGTTGAGGACTTGCTAAAGATTGCTGCCTTCTTGGTTGTTCCTTTCTGCATCTTTCTTGTATCTTCCTTTTCTGAACAGACTCCTGACACTTAACATTCTTTAGCTAAAACACTTTGGTTTCTGATAACAGACCTCATATCCAAATCCGAGTGGCATAAGTCCCTGGGAACTGACTTCTGCAGTTAAAGAAGTTGCTTTCCAGCACAGTTTCTGTCCTGCTGATCTTACTGCAGGACTTTGGTATGTACCAAAGCAGAATACAAAATCCCCCATGAATGAATGTAACCAATTTATATTCAATTTACACTCAAAATCAGTTTTAAGTGATATTATTTAGTTATACAACAATATAGTTGCTTTAGATTTGATTTCTTTTTTCCGCATTTCGATATAACAACTAAATTTTAAGAAGAATCAATTTTTATGTTTTATTTTAATTCTCTAACAGTTTCATTTATTACACAACATTCATAATTACGAATTAGTTCTCTATAATAATATATGGTCTTAATTTTTAAATAAAATTATTATTTCATATAAACAAACCTATTACTTATCATTTATTAAATGAAAATTATCTTAATTAAAATATAATTTTACATGAAGAAATCTATTAATCATTCTTAGATTTCAGTTCAATTGCGTTCCCAAATTAAATATTCTATTATAAATTTGGAATATCATAAACTTATAAATTGATTATTTGAATTTAGTAACTCATGATAAATTAATTAATTTAATTTAATAAATCATATTGATTAATTGAACTTGTTAGATTTATAAATTTTTATAATTAATAATGTGAAAGAATGTAGAATAAAATATGCATAAAAGTAATAATGCACACACATGTTATATTTTAATTTTGTTGATTTAATTCCTACTTTCTTTTCTGAAGATAATTCTCACTTTCTTTATTTGATAAAAATTCATAATATAAATTCTATGGTAAGCTTACAACAATTATCTTGCTATAGGTGTATAATAGTCAACTTTCTATAATAGGCAAAATCTAAGCAGACAAATAAGACTATTATAAAGAGGGTTGACTGTACAAAACAATTTATTTCACAAAATGAAGTGATTTGTTATTTGTTGTGATTTGGAACATAAAATATTCAAATGAACTATAAAAAGAGAGAACACAATAATTTACACGGTTCGGGAATATCTCCTACAATACACGAAAGTTTGGGTGAAATTTTAAGACAAGTATCAACATTATTTATACAAGACACACATGATACTGTCAACTGCTCCATTTCTTATTACTCCTTTAACAGAGGACAGCCATTGGAACACATATACTTCCAAAGTGAGATACTTTAGCACAAGATTTGCTAGTAAGCATCAAACAACCATCACCAAAGTTGTTGGAGCACGAGTTTTAAAGATATTGAACCACATTTTAGGAAATACCTGGAAATAACGAGTGAGCAACATTATTTTAATCTCAAATGACAAAAATAATACTGCATATCGTAACATCTATCAATCATCCATGAAATTGGGAACAATGGCAGATACAATAGACGATACTCAAAGCAACATAATTTTAATTTCATGGTTCTCAAAGCTAAATCAGTAACACATTTAGCTCCACTTCTTTCTATGAAAGATCCTGCCCTATATAGTTTGGTTATGCCGCCATGAGACTGCTTATCGATGGAATTCCAGTTTAGATATTAAACAAATAAGAAGAGTTTCAAGTACCTGGGGTCTTTTGCAACAGTTATTCCAAGCTCATTTTCGCACCGATTCAGCTTTCAAGACTGCAAATGCCTGTAAAATAATTAAAAATAAAAATGAGAATAAAAACATAACTACAACTTATAAGGTATGTGGATGTTTAAAATGATTTTCACACCTTTTGTATGTGTTTGGAGAAACTCAATGCCAGATTTTGCTGCTTATCTATCTTTCCAACTGATAATCTAGCCTTGACTTCTTTATTTTGAAATTGACATAAGGTATGTGGGCGATCTTGGACCATTCCCGTCCTTTATCTCTTGTACTCACTTTCTCTAGCAACAGACATTCATAAATGTGTAGCCGCTCAAGCGACAGAAGCACGTCTTTTTCTGGAAGAGATGTGAGCTTAGGACAATTATGGATGCTCAATATTTGAAGAGAGTTAATATGTTGAAAGCCCTTGGAGTACATGAAATCCAGATTCTCGAAATTTTCAATGCAGATAAAGGTAAGAGAAGGAGGCAGCATCATTCCAATTCCTTCTTCTGGAAACGACACCACATTCGAGCATCCTTCACCGCCGATGGTGAGCTGCTGAAGAGAGGTGAGTCGGGTTAACCCCCATTCAACAAGTGAGCTATAAATTTTGGGTGCATTTGAGATTGCAAGTGACGTGAGGCCGGTAGGGAAACCTTCATCAGGGAAGGATATGTCAGCTGAACAGTTCCACACCATTAATTCTCGAAGAGAGGTGAAGTTGATGCACATGGGAAGGGCTCCAAAATTTTCACAACCTTCAATTGAGAAAACTCTGAGATTTGTGGTAGGCAACTCACTTTCCTTGAAAGAAACCACCATATTTGAACAATTCACTATTTGAATCTCCTGGAGATGGCTGAGCTTGTCTAATCCTCTTGGTAAAGATTTAATATTTTGAGCACCCAAAATTTTAATACATTCGATATCCCTGGTCTCATGGAAGTCTTGGGCTATGCATTCCAACATTGGACAATTCCAAATTTCTAGCTGTTTAAGCATGATGGGTAACTTTGTGTTTAAAAATAAGCTACTCAGGCTTGAGCAATTGTAAACTTGGAGATTTTGAAGCCGATTGCATATATCACCCCTTGATGACAAACATATTAGAGACTCGCAGTATCTGATGTCCAAATGCTCAAGAAGACAAATGTTACTACTCATACTCTTACTATTTTCTTTTTCATCAACTAAATTTTGCAAATTCTTGCACTCCCATATCTCCAACTTATTTAAAGCAGGGGGAAAATTGTTCTCTGCAAAAGAAATCAAGCCTGGACACCCATAAATACTTACTACTGTAAGGAATGAGAGTGCATCTAAGAATTTTGGTAGTCTATTGAGCCTTTTACAATTCCATATTGTCAGAGACTCAACACTCGGAATTTTGTCATGTTTCAATTCTTCCTCATCTGTTTCCAAAGAGACCAACTGGGGACAATCCTTAATTGTAATGAAATGATGCCCAAGCAACCCTAACCCATTTTGTGATAAAGATTCCAACTCCTTCCAACCAGGGATCTGAAAATGTTCTGAGCTTGCAAACCTCAACATTTTCATCTTTGTTGAAATGTTGAACTTTGAAATGTCTGAAAGAGACACAGTTTTCAAAGAGATAACCTCCTTTGCAGAAAAAGAGCATTCATCCAACAATTCTTCACACCCTCTGACGCTTAACTCGCACAGTGATGGGAAACTTGAAATTGGAACTGTCAACCTTGGGCACTCATAGATTTGAAGTTTTAGCAAGGATGGAAGACAAGTTGGTAACTTTTCCAACAATTGAGGACATTCTCTTATTGAAAGCTCACGAAGGTTGGGAAATTTCGAAACTTGCTCTTCACCTTCGCACGGGTCCCACTCTTTCCAGTTTGGCAGTCTTTGAAAATGCAGATTCTCTAATGATACAAATGGTTTCAGTTGATTTTCTCCAAAGAACTCAGCACCAACCTTTTGCACCTCATAGAAGCCAATAATAGACAAATTTTTTAATAACGGCAACAATCCAACTGATGGTAGTGATTTGCAACTTTTACAGTTGCAAAGCTCCAATGACAACATATTCTTAAAGGAAGAATCTGCTATCCAAGAAGAGAATTTTGCACCACCATAATTGTCAATGTTGAGTTGTTCAAGCTTTTTCTGAGGACGAAGAGAATCTAACACTCGTTCTTCAGCTTCTTTATTCCTTGCATCTTTCTCAAAGTTGCTACTCCATTGTAGTACCAATCTATCAATTCCCAGTTTCTCATTTAACTTAACTTCCCCTGCATGTTGACCATTAACATTCTCCAACCCAGAAATGCAAAAATCACCTTTGAGGTTTGGCAAATTTTTCAATTCTCCAATGTAGTGTCCATCACCTTTCCCTACAACAAAATTAGATAACCTTTGAAGATTGGTTAGCTTACCAATTCCAAAAGGCATCCTTTCAATTAATTTTGCACCTCTTATATCAAGATAATGCAAGTTAACAAGATTTTCCATCTTCAAAGGTAGCTGTTGGAGGCAGCCACATCCTCTTAATATTAAAGTTTCCAAATAGTAAAGAGTACACAAAGAATCAGGTAAACATTTGATCTCAGTGTAAGAAAAATTTAAGTAGCGGAGATGCTTTAAATTTTCAAAAACATCAGGCAACTCAATGATCTTATACCCACTCAAAGAAAGCAACCTTAGGTAGCCAAGTCTTGGTAACAAATCAACCAGGACAACATTAGTTAAAAAGAATCCTGGAAAACTTGGAGACATTAAGGCTAAAAGAGTACGTAAAGAATCTGCTTTATCAAATGCTTCAAACTTCTTCGCCGTCTCATACCTGCTGACAATAAAAGAAGAATGTCGAGTGCGATTTGAGAACATTTGTTGCTTATCATCCTCCAATTTGCAGCATATTTCCCCTGCAACTGATTGTGCTAAGTCATTTATAAGGTGATGCATTATGAATCGGGATTTATCTTTACTAGATATCTGAAAAAATGACCTTGACACTAGATCTTGAAAATATTGGTTTCCAGGATCTTTAATTTGACCTTTTGCATTTAGTTGCAAGAAACCTTCAGCTCTCCATAACAAGATTATTTCTTCTTTCTGAAATTCATAATCTTTTGGAAATATGGAGCAATAAGCAAAGCACCGTTTCAAATGCGGAGGAAGATGATGGTAGCTTAACCGCAATGCTGGAATTATGCCACATTGATCTTCTGGTAAGTCCCATATCTCGCTCTCATATATTTTTTCCCATTCACCAAGATCTTTAACAGTGCGTAGTAGGCTTCCAATGGCTTTTGCCGCCAAAGGTAAGCCGTTGCACCTTCTCACTATGTTCTCTCCAACTTCTTTAAATTGAAGATGTCCATTGAAATTTCGTGCTTTTAATGCATGCTGAGTAAATATGGACAAACAATCATCATGTGATAATTTATCCAAGTGAAAAGCTTTCACTGGATCCACATTAGATGAAACATTTTGAATGCGAGTTGTTACAATAATCTTGGTCCCTGCTCCAAACGGAGATCGTAAGATGGTCCAATCTTCGTAACTCTCGTTCCAAATGTCATCTAAAACAAGCAAGAACCTTTTTCCTGACAACTTCTCCTTCAACTTGACTTGAAGTAAATTCAGGTCATTGTAAGTGCATGGCTCAGAAGTGATGGACTGTAAAATTGTCTTAGTTATATTAACCGCATCAAATTCATCAGAAACACATACCCAGGCCTTGTGATCAAAAGACTCCTTTGTGCTGGCATCATTATAAACAAGCTGAGCAAGAGTTGTTTTGCCCATCCCTCCCATGCCAACAATGGAAAGGACAAAAACTCCATTGGAGTTATTACTTTTGAGCAAATCAAGCATTTTTCGCTTCTCATCGTCCCTACCAACATACTCCACAGCTTCATCCACTACAGAAGTTGGTTGCAACCTAGGTTTCTTTCCCTTTGAGATAGCACCTTGAGACAAGATCTCACTCAACCCCAAACTACTTCTTCGTGTAGTCAAACTATCCAGTCTAGCAGTTATCTCTTTCATTTTGGGAACCATGGAATTGTTAAACAAAAAGGAAGTTGGAGAGAAATTACTACTAGTACAGCAGGTAGGAATGAGTTTCCGTACCTTACTAATGCTGGCTTGAGCTTGAGTTTTAAGGAGTGCAAGACGTAACTCTTCATAAGCGAACTCGTCCAAGATGTCATCCATATCATAAGCCAAGTCTTGGAGATCTTCCAACCAATTCCTTACACCCTTGTTCCTGATCTGCTTCTCCTCTGCATCGTTCAACACTGCTTGGATATCAGGTAATATGGATTGCCATTGCTTGAGCTGCTGTTGGACTTGCTTGTGATCAGCAACAATGTTGATTGCAGAATCAAGCAGCCTGCCCCACAACAGCTCCAAAAACCCAGAAAGAGCAGCCTCTCCAATGACAGACATGGTGGAATCATGAAAAGAAGCTGAAGAGAGAAATGAATAAGCAAAATGGAAATTCAGGGGAAACTAAATTCTGTATAATCAGTGTAAGTTCAAGAACTTGGACAATATGTTTTAAGCATATAATAATTCAGACTATGAGGCAATGAGATGAACCCTAAGTGCTTGTTGGAGGCTAAGCACTGATGGGAAAAGATAAGAAAAGTGGAAAAGTGGTGGTCACACTCACAGTCCATGAAATTATTACAGGCCCCGGTGTCTTATCTGCATCTGCATGAATTATTTATGAAGCATCTAATGGTTGTAATGTAGCTGACAGTTGACACTAATTAATTGGAAATTTCAGGGCAGTTCCTGTTTGGCCCTCCATCAACTATAGCCATCAATTTAAACAACTACTTACTGATTTAGAAAATCTATAATTTTATGATATATCATCAATTGATTTATTTGGGTCCAACATTTTCAAGGGCACTTTAATTGAAAAGAAAGAATTTTCCTCCTCTTCTCTCAAATTTTCAAACCGCCAACCAATAGCAAGGAAGTAGAAAAGTCAAAATGAAAGAAATAAGTTAATTCTTTTAAATATAATTTTGAAGTCATATAAGAGTATACCAAATTTCATCACATCTAAGAATCCAGAGAAATTCTCAAAGAAAGAAGAAAAACTGTAGAAAATCTCTTCAATGGCATCAAGATGATCATTTGTACAAATACTGAAGTGAAATGACATCTTTATGTTGATTAAAATGTCTATGAATTTAATCTTTTTTTGCTTCAAATTCTGAATTTACAACCAAACAAACACAATGTCTTCCTCAAAAAAATTTGAAGAAATTTAAGATTGGCATACATTCGGCTATGGTTGAAACTATGACAAAATGCGGTACATTCACTGGTTTTCTCCGTGAGTTTTTTTCATTTTGTGAGATCAAATAGATTTTATTTGTTGCAGACAAATAATCTGATACAAAAACACCCATAAAGCAGACATGTTATCTTCAATTACTCCATCTTTTATTCTTTCCCTACTGTTAAAATTTGCTAAGCCATCAATCAATAGTTGGGGAAGAGAAAAAAAGCAAAGTCATTTTCAAAACATATACAGATTGTTGAATGAGTGTTGTCAGATTGTTACTGACCCGAAGTGGTTTGCTGGCCTCCAAATCTATCATACCTGACCAATTTCCCCCACTTTCAGTCCTGTCAACGCAAACCCCATGGGTTTTAAGGAGGAAGTTTTAGCCGATGGGATGTGGACTCCAGAGTAATAGCTGCCGGATGAGATGGTAGGGCTGATATTCCAATGTGTGAAGTTGATTCAGATGAGTTTGCATTTGGAAGCAATGGAAGAGGGGTGGTAAAGCCATGGGAAGGGAAGGAAAGAGGATTAATGAAGAATGTGGATCAGATGAGCGGCACTTCCATGACTAGATGAGTTTGTAAGCTTATTAAATACATAGCTAAAATTGACTGTGTATCAGTTTTTCATGTCGTGCAGCAAGCTGTGTGACAAAGATCCATTGGCACTTTGATCCCATATTTGTTCTGAAAGAAACAGAAACGGAACGAATGGGATAACCTTCCTGTTGCTCCATCTTGTTTCAATTTTTGGTTTTTATGAAAGGGATAATGGCAAAATATACCCCTGTACTTTTAACAAAATTATCAATGTGATACTGCACTTTTAATTTGTTCATTTTAAAACTTGTATTTTTATTTTGTTTATCAATATGGTAAGGTGTTAAACATTTTACTGTTGTGACCCATTCACCAATAAAAAGAGCCACATGGTACATTGTCGACTTTTTGACCACTGGCTCAAGGACCTCTAAGAAAATAAGTCCAATTTTTTTTTCCAAACATTTTTCCTCTTTTTCATTCTTTTATCTTTTTGAATATACTAATCATGAATGCAGTTTACCTTTATTTTTTCCACCAACCTTTTTCATCATCACCTCTTTTTTTAACCTGTATATCGCCATTAATTATGATATTCGGAATGTTGCCCTTAATTAACTTTTAAACTTTAGCCAAAAATGCCACGCGACATATTTATGTAAAAAAACAATTTTTTTATATTAAATGCATATACATATTAAAAATATTAAATATAAAAAATTCAGAAAATCATATATAAAATCTAGAAAAAAAAACATATAAATTATAAAATATTTATAAAAATAAATTTTCAAAAAATATGATAATTAAAAAGAAAATTAGTTGAAATTAATAATACTATTACAAAATTTTTTAAAAATTGTAAAAATTGTAAAAAAAATATTTTTATTAAAAAATAAAAGAAATAATATTTTTTATTAAATAATATTTTTTCTGTTAGAATTTTTAATATACTTATTTTCATTTTTATATATTTTTAAATGTTTATATATATATATATATAAAATATTTATTTTCTTACATTAAGAGGCCACGTGATGTGCTTCGTGATTAGTTATAAAAAAATTTTAATGAATAAATGGACTAAAAAGTATGTCAAAAAACATACTTAAGTGACAACTTGGAAGGTGAGTGTACTTTAAGTACCAATTTAGACATACACAAAAAAAAAAAAAAAATACCAAAATGAAAAAAATAAGGGCCAAATAATCACTTTAGCCTTTTTATAATTAGTGTGTATATACATATAGATGATATTGAAATGATATTATCCTTTTTCATATTTATATCTAAATCAAATATGAATGCCATATATGGGTATTCAATTAGTTAATCGATCGGTTAACCGACCTAAACTTTTTTTAACCTAATTAACCGACCCTTTTAACCGCTTAATCGTTAATCAAACCGAAAATTTTTCAAAAAAATGAACTGAACTAAACTTTTTCGGTTAATTCGGTCGGTTAACCGATTTAACTGACATTTATATAACTTTTTATTTTTGGTTAAAATAAGTATAAAACATATAATTAACCGACTTAACCGACCGATTAATTTATATCTAACTGAACCGACCAAATACTTATATATTATAATATTATTTATTATTCGATTAATTCGGTTAACTGACCGATTTCGAACTGAATTAACCGTTAACCGAACTTTAAAAAAATTATTAACCGACCCCGACCGAATTAATTCGGTTAATCGACCGATTAACTAAATTCAATCGGTTAACCGAATTAATTTGATTTTACCCAAAATTTACACACCCCTAATACCACACACAAAGAGAGTTATGCAACTAAAGAAAAAAGACTAATAATCTCGATAAAATCCCTCAATTTCCTATATCTTTTATTTTGATTCTTTATTGACCTTCACGAAAATTATAAAATGATGGTAAGAACAAATGGCTTATAACAAATTCATGGACAACCCAAGAAAATATACCTGGAACGGTCTCAGCTTGTCTGAAGCAGCACACATGGGAGTATATAAACAAGTTCTTTCAAGAATTTTAGCACAAATCATCCCAATTTTGAAACCGAACTTGCTCCATTGTATCAAATTACTTGCATTGCTAAACTCATTCAATATTGGAGGTCCAGTTTGTCTTCTAATTGATAGTAAAAAGCCACTAGTCTTTCGCTTAAGCATAATCATGAATATGATTCCATACATATGGTTTTCAGCATGAGAAATCAGGAGCTGCCCCCGGAAATTTAATGATGCATGGACATTAACAATTTATAAATCAAGGTATCCAATTTTTTTCTTTTATAAACATAAGAAAAATTATTAGAATTAGAAGTGTTAAAATCTTAAATATATAAATACAGTACATATCTGAATTAGTCATATTAATCATATTTAAACATGTATTATATTTATTACAATATTTTCACATCATCAAAATTTAATCAATCATTGAAATACAATGAAACATCTAACTAACAAGACTTTGTAAAGATTCAATCTTATATTCAATTCCTTTTGTTAGGAAAGAGGCCATCTCCCCATCAAATTTGCAGAAGAGAAAATATTTGGACCTAAATTGTAATAAGTTAAAAAGAAAGCATCATAGCTAAGCCCGGGTGTTCTTATTGCTCAACTGTTCCTAGTCTCATTTATTTATCAACCAACTATGGTATATAAACCGCAAAGTGAATCTGTAGTCAAATGCAAACTCACCTTTGATCTTCCCATGTATCATCTCATAGAATGTTCTATGGTAGCAAGAACCAAGGACAAGCATTCATACCAGCTGATCTATTAGTGTACAAAAAGCATTATCTTTGCTAGCTCTAAGGCTTTCGGGCGTCCGAGAAACTTCTCGACAATTCCTAGTGCAAACTCCATGGAAGTTCCAGGACCCCTGCTTGTAATGAGGTTGCCATCCACCACAACTCGGTTGTCAATGAAACTCTGATCTGATAGTTTGTTGCACATTGCAGGGAAAGCTGTGGCTTTTTTGCCCTGGACCATAGCAGAATACAACTTTTAAACATCCAAGAATACCAAATGCAGGAAATTTTTCAGGACTTCAGTACCGTTCTAGGATATGTATATTTCAAGCAAACATAATTACAAGAGATGCATGCAAACTTAGCACATATATGGTTTATGGTTATTAAAGTAACAAGATTCCAAGGGCGAAAGCAGAACCAAGTTGAAAATTACTGATAAAGTGTAGTGGTGGAAGTTTTGAAGTTTCAAAGCCAAAAGCAAATGATTAAAAAAGTTTGCAATGAACTTACAGCCTAATTATAGGTTAGCACGTACGAGAAATTAGAATTATTTAATCAAGACTCTGGAGATGCAGAATATTGATTTTTAAATGCGATGATCATTTATTTACCAAGCCTCAAGGGCACGATGATCATTTATTCTCTCCATGCAAATTTATAATCAAGACATGATTTTTTTCCCTTTTTTTTTCTTAATAAAGACATGAAAATGTTAATATGATCAAAATTAGACCTTCAGTAAGCCATGGGGCTCCAAGACCAAAGCTGGAGATGCGCAAATAGCTCCATAGGGTTTGTTTGATTCCGCCTGCTTCTTTAGCATGTTCACCAGCTTATCAGAGTTGGCAAATGCTTGGGCACCACCAAGTCCTCCCTGAAAATATGCAAGACCAAGTTTAAAAAGTACTTGGTGAAGGAAGAAAATAGGAATGACTCAGGAGCCAAGAAACATGACAGAATCCCAACTTACTGGCAAGACTATGAGGTCATATGAAAGTTTAGCAGCTTCATCAAGAAGCATATCTGCCACTAATTTTACTTTCCTAGAAGCCAGAATTTCAAGATTGTCACCAACGGAGGCCACCACAACATTTGCCTTTGCTCGACGCAGGATATCAATTATCATAACTGCCTCCATTTCTTCTGAGCCATCAGCAATTGGTACAAGGATCTGAAAAATTAATTAAACATACTTTTATTATAGAAAAAATTTCTCAAAAAAGAAAAGGAAAAATAATAGACAAATTTGAATGTCAGAACACTTAGAAGTTGGAAATGACTAGCCAAATGAAATAGCAACTAATTGCACACAATCATAGTGCGCAAGGAAATAGAGAACGTTTGGACATTAAGATAACTATTTTGTGCTGCAATCAACTCGAAACTATCTAGTAATCACATAGAGAATAGCTAGCATTTTGATCCACTTAAGGCAGGAGAAAACAGAAATAAGGAAAAGTACGAGACAAGATCAAGTTTGCAGCTATTTACAAATCAAGTTTGGGCAGCCTATTTCCAGTTTTTTTATTTAGAGATTAAAAACAAAATTCAGGATCCAAAACGTGAATATGGTTTGAAATCACCATGTTTACCAGTGGTCCGCATGCAAAAACAAGTGTCATTATTTCTCCTTGCAGTTAAGGTACAATTGAAACTACAATATTGTTGCATCTCAGCTGAGTTACAAGATTATGCCTTCATTACCAACTGGTGCAAATACATACAGAAACCAGAAATATCAAAGACAACTAGAAAGTGCAAAACTGGGTAATAGCTGCCTAGGTTCAGTTTCTATTGAATTTCATTATAAGGAATAAGCACAGAGAGCAGATTAGTATTTTCTAGTGGCCTTGTATGTTAATTGTGCCTAATTAACAGACTATCTTATTCTTGTGAATTTATCAGTTGCTTTAATTAGTTTTTTACCTACTCAAAGTTGTAGCCAAATTCTGTGTCTTAGTCTAAACTACTGCTAGGATCTGCAATGGTACATAAACTTAATAAAATATAGACAACTAACCAACATTGAAACCTCACCTGGGGAATATTATTGCATTTCCATTCCATAGGATTTAGCTCAATGACTTTGTACTCATCCCCATGGTTAGGACGCAGCAGCTGAAGAGAATTAGTTTCATATTAGCAAACACTGGTATCATTTACCAAGCCTCTGGTTAGCCAGATGGCTTTTCCTTTTCTCCAAAAGAATGCATAAGGAACTACTGTAGTGGAAGTCCACATACCAATGGCCCAGAAACTTCATCAGCTTTCTCTTTGTCATACAGTTGCTCAACCAGTGCTACAGAAAATTCCATGGTCGTGCCTGGTCCACGACTTGTCACAACTTTGCCATCCTGCTGAACTATTGATTCAACAGCTGTTGCACAAGATGAAAGTTGCTCCATAAATGAAGGATAACAAGTAGCCTGTCAAGAACAATCATGATGATTATCACTTCAATGAAGCAAAACCATAAACAATATAAAAAACCTGTCACCAATAGCAACATATAGCATGATCTATGAAATAATTTAGCTTAACACCTAGTACTTACTTTCAGTCCCTTCAACAGACCCCATGAACCAAGCGCAACTGCAGGTGAAGCACACACGGCAGCATAAAGACGTCCATCTGCAGCTTGCTTCTTCACAACACTTTCAAGAACTGCACAATCTTTAAAGTTGGTAGCACCAGGCATGCCTCCCTAAATATACATAGATCAATGAGAAACATGAAAATATGAATTAAAAACACAAGAGAAGACCAAAATATGTTATTCTAAACAGAATAATTGACACAAATGAAGTTCAATTTTTTTTTTCTTTTGTTTGAAAGAAAAATTGTTCTGGAAACATCGTCAATTTAATTTCAAACAGATTATTTATTTCTATTTTTTTTAGAAGTCGTAATTTTCAACCAAATATTACTTGAAAATTTCACACATTTGCATTTCACCTTGACATCAAAGCCAGAAAAAAAAAAGTGAAAGAAATGAACTTACAGGGAGTGCGATGAGATCGAAACCGGTGTCCTTACAATCACCGACGAAAGCATCAGCAACAATCTTAACACCGTGGCAAGCATCAACGCGAAGCTCTTTCTCGACGGAAGCCACCGTGACTTCAGCTCCCGATCTCCTTAAGACATCGATCGTAATCACAGCTTCCATCGGCTCCGTCCCATTTGCAACCGGCACCAAAACCTAAACAAGCAAAAATCAAAATCAAATTTAAAACCACAAAACGACACTATTAAAAATATACAGATTTTGGTATTTACTTGTTTAGCCATCGTGGTTGAAGCAGAGGCGGAGAAGGAGAAGCGAAGGGATTTCCGAGTGGAGAAACGGGAATGGTGTAGCTTGGGAGTGAAAGGAAGGGAGTGCAGAGTTAAGTGGTGTAATTGTAATAATGCCATTCCTTTAGGGGGCTTTTTCGGGTTTTTAAGATATCTTCTAGAGGTATCGGCTCGCGCCCTCTGTGCTGGAAGGAGCTTGGTTTCAGTAGTGCTTGGATATGGCGGCAATGGATGAGATCGTTGAGATGAACGGCTTCGAATCTGCCACGTCATCTTAATTTCTAATTGTTTGGATAAGAAAAAAAAGGTAAACAAATTTGAATTTTTACCTTGTTTTTAAGTTTTTTATATTTTTTAATTTTTCTGGTACATTTTCAAAAAATATGAATAAGGTCAAGAGAAATTAATGAAAGCTTTAGATGAGCACATAGTCCACAGTCTAATTTTCTTTCTGAGTCGTGAATTGTTTGTGACATCTTAATAGAGAGATATAAATGAAGATGAGACAAATGTCATAAAAAATTAAAAAAACTTCCATCCACAATAGTATGGTTAAGGACAATGTTGTCTCATTTTGATTATTTTTAAAAATTTGCAAAATATGACATTATTAGATTTGAGAATCATTTAAATAAAATGTATAAATAAGGCTCTAGCATGTAATTTGCTTGTTGATATGTAGCTTTTAGTAAAGAGTAATTGTGCACCATTAGGTCATTGTACAATCACAGCTCCACCTATCATGATTTGCAAGGTCCAGAGTCTATGTGTAGGCACAAAGTCCAGGGGGGGTCCAACATCTAAGATCTATGGATCTAAGAAATTTTGGTGGGTGACAAGAGTCTATGTGTAGGCACAAAGTCCAGGGGGGTTCAACATCTAAGATCTATGGATCTAAGAAATTGTGGTGGGTGACAAGAGGGGTGTCAAATTTAAAGGAGTAAAGGATGGAAAGATGTAGATGATTAGAAAATGAGCTAAATTTTAGATTTAAGGATAATTTAGAGTGTGAACCCAACAAAAGAATAGAGGATTCTTGAGTAGTAGGCCCAAATATCAATGGATTAAAGCCTTTGAAGAAGCCCAACAAACAACGTGTACAAAGTGACATATTAGAAGAAGATGCTTTGATGTTTCTTTGCAAGTCATACGTAAGGGGCAAAAGTTATCAAACAAAGAAAGTGTCGCGAGAGGAGATCTTTAGTTGGTAGGCAATTATTGCAAATATTCTAGAGGAAAACTATGATTTTGAAAGCCACAAGTCAATCCATGCTTTATAGGAAGATGATCCAGCAGGTGAGTGATATCCTAATTGCCATGGCAACAAGCAAGCATTCTTAACAAAGAACAACCATTATGGTCATATTTTCAAACAAATTTGTCTCTACAACCTTGTATTGATAGAAGTTTATTCGGCTTTGAAACTGTATTCTCCGATACTAGCTAAAAATCGAGTTGTTACATTTCTAAAGTTTTACCAAATTTTCTAAAGTTATAATGAAATATCAAAGGGTTTAGCAAAATTTCTAAAGCTTTACCCAAATTTCTAAGAATTTACCCATGCTTTTAAAGATTTCTTTAGTGTCGAAGACTCAATTAATTCAATATTTTGGCGTACCAAAATTTCTAAGAATTTACCGAAATTTATAAGGTTATACCAAAATAGGTAAGCATTTACTAGAATTTTAGGTTATACCAAAATTTCTAAGGAGTTATTAATATATCTAAGGGTTTTTACCAAAATTTCTAAAGATTTCTTTAGTGTCTCAGACTCGATCAACTCAACATCTTGGCATGGTAAAATTTCTAAGAATTTTTCAATATTTCTAAAGATTTACCCAAATTTAGGTGGATTTACAAAACTTTCTAAGGTTATACCAAAATACCTAAGAATTTACCCAAATTTCTAAAGTTATATCAAAATATCTATAGATTTACCAAAATTTAAATATCTAATGATTTACCAAAAATTTTAAGATTACTTAGAAATTTTGTTAAGTCTTTAAATTTTCTTTTGGTTGGCCAAAATGTTAAGTTGATCAAGTTTGGGACATTAGGAAAATCTTTAGAAATAATTTAGGAATATTGTTAAAATCTTAGAAATATGTATAAACACTTAGAAATTTTGGTAAAGCCTTAAAAATTTTAGTAAATCCTTATAATTTTTGAAATTTATCATTATGGTATAATTTTATAAAATTTGATAAATCCTTAAAAATTTTGATAAATCCATGAATATTGTGATAAATCTTAGAAATATTGGTAAAACTTTAAAAATCTTGGTAAATATTGATATGCCAAAATGTTGAGTTAGTTGAATCTAAGAAACTAAGGAAATCTTTAGAAATTTTGGTAAAAACCCTTGGATATATTAGTATAACCTTATTTCCATATTTACAAAGTGAAAAAAAATCCAAGTTATATATCAATTAATCGTTAATAAATGATTTGTGTTGTTTAAATCTTTGTTAGTATCAGATCTTAGATTTCAACTTGTTAGACAATTCTTTTATTATTTATTTATTTATTTCCTTTTATATGAGTATAACATTACGATTTCTATTTTTATTATTATCAATATTTAGAACTACTCATAATCCCTCTCCAACCCTTAAATAGGAAGATAATACGCTTCAGCACTCTCGAACTCACGTCCTCCTACATTGGCAACAATACTATGTAAACTGAGTTAAGACTCAATCGGTCCCTTCCTCCACTTTTTGATAAAGGTTTTACATTATCATAAACCTTCAAACTATTTCGAAAAAAATCAATTAAGTTTATTTCAATCATTGTCGGGCCCTGCCCTTTTCAATTTTTTTATTTAGATCTTTTTATAATTTATAAAATTTTAAATTAGAAATGATAAAATTACATTTTAACCATTCAAAATGATAAAAATTTTAATTTAATTCTTTAAAAATGATAAAAATATAGGCTATTAAAATAATAAAATTATATTTTTTATCGTAAAAATATTTAACTTAATTTCGGCCAGAAAAAAAAAACTTTTGGCTTCATTCTTGATTTCAACCTTTTGTATTCAATTGATCCTTTCAGTCTAAAAATGCAATTAAGTAAGCCTTTTGACTGTTAAATTTTAGAGGTTTTATTGATGTGATTGTTAGTGATTGATGAATCAACTATTTTTGTTGACATAGCATCTTATGTGTACAAATTGATTGATGTGTTATTATCTTATATATCATACCAACAAGAATTAAAAAAAATTATAAGAAAATTACAAGGAAAAATTTATTTATACCGATATAAACTTGAGTTCCAATTTGGAATAATAAGATGAGAAGAAATAAAATAAAAAAATATGTTAATTTAAAATTATATATTTTTCAAATATTTCTTTTTTTTCTCAGTTTTTAACTCTAGTACCACATAAGGGATGAAATAAAAATTACTATTTTTTCTTCTTTCAATTTTTTCATCTTCTATACCAAGCATACTTATGGAAATTCCTATACATTTAATTTTTCATCTTTCTATTTTTTATTTTATTTTACCCAACAAAGACTAAGGGCCCTTTTGGATGAGCTTTGCGCTTACTGTAATTAGTGTAAAAATAACGTTAATGATTAAATTAGATATTGTAACGATATTGTAACGTGAAACAAAAAAATTAAACGTACCGCACTAAAAATAAATGCCCATACAAAAGAGCATTAAATTATTAGTTTAGTCATAAATTATGATATTCAAAATTCAAAGATTGTGTATATATAATCCATCCCCACTTAAAATGTATTAGAAGATTTGATTATGCTGGAGAAAAAGTGTAATGGCTAAGAGTGTTTTGTTGTTGTTTTTAATAATGTATAAATAAAAAATAATTTTATTTAATTATAAATATTTAAAAATAAATTTATTTGTTTAATTTTTTATTCATGTTAAATAAAATATTTTTATTATATATTAGGGATTTATTAAATTGATATCACCTATTAATTGAGCAATAAATCAGTTATCTAACTTTTCATTAATTGCACTTCATTTGAGCCAAAGTCATATTTAGCGTATATATAATTTTTTTATATAAATTTGTGACTTACTCACATTTTAAGGGTATCATAATTTAATAATTATTTTTATGTACAATATACCATTTTATTAATAATTTATAAATTAAAATTTTAAATTCATAATTATACAAAATAAAAAATTTATATAAGTTTATATGTTATTTATCCGTTGATTATATATTGAGTTTTTGGTGTCACATCATCCGTCGTAATAAAAAACCTTTCTTATAGGTTAAGCATCACTTATTAAATATAAGAAAATAAAAGGAGGTTACAATGCCTTTATGTTGACGGAGCTTATCACGTCCCTTTCTCTTTTCTCATCTTCGGTCTCTTCATTTTGATATAAACTAAATTGGTATTTTTATTGAAAACGACTAATTAATTACAATTAATTATAATGTTAAGTGTTTACGTAATTTTATTGATAATAATAAATTTAAATTTATATATTTTTTCAATTTGGTCTTGACTCTTAAAAAAATGTTATAAATTATGTAAATATTGCGGGCTAAATTTATTAAATTAAAATTAAATTGATAGAATGTCTAAATTTAGAGTTAAATGTGTTATTACAACAATTAAAATTATATAAAATTGATGGAAAACATCAATGTCATGATTAATTGTTCTTAGTTGCTCACTTTCAAAATTGACGTTGCTTTGATTTTTTTAGAGGGACCAATTTGTTCAATATCAATATTGAGAGGGTATGCAAAAATTTATGTCTTTTTTCTTATATTGATAAATCAATAAATACATATAATAGGAATATTAGGATTGCCACAATGATTTATTTGACTTTTCAATTTTGCAAAAAGAAAAAAAGTCATTTTAACTCTTCATTTAATGTTTCGTCTCTTTTATCCATTGAACTTGAATTGTTTAACAAATCACTCAAAATGTTAACGTGTATTAACTTTGATGATGTGGCATACACATAGATGTCATGTTAACAATTAATTAACTTATTAATTTTTTTAAAAAATTCAAAAAAATTATAAAAATATTTTTAAAAATTTAAAATTATTAAGAAAACTATAAAAACTATATAAATATATATGTTTTAGAATTTTTAATTTTAAAAATTAATTAATTGCTACCGGGCATACACGTGGACTCCTATATATTTTGGAGTGATTTGACAAACAATATAAGTTTAAGGACTAAAAAAAAATTAAATAAAATGTTAAAATAATTTTTTTAAATTAAAAGACCAAATAAATCATTATACATTCCAACTAAAATAACATTTATCTTTTATTTGGGTTTTAAAAAATTATTAAATAATTAAAATATCTTTTAATTTTAATTTAATATAAAAATATAAAAATGTTTTTATTATTTATTATTTTTAAATAGTATAATAAGACAACATGCTCATGCTAAATCTGATTGGGATTTGGGCATAAATTTTTTAGGAATCTAAAGTCGAGAAAAGATGCCAAATTTTATAATTTTGGATACATTATAACTAATAAACTATGTATAAAATGTAAAAATAATTTAAACATGGATAAAATATAAAAGGTTTAATATTTGGTACATTAATATTATATTTTTTAAATTTTATAAGTAACTTTTAAAAATTATTACGTGTTTTTTTAATAGTTATTTTTTATAATATTTTATTATACTTTTATAATACAATTATCAATCTCCTACCTTTATACTACTTGTGAAGTAAAATTTTAGTGTACAAAATATTTTTTTTCATATGAAAAATGTGTAAAATACTTTAAAAAGGAAAAAAATGTGTAAAATGAAAAACACATTGAATTATTAAAAAAATGAATTGTATCAAATTGACAAAATATAAAATATATAACAATTTAATTTTTATTATTTTGAATAAAAAATTTTAATTATTGCAAACATAAATATATATATATATATATACAAATTATTTTATAAGAAGTAAAAAAAATGAAGTAACAACTAAAAAAAATATTGAAGCAAACTAAAAACTCAAAATCATAAAAGTAAATCAAGAGATGTGGTGTAACACCCCAAATCCAACCTAGAAGTTTAAGTTGAATTTGGAAGAGTTACACCAACGTATTGAAAACTGATTTCAATAAGTATTAAAAAACATTCAAAACATTACTTGATTTGTAGCGGAAGTCTTTTCGGAGTTTTAATTTTAAAAACCAAAAATGCATTTTAGTCGACTTAAGTGATTTTGTAGTTTCGTGTTAAAATTTTCCAGTTACTGACGTGGTTAGCAAAAAGTAAGGCGAGTTCAGACACAAATTGCAAACCCAAAAGATCAAATCATAGTTACATCAGTGCAAAAACAATCCGAGCTCCCATACGCCATTCGATCCTAAGTCAAATGTTTATCTGAACAAATAAAGATAAGATAAAGAGGTGAGCCACAAAGCACAGTATATAACCAAACGCAAATACAAATAAACAGATCACAACATATAAATCGTAGTAATGCAAAGAACTTAATAGTGGCCATATAACGAGCACAGAATAGATCCAAAGTATCATAGAGATTGTAACAATGGTAGTTCAACAAAACAGAACAAAACAGAACAAAATAGCAAAACAAAATAACAAATGTATGTCTATGTCATTACAGTATTTTTCAAAATTAATTAGAGTGCAGATTTATCAGAAAACATCCTACCCAACTCCGCTACACACCAAAATAGAGTTCCCAAGAACTTGTCCTGTAACATCCCGTTTTTAGTCAAATCGGAACAATGATTTCGGGACCATAAATCTGAGGTCAAAATAATAATTTTATTATTATTTTAGTGTTTCAAGCATGATAGTATGTTAGTCTGAAAGTTACATTGAGAAATTTTATTGTTTGAATATTCAATTAGAGAAAAGGGACTAAATTGTGAAAAGTGAAAAAGTGATGTTCTATTAGCTAAAGGGGATTAAATAGCTATAGAACCATAAGTGAGAACCCTTATGTGGTAATTAAACCTTTTAAATGGTGAATAAGCTTATTTGGATGTGTATTAGGTGAAATTAGTGTTGAGTCACAAGGGCTAAATAAGTAATTAGTTCATTAAAGTTAAGTTGAATAAAATAAAAGCAATCATCTTCTACCATTCTCATGTGTTGGCTGAATATGCCATAGGAGAAGAGAAAGTTTTTTGTTCAAGCTTTTTTCTTTGCTCGTAAGTGTTTCTCTATCCCGTTTTTAATGATCTCGATGTTTTTGAGCTCGTAATTACTTAACCTAGCTTAATCAAAGATTAATTTGAAAAGTTATTGAAAGCATAGGGTTTTACCATAGACTAATATATGTGTATTTTGATGTTTATTGATAGATTATGAATGGTTGTTGTTAGATAAACAACAATTGTTAAGTGATTTTTAGTAAAAAACATCAAATAGGGATTGAATTGAGAAAATGAAAAGTTTGTGTTAGAAATGTGAATTAAATGTGAAATATGGGATATTAAGAGCCTAAAGAGAATTCGGCTAGCCTTGGTATGGGCTAAAATGCATGAATTTGCAATTGTACGAGCTAAGGACTAAGTTGTAAAGAAATTAAAATGTTAGGGAAAAATGTAATTTTGCCATAAAGAGATTTTCGGATTAAATCGAATACAATATGGTTAAATGAGTTAATTTTTGAATACATTTAGATCAAGAAAAGTGAAATATGGACTTAGATCGGGGAAAGAACAATGTTGTAGACTAATCAACTTGTTTCATCGTTTATATATTCGAGGTAAGTTTGTATGTTGATAAGTACTGACATACATGTGTTTTAAATGCTGATAAACTGTAAATTATACATATTTTCCATCCCACTTTAGCACATTTATGGATGAATTATCATTGAATTTATGGAATTTGATGCTCCTAATCCTTTAATTTCATGTTTTATACTTAGGAGAGCATAGGAGAGTGAAAAGAACAAGAAACGGGCCGAAAACAGAGAAAATGGGCCAAGGTGTGAAAATAACACCGCTTGGAAGTTCACCACACGGGCGTGTCACACGGCCGTGCCACATTAACAGGCTCGAGCATGGCCCACAGTTGACTCACACAGGCGTGTCCCTGTCATGAGGAAGTTCAATTTCACTCGGGAAAGACTACTTAGGGGCTAAGAAAGACATTCTAAACTCTATATAAAACCCTAGGAGGCAACTACAAGGGTGTACAGGAGAGGAGAGTGCTGAGTACATTATTCCTGCCAAGACGGAAAGTTAAAGGTAGGGAATTACTCGAAGGAAAGCTGATTGATCCACTCAGAAGTCAGGATCTACATCAAGACAGAAGATTTCCCTTCAATCCTTTCAAGAGTTTTGGGTTTTCTTATGTTTTGTTATTTTCTTTATTCTGAGATGTTTCTTTTCATAATTATGAACTAAACCCCTAAATACCTAAGGGGATGAAACCTAAGACAGATCTTGTTATTGTTGTCTGAGCTGTGTGATAAATATTTGATTTGTTCTTAATTGTATTTTTAACTCTTAATTTGATATTTTCGGGATATTGATTTAAGTCGAATGTACTTATACAGAGGAGAAAAAGTCCTTGTATAGGAGTAGATCCAATACAATTAAGCGGAGTTGATCGCAATCCTCGACATAGGACGACGAAAATCTATCGGATTAGAGTCAAATATAATATGGGGATCCATAGATCGAGTTAATACAAGACTAGGGGTTTTAATTAGAAAGAGATTTCAATTAATCAACCTAGGATGAGTTGTTCTTATCCTCGATGGAGGTATTAACATAATTTAGGGATCTCTACAGATTAAGTCAAATGAAGAAATCATCTGTTTCAGAGTTAGAAAACAAGTGAAGTCTAGGTGGATTCTTCCTTAGGTATTGTCTTAATCATTTAGTTTTCCCTAAAGTGATTTCCCAAATTTACTCTTTGTCACCTTTTCAGTTTAGTTTAGATTAGTTAGTTTACAAACAAATCACCCCTTTATTTTTAGGCTAGATAATAGGAAGGAAGTTATTACTAGTACTTTTAGTTCCTTGGATTCGATATTCCGGTCCTTCCACTAGCTATACTACTATTCGATAGATGCGCTTGCCTTTTATTGTGATAATAGTTAGTTTCTAGGTACGATCGATATTATTGCTTTATCTCATTATGATCAAGTTTTTGGCGCCATTGTCGGGGAACTGAAATATTAGAAACACTCGATTTCTATTACTTTAGCCATTTTTATTTTTATTGCAATTTATTTCTTATTTTTATTTTATTTCTATTACTTTAGCCATTTTTATTTTTATTGCAATTTATTTCTTATTTTTATTTTTAGGTTTTATTTACTAAAATTTTCTTTTTCTTTTTCCCTTCTAGGTATAGTTCGTCGAAGGATCGAAGGTTACAAGTTCAAACCCTTCACAACGGTTTGAATCCTTCGACAAGACAAATGATCGATGCAGCCGCCGGTGGAACAATCAACAACAAAACACCAGAAGCAGCTTACGAGTTTATAGAAGAGATGTCACTGAATAACTTTTAGTGAAAAGTCATGAGAACAAAGCCACAGAAAGCTGCCAGAGTTTTTAATATTGATGCAGTCACCATGCTTTCTAATTAGGTAGAACGACTTACTAAAAAGATTGATAATTTTGTTGGTTCTACGCAAATACACCCAGTGATGCAATGTGACTCAATCCAAGGAAACATGAGCAATTCTGATTACTCTTCCTATGGACATGGCATGGAAACCGAGCAGGCCAACTATATGGGTAATAATTCTAGATCCCAAAATAACCCTTATAGTAATACTTACAATGTAGGTTGGAGGAACCACCCAAATTTCTCATGGGGAGGACAAGGAAATCAAAGGCAACCACCCACTCCGGGATTTCAACAACTACCTTATCAACAAGAGAAAAAGCCGAACCTTGAAGAGATGCTCACAAAATTTATCACCGTGTCAAAAACCCGTTTTCAGAACACTGAAACAGCATTGAAAAACCAGCAAGCATCCATTCAAGGACTCGAAACTCAAATAGGCCAGCTCGCCAAGCTAATTTCTGAAAGACCACAAGGTGGGTTACCAAGCAACACCGATACTAACCCTAAGGAGCAATTTAAAGCCAAAACCAACCTAGAGCCATGTAAGGAGATTGTGGTAAGTAAAAGTAAGGATGAGGTAAGTTCCTAAGACCCAATTGTGAAAGGGTATAAGCCTCGTATCCCATACCCAAATGCGCTAAGGAAAGACTACACAGATGAACAATTCGGTAAATTCCTTAAACTTTTAAAGAAATTACATATTAACTTACCATTTATTGAAGCTCTTTCGCAGATGCCAAATGCCGTTAAATTTTTAAGAGAACTACTGACGAATAAACGAAAGCTAGATGAGACATCTTATGTGGAATTGAATGCAGTGTGCTCAGCTATTTTACAAAATAAGTTGCCCAACAAACTAAAGCATCTAGGGAGTTTTACAATTCCTTGTTTACTTGGTAGTTTAGACGTCAAAAATGCTTTAGCTAATTTAGGGGCTAGTATTAATGCAATGCCTTATAAATTATTTAAACAACTAGGTCTTGGGAAACCTAAACAAACTAAGATGGGCATCCAATTGGCTGATAAAACTATTAGATTTCCAAAGGGTATAATTGAAGATGTGCTTGTCAAAATTGCTAAATTTATATTTCCAGTCGACTTTGTTATTCTAGACATTGATGAGGATAGCAATGTACCCTTAATTCTAGGGCGACCTTTTTTAGCAACTGCTAGAACCATAATTGATGTAGGAATAGGCGAGCTTACACTTCGTGTAGGTGATGACAAAGTTACTTTACAAGCCAGAAACTCGAATAAAATTGTTGATGATAAAAATATTGTTGCGAGTCCTTGTAATAAGAACGATCTCACCATCCAACCTTCTTTACAGGATACTCTTCACATAAGTGGAATCCAACAACAGACGAGTCCATCCAAGGGAACCACCCATGAAAAACGAATGCTACAAATTGAAGAATTAGATGAGTGGCTGAACTATCAACAAGAGAAACCCAAAATATGCCACACCAACCCAGAGCATCACTAAGACAACCCTAAGGTAAAAACAAATCAATTTAAGGTAGGGGATACATTATACTTAGAGGAGGAGGATCCTCGAATTTCGAATGCAAAACTTCATACAAGTGACACACCTCCCTTCACGGTAATGAAAATCTTTACCTATATGGTACAGTAGAGATAACACACAAGACACTCGGCACTTTTAAGGTAAATCATACTCGACTCAAACCTTATGTTGATAATAAAATTAGAAGCAAGATAGAAGAGTTTCAACTCTTCAAACCACCATAACCGAACAGGCTTGAGAAAAGTCGAGCTTAGACTATAAAACAAGCACTTCTCGGGAGGTAACCCGAGCACTGACATCGTAAAGTTATTTTATTTAGATTTCTAATCCATCAACTAATCCTTTAAATATAGGTTTTCCAAGCCACACGGCCATGCCCACGGGCGTGCTTAAGGTCGTGTGGACACCATGGGCAAAGACACGGACGTGCGATACGGTCGTGTATAAGCAGGGTAAAATTTTCCCAACACACAAGCTATGACAAATAGCCACGATCGTGCGAGGTGGTCATGGCCAATCTGATAAAATCAAACACGGGCGTGCGACACGCCCGTGCCTAAAGACCATGGTCGGGCCTGTTAATTTAACATGGGTGTGCGACACACCCATGCCTCAAGACTGTGGTCGAACTTGCTAATTCAGACATGGGCATGTGACCCCATCCACCGGCGTGGGAAAAGCGAACATCGAAGAACACAGCCGTGCGGAACGACCGTGTGCTCCTATATGCCCAAAGAACACAGGTGTGTGCCATGAACCAGGCGTGCCAAAACCCTTGAAATTTGAACCACATGGGCTAAAAACGATTCACACGGGCGTGTAACACGCCCGTGTGCCCCAAAACCTATATAGGAACCCTACTATTCATCTTCTTTTTCATCAAAAACCCTAAAACCTCTCTACCCACAACCCATACCAGCCTTTCCTAGTGCTGCCGTCGACCAAGGCCAAGCTTCCACGTCCATGCAAGCACCACTATGACCGTGCTCTGACATCTACAACTGCCCATTTGGTTCCCTTTTCTCTGTTCTTTGTTATTAAATCTTATATTTTTTTCTCTATTTTTAGTTTCTAATTATTTCTATTGCTTTATTCTTTCATTCATGTTCTCTTTATTCTCAAATGCTTAGTTGATATCCATGCAATATTCATGATCTATTGATTTAGAATAATGTCACTTTGAATCATTCCTTTGTTGCCATCTTTAATCATATCATGCCATTGATTCTAACACACAATGATGATATAAAGTTACTATAGGAATCATTGTTTTCACCATGATTAAGTTCCATGCTTAGGAATAAATTGATCATTAAATTCATCTCTTACATGAAAATTTAGAGAATTTTGATTAGTCTAATTTGACAATTAATTTAGGAACTTATGAATCCTCATGACTCATTCTTTTTATTCTAATTTGTTCATTTTATCTGGCAGGAACCATGTCATCCTCTCGCGGAAAGAAAGCTGTCGCCCTGCTACCAAAAAGTGAAAGGGACCCAGTGGCTCCTCTTCCAGACCCACCGCTGAAATTCGACATCCTTTCCTTCAATTTCCATAGAGTTCCCAAGAGGAACTATTTCAAATTTTAAGGGCACGACCCCTCAGAGTAGGGTGATGTATCGATTGGGCCACATTAGAATAGGTCCAATTAGTAGACGCCGTATGAGCCTTGTTGACGACGGACCCGTGGGACCAATTCTTCCAGATTGTTAAGCTCACTTACCTCGAGCTCACCTTAGAGTTCTGCTCCACATTCCATCTCTAGACGGTCATGACCCGACACGACGATCTAGTAACAATCCAATTCCGTCTCGGAGGTATTGTCCGACAACTCAGTGTACCAAAACTCGGTATAGCACTAGGCCTATACACTGAGCAATTTTTGGAAGAAGAGGACCTGTCTGAACTCCACCGCCACATCCATTTTTCACCAGTCAAATGTTGGCGTGCTTTAGTCCCTAGCCAGGCCACATATGACCCCAGTCACTCCAAGGCGACAGCTTTTGCCTCATCACTGAGGTACATCTATGCCATACTCGCACATACATTGACGGGTAAGCGAGAGGGCACCGGCATCGTCAACACCCACGACGCCTACTTCTTGTGGAGCATGGCGCATACACATGTGCTCGACCTAGCATATTTCATCGCCCATGCCATCCAAACTGAGAGGCATCGGAGAGGTGTAATCTCGATGGGCCCGTACGTGACCCGTTTGGCTCGTTACTTCGGGCTTTTCAACACAGCAACCCAGATATCCTCCTACACCTTGATCGGCCAGATGTCCCCATAGGGCATCCAGAGTACGCTCCACATGAGGATGATTCAGCGCCAATACGGGACCGATCCTCCACAATACCGTCTAGTCCAGGATACCGAGCAGGACGGCCTCAAGGACATTACTGATGATGTCCTATCGCAGGAGGAGGCACCGACTGAGCCACCATCTACTCGCCGCCCAGTTCATGTGGCAGCTTCATATACTGACATATCTGAGCACCTCACACGATTTGAGCAATAGTGCTTTCAACGCTTTGATCACATCGACGTTACTTTACAGTAGATATGCCAGCATCATCACATTTTACCGTCGCCCCCACCTCACGAACCATCTGAGGATTAGAACTTTCTATTCCTCTTATCTTTCTTTTTATTTTTCTTATTGATCTCTATTTTCACTTTCTTTTTAATTTATTTTTATTTTTAGTTTCTTTAGATTTTTCTTTATCTTTATTTCGATCTTTCTATTATTTTATTTTTTGTTTTAATTTTATTGTTATTTTTATATCGGCTTTTCCTTAAAGAGCATACAATATTGATCTAAAACCCCTAAAATCTTTTTAGTGCTATCGCAGTTTCAAAAGAGCTTTACAGCTCAAATTCATCTGTAATGGGAAAACCACTCCACGACTACCATATCCTACTCTAGCCACCACGACACCGATTATCATATTCTTGATGGCATATTGATTGTGGCATAAACACCCTTCCCTACAAATCTTCACACCAAGCTCAAGGAATTCATCCAATATTCAGGGAGTTTCACTTCTCTCCCTATCTTATGATATTATGCTTTTATTGCTACTAATGTATCTTGGTACATTGAGGGCAATGTACATCTTAAGTGTGGGGGGAATTCACTTTCTCTCTTTGCATTATCTTCAGAACCCCTGAAAATTTTTGCCACTAATTTTTTGCATTATTCTCATATTACTATTAGAATGAATTCTGATTGGTTTATGATTTTTATTGATATGTTGAGAATTAAGACATAGGTACTTATGCTTTGATTATTCAAACCTTAAGACATTAGAGAATCAAGCTTGATAAGTTGAAACTTTTGAGAAATCTAGATTTTTCTAGGCTATTTCCCCAATTTTAAGTGTTATCTTGAAATTGGAAATTTACAGGATTGATATCAAAAGCCATAATTCTGATGAGATCTTTGAGCCTTTTGAGCATATATTCTTTCGTGCTCACTTTTATTGTTGCTTTAAGTGAGTCAATATTGATTTGTTATTCTAGAACCTGCTTTGATTATACATGTCAAAACCACATCATTGATTTGATATACCGAGATGATAAAGGCACCTAGGTTTTAACCTACTTACTCCATAAAAGCCTACCTCCATAAATTAACTCCTAGTAAACCCCATTGAGCCTAACGAACTATTCTTTGACTTACCCTCAATATTAACCAATAACCCATTATTGTTTAAATCCCCCTAATTACTTTGATCCCTATTTTTGTTAAGATTTGAATTGAATGATTATCTAGCTTTGTTCTCCAATTCATTTTGTAAAATTTAGAAAAAAATTGATTTGTTCAAAAAAAATTGTTGTATATTTCAGTTGTAATTCAATGTTTTGCACATCTCTATGTAATTTTTAAGCTTCTGTTCTTAGACGATGTTATCAAAAGAGAAAGGTTTTATTCTAGGGATATGTTTCAGTGATAGAGATTTTTCTAGTTAGATGATTTTTCAGTTCGATCTCGATTCTAACCCTCTTTTTTAGCTTGTGACAACACCCTAACCAAAGCCCCATTAAACCATTGAAAGACCTTTTGATCGATATGTCATATCAATACATAGTGGTGGAGATTTGATTTTCCTATAAGCTTATGGTAATAACTTTTCATATTGACTAATGGGTGCTTAATTTGTGAACCTTAAACACTTCGAGTGGATAGAGTGAATCCTTAGTAAGGATGTCAACCCTTGTTGAGTTTTGAATTAGAGGTAATTACTTAGAAGAGGGGAGAAAACCTATGTTTCTATGATAAAATTCTCAACTTAGATTGTTTGAGACTTTAATTCTCTTGTGGTTGAATTTTCATTGTATGATTACTTGTGGATTAGTTTGAAACATTATTGATAAGGATTATAGGTTGAGAAGAATGATTTCTAATTGTGAGTTGAGATTTTGCTTGAGGATAAGTAAAGGCTTAAGTGTGGGGGTATTTGATAAACTGTAAATTATACATATTTTCTATCCCACATTTAGTACATTTATGGATGAATTATCATTGAATTTATGGAATTTGATGCTCCTAATCCTTTAATTTCATGTTTCATACTTAGGAGAGCATAGGAGAGTGAAAAGAATAAGAAATAGGCCGAAAATAGAAAAAATGAGCCAAGGTGTGAAAACAACACGGCCTGGAGGTTCACCATATGTGCGTGTATATAGTGGAGCAAAAGTCATTATATAGGAGTAGATCCAACACAATTAAGCGAAGTTGATCGCAATCCTAGACATAAGACGACGAAAATCTACCAGATTAGAGTCAAATCTAATATGGGGATCCATAGATCGAGTTAATGCAAGACTAAGGGTTTTAATTAGAAAGAGATTTCAATTAATCAACCTAGGATTAGTTGTTCTTATCCTCGACGGAGGTATTAACATAATTTAGGGATCTCTACGGATCAAGTCAAATGAAGAAATCATCTGGTTTAGAGTTAGATAACAAGTGAAGTCTAGGTGGATTCTTCCTTAGGTATTGTCTTAATCATTCAGTTTTCCCTAAAGTGATTTCCCAAATTAACTCTTTGTCACCTTTTCAGTTTAGTTTAGATTAGTTAGTTTACAAACAAATCACCCCTTTATTTTTAGGCTAGATAATAGGAAGGAAGTTATTACTAGTACTTTTAGTTCCTTGGATTCGATATTCCGGTCCTTCCACTAGCTATACTACTATTCGATAGATGAGCTTGCCTTTTATTGTGATAATAGTTAGTTTCCATGTACTATCGATTTTATTATTTCATCTCATCACAATCAAATGCATTGGTTGATTTTAATGCACTATTATAGAAATTGTATGTGATTGTGATTCTGTGAGTAAAATGGGCCAATATTCGAATATGTGAAATCCCGACTAAACCTTAGGAATACATTAGAGATAAAGTGAATTAGGGTGTTGGTCTGTACATACTACTAGTGGCTGAGTTATCCAGCATATGTGTGAGCAGCACTGAGTATCTACAATATGACCGACGGCTTGTGTAAAAGACCTAATAATGGCTTTAAGTGAGCGTTATATGTGATACACATCTAATACAACTTCAGCTATATAAGTGGCACTTTGAGTGCAATAAGTCAAAATGTCTAATAGTATTCCTTACTGTTCAGTAGGCATATCAATAAATCGTATAAGTATGAGATTGATATAGTTTGGTATAGGTATGTATATGAACTGTACCAACTTTGAATCAGAGAACTTGTTAATAAAAATGTGACAGGTTTGTATATCAATACAAATTGTGCTATGATATAGCAAATGCTAATTAGTGTAGTTGATAAGCTTTACTTATTTTGAATATGAACTTACTAAGCTTTTTAGCTTACTTGCGTACTCTTTCCATGTATTTAGTGATCGTCAAAGCTTGCATGGATCTTGGGAAGCTGTTAGAGATTCACATCACAGTTAAACTATCACTTTGGTATTTATAAGTTTATGTTAAGTCTATATGGCTTATATAGGACTTATGGTCATTTTGGTATATGTTGAATGATGATTTTGGCCATTTGAATTAGCTTGTAAATGTGTTAAGGGTTTGTTTTGTTAATAGCCATAAGAATTGGCTTATTTTGACATGGTTAATGGTGTGAATATCTATATGCAAATGAACTTGTTTATGTGTTGTATGGATGGCCTTATATGGTATTGGTATACCTTGTATATGTTGTTGTGGAAATGGTATGATATAGACTTGAATTGGCTGATTTGAAAGCATTTTTTGGTTACAATTATATGTTATTTGAGTTGTGTAGGTGCTTGGCTAAATGGGTGAGAAATGTGGCTTGTAAAATAGCCTATTTTTGTCCACACGGGCTGAGATATGAGCTTGTGTCTCAGCCGTGTGTGACACACGGTCTAGCCTACGGGCGTGTGTTCTGGCCGTGTGTCCCTTGCACCTTGAAATTTAGAAACAGAATGCTCAGTAGTTGCCAGACGGCCTAGCACACGGGCGTGTGACTTGGCCGTGTGACCTATGCATGAAATTAGATTGCACGTCAGTATACCCCCTAAGATCTATAAGGCCTAGCACACGGACATGTGATTGGCCGTATGGCATAAGTCAGTATACTTTGAGTTAAGCATACAGGCTGAGACACGGGTGTGTGTCTCAGCTATGTGAAGTACATAACCTGGACCACGGGTGTGTGTCTTGACTGTGTGAAACTTGCACCTATTTTTGATAATTTGGTTTTACCCACACGGCCTAGCACACGGGCGTGTGACTTGCTGTGTGATCCATGTTTTTTAATAGAATTGATCGTTATTTTGATGAAGTAATAAAATTGATCGTACTTAAGAACTAACTATTATCATGATAAAAAGGCAAGTGCACTTATCGAATAGTAGTATAGTTAGTGGTAAGACCGGAATATCGAATCCAAGGAACTAAAAGTACTAGTAACGACTTTCTTCCTATTATCTAGCCTAAAAATAAATAGGCATTTGTTGGGAAACTAAAAATCTAGTTAAAGACACGACAAAGAATAAATTGGGAAACTACTTTAGGAAAACTTAATGATAAAGGCAATACCCAAGGAAGAATTCACCTAGATTTTACTTGTTATCTAACTCTGAACTAGATGATTTCTTCATTCGACTTGATCCGTTGAGATCTCTAAGTTATTTTAATATCTCTATCGAGAATAAGAACAACTAACCTTAGGTTGATTAATTGAAATCTCTTTCTAATTAAAACCCCTAGTTTTGCATTAACTCGATCTATGGATCCCCATATTAGATTTGACTCTAATCCGGCAGATTTTTTTCGTCCTATGTCTAGGATTACGATCAGCTCCACTTAATTGTGTTGGATCTACTCTTAAACAGAGACTTTTTCTCCTCTAAATAAGCACATTCGAGTTGAACTAATATCCCGAAAATATCAATTCAAGAATTAAAAACACAATTAAGAACAAGTCAAAATATTTATCATATAGTTTAGATAACAATAATAAGATTAGTCTTAGGTTCCATCCCCCTCAGGTTTTTGGGGATTTAGCTCATGTTTATAAAATAAAACATCTCAAAATAAAGAAAATAACAAAACATAAAGAAAACCCAAAACCCCTGGAAGGATTGAAGGGAGATCTTTAATCTTGATGTGGATCCTGGCTTCTGAGATGGATCAATTGGCTTTCTCCGAGTAATTTCCTGCCTTCTACTCTCCGTCCTTGGTGAAGACACTGTACACCCTTGTAGTTGCCTCCTAGGGTCTTTATATAGAGTTTAAAATGTCTTTCTTAGCCCCTAAGTAACTTTTTCCGTATGAAATTAAACTTCATCACGACAGGGACACGCCCGTATGGCATGCCTGTGTAAGTCAAGTTTAGGCCGTGTTTAAGCCTGTTAATGTGGCACGGCTGTGTGGTTCACATGTGTGACGAACTCCAGGTTGTGTTATTTTCTTGTTTTGGCCCATTTTCTCTGTTTTTGGCCCGTTTCTCTTTCTTTTCACTCTCCTACGCTCTCCTAAGTATAAAACATGAAATTAAAGGATTAGGAGCATCAAATTCCACAAATTCAATGATAATTCATCCATAAATGTGCTAAATGTGGAATAGAAATATGTATAATTTATAGTTTATCAAGAATTCAAGTTAAGATGTTGCACGGGTGTCGAATACGGGTGTGTGCCCTATTTTAGGCATCACACTGCCTACGACATGGGTGTGTCATGTGACCGTGTGAGGCACATGTATGATCTGCCTTGAACCACTCCTAATGTATAATTTAAGCCTCGAGAGCTCGTATGAGGGACTTTATGAGCACATGTACATGATGTTTGTTGTAAGTTGAGATTTTTATGTGTGTTATGTACAATAATGCTCTGAAACTCTATTCCAATGTTGAATATGGGCTAGGGGTGTTACATGTCCAACCAAATCACACCAACAAATAATTGTGGATAGTGCCACCTGAATTTACAGTTAAAACTGCTAGATCAGATACATGTGGTCAAGCCACAATATTGTAGTCAAGCTGCCAGAATAGGATTGTGGATAAACAACCATATAATATAGATCATTAAATTGCCAAAAACTTCCTCCTTTCACATCATCCTAAATCCCATGCAATATGTCATGGCATGTATATACAGAGTCAGAGTAATAAGTATGTAGGTCATGCTATCGTATAATAACAGAATCAGTAGGCATGAGATTCCATGCTTTGTAAAGCAGATTTATCAAACCTCAATAGATCACATTAGATTGCCATGAAGTCATATGTATGGTTATAAATTAGAATCAATACTAATCAATTCAACATATTCAGATATCACATATTTTTAATAAATAGAGTAACACATGGGGTAGCATCAGACTTAATAGAATATGGATCGTACCTGGATAATTCACATAGCTCAACGCATCTAAACAAGGTACATTATACATTAGCAATCATCTTTACTTATCTTAAATCGAAACAGACATATGTACAAATAGCAGATTATTCACTACCATATTTACAATTCCCGAGTTTTGTAGCTTAATACAAATCATACAAACCCTACGAAAGGCCTACCTTCGATCTAGATGACGTTCACGACCTTAGGAAAAAGTTTTAAAATTTTGACCTACACGTCCGTGTAGATTCACATAACCTGGGTGTCTGACCTGTGTGGCTCACATAGCCTAGCACATACCCGTGTGACCCTCTTAGTGACTCACATGGCCTTGCACATGGTTGTGTGGTCCCAAACAGTGAATTGTATGGCCTTGAAACGTACTCGTGTCCTTAGCCCGTGTGACCCTAAACAGTGCCTCACACGATCTACTACACGGTCTACCAGACGGCCTGACACACGACTATGTAGCGTCAAAGGCCATGTTTTTTGACGTTTATAAATTGCAAAAATTTAGATTTTTGTTACCCACCTGTTACGGATTCGATGCAAAAGCAACAATGATGACTTCTCGTCCCTAAAATGACATTATAGCGGCAAATTAGATGACTCTTTCATAAACAAATGGCTAAGATTAGTGTCTAAAACCGAAGTTACGTCGAAGAGCTTTTGACATAAAACCTTAAATCGAAACTTACCGACAACCGAATTGAACCAGGCAAGAGAAGTTAGACCTCGTACAAAATCAATTTGGTGTAACATAGCAAAACAAAAGGTAATTTAAAGAGAAGAAATCAAAACGAAGAAAAATAAAAAACAGATGATAAATGGCAGAAAAGACATGGAAGAAGAAAGAAAGAAAAGAATAAAAAAATATGAAGCCAGACAAGAGGTTTCTAGGAAGTTTAATTAATTAAAAAAATAACTACCATAAGGAGCAATTCAAAATAAAACATTTCCCTATTTCTTTCATAGAGATTTTAACACAAGACCAAAGAGTACATAGAAGCTTAACCATTGAACCACTAGGCTCATTGTTGCCATCGATTGATCGAAATTAACTTATAACTCATATGTCCAAAGATAGGATTTTAATTAAAAATAGAAAAATTTCAAGAGATAGGATTCGAACCTAAAACCTCGCATTCATAACTAGAACACTGAACCACTGAACCAAATCAATTTGCTTATACAAAATTTCCAAAATCTAGACTCAAAATCGAGAATAATCACTCTTGATTTCAAAACTCAATTTTTTCTAACCTGGTTTTTGGTTTAGCGGTAATATCTCTTGAGTTGATGAATGTATGATAGAATACGATTGACATGCTAATAGGTTATGCGTGCGGTACAGGGATTGATTTGAGATGAGACAATAATTCCTGACCTGTGATTTTACACTTAATATATCGAAGTTCAACATTTGTTGTAGACTATCGCGATATATTACAGTAGGTCTGTCGTGTTACCCGGGGCAGATGTAAAGCCTTCGGGCTTGCTACTCAGTGCCCAGGTGTGTTTTCGGAGGGATGTTAGCCTACGGGCTAGACACTTGGTGTCGAGGCGTGTTATCAGTTGGATTTGCTTTTTTGAGCATTTAACGTGTTTTGGATGGATAACTGTGTACTCATATCTTTATATCTTTCATCGGGTAATATTTTTTGTATTAAATGCCTTGCTATTGAATTCTTGAAAGATTATTTATGAATCTCCCGATAGTATTGTGGCTTGATAATGAGTGATCTCGTACTTGTTTTTGTATAAACTCACCTGTTGTGATTTGTAGCTGACAGAGAACTCTGGTTTTTAATCTTGTTATTAAAATTGTTATGTTTATTTCGATAAGCTTTATCGTTTTAACCGTTGAACTTACTAAGCTCTAGTAAAGCTTATTCGTGTTCTTTTCTGTTCCTTGTAGATAACGTTTTGTGGAGTTGGACGATCGGATCAACTTGAAGATCACACTACCTTGATACATTTTGGTAGATTTTGATATGTTTATTTTGGGTTATATGGCATGTAATAGGTGTTTTTGTAAATGTTTAGATACTTATTACAAATGTTATGATTTAAGCTTGGTATAAGCTTACTTGTGCATGTGCCTTTAATATTGGGGCGAATATATTCATATAAAGTTGTTTTGGTCATGTGATATAAACCTTATTTAAGTGTTTGAATCATGATATAAATGAATGTGAATGATTAAGAAGAAATGATAAGTTTGGCCTGAGTTTTATAAATAAACTTATGAATTTGAATGTAAATTAGTTGATATGTCAAGTAAATTGAGGTTAATAATAGAATTGTGGTGTCAATGAGGACACATTGGTTGGGCACTTAGGTTGATTGTTTTGCCATGTCGTAGGCTTATTTTGATGTGTTTTTCAAGTATGGAAATGGTTGGTTTTGATTTGGCTTGGAACCTAAGTGTTGGATAAAAGTTTGCCTTGTTTTGGAAGCTTTTTAAGGTGCACATGGCCTGGGCTATTCCACACGACCATAAGTCTTATTAATTCGTAGGTGCAAAATTTTTCACACAGTCACAATTAGTTACTGGTTTGGCTACAAGGGCATGTGGGGAAGCCATATGACCTGGGCTATTCCACACAACCTGGCCACACGGCCGTGTGACCCCTGTTTCCAAAATTTTCAAAATTTTGCATGTTTTTCTATTTTGATTCAAATTAGTCCCTCCCAAACTATTTTTAGGGCCCTGTAATCTCCATTTAATACCTATAAGTGTATTTTTACCCTGATTTTTATAAGCCATTGAATGTTATCATTTATTTTATCTTTTTGTTTCTATTTGATGATAAATGTAACGATCTATTCTATAACAATCTGTAACCTCAATCCGGCGATAGAGACGGGTTAGGGGTGTTACACTATGACTTTGAAAAAATTTAAACGAGATGATTTATTTGATGTGTAATTAAATTGGATAGTCGTGAGAATTTTTCAACTAAAGAATTTTATTAAAGAGTTTTCTGGAAAAATTAATTTTAGAAAATCTTAGTGATTTTTGGGAAAGTTAATTTTGATCAAGAAAAATTAAATTAATTAAAGTAAATTTAATATTTTTGGGAATTAATTTTCAAGTCAAACAATTGACCCAATGATAATTGAACTTGAAAATTGGACCTGAGATAGAAAGTTGAGCCCGAAAACTTAAAACCAAGATTGAGACCCAAAAACATGTTGAACAGAGTTTGGTATGTGAAACCGAACCGATGATCCAACAGATGGCTGGACTGGACCGGTTGGGCCACCACTAGGCCTGGATTGAACCAACAACAATTGAATAGACTTAGGGTGTCGTGAGGGTGTTGCGCCTATAATGACACCATCTGGCAAGACAGTGTTGACCATTGTGATAGCTACATTTTGGTGGCCAATAGATGTTCAGCGATGGTGGTTCTTCGGTTGTTGAACAGTGATAGAATTACACTACTATTAGGACTTTACCGGATAATTTGATTTCAAATTAACTAATCCAAAAATAGTATTATTTTAATAAATTTAATATTAAATTTAATATAACATTTATCTTGTAGATAAGAATTCTATTAATTTAATAGATTTAATATTAAATTTAATCTAACATTTATCTTGGTAAGTATTATATTAATTTAATATTATTGTGATTAAGATTAATCATAGTTGAACTATCTAAACTCTCACTATATAAGATCAACCTAATATATGTCCCCCACCTACTGATTTCATGATAGTTTTCTCCCTTTTCTTTTGATTGTTGTCCCTTGCTCTCCCAAGCTTTTCCTATTCAAATTTTGTAACGCCCCAAATTATTTGTTTCTGCTTCTGTAAAATTGTGACAACAAATATCTGTCTATTTTAATGGTTAAGTGTTTTGGGTGTGTGTGAGAGGTCCCAAGTTAAAGCCTTACCTTGGGTAAATTTTGGAATTTTTTTTCTGATTAAAGCCTCACCCTTGCTCAGTGGGTTTAAGTTTATATGTTACTGTTTGATATCAGAATGGGCCTGCTGGTCTGATGGTTAAGTGGGGTGTTAGTTTGCTGAAGGTCCTGTGTTCGAGTCCCTGCGTAAGCGAGAGAATTTATTTTTACCTCGGTTGACTGGAAATGCTTGAGTGGAGTTGAAATTTTGATGATGGTGGAGGTAGTGGACAATTTTGGAAGATTGAGGAGTGAGTGGGAGTGATTTGTAAGATTGGGCAGTAATTTAGGGGATTTGGGAGTTATTTGCACTCATGCTTTTATTATATTTTCCTTTTCCTGAAAATCCCTTCCTTTTCTGACGTTTTGCTCTCCCCAATATCCTGCTAAAATTTCATTCGTATTTTTCCCTCTGTTCCTTTCTTTCATCTTTCTATCCATTTTTTTTGTTTTGCAAAGTGAATTGCACTCGTACAGGGTTAGTAAGTCCTTTTTTCTTTTCCGTTGCAACTTTGTAATGATTGAGTAGGAATCTGATTTTCTAGAATTGATGGTGTAGGAGAAGACTTTGGGTAGTGAGTTTCTTCCAATTGTTTTAGTGGTGGTAACGTATGTTTTCGTTGGCGGGAAGTCGAGTTCTTGTTAAGTTATCATTTTCAAATTCACTTGTTAATTCGCTAAATCGGTATTAGATACTGTGGTTTTAGGTTTCAGAAGGCTCAAGTGTATTTTCACGATGAATTGATACCAAGTGTGTACCCAGGAACGCAAAAAACAAGTTTCAGCGAAAGCTAAAATTCTTACTGTCGATGTCACATGGCCGTGTGGTAGGCCGTGTACGTCAACACAGCCGTGTGATGGTCGGGGTGTGGCCGTGTGAGCCACACGAGCTACACCAAAGTAGACATGTGGGCCACACGAGCGTGTAGGCCCACACGGGCACGCCATATGGGCGTGTGGTATCTGGGCTAGGCCGTATGGATAAGGCTAATCTGGGCGTGTGGGCCCAAAATTTTGGAAATTTTCTTAGGGTTGCACAGGTCATCCCAAAAGACTGTGGGCCTACTATAGGGTCTGTAAGGCCTATATAAACCCTAAATTGTATGATCTGACTGTTATATATGCTCTGAACTGCTTAGGACACTAATGCATGTCTATTAACTTTCTGTATGCCTATTGTTCTCAGATTTATAGCATGATGAGCATGTTATATTGCATATCCATACTATTTCTATTTCTAATACTGGGGTGGGATGATGATTGTTGGAGGAAGTGTTCTGAAAGGCGTTTACACCTATTATCTAGCAGCTCAACTGTATTATATATGATATGTGCCGCATTCGGTACAACCTGGGGTGTAGAGCTGGGTGGGTGTTTTAAACCTCAAATGGTATGTAGGGATGGTTGGAGTTGGTGTGTAGAGGCTGGGGGTAGGATTCTAATTTCTTTATCTGACTAAATATTTGTATTTGTATCTGAGATGGGCTAAGGCTTGAATTTGCATCTGTATCTAAGGCTTAGTTTGGATGGGCGGTGTGTTTACCTCTGGTGAGGTTAAAAACAGTGGTGGCAGTGAGATCAGTTACTGTAGTGGTGAGATTGGATACTGTAGCAGTGAGATTAGAAACAACATTGGAGTGTGTTTGGATTCAAACGCCGCTGTAACGATGTGGTGAGAATAAAAAATGACTATTAAGGACATCATATTAAAAATGATATATAATAGAAGTTTTTTAAATTATTTTACTTTTATTAAAAATATATGAATTTATAAATTCATTTAATAAAATATTAAAATGTATCTTCTGATATTTTATTATAAATATTTTAATTAATTATATAAGTATTTTTTTTTATAAAAATCCACTTAAAAATTTGATTTATTATCATGAAAATACAAACAATATTATTATAATGAAACATTATTTTTAAATTAAAAAAACTAAAATTTTAAATATAAAAGAGATTGGGATAAAAAATAAAATGAGATATATTTTACTCAAAGTATATAAATTATAAAAAAGAAAAAAAGCACATGACAAAGACAAAATGGTAAAAACATACCTGCATTGAACTCATTGTCAATTTTTTCATTAGTGAAAAATTCCATTTTTACTGGTACTATGTAGCGCTCAACTCACTGATGCTGTGCAATCCAAACAGCTTCCACCAACACGATTACATTGAAATAACACTCAATCGCACCACACCAGAGGAAAACGGGCATTCAAAGGAGCACTAAATCTATAATAGGCTTAGGCCCAAGACTGTATCTAATTGATATCTATTATTCTGCATGTGTGCATGCTTATTTCTGTGGGGTTACACACTGAGTTTACATAAACTCACTCCTTTTTGTTTAATTTGTACAAGTAATCCCCAGACTTAGGTGGGTAGGCACAGCGGAGGACTCCACAGTGACCACCTATTTGATTTGATCATGATTATAGTTTTATTTTGCTTTAATTCATTTGTGGGAATTTTTATGTAAATTTGGACTTTCAGACTGTTTGCTTAAAATTTGGTGTTTTATTTGCATTGATACTTTTATAACTACTAAATGTGATAAAAACTCAGTTTTTGCCAAAAGCACAGTTTTCTAAACACAATAGTTTTCTAGATTTTGTTACAAACACGTTTTTACCTCTAATCGATTTAATGGATAAGTGTTTTGAAATAGATTAAAACACGAAGGGATAACGAATTAGTTCAGTTTTTTCTTAACAACTCGGTTTTCAAAACCCTAGCATTTGACACCGCCAGATTCAGCCATAACGTCTAGGCCAGGTTTGGGGTGTTACAAATTTTGATTCCCAAACTCCATTCCCTTACTTTCTTTCATTCTCAAAACATTAAACCTTCATAGAATTTTAAGAAAACACCTAAGACACCATTGAATTTATATTCTTTCAATCTGATGGGATTTTCGGATTTTTGACTAAAGCTTCGTTTTCTTCCTTCGAAGGTAACAATTAGTCTTTCTCTTAGTGTAGATGTTATCTAGTCTTTTAAATTGAGTTTTTAGCCATTAAATCACATGTTTTGAATAAAAGCCGAAAATTGGATTGTTAATGGTGGATTTCAGGATTTTGGATAAAAACATGGTTTTAACGTATTTTTCAATTAGTTTTTGATATGAATAGAAGGTTTCTAAACTGAGTTTAAAATTTCGTTAAAGATTTTTTAAGTTTTAATGAATTTTTGTGAAAAATTTCGCAACATGTCGAAAACTTTTGATACCATGAATTGCGTAGTTTTGCATAATTTAACGTTTTAGAATTAGTCATAGGTGACTAATTAGATGAATGAAATCGATTTTAGGAAAAAATAATAAGTATAAACCAAGATAATTGAGTTTTAATTTTGTGATGTCGACGGTTTCAGTTCCAAGTGAATTTGACTTAGGCTTGTGTTTTTTTTATTTAAGAGAGTCTTTGGTTGTATGTTAATTGTGCTTTTTGCATGATTTACTTGTTGAAACATCAGAATCATTATGACCATTTACGAGTTAAGAAAAAGCTAGTTTGAGCTTTCAACGATTAGGCGAAAGCGTGATCGGTGAGTGTTTGGAATGTAACACCCCTGTAATAGGCCCAATTTGCCCGGGCCCATGCTAGAAATAAAAAAACCAAAAATAAATAAAAACCCCAAAGCAAAATAAACTAAAATAAATGCCCAATCCATTTACATAGCCCAAACTTCCCAGGCCAAACCCAATTACAACACCAAGCCTAATACCCTACTAATCCAACCCAAATCCTAACCCAATTACACCCAAGCCCGATAGACCCATTTCTTTTAACATTTTCGGTAACCCTAAACCAAACCCTAGATCCCAAGCCCTCAGCCGCCACAGCCTTCAGCACGAACTGCCATCACCGTTGAATGTCATGCTGCAATTCGCGCGCAAATCACATCCCCGCCGCCGTGATCCTCGTGTTTACCTGCAAAAAGAAAAAAAACAGATAGAGATACATATATAGCAAGAAATCAAAGAAAGAAAGATTGTAATATTTATTTGATTCGATTTGTTTTGGCCATAAAAAACGAATACAAATGGTGTATGAGGGGGATTTACAAGCACACATATTAAAATATTTACAGAGATATATAAAAAATTAGATTTTGAAGGTGATTAGAATTCTTTTTTTCGATTGTTTGTTGCTCTTAGATTTTTCTTTTTTTAATTTGCATGTGGTAACAAATAAAGAGGAAAGAGAGACTTACCTTGGAGCTATATCGTCGGAGGTTGCCTCCATTGTGGGATTCAGACCCAAAAAACGTTGTTTGCAGAGGCTAGTTAGCCCAAAAAACAAGAGGGTCTCAACATCCATTTCAATTTATTCAAACATTTTTTAAAATAAAAAAGATTGTATTTTAAAATCTTCACAAATTTTCGACATTAAGACATTAATTATCAGTTAGGTACCAATTTTGGGCGTTATGAGGGTGCTAATCCTTCCTCGTGGGCAACCAACTCCCGAACCCGTTTTCTCAAATTTCGTTGACCAAAATCATTGTTTTAATAAATCAAAATGTTTTTATTAAAATGATCAATTTTAAGGTGTCCTGATCACAACTCCAAAAAAGATTGGTGGCAACTCCATTTTTGTTTTTAAAAGCCGATCCCTATTTTTCAAACTTAAAATGGTTTCGACAGCTTGGCGACTCCACTGGGGACCAATAAGAGAGTCAAGCCGTAAAGTTGATTATTTTTTGTCCTAATGTCGAAATTTTGAAAAATTTGTTTTACAAAGAAATCATGCATCTTTTGTTACATTTGGTTGATTTTGTAAATATTGCAGCATTGCATTACATGACCGTTGTGGTCACACCCTCTAAGTGGGAGTGAGAAGCTACGCCTTCGAGGTTTTCACCTCCGCATAGGATAGTGGATTGCTTCCGGGATACATCCATACCTATGTCTCCGTGAGATTTTTATCTCTGCATGGCCATACGAAAATGTGTCCCCCTGAACTGAACTTGGTCCATATGAGCCTACAATGGGTGAGGATTGAGGAATTTGCTGGTTCAGGTACCCTTTTCCTTAGAACCAAAAACATATATAGTGAACCCTAAGAGCTTGCCCTAGGTAGTACGATGATAACACATAGTAGCTAGGTGTTTGTTTATTCCCTGTTTTCCTTGAATTATAGGTGTTTGTTTATTTACTATTTTCCTTGAATTATATTCTTTATACATGACACTGACTAGTTTTATTTTGTTGTCAGTGCATGTCATTTAAAAAGGTGTCGATTCACAATTCGATTTCTAAATTAGAGAGTTTTGTTATGGAGAATGAATTTCTTAATAAAGTGGAGGACAGCGCTACAGTCCATACATGGTCCAAGAATACCCAATTAGAAAAAGGAGATAGTATTATTGAGGGATATACATCAGAATTATGGGACTTCACTCGCATTAGTGCGACGCAGAATGACCTCCAAGAATTGAAAGACATATGGGCCCAATGAGATGACAAGACCAAGCAGCTGTTCCACCAAAATTATGGTGATCTACCCTACTTGCTTGACGTTAAGGTGGACAAGTATTTGTTCCGGGCTATGGCTCAGTTTTGGAACCCCGCTTATAATTGTTTCACTTTTGGGAAGCTGGATTTTGTACCTATTATGGAGGAGTATACGACCTTGCTTCATTGTTCGAGGATTCGAGGTAACAAAGCTTACTTTAAGGCTGCTAATGTCCTAACTTTTGTGAAGAAATTAATGAATATTACGGGGATGAGTGAACAGTGGGTCACAGCTCGAATCCAATAAAAGGGTGATGGTAAATGCATTCTTTGGGCGAGTTTAAGGGATCTGATATTAGTGCACCCAGATGTGAAGAGGAAGGTTGATGTTTGGGCCTTAAGTATTTATGGTCTAGTGATTTTTCCAAAAGTACTAAGACATATAGATGAAGCAGTCACTGATTTATTTGATCGACTTAGAAAATAAGTCACACCTATACCTGAAATTCTAGCTGAGACGTTTAGATCATTGAGTGCATGTCGGAGGGCTGGTGATGTTAGATTCATTGGATGTGCATAGTTATTGATGGTTTGGTTCCATGGTCATTTTTGGAGAGTTGACAAGGTTCCTTGCTGAGTGTTCTTCGAGAATTATTCCCCTTTTAAGGAAGCAGCAACAACACCAAGGAGGGATGATATATCGGAGGAAAGGTGGATGGCAATTCTTCAAAACCTCTGAGAGGACGATGTTGAATGGAGAGCCCCTTGGATGGTTCCCGATGAGGTCCTCTATCGGTGTGTAAATTTTGATTAGGTACCTCTACCTGGAATTTGGGGAGCTGTTGGATATGCACTGTTGCTCGTACTAAGGCAATGCAAAGCCAAGCAGTTCATACCGACAACACACGGGTTAGCTCAATGTGAATTTTCATATAAAGGGGATAATTATGAGAAGAAGATCCGAGAAATTTTTGAGGCTTGGAAACGAACTTGCTATATGGAAGTTTTGACTACAGGATCGATGATGACCCTTGAATACAAGGGGTGGCTGAGCAAGAGGATCAATGATAACATCCCTGGGCCAAGCTTGGTGGGTGCTCAATCGATGGAGAAGTACTTGCGAGTGGTCCCATCAGAGTTGGAGATTATAAAACAAGATTTCGAAAGGAAGAGTCTAGAGCTTAAAAAGAGGATAGAGAATCTGGAGGAGGAAAAAATGCACTTGACGTTAGACGTGGATGTTCAGAAACTAGAGGCTGAAAAAGTAAGAAAAGAGAAGAGGAAGATTGAGGAAGACCGAGATGATTTGAAGACTGAATATAAGAAGATAAATCTATCGATAAAAAGAGCGGATTGGAGAAGACTTCGGAGCAGTGGCAATAAGAGATTCAAGAGGAAAAAGCCAAAGCTGATCGATGGGAGAGGAGGTTCCAAGAAATTGAAGCGCAGAACGAGGCCTTAAAGAAGAGTCTGGCAGAAAGTAGGAATGGAAAGAGTGAATTAAAGGCTAGAATGGCTGAGCTTAGAAGAACTCTTCATCAGTATCGAAGTCGTAATTCGGTGATTGAACTAAAGGAAGGCCTAAACAGAATTGACGAAATAAAGGAGAAGATCAAAAGATTAGAATCGGCATTATAAGACTGTGAAGTCCAGATCGAGCATCCTGAAGCAAGAGAAGGACATTGGAAGGGAGAACTTCACCATTCTCAAGATCAAGTTAGACATAGGGGTTACCTCATGAGTGAAGCCATAGTCCAAATTCGGGAAGTGGCTGATTATTTACAAGCTTTGGTATTGCAGGCTGATATGTTAAGTGTAAAGTATGACCTAGAGTCAGATAGGGGTCGAGAGTTAGCTGTGTTGTTTGGAAGGGTTAAAGTTTTGGACCTTAGGGCAAAAGCGTATTTGTAATCCATTTTGTGTAAAAAATTTTATTTTCTAAATAAAGTTTTCTAAATAAAGTTTTCTAAATGAAACTGAATTCGATTCGATATTCTTTTTGCATTCATGCATTTGCATTACATTACATCATATGCATTAAAATCCATAGAAGGACCCTAAATAGTTGTAGTTATTACAGAGAGAGAGAAGGAAAGATAAAGTTAACCTGGAAACCACATACCATTACGATACACGCACCAAGATGTAAAATATGGATCAGAGACTTGAACAGTTCCAAAAAGACATGCAGGACCAGATGCAAGAGCAATTGGCAAAGCTCCAACAAGAGATGATAGATCAAATGTTGGAGGCTCAAAGAAATATGATGGCCGAAATGGCCTAGCTATTAAATGGGGCAATAGACAAAGGAAAAGGCCCTATGACTAATACTGGCGAGGGTAATGAGGATTATCCTCTGGGTTTTACCCCACTGCATGCACAAGCCCAACCTGAGGTGCATCCCCGAAGGCCATCTGTCACAATTAGGCCTCAACAAGGGCAAGCTGATACTGGGGTGCCCATGAATTTCCAAATTGGCTCGGGATCTAACCCAGGAGATAACCTCGCCAATCCTGTCATCCCCGATCTAGACGTAGCTGTCGGGACCATTTTTGAAAATCGAAAAATGGATGTCAACTTAGGATTATAAAATGAATATAGAAATGGGAGTCGCCACCAATCTTTTTTGTCAGGGTGTGATTGGTCACCTCAAAAAGGGGTTGTTTTTAATAAACAGTTTGATTTATCAAAACAATGATTTTGGTCTGCGAAAGTCAAAAAAAGAGTTCGGGAGTCGGTTACGTACGAGGAAGGATTAGCACCCTCGATACGCCCAAAATTGGTACCTAGTTGATGAATCAGTGTCTTAATGTCGAATATTCGAAAACCTAAGAGAATTTAAAATACGATCCTCATTCATTTTAAAAACATTTGGATAAGTTGAAAATGTGTATAAAGGTCAGTTCGCCTCAAGGTAAAACATCACATCCAATACGTTAGGACACGGCATTTCGACCTTTGAGGCTAAACTTGCCTTTTATTTGAAATTCATGTATTTAATTTTGAAAGAATATTCAAATACTTAGAGGAAACGAAGGAAATTGAAACCCAATACGTTAGGGCACGGTTTCTCGAATCCCTAAGTATAGAACATTACTTTGGTTTGGAAAATCGCTTCTCGAGGAAACGAGATATCACATCCAATGCGTTAGGACGCGTCATCTCGAATTCTCAAGAATGAGTTTTTATATTGAAAGAATATGTACTCGTTTTGAAAGGGTGTTCAGTTGTTTAGATCTAGATGAGAAAATCGAAACCCAATACGTTAGGGCACGATCTCCCGAATGTCTAAACACGAAACATTGCCTTTATAAAGAATCATTTTTGTTATCGGGCAGGGTAATTTATAAAACGTATAATGAACGACAATAAGAGTATGCATAACAGGAATAGAATGTGGTAGTGAAAGGCAAATGTGAATGAGAGCAATATAGTATGCAAGATAGTAATAATGTATAAGCTTTTTATTTTAACTTATGTTTTGAGAAGGATATTCGAGTATTTAGATTTAGACGAGAAAATCGAAACCCAATACGTTAGGGCACGATCTCTCGAATTTCTAAACACCGAAACATTGCCTATAAAAAGATCGCTTTGCATAGGTAAAACGTAGTATGATTCGTAACAAAAGTATTAAAACAATAATAGTAATAATAATAATAGAAGTAATAATAATAAAAATGATGTGTAAGTAATATATTAGGAATAATAATATACATTAATAAAAATCATGATAGGTATATGAAAATATGTTAGTAAAATATAATGATAATATTAGAAATAAAGTAATAGATATTAACAATGAAAATAATAAAAATAAAAAATAATACTAAATATAATAATATAAAATGATAATAATAATAGTAATAATAATACTAATATTAAAAATATAGTAGTAAAATGGATATAATAATAATATGTACATAATATGGTGATCATTATGTATATATTATAGCATTAAATATATAGATAATAACATAATAGGAAAATAATGATAATGTTAAAAACAAATATTAATATTACATAAATACATATATATATATTACAGATATATACATAAATAACAAACATATACTAATATTAACACTAATAATAATAATATAAATAACAATAAGTAAAATAATGTTTAAATTGAAATAAAATAATAAGGGAAAGTAAAAAAGGACGAAATCGAATCAGAAGTCGAAACTTTGAGGCAAATTCGAAATAAAAGTGAAAGGGAAGGGCCTGTTTGCATGCGCATGAAACCTGGAAGGGCTGAAGCAACAATAAATCCCTCTGATCAAAACGCGTAGCAGCATTGGGGACGAAATTAAAAGGCGAAACGAATACTAGGGCTAATTTAAAATACATGAAAACTTGATTGCAAAGGTTAGAAAAAGCGGAAGGGCCAAATACACAAATAGCCCTTCCGCTAAGAAAACACGCGGATCTTAGCGGGTAAGGGTCGGGTCGATTCGACCCAGGGCAAAACGACGTCGTTTTATGCCCTGGGTTTTGACACCAAAACGGTGTCGTTTTCAAACTCTATAAATAGGCCTAATTTTTTTAAAAAATTCATTTGCACGGGGTGAAAGAAAAAAAAGGAGAAGGGGAGGGCTCTGGGGTGATTTTCAGTCACCGGACCGGTCGCCGGTCCGTCACCGGCTTGTCACCGGCCATCATACACGGTGGCTGGAGTTTCGAAAAAGGTAAAATTTTTTACTTTTTTCTTTCTCTTTAATAATATGTATGTATTTGTGTGTATTATTCGTAAAAAAGGGAAAAACAAAGGGGATAGAGAACGAAACAGATTCGGAAATAAAGGATTACCTCGGGCTTCCGATTCGATTTTTTTGATGTTTTGGTTGTTTGATTTGAGAATATTTCTCACTGTTGTATTATTAGAACGAAGATTTTGTTTTTAGAATTTGGTATTTTTATTAAAAATGTGCCGAATCCCTTACAATGTTTTTGAATCGGCTTTTTATAGCCTTTACAATTTGTTTTTGTCATCATTTCTACTTTGCTTGCTGTCCCTTTTCTTTAATGGTTGCAGGTGCAAGTTGGGGACGGTGAGGCAGTAGATTTGACAGGAGACAGTGGCTGGTGGCAGAAGGTAGAGGCAAGTGGGGTTAGGGTTTGACCGGGTATTGGGTTGTAACGGTTTGGATTAGTGGGTAGGGTTGTAATTGGGTTAGGTTTAATTTGTAATGGGTTTGGGTTTAAAATGCATGGGTTAGTTTGGTAATTGGTATTGGGTTTTAATTTTGCATGTGTTTAATGTAAATGGGTTGTAATAATTTGGGTTAAGGGTTGTAACTTGGGCTAAATTTAATAGGCCAAAATTGGCCTATGATAGTAGCCAAGAGGGAAGGAATGAGAATTGAATCATCAAGGCAGCTAGAGGACCGTTGTAGATGGTTGGAAGAGAAGTTCAAAGCCTAGGAAAATGCTGACAATCACCATGGCATTGATGCTAAATATTTGAGCCTGGTCCCAGATTTGGTGCTTCCTCATAAGTTCAAGATGCCAGAATTTGAGAAGTACAATATGACTAGTTGCCCTGAAGCCCACATCACCATGTTCTGTAGACGAATGACAGGCTATGTTAACAATGATCAACTGTTGATCCATTGTTTCCAAGATAGTTTGGTTGGGGCAGCGTCTAGGTGGTACAATCAATTGAGTCGTGCTAAGATTAGTTCCTGGAGAGACCTAGCCCAAGCTTTTATGAAGCAATACAATCATGTGACGGATATGACGCCGGATAGAGTCACTTTGCAAAATATAGAAAAGAAGTCAAATGAAAGCTTCAGGCAGTATGCGCAAAGGTGGAAGGAAGTTGCCATACAAGTTCAGCCACCACTCCTGGAAAAGGAAACTACAATATTCTTTATCAATACCTTGAAGGCTCCATTCATTACTCATATGATAGGAAGTACCACCAAGAGCTTTGCAGATATAGTAATGGCAGGTGAAATGATTGAAAATGCCATAAGAGGTGGCAAGATAGAAGGGGAAACTCCTAAAAGGTCAGCTCTAAGGAAAATAGGGAATAAAGTGAATAATACGAGTATATACAACAAAGGGTACTCAAAGTCGATAACTGTCAGTCAATCAAACACAACTGGGCAACAGGGTTCGCTAAGGCAGGAATCTGGCTCGAGGCAAAACTCTAAAAAGCTCCAATTTACGCCAATCCCAATGTTGTATAAGGAGCTATATCAAAGTTTATTTGACGCACATGTGGTGTCCCCGTATTATTTAAAACTATTGCAACCCTCATACCCTAAATGGTATGATTCAAACGCTCAATATGATTACCATGCGGGGGCACCGGGGCATTCGATAAAAAACTACACTGCTTTCAAGAAGACAATTGAAAGACTCATTAAGATGGGGATTGTAAAGTTTGATGATACACCTAGTACGGAGAACCCGCTACCTAATCATGGAGATAATGGGGCAAATACGATTGGTGAAAATGTCGTGGGAAGAATCAATGGGGATATTGCAGAAGTAAAAACCCCGTTGAGAGTGGTTGGAGAGAGAAGGTAAGAAGAGGATTGATAGCATCATATTTTGTGGAAGGATGTGAAGGAATAAGGGACTACTGTGAGTTCCACAAAGTATAAGGGCATGAGATCCAGGAATGCGCTGAGTTTAGGGTCTTGGTGCAAAGCCTTATGGACAACAAAGAAATGGTATTTTATGAAGAGGGCCTAGGTGAAGAGGTAATTCACCTTGAGAGAATACTGCTGAAAAATGAAAATAATAAGGAAATGTTTGAGAATCTCCACATCAATGCCATACATGAGGAATGAATTGAGCAAAGGAACATGTTGGGCATTTGTCCTTACGAACCTGGAAGTGTTTTGAACAACTGGTCTGTAGAGGAACTTCTTGTAGTTTTTAGAGATTATACAGAGTAATGTTCAGTACGCACTTGTTGTTTTAAAGCCTAGAAACAATAAGGTTTCATTTATGAAATAGGCTCATGTTCAGACGTCTTTGTTTCAATAAAATACATCTTTCATGATCAATTCGAGCAAATGTTCCTTCATTCTTTATTCTTTTGACCTTCTATTTTCCATCCAAGAAATTTTCTTTTATTATTGTTATTCATACCATGTAAATAGTTGTTCTGAATTCATTTGTTCTTTGTACATTCTTTGTTGCCTACCACAGGTCTTTAGATATCAATGACATTAGCTACGATACTATAGATCTTGAATTCTCTTTTGAGGGAGACATGTGTTTAGAGGAATTTCAGGATTTTGAAGGTGACAGAGATTGTGACTTGTTTCCAAATTTGTTGCAAATGGTAAAGCAAGAAGAGAAACAAATTTTACCCCATGAAGAGGTGGTAAAGAATATAGCCTTAGAGGAAGGAACGGTTGTGAAATTGGAACGCATATAGCTAGAGAGACAAAACAAGACCTTGTCGGGCTATTGTGCGAGTTTAAAGACATTTTTGCATGATCATATCAAGATATACCTGGGTTACAAAGACTTGTGGTTGTCGTTAAGGCAAAAAGAGGTCCATAAGAATGTCAGAAGGATGCATACATGTGGTTTTACAATGGCTAGACTAAACACGAGGTTTGGGCACTGCTGGTTTACCATGAAAGGGGGTTGATCAGTTATACCACAAATACCGAATTGAAGAAGACAAGATTTATGTGCCTCTTCCATTTCTTCACAGATTTTTTCATATGTGGGGTATAGATGTTATGGGGCCAATTTCGTCAAAAGCTTTTAGTTGATATCGAATCATCTCGGTGGTCGTTGATTACTTCACTAAGAGGGTGAATGTTGCTTCATATGTCAATATTGCAAAGTTGACAGTCGTCAAATGAAAAAAAACAAACAAAAAACAAAAAACAAAAAAAACACAACAAAAATAAGATCAGGCGCCGACAAAGAATGCCAGAAGGAATCATGTTTAATAATGCACAACTGTACAATGTCAAAAGGTTACAGTATGTTCAAGGATTAAGTGCCATATCACAGTGCAACAAAGGCTGCAAAAAAAAAAGAGAGAAAGTATAGAAAGAAAGAAAAAACAAAAAAAAAAGGCAAAATTATAGAAGGTGACCGAGACTTGTAAGATTGGCATAAGAAGCTACCATTTACTCTTTATGCTTATTAAATGTCGATCAGGACTTTCACTGGGGCAATAGAGGTCGTTTTGACCATGAAAATCGAGATTCCTTTTCTCCGAGTTTTGATTGAGCCAAGAATTGGATAAAGTAGAATGTCTTGGCTGAAGAAAAGGGTTTGAAAGTATTCATCATAACCAAATGATCTGAAAATGGATGATGCTAATTTATGAGGAAAAAAGGTTCACCCAAGGAAATGGTATGATAGGGACCTGGTATTAAAGAAGATCTTTTCTATACAAAAGGGATTCAAAAGGAAATAAATGCCAATTGGGAAGGACCATATATGGTGAAGAAGGCTTTCTTTAGAGGTGCATTGATTTTGGTCGAAATGGATGGGAAAAGCTTGCCTAATGTTGTTAATTCAGACTCAGTCAAAAAAGTATTTTAAGAAGGAGAAGAGGCCAAGGTGAAAATCCGCAAAAGGCACTTTGAGACTTAGAAAAAAAAGAAAAAAGAAAAATAGAGAGGCCAAGGTGAAAACCCACAAAGGGCGCCTTGAGACCAAAGGGATTTTGAGCTGAAAACCTGAAAAAGGCGGCTCAAATTTGGAGAGGCATGCAGTGATATTGCTACGCCTGAATCAATAAGAAACAAAGCATGTTGGGGCATCAACAAAGTACTTTGGATCTTCTAAACACATGTTAAGCTTAGAGTAGTCTTCATGGAGTTTGTATATAAAAGCACAAGCTGCAATATCTAGGGCACCTGATTGTTGTCCTATTCATGCTAAATTTACTATCTTTAAATTCTTTTTTTGTCAAAGATATGTCCCGGTTAATTTCTTTTGCATTTTTGATAATTTATTCTAACTATAAGTTTATTTGTTACCCATTATTCATAAGCATGTTGGATTGAAATAATGATTAATGAACTAATAAAATTTTCACAAAAGAAGTTCTACATATTACTCTGGAAATTTCTAGATAATACAAGAAATTGAAACAGGACAATAGTTTCAGAATTTCCATGTGTAAAGATTGGAAGTACTTGAGGAAAAGTCTAGATTAAGACTATTTCTTTGAATTTTGTGTCCAAAAGTTGATTGGACAAGATAATGGATCATTTTACGAGCATTCTCATTGAATCATAGCGTTTAGGGAATGGTATGATAGACCAAATTGAGGGGAAAGATATTCAAAAATACTAAATTGTGGTGGAATAGATTGAAGTTGAAACAGATATTGAAGGAGTGGATCAAATCTTATAATCTTGGTGGGTTGGCTTAAAGGTAGTACAAACCTTGTGTCCCCAAGGATCAAATAGAGTGAGCCCCAAATTTTCCATAGGGCAAATTATTTGAGTAGAATATGATACTTCAAGAGGAACAGAGATGAAATCTTGATGAATAAATGAGTGACGACACCCGAAATCAGAATCATTCTCATAGCACTTTTGCATTCATATGTTATAGCATGTCTAAATAGGAGCATTTGACTCATTTCGATCATGGCATCCTAATCATTAGGCATAAGTATATACCCATGCTACAGGTTATGTCTTCTAGAGGACAATGTAGTAAGGTAGACTGAAGATAGTAGATCTAGCTTTCCTGAAGTTGCAGGAGCAGATCGTAGATTTGAGTCTGGCATCCTTGAGGTTGTAGGGAGCAGATTGAGGATAGTAGATCTGGCTTTCCTGAAGTTGCAGGAGCAGATCGAAGATTTGAGTCTGGCATCCCTAAGGTTGCAGGGAGTAGATTGAAGATAGCAGATCTGGCTTTCCTGAAGTTACAGGAGCAGATCGAAGATTTGAGTCTGGCATCCCTGAGGTTGCAGGGAGCAGATTGAAGATAGCAAATCTGGCTTTCCTGAAGTTACAAGAGAAGATCGAAGATTTGAGTCTGGTATCCCTAAGGTTGCGGGGACCAGATTGAAGATAGTAGATCTGGCTTTCCTAAAGTTGCAGAAGAAGATCGAAGATACCAGTCTGGCATCTCTGAGGTTGCAGGGAGCAGACTAAAGATAGTAGATCTGGTATTCCTGAAGTTGCAGTGAAACAGATCGAAGACACCAGTTTGGCATCCCTGAGGTTGCAGGGAGCAGACTAAAGGTAGCAGATCTGGCCTTGCTAAAGTTGCAGTGAAGCAGATTGAAGATACCAGTCTGGCATCCCTGAGGTTGCAAGGAGCAGACTAAAGATAGTAGATCTGGCATCCTTGAGTTTGCAGTGGAGCAGACTAAAGATAGCAGATATTGCCTTCTTGAAGTTGCAGTGAGGCAGATTGAAGCCGTCTAGTTGATAGTCCAATACCTCTGAAGTTGAAGATGGGTTGGAAGTTATTTGAAGAAGACAAGGACCAAGAATTCAATACTTGGTAAGACCGGGCAAAATTGGTCCTCTTATAGTCTTTGCTCTATTCCCGTTACACGACAATGAGTAAAGAGGGGCAACTGTAATAGGCCCAATTTGCCCGGGCCCATGCTAGAAATAAAAAAAACCAAAAATAAATAAAAACCCCAAAACAAAAAAATTAAAATAAATGTCTAGTCCATTTACATAGCCCAAACTTCCCTGGCCAAACCCAATTACAACACCAAGCCCAATACCCTACTAATCTAACCCAAATCCTAACCCTATTACACCCAAGCCCGATAAGCCCATTTCTTTTAACATTTTCGGTAACCCTAAACCAAACCCTAGACCCCAATCCCTCGGTCGCCGCAGCCTTCAGCACGAACCACCATCAACGCCGAATGTCATGCAGCAATCGGCGCGCAAATCACATCCTTGCCTCCATGATCCTCGTGTTTACCTGCAAAAAGAAAAAAAAAAAAAGACAGAGATACACATATAGGAAGAAATCAAAGAAAGAAAGATTGTAATATTTATTTGATTCGATTTGTTCTGGCTATAAAAAGCGAATACAAATGGTGTATGAGGGGGATTTACAAGCACACATATTAAAATATTTACAGAGATATATAAAAAATTAGATTTTGAAGGTGATTAGAATTCTTTTTTTCGATTGTTTGTTGCTCTTAAATTTTTCTCTTTTTAATTTGCATGTGGTAACAAATAAAGAGGAAAGAGGGACTTACCTTGGAGCTGTATCGTCGGAGGTTGCCTCAATCGTGGGAGACCCAAAAAACGTTGTTTGCGGAGGCTAGTTAGCCGGATCAGCCGTTGGCCACTGTCATTAGTGGTTCGATCGGTAAAAGGGGGTCCAAACCCTAGAAAAACAATGAGGAATGGAGGGTGTTTAGGCTCTTTGGAAAATGGCAGATAACCATTTTTTTGTTTTAATGATAAATAAAATGGCGCCGTTTTGCTTTTGGAATATGGATGTTGAAACGACACCGTTTGGTACTTCAGTCCACGCGCCTGACACGATCCAGAAGTAGGATCCGCATTTTTTAAAGCTTTGGGATATTTGCGCAATAGATCCTTTCACTTTTTGCCCCTTTATGATTCGATCCCCCTTCCTTTCTTCAGTTTTCTTTTTAATTTTACCCATAGATTTTGAATTTGTTTCATTTCAATCCCGTGTGAAGTGGTGCACATGGAAACTTGGGGATAATTTCTTGATTAGTCCCCATTCTTTGCGCATGTTATAATTTACTCCTTTGACATTTATTCCTTTATGTTTTTAGCCTTGAATTTGTTTTTTAATTTTTTTTTTCTAATTTAATCTCTAATTTGTTGGATTTTAATTGTTTAAATCTATTATTAATTTATTTTAATATTGTATGTATTGTTTATTTAAAATCATTTTTGCTCTTTTTGTAATTATTTATATTAGGCTGTTTCATTATCTATTATTTTGCTTATTAAATATTATCTTTTATGTATATTATTTAATTTTTACCTTTTTTTAATTGTTTTTAAAATCTGTTGCATCCTTTATTTTTAATCATTCTATTATTTATTTAAGGTTGTTATTTATTTAAAATATATATTATTTATTTTTATATTATCATATATATATATATATATATATATTATCCACGGTAAACTTCACCATATCTTTTAAAATTGTTTTGTTAATCATTTATTTTTTTATCATTAATTTTATATACTTTATTTCATATATATTTGATTTCTTTTATATAAAGTCTCATTTTATTTCTTAATTTTTCTTTTATGTATATATACTGTTTGAATCATTATTTACTTTATTTTTTATTGAAATTTTGATATTTTATTATTCTTTTTATGTTGGCCTTGACATTATTTTTGCACTATTTGAGATATTAGTTATGTTGTTATTACATTTTCTTTTAATTGTTTATATTAGCATTGAATTATTATTTAGCATTTGTATTCTATATTTTATTGGTATAATGGTTTGGTTAAACCAATAATAATAAATGCATTTCATTTAATTGTCGCATTTTATTTAAAGGTTTTTTAAAATAAGGTAATGCTTGTATTTAAGAGATTCGAGAAGATTGTGCCCTAACTTACTAGGTTCCAACTTTTGTCGTTGAAACTAAGTAACCAAATATCCTTTTTAAGTCAAAGCATAAAATTTTCAAACAAAAACTTATTTCTCGGGAATTCGAGATGTTATGTCCTAACTCACTGAATGTGACATCTTGTTATCTCGAAGTAAGGGTTATCTAAAAAAACAAGGCAATATTTTGCGTTTGGAAATTCGAGAAATCGTGCCCTAACGTGCTGGGTTTTGATTTTCCGTTTGACCAAATAACTAAATATCCTTTTAAATTTCAATGCATGAGCTTTGAAAATCAAAAGACAAGCTTAGTTTTGAGGATTTAAAATGTCGTGTCCTAATGTGCTAGATGTGATATTTTATTACTTCGCGACATGGGGGTCTTAACATCCATTTCAATTTATTCAATCATTTTTTTTTAAAAAAAGACAAGCTTAATTTCGAGGATTTAAAATGTCGTGTCCTAACGTGCTGGATGTGATATTTTATTACTTCGGGACAAGAGGGTCTTAACATCCGTTTCAATTTATTCAAACATTTTTTAAAATAAAAAGGATCGTATTTTAAAGTCTTCACAAATTTTCAACATTAAGACATTAATTAATCAATTAGGTACCAATTTTGGGCGTTATGAGGGTGCTAATCCTTCCTCGTGCGCAACCGACTCCCAAACCCGTTTTCGCAAATTTCGTCGGCCAAAATCATTGTTTTAATAAATCAAAATGTTTTTTATTAAAATGATCAATTTTAAGGTGACCCGATCACACCTCTAAAAAATATTGGTGGAGACTCCATTTTCGTTTTTAAAAGTCGATCCCCATTTTTCAAACTTAAAATGGTTTCGAAAACCCAAACCCGACCTAGACGTTATGGCCGAATCTGGTGATGCCACACTAGAGTGTTTTTTGAAACTGCATTGTCATAAAAACTGTTCCAGTTATTATCTTTTACTTAACTCTAAAAAATGTATACCGATTGATTTTCTTGAAAATCTTTCTTTTATTCGGTAGCTTTTAAAATCGTTCAATTTTCCAGGAAACCATTTATACGTACAAAAACCCTTAGTTTATTTTAGGGAAAACGCATTTTGTTTTGTTGCAGATTAATAGTCCATAATAACAGTTTAAAATCCCAGAATAAAATCAAAAGTCCAAGTCCATATTACAAAAATAATCCCAAAAGAATAAACAAAATAGTAAAGGTTTTAAAGTCATAAACTGAAATAAATATAGTAGTGGTCACCGTCGAGCCCTCTGCTGCACCGATCCATTTACTATTGGGGATTCCTTACAGATAAAACAAATGAAGGTGGTAAGTTTTCGCAAAATCAGTGTATACATCCCCACAGTACATCATGCATATAAATAGATAGCAAAATGCAGTCATAAATCGAGCCTGAGCCCTTTACAGAATTGGTGTGAGCCTTGGCCCATTCAGATCAGAATCAGATATAATAGGGCCTTAGCCTATACATATAATGTATGCATATCAGATTAGAAATAGAAACATGCCCACCAACCCTGCACACCATCTCTATCCAACCCTACACACTATGTGGGGATAAAATCGACCCACCCAGCCCTACACACCAAGTATGGGGATTAAATGATAGAATGTTTGAACTAGGTCATCATGTTAAAACATTTTCTATTTGTCTATTTTTAATTAACTCTAAATATCTTTAAAAACTATTTGCCAATTAATTTGATTTGTGGAAAACATAATTCATTGCAGAAGCTTTCGAAACCATTTGTTTTAAGAAAAACTGAGATAATTAAAAAAATCCGTTCATTTTAGGAAAACCCCCTATGTTTTAGTAAAAAGTTTGTTTGTTGAGTTTGTGTAGTTATAAAATCCATAACAACCAATAGAAACCCACAATTTAAGGAAAAAGTCCAAAAAGTCCCAAATTACAAAAAAAATTAACCAATAATAAAAATTTAATGATAAATCATAAATCATAATAAGGAGTTTTAATAACCGTGGTCACTGTCGAGTCCTCCACTGCACCAATCTGTCTAAGACTGGGGATTACCTACACACATTAAACAAAAGAGGTGAGTTTATGTAAACTCAATTTGTAATCCCCACAAAAAACAAACATACAGTCTATCACAGTAAACAGTTAAATGCAGTTTGGGGCCTAAGCCCATTACAATTTCAGTAGCAGTTTGGGCCTTAGCTCATTTCAGTTATAGTATCAGATATGCATTAGGGTCTTAGCCCATCACATTAACAGTCATACATACAGTAATCAGTAAACAGAGTCCTACCTACTAGCCTCTACACACCATCTCTGTCCATCCCTACACTTCATGTGGGGATTAAAACAGCCACCCATCCTCACACTCCTAGTAGTACCGAATGCGGCACATAATTAGTAAATTGTAACTGAGCTACCAGATAATAGGCTTAAGAGCCTTTCAGTACACTTACTCTAAATATCATCATCCCAACCCAATGCAATGCAAGCATACAGTATATCATGCTTTTTTGCAATTACCAATAAACATATATACATTTATCATTCTCAGTACATACATCATTTATTCAGTTCACACAATATAGGGTCTAAGTAGTCCTTACCGACCCTACAGTAGGTTCACAGTCAATTGGGAAACCTGTGCAACCTTAGAAATCAGTTCAATGAAATGGACTCACATGCTTATGTGGCCTGCCTGTGTGGACCCACACGACCCAATTTGGCCTTGGGCATGTGGATCACACGGCCTAGCCTAGAATTCCACATGCCTATGTGGATTACCCGTGTGGACTCACATGCTCGTGTGGCCCACATGCCCAAATCGGTCTAGCCCGTATGTCACACATAGCCTATCTGGCCATCACAAGGTTGTGTCTTGCGGGTACGGCCTGGCCTCGTCGATCACACGCTCGTGTCCTAGCACACGGCCTACCACACGGGCGACCACACACCCATGTGACGTCGATAGTGGGGTTTTTGAATTTTGCTAAAACTCTATTTTCTACGTTTTTGGGTACACACCTTGTATCGAATTGATGCTAAAGCAACCCCGACCACTCCAGCACCTAGAAATCCATAATCCAATCCCAATTTCAGTGTTACTAATGAAACTTAACCGGAATTATAATGAGACAATGACGACAAAGTTTTTAGAAAAAGAAAAGCAAAATTTAAAAATAGAAAAAAAATATGAATAGAATTCCAATAACCCCTAAAATCCCTTAATTCTCTAAATTAATCACCCACTAACATCCCCATTACTTAGAATTTCAATTTAACTTGAACTGTACCACATGCCACATGCCCCAAGGAAAAATAATTCCCTTGCTCACGCAAGGACTTGAACGTATGACCTTCTTCACACCAACACTCCACTTAACCACCAGACCAGCAGGCCCATTCTGATAGCATGTTTCAAACAATCAAATAAAAGCCTACTGAACAAGAGTGAGGCTTTATTTAAAAAAAATTCAAAATTTTTAGAGGCATGGCTTGAACTTGGGACCTCACATACACACCTAGAACACTTAACCACTGAGGCAGACAGACAGTTGTTTCACATTTTCACAAAAAACAAAAATAAAAATTTCGGGGAGTTACAACTCTACCCTTTAAAAGAAAATTTCGGCCTGATCAAAATAGGCAAGGATACTGCTGACGTATTGAATCCTTAGATTTCCATGTGGCCTCCTCAGTACTGTGATTTCACCACAGAACCTTTACCAGTGGGATGGATTTCCTCCTCAGAACCTGTACGTCGCAATCCAGAGTCTGAACCGGCTCTTCCTCAAAGGTCAAGCCTGGCCGAACCTCAATCTCCTTAACAAGAAGAATATGAGTAAGATCAGAGTGATAACATCTGAACATCGAGGCATGAAACACATCGTGAATACGATCCAACTTCAAAGGTAGCTCCAACTGATAAGCAATATGTCTCACTCACTTGAGAACCCTGTATGACCTAATAAACCTAGGGCTTAACTTACCCTTACGACTAAACCTTAGAATTTTCTTCCATGGTGAAACCTTAAGGAACACAAATTCTCCTATAGAATACTCAATATCCTTTCTCTTCAGATCTGCGTAGGATTTTTTCCTATTAGAAGTTGTTTTCAGTCGATCCCAAATTAGTCTAACCTTATCCTTAGTCTCAGAAACTAACTCAGGACCCAGAACACGTTGTTCACCTAACTCAGCCCAACATAAAGGAGTGCGACAGTTATGACCATACAGGGCCTCATAAGGTGCTATCTGATTGCTAGACTGGAAACTATTGTTATAGGCAAACTCTGCTAGCGGCAGATAATCCTCCCAACTATCTCGAAAATCAATAACATAGCTCTTCAACATATCCTCCAGTATCTGAATCACCCTATTAGATTGACCATCAGTCTGAGGATGGAACGCAGTACTGAAGTCCAATCTTGAACCTAGAGCCTTATGTAGCTTTTTCCAAAACTGAGACGTGAAGCGATGATCCCTATAAAAAATGATCGAAACTAGTACCCCATACAGTCTCACTATCTTAGAAATATAAAGCTTCACCAGCTTCTACAGAGGATAATCTGTCCTAACTAGGATAAAGTGTGCAAATTTGGTCAATCGATCCACGATGACCAAAACAAAATCTTTCTTAGTGGGTGTTAAGGGCAACCCACTAACAAAGTCCATCGTTACTCGCTCCCATTTCCATAGAGGAATCTTAACTGTTTGCAGCAAACCCGGAGGTAACTGATGCTTAGCCTGGCATGTCAGACATCTAGCCACAAAATCAGTAACCTCTCATTTCAATCCCAACCACCAGTAGAACTCATGGAGATCTCAGTACATCTTATTTCCGCCAGGGTTCATAGCATAATGGCTACCATGTGCCTCTCTCAATATAGATTGCCTCAGATCAGTATCGTTCGGTATGCATATTTGGCCTCAGGAACACAACAGACCATCAAAATTCAACCTAAAATTCATAGTGTTGCCACTCTGAATCTGACAGAATTGAAGACCCAAAGACTCATCCTCTAACTTTTTATCCCTCATCTGCTTGATCCAAGTCAGTTTGACTTACTGTTTAGCCAACAAACTCCCATCATTGAATAGGCTAAGTCGAGCCAACATACTCTCATATCAATCATAGCCCTACGACTCAGAGCATCGACCACCACATTGGCCTTGCCAAGATGGTATTCAATAGTACAGCTGTAATCCTTTAGCAGCTCAATGCATCATTGCTACCTAAGATTCAGCTCCTTCTAAATAAGGAGGTACTTGAGGCTTTTGTGATTAGTGTAGATACACTTCTCACCTTACAGGTAGTGCCTTCAGATTTTCAAAGAAAAAACTATGACAGCCAACTCCAAATCGTGTGTCTGATAGTTCACCTCATGTGTCTTAAGCTGACGAGACACATATGCCACAACCTTACTATCCTGCATCAACATACATCCCAAACTGACATGTGATGCAATCACTATAAATTGTAAACTCCTTTCTAGGTCCAAGCTGTATCAAAACAGAAACTTGACTCAGAACAATTTTAAGCTTCTCGAAGCTCTCTTATTGTGTATCAGTCTAGTCAAATGGTACACCTTTATGTAGCAACTTAGTTAAGGGTCTACAACCAGTGAGAAACCTTTCACAAAACTCCGATAATAACCCGTCAGTCCTAAAAAATTGTGGATTTCAGACATAGTCTTAGGTTGCTTCCAACCCAATACAGCTTCAAGCTTTCGAGGATCGACTCGAATCCCCTCAGCAGAAACCACATGAGCTAGAAATGTTACCTCACGTAACCAGAACTTGCACTTGTTGAACTTAGCAAGTCTGAAGAATAACTCTAAGGTGCACATCATGCTCATCCTCAGTCCTCGAAAAAACCAACATGTCATTAATGAACACCACTACAAACTGATCCAGATAAGGCTGAAACACTCAGTTCATTAGATCCATGAAAGTTGCTGGTGCATTAGTCAGTCTAAAAGGTATCACTAAGAACTCGTAGTGACCATAACGAGTCCTAAATGTTATCTTATGTACATCAGCTTCCTTAACCCTCAACTGATGGTACCCAGAATGCAAATCAATCTTGGAGAACACAAGAGCCACTCAGAATTGGTTAAACAGGTCATCAATCCTCATAAGTGGATACTTGTTCTTAATAGTCAAGTTGTTTAGTTGCCGGTAGTCAACACACATCCTCATGGATCCATCCTTCTTCTTAACAAATAGCACATATGCCATGGCGATGAACACACAATCCAACAACTCTTGAATTTTAGCCTTAAGCTCCGTAAGCTCCTTCGGTGCCATTCGGTAGGGGGCAATAGACACCGGAGCTATACTAGGATAAAGCTCAATCCCAAACTCCACTTCCTGATTCGAAGGTAAACCTAATAGCACCTCAAGAAAGACATCCAGAAAATCCCTTACAATCCTGATGTCCTTTACCGTAGAGGCCCTAGAAACAGAAACACTTACGTAAGCTAGGAATGCCTCACAACCCTTACGAACTAGTTTCTTAGCTACCAGTGCAGAAATCATATTAGATAAATAGTTTCAACATTTTCCAATCACGACTACCACATTACCCTCCCCAGTTCTCAATACAACCCTCTTAGTCACACAGTCCAGACGACACGGTGCTTGACCAACCAATCTATACCTAGAATCAAGTCTAACTCCTCAAACGGAAGCTCCATCAGATTAGCCAGAAATACTGACCCTTGGACCTCTAGCGATACATCTCTATATAACTTATTGACCCGTACAGACTGCCCTAACGGACTCAGTACAGTAACCTCCTCATGGTGCTCTCAACCAAAATCCCCAAATTTCCAAACACAATGCTAGCTACATAAGAATGTGTAGAACCTATGTCTATTAATACGAGACAAGGCACATCATAGATAAGTGCCGGCTGCCAGTACCTATCTCTATCCTCTCAGCGACAAACAGCATAAACAAGTACCGGCTGCCTCGCCTTAATCTATCTAGTACCTCTGTCCGGTACTCTTTGTCCACGTCCCATACTGTTACCACCCCTAGCCTAAACACGACCCCTCGGTGGTTACTGAACTACCCTATGTGGTTGTGCAGTACCAGTACCCGGAGTTTATATCTGATTAGACCTCAGCAGACACTCCCTATTGTGGTGCTCTAATGACCCACACCTTAAGCAAGCCTCAGTCCTCCTCCAACGTTTGTCCTGATGGTGTTTACCATAATCTACACATGGCTGCAGTCTAGTAGAAATAATAGGAGGCCCAACTCTAATTGGCCCATTATATTTGACCTTTTTCTTAGGCCTCTGTACAGAACTCGAGGGCTCCGAATCCCTCTTGTTCTTACCCCTCTCTCTATCTGTTTTGGTGCTCAGTGCGCTTAACATCCTTAGTGATCTTTACCTTCTCGATCAAAACAGAAAACTCTCGCTCCTTTTATGGAGCTATCAAAACCCTCAGTTTATCCCTAAGGTCATTATCAAAAATGATACACCTCTCATACTTAAATGCCACCATACCTCGCACATAGCGGCTTAGTCGTAAGAATTCAGCCTCATGCTCGGCCACAGATCGGTTTCCCTAAGTAAGATTTAGAAACTCCCTCCTATGAATATCCACATAACTGCCTCTAACATATTTCCCCTAAAAGGTCGTCTTAAAGAATTCCTAAGTCAGATGTTCGGATTGAGTGCCCTCTTTAATGGTCAACCACCATTGGTATGCCTTATCGCGAAGCAGCGAGACTACACCTTTTAATTTCTGCTTAGGGGTGCAATCTAGATCATCCATGATTCGCTTAATAGCCTCAATCTAGTTCTCGACCACATTAGGGGTGACTCCAGGGACAGCCCTAAATAACTTAGCTCCATTAGACCAGAGTCGTTCCGTAACTAATCCTTGGCCCCCAAATCCAGTATTGGGCCCCAGCGACCCTCTCCAATATCCTTAGCATAGCCTGGGACAATGCGTCGTCCCTAGTTATGCGATCTTGAGACCCAGTCTCAATAGCAGGAGACACTAGTATCTCACTCGTGTCCATATTTGACATACTGCCTAGTGAAGAGGACTCAGCTCAAGCCCCCCTACGGCCTCTACCTCGACCTCTAGTACCTCGTATGTGGATACCTCATGTGCTCATGTCTATATTAAGAATTTTATGAATAAATTACAGTTTAATATTTATTAGCAGATGTTTTATGTAAGAAGTTTCAATAATTCAGAGTTTGTTTTCATATGTCGTAGTCTTTATTAGTTTTACTATGGTTTTAGTTTTATTATAGTTTTAGTATACACTAACCAGAGTGTTTTAACAGTATACTACCTATAGTAGTTTTAGAAAATACTATCTATAGTATTTTAGATTTAACTTAACAAAATTTCAGAAAACTTATAGGATCGGCGCCGGAGACTCAGTGTACCACATACTTAGTCAAATCATTCCAAATTAGATAAAAATCAGTTCTTTTAAAAATCAAGTTTAAAACCCAAAATCCACAGTCAAGTTTTGCAACCTGACTCTGATACCACTAAATGTAACACCCCAAACTCCGCCTAGATGTTATGGTCGAATTTCGCGGTGTCACATGATAGGGTGTTTGAACTAGGTCATCCTGTCAAAACATTTTCAATTTGTCTATTTTTAGTTAACTTTAAAGATCCTTAAAAACCATTTACCAATTAATTCGATTTGTGAAAAACATAATTTGTTGCGGAAGCTTTTAAAATAATTTATTTTAAGAAAAACCGAGATAATTAAATAAATCTGTTCATTTTAAGGAAACCCCCTTTGTTTTAGTAAAAACCATTTGTTTTTGAGTTTGCACAGTTATAAAATCTATAAAAACCAATAGAAACCCACAATTTAAGGAAAAAGTCCAAAAAGTCCCAAATTACTTAAAAAATTAACCAAAAATAAAAATTTAATCATAAATCATAAATCATAATAAGAAGTTCTAATAACCGTGGTCATCGTCGAGTCCTCTGGCGCACCGATCCGTCTAAGACTGGGGATTACCTGGACACATTAAACAGAAGGGGTGAGTTTACGTAAACTCAGTGTTTAATCCCTATAGAAAACAAACTTACAGTCAATTACAGTAAATAGTCAAATGTAGTCTAGGGCCTAAGCCCATTACGGTTTCAGTAGCAGTTTGGGCCTTAGCCCATTTTAGTTACAATAGCAGATATGTATTAAGGCCTTAGCCTATCATAGTAACAATCATGCATATAGTAACCAGTAAATAGAGTCTTACCTACAAGCCTTTACACACTATCTCCGTGTATCCCTACACTTTATGTGGGGTTTAAAATACCCACCCATCTCTACACTCCAAGTAGTACCGAATGCGGTGCCTAATTAGTAAATTGCAGCTGAGCTGCCAGATAATAGGCTTAAGAGCCTTTCAATACACTTCCTTCAAATATCATCATCCCAGCCCAATATAAAGCAAACATACAGTATATCATGCTTTTATGCAACTATCAGTAAACATTTATACATTTATCATACTGAGTACATACATCATTTATTCAGTTCACACAATTTAGGGTCTAAGTAGTCCTTACCGACCCTACAGTAGGTTTATAATCGACTTGGGCAGCTTGTTCAACCCTAGAAAACATTTTAGTAAAATGGGCTCACACGCTCATGTGGCCTGCTCGTGTAGGCCCACATGCCCGTGGTTACGTGCAATATCATTGTAATGCCCCAAATTTTTTAATTTTAGCTTTTATAAATTTTTAAAAAAATATCTCTCTGTTTCAGTGGTTACATGATTTAGGTGTGTGTTAGAGGTCCAAAGGTCAAGCCATGCCTTTGGCAAAATTTTGGAATTTTTTTGATTAAAGCCTCACCTTTGTTCAGTAGGCTTAAGTTTAATTGATTATAAGACCATATCAGAATGGGCCTGCTAGTCTGGTGGTTACGTAGAGTGTTAGTTTGTTGAAGGTTCTGTGTTCGAATCCCTACGGGAGCAAGGGAGTTTATTTTTACTCGGTTTCCTGGTAGAGTTGTGCCGAAGTTGGATTCTGGATAATGGAGTTTGAGTGTGTTAGTGCGGAGAGTTTTAAGGAGATGTGTGACACCCCAAACCCAACCTAGACGTTATGGCCGAATCTGGTGATGGCACATTGAAGTGCTTTTCGCAAAGTGTAATGTCGATGAAAACCCTCATTTCTATTTAATCACTTTGTGTTACTTAATGATGGGTCTAAAAATGTGTTGTTCATTTCTAAAACATGAATCATCGAAAAGGTAATCACTTTTAAAATAACGTTATTAGTTCCCTAAATGTCATTTACTACGGAAGCTTTTAAATCGATTGCGTATTTGAGGTAATTTTGATAAAACATTTATCTTTTGAAAACTTACATCTTTACCTACTACTAATAGTTATAAACCAAAACAACAATTAAATCCCAAATTAAAAATATAAATCCAAAGGCCATTATTACAATAAAATACCCCAAAAAAATTAAGTTTAAATCATAAATTACTAAATCAAATTAGCTTGGTTGTGTGGCCATCACTGAGTCCTCCGTTGTACTGATCCACCTATGTTTGGGGGTTATTTGCACAGTTAAAATAGATGGGTGAGTTTACGAAAACTCAATGTGTAATCCTATAATGCTTCAAAAATTTTGCCTGGAAGTATTGGGCCTTAGCTGAGATCGGTTAGAAGGCAGTTTATAAATATGTATTGTGCTTGAAAATATCACAAATTGCATGTTTACCTTGTTGGCTAAGTAATTTGGAGTGTTTGGGGATGTCTGAGAAGTCTAGAGATTAAACCAGGGCTTTAGCAAAAATTTTAGTTTTTCCCTTAAGTGAACTTGGCGTTAGGTTGAAGGCCTTATTAATATTTGTGGTGGATTTATGACATAAGAGGAGCTTGGGCTCTAGTGGTAAGTGACGCCAAGGGTGGAATAGGAGGACTGGGGTTCAAGTCTTGGCGTTTGCAAAGTTTTGAATTTTTGCTATTTTTAGGAGATTGATGCTAGCAAGTTGGACTTATGTTTAATTGTGGGTGTTTCATGATGCAAAGAGACCTTGGGGCTTGGTGGCAAGTGGCGTGACTGGGTATTGAGGGAACTTAGGTTCGAATCCCATAGTAAGCAAGGAATTATTTATTTTGTTGGCCAAGCTAAGTAGGAGGTGGAGTTGGACTGGAACACTATGGTTGACTTGGTCATGAGGTGGTTGGATTGAATTTGAATTGGATGGAGGAGATAATGGAGAGATTTTAGGAATGATTTGGGGAGTGAATAAGGGAATTTGAATGTGGAGGAGGTTGGAGCTGAAATTTGATTATAACACTCAAGAAATTCGATAAAAGGGGATTGTGGTGCATATTTCGACTTTGTTCAGTTTGGTTTTTCTTTTGATCAGTTTAGTTACCAAACCGAAGCTACTTTTCTCTTTTTCTGGATGTTACCAAAGCTGCACTAAAAGTGACCTCTCGTGCATTCTTTTTGCTCAGGTTCACTCTACTTTCTTCTTAGCCGTTTCTGTGCTACCATTTAGGATCTTTCTGTACCTTTTTTGCCTATTTTTCCCTTGGCTGACTGCATCTCTTCTCTTCTTCTACATCTTTTCTTCTAGTTTTTTCCCCATTTATTTCTCTTGAGCCTAATTTCCCTTTTTTTAACACTGTTATCATTTATTCATAAGTGTGTAAAAGCCGATTACCCTACTTTCTTTGCCTCTCATTTTTCTTGGATCGAACCCTTTTATTTTTCTTCTCTACTTTATTTTGTTGAAATTCTTTCGTTTCTCCTCCCATTCTTCTTTAGCCGAATCTCTACATCTCTCTTCTCATTTCTTTCTTTTGTTTGTTGTTAGCCGAATCCTTTCCTCCTTTGCTGTTCTAGTCAGTTTTGTAGGGGTGACCGTTCTTCCCATTTTTTCCCAAGGTAGTGGTAAGCTTGTAACTCGAATATTTGGATTTTAGTCTCTTTTCTGTCAGTTGGTTCACAATCTCTTAACATATTCTTTTCTATCAATGGTTGCTAGGATTGGGGTGATTCTAACTTGGTTTTTATTTTGGTGAGATTGGAAGTGAGACGATTGGTTCTCCTTTGATTTCGGTAAGTGATTGTGCTCTTACTCTAGCGTTGTGTGTAGTTTATTCAGCATTTGTGATGTTTGGAATGTAGGGGTTCGATAAAGGAAAGCATTACTGGTCTTGGATAGCAATACAAGTGGGAAAGCTTCTCTCATTCGTTCAAGATTGGTGCTCGAAGGGCTATTTGGCACGCCTTGCTATTAAGGTATGTAATCATATACCCTGTTTCTGTGGATCAGCATAAGTCGATAAAATGTGTATCAGACCTTGTTCCTATTGTTCGGCTTAGAAGCCGAAGGTGTGTGTAATAATAACTCGCCATACATGATTATCAACTGTTTAGCCGAAAGTGTGTTTACACTGATCTTGTTACTGATCGGCTGAAAAGCCGAAAGTATGTATTTTATTGAATAGAATGTAGCTCAACAAATGCTGAACAGTTGAAAAGCTGAAAGTTCAACATTGGTCGCCACACGAGCATATGAATGCATGTGTGGAGAATTTGATGCGACAGTAGAGGCCCCATTAGCGATCTCATGGACTTGGGCCACTTTTTGGCTAAATGGGTTGGAATGGGCTGAATGGGCTCGATGGCCCCATGGATCCGTTGGTGTAAATTTGACTGTTAGGTTGGAAATAGTGAGGCTTGTCATGTCGCATACATGGCACTGGCCGTTCTGGGCTTCAATAGGCTGAGTTGGGCCATGTGGGCCTGGTAGGTTTGTAGGCCACATGGATATAATGTATGTATGTGGTAAGTTTTGGACTGGGCTATGATTGTTCACATAGCCCTGGTGAGTTTTGGGAAAAATGGGCCACACAAGTGTGTGGGCCCATTTGGGCCGAGTAGTGGGCCTTAGGCCCATTTACACCGTTATATCTGTTTAGGTTACTTAAGTTGCTGGAGGCGGTGATGGACCTCCTGTTGGGTCGAAATGACCTTGATTTGTAAAATTACCGAAATGACCTCGATTTGTAAAATTACCGAAATACCCCAGTTTGTAAAATTACCGAAATACTCCTAATTTGTAAAATTACCAAAATACTATTAATTTATGAAATTACCAGAATGCCCTCGATTTATAAAATTACTGAAATACCCTTATAGGGTAAAATTACCGAAATACCCCTGTAGGGCAGAATTACCAAAATACTCCTGTAGGGTAAAATAATCGTTTTGGCCTTAGAGTGTAAAATGACTATTTTGCCCTTGTGGGCAAGTGACTGACTTGGACTATGAACTTGACTGATTTGACTGTGATCGTATGACAGTGTTTTAATTGACATGAATGTGGTTGCATGATAGATATGTTTTTAATATATATTTAAATGACTGTTACTGAGCATGGCCATTATGCATACATATGTAATGATTGAGCATGACATACACGAAATTCTGCATGGGGTTGGGCTTAATTGGGAGGAAGTTCTGTGCTAATGGCTTTGCCACGTATTCTGATTCTAGTGGCTCCGCCACATTTTCTATTAATAGCAGCCTTCCTGTGTTATTAGTGTGCTGGCTGGGTGGGTCGATTCAATCCCCACAAGGTGTGCGGTTGGTACAGGTGGTGTGCTAGTTGGATTGGGTTGGGATGCATACCCACACTGTTGCAGATCTGTTATGAGATCTGTCATTGTATTAGGCTTAGGCCCATTTGTTCTGTTATCGGTTTGGGCTAGGCCCAATTGGTTCTGTTATGGGCTGTGACCTAAATGATATTGTAGTGGGCTTGGGCCCACATATGCTCTGAACGTGGACTGTGCTGTTACCATCGAAAGGGCTCTGGCCAGATTATTTCTATTTCTACTTCTGTATACTGACTGTTACTCTAGTAAGGGGATTACACACTAAGTTCTCATAAACTCACCTCGTTTATTAACTATGCAGGTAATCCCTAGCATTAGGAGGATCGATGCTGCGAGGGACTCAAAGGTGGCCACAAGACTGCAGTTATTATGTTGGATTTTATATATGTTTTAAATTTCGATTTGGGTTTTAACTTATGTAATAAGGCCTATCTGGATTTTGTTTTAAGTTTGGGATTTTATTACGCTTTATATCTGTTATAAGTAGACGAGTTTTCAAGCCAATTCCTGTTTTCAAAAACATACGTTTTAAACTTTTTTACCTCAAATTAGCTTCCAGAACTATAAAGAATTTTCAATGAGATTAATAACGTTTTTAAAGCTGATTAACTTTTCAATGAACCACATTTTGAAATTTAACGAACATAAACTAAGTCTATACAAGTTATTAAATATCAAGAAGGGTTTCAATGAGAACAAGGCTTTTGAAAAACACTTCAATATGACACGCCAGATTCAGGCCTAACTTTTAGGCTGAGTTTGGGGTGTTACAAATCTCAGACTAGCAAACAGTCAGAAACAAACACAGTCTAGGCCTAAGCTCTTCTCAGTATCAGTGACCATCTCAGTTTAGGCTTTACCCACCTCAGTACAGTGCAGTCATGTGCATGGGCCTTGGCCCATTATAGTAACATTAATTAGTGCAGTAATAGATTAAACAATATATAAATCCTACCCAGCCAGCCTCTACACTCCATCTCCGTCCAACCCTGCACTCCATGTGGGGATATAATCAACCCACCCATCCCTACTCTCCAGAGAGTACTGAATGCGACACTATACAGTAATATGCAGCTGGGCTGCCAGTAATTTAGGCTCGAAGCCTTTTAGTACACTTCCTTTGATCAATATAATACCCATCCCCATGCAATGCATCATGTAGTCATGCATGTCATATCAGGATATCATACATGTATTCAGTACAGCTAAAATAACATGCTAAAATATAGTCATACATGCACATACATATATATATATATATATCACACAGGGACATAATAGTCGTTCAGTTAATTAGGGGTCTAGGTAAGCTTATCGACCCAATAGTAGGTCCACAGTTGTCTTGGGCGACCTGTGCAACATTAGCAGTCAATCAGTGAAAATGGGCCCATGGCCCATATTGTGGGCCCATGTGGGCCCACAAGCCCGTGTGGCCCACATGGCTTAAAATGGCCTTGGTTGTGTGATCACACGGCTTGGCCTAATAATTTCCACATGCCTGTTTGGTTTGCTCGTGTGAGGCCAACATGGCCTAATTTGGCCCGGCCCATGTTATCGCACATGGCCGGCCTCGTTGATTACTCACTCATTCTTAGGCAAATAGCCCACCACATGGGAGCTCACATGCCCGTGTGACGCTGTCAATTTCTAAATTTTCGGCTTTTTGTTGTTAACGTTTGTGGGGGTTGTGTTTACACACCTAGCCTATTTTTGTCTCCTAACCCCACGCGAGTGCTCTAGAAACCTAATATTCGAGCAAAAGCCATTCCATTAGTCACCACACAGGCAAGTTAATCTTAGCCTAAAACAAGTTATTCAACTTCCAGTAGGACTATTCATACCATTAATCCAATAATAGAGAAGCAAATCTTTTCCTCTAACGCATCAACGACGATCCTCAGTCTCTTGGTAGACTCCTGATCAAAGAATAAACCATCCTATTAAAAACTAATCTTCAAATAACCTAGCAGTGATGGGACGAATACTTACCAAAAATCAATGAGAGGAGAAAAACAACAGTAGTTCTGTAGGAAGGTGATAATTTGACGCTAGAAGAAAGAGTATAGGAAGTCCGAAATTCGACAAATAGGGAGTCTAGAATTTAGGTAATAGGGAGTGAAAAAATTTGGCTAAACCAAAAGTAAAGGATAATGAGGAGAAGTAGATGACAACAATAGTTTGGGAAGAACAAAGTCAGAGAAGAAAAGTGGAAAAAGCTAGCACAAAACCACAACAATATTCAGCCCTTCAAAAAAAGAAGATAACAATCGCCCCAAAGAAACAAAATGGTAGAGAGAGGAGTGGAAAAGAAGAAATCGATAGCAAAAACAAAGGAATTGGAGAGAAGAATCACTTAAAACCGAACTCTTGAGAAATAAGAGTTCAAATTCAACACTAACACCCCCATATCCTCAAATTCCCTTATTTTCTCCCCAAAATACTCCTCAAATTTCCAACAAACGAAATTCCCCCAATAGCCCCTTAAAAATTAGCCACAACTCCCCACACTTCTCAAACACTCAAGTTTTGGTCAAACTATAATACCTCTACAGCCAAACAATAAAAATAAGTCCCATGTTGGTACAAGCACTTGAACTCTAGACTTCCTGCTCTATTGCACTCCCCTTAACCACCAGACTAGCAGGCCCATTCTGACATATTTTACAAACATTTACTCTTAAGCCTACTGGCTAAGGATAGGGGTTTATTTTAAATAAAAACAAAAATTTTCCCATACTAAGGCTTGAACCCAAGACTTCTCAGACACTCCTAAAACAAATAACCACTCAAGTAGACAGTCAGTTGTCACAACATACGAAAATAAAAAAAATAAGAATTATTGGGGTGCTACAAGATGTTAGGGGGATTATCAAAATTCCTATTCAGATTTTATTTGCAAAAAAAAAAAATTCGGCACCCCTATTTTCCTTTTCAAAATTTCTGACGTAATTTTCTGTTGCCCAAGGTTTCTCTCCTTCCTCTTTTTCTCCTTCAATTTTTGTCTTATTTTTGTTTACTATCAGACCTCCTATCTCAGTGTTGTAATTTTGTGCATGAGTCTGGTAAGTGAACCCTTGTTATTTTATAAGTTATGATGCTAAAATGTTGATTGGGGATTATATTGACGTTTTGGCAGCAGCGTATCACGAGGATCAAGGCTCAACTCGTGTTGTTTTGTAATCACTTAATTCATGGTGTTGGGGTAAGTGTGGAACACCTTAAAAGCATTATTGTCAATTTTGTGATTTCTGTTAAACGAAAGTGAGGTTTCAGTGAAAGACAAAAACCATTCTGTCAATGCTACACGGGCATGTGGTCACCCATGTGGTAGGCCATGTGCGATGACATGGCAATTTGATTAACGAAGGCCAGGCCGTGTGTTAGACATGACCGTGTGCTGTCTATATATGACCGTGTGCAACATACGGGCTAGACCAAATTGGGTAATGTGGGCCACACGGATACTCCATACGGGCGTGTGGGTTTCTGGGCTAAGCTTTGTGATCCACACGGGCCAAGGCCAATCTAGATATGTGGGCCACACGGGCATGCAGGCCCACATGGGTAAGCTACATGGGCTTGTGGGCCAATTTATCTGAAATTTCCCCTAGTGTTTCACTAGTCGTCCTCAACAACCATGGGTGTAATATCCCGAATTAGGGCCTAATCGGAATAGTGGTTTTGTGACCACAAATCTGAGGTAGAAATAATCATTTTATAATTATTTTTAGGTTTATGATATGATTGCATGATTGTGTGAAAATTTCGTGAAGAAATTCTATCCATAAAGTGCTTAAGTTGAAATTAGGGACTAAATCAAATAAGTTGCAAAACTTGCATTCTAAAAGCTTTTAGTATGAAATTGCTTTGGAATATTAATTAGGAGGTATTAAATAGAAATTTGACCAATTTCTAAAATTTTGGACAAAAATGGGCTTGTACATGAAAAATTTCAAAGAAAGGCATTAAGGGTATTTTGGTCATTTGGTAATTAAAAGATTAAAAAAGGGAAAAAGATGGCAAAATATGTCCATCTTCTTCATTAGCATGAAATTTCAAGAGTTCTCCATAGATAGGGTTTGTTTCAAGCTTCCAAGCTCCATAGTAAGTGATTCCAAGCCCCGTTTTTAATGTTCTTTACGTTTTCGGAGTCCCGGTAACTTGATTTAGCTTATTCTAGCAATAATTCAACTTAGGGTTCATATTTGGAAAAATACCCATAGGTGAAAACTATTTATTTTGATGTTTTATGATAGAATATGAGGTTTTAGATTATGTTAGACAACTTGTGCTACTCGATTTTGAGTAAAAACGAGTAAAACGGCTTAATCAGTAAAAATACCTATTATTCATAAGTATATGTTATAGTGGGAATTTGAGGTTGCTGTTAATGAATAAATGATCAAAATGTCCTAAAACATAAAAATTTGGGATAAAGTTTAATTTACGAGCTTTGGGGCAAAAGTGTAAATATGCAAAAGTTTAAGGGCAAATTCGTAATTTTGACAAAGTTAGGGTCAAGGACTGTTTTGATAAATGTGAGTATTAAATAAGCTAAATGTGTTATTTTAGATCAAGAGAAACGAGATTCAAGTCATGATCGAGGGAAAAACAAAGTTTACGAGGAATAGGCTCGATTATTGATATTTTGATATCGAGGTAAGTTCATGTATAAATAAGGTAACATAATTGTTATTTTAAGTGATTTAATGTTATTTATATGATATAATACTTATTATCATGAAATGTTATGCTTTGTGAATTATTACTTAGTAATATGCAAATTATGTGAGCCATTTGATAAATGTGAAATGCTACCAAGTATCGGTTCTAACATTTCGAGGAAGACAACAAAGATGTGCGATTGAAGAAAATCTCGTTTGAACCTTGGGAATAGATTAGGATACAAGTGACATGTCACTAGAATGATTGAGTTCCGAACTCGTTGAGTTGAGTCCGAGTTCATGAGATGTAACTAGGCATCCGAGCTCGTTGAGTTAAGTCCGAGTTCACTTATGGATGCGAACGCCCAAGCTCGTTGAGTTGAGTCTGAGTTCACTTATGGGTGGGTTACATGGTAGCTTGGCTACGTAAATTTTGTAGGCTATTGAGTTTGTCTAGCTACGGATATGATGTTATTATATGTGAAATCCGTGTATCCGAGTTATATTCTGAGGTGTTTAATGGGTAGATTTTTAAATGAATAATGAGAATGCCTAAATGAACGAGGTATGTTGGAAAATATGATGAAAGAGGAAGTTGAATAGGTATGAACCTAAATCTTGAATTGAGAACTTGGTAAGACAAGAATGTGGTAAGATAGCAAGTATTCTTGTTCTATGAATGTTTTAATGGTACTATGTAATTGGTGGTTGTGCTGGTTTGCATGATTATGTTACTTGTTATTTACATGTGAATTTACTAAGCATTTATGCTTACTCCCTCCTTTCCATTCATTGTACTTTTGGCAAGCCAGCTTGGATATCGGGAAGGTCGAAGAAACGTTCACACTATCCGAGGAAGAATCGGTATATTGGCTTGTATATTTTGATGTATGGCATGTATAGCACTATAATCATTTGTGTAAATGATCTCATTATATGGTGATGGCATAGTAAGGAAATACTTGGTAATGATTAGCCATTGGAATGGCCAATATAAATTATGTTTGGTATTATGTGTGTTAATGTGTTACTTAGGCCATGAAAATCCATAAAAACATGAACTTTGTTATAAAATAGAATTTTTCAGCAGCAATGATGTGAGTTTGAAAAATCACTAAAAATAGTAGAGACAAGATTAGATGGTGAATAAAATATGAAATTGAAGCTTATTGTGTCTATTTTTATATGGAAGAAATGGCATGTAAAATAATTTTATTTTATAAGATATTTGAGTTTTGGTGGAACAGGGTCAGAGTAATTTCTGAATCCTCTGTTTAGAATTTAGAAATTCATTACAAAATTGTACAAAAATAATTACGAGTCATTCTGTATATGACAGATTCCTTATTGAGTCTAGTTTTAGTAGAAATAAATGGCATAGTCATTTGAGTTTTTTACACAGAGGAAAGTGATTCGTAGTGAACATAGGTCAGAGCAGTCGAACACTGAAATAGGGGAAATTTTAACTAATAAACTGTACTAATTGGCCTGACCAAAAATTCTAGAAAAAAAATTTAGTAGATAGATATATTAGTCTAGTTTTAAGGAAAATTTACGGATCTTAATTTTGAGTTTCGTAACTCAAGATATGATTTTTTTATCGACTATGACGCAGATGGACAATTTATTACAAATGATGAAATAAATAGTTTAAAGTCGTTTAAGGGGTAAATTAAGTTTAGTAACAACTCAAGCTCGACTCCAGTGACGGTCTCGAGTAAGAGGGCGTTACAATGGGCCTATTGTAGGGTTGGTAAGGGATAATTAAACCATAAACTATACGATTTGCTTGTAGAAATTTTGAACCAGTTAAACACTGATACATGACTGTCTGCCCTATTATCTGCGTATCTGATATTTATGTATGCCATATGTAAGCATGTGAGCATGATATTTTGATTATCTGCACTTACATATTCTTTTTTTTTTATTTTCGAGTTGGGATGATGTTTATTGGAGTCTATGAATCTTTTGCTGATGTATTTCTTTCTGAATTCAGTCTGAAAGAAGTCCTAGGTGACTTGTTCTTTTGGAACCACTTATATAAGTGTATTCCACCATTGATACACGACATCTCTTAATAAAGATACTACATATTTGATGCTTTTTTCGGGAGTACATGATAATTAATCTAAAACTCTAATTGTGTTATCTAACCAAAATCCTGCTCATTCTGCATCATCGTCAATCATGGCCCTGAATTCTTCGGCCCCATATTTTGTAATTTTATCAACCAGAGGCTTACTCAGTTGAATCAAATTTACAACTTGTGGCACAACAGGGACTTGTGAAGGATTAGGTGGGGTTGCAGGTTGTTGAGCAGCCGGATTCATTCGAATGAACTCCGTGAACCACATGTTCATCATTTGAAAAAAAGGCTTGCTTGGCCTCTTCATCATGGCTACTCATTATCGGCCTAGAATCAGCTGACGCTGCCCATTGAGTGGGAGCGGGCGCATTACTCTCGACACCATCAGCTACGGCTCGGTCGGGATCCATTTACTATATGAAAACACATTTTTAATTTTTAGGAATCGTCACACTATCGCAGTTTATATATATATTGCATGTATAGCTAGACTCTCAGACGCTACGTTAGTCCTAGAATCGACTAAACCGTAGCTTTGATCCTAATAAAATGTAACACCCCTAACCTGTATCTGTCACCAGACTAGGGATAAGAGGCATTATCAAACAATTCACTTCATAATACAATCATTTCACATATATTACACATATATCATCATATCACATGCAATAATATTCACAAAGTCCCTATTACATGTCTACGAGACCTTAAACATGCTTTAGAGAGGGATCGGGACAAAATTGAACATATACAAAATTTTTTCGAAACTTTAAAATTTTTTTAAGTTACAGAGGTCACGGCTTTAGACACGCTCGTGTGCCTAGATCGTGGAAAAATAGGGCATACATATTGACTTATCCATATGGCTAAAGACACACCTGTGTGACAGGTCGTATGAAAATTAGGGTGCACACTGACTTGGTCACACGGCCAGTCACACGCCCGAGTGTCCAGTCCGTGTGCCTATTCCAATGGCCTCACATGCTCGTGTCTGGGCTATGTGCTTGGCTGTGTCAAACCTATAAGGTATACTGAATTGGCCACACGGCCTATAAATGCCAGTTTGTGAGGTCATACGGAGCGCCCAGGCTCAATTTGAATTGAACCCTGGATTAACATGGCAAATACCGATGCCCATGTGGGCAAAAATAGGCCATTTACAAGACCAATTTGCCACCCTTTAAGGGTCTACCCTACAAGCTCAAGCATCATTACACATATCATTTCCAGCCAAAAATTATACCAATTCATGCTCATTTCGTACCATACCTATTTTCGCCATCTTTAAACATATTTACCTAAACAAAGGATACCAAAAACATCAACTTAGCTTATATCCAATCAAACATTTTCTCATCCATTCAACTATTTAAAAAACCTCAACATTCATACCAATTTCACATCTCAATCTTATATCTAAACATACCATTTTGACTACCATATTGCATCATGGATAACTTACCAATTCAAGCTTTCAGAAAACATAAGACATAATTGACATAACATATACCATATATCATACTTATCAAAATGAGCCAATTAACATGGCCAAATTCACATCCACATTGACATCATTCTCAAGCCAACTATTATGGCTATATTCACAATTCAAAATATACCAAATCAACACTAGCCTATACATGCCATATACCACATTTACAAGTTCAAAGTACTGATATAGCGATCGATAGTGTGACTATGATTATTGACGATCCTCGAGCTCGAGCTAGCTTCATTTATCTATAAAATAGGGAAAACACACAAAGTAAGCTTTCCAAAAGCTTAGTAAACCATATAAAAATAAACTCAACACATGAATCAAATATAAACCAATTCAACTATAGAAACATGGCTAGTCACATATTCAAGTATCACATTTCTCATCTCATTCTCTTAATCAACATTCAATATGCACCACTTACCTTCCTTTCATAATCACATAAACATCAACGTACCTGTATCGTTGAACTTATTTAGGCATTCTTTCTCGTGTTAACTTTTCCCGTTGAACTGTTTAGAATCGCTAAGGATACTTGGAAGTCTCATATATCACAAACAATGCCAATGTCCTAGACATAGTCTTACATGTTATCATATATCGATGCCAATAGCCCAACTATGGTCTTACACGAACTCATATGTCGATGCCAATGTCCTAGACATGGTCTTACACGAAATCGTAATATGATGCCAATGTCCCAGACATGGTCTTACACGTAATCTCATTTTAAAATCCTAATGTCATGACATTTGTATCCTAAACTCTTTTTAAGGTTCGTACGAGGCTTTCAGACATCTTAACTCTGTTGATACTTTATTGTATTTGATCATTCAATATCCAAAGCAGTTCAATATCATATAAACATATGTAATACAAATGAAATACATTTATTTGCATATGAACTTACCTAAAAAATGGAATAAACGAATTGGATCGACTATTCAATAACTTTCGATTTCCCTCAATCTAAATCTGATTTCTTTCTCTCTTGATCTATATAAATTCAAATTTAACTTATTTAATCATATATTCATTCAAATCACATAATTTGGGCATTTTATACATTAGCCCCTAAACTTTTACTTTTTCTCAATTTAGTCCCTATTTCACAAAAACACAAATTCACATAATTTTAATTAAACCAAAGTTAGCCGAAATTCTATAAGCTCCATAACAACCCAAATTCATCAATATTTCACACTTTTAACCACATCTTTTCATCTTTTCACAAATTAATCTCTATTATGCAATTTCATAAAAAATCACTTTATAAAACATGAAAATCTACCACCAAACTTTCATAATTCATTAAAAATCAACAAAGAACTCATACTATCATCAGTGGAAACTTTCAAAATCTTGGAAAAATTTGCAAAGTAGTCCCTGGACTAGCTAGTACTCAATAAAATGATAACAAAAACACAAAAATCATCAAAAACCGAACACAAATCACTTACAAATTAATTCATGCAAGAACTTAACTTTGAAATACTCTCATGGCTTCTTCTTGTTTGTTTCGGTGGAAATGATGAGAATTAAAGAAGAATATTTGTTTTATTTTAATTAATATAAATTTATTTGTCAATTTACCAAAATAACCTTAATTATAACATATTAAATCACATGTAATATGTCCATCGTTGTCCATCCACCTTTCCAAAGGTCTAATATCATTAATTTGGTGGACAAACATGATTCCAGGTAACTGATGAAATGAAATGTAAATTTCTTCCTTTTTTTTTAAACTCCATATTTCAAGTATATTTTGAATTTTGAATTTAATAGGGTAAGATTTTTTTTCGTAATGAGAATGCCCGTGTATATTAATAGAAAATGCTTTTATTATCCACAAAAGGGTTGGGTTAAGAGAGTTTCATGTTGGACCTATTTTGCTTTCCCTTTGGAAAAAATAAGATATATATGGAGGTGTATTTATTTTATTTGGACTCTTTAAATTTTTTATTCCCTTTTTTATTGTGCTTATATTTTCTTTTAAGGGAATAAATATTGTCACACCTTGAAAACCAGGTTAGTAGAAATTGGGTTAGTGAACCGAGAGTTGTAACGCCCAAAATTTTATAATTTATAGGTTTAATTATATCAAAAAAATTGATTTGGTTCAGTAGTTAAGTGTTTTGGCTGTGTGCTAGAGGTCCTGTGTTTGACTCCCTTCCCTTGACTTTTGCTGATATTTGCTCCTTCAATTGGTTGTTCACAGACAGGTTATATTTTATTCTTGGCTGTTGACATACAAGTTATATTTTATTCTTATTAGTTTGTTGACAAGAATGAGCCTGCTAGTTCAATGGTAAGGCTTTATCTTATTCTTCGGTTTCATGTTTGAATCTTGTGTGTGTAAAATGAAAATAATTTTTGTTTCCTTTAAGTTGTACTGCCCAAAACAGTAGTATGTGGCTAAAATTCAAATTCTTAGTGATCAGATAAGTGAATTTATCTTTGCATTGTTGATAGAACTAGTGAATCAAAATTGAGATTTCGCCATTCACTAGATTCTGATTGTATTGAATCACTAGTAAATCAATTGGTTTGTTTTGGGTTTTTTGTGTTTCAGTTTATTTTGGCTTATCCTAGCCCATACTGATTAGCATAAGATTTTCATAGTTTCAATAAAAAATTTATGCTATTTTGTCTTAAAAGCAAGATTTTTTTTTATAGTTGCATTTAGAAATAAAATATAATCATTGGATGCAATTCATATTTAAAAATATATATTTTTTCAATAAATTGTTCAAATGTATATTGTTACAATATATTTGCATGTATAATATATTTTATCAAGAAACTAAGATATAAGAAGGAAAATGTAACACTCCAAACCCGGCCTAGACGTTATGGCTGAATCTAGCGATGTCACATGGAATGGGGTTTGAAATCGAGATTGACAAGTTAAAACCGTTCCAGTTAATTAGTTTTTATTTAATTCAGAAAAATGTGAACTAGCTTATTTGCCATAAAACAAGTCTTTTAAGCAGAAGCTTTTGAAACCAATTATTTTACGAAACTGAAAATCTTAATTTTTAGAAAAACTATTTTCTGTTGAGTTTCAGTTTAAAATCCCATGAAAACAATATAAAGTCCCAAATTTAAACCAGACAGTTTAAAGTCCCAACATTACACCTAAAAATAATATAAAATCAAAAGCTGTAATAAAGCAGTTCAGTAGTGGTGGTCACTGTCGAGCCCTCCGCCGCACCAATCCACCTAAGTCTGGGGATTACTTGTACAAATTAAGCAGAAAAAAAGGGTGATTTTTTGCAAACTCAGTGTGTAATCCCCACAGAAAACATACATACAGATACACATAAGAAAATAATCAATTACAGTCTGGGGCTTGAGCCCATTATAGATTTAGTTTGGGCCTTGGCCCATTCAGATACAGTCTCAGATATAATTTAGGGCCTTGGCCCATCTGAAATACAATATGAAATAGTAGAAAATCAAAATCCTACCCATCAGCCTCTACACACCATCTCCGTCTATCCCTACACACCATGTGGGGATTAAATCAACCCACCCATCCCTACACCATGCTGTACCAAAATGCAACACATACTCGAAAATTTGAAGCAGAGTTGCAAGATAATAGGCTTAATAGCCTTTCAGACACTTCCTCTAGATAACAATAACCCACCCCAATGCAATGAAACATACAAAAGATGTCATGCTATTATGCAATTATAGTACATACATTCAGATATCATAATTCATGTTGGGTACAGAAATCAGACAGATAGATCACTCATATAGGGGTCTAAGTAGGGCTTACTGACCCTTCAATTGGTCCATAGTCGCCTTGGGCAACCAGTGCAACCTTAGACAACTTTTCAGAAAAATGGGCTCACACGCCCGTGTGGCCCACACAGCCCAAATTGGCTTTGGTTGTGTGATCCAGTTTTAATGTAACCCATGCTAGCTAAATATTCATATATGTTTTTGCTATTTACTTATATGTTCATTCAAAGCTGTCTACTTGAGTCATTGTCACTAAATTATTTATATCTTGAGCTACAGAATTCCAAATGAAGATCCACTTGATGTTTTTGAAACTAGACTCAAATAAATTTCTACCATAAAATTTTCAAAATTTATAATTTATCAAATAAGTACAGTAAAATCTTCAAATATATTCCTATTTTACTGTTTGACAGTTTCAACCTTTCCTTACTAAAAATTATTTATCTCTTAGTACAAAATTTGGATGATGTTTCTGTTTGTTTCTCTCGAAAATAGACTCATTGAGGATTTAAACATGTAAAATTTCAAATTCGAATTATTTTTTTTACAATTTTTGATGATTTTCCAAAGTCAGAACAGGGGAACCCAAAATAATTCTGACATTGTCTCACAAAATTTATTATATCTCACAATTTACAATTCCATTGCTTACATTATTCCTTCTATGAAAAACTAGACTCAATAAAATTTAATTTCATATTGTATTCAATCTCTAACCCAATTCCCACTATTTTTGATGATTTTTCAAATTTAGAGTACTACTGCTATCTAAAACTATTTTACTGCAAAATGTTGATTTCCAATTTTATAACACCCTTATTTCTTTTCTCTACAATTTTTTGCATCATTTTCTCTCATTTCTTTTATTTCCCTATAGCAAGCAATTTTAGCTTTTCATCGAATCCCATTTTTGCATTTCGAGTTCACACCTGTATCGTTTTTGGTTATCTTTTTTGCTGATTACGCAATCTTGAGATCACCAAAAACCTATAATTGACAATCCCAACTTTAGAATCGATCCTAAACTAAGATTAAACCATGTTGAAGTACCAAAAGGTCTAAGCTTGTCTGTTCATCACTTACATTCTAACTTCGCACAATTCCACCACTACTCAACACGAGGGAGATAGCAACTGAAACGATTCGCTACTGTAAAAATAACCAGTCTTCATTAATGAAGAGTTCAACAAAGTTAAGAATGAATTCAAAGCCAAGACTACTTGCCCATACAACACAAGAAAACACATACCTTATACACTTACCAAATGATTACCACTTCGAGTCAAATCGACGAACGTTAATTCCAGCCTCACTATCAAATCCTAAACAGTCAACAAAACACCCCTTAATCCCTTATCCAAAGTAACATTCGTGTTTAATAAAATGAAAACTTACTGTACAACATAATTACACGCTTGCATAAAAGGGAAAAGATGATGAAGGACAACGAAAATGAAAGAGGAATTCAAAGGAAATACGGTAGCAAGGATTTTATTTAGATAAAAGAAGAAAACTAAAAATTGAGAGTGGGGAAGAAGAGAGAAATCGTCAGATAGCAGAGGAAGGAAAATCGAGATTTTGGTAGAAGGGGAAGAATAATGTCAGAAAGGTGGAAAAAAGTTCAAAAAAAAAAAAACTAAACAACAAGACAATGCCTAAAAATCTAGTAACTTATCTCCATAATTCTCTCCCTAACCTCCCACAACAACTCCACTACTCGAAATTTCAATTTGACTAGGACTCCACGAACCCACAGGACCAAGGAAAAAAATAATTCCCTTGCTCGCGCAGGGACTTGAACTCCAAACCTTCCACATGTCAACACGCATCTTAGCCAGCAGACCAGTAGGCCCATTCTAATATATTTTTACCAACTATTAAACTTAAGCCCTTTAGGCCAGGTTAAGGCTTTGTTTATAAAAATACTAAAATTTGCCCAAGTCATTGCTTGAACTTGGGACCTCCCACAATGTAACACCCCAAACCTGATGTAGACGTTATGGCTGAACCTGGCGGCATCACATGAGAGTATTTTTGGAAAATGTCTTGACAAACTAAAAATTGTTCCAGTTATTACCTTTGCTTAAGTCAGAAAATTACGAATTAACCTATTTTTTAAACCTATTTCTATTACACGGAAGCTCTTAGTTAATTTTAGAAAAACAAAACTTTGGTGGCATTTGTAGTTTAAAAATCCATCAATAACAATTTAGAACCCAAGTAAAAATTAAAAATAACAGTACAAGTCCAGAATTACATCAAAACTCCAAAAATAATTAAAAACAGTAAAACAGTAAATAACTAGTGAAACTGTAAAATCCAATAAGTATTTAATAGTGGTCACCATCGAGCCCCCGCTGCACCTATCCATCTACTACTGGGGATTACCTAACAGACAATTAAATAAAATGGTGAGTTTTCACAAACTCAGTGTGTACATCCCCACAGTATAGCAAGCATACATACAGATAACAAAAATAGACAACAGTCATAATTCGGGCCTGAGCCCTTAATAGATATGATGTAAACCTTAGCCACTCAGACTAGAATTTGAATATAATACGGCTCTAAGCCCAAACAGATACAAAATTAGATATAATCTGGCCTTAGCCCATACAGATATCACATCCATATTAGATCAGAATAGTACATGCCCACCAACCCTGCACACCATCTCTGTCCAACCCTTCACACCATGTGGGGATAAAATTGATCCATCTAACCCTACACACCAAGTATGGGATAAAATCAACCCATCCAGCCCTACACACTAAATCGTACCGTATTACGGCACATATAAAAAATATGCAGCAAAGCTACTAGATAACAGGCTAATAGCCTTTCAGACTTCCTTCACTTCAACAATAAACCCAACCTAATGCAATGCATCATAATACTGTGGCATGCTTTTATAAAGAATAATAGATCATACATATCATACTCAGAACAGAACAAATCAGACGTACATACTAGTGATAGCAGATTAAAACATAAACCACATGCGTAAGTCAGGTATCATATAAACAGAGCACAGAAATCGGGCCTAAGTAGTGCTTACCAACCCTACGATAGGTCACAGTCAACTTGGGCGACCCGTGCAACCTTACAGAACAATTCAAAAAACTGGGCTCACATGCCCATGTGGCATGCTTGTGTGGCCCACATGTAGGAACACCGGTGCCTCCAAGGCGCAGCGAAAAATTAGAATAATAAATTTTTTCCGGTGATTCATACCATGGATCCATGTGCAAGGAACGAATCGGGGTGATAAAAGGTTTCAAAATTACCGAAACTTCAATCTGAGTAGACAGCGACGCCTAGGCAACAGGAATCCTGAAGCACTATCGAACCAAGCCGCAACCTTTACCGATGTCAGCCTCTGCGTAGTCCACCTAATTGACAATGAATGGTAATATCCCAGAAAACTATTTTCAGAGATTATATTGTTTTGACGACTGCTAGACTTTTAACATAGTTTCGGGATTGCCTATATATTAGTTCTTTAGGGTTTTTACCCTTGCCATATATAACTCTGTATTAATTGGTATATATTCATAACGAATATTTATTGCCATATATAATTCGAATCATAATAGTCATCATTAAAATAAATATAATAACGTTTAACCGAAAATTATAATTACGTTAATTATAATAAAGATTTCGGTAAACTATATTTATTTAAATTTATATATATATATGAACCAAATTCATATATTAGAAAAATTATGTTCTGATTATGTGTACAACATCCTTGTACATATAGTATGTTCAATAGTTTGATTGCCCAATTAAATTAATTCTATAATTAATTTAATTCATGTGACAATCAGACACAATACCAACTATGTTTTACTACGTTCATTTCAATCGTAGGGTGTGACCCTATAGGTTCTTGTAACGTTAGCAGTAATATTAGAACTATTCTAATGTTACAAACAATGAGTGGCATCTAGCAATGCATCATTGCTACCTAAGTTACAAGAAGTCATGATTCGACATAACCTTTTGTGATTAACTTTTCATGCATTAATCCTTATGTCCTATATCTTTGGAATGGACACAAGTCATGGAATAGTCACACTTGCATAGTCCATCCCATGTTTCTTGATACCTTGAGTAGACTATGATATACAAATAAGTATGACATCTCATATCAACTTATTTGAGCATGGCCATGCATTTCTAGTCTCACTCAATCAAGTGGCCTGAGATATTACTCCTATTATGTAGGAGAGACTTATCCTATATTGATCAACCATATCCCTTTACATAGATTGTGGTATATCCAACATTAGTCTTAATAGAACAACCAATTACAGTGTTCATTTGACTATATCAAAATATACAACTCACGATGTTGGAATGATGATGATCTCAAGTATGAGGATCATATACATATTAATCACTATGAGTATTATTGTGACAATTACATAATAATCCAAGAAACATACTCATAGCGGATCAGTCCAATATGTTGTTCTCTAACACACACATTCATGCATTGATTTTGATACTCCATATCAATGACAACTCTTTATCATCAATCAACTACATGTTAGTCTTAATGCATTATTATTGTCCTAGCCAACAATAATACTTGACTAAGGATCTTTTAAGAATAATCATATTATTCTTAGGACACTATTATAAAACAGTTTATTTATGCACACAGAAATGAAACTGAAATAATAATGGCAAAGCCTTATATTAATAAACATGATAAATCAAGTATGTTATCACAACCATCTCGTGATTGATCTTTGGGCATACTCTTACACCACACGGCTTAATTGGCTTAGCCCGTACCTCGCACACGGCCTAGCCAGCTGTCACACAGTTGTGTCTGTTGTGGCCGTGTCTATCACTTCCTTGTCAAGTGCACACAGCCTAGTTCGTCGATCACATAGTCGTGTGTCGCCACACGGCCTCCACACAGGCAGTCCACACGCCTGTGTGGCGTCGATAGTTTAGTTTTCAACTTTCATCGAAACCCATTTCCTGTATCATCAGAGTACATACCAGTTACAATATCGATGCAATCACTCCTAGGCACTCTGGAACCTAAAGACGATAATCCCGAGTCTAAAATCTGGCTCCCAAGTACTCCGGCTGCTGTTGCATCAAATACATTGGCTCCTAAGTAGCCTCCTCAGTGCTATGATTCCATCACAACAGCTTCACTAAAGGAATGGATTTCCTTCATAGAACCTTAACATTGCGATCCAAAATCTAAACAGGCTCCTCTTTGAACGTTAGATCTGGTCTAATCTCAATCCCTTCCTTAGGCACAATGTACGTAGGATTAGAGCTGTAACGTCTCAACATTGAGGCATGGAACACATCGTGAATGCGATCTAGCTCCGGAGGTAGCTCCAACTGATATGCGACTGGCCCTACTAGTCTCAGAATCTGATACGACCCAATAAATCAAGGACTTAGCTTGTCTTTGTGACCGAACCTCAGAACTTTCTTCCATCGCGGGATCTTAAGAAAAACCAAATCCCCTGCAGAATACTCATGTTCTTCCTCTTTAAATCTACATAGGACTCCTGCCTATCAGAAGCTACTTTTAGACGCTCACAAATCAATCGGACTTTATCCTCAGTCTCTAATACCAACTCCAGGCCTAGAACACGCCACTCACCTAATTCAGTCCAGTACAAAAGAGTGCGACACTTACGCCCATACAGTGCCTTATAAGGTGCCATCTGTATACTAGACTAATAACTATTGTTGTAGGTGAACTCTGCTAAAGGCAAGTACTTCTCCCAACTACCTCGAAAATTTATCACACAGCTTCTCAACATATCCTTCAATATCTGAATCACCCTCTTTGACTAACCATCAGTCTGAGGATGAAAAGTAGCATAGAAGTCAAGTCGCGAACCCAAAGCCTCATAAAGCTTCTGACAGAATCAAGATGTAAAACGAGGATCTCTATCAGAGATGATCGATATAGGAACCCCATGTAGCCTCACAATCTTTGAGATGTAGAGCTTAGCCAGTTTCTGCAGAGAGAAATTCGTCCTAACAGGAATGAAACGAGCTAACTTGGTCAATCAATCCATGATGACCCATACAAAATCCTTTTTAGTGGGTGTTAGAGTAACTCACTAACAATGAGTTAGAGGCAACTCGCTAAAGAAGTCCATCATCACTCACTCCCATTTCCACATCAGTATCTAAACCGGCTGTAGCAACCCCGAAGCCAATTGATGCTCAGCCTTAACTTGCTGACAAGTCAAACTGCGAGCCATGAAATTGGTCACCTCACACTTCAACCCTGGCCACTAGTACAACTCTTGAAGCCAAAACTTACATTTAGAGAACTTCGCATACAACTGTTTCTCTTAAAGAGTTTGTAGAACAACCCTGAGATGCTCATCATACTCATCCTTTGACTTAAAATAAACCAAAATTTCGTTGATGAGCACTATCATGAACCGATCCAAATAGGGTTGGAACACTCGGTTCATCAAGTCCATAAATGCCACTGGTGCATTGGTCAAACCAAAGGGCATAACTAGGAACACGTACTGTCCATAACAAGTCCTAAATGTCGTCTTCTGCATATCAGCCTCCTTTACCCTCAACTGATGATAACCTAACCGTAGATAGAGAACAAAGAAGCCCCCTAAACTAGTCGAAAAGATCATCAATCCTTAGAAGTGGGTATTTATTCTTGATCGTCAACTTATTCAACTGACGGTAGTCGATACATATCCTCATCGTATGATATCGGCATGATATGAAGTAATAAAATTTATAAAGAACTTGATCAAACCTAAACTAACTAATATCACGACGTTTTTAAGGCAAGCGCACCTGTCGACTGTAGTATAGTCTAGTGATAAGATCGAGTATCGTACCCAAGGGAACTGAAAGTACTATTGCTCACTTTCTTTCTATTATTTAACCTAAAAATTAAGTGAGGGTTTATTTAAAACTAACTCTAAAACTAACTAAGAAAAGCAGGAAAAATAAATTGGGAAGAACTTTTAGGGAAAAGCTAATTGATATGATTAATACTTAAGGGAGAATCCACCTAGACTTCACTTGTTATTATTTTCTTGAATTATACGAGTTATTTACTTGACTTGATCCGTAGAGATCCCTAATCTATGCTAAACCCTCCGTCGAGGTGAAGAGCAACTAGGCCTAAGTTGTTAATTAAAGTTCCTTTATTAATTAACTCCCTAGGTTGCATTAATTCGATCTATGGTTCCCCATATTAGGTTTGACCCTAATCCGGTAGATTTATGTCGCCCTATGTCTAGGGTTGCATACAACTCCGCTTAATTATGATAGATCTACTCTTATCACAGGGACTTTTGCTGCTCTACTTTAAGCACATCCAATTCTTGAATCAATACCTAGGACTATTAAATCAAGGATTAAAAACACATAATTAAGAACAATTCAAGTAATTCTCATAATAATCAAGAATAAATAACAAGATCTGTCTTAGGTTTCATCCCCCTCAAGTATTTGAGGGGTTTAGTTCATAATAATAAAAGAAAACATCCCAGAAGTTATAAAATAACAAATCATAAAAGAAACCAAAAACCCCTGAAGGAATTTAGGAGAATCCTCTATGTTGATGCAGAATTTCGGCTTCTGAGATGAATCGATTGGCTTCTCCCTTCGAGTAATCCCTTGCTTCTACCTGTGGTGTGGCAAAAAGACGAGAGAAAAATAATATAGAGGGTGTGTAAAAGATGGAAGAAGGCCCCCCTCTATGTTGCCTCATGGGGTCTTTATATAGAGAGGTTTTGGGGATTCTTTCTTAGCCTCTAAGCATCCCAATTCGAGTGAAATTCGTCTTTCCCGCGACTAGAACACGCCCTTATGCCACGCCCGTGTGGGTTCGATAGAGGCCGTGTGATTTAGCACGCCCGTGTATAGTGGCCGTGCTTGTCGGGGCTTTGTCCGTGTGATCTTCGTGAGGCACGCTCGTGTGGCACGGCCGTGTGGCATCCCCTGGCCCGTGTGATTCGTGCTTTTTGGTCTATTTTTCACCGTTTTGGGCCCATTTTCTGTTCTTTCATCTCCCCTATGCTCTCCTGAGTATAAGATATGCAAAAGAAAGATTAAGAGCACCAATTCTTACTAAATTGATAATAATTCATCCAAAATATAGGCTAAACATGAGGTAAAAATATGTATAAATTAGCGCTTATCAAATACCCCCACACTTAAACCTTTGCTTGTCCTCAAGCAAAATCTCAATCCCTAAAGGAAACCATTCTTCTTGATCTATAACCCTTATCAATAATGTTTCGAATTAATCCACAGGTAGTTATACAATGAAAATTCAATCTCAAGAACATTTAAAGACTCAATCACTCTAAGTTGAGAATTTTATCATTGAAAACATAAGTTTCTTCCTTCCTTCTAAGTAGTTATCTCTCCATCTTAATTAACAGGAGTTGACATCCTCACTAAAGGTTCACTCTATCCACTCGAAGTGTTTAGGGTTCAACATTTAAGCACTCCTTAGTCAACCTGAAAAGTTATTACCATAAGCTTGCAAGAAAATCAAATCTCCACCACTAAATTTTTATATGATACATTGATCAAAAGGTCTTTTAATGGTTGTAACAGGGCTTGGTTAGGGGTGTTGTCACAGGCTGCAAAAAGAAGGTTAAAATCGAGATTGAACTGAAAAATTATCTAGCTAGAAAAATCTCTATCACTGGAACATATTTCTCAGCTAATTCTTGTGAAACTATCATTTCTGCCTTGGTAGCCTTAAAATAGAAATATGCAAAAACTTGTTCGACTATTACAAGTTACAATTGAATTTGACTGTATGTACTTATCCATTTTTTTTAGGAACAATTCAAGTATTTACAATAAATTGAACAAAACTTTACAATTTAGAAAAGAGAATAAAGCTAGATGAAAAATTCAACTCAAATCTCGACAAAAAATAGGGATCAAAATAATTGAATGAAATTCAACAAAAAATGGGTTATTGGTTAATAATTAGAGGGTGAGTCAATAGAAAAGGTTGTTAGGCTCAACGGGGTTTACTAAGGGTTAGATTTATGGAGGTAGGCTTTTTGTGGAGTGAGTGGGTTAAATCCTATGTGCCTTTATCATTTCAGTATATCAAATCAATGATGTGGTCTTGACATGTATAATCAAAGCAAGTTCTAGAATCACTATTCAGTATTGACTCACTCAAAGCAATAATAAAAGTGAGCACGAAGAAAATGTATGCTCAAAAAGGCTAAAAAATCTCACCAGAATTATGGCTTTTGATGTCAATCCTGCGAATTTCAAATCTCAAGATAGTGCTTAAAATTAGGGAAAATAACTTATGCAAAAATTGGGGATTCTCAAAAATTTCAACTTATCATGCTTGATTCCCTAATGTTTTAAAGTTTGAATAATCAAAGTACAAGCGCCTATATCTTAATTCTCAATATATCGATAGAAATCATAAATTAATCAGAATAAATTCCCAATAGGAGACTGAAGATATTGCTATTAGGAAAAGTTCAGGGGTTTCAAAGATAGTATAAAAAGTGAAAGTAAGTTACCCCCCACACTTAAGATGTACATTGCCCTCAATGTACAAGGAGAATATTAATAGCAATTAAAAGCATAGCATCATAAGATAGGGAAGGGTATGAAACTCCCTGCTTTGGATGGATTAGTGGAAGAGCTGGTAGGTTTGGCACTGTGTTCCCTTTTTCGTAGAGATTTGAGCTGTAGAGCTCCTTTGAAACTGCGAAGGGATTTATTAGTCGTGGGAGGTTAAGATGAAGAGGGATTATTTCGTTAGGAGATAACCGTTATGATAATAAAATAGAAAATTTACTAAAATTCAAAATAAAGAAAAATATAAGAAAATTAAAAGCTGCAAAAGGAAAAAGAAGAATTAACATTTAGAGGTTAAGATTAGTGTGTACTAGATAGAAAAAGAAAGATAGAAGATAAAATAAAATAAAATAAAACAAAAACAAAAGTAAAAATAAAATAAATTAAAATAAAAATAAAAGTAATAAAAGAGGATCTAATCCTCTGGTTGGTTTTGTGGTGGTGGGACGATGCCAAGGTGTTGACATATGTACGATAAGGTGGCGTCGATGTAATCGAGGCACTGCTCAAAGTGGTCCAGACGCTCGGATATGTCAACATTGGATGCTGCCATCTGCGGTGGTCGTCTAGGGCGTGGTGGCTCAGCTGGCGCGTCCTTTGCTGGTAGTGGCGGTGGGACATCATCAGGAATATCCTCTGGATCCTCGCCTTCTTGGACAAGGCGGAAGTGGAAGTGGTCGCCACCGAGACGTCACTCGACTATCCTCATCGAAAGCATGCTCTGGATGCCCTGGGAGGACATCTGGCCAAGTAAGGTGTAGGAGGAGGTCTGGGCTATAGTGTTAAATAGGCTGAAGTAACGGCCTAGTCGAGTGATGTACGGGCCCATGGATACGATTCCCTTGCGGTGCCTCTCGGTCTGATGTTGCATGGCGAGTTCGATGAAATATGCAAGGTCAATGGGGTGGCCATTCGCCATGCACCATAAGAAGTAGACGTCGTCTGTGTTGACAACGCCTGTGCTCTCTCGGCGACCTGTAATAGTATGAGCTAGGAGTGCGTGGATATACCTGAGAGAGGGAGGGAGAGCGGAGGCTTTGCTGACGTTGGGGTTGTATAGTTGTCTTCCTGGGGCAATCTCTTTCCAACAATCAAGGGGTCGGATATGGATGCGCCTAGAAAGGGTAGGGAAACTCTCCTCAGCCATAAACTGCTCGGTGTAAAGGCCGAGTGCCACACCGAATTCTGGGACGCTGAGTTGTCGAACAAGCCCTCCCAACCGAAATTGGACTGTCCCAGGATCATCGAATCGTGTCATCACCGTCTGAAGGTGGAATGTGGCACAGAACTCAAGAGTGAGTTCAAGGTATGTGGGCTCCACGATCTAAAAGAACTAGTCCCATGGGTCAGTGGTGAGCAGGGCCCGGACATCATCTACCAGGCGTACTTGTTCGAGGGCCCTCCAGTCGATGCATCGGCCCATCATGATATTGCGCGCACGCAGCAGCTGGTAGCGTTCTTCCTGGGAGTCTTGTGAAAAAGTAAGAAGTGGTTGGCGCACCTCGGAAGTGGGCCTAGTCGAAGAACTCCCTGGCCCCTTTCGTTTCTTAGAGGCGGGGACGGCAGCTTTCCTGGCTCGGGAAGATGACATGGGATCTAAAAAAAATAGTAATTGATATTAAAATATAAGAAAAATAAGAAATGCAAATAATTAAAAATAAAGAGGCTGAGTAATAAAATAAAATAATTCCTAATATGAATGAGAATTAACCTTGGTAGTAGAATCTAATCATTTTTAAAATTTGCATAGGGATTCCTTTTATGAATGAATGTATATATACTAAACTAAGCAACAAATGGCATATTCATGTATGTTTAAGTGGCATATTTACAATGTGTATTAGGTGGCAACTAACTATGGTGTTAAATGGCATAAAATTGGCAAATGGAATCTAAAATGGCAAGCAGAATTTTAGACTATTCTAGATTATTCTCTATTTCCTGATTCTCTAATAGCCTAAATCAATAATAACATTAAAAAATGCAGTAAAAATAAAATAAATGAGAAAAAGGGAGAAAATAGAACCAAATTTGGTGTCACACGGTCGTGGGTACTGTTGCACGGGCGTGTGGATCGAGAAAATCTAGAATGGTAGCGTTTTAGAGGGCTGCGGTGGTGTTTTTGGAGGTTTGGGAAGGTTTTGAGGGAAAAAGCTTAGGGTTTAGATGAAACGGGAAGGGAGAAATGGCCCTGTATATATACATTTTAGGTCACACGGGCATATCGCACGCCCGTGTGAGTCGTGTTGAGCCCGTGCTTTTCAAAAATTGGAGGTTTTTGGTGTGCCACGTTCGATGAGCACGCCCGTGTTTCCTTTGAGCACGGCCGTGGAGATTAGTCCTTCGTTAAACGCACGGGCATGGTAAGGTATACACGGCCGTGGAGATCAGTCCTTCGTTAAACGCACGGGCATGTAATAGAGTACACGGGCGTGTTTGAATTGACAGTAGCTTCCACGGGCTTGTGGCACGGGCGTGTGGCTCTATGTTTGCCCGTGTGGAAGTTGCAGGGTTACCACGGCCATATCGCACGGCCGTGTGTTTTTCTGTCTTACCTGTGTAGATGTTGAAGAGTCGCCACGGCCATTTCGCACGGCCGTGGGATTTTATCGGAAGCCCGTGTTTTGGGGAAACGGTACTCCGTTTGCACACGGTCTGCCCACACGACCGTGTCTCTACTTTTCGATATGCGCACGGCCTTAGGTATGCCCGTGTGCCTGGCCGTGTGGTCCATATTTTCTGCAGAAAAAGTGTTAGTTTATGCAATAAAATCATGAAAAATTTTTTTAAAAAAAGGAGGTTACTATGTTAGTGCTCGGGTTGCCTCCCGAGAAGCGCTTATTTAGAGTCTAAGCTTGACTCTTCCTAGAGATGTCAAGAAGAAACGGGATGGAGCCTAAGCTCCTCCTTGTTTTCTGCAAAATTCTCAATTTTATAATGTTTTAGCCTATGGCCATTTACCTTGAAAGTACCGTGGTTGGGGTGTGTTACCTCGACAGTGCCGTATGGAAAGACTTTGAGAACGGTAAACGGACCTGACCACCTTGATTTGAGTTTTCCAGGGAATAGTTTCAATCTTGAGTTGTAAAGTAGAACGAGATCACCTGTTTCGAACTGCTTAGGTTGTTTTAGCCTTTTGTCGTGACGTCGCTTCACGGCTTCCTTATATAATCGTGAATTTTCGTACGCGTTGTAGCGCCATTCATCTAGCTCATTTAGCTGCAGAAGTCTCTTTTCACCTGCACTTTTAAGATCAAGGTTTAGAAATTTTATAGCCCAGAATGCTTTATGCTCGAGTTCAAATGGTAGATGACAATTTTTTCCATAAACGAGTTTATAAGGAGATGTTCCTAGGGGTGTTTTAAATGCAGTTCTGTAAGCCCATAGTGCATCATCTAATTTTCTAGACTAGTCCTTCCTATTTGATTCTATGGTTTTTTCTAGGATGCGCTTCAGTTCTCTGTTTGTCACTTCGACTTGGCCACTAGTTTGTAGGTGGTAGGGGGTGGCTGTTCTGTGGTGTACTCCATACCTTTTTAAAATTTTTTCAAATTGGGTATTGCAAAAATGTGTGCCCCTATCACTTATGATTATCCTAGGTGTTCCAAATCGAGAAAAAATCTTCTTCAAAAATCGTACTACCATTCTTGCATCATTTGTAGGTAAGGCTTGATCTTCTACCCATTTTGACATGTAATCTACTGCTACTAGTATGTACTTATTTTCGAATGAATTAGGGAAGGGTTCCATGAAGTCTATACCCCATACATCAAATATTTCACATGAAAGTATATAGTTTTGAGGCATTTCATTAAGTTGGGAGATATTACCTGTTCGTTGGCATTTATCACAAGAAGTCACATACCTGTTGGCATCTCTGAAAAGTGTAGGCCATTAAAAACCTGATTCGAGAACTTTATGGGCGGTTCTGGTTCCATTGTGGTGTCCTTCTGTGGGTCCTGAGTGGCAGTGTTCCAAAATTTGATATGCCTCTATGTCATCAACGCATTTCCGTATGACCTGATCTGCGCAAATTCGAAAAAGAAAAGGATCTTCCCAAAAGTAGTTTTTCACATTAGCAAAGAATCGCTTCTTTTGCTGATGGGTTAGCCCTTTTGGGGTTATATTGGCTGCTAAATAATTTGCAAAATCGGCAAACCAAGGAAGTGTCGTACCTGCTAAAGTTAGGAGTTGTTCTTCAGGGAACATATCGTTTATCTTTTCGAGGTACTTGGGTTGTGTATTTTCTAGTCTCGAGAGGTGATCTGCTGCTAAATTTTCGGCTCCTTTCTTGTCTTTAATTTCCAAGTCGAATTCCTGTAAAAGTAAAATCCATCTTATTAACCGAGGTTTTGCATCAGGTTTGGCTAAGAGATAACGAAGAGCTGAATGGTCAGTAAAAACAATGACTTTTGACAAGATTAAATAAGATCTGAATTTATCACAAGCAAAGATAACAGCTAGTAATTCTTTCTCCGTGGTGGTGTAGTTGGCTTGAGCAGCTGTCAATGTTCTGCTGGCATAGTAGATCGGTTGGAAGTGCTTGTCCCTTCGCTATCCTAAAACTGCACCTACGGTAAAATCACTTGCATCGCACATTAGTTCAAAAGGCAGATTCCAATCAGGTGAAATCATAATTGGAGCGCTGACTAACTTGTCTTTAAGGGTGCTAAAGGACTCTAAACATTCTTGGTCGAAGTTAAAAGGTATGTCTTTTTCTAGCAATTTAGTTAAAGGCTTAGCTATTTTAGAAAAGTCCTCAATGAATCTACGATAAAAACCGGCATGTCCTAAAAAACTTCTTATAGCCTTAACTGAACTGGGAGGGGGTAGTTTCTCAATAGTTTCAAATTTAGCTTTGTCTACCTCTATTCCTCTATTAGAGATTTTATGTCCTAGTACAATACCTTCCTGAACCATGAAATGACATTTTTCCCAATTTAGCACTAGATTTGTTTCTTTACATCTTATCAAAGCAAGTTTCAAATTATTTAGACAGTGTTGGAAAGAGTTACCGAAAACGGAGAAATCGTCCATGAATACCTCCATGATGTCTTCCACAAATTCGTTAAAAATAGCTAGCATGCATCGCTGAAAAGTAGCAGGAGTGTTACATAAACCAAAAGACATTCTACGATATGCAAACGTACCGTATGGGCATGTGAACGTCGTTTTTTTCCTGATCTTCTGAAGCTATCAGAATTTGGAAGTAACCGGAGAGGCCATCTAGGAAGCAATAATACATGTGACCGGCTAATCTTTCTAACATTTGATCGATAAAGGGCAAAGGAAAATGATCTTTTCGAGTGGCGTCATTCAGTTTTCGGTAATCTATGCATACTCTCCATCCTGTGACTGTTCATGTTGGCACGAGTTCTTCTTTGTCATTGGATACCACGGTTAGCCCACCCTTCTTAGGAACAACCTGCACGGGGCTTACCCAAGAACTATCAGATATAGGATAAATGATACTTGCATCAAGAAGTTTAATTACCTCAGCCTTTACGACTTCCTTCATGTTAGGATTTAATCATCTCTGAGCTTGCACTACTGGTTTATATTCATCTTCCATTAAAATCTTGTGAGTACAGAAAGAGGGATTAATTCCCTTGATATCTGAAATTTTCCAGGCTATGGCTTGCCTATGTTTTCTTAATACCTAGAGCAGTTCTTCCTTTTCTCTAGAGCTTAAATTTGATGCAATAATGACTGGCAAAGTTGAGTTCTCTCCTAAGAAGGCATATTCTAAGTGTTCTGGCAGTTGTTTTAATTCTAATTTAGGGGGTTCCTCAATGGAAGGTTTCTGTCTTAGCTTATCATGCATCTTTAAATTGTCATAGCTTATGTGTCTAGTGATAGTTTCGCTAGAGTCTAATTCTTTTCTTACTTTCTCCACTTCTAAGGAGGTTCCACCCTCTCCCTGAATATGACACAATTCCAGAGTGTCAGTGATAGAGATTTCCTGCAAATTATCTTGAACAAAGTAATCAACCATATCAACAAAATAACAAGAATCATCTTGTTCTTCGGAAAATTTCATGGCATCATTGATTTTAAAAATGACTTCCTCTTCACCAACTCTAAGAACTAATTTACCATCTCCTACATCAATGATAGCTCTAGCAGTGGCTAAAAATGGGCATCCTAAAATTAAAGGTACGTCAATGTCCTCATCCATGTCAAGCACAACAAAATCTACAGGGAATATAAATTTATCGACTTTTACTAGCACATCTTCAATAATTCCCCTAGGATACTTAACAGATCTATCAGCTAATTGGACGCTCATCCTAGTGGGTTTAGGTTCCCCTAGACCTAGTTGTTTGAACATTTTATAGGGCATGAGATTAATACTTGCACCTAAATCAGCCAATGCTTTATTAATAATTAAGCTACCAATTAAACAAGGGATAGTAAAACTCCCTAGGTCCTTTAGCTTTGTTGGCAGTTTATTTTGCAGAATGGCTGAACATTCCTCGTTGAGTTCCATTGTGGCTAATTCTTCCAATTTTCTTTTGTTCGTCAGGAATTCTTTTAGGAATTTCGTGTATTTCGGCATCTGTGAAATTGCTTCAATAAAGGGTAAGTTAATATGTAATTGTTTGAAAAGTTCAAGAAACTTACCGAGTTGGGCGTCTGTTTGGTCCTTCTTTAACCTTGCTGGGTATGGGATGCGCGGTTTGTACTCCCTGAGTGTTGGAGTGGTGTCATCCTTAGATTTCTCTACTTTATCCTTCGACAGTTCGTGAGCATGCTTCTTTTCTGGTTCTGCTAGCACTTTACCATCTCTTAGAGTGATTGCTTTCACATGTTCTCTGGGATTTGGTTCAGTGTTGATTGGAAGCCCGCCATGAGGTCTTTCTAAGATTAATTTTGCAAGCTGACCGATTTGGTTCTCGAGTCATTGGATAGAGGCCTGTTGATTCTTTAATGCTGTTTCAGTGTTTTGAAAACGAGTTTCTGAGGCGGCCATGAATTTAGTGAACATGTCCTCAAGGTTCGGCTTCTTTTCTTGTTGAGGTGGTGGCTGCTGGAATACCGGAGGCTGTTGTCTTTGATTTCCTTGTCCTCCCCATGAAAAATTTGGGTGATTTCTCCAACCTGCATTATAAGTATTACTATAAGGATTATTTTGAGGTCGAGAATTATTACCCATATAATTGGCTTGTTCGGCTTCCATGTTGTGTAGATGGTCTGAATTAAACATATTTCCTGGGGCTGCATCACATTGCATCACTGATTGAGCCTACGTGGAACCAACAAAATTATCAAATTTTTTATTTAAAAGTTCTACTTGGTTAGTGAGCATAGCAACAGCATCAATATTATAGACTCCTGCGGCTTTCGTCGGCTTTGTCCTCATGACTTGCCATTGATAGTTATTCAATGACATTTCCTCAATAAATTCGTAAGCTTCGTCAGGTGTTTTATTATTGATGGTTCCACCTGCAGCTGCATCGATCATCTGCCCAATTGATGGGTTTAATCCATTGTGGAAAGTTTGAACCTGTAGCCATAAAGGTAATCCGTGGTGAGGGCATCTTCTTAAAAGATCTTTGTACCTTTCCCAGGCATCATAAAGTGTTTCTAAATCCATCTGCACAAAAGAAGAAATATCGTTTCGTAATTTAGCAGTTTTAGCAGGGGAAAATATTTAAGCAAAAATTTTTCAGACATTTGGTCCCATGTAGTAATTGAGCCTCGTGGTAGAGAGTTTAACCACTGTTTTGCCTTATTTCTTAGGGAAAATGGAAATAGCCTTAGGCGAATGGCGTCATCAGTAACGCCATTGATTTTAAAAGTGTCGCATAGTTCCAAAAAATTGGCTAGATGTGAGTTGGGATCTTCATCCTGTAAACCGTCAAACTGCACAAGTTGCTGAATCATCTGAATAGTACTAGGTTTTAATTCAAAATTATTAGCAGTGATAGCAGGTCTAACAATACTAGTTTGAGTACCAATCACACTAGGTTTAGCATAATCATACATAGTACGCGGAGCTTCTTCTGGTTTAGCGGGTAGTGCTGGAGGTTGGTGAATATTTTGATTTGCGGCCATCTCTTCAGTAGGTTCTGGCTCTTGCTCAAGTTCCTGCTCTGGATAATGTAAACTTTGTCTAATTTCTCTACGATTTCTGCCGACTGTAGCTTCCAAATCTTCGTCAAAAAGTAGTGGTCCTGACGGGTTGCTTCTAGTCATAAACTAGAAAAACCTAAAAAGAAAAGAAAAGAAAATAAAATAAAATAAAATAATTAAAAGAAGAAAAAAAAAACAATAAAAATAAAAATAATTAAATAAATAAATAATGGCTAAAGTAATAGAAATCGAGCTTTCGTAATATTTCAGTTATCTCCCCGGCAACGGCGCCAAAAACTTGATATCGGCGTGATATGAAGTAATAAAATTTATAAAGAACTTGATCAAACCTAAATTGACTAATATCACGATGTTTTTAAGGCAAGCGCGCCTGTCGACAGTAGTATAGTCTAGTGATAAGATCGAGTATCGTACCCAAAGGAACCGAAAGTACTATTACTCACTTTCTTTCTATTATTTAACCTAAAAATTAAGTGAGGGTTTATTTAAAACTAACTCTAAAACTAACTAAGAAAAGCAGGAAAAATAAATTGGGAAGAACTTTTAGGGAAAAGCTAATTGATATGATTAATACTTAAGGGAGAATCCACCTAGACTTCACTTGTTATTATTTTCTTGAATTATACGAGTTATTTACTTGACTTGATCCATAGAGATCCCTAATCTATGCTAAACCCTCCGTCGAGGTGAAGAGCAACTAGGCCTAAGTTGTTAATTAAAGTTCCTTTATTAATTAACTCCCTAGGTTGCATTAATTCGATCTATGGTTCCCCATATTAGGTTTGACCCTAATCCGGCAGATTTATGTCGCCCTATGTCTAGGGTTGCATGCAACTCCGCTTAATTATGGTAGATCTACTCTTATCACAGGGACTTTTGCTCCTCTGCTTTAAGCACATCCAATTCTTAAATCAATACCTAGGACTATTAAATCAAGGATTAAAAACACATAATTAAGAACAATTCAAGTAATTCTCATAATAATCAAGAATAAATAACAAGATCTGTCTTAGGTTTCATCCCCCTCAAGTATTTGAGGGGTTTAGTTCATAATAATAAAAGAAAACATCTCAGAAGTTATAAAATAACAAATCATAAAAGAAACCAAAAACCCCTGAAGGAATTTAGGAGAATCCTCTATGTTGATGCAGAATTTCGGCTTCTGAGATGAATCGATTGGCTTCTCCCTTCGAGTAATCCCTTGCTTCTACCTGTGGTGTGGTAGAAAAACGAGAGGAAAAGATTATAGAGGGTGTGTAAAAGATGGAAGAAGGCCCCCCTCTATGTTGCCTCATGGGGTCTTTATATAGAGAGGTTTTGGGGATTCTTTCTTAGCCTCTAAGCATCCCAATTCGAGTGAAATTCGTCTTTCCCGCGACTAGAACACGCCCGTGTGCCACGCCCGTGTGGGTTTGATAGAGGCCGTGTGATTTAGCACGCCCGTGTATAGTGGCCGTGCTTGTCGGGGCTTTGTCCGTGTGATCTTCGTGAGGCACGCCCGTGTGGCACGGCCGTGTGGCATCCCCTGGCCCGTGTGATTCGTGCTTTTTGGTCCATTTTTCACCGTTTTGGGCCCATTTTCTGTTCTTTCATCTCCCCTATGCTCTCCTGAGTATAAGATATGCAAAAGAAAGATTAAGAGCACCAATTCTTACTAAATTGATAATAATTCATCCAAAATATAGGCTAAACATGAGGTAAAAATATGTATAAATTAGCGCTTATCATCGTACCATCCCTTTTCTTTACGAATATAATAGTGCTCTCCATGGAGACACACTAGGACTAATAAACCCATGATCCAATAGCTATTAAATCTGAGCCTTAAGTTCAATAAGCTCCTTTAGTGCCATTCGATAAGGGGAGATAGGCACTAGAGCTGTACCCAAAATCAACTCGATCCCAAACTCTACCTCTCGACTCGGAGGTAAACCCAGTAGTTCCTCTAGAGACATATCTAGAAAGTCCCTTACAGTGCGGATGTCCTTAACCAAAGAGCCTACAGAATCCAAAACACTGATATAGGCTAAGAATGCCTTACATCCTTTTCTCACAAGCTTCTCTGCCACCAACGCAGATATCACATTACTCAAATAATTCTGTCGCTCCACAATCACGACTATATCGTTAACCTCCTCAATTTTGAGAACAATCCTATTTTCAGCACAATCTAGACTCACACGATGCTTCACCAACCAATCTATGCCCAGGATTAAGTCGAACTCCCTAAACGGAAGCTCCATCAAGTCAGCCAAAAATACAGTCTCTTAGACCTCCAACCGAACGTTCCTAAACAGTTTACTGACTATAATAGTCTGTCCCAACGAGCTCACCACTGATATCTCACTAGAAGTGCTCTCATACGAAATCCCCAAAGTCTAAGACATAATGCTAGCTATGTAAGAGTGTGTAGAGCCTATGTCTATTAATGCAATGTAAGATATATTAAAAATTTGAAACTTACCCGTGATGACGTCTGGAGCATCTCCATCTTTGCGACAACGTGCAGCATAAACCAGTGTAGACTGCCTCACCTCAGTCGACCCAGCACCTCTACTCGGTGCTCTCTAACCTCGACCCATACCATTACCATCCCTAGCTTGTCCTCAGTCCCTAAGTGACTGCTAAACAACCCATGACGGCTGTGCAGTCTCATCAACCAGAGCTTGCATCTAATTACCCCTTAGTGGACAATCTTTAACACGGTGCTTAGTAGACTCACACCTCAAACAAGCTCCAGTAGCTTTCCAACACTCGCTCGGATGGTGCCTATTACAGTGCTGACAAATCGCTACCCTAGCAGAAACAACAATAGTATGCCTAACTCTCACAGGCCCATTAGTCCTGGCCTTTTTCTTAGGCCTCATACCAAACTTAGAAGGTCAGAATCCCTCTTAGCCTTCCCTTTCTCTCTGTTTTGCCACTTTGATCGCTTCATCTCCTCAGTGATCTTGGCCTTTTCAACCAGTGCTGAGAAATCCTCTTCCCTCTATGGAGCTATCAGAACAGGTAAGCTGTCATGGAGACCATCCTAAAAAATTATACAGTGCTTATATTTAGTTGCCACCATGCCTCGAGCATAATAGCTTAGCCTCAGAAATTTGGCCTCATACTCGGCCATTGTACGATTTCCCTGGGCGAGATTAAGGAACTCACGCCTCTTAGCATCAGTATAGCTGGCCCCCACATATTTACTCTGAAAGGCCGTCTTATACAGATCCAATGTCAACCGTTTGGGCTGAGTGCCTTTATTAACTGTGCGCCACCACTGATATGGCTCATCGTGAAGCAGTGAGACCGCCCCCTTAAATTTCTACTCAGTAGAGAAATCCTGATCATCCATAATACACTCCATGGCCTCCATCTAGTACTCAGCCACGTTAGGAGCAACTCTAGTGATGCCTTTAAATACTTCAACCCCATTGGACCGGAGTCATTCCGTAATTGACCCACGGCCCCCAGATCTAATATTGGGGCCAGCAACCCTCTCCAAAATCTGAAACATGGCTTGGGACAGTGTGTCTTCCCTGACCGTACGATCATAAGGTCCTAACCTAGTATCAGCCATAGGCGATGCTGGTGTCTCACTAGTATCCATCATCGGTATAGTATCAGAAGCGAAGGACTCAACTCGAGCCCCTCTACGGCCTCTACCTCTGCCCTTAGTACCCCATCCATGAGTACCTCCAGTGCTTATTGAAGATATCAAATTAATATGTATTAACAATTTTATGCAAATTAGTTTATAGTTCCAATTTTACGCAAATTAATCAGAGTTTTCAAAGTCTATTTTCGCGATAAAAAAGTCAACACTACCTAAAGTGTTTCAGAAAATACTACCTAAGTAGTCTCGTAACATAATATCAGTATTTTTCAGATAGATCAAACAGTATTTCAGTATATTAAGCATGCTTTCAGACAATTCAATCAGAGTTTCAGAAAAACTTACAGGATCGGCACCGGAGAATTGGTGTACCACTTACTTTATATGAAAAACATTTCATTTTATTTTACAAATTATTTCTCAAAACCATTCTTTAAAACCCAAAACCACAACTGAATTTTGTAACCTGGCTTTGATACCACTAAATGTAACACTCTAAACTCTGCCTAAACGTTATCGCCGAATGTGGCGGCATCACATGAGAGTGTTTTAGGAAAATGTCTTGACAAACTAAAAATCGTTCCGGTTATTATTTTTGCTTAAGTGAAAAAATCGCGAATTAACCTATTTGTTTAAACCCATTTCTTTTACGCAGAAGCTCTTAGTGAATATTAGAAAATAGAAATTTTGGTGGCGTTTGCAGTTTAAAAATTCATCAATAACAATTTAAAACCTAAGTAAAAATAAAAAATAATAGTCCAAGTCCTGAATTACATCAAAACTCCCAAAATAATTAAAAACAATAAAACAATAAATAACCAGTAAAGTCGTAAAATCCAATAAGTATCTAGCAGTGGTCAACGTCGAGCCCTCCGCTACACCGATCCATCTACTACTGGGGATTACCTAATAGACAATTAAATAAAGAGGTGAGTTTTTGCAAACTCAGTGTGTACATCCCCACAATATAGCAAGCATACATATAGATAACAGAAATAGACAGCAGTCATAATTCGGGCCTGAGCCCCTAACAGATACAATGTAGGCCTTAGCCCACTTAGATTAGAATTAGAATATAATAGGGTTCTCAAGCCCAAATAGATATAGAATCGGATATAATCGGGCCTTAGCCCATACAACTATCACATCTATATCAAATCCGAACAGTACATGCCCATCAACCTTACACACCATTTCCGTCCAACCCTACACACCATGTAGGGATAAAATTGAACCATCTAGCCCTACACACCAAGTATGGGGATAAAATCAACCCATCTAGCCTTACACATCAAATTGTACCGTATTACAACACATAGAAAAAATATGCAGCAAAGCTGCCAGATAACAGGCTAATAACCTTTCAGACTTCCTTCACTTCAACAATAAACCCAACACAATGCAATGCATCATAATATCATGGCATGCTTTTTTACAAAACGGTAGATCGTACATACTCAGAACAGAACAGAATAGATCAAACGTACATTCTAGTGATAATCGATCAAAACATACATCACATACTTAAGTTAGGTATCATATAAACAGAACATAAAAATCGGGCCTAAGTAAAGCTTACCGACCCTAGACAGGTCACAGTCGACTTGGGCAACTAGTGCAACCATACAGAACAATTCAAAAAACTGGGCTTGAACGCCCATATGGCCTGCCAGTGTGGCCTACACAGCCCAATTAGATTAGCTCATGCCTCGCACATGATCTAGCCAGCCGTCACACGGCCGTGTCTGTAACACCCGTGTCGATCGCACATGGCTTGGTTCATCGATCACACGGCCATGTCTCGCCACATTGGTCCACAGGGGTAGTCTACACGCCCGTGTGACGTCGACAGTTTCTTTTTCAACTTTCACCGAAACCCATTTTTTGTGCAATCGGAGTACACACCTGTTACACTATCGACGTGCCATCACTCCTAGGCACTCTGGAACCTAAAGATGATAATCCCAGACCCAAAATTAGTCACTTGAATCCAATTATTAAGAAAAAGGTGTTATCCAAAATTTACTGAAACCTTACCTTCCTCGCTCAACGAAGATTTCTCGCTGCTAATAACCAAGAAGTAGCCCCTTAACACTTCAATTGCACTTATTCAAAAACCAAAAATCCTTAACACACCTTTACTTCATCGATAACAACCAAAAAGTAACACAAAACTTACCAAATAAGCACTAAACCAAGATATTGGTAATAATAGGAGATAAGTAAAAAATTAAGGTCGACAAGAAGGGGAAAGAGAATGGGAAAACAGCTATAGAATGGGGAAATCAAGAAGAAAATCGATAGAGAAACAAGGTCATTGACGGAAGAATATTTGGAAAAAGATAGAGGAATTTCGGTAATGGCAAAACTAAATCCTACTAACTCCCTATTCCCCGAATCACTCTCCCCCACTTGCCACTACAACTCCATTTCCTAGAATCCAATTTTATTCAAACTCTTACATGAAAAAAGCATAAAAATAAATCCCTTGCTCGTAAAGGGATTCGAACCCCAAACTTCCAGTAACTTAAACTCCACCTATCCACTAGACCATTAGGACCATTCTGACATGCTTTTGCAAACAATTTCTTATAAGCCTAATAACCAAGAGTAATGCTTAATTCAAATAAAAACCAAAATTTAGCCTAAGTCTAGACTTGATCTTTGTACTTCCCCAGCACACCCCAAAGCATATAATCACTTAAGCAAACAATTATGTGTTGAATTATTGCAGAAACACATTCAGAAAATTTCCATGCCACTAATTCACAAAAAGCCGAAAATACAAAAATTTGGGGCGTTACGCACACACACCCAAAATACTTAACCACTGAAGTAGACAAATAGTTGTGTCACATATACATAAAAATAAGAATTAAAAATTTTGGGGTGCTACAAAAAAAATATTTAATAAACAACAATAAGGCTGAAACAAAAACATAAAATATGCTAGTACGGTTACCAAATCAAAAACTTTGCATCCACTAGTATGATTCTGACTACTTGATCTAGAGAAGTTAAGTTATTGAGAAATGAAGATAAAAGAAGAGAGTGTAATTGATTGGAGAAATGAACTTATTGACATATTTTGACATTCTTTGAAGTACATGGATTGGGAAATTGTGTATTTTTAACAAACAAAAAGAAACTTTCATTAAAGTAAAAGTTGTTACATATGCATTTGATAATACCGAGCGATATAAAAAGGTCGTGGAATGCGTTGAAAATCAAACAAAATAACTCCTGGAATAAGGCCTAGGTTTTCCTTTACTAATTTATTGAAAGCATGGAGGAAAGTAATACGGGAGAATTGGTGCATCAAGTCATTATGCATTCACAAGCCTTTCTTTTGCATGCAACTTGATTGTATTCTTGACTACAACCCAAGGGCTAAAGGAAAACTGAAATTTAAAAGAAAAGGGAGACACTAGATTCAAACAAAAGAACTAGGACAAAGAAAGGCCAAGACGCAACAAACTTGAAAGCCATTTGTTGTCCACCCCAATGTGCCATGAATGCGCACTCATCTTGTTCTATGAAGTTTCCACAACAATGCAAAATTTGGGATGAAAACAAGCACCCTAATGCAGGAGATTAGATAGCGGCTATGAAACAAGATCAATCGTGTTGCTTCCCGAAATTGTTGCCCCAAAACCACCCAGAAAATGGGTAATAAAGGAAATCGAAAAAAAGTAAAATAAAGAGGGAAGTAATTGAAGGGAGAAGGTGGTGGCAAATCACACAGTAACGCAAATTGAAGGTTTTCTTTTGTAGGAGAGTTTAAGGAAAAAGTGTTTTGAGTACATATTGTGATTGTCTTTTATAATAAGCACTACGCAAATGTATTACTCCATCTTTTTTCGTAATTATTTATATAATACACTTATGATCAAGAAAATATAAGAAATTACTATTCACATTGTTTTAGAGTGTGTATCAACATATTCAAATATACAAAATGCATATAACAAAATTATAAAAGGTGTTTGAAAAGGTTTAAGCATTAATCAATTTATTTGACATTAGAAAACAAAATCTTCAATAAAAAATTGTTACGCATATTTGGTTGAGTTCTCTTTATTTCTTAATTTCATGTATGAAAATTGAATGATTTTATTAACACAATAATTATTCGTTAGATATCATATGATTTAACTAATTATATTATTGCATAATATAAAAATTTATGATTTCCATGCATCATAAAATAATACATATCATCACAATAAATTATTACAACGAGAAGTCTTATTATGGTGAATGATGGATTCAACATGAATCATGACCGTGTGCTCCATAAGTTTCACCACCAATCCTCAATGCATCCAATTAGTTGTGAAATTTGAGAAAATAGAAAAAGCTTGTGATGGTCGAGAAGATGTAACATGATGATTACCTCCCTTCACCGTCAAGAAATTTATTAAGTCTCCAAATTCCTTCAACCCTCCTTCCTGTTAAATATTTATAATTAATTTTATTGTATTAAATAGAAAATTATAAATATAAATAGAAAAAAAAGAAAACCTATTTCATTGTTCAATATATATGAAATGTTGCAAGATTATTTTCTTCTAACATATTTACTTTTTTATGATTAAGTTTTAAAAAAATTCAATTACTACATCTTAGCTCGAGCCAACCTATTGGCTCAACTAATTATTTAGTAAATATAAAATATGTTTACATTAATATTTTATATTTAAATAAAAATTCAGGACGAGTTGCCCAAAATTTGTGAAAAATCTTGTTCACGGCCTAGCACGTATTGGTAAAGCCCATTGAACTACGTAAGTAGTGTGAGCTTGCCTTGATTGCGCTAATCAAGCCAATCGAGTCAACACTTAAAATTTCTTGTTCAAGTTTAGATCCAAATTGGTAATCATATCGGACAGATAATTTAATGCTTAAATATATCTAATCATAATATAAAAGAAGGCTAATATATATATATATATATATAATTAAATGTGTAAACATCAAACCTTGGTTCCAAAATTCCATGTTTCCTCTTTTGTTAACTTGATGTTTAACTCCTCGGCCAACTTTTCCAAATGTTGTAAGGCTTCCTCTATCGGTATTATACCATCTTGATCTCCACTATAACATTTTAATCATATTAATAAAATAAAATAACAATCAATTAAATGGCACCAAAATTTCTTTTCAAAATCGTTCACTTTGATTCTTCATACTTATTTAACTTATTTCAAGAAAGTACTGGAAAGAAGTATGGCATACAAATATAATACCAACCTGAATATTGTAATGGGAATGGATTGTTGAAGAAGATTTTTAAGCGAAGGAAGCATGTCAAGGTCCTTATCAGCTTCGTTGTATTTAAAATTAGCTCTAAATAAATAAGAGTGACATATAATGAAAAATTTAAGGTTAGCAATTTTTACACAACATTCACCTCAATAAATAAGTTATTTATTTATTTTACAAGAACAAGAGGTGACAATATGGAGATAAAAAAATTTGACCATGAGTCTTAAAACTTGAATGAAAAAAAATCAATTATTTTCAAATTTTGAGGGAGAACTTACGTGAAACAACCCTTCCATCTATATGACAAGTTTGTTTGATTCCCATGGAAAGCTTTTTGAACTTCCGGGAGATTAAAGTAAAATTGCACCCTTAATGGATGGCACATATCTACTTCTGTGCTAACTATAGGAACCTGGACCGAAAAATAAAATTTTACGCTTTTGATATGACCAATAAAAGAAAAATAACACAAAGTAGTTCTACTTAGTTGATCAGTTAATTCGATTCTATACGAACATATGTTATTTGTAGTTTCGAATTGAAGTAAAGTAAGAGGAATGTAAAGAAATAAATGAAAACCTGTTTTCCTAAGTTCAAATCTTGCTCAGTTTCAGTACAAGGAGGGCAAAAGACATCAAATATCTTCTGTGGGGAGTAATTATGAGCATCGGTCTTGAAAGCAGCCAAATCAGCCTCAAACACAAGGTTTTTGCATTTTGTGCTCCAAGTGGTTTGGATGTTAGAAAAGTAATTAGTTTTATCAATGGCATTGCATTCTTTCTTGATTTCGTTATACAACGAGCTGTTTATCATCTCCCGAGAGAAAAAGAAATCAATTTTTGTAATATCGTCTAGCTTTTTACGAAGCATTAGGTTTCCCAACTGTTCAAAATAGTTTCAATTAAAAAAATAAAATAAAGTTCACAATTAAATATTTAAATTAACATTGAATTGAACTTAACCATGTTTATGGGAGATTTGAGCTGTAACACATGTTATTTTTGTTTTATCTAGGCGTGATAAAATTCTTTAAAATATTTCAGCATAATTCTAATTTTTTGTGTTAGTGTCGATGCTTGATTTAAATCAAAATTTATTGCCGATGATGTAAGCTAATGAACAATAATCAAAGTCTTAATGATTTGATCCAAAACGTAGAAGGTAATATCCTAATCCAATCTAATAAAGCTAAGCCTTCCTGATTTAGGCTAGTTACTCAAGCAAGAACATTTCTAACTGACCCTTGTATGCATATATACATTAAACTGGCAATTAAATTTGATTAATTAGATACAATTTTACTTACAACCAATCCTTCGAGGTTAAATTTGGATTGCTTGGATTGATTGTTGTCGTCAAGTAAAGCATTAGCAAGAATTGGTACGAAGTGTCCTGAAATAAAACCTACAAATTTAATCATAGTAATGAACATGTTATATTTTTTGTATTGTTGTATACAAACTTATCCATATATAACTCGTATTAAGACAAGATCATTTGATTGTTATATTTCTATTAAATAATTAGTTTGACATATTCAATTCAAGAAGAATGTTAAAAAAGTAATTTATGAAAATATTTATATTTTTGAATTATTTTTACAAAATTATTAATTTAATAATTGAATCTAAAAAATATTAGTGTTGCAAGCTTGATATGTAAATAATAAAGTACAATATATAGAGAGAAAAAACTATATGCTAGAGATTGCATTACATTTTGTTTAGTTATTCATTAATATGTTTTGGTGTACTAAAAATATGTTGATATACAACCAGATAAGAGAAAAGAGACAATAAATTGTTCACCTGCAAAACTTGATCGAGCTAGATATAGGGGCATTTTACACTAAAAAGCCTTTTTTTTTGAAAATCACGGAAATGAGCCGATTATTGGGTTATTTATCGGACTAGGCCATTTTTCCTAAAAATGCGTCCACGTCAACCCGAGTTCAGGGGGTGTGCCAACAAAACGCGTCCCTGAGGAAGCGTTTTTGCCAGGTCAGCACAAAGTGCTTCCTTGAGGGCGCGCTTTGCTGACGTGGCAAAAACGCTCCCTCAGGGACGCGTTTTGCTAGCACATCCCCTGAACTCGCGCTGACGTGTGGGGAATATGGCCTAGTCCGGTAAATAATCAAAAAATCGGTCCATTTCAGTAATTTTAATAAAAAAGGGCTTTTTAATGTAAAATGCCCTAGATATAGATCTTTTGATTTGAAGACCGTATATTTTTCATACCATTTTTGCATAAATGTAAACAATATTTTATTTGTACGAAACAAACATTTGAAAACTATCAATATATATAATATCCAACTATTTTAATTAATAAGGAAGAATATATACTACGATCTTACTAGTGATATCATCTACGTTATTATAATCACTACTTGTATTTGAATTTGACCATCCAGATCCAATAGGAGAGTCGATAGACAATAGATTTGACACTGAAACATATATTAGGCAAAATTTTATATAGATATAGAAATACAAAAAAAAATAATATAAGAAAGACAATGCAATTCATTTAAGCAAAATGAAAAATAGACGTAAGGCAACATTTTATAGTTCTAAAACATTTAATATATTTTGATAAATTTATATCAATATGAAAAAAAATAACTATGAAACATGATATATATATATATACACACATATACAAAAAAAATCAATAAAAGATAAGCGTAGGAAATTAGACAACCTTTACTCCAAGAAAATAAATTTGTTTGGAGACCATGAGCATCTTTTGTAACAATGAAAGGACCAACACTTCCAAAAGCATCTCCAACTGAAGAACACCCTAGTCCTGAATAGTATTACACAAAAGATTTTATTATATGTGAGTAATCAAATAAACTTATCAGCTAGACTTAAGGAAAACCAGAAAAATAGAGTAATGGTTCAATCTAATGTAATGACTAGTCTGTTCGACAAGTATTCAATATATGATTAGACATACGTCTTTCCAGATGAGGAAAAAATCATAGTCAGAGCAAGGCTATCAATTTTATGTTAAGGATGGAGATAAAGCTAAAATCTTTGCATTGAAATGGCCTAAATTGAATTATTACTTTCTAAGGAGGGCAAAAAGTGATAATGCTTCCACTGGAAGGGGCAAAAGGTGACTAAATTGAATTATAAATTTTTTGGAAAGGCTAAAAATGTAATTGTAACATTTAACCAATGGGGCTGAAGCCCTAGCCTCCCTTTAGCTTTGACTTGGAGTAAAATTTTATCTAACTTATTCATATAGGATACTTAGTAGAAAATCCGCATAACATTAGAAAATACAATAAAGAAAATTCGAAGAAGTTAACCTCTAGTTAACCATACAGTGAGGGGTTGAGTTAGGGAATCTTTTTCAGCTTCAACAAAATAGTAAAAAAGACTTCGACCAACCACATTCTCATCCACATCAATATATCCAGCAAATTGCCTGAAATTAACATCTGGTTGTCCTGACAATTTGCTTATCAAATCATTTATTGGGAAGGCATTGGAGTTAACTCCAAATTGGAAAATAAGAAAACTAATAAAGATTACTCCCCAAAATTCCATTCGAAATTATCCTCATATCAAAGAAATAAGGGTAACAAATGTTTATTGAATTTTTTACTTTCTAATGCCTAAAATTAATGGAGAGAGCTACCGTATATATTGTGGTTTTTTTCTGTTTTAAAGTAAATATATTGTTTTAATAGCTAACATTTTAAAACTGTGAAACATATGTTTCAAGTTGTCATTGTTTTTAGGCATTATTTTGTTTTGTTAATTTGCCTAATATATTTTTTTTTGTGATAAATAACCTTTATGAATTATAGGGGTACTTGATATAAATATATTATAGGATATATCATGAACATATTCATTAATTTGGTGGACAAACATGATTCTAGGTAATTAATGAAATGAAATGTAAATTTCTTCCTTTTTTTTTTTTAAACTCCATATTTCAAGTATATTTTGAATTTTGAATTTAATAGGGTAAGATTTTTTTTTTTTCATAATGAGAATGCCCGTGTATATTAATAGAAAATGCTTTTATTATCCACAAAAGGGTTGGGTTAAGAGAGTTTCATGTTGGACCTATTGTGCTTTCCCTTTGAAAAAAAATAAGATATATATGGAGGTGTATTTATTTTATTTGGACTCTTTCCATTTTTTATTCCCTTTTTTATTGTACTTATATTTTCTTTTACGGGAATAAATATTGTCACATCCTGAAAACCGGGTTAGTAGAAATTGGGTTAGTGAACCGAGAGTTGTAATGCCCAAAATTTTATAACTTATGGGTTTAATTATGTCAAAAAATTTGATTTGGTTCAGTAGCTAAGTGTTTTGGTTGTGTGCTAGAGGTCCCGTGTTTGATTCCCTTCCCTTGACTTTTTGTAACACCCCAAACCCGGCCTAGACGTTACGGCCAAGTCTGATGTGTCACATTGAAGTGTTTTTCGAAAACCGTGTTTTCATTGAAAACCCTTCTTAAATGTTTAAAAACTCTTACCGTTAAACTTGTATAAAACCTTAGTTTGTGTTTATTTTTTTCCAAAACGGGATTTATTGAAATGATCATCCCTTTTCAAACATCGTTGAAAACTTTGTAAAAGTTTTATGAAAGGTTATGAACCCTTGTAGTTTGTAAAAACATGTTATTTTAAAAATAGATAAAATATCGAAAAATCAGATTTGTAACCTTTATAAAACATGTTATCTTAAAAACGGTTTAAGTATCAAATAAATTTGACCTTTTTCGTTAAGACTTAAAGTGAATGGAAGCTGGGCACCAGGTAGGATTCCAGAAAAGAGGAGGTGAGTCGAATAGACTGCTTAAGTACCAAGCTCTTCTTGGATCCACTCCTAGACATGCACACTACCATTGCCACACTTTAACTATTTGAAATATTTATCTTCAAGATCATTTAAAATTGCGGAAGCTTTGCTTGGTTATCGTGTTATTTTGAAAACAAGTAACTTTTATAAAAATCACGTCTTAAAATCATTTATTTTCAACTCGATTTAAATAAAATCCTACGTAAGCTAAAACCAATTTAAATAAGTAAAGAATAAAAACCCAAAATAAAAATAATTAAAGAGGCCCTTTTTACAACCCAAAACCAGAAATAAATAATTAAATCTAAATTCAAGTAGGTAACTTAATTAGAAATCCAACAGTCCAGTCCATGTGGCCACTCTGAATCCCTCCCAGCTCCAAGTCCACCAATCTAAGGCTCACCAGTAAGGATGGAAGGAAAAAGGGTGAGTTTGGAAAACTCAGTGTGCAACAAGCCACTTACAGAGCCCAAATCAATATCAGCATACTAGGCCTAAGCCCCCAAATCAGTCTCAACATATAACTGGGCCGAAGCCTTTCCATTTAACAGTTACTAGGCCGAAGCCTTTCATAAATCATATCACTGGGCCGAAGCCTTTTTTATAAACGGTATGGCCCATAGGCCCATTTCAGTAACACATGTAAACGTCAATGCATGTATGCAAAGCCCATTTGGGGAGACTACTCAACCCACCATCCGCTACTCTCCACTCGTACCAACCAACACACCATGTGGGGATGCTACTCAACCCACCCCGCCGCTACTTTCCACTGGCAGTATAGCTACTTTATCATATAACTGGAGGCCTAGCCTCTTTTAATAACTGGGGCAGAAGCCCTTTCGGTAAACTGGGGCAAAAGCCCTTTTCGGTATACTGGGGCAAAGCCCTTTAACACTTCCTCCAATCATATAAACCCAACCCATGCATGTAATGATTATAACATGGCATATCGTATACATATCGTAGCATATCATGTGCATATCATGTGCATATCATATCATTTCATGAAAATATCAATATCACAATCAACATAATCATTTTACAACCCTAGGGGTATAATGGTCATTTCTACCTAGGGGTAAAATAGTCATTTTTAAGCTATAAGGGTAATTACATAATTTTAACACTTATTAGGATTTTTCATACTTATTCAACATTCTGGAGTATTAAAACAGAAATTTTTAGCCTATTTTAGCAAAATCGAGTTATTGAGCCCAAAACCCCTAATGGGCCTAACGAGTACCGATTTAGCCTTCTAAGTCCATTTAGCCTAAATACTACTATTGTTCTATCTGGGTTAATCATACATTTATCACAATTCCGTTTTAGCAATTTTTACTCCAAATGGGCCCGTAAGCCCATTGGGCCTAATTCAGCCCATCGAGGCCCAACTTACCAACATACTCAAAATCATAATCTTACCTGTTCCATCGATTTCGTTAACCGAGCCCATTGTATTCTAACCTATTCACTGTTTATCTCGTTACCAGAAATTTAACGATGCCGGGATTCGGCATTTCGGCTTTTCAGCCGACATTAATCTAAGCTACTACAAGGGGTAAGTTACACACCTGATTACGAAGAACGATGACGAGATCTGCTCCAACTCAATCCTACATTCGTTTAAATCACATTAATATCTAAAAACAAAGTCGAATGCTCACTATTATCACAATATACATTTTCGGCCAACCTTCTTAAATGGCCTTAACCCACTTACCTTTGCCAAAACTGATGACTAAGTCTAAATCCGTCATCCAAGTGGTCCTCGCCTTCCAAAGCTCTTTTGATCGACAGCCTTTATTCCGCCTTCTCTTAATAGAATGATATAACACAAATAAAACCCTTTTAGTCTATAACAATAGCCTCCCTAAGTGATTAGGGGTTATTCAGCTTTTCTACAAACTCAAATAAAAATAAATGATTCCGAATACTTACCACAGGCTCTTTCAACCAAAACGATTCTTATCTCGATTCCAATGCAAATCCAGCCTCTAAATTCGAGCAAAGAGTGAACTTAAAGGATCTATAAATTCGGCTACCAAATCCCTATGAACACGATGTTTTCGGCTTTGGATGCGACGAAGAAGAAGATAAAATAAAAAGGAACGATCCCGATATGACTAAGTAAAAGAATGGGGTTTCGGCCTTTTGGGAAAGAAAATCAAAAGGGGAAAAATATAAGAAAGAATAAAAATAAGGGTAAAAGGTTTGTGAAAAGAAAAATAATAAAAAGAACACAAAACCGATTCCTACAAAGTCAAGAGAAGAGCAACCCATAATGCCAAAATTTGAGAACTCTTTCGGTACTTTAATTGCCTAATGCCGATTGTATTTTGGCATAAAAAAAATATATAACAGATTCCTACCAATTTCAAATACCATACCTTGCTCCTTAATTTTCTACCTACCAAATTTAAATTCAAAACTGATTTGAATTACTTTCAATCCCTTAATTTTAGCTAAATAAAACAAAAACAAAAGTTTGAATGGGATTCAAACTTTTCCACCGTTTGATAGCAGTCCCACCGCTTGAATCTACTGCTTAGAAGCTCACTCCCGCACGGCTCGCTGGCTACGGTCCTCCAGCCCAGCACGTCTCCTCTCTCGCGCGCACAGCAAAAAGGAGCATCCTCCCACGCGTGCCCAAGCTCGAACCTGGGACCTCCAGGTTGCCCAGCACGCTGCTGGCCACTGGGACATGCGTTCCTTTTTGATAATGTAGCATCGCATTAACCTTTAAACCTTACCTACTGGGGTCCTGGGTCTGTTAAAAATAAAACAAAACATGCGCCTACCTGGACTCGAAACCGTACTCGGGTGGAACCCCTAGCACCTGCTGCCACTGCGCCAAAAAGCATTTTTGTGGCATATTCCACCAGCATCTTATTTTAACCCTTTTCTAGCCGCAACCTAGCTTCTAAAATAAAAAACAACTTGCACCCACCGTGCCTTGAACCCAGGCACTCCACCATGCTTCCAGTGCCTCCTGCCACTGGACCGAGCTTCACTTTTTGCCTGAATTTGCCCAATCTATTTTAAAAGCCTTATTCCCTGATTCCTTCTATGATGCAAAAATTACTTATTCTTCTAAAGTTTTGGATTGTACCCAAAATTTTCCCATAACATAAATACTTCCACATTTATTTAAAAACCAAATTTAAGCACCAAATTAGTAATAATGTCATAAATATTTTTATAATTAAAATAAGAATAAAAAAATTTAATTTAAACACTAAATTAACAAAAACAATTTTATAAACATATTTGTATCTAACAAGTATAATGATGTTGATAATAATAATAATAATTTATAAAAAAAATTAAAATATCGGCAATAATAAATTCAGTAAGAATTTTCTAATAGTAATTCAAAATAAATTTTTCTTAAACGATAAGATTTAAAACTTCTCAATTATTCAGGTTTCCATTTATTCAAACCCAAACTTCAAAACCCAATTCTTCTAGGCCCAAATTCAGGGTGTTACACTTTTGTTTATATTTGCTCCTTCAATTGGTTGTTCACAGACAGGTTATATTTTATTCTTGGCTGTTCACATACAGGTTATATTTTATTCTTGTTAGTTTGTTGACAAGAATGAGCCTGCTAGTTCAATGGTAAGGCTTTATCTTATCCTTAGGTTTCATGTTTGAATCTTGTGTGTGTAAAATGAAAATACTTTTTGTTTCCTTTAAGTTGTACTGCCAAAAACAGTAGTATGTGGGTAAAATTCAAATTCTTTGTGATCAGATAAGTGAATTTATCTTTGCATTGTTGACAGAACCAGTGAATCAAAATAGAGATTTCGCCATTCACTAGATTCTGATTGTATTGAGTCACTAGTAAATCAATTGGTTTGTTTTGGGTTTTTTGTGTTTCAGTTTATTTTGGCTTATCCTAGCCCATACTAATTGGCATAAGATTTTCATAGTTTCAATAAAAAAATTATGCTATTTTGTCTTAAAAAGTAAGATTTTTCTTATAGTTGCATTTAGAAATAAAATATAATCATTGGATGCAATTCATATTTAAATATATATATTTTTTCAATAAATTGTTCAAATGTATATTGTTACGGTATATTTGCATGTATAATATATGTTATCAAGAAACTAAGATATCAAAAGAAAAATGTGACACTCCAAACCCCGCTTAGACGTTATGGCTGAATCTAGCGATGTCACATGGAATGGGGTTTGAAATCAAGATTGACAAGTTAAAACCATTCTAGTTAATTAGTTTTTATTTAATTTGGAAAAGCGTGAACTAGTTGATTTGCCTTAAAACATGTCTTTTAAGAAGAAGCTTTTGAAACCAATTATTTTACGAAACCAAAAATCTTAATTTTTAGAAAAACTATTTTTTGTTGAGTTGCAGTTTAAAATCCCATGAAAATAGTATAAAATCACAAATTTGACCCCGACAGTCCAAATTCCCAACATTACACCCAAAAATAATATAAAATCAAAAGCTGTAATAAAGCAGCTCAGTAGTGGTGGTCACTGTCGAGCCCTCCGCCACACTCATCCGCCTAAGTCTGGGGATTACCTGTACAAATTAAACAGAAAAAGAGGAGAGTTTTTGCAAACTCAGTATGTAATCCCCACAGAAAACACATATATAGATACACATAAGAAAATTATCAATTATAGTCTGGGGCCTGAGCCTATTATAGATTTAGTTTGGGCCTTGGCCCATTCAGATGCAGTCTCAGATATAATTTAGTGCCTTGGCCCATCTGAAATGCAATATGCAACAGCAGAAATTCAAAATCCTACCCACCAGCCTCTACACACCATCTCCATCTATCCCTACACACCATGTGGGGATTAAATCAACCCACCCATCCCTACACACCATGATGTACCGAAATGCGACACATAATCGAAGATTTGCGATAGTGTTGCAAGATAATAGGCTTAATAGCCTTTCAGACACTTACTCCAGATAACAATAACCCACCCTAATGCAATGCAACATACAAAAGATGTCATGCTATTATGCAATTACAGTACATACATTCAGATATCATAATTCATGTTGGGTACAGAAATCAGACAGATAAATCACTCATATAGGGGTCTAAGTAGGGCTTACCGACCCTTTAATAGGTCTATAGTCGACTTGGGTGACCCGTGCAACCTTAGACAACTTTTCAGAAAAATGGGCTCACACGCCCGTGTGGCCCACACGGCCCAAATTGGCTTTGGTTGTGTGATCCATTTTTAATGTAACCCATGCTAGCTAAATATTCATATATGTTTTCGCTATTTACTTATATGTTCATTCAAAGCTGTCTACTTGAGTCATTGTCACTAAATTATTTATATCTTGAGCTACAGAATTCCAAATGAAGATCCACTTGATGTTTTTGAAACTAGACTCAAATAAATTTCTACCATAAAATTTTCAAAATTTATAGTTTATCAAATAAGTACAGTAAAATCTTCAAATATATCCCTATTTTACTGTTTGACAGCTTCAACCTTTCCTTACTAAAAATTATTTATCTCTTAGTACATAATTTGGATGATGTTTCTGTTTGTTTCTCTCGAAAATAGACTCATTGGGGATTTAAACATGTAAAATTTAAAATCCTAATTATTTTTTTACAATTTTTGATGATTCTCCAAAGTCAGAACAGGGGAACCCAAAATAATTCTAACCTTGTCTCACAAAATTTAATATATCTCATGATTTACAATTCCATTGCTTACATTATTTCTTCCATGAAAAACTAGACTCAATAAAATTTAATTTCATATTGTATTCAATCTCTAACTCAATTCCCGCTATTTTTGATGATTTTTAAAATTTAGAGTACTACTGCTGTCTAAAACTATTTTACTGCAAAATGTTGATTTCCAAGTTTATAACACCCTTATTTCCTTTGTCTACAATTTTTTGCATCATTTTCTCTCATTTCTCTTATTTCTCTATAGCAAGCAATTTCAACTTTGTTGAATCCCATTTTTTGCGTTAAGGGTACACACCTGTATCATTTTCACTTATTATGCAATTCCGAGATCACCAAAAACCGATAATTGACAATCCCAACTTTAGAATCGGTCCCAAACTAAGATTAAACCGTATTCGAGTACCAAAAGGTCTAAGCTTGTCCGTTCATCACTTACCTTCTAACTTCGCACAATTCCACCACTACTCAACACGAGGGAGATAGCAACCGAAACGATTCACTATTGTAAAAATAACCATTCCTCATTAACGAAGAGTTCAACAAAGTTAAGAACGAATTCAAAGCCAAGACTACTCGCCCAAACAACACAAGAAAACACATACCTTATACGCTAACCAAACGATCACCACTTCGAGTCAAATTGACGAAAGTTAATTCCAACCTCACTATCAACTCCTAAACAGTCAACAAAACACCCTTTAATCCCTTATCCAGAGTAACATTCAAGTTTAATAAGACGGAAACTTACCGTACAGCACAATTTCTTGCTTGCATAAGGGGGAAAAGATGAAGAAAGACAACGAAAGTGAAAGAGGAATTCAAAGGAAACTCAGTAGCAAGGATTTTATTTAGATAAAAGAAGAAAACTGAAAATTGAGAATAGGGAAGAAAAAAGAAATCGTCAAAGAGAAGATGAAGGAAAATGGGGATTTTGGTAGAAGGGGAAGAATAATGTCAGAAAGGTGGTAAAAAGTTCAAAATTTGAAAAAAAAAACTAAATAAAGAGATAATGCCTAAAAATCTGGTAACTCATCTCCATAATTCTCTCCTTAACCTCCCACAACGACTCCACTACTCGAAATTTCAGTTTGACTAGGACTCCACCACCCCACACAACCAAGCAAAAAAATAATTCCCTTGCTCGCGCAGGGACATGAACTCCAAACCTTTTACATACCAACACACACCTTAGCCACCAGACCAGCAGGCCCATTCTAATATATTTTTACCAACTATTAAACTTAAGCCCTTTTGGCCAGGTTAAGGCTTTATTTATAAAAATACTAAAATTTGCCCAAGTCATTGCTTGAACTTGGGACCTCCCACACTGTAACACCCCAAACCCGACCTAGACATTATGGCTGAATCTGGCGGCGTCACATGAGAGTGTTTTAGGAAAATGTCTTGACAAACTAAAAATCATTCCAGTTATTATATTTGCTTAAGTCAGAAAATCACGAATTAACCTATTTGTTTAAACCCATTTCTATTACGTGAAAGCTCTTAGTTAATTTTAGAAAAACAAAACTTTGTTGGCGTTTGCAGTTTAAAAATCCATTAATAACAATTTAGAACCCAAGTAAAAATTAAAAATAACAGTACAAGTCAGGAATTACATAAAAACTCTAAAAATAATTAAAAATAGTAAAACAGTAAATAACCAGTGAAATTGTAAAATCCAATAAGTATCTAGCAGTGGTCACCGTCGAGCCCCCCGCTGCACTGGTCCATCTACTACTGGGGATTACCTGACAAATAATTAAATAAAGGGGTGAGTTTTCACAAACTCAGTGTGTACATCCCCACTGTATAGCAAGCATACATACGGATAACAGAAACAGACAACAGTTATAATTCGGGCGTGAGCCCTTAACAGATACGATGTAAGCCTTAGCCCACTCAGACCAGAATTAGAATATAATAGGGCTCTTAAGCCCAAACAGATACAGAATTAGACATAATTAGGCCTTAGCCCATACAGATATCACATCCATATCAGATCAGAATAGTACATGCTCACCAACCCTGCACACCATCTCCGTCCAACCCTACACACCATGTGGGGATAAAATCGACCCATCTAACCCTACACACCAAGTATGAGGATAAAATCAACCCATCCAGCCCTACACACCAAATCATACCATATTACGGAACATATCAAAAATATGCAGCAAAGCTGCTAGATAACAAGCTAATAGCCTTTCACACTTCCTTCACTTCAACAATAAACCCAACCCAATGCAATGTATCATAATACCGTGGCAAGCTTTTATACAGAATAGTAGATCATACATATCATACTCAGAACAGAATAGATCAGACATACATGCTAGTGATAGAAGATTAAAACATACACCACATGCGTAAGTCAGGTATCGTATAAACTGAACACAGAAATTGGGCCTAAGTAAAACTTACCGACCTTACGACAGGTCACAGTCGACTTGGGCGACCCATGCAACCTTACAAAACATTTCAAAAAATTGGGCTCACACGCCTATGTGGCCCATAGAGCTTAATTGGCTTAGCCTGTGCCTCGCATACGGCCTCGCCAGTTGTCACACTGTCATGTCTGTCGTGGACGTGTCTGCCACACTGGTGTCAAGCGCACAGAGCCTGGTTCGTCGATCACACGGTTGTGTCTCACGACACGGCCAGTCCACACACTTGTGTGGCGTCGACAGTTTAGTTTTCAACTTTTGCTGAAACTCGTTTCCTGTGCAATTGGAGTACACACCTATTACAATATCGACGTGTCTCACTCCTAAGCACTCTGGAACCTAAGGACGATAATACCGAGTCAAAAATCAATTACTTGAATCGAATTATTAAGCAAAGCTGTTCTCCAAAATTTACTGAAACCTTACCTTCCTCGCTCAACGAAGATTTTTTGCCGCTAATAACCAAAAAGTAGCCCCCAACACCTCAGTTGTCCCCTATTCAAAAGCCAAAAATCCTTAACACACCATTACTTCCTCGGTAACAACCAAAAAGTAATACAAAACATACCCAATAAGCACTAAACCAAGATGATCTTGAGGTCGACAAGAAGGGGAAAAAGAATGTGACAATGGCTTTAGAATGGGGAAATTAAGAAGAAAATCGACAGAGAAACAAAGTTATTGACGAAAGAAAATTTGGAAAAAAGAAGAGGAATTCCAGTAAAGGGAAAACTAAATCCTGCTAACTCCCTGATAAACTGTGAATTATACATATTTTCTTTCCCACATTTAGCACATTTATGGATGAATTATTATTGAATTTGTGGAATTATGGTCATAATCCTTTAATTTCATGTTTTATACTTAGGGGACCATATGAGAGTGAAAAGAACAAGAAACGGGCCAAAAACAGAAAAAATCAAGGTGTGAAAACAACATAGCCTGGAGGTTCGCCACACGGACGTGTCACACGGTCATGCCAAGTTAACAGGCTCGAACACGGCCCAAAGTCGATTCACACGGGTGTGGCAGACGGGTGTGTCCCTGTCGTAAGGAATCAGAAAAGGGTACTTAGGGGATAAGAAAGGCATTCTAAACTCTATATAAAGACCCTAGGAGGCCACCATAAGGGTGTACATTATTCCCGCCAAGGGTATAGTCTTCTCGTCAAGACGGAGAGCTAAAGGAAAGGGAATTACTCGAATGAAAGCTGATTGATCTATCTCAGAAGCCAAGATCTACATCAAGACAGAAGATCTCCCTTCAATCCTTTCAGGAGTTTTAGGTATTCTTATGTTTTGTTATTTTATTTATTTTGAGATGTTTCTTTTTATAATTATGAACTAAATCCCTAAATACCTAAGGGGATGAGACCTAAGATAGATCTTGTAATTGTTATCTGAGCTGTGTGATAAATATTTGATTTGTTCTTAATTGTTTTTTAAATCTTAAATTGATATTTCTGGGATATTGATTTAAGTCGAATGTGTTTATACAGAGGAGCAAAAGTACTTGTATAGGAGTAAATCCAACACAATTAAGCGGAGTTGATCGTAATCCTAGACATTGGACGACGAAAATCTACCAGATTAGAGTCAAATTTAATATGGGGAGCCATACATAGAGTTAATGCAAGACTAGGGGTTTTAATTAGAAAGAGATTTCAATTAATCAACCTAGGATTAGTTGTTCTTATCCTCGACGGAGGTATTAACATAATTTAGGGATCTCTAAGGATCAAGTCAAATGAAGAGATCATCTAGTTCAAAGTTAGATAACAAGTGAAGTCTAGGTGGATTCTTCCTTAGGTATTGTCTTAACCATTCAGTTTTCCTTCAAGCGATTTCCCCAATTTACTCTTTGTCGCATTCTTAGTTTAGTTTAGAGTCGATTAGTTTACAACCAAACCCCTTTTATTTCTTAGGCTAGATAATAGAGAGGAAGACATCACTAGTACTTTTAGTTCCTTGGATTCGATATCTGGTCTTGTCACTAGCTATATACTATTCGATAGGTGCGCTTGCCTTTTATCGTGATAATAGTTAGTTTCCAGGTACGATTGATTTTATTACTTCATCTCATCACGATCAAGTTTTTGGCACCGTTGCCGGGGAACTGAAATATTAGGAACACTCGATTCCTATTATTTTAGCCATTTTATTTTTATTGCAATTTATTTCTTATTTTTTATTTTTAGGTTTTATTTCCTAAAATTTTCTTTTTCTTTTTCCCTTCCAGGTATCTCTAGTGTATGACTAGACGAAACCCATGAGGACCATTATTGTTTGATGACAATTTAGAAGCTACAGTTTATCGAACTCGCAGAGAGATAAGAAGAAGCCTGCAATATCCAGAACAAAGTCAAGAAGAAGAACCTAAACCTACTGAAGAGATGGAGGCAAATCACGGTAATCAGCTACCCCTTGTAGTAGCCGCAAATCCTGTTGAGCAAAATCCTGCTCCACGTACTATGTATGATTATGCTAAACCTAATTTGGCTGGTACTGAATCTAGTATTGTTAGGCCTACTATTGCTACAAATAATTTTGAACTGAAACTTAACACTGTTCAGATGATACAACAGTTTGTTCAGTTTGATGGTTTGCAGGATGAGGATCCTTACGCTCATTTAGCAAATTTCTTGGAAATCTGCGACACGTTTAAAATAAATGGCTTTTCTGATGATTCCATTCATCTTTGGTTATCCCCATTCTCCTTGAGAAACAAAGTTAAATAGTGGTTAAATTCTTTACCACGAGGGTCTATCACTACATGGGAACAAATGACCGAAAAATTTTTGCTCAAATATTTTTCGCTGGATAAAACAGCTAAATTAAGGAATGATATCTCTTCTTTTGTGCAGATGGATTTAGAAACACTTTATGATGCTTGGGAGAGATACAATGACTTGTAAGAAGGTGCCCTCACCATGGGTTACCTCTGTGGTTACAAGTTCAAACCTTTCACAATGGTTTGAATCTTTCGACGAGACAAATGATCGATGCAGCCGCCGGTGGAACAATCAACAACAAAACACCAGAAGTAGCTTACGAGTTTATAGAAGAGATGTCACTGAATAACTACCAGTGGCAAGGCATGAGAACAAAGCCACAGAAAGCTGCCGGAGTTTACAATATTGATGCAGTCACCATGCTTTCTAATTAGATAGAACTATTAAATAAAAAGATTGATAATTTTTTTGGTTCTACGCAGATACACCCAGTGATGCAATGTGACTCAATCCAAGGAAACATAAGCAATTCTGATTACTCATCCTATGGACATGGCATGGACACTGAGCAAGCCAACTATATGGGTAATAATTCTAGATCCCAAAATAACCCTTATAGTAATACTTACAATGTAGGTTGGGGGAACCACCCAAATTTCTCATGGGGAGGACAAGGAAATCAAAGGTAACCACCCCATCCGTGATGTCAACAACCGCCTTATCAGTAAGACAAAAAGCCAAACCTTGAAGAGATGCTCACAAAATTCATCGCTGTGTTAGAAACTCATTTCTAGAACACCGAAATGGCACTGAAGAACCAGCAAGCATCCATTCAAGGACTTGAAACTCAAATAGGCCAGCTGGCCAAGCTAATTTATGAAAGACCATAAGGTGGGTTACCAAGCAACACCGAGACTAACCCTAAGGAGCACCTTAGTGCCATGGATACAAAAAATGAGGAAGGGTTAACCAAAACCAACCCAGAGCCATGTAAGGAAACTATGGTAAGTAAAGGTAAAGATGAGGTAAGTTCCAAAGACACAATTGTCAAAGAGTATAAGCCTCGTTTCCCATACCTAAATGCACCAAGGAAAGACCGCACAGATGAACAATTCGGTAAATTCCTTAAACTTTTAAAGAAATTACATATTAACTTCCTTTTTTTGAATCTCTTTTACAGATGCCAAACACCTTTAAATTTTTAAGAGAGCTACTGACGAATAAACGAAAGCTAGATGCGACATCTCATGTGGAACTAAATGCAGTGTGCTCAGTAATTTTACCGAATAAGTTGCCAAACAAACTAAAAGATCCAGGGAGTTTTACAATTCCTTGTTTACTTGGTAGTTTAGACGTTAAAAATGCTTTAACTGATTTAGGGGCTAGCATTAATGTCATGCCTTATAAATTGTTTAAACAACTAGGTCTTGGGAAACCTAAACAAACTAAGATGAGCATCCAATTGGCTGATAAAACTATTAGATTTCCAAAGGGCATAATTGAAGATGTGCTTGTCAAAATTGATAAATTTATATTCCCAGTTGACTTTATTGTTCTAGACATTGATGAGGATAACAATGTACCCTTAATCCTAGGGTAACCCTTTTTAGCAACTGCTAGAACCATAATTGATGTAGGAACAGGCAAGCTCACACTTCGTGTAGGTGATGAAAGATTTACTTTACAAGCCAGAAACTCGAATAAGACTGTTGATGATAAAAATATTGTTTCGAGTCCTTGTAATAAAAATGATCTCACCATCCAACCTTTTTTGCAGGATACTCTTCACATAAGTGGAATTCAACAATAGACGAGTTCATCCAAGGGAAACGAACATGAAAAACAAATGCTCCAGATTGAGGAACTAGATGAGTGGTTGAACTATCAACAAGAGAAACCAAAAATATGCCACACCAACCCAGAGCATCACCAAGATGACCCTAAGGTAAAAACGAATTAATTTAAGGTAGGGGATACAGTATACATAAAGGAGGAGGATCCCCAAATTTTAAATACAAAACTTCAAACAGGTGACATACCTTCCTTCACGGTAATAAAAATCTTTCCCTATGGTATAGTCGAGATAACACACACAAGACACTCAGCACTTTCAAGGTAAATCATACTTGACTCAAACCTTATGTTGATAATACAATTGAAAGCAAGATAGGAGAGTTTCAACTCTTCAAACCACCATGATTGAACAAGCTCAGAAAAGTCGAGCTTAGACTATAAACAAGCACTTCTCGGGAGGCAACCCGAGCACTGACATAGTAAAGTTATATTATTTAGACTCTCAAATTCATTAGCTAACCCTTTAAATACAGGTTTTTCAAGACACACGGCCATGCCCACGGGTGTGCCTAAGTCGTGTGGACACTATGGGCAAAGACACGGACGTGCGATACAGCCATGTATAAGCAGGGTAAAACTTTCCCAACACATAAGCTACGACAAATAGCCACGGCCGTGCCCCAAGACCGTGGTCGAACCTACCAATTCAGACAGAAGTATGTGAGCCCATACACGGGCATAGGAGAAGTAAACATCAAAGGACACGATCGTGTGATACGGCCATGTATCCTAACACGCCCTAGAAACACGGGCATGTGTCACGAACCAAGTGCACCAAAACCCTTGAAATTTGAACCACACCGGCTAAAAATGACTCACACAGGCGTGTGACACACCCATGTGCGCCAAATCCTATATAAGGTGCCCACTATTCACCTTCTTCTCCACTAAAACCCTAAAAACCTCTCCACCCAAAACCCATACCAGCCCTCTCTAGTGCCATCGTCGACCTTAGCCACACCTCCACTCCCGTGCACGCCTCACCACGATCGTGCTCTGACCCTTCCATCTACCCTTCGGTCCCCCTTTCTATCTTTCCTTTTGATTTTAACTCTTAGATTCTTATTTTACTTAGTTTTTATTTATTTTTATAATGTTTTTCATTCATTCATGTTCTAGTTACTTTTAATGATTCTTTAATATCCATGCAATTCCTATGATCTTTTCACTTAGAAAAATGTCATGTAGAATTATTCTTTTGCTGCCATCTCTAGTTATCTTAGGCCATCAATTTTTAGTGCATTTTGCTATTTAAAAGCTTACATTCTGTCCAAACTTCATGCTTAGATAACTTAAATTGTTTTCTTAATATTAACTTTTGCATTAAACTAGGTATTAGTCTTTGATCGAATAACTTAGTCTTGATTATCGTCAATCCTCACTTAGTTATGCATAATGACAATACATGCCCATTTTTATTCATTTTCGTTTTGTTTTATATCAGGAACAATGTCATCATCTCGTGGAAAGAAAGCTGTCATCCCCACTTCCAAAAAGCGTAAAGGGGCTACTGGTTCCTCTTCTAGACCTACCGCTAAAATACGACACCCCTTTCTCCAATTCCCGCAGAGTTCCCAAAAGGAACTATTTCAAATATTACACGTAAGACCACTCAGAGTAGGAAGATGTATCGATTGGGCCGCCTTAGAGCAGATCCAACTAGTAGACGTGGTTTGGGCCTTGTTAACAACGGACCCATGAGACCAGTTTTTCAAAATCATGGAGCCCACTTACTTTGAGCTCACCCTAGAGTTCTGCTCCACGTTCTATCTCCAGACGGTCATGAACCAACACGACGATCCAAGGACGATTCAATTCTATCTAGGAGGCCTTGTCCGACAACTTAGTGTACCAGAATTTGGTACAGCACTAGGCCTATACACCAAGCAATTTTTGGAAGAAGAGGACCTATTTGAACTCCACCACCATATCCACTTCTCACTAGTCAAATGTCGGCACGCTTTAGCCCCTAGCCAGCCCACATACTACCCCAGTCGCTCCACGGTGACAGCTCTCGCCCCATCTCTGAGGTACATATATGCCCTACTCGTAGATACATTGACAGGTAGGCGAAAGAGCACCGGTATTGTCAACACCCACGACGCCTACTTCTTGTGGAGCATGGCGCGTGCACATGTGATCGACCTAGCCTTTTTCATCACCCATGCCATCCAGCACCAAACCAAGAAGCATCAGAGAGGTGTAATTTCGATGGGCCCGTACGTGACCTGCCTGGCCCGCTATTTCGGGCTCTTTAACACAGTAGCCCAGGCATCCTCCTACACCTTGATCAGCCAGATGTCCCCACAAGGCATCCAGAGCATGCTCTATATGAGGATGATTCAGTGCCGACACGGGACCGATCCTTCACAATACTACCTAGTCAAGAATGCTGAGCAGAATGACACCGAAGACATTACTGATGATGTCTCACCGCAGAAGGAGGCACTAACTGAGCCACCACCTACTCGCCGCCCAGTTCATGCGGCAGCTTCAGGCTACGTCACTTCTGAGCAGTTCACCCAATTCCAGGAACAATGTTTTCAACGTTTCAATCACATTGATGCTACTTTAACTCAGATTTGTCAGCACCTTCACATCGCATAGCTGCCCCCACCTCACAAACCACTTGAGGATTAGAACTTTCTATTCCTCTTATCTTTATTTTTATTTTTATTCTTGATCTTTATTTTTACCTTCTCTTGCATTTTATTTTTTGCATTTTATTTTTCTTTCTAAGTTCTTTAGATTTTTCTTTATCTTTATTTTGATCTTTATATTCTAACACTCTAACATTTATTGGACATTTTATTTTATGTTTTAATTTTATTTTAAGTTTTATATCGGCTTTTCCTTAAAGAGCGTACAATATTGATCTAAAATCCCTAAAATTTCTTTAGTGCTATCGCAGTTTCAAAGGAGTGTTACAGCTCAAATCCATCCGTAATGGGAAAACCACTCCACGACGGCCATGTCTTACTCTAACCACCACAGCACTGATCATCATATTCTTGATGGCATAGAGATTGTGGCATAAACATCCTTTCCTACAAATCTTCACACCAAGCTTAAGGAATTCATCCAATATTCAGAGAGTTTCACTTCTCTCCCTATCTTATGATATTATGCTTCTATTGCTACTAATGTATCTTGGTACATTAAGGGCAATGTATAACTTAAGTGTGGGGGGGGAATTCACTTTCTCTCTTTACATTATCTTTAGAACCCCTGAAAATTTTTGCCACTAACTTTTTGCATTATTCTCATATCACTATTAGGATGAATTCTGATTGATTTATGCTTTTTATTGATATGTTGAGAATTAAGACATAGGTACTTATGCTTTGATTATTCAAACTTTAAAACATTAGAGAATCAAGCTTGATAAGTTAAAATTTTTTAGAATTCTAAATTTTTCTAGGCCATTTCCCCAATATTAAGTGTTATGTTGAAATTGAAATTCGCAGGATTAACATCACAAGCCATAATTTTGGTGAGATTTTTTAGCCTTTTGAGCATACATTCTTTCGTGCTCACTTTTATTGTTGCTTTGAGTGAGTCAATATTGATTTATTATTTTAGAACTTGCTTTGATTATACATGTCGAGACCATATCATTGCTTTGATATACAGAGATGATAAAGGCACCTAGGTTTTAACCTACTTACTCCATAAAAACCTACCTCCATAAATTAACCCCTAGTAAACCCCATTGAGCCTAACATACCATCATTGACTGACCCACTATATTAACAAATAACCCATTATTTTTGAAATCCCCCTAATTACTTTGATCCTAATTTTTTTCGAGATTTGAGTTGAATAATTATCTAGCTTTGTTCTCCTTTTCAGTTTATAAAAATTTGATTTGTTCTTAAAAAAAATATTTTCATATATTTCAGTTGTAATTCAATGTTTTGCATATTTCAATGTAATTTTTGAGCTTTTGTTTATTGACGATATTATTCAAAAGAGAAAGGCTTTATTCTAGGGATATGTTTCAATGACAGAAATTTTTTTAGTTAAATGATTTTTCAGTTCGATCTCGATTCTAACCCTCTTTTTCAGCTTGTGACAACACCCTTAGCCAAAGCCCCATTACAACCATTGAAAGACCTTTTGATCGATATGCCATATCAATACATAGTGGTGGAGATTTGATTTTCCTGTAAGCTTATGGTAATAACTTTTCATATTGACTAATGAGTGTTTAATTTCTGAACCCTAAACACTTTGAGCGGATAAAGTGAATCTTTAGTAAGGATGTCAACTCTTGTTGAGTTTTGAACTAGAGGTAATTACTTAGAAGAGGGGTGAAAACCTATGTTTCTAAGATAAAATTTTCAACTTAGATTGTTTGAGGCTTTAATTCTCTTGTGGTTGAATTTTCATTGTATCATTACTTGTGGATTAGTTTGAAACATTATTGATAAGGATTATAGGTTGAGAAGAATGATTTCTAATTGTGAGTTGAGATTTTTCTTGAGGACAAGCAAAGGCTTAAGTGTGGGGGTATTTGATAAACTATGAATTCTTTCCCACATTTAGCACATTTATGGATGAATTATCATTAAATTTGTGGAATTTGATGGTCATAATCCTTTAATTTCATGTTTTATACTTAGGGGGCATAGGAAAGTGAAAAGAACAAGAAACGGGCCAAAAACGGAGAAAATGGGCCAAGGTGTGAAAACAACACGGCCTGGAGGTTCACCACATGGGCGTGTCACATGGCCGTGCCACGTTAACAGTCTCGAACACGGCTCAAAGTACGATCGATTTTATTACTTTATCTCATCACGATCACTCCCCATTCCCTAAATCACTCTGCCCCTTGCCACTACAACTCCACTACCCAGAATCCAATTTTATTCAAACTCTTACACGGCACAAGCATAAAAATAAATCTCTTGATCGCCCAGGGATTCGAACCCCAGACCTCTAGTCACTTAACACTCCACCTATCCACGAGACCAGCAGGCCCATTTTGACATGCTTTTGCAAACAATTTCTTATAAGCCTAATAACCAAGAGTAAGGCTTAATTCAAATAAAAGCTAAAATTTAGCCCAAGTCTAGACTTGAACTTGGGACCTCCCCAACACACCCCAAAGCACATAACCATTTAAGCAGACAATTATTTGCCGACTTATTACAGAAACATATTCAGAAATTTTCTATGCCACTAATTTAAAAAAAGCCAAAAATACAAAAATTTGGGGTATTAAAACTCTACCCCCAAAAGAAAATTTCATCCTTGAAATTTACCTGATCAGAAGAGGCGAGGATACTGCTGTTGCATCAAATCCTCTAGCTCCTAAGTAGCCTCCTCAGTGCTATGATTCCATCACAACACCTTCACTAAAGAAATGGATTTCCTTCGTAGAACCTTAACATTGTGATCCAGAATCTAAATCGGCTCCTCCTTGAACATTAGATCTGGTCTAATCTCAATCTCCTTCATAGGCACAATATGCGAAGGATCAGAGCGGTAACGTATCAACATTGAGACATGGAACACATCGTGAATACGATCTAACTCCAGAGGTAGCTCCAACTGATACGCGACTGGCCCTACTCGTCTCAAAATCTGATACAACCCAATAAATCTAGCACTTAGTTTGCCTTTGTGACCGAACCTCAAAACTTTCTTCCATTGCGAGATCTTAAGGTAAATCAAGTCCCCTACAAAATACACAATGTCCTTCCTCTTCAAATCTGCATAGGACTTTTGCCTGTCAGAAGTCGCTTTCAGACGCTCATGAATCAATCAGACTTTATCCTGAGTACCTAATACCAACTCTGGACCTAGAACATGCCACTCACCCAACTCAGTCCAGCACAAAGGAGTGCGACACTTACGACCATATAGTGCCTCATAAGGTGCCATCTGTATACTGGACTGGTAATTATTGTTGTAGGCGAACTCTTCTAAAGGCAAGTACTCCTCCCAACTACCTCAGAAATTTATCACACAGCTCCTCAACATGTGCTTCAATATCCGAATCACCCTATTTGACTGATTACCTGTTTGAGGATAAAAAGCAGTACTGAAGTCAAGTCACGAACCCAAAGCCTCAGAAAGCTTCTGCCAGAATCGAGATGTAAAATGAGGATCTCTATCAGAGATGATCGATACACGAACCTTATGTAGCCTCACAATCTCTGAGATGTAGAGCTTAGCCAGTTTCTGAGAGAGAAATTCGTCCTAACAGGAATGAAGTGAGCTGACTTGGTTAATCAATCCATGATGACCCATACGAAATCCTTTTTATTGGGTGTTAGAGGCAACCAACCAACGAAGTCCATCGTCACTCGCTCTCATTTCCACATCAATATCTAAACCGGCTATAGCAACCCCGAAGGCAACTGATGCTCAGCCTTAGCCTGCTGACAAGTCAAACAACGAGCCACGAAATTGGTCACCTCACACTTCAACCCTGGCCACCGATAAAAGTCTTGAAGCCAAAACTTACATTTAGGGAACTTTGCATACAACTGTTTCTATTGGAGAGTTTGTAGAACAGCCCTGAAATGCTTATCGTGCTCATCCTTTGACTTAGAATAAACAAAAAGTTCGTTGATGAATACTACCACGAACCAATCCAAATAGGGTTGGAACACTCGATTCGTCAAGTCCATAAATGCCACTGCATTGGTCAACCCAAAGGGCATAAATAGGAACAAGTAATGTCCATAACGAGTCCTAAATGTCGTCTTCTGCACATCGGCCTCCTTTACCCTCAACTGATGATAACCTAACCATAGATCAATCTTAGAGAACACAAAAGCCCCCTAAACTGGTAGAAAAGATCATCAATCCTCAGAAGTGGGTATTTATTCTTGATAGTCAACTTATTCAACTGACGGTAGTCGATACACAACCTCATCGTACCATCTCTTTTCTTTACGAACTGAATAGGTGCTCCCCATGGAGACATACTAGGATGAATAAACCCACGATCCAACAACTCTTGAATCTGATCCTTAAGTCCAGTAAGCTCCTTCGGTGCCATTCAGTAAGGGGTGATAGAGATCAGAGCTGTACCCAAAATTAAATCGATACCAAGCTCTACCTTTCAACTCAGAGGTAAACCCAGTAGTTCCTCTGGAGACACATTTGGAAAGTCCCTCACAGTGCGGATGTCCTTAACCGAAGAGCCTATAGACTCCAAAACATTGATGTAGGCTAAGAATACCTCACATCCTTTTCTCACAAGCTTCTCTGCCACCAACGTAGATATCACATTACTCAAATAATTTTGTTTCCCCCCAATCACGACTATCTTGTTATTCTTCTCGGTTCTGAGAACAATCCTCTTTTCAGCATAATCCAGACTCACATGATGCTTCACCAACCAGTCCATGCCCAGAATTAAGTCGAACTCCATAAACAGAAGCTCCATCAAGTCAGCAAGAAATACAGTCTCTTAGACCTCTAACGAAACATCCCTAAATAGTTTACTGAATCTAATAGACTGTCCCAATGAGCTCACCACTGATATCTCACTAGAAGTGCTCTCATACAAAATCCCCAAAGTCTCAAACACAGTGCTAACTACGTAAGAGTGTGTAGAGCCTATGTCTATTAATGCAATGTAAGGTATATTAAAATTTGAAACGTACTCGTGATGACATCTAGAGCATCTCCATCCTTACGATGATGTACAGCATAAACCAGTGCAGACTGCCACACCTCAGTCAACCCAGCAGCTCTGCCCGGTGCTCACTGACCTCGACCCATACCATTACCATCCCTAGCCTGTCCTCGGCCCCTAAGTAGCTGCTAAACAACCCTGGGCGGCTGTGCAGTCTCATCAGCCATAGCTTGCATCTGATTACCCCTCAGTGGACAATCCTTAACACGGTGCTCAGTAGACCCATACCTTAAACAAGCTCCAGTAGCTCTCCAACACTCGCTCGAATGGCGCCTATTACAGTGCTGACAAATCACCACTCTAGCAGGAACAACACTAGTAGGCCCAATTCTCACAGGCCCATTAGTCCTGGCCTTTTTTTAGGCCTCATACCAGAATTAGAAGGCTCAAAATCCCTCTTAGCCTTTCCCTTCTCTCAGTTTTGGCACTCTCAGTGCTTCACCTCCTCGGCGATCTTAGCCTTTTCAACCAGTACTGAGAAATCCTGCTCCCTCTGTGGAGCAATCAGAACATGTAAGCTGTCACGGAGACTATCCACAAAAATGATACAGTGCTTATATTCAGTCGCCACCATGCCTCGAGCATAGCGGCTCAGCCTCAGAAATTTAGCCTCACACTCGGCCACTGTACGATCTCCCTGGGTGAGATTAAGGAGCTCACGCCTCCTAGCATCAGTATAACTGGCCCCCACATATTTACTTCGAAAGGCCGTCTTATACAGATCCCATGTCAACCGTTCAGGCTGAGTGCCCCCTTAACTATATGCTACCACTGACATGCCTCGTCGTGAAGCAGTGAGATAGCCCCATCAAATATTTGCTCAGCAAAGAAATCATAATCATCCATAATACGCTCCGTGGCCTCCATCTAGTGCTCAGCCACATTAGGAGCAACTCTAGCGATGCCCCTAAATACCTTAACCCCATTAGACCGGAGTCATTCCGTAATCGACCCACGGCCCCAGATCTAATATTGGGGCCAGCGACCCTCTCCGAAATTTGAAACATGGCTTGGGATAGTGCGTCATCCCAGGCCGTACGATCATAAGGCCCTAACCCAATATCAGTCATTGGCGATGCCGATGTCTCACTAGTATCCATCACCGGTATAGCATCAGAAGTGAATGACTCAACTCGAGCCCCTCTACGACCTCTACCTCTGCCCTTAGTACCCCGTCCATGAGTACCTTTAGCGCTCATTGAAGATATCAAATTAATTTGTATTAACAATTTTATGCAAATTAGTTTATAGTTCCAATTTTTGTTAACAAATATTTTATGTAGTACAGTATCAGAGTTTTTAGAGTTTGTTTTTGTGAGCAAAAAGTCAACACTACCTAAAGTGTTTCAGAAAATACTACCTAAGTAGCCTCATAACATACTATCAGTATTTTTCAAACAGATCAAATAGTATTTCAGTATACTAAGCATGCTTTCAGACAATTCAATTAGAGTTTCAGAAAAACTTACAGGATCGGCACCAGAGAATTGATGTTCCACTTACTTTATATAAAAAACATTTCATTTTATTTTACAAATTATTTATCAAAACCATTCTTTAAAACCCAAAACCACAACAAAATTTTATAACCTGGCTCTAATACCACTAAATGTAACACTCCAAACTCGGCCTAAATGTTATGGCCGAATCTGGCGGCGTCACATGAGAGTGTTTTAAGAAAATGTCTTGACAAACTAAAAATTGTTCCGGTTATTATCTTTGCTTAAGGTAGAAAATTGTGAATTAACCTATTTGTTTAAACCCATTTCTTTTACTCGAAAGCTCTTAGTTAATTTTAGAAAATAGAAACTTTGGTGGCGTTTGCAGTTTAAAAATTCATCAATAACAATTTAGAATCGAAGTAAAAATAAAAAATAACAGTCTAAGTCTGGAATTACATCAAAACTTCTAAAATAATTAAAAACAGTAAAATAGTAAATAGCCAATGAAACCGTAGACTCCAAAAAGTATCTAGCAGTGGTCACCGTCGAGCCCTCCACTACACCGATCCATCTACAGCTGGGGATTACTTGACAGACAATTAAATAAAGAGGTGAGTATTCGCAAACTCAGTGTGTACATCCCCACAGCATAGCAAGCATACATACAGATAACAGAAATGGACAACAATCATAATTCAGGCCTGAGCCCCTAACATATATGATGTAGGCCTTAACCCACTTAGATTAGAATTAGAATATAATAGGGTTCTCAAGCCTAAACAGATACAGAATCGGATATAATCGAGCCTTTAGCCCATACAGATATCACATCTATATTAAATCAGAACAGTACATGCCCATCAACCATACACACCATCTCCGTCCAACCCTATACACCATGTGGGGATAAAAACGACCCATCCAGCCCTACACACCAAGTATGGAGATAAATCAACCCATCTAGCCTTACACACCAAATCGTATAGTATTACGACACAGATAAAAAATATGCAGCAAAGCTGCCAGATAACAGGCTAATAACCTTTCAGACTTCCTTCACTTCAACAATAAACCCAATATAATGCAATGTATCATAATATCATGGCATGCTTTTATACAAAACAATAGATCATACATATCATACTCAGAACAGAATAGATCAGACGTACATGCTAGTGATAACCAATTAAAACATACATCACATGCTTAAGTCAGGTATCATATAAACATAACACAGAAATCGGGCTAAGTAAAGCTTACCGACCCTGCGACAGGTCACAGTCAACTTGGGCAACCAGTGCAACCATACAGAACAATTCAGAAAACTGGGCTCACACGCCCATGTAGCCTGTCCGTGTGGCCTACACAACCCAATTGGCTTAGCTCGTGCCTCACACACGGCCTAGCCAGCCGTCACACGGCTGTGTATGTAACGCCTGTATCGAGCGCACATAGCCTGGTTCATCGGTCACATGGCTGTGTCTCGCCACACGAGCTCCACATGGACAGTCCACACGTCTATGTGGCATCGACAGTTTCTTTTTCAACTTTCACTAAAACCTATTTTTTGTGCAATCGGAGTATACACCTATTACAATATCGACGTGCCATCACTCCTTGGCACTCTAGAACCTAAGGATGATAATCCCTGGTCTAAAATAAGTCACTTGAATCCAATTATTAAGAAAATGTGTTCTTCAAAATTTACTGAAACCTTACCTTTCTCGCTCAACGAAGATTTTTTGCTGCTAATAACCAAAAAGTAGCCCCCAACACCTCAGTTGCCCCTATTCAAAAACCAAAAATCCTTAATACACCATTACTTCATCGATAACAACCAAAAAGTAACACAAAACTTACCAAAGAAGCACTAAATCAAGATTATCGATAACAATGGGAGATAAGCTGAAAATTGAGGTCGACAAGAAGGGGAAAAAGAATGGGAAAACAGCTATAGAATGGGGAAATCAAGAAGAAAATCGACAGAGAAACAAGGTCATTGACGGAAGAAAATTTGGGAAAAAGATAGAGGAATTTCGGTAATGGAAAAACTAAATCCTACTAACTCCCCATTCCCTAAATCACTCTCCCCCACTTGCCACTACAACTCCACTTCCCAAAATCTAATTTTATGCTAACTCTTACACGGCAAAAGCATAAAAATAAATCCCTTGCTCGTACAAGGATTCGAACCCCAAACCTCTAGTAACTTAACACTCCACCTATCCACTAGACCATCAGGACCATTTTGACAAGCTTTTGCAAACAATTTCTTATAAGCCTAATAACCAAGAGTAATGCTTAATTCAAATAAAAACAAAAATTTAGCCCAAGTTTAGAGTTGATCTTGGTACCTCCCTAACACACCCCAAAGCATATAACCACTTAAGCAGACAATTATGTGTTGAATTATTGTAGAAACATATTCAAAAAATTTCCCTGCCACTAATTCACAAAAAGCCAGAAATACAAAAATTTAAGGAACTACGCACATACACCCAGAATACTTAGCCACTGAAGTAGACAAATAGTTGTGTCACATATACACAAAAATAAGAATTAAAAAATTTGGGGTGCTACAAAAAATATATTTAATAAACAACAATAAGGCTGAAACAAAAACATAAAATATGCTACTACGGTTACCAAAACAAAAACTTTGCATCCACTAGTAGGATTCTGACTACTTGATCTAGAGAAGTTGAGTTATTGAGAAATGAAGATAAAAGAAGAGAGTGTAATTGATTGGAGAAATGAAGTTATTGACATATTTTGACATTCTTTGAAGTACATGGATTGGGAAATTGTGTAATTTTAACAAACGAAAAGAAACTTTCATTAAAGTAAAAGTTGTTACATAAGCATTTGACAATACCAAGCGATATAAAAAGGTGGTGGAGTGCATTGAAAATCAAACAAAATAACTCTTGGAATAAGGCCTGCAAAGACTAGGTTTTCCTTTACTAATTTATTGAAAGCATACAGGAAAGTAATTCGAGAGAATTGGTGCATCAAGTAATTATGCATTCACAAGCCTTTCTCTTGAATGCAACCTGATCGTATTTCTTGACTACAACCCAAGGGTAAAGGAAAACTAAAATTAAAAAGATAAGGGAGACACTAGATTCGAACAAAAGAACTAGGACAAAGAAAGGCCAAGGCGCAACAAACTTGAAAGCCATTTGTTATCCACCCCAATGTGCCATGATTGCACACTCATCTTGTTCTGTAAAGTTTCCACAACAATGCAAAATTTGTAATGAAAACAAGCACCCTAACGCAGGAGATGAGACAACGGCTATGAAACAAGATCAATCATGTTGCTTCCCGAAATTGTTGCTCAAAAACCACCCAGAAAAGGGGTAACGAAGGAAATCGAAAAAAAGTAAAATCAAGAGGGAAGTAATAGAAGGGAGAAGGTGGTGGCCAATCACACAGTAATGTAAATTTAAGGTTTTCTTTTGTAGGAGTGTTTAAGGAAAAAGGATTTTGAGTACATATTGTGATCGTCTTTTATAATAAGCACTACGCAAATGTATTACTCCATTTTTTCATAATTATTTATATAATACACTTATGATCAAGAAAATATAAGAAATTACTATTCACATTATTTTAGAATGTGTATCAACATATTCAAATATACAAAATGCATATAACAAAATTATAAAAGGTGTTTGAAAGGTTCAAGCATTAATCAATTTATTTGACATTAGAAAACAAAATCTTCAATAAAAAAATGTTATGCATATTTGGTTGGGTTCTCTTTATTTGTTAATTTCATGTATGAAAATTGCATGATTTTATTAACATAATAATTATTCATTAGATATCATATGATTTAACTAATTATATTATTGCATAATATAAAAATTTATGATTTCCATGCATCATAAAATAATACATATCATCACAATAAATTATTACAACGAGAAGTCTTATTATGGTGAATGATGGATTCAACATGAATCATGACCGTGTGCTCTATAAGTTTCACCACCAATCCTCAATGCATCCAATTAATTGTGAAATTTGAGAAAATAGAAAAAGCTTGTGATGGTCGAGAAGATGTAACATGATGATTACCACCCTTCACCGTCAAGAATTTTAGTAAGTCTCCAAATTCATACTTCAACCCTCCTTCCTGTTAAATATTTATAATTAATTTTATTGTATTAAATAGAAAATTATAAATATAAATAGAATAAAAGAAAACCCATTTCATTGTTCAATATATATGAAATGTTGCAAGATTATTTTCTTCTAACATATATACTTTTTTATGATTAAGTTTTAAAAAAAATTCAATTACTACATCTTAGCTCGAGCCAACCTATTGGCTCAACTAACTATTTAGTAAATATAAAATATGTTTACATTAATATTTTCATATTTAAATAAAAATTCAGCACGAGTTGCCCAAAATTTGTGAAAAATCTTGTTCATGGCCTAGCACGTATTGGTCAAGCCCATTGAACTAGGTACGTAGTGTGAGCTTGCCCTGATTGCGCTAATCAAGCCAATCGAGTCAACACTTAAAATTTCTTGTTCAAGTTTAGATCCAAATTGGTAATCATATCGGACAGATAATTTGATGCTTAAATATATCTAACCATAATATAAAAAAAGGCTAATATATATATAATTAAATGTGTAAACATCAAACCTTGGTTCCAAAACTCCATGTTTCCTCTTTTGTTAACTTGATGTTTAACTCCTCGGCCAACTTTTCCAAATTTTGTAAGGTTCCCTCTATCGGTATTATACCATCTTGATCTCCACTATAACATTTTAATCATATTAATAAAATAAAATAACAATCAATTAAATGGCACCAAAATTTCTCAAAATCGTTCACTTTGATTCTTCATACTTATTTAACTTATTTCAAGAAAGTACTGGAAAGAAGTACGGCATACAAATACAATACCAACCTGAATATTGTAATGGGAACAGATTGTCGAAGAAGATTTTTAAGTGAAGGAAGCATGTCAAGGTCCTTATCAGCTTTGTTATATTTAAAATTAGCTCTAAATAAATAAGAGTGACATATAATAAAAAATTTAAGGTTAGCAATTTTTTCACAACATTCACCTCAATAAATAAGTTATTTATTTTACCAGAACAAGAGGTGATAATATGGAGATCACGAAAATTGACCACGAGTCTTAAAACTTGAATGAAAAAAATCAATTATTTTCAAATTTTGAGGGAGAACTTACGTGAAACAAACCTTCCATCTATATGACAAGTTTGTTTGATTCCCATGGAAAGCTTTTTGAACTTCCGGGAGATTAAAGTAAAATTGCACCCTTAATGGATGGCACATGTCTACTTCTGTGCTAACTATAGGAACCTGGACCGAAAAATAAAATTTTACGTTTTTGATATGACCAATAAAAGAAAAATACACAAAGTAGTTCTACTCAGTTGATCAGTTAATTCGATTCTATACGAACATATGTTATTTGTAGTTTCGAATTGAAGTAAAGTAAGAGGAATGTAAAGAAATAAATGAAAACCTGTTTTCCTAAGTTCAAATCTTGCTCAGTTTCAGTACAAGGAGGGCGAAAGACATCAAATAGCTTCTGTGGGGAGTAATTATGAGCATCGGTCTTGAAAGCAGCCAAATCAGCCTCAAACATAAGGTTTTTTCATTTTGTGCTCCAAGTGGTTTGGCTGCTAGAAAAGTAATTATTTTCATCAATGGCATTGCATTCTTTCTTGATTTCGTTATACAACGAGCTGTTTATCATCTCCCGAGAGAAAAAGAAATCAATTTTTGCAATATCGTCTAGCTTTTTACGAAGCATTGGGTTTCCTAACTGTTCAAAATAGTTAGAATTAAAAAAATAAAATAAAGTTCACAATTAAATATTTAGATTAACATTGAATTGAACCTAACCATGTTTATGGGAGATTTGAGCTGCAATACATGTTATTTTTGTTTTATCATAAAATTCTTTAAAATATTTCAGCATAATTCTAATTTTTTGTGTTAGTGTCGATGCTTGATTTAAATCAAAATTTATTGCCGATGATGTAAGCTAATGAACAATAATCAAAGTCTTAATGATTTGATCCAAAACGTAGAAGTTGGTATCCTAATCCAATCTAATAAAGCTAAGCCTTCTCTATTTAGGCTAGTTACTCAAGCAAGAACATTTCTAACTGACCCTTGTATGCATATATACATTAAAGTGGCGATTAAATTTGATTAATTAGATACAATTTTACTTACAACCAATCCTTTGAGGTTAAATTGGATTGCTTGGATTGCTTGTTGTCGTCGAGTAAAGCATTAGCAAGATTTGGTACGAAGTGTCCTGAAATAGCAATGAACATGTTATATTGTTTGTATTGTTGTATACAAACTTATCCCTATATAACTCGTATTAAGACAAGATCATTTGATTGTTATATTTCTATTAAATAATTAGTTTGACATATTCAATTCAAGAAGAATGTTAAAAAAATAATTTATGAAAATATTTAGATTTTTTGAATTATTTTTATAAAATTATTAATTTAATAATTGAATCTAAAAAAAATTAGTGTTGCAAGCTTGATATGTAAATAATAAAGTACAATATATAGAGAGAAAAACTATATGCTAGAGATTGCATTACATTTTGTTTAGTTATTCATTAATATGTTTTGGTGTATTAAAAATATGTTGATATACAACCAGATAAGAGAAAAGAGACAAGAAATTGTTCACTCGCAAAACTTGATCCAGCTAGATATAGATCTTTTGACTTTAAGACCGTATATTTTTCATACCATTTTTGCATAAATGTAAACAATATTTTATCTGCATGAAACAAACAGTTGAAAACCATCAATATATATAATATCCAAACTATTTTAATCAATAAGGAAGAATAAATACTATGATCTTACTAGTGATATCATCTCCATTATTATAATCACTACTTGTGTTTGAATATGACCATCCAGATCCAATAGGGGAGTCGATAAACAATAGATTTGACACTGAAACATATATTAGGCAAAATTTTATATAGATATAGAAATACAAAAAAAATAATATAAGAAAGACAATGCAATTCATTTAAGCAAAATGAAAATAAGACGTAGGGCAACATTTTATAGTTCTAAAACATTTAATATATTTTGATAAGTTTATATCAATATGACAAAAAATAACTATTAAACATGATATATATATATATATATATATATACATATACAAAAAAATCAATAAAAGATAAGCGTAGGAAATTAGGCAACCTTTACTCCAAGAAAATAAATTTGTTTGGAGACCATGAGCATCTTTCGTAACAATGAAAGGACCAACACTTCCAAAAGCATCTCCAACTGAAGAACACCCTGGTCCTGAATAGTATTACACAAAAGATTTTGTTATATGTGAGTAATCAAATAAACTTATCAGCTAGACTTAAGGAAAGCCAGAAAAATAGAGTAATGGTTCAATCTAATGTAATGACTAGTCTAATTCGACAAGTATTCAATATATGATTAGACGTATGTCTTTCCAAATGAGGAAAAAATCATAGTCAGAGCAAGGCTATAAATTTTATGTTAGGGATGGAGTTAAAGCTAACATCTTTGCATGGAAATGGCCTATACTTTCTAAGGAGGGCAAAAAGTGATAATGCTTCCATTGGAAGGGGCAAAAGGGGACTAAATTGAATTATAAATTTTTTGGAAAGGCTGAAAATGTAATTGTAACATTTAACCAATGGGGCTGAAGCCCTAGCCTCCCTTTGGCTTTGACTTGGAGTAAAATTTTATCTAACTTATTCATATAGGATACTTACTGGAAAATCCGCATAACATTAGAAAATACAATAAAGAAAATTCGAAGAAGTTAACCTCCAGTTAACCAAACAGTGAGGGGTTGAGTTAGGGGATCTTTTTCAGCTTCAACAAAATAGTAAAAAAGACTTCGACCAACGACATTCTCATCCACATCAATATATCCAGCAAATTGCTTGAAATTAACATCTGGTTGTCCTGGCAATTTGCTTATCAAATCATTTATTGGGAAGGCATTGGAGTTAACTCCAAATTGAAAAATAAGAAAACTAATAAAGATTACTCCCCAAAATTCCATTTGAAATTATTCTAATATCAAAGAAATAAGGGTAACAAATGTTTATAGAATTTTTTAATTTCTAATGCTTAAAATTAATGGAGAGAGCTACCTTATATATTGTGGGTTTTTTCTGTTTTAAAGTAGATATATTGTTTTAATAGCTAGCATTTTGAAACTGTGAAACATATGTTTCTAGTTGTCATTGTTTTTAGGCATTATTTTGTTTTGTTGGTTTGCCTAATATTTTTTTTTTTTTTTGTGATGAATAACCTTTATGAATTATAGGGTTACTTGATATAAATATATTATAGGATATATCATGAGCATATTCATTAATTTGGTGGACAAACATGATTCCAGGTAACTAATGAAATGAAATGTAAATTTCTTCCTTTTTTTTTAAAACTCCATATTTCAAGTATATTTTGAATTTTGAATTTAATATGGTAAGATTTGTTTTTTCGTAATGAGAATGCCCGTGTATATTAATAGAAAATGCTTTTATTATCCACAAAAGGGTTGGGTTAAGAGAGTTTCATGTTGGACCTATTGTGCTTTCCCTTTGGAGAAAATAAGATATATATGGAGGTGTATTTATTTTATTTGGACTCTTTCCATTTTTTAATCCCTTTTTTATTGTGCTTATATTTTCTTTTAGGGGAATAAATATTGTCACATCTTGAAAACCGGGTTAGTAGAAATTGGGTTAGTGAACCGAGAGTTGTAGCGCCCAAAATTTTATAATTTATGGGTTTAATTATATCAAAAAATTTGATTTGGTTCAGTAGTTAAGTGTTTTGGTTGTGTGCTAGAGGTCCTGTGTTTGATTCCCTTCCCTTGACTTTTGTTTATATTTGCTCCTTCAATTGGTTGTTCACAGATAGATTATATTTTATTCTTGGTTGTTCACATATAGGTTATATTTTATTCTTGTTAGTTTGTTGACAAGAATGAGCCTGCTAGTTCAATGGTAAGGCTTTATCTTATCCTTAGGTTTTATGTTTGAATCTTGTGTGTGTAAAACAAAAATAATTTTTGTTTCCCTTAAGTTATACTGCCCAAAACAGTAGTATGTGGGTAAAATTCAAATTCTTAGTGATCAGATAAGTGAATTTATCTTTGCATTGTTGACAGAACTAGTGACTCAAAATTGAGATTTCGCCATTCACTAGATTCTACTTGTATTGATTCACTAGTAAATCAATTGGTTTGGTTTGGGTTTTTTGTGTTTCAGTTTATTTTGGCTTATCCTAGCCCATACTGATTGGCATAAATTTTATGCTATTTTGTCTTAAAAAGTAAGATTTTTTTTATAGTTGCATTTAGAAATAAAATATAATCATTGGATGCAATTCATATTTAAAAATATATATTTTTTTCAATAAATTGTTCAAATGTATATTGTTATGGTATATTTGCATGTATAATATATTTTATCAAGAAACTAAGATATAAAAAGAAAAAATGTGACACTCCAAACCCAGCTTAGACGTTATGCCGAATCTAGAGATGTCACATGGAATGGGGTTTGAAATCGAGATTGACAAGTTAAAACCATTCCAGTTAATTAGTTTTTATTTAACTCAGAAAAACGTGAACTAGCTGATTTGTCTTAAAACATGTCTTTTAAGAAGAAGCTTTTGAAACCAATTATTTTACGAAACTGAAAATCTTAATTTTTAGAAAAATCATTTTCTGTTGAGTTGCAGTTTAAAATCCCATGAAAACAATATAAAATCCCAAATTTAAACCAGACAGTCCAAAGTCCCAACATTACACCCAAAAATAATATAAAATCAAAAGCTGTAATAAAGCAGTTCAGTAGTGGTGGTCACCATCGAGCCCTTCGCTATACCAATCCGCCTAAGTCTGGGGATTACTTGTACAGATTAATCAGAAAAAGGGGTGAGTTTTTGCAAACTCAGTGCGTAATCTCCACAGAAAACATACATAGAGATACACATCAGAAAATAATCAATTACAGTCTGGGGCCTGAGCCCATTAAATTAGTTTGAGCCTTAGCCTATTCAGGTACAGTCTTAGATATAATTTAGGGCCTTGGCTTATCTCAAATACAATATGCAATAGCAGAAAATCAAAATCCTACCCACCAGCCTCTACACACCATCTCCGTCCATCCTTATACACCATGTGGCTATTAAATCAACCCACCTATCCTTACACACCATATTGTATCAAAATGTGACACATAATCAAAAATTTGCAGCAGACGTGTAAGATAACATGCTTAATAGCCTTTCAGACTCTTCCTCAAGATAACAATAACCCACCCCAATGTAATGCAACATACAAAAGATGTCATGCTATTATGCAATTCAGTATATACATTCAAATATCATAATTTATGCTGGGTACAGAAATCAGATAGATAGAGCACTCATATTGGGGTCTAAGTATGGCTTATCGACCCTTCAATAAGTCCACAGTCGACTTGGGCGACCCATGCAACCTTAGACAACTTTTCAGAAAAATGGGCTCATACGCTCGTGTGGCCCACACGGCCCAAAATGGCTTTGGTTGTGTGATCCATTCTTAATGTAACCCATGCTAGCTAAATATTTATATATGTTTTCGCTATCTACTTATATGTTCATTCAAAGTTGTCTACTTGAGTCATTGTCACTAAATTATTTATATCTTGAGCTACAGAATTCCAAATTAAGATCCACTTGATGTTTTTGAAACTAGACTCAAATAAATTTCTACCATAAAAATTTCAAAATTTATAGTTTATCAAATAAGTACAGTAAAATCTTCAAATATATCCCTATTTTACTATTTGACAGCTTCAACCTTTCCTTACTAAAAATTATTTATCTCTTAGTACAGAATTTGGATGATGTTTCTGTTTGTTTCTCTCGAAAATAGACTCATTGAGGAATTAAACCTGTAAATTTAAAATGCTAATTATTTTTTTACAATTTTTGATAATTTTCCAAACTCAGAACAGGGGAACCCAAAATAATTTTAACCTTGTCTCACAAAATTTATTATATCTCATAATTTACAATTCTATTGCTTACATTATTTCTACCATGAAAAACTAGACTCAACAAAATTTAATTTCATATTTTATTCAATCTCTAACTCAATTCCCAATATTTTTGATCATTTTTCAAATTTAGTCTACTATTGCTGTCTAAAACTATTTTAGTGCAAAATGTTGATTTCCAAGTTTATAACACCCTTTTTCCTTTCTCTACAATTTTTTGCATCATTTTCTCTCATTTCTCTTATTTCTCGATAGTAAGCAATTTTAACTTTTCGTCGAATCCCATTTTTTGCATTTCGGGTACACATCTATATCGTTTTCGCTGATTACGCAATCCCGAGATCCCCAGAAACCTATAATTGACAATCCCAACTTTAGAATCGGTCCTAAACTAAGATTAAACCATATTTAAGTACCAAAGGTCTAAGCTTGTCCATGCATCACTTGCCTTCTAACTTCGCACAATTCCACCACTACTCAACACGAGGGAGATAGCAACCGAAATGATTCGCTACTGTAAAAATAACCATTCCTCATTAACGAAAAGTTCAACAAAGTTAAGAACGAATTCAAAGCCAAGACTACTCGCCCAAACAACACAAGAAAACACATACCTTATACGCTTACCAAACGATCACCATTTCGAGTCAAATTGATGAACGTTAATTCTAGCCTCATTATCAACTCCTAAATAGTCAACAAAACACCCCTTAATCCCTTATCCAGAGTAACATTCGAGTTTAATAAAACAGAAACTTACCGTACAACACAATTGCACGCTTGCATAAAGGGGAAAAGATGAAGAAAGACAATGAAAATGAAGAGGAACTCAAAGGAAATTCTGAAGCAAGGATTTTTTTTAGATAAAAGAAGAAAACTGAAAATTGAGAGTAGGGAAGAAGAAAGAAATGTCAGGGAGTAGAGGAAGGAAAATGGGGATTTTGGTAGAAGGGGAAGAATAATGTCAGAAAGGTGGAAAAAAGATCGAAATTTGAAAAAAAACTAAGCAAAAAGATAATGCCTAAAAATCTGGTAACTCATCTCCTTAATTCTCTCCCTAACCACCCACAACAACTGCACTACTCAAAATTTCAATTTGACTAGGACTCCACCACCCCACACGACCAAGCAAAAAAGATAATTCCCTTGCTCGCGCAGGGACTTGAACTCCAAACCTCCCACATGCCAACAAACACCTTAGCCACCAGACTAGCAGTCCCATTCTAATATATTTTTACCAACTATTAAACTTAATCCCTTTAGGCCAGGTTAAGGCTTTATTTATAAGAATACTAAAATTGCCCAAGTCATTGCTTTAACTTGGGACCTCCCACACTGTAACACCCCAAACCCGACCTAGATGTTATGGCTGAATTTGGTAGCGTCACATGAGAGTGTTTTAGGAAAATGTCTTTACAAACTAAAAATCGTTCCAGTTATTATCTTTGCTTAAGTCAAAAAATCGTGAATTAACCTATTTGTTTAAACCTATTTCTATTACGGAGAAGCTTTTAGTTAATTTTAGAAAAACGAAACTTTGGTGGCATTTGCAGTTTAAAAATCCATCAATAACAATTTAGAACCCAAGTAAAAATTAAAAATAACAGTACAAGTCTGGAATTACATCAAAACTCCAAAAATAATTAAAAACAGTAAAACAATAAGTAACCAGTGAAACCATAAAATCCAATAAGTATCTAGCAGTGGCCACTGTCGAGCCCCCCGCTACACCGATCAATCTACTACTAGGGATTACCTAACAGACAATTAAATAAAGGGGTGAGTTTTCACAAACTCAATGTGTACATCCCCACAGTATAGCAAGCATACATACAAGTAACAGAAATAGACAACAGTCATAATTCGGGCGTGAGTCCTTAATAGATAGGATGTAAGCCTTAGCCCACTCAGACCAGAATTAGAATATAATAGGGCTCTCAAGCCTAAACAGATATAGAATCAGACATAATCAGGCCTTAGCCCATACAGATGTCACATCCATATCAGATTAGAATAGTACATGCCCACAAACCCTACACACTATCTCCGTCTAACCCTACACACCATGTGGGGATAAAATCGACCCATCCAACCCTACACACCAAGTATGAGAATAAAATCAACCCATCCAGCCCTACACACCAAATCGTACCGTATTACAGCACATATGAGAAATATGCAGCAAAGCTACCAGTTAATAGGCTAATAGTCTTTTAGACTTCCTTCACTTCAACAATAAACCCAACCCAATGCAATGCATCATAATACCGTGGCATGCTTTTATATAGAACAGTAGATCATACACATCATACTCAGAACAGAAAAGATCAGACGTACATGTTAGTGATAGAAGATTAAAACATACACCACATGCGTAAGTCAGGTATTGTATAAACAGAACATAGAAATCGGGCCTAAGTAATGCTTACCGACCCTACGACAGGTCACAGTCGACTTGGGCGACCCGTGCAACCGTACAGCATAGTTTAGAAAACTAAGCTCACATGCCCATGTCGCCTGCACTACTTAATTGGCTTAGCCCGTGCCTCGCACACAGCCTAGCCAGCTGTCACACGGTCGTGTCTATCGTAGCCGTGTCTGTCACACCCATGTCAAGCGCACATGGCCTGGTTCGTCGATCACACGGTCGTGTCTCACCACACGGCCTCCACACAGGCAGTCTACTCGCCCGTGTGGCATCGACAGTTTAGTTTTCAACTTTCGTTGAAACCCATTTCCTATGCAATCAGAGTACACACCTGTTACAATATCAATGTGCCGCCACTTTTACGCGCTCTGGAACCTAAGGACGATAATCCCGAGTCCAAAATCAATCACTTGAATCGAATTATTAAGGAAAGGTTTTCTCCAAAATTTACTAAAACCTTACCTTCCTCGCTCAACGAAAATTTCTTGCTACTAATAAAAAAAAGTAGCCCCCAGAACCTCAGTTGTCCCCTATTCAAAAGCCAAAAATCCTTAACACACCATTACTTCGTTGATAACAACCAAAAAGTAACACAAAACATACCCAATAAGCACTAAACCAAGATGATCAATAATAATAAGAGAAAAGCTGAAATTTGATGTTAACAAGAAGGGGAAAAAGAAAGTGAAAACGACTGTAGAATGGGGAAATCTAGAAGAAAATCGACAGAGAAACAAAGTTATTGACGAAAGAAAATTTGGAAAAATAAGAGGAATTCTAGTAATGGAAAAATTAAATCCTACTAACTTCTTGATAAACTGTGAATTATGCATATTTTCTTTCACACATTTAGCACATTTATGGATGAATTATCATTGAATTTGTGGAATTTGATAGTCCTAATCCTTTAATTTCATGTTTTATACTTAGGGGAGCATAGGAGAGTGAAAAGAACAAGAAATGGGCCGAAAATGAAGAATATAGGCTAAGGTGTGAAAGTAACACGACCTGGAGGTTCGCCACACGGGCGTGTCACGCGACCGTACCACGTTAACATGCTCGAACATGGCTCAAAGTCGATTCACACGGGCGTGTCCCCATTGTGAGGAAGTTCAATTTCACTGGAAAAGGCTACTTGGGGGCTACGAAAGGCATTCTAAACTCTATATAAAGACCCTAGGAGGCCGCCATAAGGGTGTATAGTAATCCCGCCAAGGGTATAGTCTTCACGTCAAGACGGAGAGCTAAAGAAGGGAATTACTCGAAGGAAAGCTGATTGATCCATCTCAAAAACTAGGATCTACATCAAGACAGAAGATCTCCCTTTAATCCTTTTAGGAGTTTTGGGTTTTCTTCCTTTTTTTTATTTTATTTATTCTGAGATGTTTCTTTTTATAATTATAAACTAAATCCCTAAATACCTAAGGGGATGAAACCTAAGACAGATCTTGTTATTGTTATCTGAGCTGTGTGATAAATATTTGATTTGTTCTTAATTGTGTTTTTAACTGTTAAATTGATATTTCTGGGATATTGATTTAAGTCGAATGTGCTTATATAGAGGAGCAAAAGTCCCTGTATAGGAGTAGATCCAACAAAATTAAGCGGAGTTGATCGCAACCTAGACATAGGACGGCGAAAATTTGCCTGATTAGAGTCAAATCTAATATGGGGAGCTATAAATCGAGTTAATGCAAGACTAAGGGTTTTAATTAGAAAGAGATTTCAATTAATCAACCTAGGATTAGTTGTTCTTATCCTCGATGGAGGTACTAACATAATTTAGGGATCTGTACGGATCAATCAAATGAAGAAATCATCTGGTTCAGACTTAGATAACAAGTGAAGTCTAGGTGGATTCTTCCTTAGGTATTGTCTTAATCATTCAGTTTTCCTTGAAGCGATTTCCCCAATTTACTCTTTGTCACCTTAGTTTAGTTTAGATTCGATTAGTTTACAACTAAACCCCTTTTATTTCTTAGGTTAGATAATAGGGAGGAAGACATTACTAGTACTTTTAGTTCCTTGGATTCGGTATTCTGATCTTGCCACTATCTATACTGCTCTTCGATAGGTGTGCTTGCTGATAATAGTTAGTTTCCAGGTACGATCGATTTTATTACTTCATCCCATCATGATCAAGTTTTTGGCGCCGCTGCTGGGGAACTGAAATATTAGGCCTACTATTGCTGCAAATAATTTTGAACTGAAACCTAACACTATTCAGATGATACAACAGTTTGTTCAGTATGATAGTTTACAAAATGAGGATCCTAACGCTCATTTAGCCAATTTCTTGGAATTCTGCGACACATTTAAAATAAATGGCATTTCTGATGATGCCATTAGTCTTTGGTTATTCCCATTCTCCTTGAGAAACAAAGCTAAATAGTGGTTAAATTCTTTACCACGAGGGTCTATCACTACATGGGAACAAATGATCAAAAATTTTTTGCTCAAATATTTTTTGCCGGCTAAAATGGCTAAATTAAGGAATGATATCTCTTATTTTGTGCAGATGGATTTAGAAATACTTTACGATGCTTGGGAGAGATACAAGGACTTGTTGAGAAGGTGCCTTCACCATGGGTTACCTCTGTGGTTACAAGTTCAAACCTTTCACAACGGTTTGAATCCTTCGACGAGACAAATGATCGATGTAACTGTCGGTGGAACAATCAATAACAAAACACCAGAAGCAGCTTACGAGTTTATAGAAGAGATGTCATTGAATAACTATCAGTGGCAAGTCATGAGAACAAAGCCACAGAAAGCTGCCAGAGTTTACAATACTAATGCATTCACCATGCTTTCTAATCAGGTAGAACTACTTAATAAAAAGATTGATAATTTTTTTGGTTCTACGTAGATACACTCAAAGATGTAATGTGACTCAATCCAAGGAAACATGAGCAATTCTGATTACTCATCCTATGGACATGGCATGGACACTGAGCAAGCCAACTATATGGGTAATAATTCTAGATCCCAAAATAACCCTTATAGTAATACTTACAATGTAGGTTGGAGGAACCACCCAAATTTCTCATGGGCAGGACAAGGAAATCAAAGGCAACCACCCCCTCCGGGATTTCAACAACCACCTTATCAGCAAGAGAAAAAGTTGAACCTTGAAGAGATGCTCACAAAATTCATCGCTGTGTCAGAAACCAGTTTCCAAAACACCGAAACGACATTAAAGAACTAGCAAGCATCCATTCAAGGACTCGACACTCAAATAGGCCAGCTCGCCAAGCTAATTTCTAAAAGACCACAAGGTGGGTTACCAAGCAACACCGAGACTAACCGTAAGGAGCACCTTAGTGCCATGGATACAAAAAATGAGGAAGGATTAACCAAAACCTACCCAGAGCCATGTAAGGAGACTATGGTAAGTAAAGGTAAGGATGAGGTAAGTTCCAAAGATGCAATTGTCAATGAGTATAAGCCTCGTATCCTATACCCAAATGCACTAAGGAAAGACCACACAGATGAACAATTCGATAAATTTCTTAAACTTTTAAAGAAATTACATATTAACTTACATTTTTTTGAAGCTCTTTCGCAGATGCCAAATGCCTTTAAATTTTTAAGAGAGCTACCGACGAATAAACGAAAGCTAGATGCGACATCTCATGTGGAATTGAATGCAGTGTGCTTAGCAATTTTATAGAATAAGCTGCCCAACAAACTAAAAGATCCAGGGAGTTTTACAATTTCTTGTTTACTTGGTAGTTTAGACATCAAAAATGCTTTAGCTGATTTAGGGGCTAGCATTAATGTCATGCCTTATAAATTGTTTAAACAACTAGGTCTTGGGAAACCAAAACAAACTAAGATGAGCATCCAATTGGCTGATAAAACTATTAGATTTCTAAAGGGCATAATTAAAGATGTGCTTGTCAAAATTGAAAAATTTATATTCCCAGTTGACTTTGTTGTTCTAGACATTGATGAGGATAGCAATGTACCCTTAATCTTAGGGCGACCCTTTTTAGCAACTGCTAGAACCACAATTGATGTAGGAATAGACGAGCTCACACTTCGTGTAGGTGATGACAGAGTTACTTTACAAGCCAGAAACTCGAATAAGATTGTTGATGATAGAAATATTGTTACGAGTCCTTGCAATAAAAAGGATCTCACCATCCAACCTTCTTTGTGGGATACTGTTCACATAAGTGGAATTGAACAAATGATGAGTTCATCCAAGGGAAACGAACATGAAAAATGAATCCTCCAGATTGAGGAACTAGATGAGTGGCTGAACTATCAACAAGAGAAACTAAAAATATGCCACACCAACCCAGAGCATCACTAAGAAGACCCTAAGGTAAAAACGAATCAATTTAAGGCAGGGGATACAGTATACTTAGAGGAGGAGGATCCCCAAATTTTGAATACAAAACTTCATATAGGTGACATACCTCCCTTCATAGTAATGAAAATCTTTCCCTATGATACAGTCAAGATAACACACAAGACACTCGGCACTTTCAAGGTAAATTATACTCTACACAAACCTTATATTGATAATACAATTGAAAGCATGATAGAAGAGTTTCAACTCTTCAAACCACCGTGACCGAACAAGCTCGAGAAAAGTCGAGCTTAGACTATAAATAAGCACTTCTCGGGAGGCAACCTGAGCATTAACATAGTAAAGTTATTTTATTTAGACTCTCTAATCCATTAACTAACCCTTTAAATGTAGGTTTTTCAAGCCATACAGCCATGCCCACGGGCGTGCCTAAGGTAGTGTGGACACCGTGGGAAAAGACACGGACGTGCGATACGGTCGTGTATAAGTAGGGTAAAGTTTTCCCAACACACGGGCTATGACAAAGTGCCACGACCATGCAAGGTAGCCGTGGCCAATCCTGACAAATCGACACGGGCTTGCGGCACGCCCGTGCCCCAAGACTGTGGTCGAACCTGCCAATTCAAACACAGACATGTGACCCTATACACAGGCGTAGGAGAAGCGAACATCGAAGGACACACCATGTGATACGGCCATATGTCCTAACACGCCCTAGAAACATGGGCATGTGTCATGAACCAGGTGCACCAAAACCCTTGAAATTTGAACAACACAGGCCAAAAATAGCTCACACGGGCGTTTGACACGCCCATGTACCCTAAATCCTATATAAGACTCCCACTATTCACCTTCTTCTCCACTAAAACACTAAAAACCTCTCCACCCAAAACCCATACCAACCCTCTCTAGCACCACCGCCGACTTCAGCCGTACCTCCACGCTTGTGTACGCCTCACCACAATCGTGCTCCGACCCTTCCATCTATCATTCGATCCCCCTTTCTTTCCTTTTGATTTTAATTCTTATATTCCTATTTTACTCAGTCTTTATTTATTTTTATAATGTTTTTCATTTATTCATGTTCTAGTTACTTCTAATGATTCTTTGATATCCATGCAATTCCTATGATCTTTTCACTTAGAAAAATGTCATGTTGAACTATTCTTTTGCTGCCATCTCTAGTTATCTTAGGCCATCAATTTTTAGTGGATTTTGCAATTTAAAAACTTACATTCTGTCCAAACTTCATGCTTAGATAACTCAAATTGTTTTCTTAATATTAACTTTTGTATTAAACTAGGTGTTAGTCTTTGATCGAATAACTTAGTCTTGATTATCGTCAATCCTCACTTAGTTATGCATAATGACAATACATGCCCATTTTTATTCTTTTTCGTTTTGTTTTATATCAAGAACAATGTCATCATCTCGTGGAAAAAAGCGCCCATCTCCACTTCCAAAAAGTGTAAAGGGGCTAGTGGTTCCTCTTCTAGACCTACCGCTGAAATACGACACCTCTTTCTCCAATTCCCGCAGAGTTCCCAAGAGGAACTATTCCAAATATTACACGCAAGACCACTTAGAGTGGGGAAATGTATCAATTGGGCCACCCTAGAGCAGGTCCAACTAGTAGATGCGGTTCGGGCCTTGTTAACAATGGACCTATATGACCAGTTTTTCCAAATCATGGAGCCCACTTACCTTGAGCTCACCCTAGAGTTCTGCTCCACGTTCCATCTTCAGACGGTCATGAACCAACACGAAAATCCAGGGACAATTTAATTCCGTCTAGGAGGCCTTGTCTGACAACTCAGTGTAACAGAATTTGGTACAGCTCTAGACCTATACACCGAGCAATTTTTGGAAGAAGGGACCTGTTTGAACTCCACCGCCACATCCACTTCTCACCAGTCAAATGTTGGTGTGCTTTAGTCCCTAGCCAGCCTACATACGACCCCATTCGCTCCAAGACAATAGCTCTCACCCCATCTCTGAGGTACATATATGCCCTACTCATACATATATTGACGGGTAGACGAGAGAGCACCGGTGTCGTCAACACCCACGATGCCTACTTTTTGTGGAGCATAGCGTACGCACACGTGATCGATCTAGCCTTTTTCATCACTTATGCCATCCAGCACCAAATTGAGAGGCATCGAAGAAGTGTAATCCTGATGGGCCCGTACGTGACTCGCCTGGCCTGCTACTTCAGGCTCTTCAACACAGCAGCCCAGGCATCCTCCTACATCTTGATCGGCCAGATGTCCCGACAAGGCATCTAGAGCATGCTCCACATGAGGATGATTCAGCGCTGACACGAGACCGATCCTTCACAATACTGCCTAGTCTAGAATGCCGAGTAGGACGACCCCGAGGACATTACTAATGATGTCTCACCGTAGGAGGAGGCACTAACTGAGCCACCACTTACTCGCAGCCCAGTTCATGCGGTAGTTTCAAGCTAAGTCACTACTGAGCAGTTCACCCAATTCCAGCAACAATGTTTTCAACGCTTCGATCACATTGATGCTACTTTAGCTCAAATTTGTCAGCACCTTCACATCGCACAACCGCCGCCACCTAACGAACCATCCGAGGATTAGAACTTTCTATTCCTCTTATCTTTATTTTTATCTTTATTCTTGATCTTTATTTTTACCTTCTCTTGTATTTTATTTTTCTTTCTAGGTTCTTTAGATTTTTCTTTATCTTTATTTCGATCTTTATATTCTAACACTCTAACATTTATTGAACATTTTATTTTATGTTTTAATTTTATTTTAAGTTTATATCGACTTTTCCTTAAAGAGCATACAATATTGATCTAAAATCCCTAAAATCTCTTTAATGCTATCGCAGTTTCAAAGGAGTGTTACAGCTCAAATCCATTCGTAATGGGAAAACCAATCCACAACCGCCATGTCCTAATCTAGCCACCACGACACCGATCATCATATTCTTGATGGCATAGAGATTGTGGCATAAACATCCTTTCCTACAAATCTTCACACCAAGCTCAAGGAATTCATCTAATATTCAGGGAGTTTCACTTCTCTCACTATCTTATGATATTATGCTTCTATTGCTACTAATGTATCTTGGTACATTGAGGGCAACGTACAACTTAAGTGTGGGGGGGAATTCATTTTCTCTCTTTACATTATCTTCAGAACCCCTGAAAATTTTTGCCACTAAATTTTTGCATTATTCTCATATCACTATTAGGATGAATTCTGATTGATTTATTATTTTTATTGATATGTTGAGAATTTAGACATAGGTACTTATGCTTTGAATATTCAAACTTTAAAACATTAGAGAATCAAGCTTGATAAGTTAAAATTTTTTACAATTCTAAATTTTTCTAGGCCATTTCCCCAATATTAAGTGTTATCTTGAAATTTGAAATTCACAAGATTGACATCAAAAGCCATAATTCTGGTGAGATTTTTGAGCCTTTTGAGCATACATTCTTTCATGCTCACTTTTATTGTTGCTTTGAGTGAGTTAATATTGATTTGTTATTTTAGAACTTGCTTCGATTATACATGTCGAGACCACATCATTGATTTGATATACCGAGATGATAAAGGCGCTTAGGTTTTAACCCACTTACTCCATAAAAACCTACCTCCATAAATTAACCCCTAGTGAACCCCATTGAGCTTAACATACCATTTATTAACTTACCCTCAATATTAACAAATAACCCATTACTATTGAAACCCTGTAATTACTTTAATCCCGATTCTTATCGAGATTTGAGTTGAATAATTATCTAGCTTCGTTCTCCTTTTTAGCTTATAATTATTTGATTTGTTCTTAAAAAAAGTCTTCATATATTTCAGTTGTAATTAATGTTTTGCATATTTCTATGTAATTTTTGAGCTTTTGTTCTTAGACAATATTATTCAAAAGAGAAAGGCTTTATTTCAGGGATATGTTTCAGTGACAGATTTTTTAGTTAAATGATTTTTCAGTTCGATCTCGATTCTAACCCTCTTTTTTAGCTTGTGACAATACCCCTAACCAAAGCCCCATTACAACCATTTAAAGACCTTTTGATCGATATGTCATATCAATAATAGTGGCGAAGATTTGATTTTCCTGCAAGCTTATGGTAATAACTTTTCATATTGACTAATGAGTGTTTAATTTCTGAATTCTAAACACTTCGAGTGGATAAAGTGAATCTTTAGTAAGTATGTCAACTCTTGTTAGTTTTAAACTAGAGGTAATTACTTAGAAGATGGGAGAAAACCTATGTTTCTATGATAAAATTTTCAACTTAGATTGTTTTAGACTTTAATTCTCTTGTGGTTGAATTTTCATTGTATGATTACTTGTGGATTAGTTTGAAACATTATTGATAAGGATTATAGGTTGAGAAGAATGATTTCTAATTGTGAGTTGAGATTTTGCTTGAGGACAAGCAAAGGCTTAAGTGTGGGGGTATTTGATAAACTGTGAATTATACATATTTTTTTTCCCACATTTAGCATATTTATGGATGAATTATCATTGAATTTGTGGAATTTGATGGTCCTAATCCTTTAATTTCATGTTTTATACTTAGGGGAGCATAAGGGAGTGAAAAGAACAAGAAAGGGCCGAAAACGAAGAAAATGGGCCAAGGTGTGAAAACAACACGGCCTGGAGGTTCGCCACACGGGCGTGTCACACGGCCGTGCCACGTTAACAGGCTCGAACACGGCCCAAAGTCGATTCACACGGGCGTGGCACACGGGCTTGTCCCTGTCGTGAGGAAGTTCAATTTCACTCGGAAAAAGATACTTAGGGGCTAAGAAAGATATTCTAAACTCTATATAAAGACCCTAGGAGGCCACCATAAGGGTGTACATTATTCCCACCAATGTATAGTCTTCCTGTCAAGATAGAGAGCTAAAGGAAGGGAACTACTCAAAGGAAAGCTAATTGATCCATCTTAGAAGCCAGGATCTACATCAATGTAACGCCCTAATTTTTGAGATTTTTAGGGTTTAATGAGATTTTTGGTGAAGTTGGGAAATTTTGTGTTTTGATTGCTAAAGTGGTGTTTGGATGTGTTAGTGGGCCTTCAGGAAGCCCATACTTCAGTTAAAAATCGATAAAAATAGTTAAGTACATTTTAGCTAAAAAGGCGGAAATGGGTCAAGAGGGCCCTTAAGAAAAACTGTGTAAAATGTATCGCAAAGGGAGCCTTGGTAGAGTGGCAAGGTGGTGCCACTAAGCTCCTAAAAAAGTGGCACCTGGATGGGTATTGAAGGACAAGGGTTCGAGTTGCATGGTAGGCTTATTGCTCTTTTTAATTTTTAAGCATGTGCCGGGCATGTGACCAACTTAAGTGAGAATTCGGCAAGGGGCTTTAGAGACTTGGGCCGATTGCTTTAGGGAGATTATTAGGGTTTCATCTTTTTCTATTTTCTGTCATGAGAGTTAGGGTTAGCCACCTTAGGTGTTATTCTTCCCTTTTCAGTCAAAAAGCCAAAATTTGTCTCCCTAGGAGCATCTAGCCGATTTCTTCATCTTCTTCTCCTCTACCATCGTTTTTCCTCTTTTCTTTTCACCCTGTTGATCTTCTCCTTAGCCGAACATCCCTTTTACTCAGATCTACTATTTCTTTCGATTCCATCCCTCCAAAAACAACCATAGCCAATTGCTTAAAGTACCAGAAATCCCGAAAACTGCTTTCTTTTGTCGATTTCTTGTAAGCCGAATTACCCCTATTCTCCTTACCTGTAGTGACCGATTACTACATCCCCTTGAGTCACATCATTGTCGACACCATCACCTAAACTCATAGCCCAAATCGCCATCTTCTTCTCTAGTTGGAAAGCCGAAATCATCATTAGTTTAGGGAGATAGCCGAAAATTTCAGATCTCAGAGATAAGGGTTCTACTAATGTTTAAGGGTCAGATTTACATCAGATCTGCATAGGAATCAAAGAGAAATCGTTGGTAAGTGCTTAATACCTCAGATCTGTACATTATTTCATGTTTTGGAAAAGCCGAAAGTCCCTAAAGTTAGGGAGATTGTCGATTTGGACTTTTAGTAATTCAAAGTGGTATTTTTATTCTTTTTGAGTGATAGTTAGCGAAGAAGGTGATCAAGCAAGGAGTTGAAGGCATCGGTATCACCAGATCTAGATCTAGTGCACCTAAATCGTCAGAGGTAAGTTTTTATGGCCATTAAGGGTGTGGCTGAATGTGGTAAGGGATTGTGGCTTTGGTTTTTCATAGATCTATTAATTAATCGATTAGATATTGGGTTGTAGGAACTTTCGCATAGGAGATCTCGTCGGTGAAACTGTAAAACAGGTGTGTGATTCTGAACCCCTTCATTGTGCATGTTGGCAAATGCCGAAAAGCCGAAATGCCAAAGATCTGACATTTCGAGGGCTTGTGAGCGTGTTGGTAGGAAAACATTGGATATGAAATCGGTACTGAAGGGAGAGCTAACCATGGAATTTTGGGCGCTACGATAAGTTGGGCCTCGGTGGGCTAGATAGGGGGCCCAATGGGCTTTTGGGGTCCATTTGGAAATGGAATGGATAAAAAGGTAATAATAAGGACTATAGTCACAAAAACTGTTAAAACGAGTGTTGGACTGGAAATTAGGGTTTAAATGGACCTAATAGGCTAAATGGCACGGTAGGGCCATTAGGGGTTTTAAAGCCTAAGGGCTAAAACTGATACACTAAATTTAATAAGTTTCTGTAACAACCACTGTAATAGTAAAGACTGTAATAGTAATTAAAACTGTAGTAAGATGGTAAGATTATTGAAATACCCTTAGGGTGAGAAATTACTGTTTTGCCCCATATATGGAAAATTACCGTTATACCCCTAGGGTTAGAACAGACTGAACTGTTTGACATGACTATTATTGTTACTGCATATCATGATGTATGTATGTCTGATGCATGGGATTGGGTTTATGTTGGAGGAAGTGTGAGTGGCACTGCCACGTTACTGAAAGGGGCTATGCCTCGTACTGTTTCTGAAAGAGGCTTTGCCTCGTATACTGTTTATCTGAGCAGCTATGCTGCGACTGTGGTGTGTAGGCTGGGTGGGCCGAGTTATTCCCCACATGGTGTGTTGGCTGGTACGAGTGGTGTGTAGCGGTTGGTGGGTTGAGTAGTCTCCCCAATTGGGTTGCATTCATACTGTTATACTGTACTGTACTGTTATGGGCCTAAGGGCCAAACTGTTATCTGAATAGGGCTTCGGCCCAGTATCTATTATAGGGCTTTGGCCCAGTATCTGTAATCTGAATAGGGCTTCGGCCCAGTATCTGACTGAGACTGGTGAGGGCTTAGGCCTAGTGGGCTCGAGCCGATGTGGGCTTTGGATGGGTTCTGCACACACTTAGTTTCCCCAAACTCACCCTTTTCTTTTCCATCCTTGCAGGTGAGCCCTAGAGCGTGACTTGGATGCTGGGAGGGATTCAGAGTGGCCACGAGGACTGAACTCACATTTTAATTGGTTTATTAATTTAATTACTTTTTACTATTGGTTTTATTTTGTTATGGGTTGTAATAAGGCCACTGTATTTGTTTTTATTTGGGATTTTCAATTGTTTTATTTCAACCACAACAAAACACCATTTTCAAAAATTAAACAAATATTTTCTTAACCAACCTGACATTACAAATGGCTAAGATAATAAGGTTAAAACGAATCGTAACAAATGGAATAAAGATTAAGTTGAATAATTACTAAAACGGGAATTTCCAAAAAAAAAATCAAGCATTGTTTTTCAAAACTCACCATCGGACTTAGTAAATAGGGCGGCATAAGTTAGTCTAGGTGATGTAGCACACTGGACATGGCCATAACGTCTGGGCTGGGTTCGGGGTGTTACAATCAAGACAGAAGATATCCCTTCAATCCCTTCAGGAGTTTTGGGTTTTCTTATGTTTTGTTATTTTATTTATTTTGAGATGTTTCTTTTTATAATTATGAACTAAATCCCCAAAATACCTAAGGGGATGAAACCTAAGACAGATCTTGTTATTGTTATCTAAACTGTGTGATAAATATTTGATTTGTTCTTAATTGTGTTTTTAACTCTTAAATTGATATTTCTAGGATATTGATGTAAGTCGAATCTACTTATACAGATGAGCAAAAATCCTGTATAGGAGTAGATCCAACAAAATTAAGCGGAGTTGATCGCAATCCTAGACATAGGACGATGAAAATCTGCCGGATTAGAGTCAAACCTAATATAGGGAGCCATAGATCGCGTTAATGCAAGACTAGGGGTTTTAATTAGAAAGAGATTTCAATTAATCAACCTAGGATTAGTTGTTCTTATCCTCGACGGAGGTATTAACATAATTTAAGGATCTCTACGGATGAAGTCAAATGAAGAAATCATCTGGTTCAGACTTATATAATAAGTGAAGCCTAGATGTATTCTTCCTTAGGTATTGTCTTAATAATTCAGTTTTCCTTGAAGCGATTTCCCCAATTTACTCTTTGTCGCATTCTTAGTTTAGTTTAGAGTCTATTAGTTTACAACCAAACCCCTTTTATTTCTTAGGCTAGATAATAGGGAGGAAGTCGTTACTAGTACTTTTAGTTCCTTGGATTTGATATTCCGGTCTTGCCACTAGCTATACTACTATTCAATAGGAGCGCTTGCCTTTTATCATGATAATAGTTAGTTTCTAGGTACGATCAATTTTATTACTTCATCTCGTCATGATCACTCCCCATTCCCCAAACCACTCTCCCCCCTTGCCACTACAACTCCACTACCCAGAATCCAATTTTATTCAAACTCTTACATGGCACAAGCATAAAAATAAATCTCTTACTCGCGCAGGGATTCAAACCCCAGACCTCTTGTCACTTAACACTCCACCTATCCACGAGACCAGCAAGCTCATTCTGACATGCTTTTGTAGACAATTTCTTATAAGCCTAATAACCAAGAGTAAGGCTTAATTCAAATAAAAGCCAAAATTTAGCCCAAGTCTAGACTTGAACTTGGGACCTCCCCAACACACCCCAAAGCACATAACCACTTAAGCAAACAATTATTTGTCAAATTATTGCAGAACATATTTAAAAAATTTCCATGCCACTAATTCAAAAAAAGTTGGAAATACAAAAATTTAGGGCGTTACAACTCTACCCCCAAAAGAAAATTTCATCCTCGAAATTTACCTGATAAGAAGAGGCGAGGATACTGCTATTGCATCAAAACATCTGGCTCCCAAGTAGCCTCCTCAGTGCTATGATTCCATCACAACACCTTCACTAAAGGAATGGATTTCCTTCGTAGAACCTTAACATTGCGATCCAAAATCTAAACCAGCTCCTCCTTGAATGTTAGATCAATCTCCTCCATAGGCACAATATGCGAAGGATCAGAGCGGTAATGTCTCAACATTGAGACATGGAACACATCGTGAATGCGATCTAACTTCGAAGGTAGCTCTAACTGACATGCGACTGGCCCTACTCAATTCAAAATTCGATACAACCCAATAAGTTGAGGACTTAGCTTGCCCTTGTGACTGAACCTCAGAAATTTCTTCCATGGCAAGATCTTAAGGAAAACCAAGTCCCTACAGAATACTCAATGTCATTCCTCTTCAAATCTGCATAGGACTTCTGCCTTGCTTTCAGATGCTCACGAATTAATTGGACTTTATCCTCAGTCTCTAATATCAACTGTAACGCCCTAATTTTTGGGTTTCTCTTAGATCGTTCTTTATCTGATAAAATGTTTAAACTTTAGTATTTGGGTGTGTAATGCATGTTTGGGGACTGTTAATGGGCCCATGGAAGGCCCATGTGTTGGTTAAAAGCTCGGTAAAATTTTGTATTTTTGACTTAGGGGATAGGGGTCTCTTGGAGGTAGGTGTTATAAGAAAATATCTGTGAATTAAGGCATAAGCTGGCCAGTGGTGGAGTGGTAATATGACGCCACTTAGGAGCTACAAAGGTGGCGCCTAAGTGAGCTTGGATGTCCAAGGTTAAGTCCCAGGGTATGTAAGGTGGCATTTTATTTTTGTGCAGGAAGCAGGTAAGAGTTTGAAGCAGAGTTAAACTCTGCTTGGGGAGGAGTTTGAATCGGTCAATGAGCAAATCAAGGAGGGAGTTAAGGAGCTTTTGAATTTCAAAAGAGGTGGCTGGTTTAGGGACTCTGCAGGTGCCATTCGGCTAGGGGGCTTGGTTCTTGTGATTTCGGCAATTAGTGGCTTGGTGTGCCGATTTTCCAAAGGTTCTCTTTAGGTGTCTTTTGCCGATTTCTTTAGGTTAGTAAAACTCCCTTCTGTTGTCAATTTGTACTTAGCAATAGGCTTCTTTTATCACTCTGTTCTTCATTTACTACTTTAGGAGCCGAATTTCATTACCCCTAAACCCCTTGTGCCGCACACTCATTTTGACCGAAACACTTCCTTTTCACCTCTTTTCTTCATTCTTTTTCTTCTCCTCTCATACCGTAAATCAAACCTTCATCATTATCTCCTTCTCTAGCCGAATCTATTCTCCCTTGTCTCTCTTCTCTGTCGACAACTGCAAAAAGAAGCTGAAACTTATTGTGGTCGATTGTTCTTTGCTATAGCCGAAACACCCCTTCTTGTCGAATCCATCTTCTTCTAGCAACCATATTGCCTCTTCTCATCCTTCTTCCATTGCTGAATCTCCTTTTGACCAAAGCCTTGATCATTGAACCTCCTCTTGAGTCCAAAAGGCCATTAAAGCCGATTGCTTGGTTGACCGAAACTCTCATTGTGTGTAGCCGAATCCTGTCTACTTTCAAATTCTTCTTTCTTTTACTTAGATCGTGACTAAGGGGGGCATCTAGAGGCACTTCTTGAACCGATTAGCACTTTGGTAAGTACTCAATCTAGTTCTTTCATTAAATCTTTAATTAAGGTTTAAGTTAAAACCCCTATAAGAGAAGCTATCGTTGGGACTCAAAGGGGTCTTGTGGCTTTACCTTCTATTTGTATGCGCCAGGGTAGGGAGTAAAGGACGTGCTTCAAGGGATCTGGGAGACTAATGCGACTGGACATCGGGATTTAGTCTATAATCGACAAAGGGGTAAGATTTCAATGTTTGGGCCATGTTAACCGATTATAGTAAAGAGATTTTGGTTTAGTAGTTGAGGATTATTAAACTAACATTAAGGTGTTCAACGATAGGTTTTCGTACACAGATTTCGTTAGCGGTTTTGACAGTTAACAGGTGTGTAGCTAATCCCAACTTTTAGGCTAAAGTGGTAAAAGCCGAAATGGCCATAAAGTGACCGACAACTGGTGGAAAGTGACCGAAAAACGCATTCGTGTAATATTTGGGAGTAGTCGTTTACTCCGTTGGGGTTAACCATGAATTCGGTGGTGAAGGAATTGCAGAAGGTGCAATTCTGAACGTTTTTGTAAGTTGGGCTTCGATGGGCCAAGGTGGGCCTAATGGGCTTCCGAGCCCAAATCAAAAAATGACCGTTAAAAGGCTTTCTGGCAACACGGATAATAATAACATGGTTGAGTTGGTAATCTAAACCTAAAAATTAGACTTAACGGGCTTGAGACGTTATTGGATTTAGTAAGGCCCATTAGGGGTTTAAGCTAAAAAGGGTGAAATTGAAAACTTAGCTTAATTGGGTTTCTGTGGATATCTATGGACTAATAATTAAATGAACTTGTGTAAACACTCTGAAAATATGGGAAAGGTCTAAAATACCCTTAACAAGGAAAATTACCATTGTACCCCTAGGTGCAAAATGACCTTTATACCCCTAAGGTAAATTCTGTATGAAATGTATGATTTTCTATTTCTGTATATCCTGTCTCATAATATATGAATATAAATTTGATGCATGAGATGCTATATGATGCATGCCATAGTATGATTACATCTGTTGCATGGGGTATGGGTTTATGATGGAGGAAGCGTTCTGGCAGCCTTGCTGCAATCTGGTGGCCTCGCCACATATATATATATCTGTTCTGGTGGCCTCGCCACAATATCTGTATCTGGTGACCTCGTCACAATATCTGGCAGCCTCGCTGCAAATTTTATCTGGCAGCCTCGCTACAAATTTTTGTGGTGTGTAGCGGTTGGGTGGGTCAAGTAGTCTCCCCACATGGTGTAAGGCTGGTACGGGGGTGTTATGGATAGATCTGGGTTGGGCTTTCTATCTGCATATTATATCTGATCTGTATCTGTTATGGGCCTATGGGCTTAACCTGATTTCTGTAATGGGCCAAGGCCCAATTAAATCTGATTCTGAGGCTGATTTGTTTTGGCCTATGGTTGAGGTTATGTTATACACTGAGTTATCAAACTCACTCCTTCATTTCATCTCTGCAGGTAACCCTCAACCTTAGTGGGCTTGGAGCTGTGAGAGATTCGGAGTGGCCACAGCATCTACAAATTCGATTTTCGTTTCATTTCAAATATTTCATTATGCTATTTTGGGTTTTAATTGTAATAAGGCCGCTATTTAAATTTCTTTATTGGGTTATTTTCTTTAATGGTTTAATTCGTATTTTATCGAAACTGCTAGTTATAGGTTGTGCGGGTTTTAAAAATCTTAACAATGTTTCCAAAACGCACTAGGTTTGAAATATGGATAACTTAAAGGATTAATAAACTGACTTTTCACAAGTTTGCTATTTTGATGAAAATCTCACTTAAGATACTACAGGCAAAAAGGGCATAAACTTAGTTGTAGGATCATGTGACACACCAGATCTGGTCATAACGTCCAGGCCGGGTATGGGGTGTTACATCAACTCTGGACCTAGAATACGCCGCTCACCCAACTCAGTCCAACACAAAGGAGTGCGACACTTACGACCACATAGTGCCTCATAAGGTGCTATCTGTGTAACAGCCCACTTTTAACCCTAATCAGAACGAGTGGTTTCGAGACCACTTAACTGAGTTGAAATAATATTTTAATTACTTGTATATGTTTTACAGCATGATAATTATATGGTGTGAAAGTTTGTTCAAAAATTTTATCGTTGAAATAGTTAATTCGGTAAAAAGGATTAAATCGCATAAAGCGATAAATAGGAGTTCTATTTCATAAATGACCTTTTTTATCATGGCTTTATAAATAGGAGTCCTTGCATGGTAAATTTTCCATTGCTAATTTGAATGGACATCTATGCCCATATATTTATGGCTTTTAAATGATTTTTATCAAAGGTTAAAATAGTCTTTTGGTTTTATGATATGTTTTAAGTAAATAAAACATGAAAATAGCTGCATAATTCTTCTTCTTCACCGATTCTTCAAGCAAAAACATAGGGTTTTAAGCTTGTAACTTTCGGCAAGCTTAATTCATCAATTAAGGTATGTTTTGGCTTCAGTTTTTAGTAATTTCTATGTTTTTGAGATCGTTGCTTCGTATTCTAGCTGACCTGTACCTCAATTTCTGAAATTGGTTGTGTCTTTGAAAAATGCCATTGATAAATTCATGTTATTTTAAGGGTTTTTGATGAATTATGGAATGTTATATGGAAATATACAAGTTTTATAAAGTAATTTTTGATGAAAATGAGTTTTAAGGATTTATTTACAAATAAATAGCATTTATATGGTTTTAAATGTGATTAAATGGAAGTTATGTGCTTATAATGACTATATGAATATTCAGTTTTGATGAATTAAGGGATTTATTATGTAATTTGCTATTTTATGTTAAAAGGACTAAATTGCAAAGTAGCTGAAAGTTAGGGGCTAATTTGCAAATATGTAAAAATACATGTCTTTGGATTAAATTGAATGTGTTAGTGATTAAATAGCTAAATTTTTATTAATATAGATAAAGACGATCAAATCCTGGAACTTGATCAGGGAAAACGAAAAGTAGACGAGTAGATATTGGGAAGTCGAGGTAAGTTCGTATAATTAGAAATGAATTGTAAAAGCTTAATTGTGGTTTAAATTGTCATGTGAATGTATGATAATTGATAGAAATGAAATTTTCCCATTGAATAAATGTACATGAATTGACATGGAAATGTTAAAGATTACAAGTCCAAAATGGTTACCGAGTCCTGTTCGAACCGTAGAAAGTCTAGGATACAAGTGACATGTCACTAGGTCTACAGGGTGGTTCGAGCTCTTGCATTTGTTGCAGACTCACCATAGATCATGACCTATATGTTCATCCTTCGGGATTACATGTTTAGTCTTTGGATTTACCGTTCAGGCTATGGGCTTACCGTTCATCCTTCGGGATTACATGTTCCGCCTTCGGGCTTACTGTTACAGGCTCGAAAGAGCATACATGATGCATTGATAGATTACAGGTTATATGTATATACACTGTGTGTGTAACACCCGAGCATCCCTCGATGTTCTTAAAGGTTCAATGGGTAATTACCTATACAAGTTACATGAAGTTCTAGAGATATATGAATTACATGTTATACTAGATTTATATGGATTATATGAATTGATTTACATGAATTACATGTTATAAGTATTGAGGTTATGCTTATGATACATGGATGTTGTATCTTATACATGAATGGTTTACGAAATTACATGTACTAACAAGTGTATGTTGTGAGATAGGCAACTTGAACATATGAATTGACTTGGCATTAGTTATGTGTTAACTTATTGATTTGGTAAGTTTAAATTCTATATTATACGGGCTTACTAATCTTTTGAAGCTTACTCTATTTATTTATTCCTTATTTATATATTCAGAAGCTAGCTCGATTTTCGGACGAGTCGTAGACTTGCTATCACACTATCCATCAAGCTTTTGGTACTTTTGAATCTTTGTAAATGAAAATGGTCATAGCATGTAGAGGCTAGTTGCTAAGTTTATGTTTAAGGTTAGCTCGTTAATGATTATAGTATGTTTTGGTACTAATTCAAGCTATGAGATATAGCTTGCTTTGTAAATGTTTTGATCAATCTTGAATGCCTTATATGATGGGTTCTATGTGCTTGAAGTTGATGATGAATGTGATATCATTGATAGAAATGGTAAGTGTAATGATGTGGTTTGATATTGCGTGATATGAAGTAATAAAATTTATAAAGAACTTGATCACACTAAAAACTAACTAGTATCACGACGTTTTCAAAGGCAAGCGCACCTATCGACAATAGTATAGTCTAGTGATAAGATTGAGTATCGAACCCAAGGGAACCGAAAGTACTATTACTCACTTCCTTTCTATTATTTAACCTAAAAATTAAATGAGGGTTTGTTTTAAAACTAATTTCTAAAATCTTAACTAAGGAAAGCAGGAAGAGTAAATTGGGAAGACTTTTTAGGGGAAAGCTAATTGGTATGATTAATACTTAAGGGAGAATCCACCTAGACTTCACTTGTTATTATTTTCTTGAATTATATGAGTTATTTGCTTGACTTGATCCGTAGAGATCCCTAATCTATGCTAAACCCTCCGTCGAGGTGAAGAGCAACTAGGCCTAAATTGTTAATTAAAATTCCCTTATTAATTAACTCCCTAGGTTGCATTAATTCGATCTATGGTTCCCCATATTAGGTTTGACCTTAATCCGGCAGATTTATGTCGCCCTATGTCTAGGGTTGCATGCAACTCCGCTTAATTATGGTAGATCTACTCTTATCACAGGGACTTTTGCTCCTCTGCTCTAAGCACATCTAATTCTTAAATTAATACCTAGGACTATTAAATCAAGGATGATTAACACATAATTAAGAACAATTCAAGTAATTCTCATAAAAATCAAGAATAAATAACAAGATCTGTCTTAGGTTTCATCCCCCTCATGTATTTGAGGGGTTCAGTTCATAAAGATTAAAGAAAACATCTCAGAAGTTATAAAATAACAAATCATAAAAGAAACCAAAAACCCCTGAAGAAATTTAGGGAAATCCTCTATGTTGATGCAGAACTTCGGCTTCTGAGATGAACCAATCGGCTTCTCCCTTCAAGTAATCCCTTGTTTCTACCTGTGGTGTGGTAGAAAGACGAGAGGAAAAGAATATAGAATGTGTGTTGAAGTGGAAGGAGCTCCCCTCTATGTTGCCTTATGGGATCTTTATATAGAGAACTTTTGGGGACTCTTTCTTAGCCCCTAAGCATCCCAATTTGAGTGAAATTCATCTTTCCCACGACTAGAACACGCACGTGTGGCACGCTCGTGTGGGTTCGATAGAGGCCGTGTGATTTAGCACGCCCGTGTGTAGTGGCCATGCTTGTCGGGGCTTTGTCCATGTGATCTTCGTGAAGCACGCCCGTGTGGCACGACCGTGTGGCATCTCTTGGCCCTTGTGGTTCGTGCTTTTTGGTCCATTTTTCACCGTTTTAGGCCCGTTTTCTGTTCTTTCATCTTTCTTATGCTGTCCTGAGTATAAGATATGAAAAAGAGGGGTTAAGAGCACCAGTTCTCACAAAATTGATAAGAAACCATCCAAAATGTAGGCTAAATGTGAGGTAAAAATATGTATAATTTGGTGTTTATCAAATACCCCCACACTTAAACCTTTGCTTGTCCTCAAGCAAAATCTCAATCCCTAAAGAGAATCATTCTTCTTAACCTATGAATTTTATTAATACTATTTTGAATTATTCCACAGGTAATCATACAATGAAAGATTCAATCAGAAGAACATTAAGGACTCAATTATTCTAAGTTGAGAATTTTATCATTGAAAACATAAGTCTCTTCCTTCCTTCTAAGTAGTTATCTTTCCATCTTAATTGACAGGAGTTGACATCCTCACTAAAGGTTCACTCTATCCACTCGAAGTGTTTAGGGTTCAAAATTTAAGCACTCCTTAGTCAACTTGAAAAATTATTACCATAAGCTTGCAAGAAAATCAAATCTCCACCATTAAAGTTTGACATGATACATTGATCAAAAGGTCTTTTAATGGTTGTAACGGGGCTTGGTTAGGGGTGTTGTCACAAGCTGAAAAGAAAAAGGTTAGAATTGAGATTGAACTGAAAAATTATCTAGCTAGAAAAATCTCTATCACTGGAACATACTTCTCGGCTAGTTCTTATGATACTATCATTTCTGTCATGGTAGCCTCAATAGAAATATGCAAAAACTTGTTTAATTATTACAAGGTACAATTGAATTTCACTGTATGTACACACTTTTTTTTTAAGAACAATTCAAAAACTACAAATAATTTGAAGATAACTTTACAGTCTGGAATAGAGGAAAAAGCTAGATAAAAAATTCAACTCAAATCTCAACAAAAATAGGGGTCAAAATAATTGAATGAAATTCAACAAAAATGGGTTATTGGTTAATGATTAGGGGGTGAGTCAAGGAAAAGGTTGTTAGGCTCAATGGGGTTCACTAGGAGTTAATTCATGGAGGTAGGCTTTTTGTGGGGTAAGTGAGTTAAATCCTAGGTGCCTTTATCATTTCGATATATCAAATCAATGATGTGGTCTCGACATGTATAATCGAAGCAAGTTCTAGAATAACAATTCAATGTTGACTCACTCAAAGCAATAATAATAGTGAACATGAAAGAATGTATGCTCAAAAGGCTCAAAATCTCACAAAATTATGGCTTTTGATGTCAATCCTGCAAATTTCAAATCTCAAGATAGTACCTAAAATTAGGGAAGATAACTTTATGCAAAAAAAAATGGAGTTCTCAAAAATTTCAACTTATCATTCTTGATTCCTTAATGTTTTTAAGTTTGAATATTTAAAGTACAATCGCCTATTTCTTAATTTTTAACATATCAATACAAATCATAAATCAATCAGAAATAATTCCTAATAGGGAACTGAAAATTATGCTATTGAGGACAGTGCAATTAGTTAGAACCATTTCAAGGGTTTCAAAGATGGTATAAAATTAAAAGTACTGTACCCCCCACACTTAAGATGTACATTGTCCTCAATGTACAAAGAAAACATTAATAGCAATAGAAGCACAAGATCAAAAGTTAGGGAAAGGTATGAAACTCCTTGAAATTTGGATGGGTTTGCGAGATGGGAGTTGCGGCGCGGTATTCCCTTTTTCGTAGAGATTTGAGCTGTAGAGCTCCTTTGAAACTGCGAAGGGATTTATTAGTCGTGGGAGGTTAAGATGAAGAGGGATTACTTTGTTAGGAGGTAGCCGTTATGAAAAAAAACAAAAACAAAATACGAAAAATACTAATATTCAAATTAAAAAAAGCTAAAATAAAAGCAATTAAATCTGAGAAAGAAAAGGATAAGAAAGTTAAAGGAAAAAGGTTAAAATTAAGATCAGTGTTTACTAGTTAGAAAAAAAGTAAAAATAAAAGATAAATGATAAAAATAAAATAAAACAAAAATAAAAGATAAAAGAGGATCTAATCCTCTGATGGGTCTCATGGCGGTGGGGTGATGCTCAGGTGCTGACATATCTGTGCTAAAGTGGCGTCGATATAATCGAAGCACTGGAGGCATTGCTGCTCAAATCGGTCTAGGCGCTCATGTATGTCAGCGTATGGGGCTGCTGTCTGGGTTGGCCGTCTGGGGTGTGATGGCTCGGCGGGTGCATCCTCTGCTGGTGGTGGCGGTGGGACATCATCAGGAATGTCCTCTTGGTCCTCACCTTCTTGGACAAGGCGGAAGTGATAGTGGTCGCCACCTAGACGTCATTCGACCATCCTCATAGAAAGCATGCTCTGGATGCCCTGGGAGGATATCTGGCCAAGTAAGGTGTAGGAGGAGGTCTGGGCTGTAGTGTTGAACAGGCCGAAGTAACAGCCTAGTCGTGTGATGTATGGGCCCATGGATACGACTCCCTTGTAGTGTCTCTCCGTCTGATGTTGCATGGCGAGTGCGATGAAATATGCAAGGTCAATGGGGCGGCCATTCGCCATGCACCATAGGAAGTAGACGTCGTGCGTGTTGACGATGCCTGTGCTCTCTCGGCGACCTGTAATAGTAGGAGCGAGGAGTGCGTGGATATACCTGAGAGAGGGAGGGATAGCGGAGGCGTTGCTGACGCTAGGGTTGTATAGTTGTCTTCCTGGGGCAATCTCTTTCCAGCAATCAAGGGGTTGGATATGGATGCGCCTAGAAAGGATGGGGAAGCTCTCCTCTGCCATAAACTGCTCAGTGTAAAGCCCCAGTGCCACACCGAATTCTGGAACGCTGAGTTGTCATACGAGCCCTCCCAAACGAAACTGAACTGTCCCTGGGTCATCGAATCGGGTCATCACCGTCTGGAGGTGGAATGTAGCATAGAACTCGAGAGTGAGTTCAAGATATGTGGGCTCCACGATCTGAAAGAACTGGTCCCAAGGGTCGATGGCGAGCAGGGCTCGGACATCCTCTACTAGGCGTACTTGTTCGAGGGCCCTCCAGTCAATGCATCGGCCCATCGTGATAGTACGAGCGCGTAGTAGCTGGTAGCACTCCTCTTGGGACTCTTGTGGGAACATAAGAAAAGGGTGACGCATCTCGGAAGTGGGCCTAGTCGAAGAACTTCCTGGCCTCTTTTGTTTCTTGGAGACGGGGACGGCAGCTTTCCTGGCTCTGGAGGATGATATGGGATCTATAATGAAACAAAAATATTAGAAAAGAAAGAAAATGAATTTCAAATTGGAAATGCAAATATTTAAAAATAAGAAGGACTGAATAAAATAAAAATGTTCCTTAACATGAGTAGGAATTAACCTTGGTAGTAGAATCTAATCATTTTAAGAATTTGCATAAGAATTCTTTTCATGAATGTGTGTATATATACTGAACTATATAACAAATGGCATGCTAATATGTGTTTAATTGGCATATTTACAATGGGTATTAGGTGGCAACTAGCTATGGGTTTAAATGGCACAAAATTGGCATATGGAATCAAAATGGCTAACAAAATCACAATTCCACATTATTCTAGATTGTTCTCTATTTCCTAGTTCCACAATTGCATAAATCAACTAATAAAATAAATAAATATGCAAAGAAATGCAGTAAAAGTAAAATAAATTAGGAAAATAGAGAAAATAGAAGCAAATTTGGTGTTACACGGTCGTGGGTACGGATGCACGGGCGTGGGAATCAGAAAATCTAGTATGGTGGCGTTTAGAGGACTGTGGTGGTGTTTGTGGAGGCTTGAGGAGGTTTTGAGTGTGAAATCTTAGGGTTTTGGATGAAAGGGGAAATGAAAAATGGCCCCATATTTATACATTTTGGGTCACACGGGCATGTCGCATGCCCGTGTGAGTTGTGTTTAGCCCGTATTTTTCGAAAATCGGAGGTTTTAGCGTGCCACGTTGGATGAGCACGCCCGTGTCGATTTTGAGCACGGCCGTGGAGATTGGTCATTTGTTAAAAGCACGGGCGTGGTAATAGATGCACGGTCGTGGAGATTGGTCCTTCGTTAAATGCACGGGCGTGTAATAAAGTGCACGGGCGTGTCGAAATTGACAGTAGCTTCCACGGGCTTATGGCACAGGCGTGTGTCTCTATGTTTGCCCGTGTTGAAGGTGCAGGGTTGCCACGGCCATATAGCACGGGCGTGTGTGTTCCTTGCTTGCCCGTGTGGATGTCGAAGAGTCGCCATGGCCATTTCGCATGGCCGTGGGGTTTTATCGGTAGCCCGTGTTTTAGGGAAACGTTACCCTGTTTGCACACGGTCTGTCCACACGACCGTGTCTCTACTTTTAGGTATATGCACGGCCTTAGGCACGCCCGTGTGCCTGGCCGTGTGGTTCAAATTTTCTGCAGAAAAATATTAGTTTATGCAATAAAACACGAAAAGTTTAAATGAGAAGGAGGTTACTATGTTAGTGCTCGGGTTGCCTTCCGAGAAGCGCTTATTTAGAGTCCAAGCTCGACTCTTCCTAGAGATGTCAAAAAGAAATGGGGTGGAGCCTAAGCTCCTCCTTGTTTTCCGTGAAATTCTCAGTTTTATAATGTTTTAGCCTATGGCCATTTACCTTGAAAGTACCGTGGTTGGGGTGAGTTACCTCGATAGTGCCATATGGAAAGACATTGAGAACGGTGAATGGACTGAACACCTTGATTTAAGTTTTCCAGGGATTAGTTTCAACCTTGAGTTGTAGAGTAGGACGAGGTCACCTGTTTTGAACTGCTTGGGTTGTTTCAGCCTTTTGTCATGACGTCGCTTCATGGCTTCTTTATACAGTCTTGAGTTTTCATACGCGTTGTAGCGCCATTCATCTAGTTCATTCAACTGCATGAGCCTCTTTTCACCTGCACTTTTAAGATCAAGGTTTAGAAATTTTATAGCCCTGAATGCTTTATGTTCGAGTTCAAATGGCAGATGACAGTTTTTTCCATAAATGAGTTTATATGGAGATGTTCCTATAGGTGTTTTAAAAGCAGTTCTATAGGCCCATAATGCATCATCTAATTTTCTAGACCAGTCTTTCCTATTCGATTCTATTGTTTTTTCTAGGATGCGCTTCAGTTCTCTGTTTGTCACTTCGACTTGGCCGCTAGTTTGTGGGTGGTAAGGGGTAGCTGTTCTGTGGTATACTTCATACCTTCTTAAGATCTTTTCAAATTGGGTATTGCAAAAATGTGTACCCCTATCACTTATGATTATCCTAGGTGTTCCAAATCGAGAAAAAATTTTCTTCAAAAATCATACTACCATTCTAGCATCATTTGTAGGTAAAGCTTGAGCCTCTACCCATTTTGACATGTAATCCACTGCTACTAATATGTACTTATTTCCAAATGAATTAGGGAATGGTCCCATGAAATCTATACCCCATACATCAAATATTTCACATGAAAGTATATAGTTCTGAGGCATTTCATTAAGCTGGGAGATATTACCTGTTCGTTGGCATTTATCACAAGAGGTCACATACCTGTTGGCATCTCTGAAAAGTGTAGGCCAGTAAAAACATGATTCGAGTACTTTATGAGCGGTTCTGGTTCCGCTGTGATGTCCTCCTGTGGGTCCTGAGTGGCAGTGGTCCAAAATTTGATACGCTTCTATGTCATCAACGCATTTATGTATAACCTGATCTGCGCAAATTTGAAAAAGAAAAGGGTCTTCCCAAAAGTAGTTTTTCACATTAGCAAAGAATCGCTTCTTTTGCTAATGGGTTAGCCCTTTTGGGGTTATGTTGGCTGCTAAATAATTTGCAAAATCAGCAAACCAAGGAAGTGTCGTACCTACTAAAGTTAGGAGTTGTTCCTCAGGGAACATATCGTTTATCTTCTCGAGGTACTTGGGCTGTGTATTTTCTAGTCTCGAAAGGTGATCTGCTGCTAAATTTTCAGCTCCTTTCTTGTCTTTAATTTCCAAGTTGAATTCCTGTAAAAGTAAAATCCATCTTATTAACCGAGGTTTTACGTCAGGTTTGGCTAAGAGATAACGAAGAGCTGAATGGTCAGTAAAAACAATGACTTTTGACAAGATTAAATAAGATCTAAATTTATCAAAAGCGAAGATAACAGCTAGTAATTCTTTCTTTGTGGTGGTGTAGTTGGCTTGAGCAGCTGTTAATGTTCTGCTAGCATAGTAGATCGGTTGGAAGTGCTTGTCACTTTGCTGTCCTAGAACTGCACCTACGGCAAAATCACTTGCATCGCACATTAGTTCAAAAGGCAGATTCCAATCAGGTGAAATCATAATTGGGGCGTTGACTAACTTGTCTTTAAGGGTGCTAAAGGATTCTAAGCATTCTTGGTCGAAGTTGAAAGGTATGTCTTTCTCTAGCAATTTAGTTAAAGGCTTAGCTATCTTAGAAAAGTCCTTAATGAATCTACGATAAAAACCGGCGTGTCCTAAAAAACTTCTTATAGCCTTAACTGAACTAGGAGGGGGTAGTTTTTCAATGGTTTCAACTTTTGCTTTGTCTACCTCTATTCCTCTATTAGAAATTTTATGTCCTAGTACAATACCTTCTTGGACCATGAAATGACATTTTTCCCAATTTAGCACTAGATTTGTCTCTTCACATCTTATTAGAACAAGTTTTAAATTATTTAAACAGTGTTGGAAAGAATTACCAAAAACGAAGAAATCATCCATGAATACCTCCATGATATCTTCCACAAATTCGTTAAATATAGCTAGCATGCATCGCTGAAAAGTAGCAGGAGCGTTACATAAACCAAAGGGCATTCTTCGATATGCAAACGTACCGTATGGGCATGTGAACGTCGTTTTTTCCTGATCTTCTGGAGCTATTGGAATTTGGAAGTAACCGGAGAGGCCATCTAGGAAGCAATAATACATGTGACCGGCTAATCTTTCTAACATTTGATCGATAAAGGGCAAAGGAAAATGATCTTTTCGAGTGGCGTCATTCAGCTTTCGGTAATCTATGCATACTCTCCATCCTGTGACTGTTCGTGTTGGTACGAGCTCTTCTTTGTCATTGGTTACCACGGTTAGCCCACCTTTCTTAGGAACAACCTACACGGGGCTTACCCAAGAACTGTCAGAAATAGGATAAATGATACCAGCATCAAGAAGTTTAATTACCTTGGCCTTTACGACTTCCTTCATGTTAGGATTTAATCGTCTCTGAGCTTGCACTGCTGGTTTATATCCGTCTTCCATCAAAATCTTGTGAGTACAAAAAGAGGGATTAATTCCCTTGATATCTGAAATTTTCCAGGCTATGGCCTGCCTATGTTTTCTTAGTACCTGGAGAAGTTCTTCCTTTTCTTTAGAGCTTAAATTTGATGCAATAATGATCGGCAAAGTTGAGTTCTCCCCTAAAAAGGCATATTCTAAGTGTTCTGATAGTTGTTTTAATTCTAATTTAGGGGGTTCCTCAATGGAAGGTTTCTGTCTTAGCTTATCGTGCATCTTTAAATTTTCATAGCTTATATGTCTAGCGATAGTTTCGCTAGAATCTAATTCTTTTCTTACTTTCTCAACTTCTAAGGTGGTTCCACCTTCCCCCTGAACAAGACACAGTTCCAGTGTGTCGGCGATAGAGATTTCTTGGAAATTATCTTGAACAAAGTGATCAACCATATCAACAAAATAACAAGAATCATCTTGTTCTTTAGAAAATTTTATGGCATCATAAATTTTAAAAATAACTTCCTCTTCACCAACTCTAAGAACTAATTTACCATCTCCTACATCAATAATAGCTCTAGCAGTGGCTAAAAATGGGCATCCTAAAATCAAAGGTACGTCAATGTCTTCATCCATGTCCAGCACAACAAAATCCACAGAGAATATAAATTTATCAACTTTTCCTAGCACGTCTTCAATGATTCCCCTAGGATACTTAACAGATCTATCGGCTAATTAGATGCTCATCCTAGTGGGTTTAGGTTCCCCTCGACCTAGTTGTTTGAACATTTTATAAGGCATGAGATTAATACTTGCACCTAAATCAGCCAATGCTTTATTAATAATTAAGCTACCAATCAAACAAGGAATAGTAAAACTTCCTGGATCCTTTAGCTTTATTGGCAGTTTATTTTGGAGAATGGCTGAACACTCCTCGTTGAGTTCCACTGTAGCTAATTCTTCCAGCTTCCTTTTGTTTGTCAGGAGTTCTTTTAGGAATTTTGCGTATTTCGGCATCTGTGAAATTGCGTCAACAAAGGGTAAGTTAATATGTAATTGTTTGAAAAGTTCAAGAAACTTACCGAATTAGGCGTCTGTTTGGTCCTTGTTTAACCTTGCTGGGTATGGGATGCGAGGTTTGTATTCCTTGAGTGTTGGAGGGGCGTTGTCTTTAGATTCCTCTATTTTGTCTTTCAGCGGTTCGTGAGCACGCTTCTTTCCTGGTTCTGCTAGCACTTTACCATCTCTTAGAGTGATTGCTTTGACATGTTCTTTGGGATTTGGTTCAGTGTTGCTTGGAATCCCGCCCTGAGGCCTTTTTGAGATTAATTTTGCAAGTTGACCAATTTGGTTCTCGAGTCCTTGAATCGAGGCTTGTCGATTCTTTAATGTTGTTTCAGTGTTTTGGAAACGGGTTTCTAAGGCGGCCATGAATTTGGTGAACATATCTTCAAGGTTCGGCTTCTTTTCCTGTTGTGGTGGTGGCTGCTGGAATACCGGAGGCTGTTGTCTTTGATTTCCTTGTCCTCCCTATGAAAAATTTGGGTGATTTCTCCAACTTGCATTATAAGTGTTACTATAAGGATTATTTTGAGGTCGAGAATTATTACCCATATAATTGGCATGTTCGGCTTCCATGTTGTGTAGATGGTCTGAATTAAACATATTTCTTGGAGCTGCATCACATTGCATCACTGGTTGAGCCTGCGTAGAACCAACAAAATTATCAAATTTCTTATTTAAAAGTTCTACTTGGTTAGTGAGCATAGTAATAGCATCAATATTATAAACTCCTGCGGCTTTCATCGGCTTTGTCCTCATGACTTGCCACTGATAGTTATTCAATGACATCTCCTCAATAAATTCGTAAGCTGCGTCAGGTGTTTTATTATTGATGGTTTCGCCTGCCGCTGTATCGATCATCTGCCTAGTTGATGGGTTTAACCCATTATGGAAAGTTTGAACCTGTAGCCATAAAGGTAATCCGTGATGAGGGCATCTTCTTAAAATATCTTTGTACATTTCCCATGCATCATAAAGCGTTTTTAAATCCATCTGCACAAAAGAGGAAATATCGTTTCGTAATTTAGCAGTTTTAGCAGGAGGAAAATATTTAAGGAAAAATTTTTTGGACATTTGGTCCCATGTAGTAATTGAGCCTTGTGGTAAAGAGTTTAACCACTGTTTTGCCTTATTTCTTAAAGAAAAAGGAAATAGCCTTAGACGAATGGCGTCATCAGTAACACCATTGATTTTAAAAGTGTCGCACAGTTCCAAAAAATTGGCTAGATGTGAGTTGGGATCTTCATCCTGTAAACCGTCAAACTGCACAAATTGCTGAATCATCTGAATAGTACTAGGTTTTAATTCAAAATTATTAGTAGCAATAGCAGGTCTAACAATACTAGTTTGAGTACCAATCACACTAGGTTTAGCATAATCATACATAGTACGCGGAGCTTCTTCTGGTTCGGCGGGTAGTGCTGGAGGTTGGTGAATATTTTGATTTGCGGCCATCTCTTCAGTAGGTTCTGGCTCTTGCTCAAGTTCTTGTTCTGGATAATGTAGACTTCGTCTGATCTCTCTACGATTTCTGCGGACTGTAGCTTCCAAATCTTCATCAAAAAGTAGTGGTCCTATCGGGTTGTTTCTAGTCATAAACTAGAAAAACCTAGAAAGAGAATAAATTAAAATTAAAATTAAAATTAAAAACAAAGTAATAGAATAAAAATAAATATTATAAATAGTAATGGCTAAAGTAATAGAAATCGAGCTTTTGTAATATTTCAGTTTAAATCCCCGGCAACGGCACCAAAAACTTAATATTGCGTGATATGAAGTAATAAAATTTATAAAGAACTTGATCACACTAAAAACTAACTAGTATCACGACGTTTTCAAAGGCAAGTGCACCTGTCGACAGTAGTATAGTCTAGTGATAAGATCGAGTATCGTACCCAAGGGAACCGAAAGTACTATTACTCACTTCATTTCTATTATTTAACCTAAAAAATAAATGAGGGTTTGTTTTAAAACTAATTTCTAAAATCTAAACTAAGAAAAGCAGGAAGAGAAAATTGGGAAGACTTTTTAGGGGAAAGCTAATTGGTATGATTAATACTTAAGGGAGAATCCACCTAGACTTCACTTGTTATTATTTTCTTGAATTATATGAGTTATTTGCTTGACTTGATCTGTAGAGATCCCTAATCTATGCTAAACCCTCCGTCGAGGTGAAGAGCAACTAGGCCTAAGTTGTTAATTAAAATTCCCTTATTAATTAACTCCCTAGGTTGCATTAATTCGATCTATGGTTCCCCATATTAGGTTTGACCCTAATCCGGTAGATTTATGTCGCCCTATGTCTAGGGTTGCATGCAACTCCGCTTAATTATGGTAGATCTACTCTTATCACAGGGACTTTTGCTCCTCTGCTCTAAGCACATCTAATTCTTGAATTAATACCTAGGACTATTAAATCAAGGATGAATAACACATAATTAAGAACAATTCAAGTAATTCTCATAAAAATCAAGAATAAATAACAAGATCTGTCTTAGGTTTCATCCCCCTCAAGTATTTGAGGGGTTTAGTTCATAAAGATAAAAGAAAACATCTCAGAAGTTATAAAATAACAAAGCATAAAAGAAACCAAAAACCCCTGAAGGAATTTAGGGAAATCCTCTATGTTGATGCAGAACTTCGGCTTCTGAGATGAACCAATCGGCTTCTCCCTTCAAGTAATCCCTTGTTTCTACCTGTGGTGTGGCAGAAAGACTAGAGGAAAAGAATATAGAACGTGTGTTGAAATGGAAGGAGCTCCCCTCTATGTTACCTTATGGGATCTTTATATAGAGAACTTTTAGGGACTCTTTCTTATCCCCTAAGCATCCCAATTTGAGTGAAATTCGTCTTTCCCACGACTAGAACACGCCCGTGTGGCATGTCCGTGTGGGTTCAATAGAGGCCGTGTGATTTAGCACGACCGTCTGTAGTGGCCGTGCTTGTCAGGGCTTTGTCCATGTGATCTTCGTGAAGCACGCCCGTGTGGCACGACCGTGTGGCATCTCTTGGCCTGTGTGGTTCGTGCTTTTTGGTCTATTTTTCACCGTTTTAGGCCCGTTTTCTGTTCTTTCATCTTCCCTATGCTCTCCTGAGTATAAGATATGAAAAAGAGGGGTTAAGAGCACCAGTTCTCACAAAATTGATAAGAAACCATCCAAAATGTAGGCTAAATGTGAGGTAAAAATATGTATAATTTGGTGTTTATCATGGTTTAACTGGCATTGTTAGCTAATGAGTTGTGAAGTTGTTTTGGTATGGAATGTTATGTTTTTGTTATATGCATATATTGTGTTGAATGGTTGCAAAATTATGCATGAAATGTTGTATATAAATGGAAATGTTTTGCTTATAGGGATTGACCCATTTTGGGTGGCAATAATGGCTTAAACCAAGCCTATCTTGTGCCACACGATTGAAGCACACGGGCGTGTGACTCGACCGTGTGAACCCTGCATCTTGAATGATTCAGGTAAATTGGGCACACGGCCTAGACACGGGCGTGTCTAGCAGTCGTGTGATAATAGACAGTTTCAACCATGGGCTGGGTGATTAGGGCGTGTCTAGTAGGGCATGGTCGTGTGGGTGTACACGGGCTAGGGACACAACCGTGTGTCCCTAACTTGAAAGTGTTCACAATGTTCTCCCATCTTTCATAAGTTTTCAATTTGATCTGGTATGAATGAGTATATGATTATATGAGTTTTAAAGCATGATTGGATGAATGATTAATGAACTGTATTGTGATTGAAATATTCAAAACTATATTGATCTAATCTAAGTTACAAGTCCGGTAATGCCCCTTACCTATTTCGGCGATGGTTACGGGATAGGGGTGTTACATTTTGTTGGTATCAAAGCTACGGTTTAGTCGATTCTTGGACTCTCGTAGTAGTACGAGTCTAGCTATACATGCCATGTACATGAAATGTGATAGTGTGATATCTCCTGACATCGTCTGAAATTTGCTTTATATAGTAATGGATCCGAATTGAGCAATAGCCCACGATGTTGAAAGTATTGCACCAGCACCTGCTCAAGAGGCTGTGCCTTCTGTATCGAACCCTGCTATGGGCAATCAGGAAGAAGCTAAGCAAGCTTTCTTCCAAATAATGTCTGAATGGTTTAATGAGTTTGTGCGAGCAAACCCGGCTGCTTCCAAACCTCCACCCCCTCAGGTCCCATAACTTAACCCTGAAAATGTACGAGTTATGGATCCTCTGAGACTAAATAGACCTCCTGTTTACAAGATACGGAAATATAGGGCTGAAGAGTTCAGAGCTTTAACAGGTGATGATGCTGAGAGGGCCAAGTTCTGGCTTAAGAGTACGATCAGAGTTTTTAATAAATTAGCTTGCACACTTGATGAATGCTTGAGATGTGCTATTTCTTTGCTACGAGATTCTGCATACCAGTGGTGGAATACCTTGATATCGGTTGTTCCACGAGAACGAGTTAACTGAGACTTTTTCCAGACAGAATTCAGAAAGAAATATATTAGTCAACGATTCATCGACCAAAAAAGGAAGGAGTTTCTGGAACTAAAACAGGGCCGAATGTTAGTAATTGAGTACGAGAAAGAGTTTGTACTACTCAGTAAATATGCTCCTAAATGTGTCTCTGCTGAAGCGATAATGTGTAAACAGTTCGAAGATAGGTTATGTAACACCGCAAACCCAGCCTGGACATTACGGCCAAGTCTGATGTGTCACATTGAAGTGTTTTTCAGAAGATCGTGTTTTCATTGAAAACACTTCTTAATGTTTAAAAAAAACTCTTACCGTTAAGCTTGTATAAAACCTTAGCTTTGTGTTTGTTTATTGTTCCAAAACGTGATTTCATTGAAAAAAAATCAAAACATAACAACTTTGTAAAATCTAATTGAAAATTTTGGAAGCTTAAAAACCTTTATAGTTGAGAAAACATGTTAGGTTGAAAGACAGTTTAAGTACCGGAAAGTTAGACCTTCTTTGTGATGACTTAAAGTGAATGGAAGCTATGCACCAGATAGGATTCCAGAAAAAAGGAGGTGAGTCGAATAGACTGGTTAAGTACCAAGCTCTTCTTGGATCCACTCCTAGACATGCACACGATCATTGCCACACTTTAACCATCTGAAATATTTATTTACAAAAACATTTAATTTGCGGAAGCTTTGCTCAACTTATTTAGATATTTTGAAAATAAGTAGCTTTTATAAAACCGTGCCATAGAGCTAACCGATTAGGAAACAATTTAAATAATATCATACTTAAGCTAAAACAAATTGAATAAGTAAAGAAAACCCCAAAATAAAAATAATTAAAAAGGCCCTTATTACAACCCAAAATCAAAATAAAAACTAGCTAAGATTAAATTGAAATAGTTAACTTAATTAAAATCCAACAGTCCAATCCATGTGGCCACTCTGAATCCCTCCCAACTCCAAGTCCATCAACTAAGGTTCACCTGCAAAGTTAAAAGGAAAGGGGTGAGTTTGGAAAACTCAGTGTGCAACAAAGCCCTTTCAGAGCCCAAATCAACAAAAGCATACTAGGCCTATGCCTTTTTTTAATCTCAACAATTACTGGGCCGAAGCCTTTTCAAATATCGGTTACTAGGCCTTAGCCCTTTCTCATATATCAATGCACTGGGCCGAAGCCTTTTCAAATATCGGTATGGCCCATAGGCCCATTTCAATAACACATGTAAACATCAATGCATGTATGCAAAGCCCATTTGGGGAGACTACTCAACCCACCATCCGCTACTCTCCACCCGTACCAGCCAACACACCATGTGGGGATGCTACTCAACCTACCCCGCCGCTACTCTCCGCTGGAAGCATAGCTGCTTTATTATATAACATGAGGCCTAGCCTCTTTCGGTAACTGGGGCAAAGCCCTTTTCGATATATTGGGGCAAAGCGCTTTTCGGTAAACTGGGGCAAAGCCCTTTTCGGTAAACTGGGGCAAAACCCTTTAGCACTTCCTCCATTCATATAAATCCCAACCCATGCATAAAATGAACATATCATGGCATATCATGTACAATAATAATGTCACATGCATTTCAATCAAAATAACACCCTAGAGTACAATAGTCATTTTCGCCTAGGGGTAAAATAGTAATTTTCACATTGAAGGGTAATTCAGTAATTTATCAACTATTAGGGTTTTCATGCTCATTAACAATTATCAACAATTTCCAAGCGTTTAAACAGTATTTCCAGCCTATTTTAGCAATTCTGAGTTATTGGGCCCAAAACCCCTAATGGGCCCTACGTAGCCGATTTAGTCATCTAGGCCCATTTAGCCTATGTTCCATAACGGTTTTAACAGTCTCAACATGCAATTTATCCATATTTCATTTTCTATCAAATTTACCCAAATGGGCCTGAAAGCCTATTGGGCCTGATTTCAGCCCCTCGAGGCCCAAACTTACCGACTTGCACGAAATTGTGCCGTTACCTGTCCCATCAATACCGATCACCGATCTCATCATTTCTAACTAATCTTGGAACAATTTCATATTCACAAGTTATTGAAATGCCGAAATTTCAGCATTTCGGCTTTTCGGCACTTGTTAACTTAAGCTACTAAGAGGGTTCGTTACACACCTGATTTGTGATTATACCGATGAGATCTCCTACGCGATTTCTCCTATAATCAACCACTTACAAATTAGATTACCAATCCATGAAAATCAATGTAGAAATTACCTACCACATTCGGCTACTATAAAATATTAATAACGACTTACCTTGTCGATCTTTAACTACTAGATCTAGATCTCGGCTGCTTTGTACCCGTTGATCTTACTAGTCTCCAAATAGATCTTGATCGCTAGCCTTCGATTCACACATAATAAACCGAATGAAAAAAATACTTAATTTAAATCTTGACCAAAACGATAGTCTCCCTAAAGTATTTAGGGATCTCCGACTTTTTCTTGAATTACTAAATAATGAAAAATAAGATCCAAATACTTACCACCAAAGACGTACTTGTCAGAAGCATTTCCAATACTTCTCCAACCTTAGATCCACGATGAATCTAACTTAAACGCGAGTAGAAAATAGATCTAAAAAAAATTAATCCCCGAATGACTAAAATATGAAGCTTTTCGGCTTTTGCAAGAAGAAGAACATAATGTCGACAGAGGCCAAGGGTGAAGTGAATTTCGGCTATGGAAAATCAATATTAACGGGTTGAAGAGAAAATCTAAAGGAAAAAAATTTAATGATAAGGGTAGAAGGATTTGTGTAAAGAAAAGAGAAAGTAATTGGCAAGGGAGAGGCTTGGGGTTTCGGTTTTGCAAGGTGAAAACAAAAAAATAAAAAAGAATGGAATTGATTTTAAAATAGCAAGTGGATGGCCTCCCCCAATCAAGTTGGCTAATACTAAAAACTAAAAACAATGCCCTAAATCAATAAAAAGGAAGAAAATTCATAAAGGTAAAATTTTTAAAAGCAATTCGGCATTTAATTGGCTCTCTCGCGCGCAACGCTGCTCGAACCTGGTACCTACAGGTTGCCCAGCACACTGCTGGCCACTGGGACGCGCGTTCTTCTTTGATATAATAGCGCTGTGCTAATTTTTAAAGCTAACCTGCCGCAGTCCTGGGTCCATTAAAAATGAAACAAAACATGAGCCTACCTGGACTCGAACCCATGCTACCCTGGGACTCCTAATGCTCCGCTGCCGCTGCGCCACAAGCCCTTTTGTGGCATAGTCCACTAACAACTCCTTTTAAGGTATTTTAACACAACCCCCTTCACTTAAAAAATATAACATACCCTTTGCGCACGCTGGGGGTCAAACTCCAGCCCTCCAACCTACTGCTTAGCGCCCTAACCACTGGGCCAAGCTTTCCTTTTATGCTCAACCTTGCCCAACTAATTTATAAGCCTTATGCCCAGATTCCCTCCATGAAGCAAAAACTAATTTCTTTCTAGAATTTTGGATTGAACCCAAAATTTTTCCCACAATATAACTACTTCCAAATTTATTTAAAAACTAAATTTAAACACCAAATATTATATATATAATTTTAAAAATAATAATAATAGTAATAATTTTATAAATATATTTTTATCCTATAATAATAATTTAATTTTCATTAAAATTTTAAAACATTAGTAATAATAACAAAAATATTTTATCAATAGCAATAGTAATTATAATATATAATTTTCATAAATATCAGTAATAATAAATATAGAAAAATTCCCTAATAGTAATTTAATTCAAAATTTTTCCTTAAACGATAATATTTAAAACTTCTCACTTATTCAAATTTTCTTCTATCTGAATCCCGACTCAAAGTCCAATTCTTCTAGGCCCAAATTCAAGATGTTACAGGTTAAACGAAGAAATTCGATTGTTGGTTGGGATACTTGAGCTAAAAGAGTTTATAGTTCTAGTTGATCGGGCTTGTAAAGCCGAAGAACTTGCTAAAGAAAAGCGGAAAGCTAATTTTGAGTGTAGAGAATCTAGAAAGAGAATTGCGAGTAAGTCATACCAGTCTGGAACTAAAAGATCAAAAGACTTTCATCCTCGTTCCACTACTTCTATGGGCATATCCATCAGAGAAAGAAATGTTAGATCTTCTCATTCGAGACCTCAGACAACTTCTGTGGTCAGTGTGGTTAGTGTGAGAACCCTCGGGCCTGATTGTAAGCACTGTAATCGAAAGCATTTTGGAGAATGCTGATTGAAAAGTGGAGCTTGTTTCAGATGCAGATCGTTAGAACACTATTTGCCAGATTGTCCTGAAAGATCTGTACTTGATAAAGAACAATCAACTAAGGCGACTAATGTTGTGACTAGAGGTAGACCATCCAGAAATGCCGAGAATCAAAGTGGAAATCACAATGCTTCATGAGATACTAATGTGAGATCTGAGAGATGCACTCCTGCTAAAGCCTATGCAATACGTGCACGTGAGTAAGCTTTGTCACCTGATGTTATCATCGGTACTTTTTCTCTTTATAACACTGATATAGTTGCATTAATAGATCCTGGATTAACTCATTCATATATCTATACGGAATTAGTGTTTAAAAAGAGTCTACATGTTGAGTCTACAGAATTTGTAGTTAAAGTATCGAATCTATTAGGCAAGTCTTGTTAGTTGATAAAATATGTAAGAATTGTCCACTGATGACTCGGGGATATTGTTTTCCAGCTGACTTGATGCTCCTCCCATTTAATGAGTTTGATGTGATACTGGGTATGGATTGGTTAAATATACATGAGGCAGTTGTGAATTGCAGATGAAAGAGTATAGAGTTGAACGTCAGAATGGTGAAATTCTTCAGATCAAGCCAAATGATTTGAATGAATTACCGATAGTTATATCTGCTATACGAGCTCAGAAATATGTGAGAAAGGGTTGTGATGTATATTTAGCATACGTGTTAAATACTAAAATGTCAGAATCAAAAGTTGAGTCTGTACCAGTTGTTTGTGAGTTTCCAGATGTTTTTCCAGAAGAATTATCGGGTTTACCACCGATTAGAGAGGTTGAGTTTGGTATTGAGTTGTTACCGTGTACTACACCAATATCGATAGCTCCGTACAGAGTGGCACCGACTGAATTGAAAGAGTTAAAAGCAGAGTTGCAAGAATTAACAGATAGAGGCTTCGTGAGACCGAGCTTTTCACCTTGGGGTGCTCCTGTTTTATTTGTGAAAATGAAAGACGGATCAATGATAATGTGTATTAATTATCGGTAACTGAATAAAGTAACCGTGAAGAATAAATATCCTCTTTTACGAATTGATGATTTGTTTGATCAGCTAAAAAAAGCTACTGTATTCTTAAAGATTGATCTAAGATCGGGTTATTACCAGTTACGAGTTAAAGAATCAGACATACCAAAGACTACTTTCAGAACATGGTACGGTCATTATGAATTTTTAGTTATGCCTTTTGGGTTAACCAACGCTCCTATAGTGTTTATGGATTTAATGAACCGTATTTTTAGACCGTATTTAGACAGATTCATTATTGTATTCATTGACGACATTCTGATTTATTCACATGATGAGACAGAGCATACTGAAAACTTGAGAATTATATTATAGACTTTGAGAGATAAACAGTTATTCGCCAAATTCAGCAAATGTGAATTTTGGCTTCGAGAAGTAGGATTTCTAGGTCACATTGTTTCTGCGAAAGGCATTAGAGTTGATCGAAGCAAAATATCTGCTATTATAGACTAGAAACCACCGAGGAATGTCTCTGAGATTAGAAGTTTTCTGGGATTAGCGGGATATTACCGAAGATTTGTAAAAGGATTTTCGATGATTACAGTATCGTTGACTCGAATGCTACAGAAAGATGTGAAGTTTAAGTGGACAGATAAATGTCAACAGAGTTTTGAACAGTTGAAAGCTTTGTTAACAGAAGCACCGCTTTTAGTTCAACCTGAACCGGGAAAAGAGTTTGTAATTTATAGTGACACATCAATAGTTGGACTGGGTTGTGTATTGATGCAAGACGGAAAAGTTATAGCGTATGCCTCATGACAGTTGAAACCACATGAAAAGAATTACTTGACACATGATCTTGAGTTAGCTGCAATAGTTTTCACTTTAAAGATTTGGCAACACTATTTATATGGTGAGAAATGTCGAATCTTTACGGATCATAAGAGTTTGAAATACTGGATGTCACAAAAAGATTTGAATATGCGACAACGTAGATGGCCCAAATTACTTAAAGACTACGAGTTTGTGATTGATTATCATCCTGGAAAAGCTAATGTTGTATACTCAATTGATGCTATGTGATGATGGATCTATTATAGCCGAGCTAAAGGCTAAACCGGTGATTCTGCTACGAATCTGCGAGGCTCAGAAGAATGATCATGAACGGCAAGCTAAGCAACTTCACTGTGAGTTAAATTTTGATTCTGAATTCTCTATCGGAACTGATGATTTTCTAATGTACCGAAATAGAATTTGCATACCGAAAGATCGTAAACTCATTCAGAAAGTTTTACATGAAGCACATGATAGTCGTTTTTCAGTTTATCCGAATAGTACCAAAATGTATAGTTATTTGAAACAATTATACTGGTGGTCGGGAATGAAACGAGATATATCAGAATTTGTATCTAAATGACTGATGTGTCAACAAGTCAAGGCCAAACATCAAGTACCGACAAGTTTATTATAGCCTATTCTAATTCTGAAATGGAAATGGGATAGAGTTACAATGGATTTTGTATCAGGATTACCCCTGACTACGAAGAAGAAAAATGCAATCTGGGTTATTGTCGATCGATTGACCAAATCTGCTCATTTTATACCAGTTACAGACTATTCTCTAGATAAATTAGCTGAATTGTATTTATCAGAGATTGTACGATTACACGGTGTACCGCTGTCTATTATTTCCAATCGAGATCCGAGATTTACTTCAAGATTCTTGAAGAAATTGCAAGAAGCTTTGGGAACGAAATTGAATTTCAGTATAGCATTTCATCCACAGACTGACGGTTAGTCTGAAAGAGTTATACAGATTTTAGAAGATATGTTGCGATGTTGTATTTTGAATTTGAAAGTGGCTGGGAGAAATATTTACCTCTGATTGAATTCGCGTATAACAACAGTTTCCAGACAAGTTTGAAAATGGCTCCGTACAAAGCACTACACGGTCGTAAATGTCGAACATCGTTATACTGGACTAAATTGAGTGAGAAAAACATACACGGGATTGATTTGATCCGAGAGACGGAAGAAAAAGTAAAAGTGATACGTGACAACTTGAAAGCAGCATCTGACAGACAGAAATCTTATACAGATTTGAAACGAAAAGAAATAGAGTTTCAAGTCAAAGATCGTGCATTTCTGAAAGTATCATCGTGGAAGAAAATTCTTTGTTTTGGTCGAAAAGGAAAGTTAAGTACTCGTTTTATTGGGCCGTATGAAATTATGGAAAGAATTGGACCTCTAGCTTATCGACTATCGTTACCGACTGAACTTAAGAAGATTCATAACGTGTTTCACGTTTCCATGCTTCGTCGATACCGATCTGATCCATCTCATGTCATCTCTCCCATTGATGTGGAAATACAGTCTAATTTGTCATATACTGAAGAATCGATCAGAATTTTGGCTCGAGAAATCAAAGAATTGAGAAATAAACTTATAGCACTTATAAAGGTTCTCTAGTGTAAACGCGAGGTAGAGGAATTTACATGGGAAACCGAGGAAGCTATGCGAAAACAATACCCTAACCTGTTTACCGGTAAGATTTTCGGGGACGAAAATCTCTAAAGGGGGAGAGTTGTAACAGCCCACTTTTAACCCTAATAGGAATGAGTGGTTTCAGGACCACTTAACCGAGTTGAAATAATATTTTAATTACTTGTATATGTTTTACAGCATGATAGTTATATGGTGTGAAAGTTTCGTTCAGAAATTTTATCGTTTAAATAGTTAATTCGGTAAAAAGGATTAAATCGCATAAAGCGATACATAGGAGTTCTATTTAATAAATGACCTTTTTGATCATGGCTTTATAAATAGGAGTCTTTGCATGGTAAATTTTCCATTGCTAATTTGAGTGGACATCCATGTCCATATATTTATGGCTTTTAAATGATTTTTATCAAAGGTTAAAATAGTCTTTTGGTTTTATGATATGTTTTAATTAAATAAAACATGAAAATAGCTGCATAATTCTTCTTCTCCACCGATTCTTCAAGCAAAAACATAGGGTTTTAAGCTTTTAACTTTTGGCAAGCTTAATTCATCAATTGAGGTATGTTTTGGCTTCGGTTTTTAGTAATTTCTATGTTTTTGAGATCGTTGCTTCGTATTCTAGCTGACCCGTACCTCAATTTCTAAAATTGGTTGTCTTTGAAAAATGCCATTGATGATTTCATGTTATTTTAAGGGTTTTTGATGAATTATTGAATGTTATATGGAAATATACAAGTTTTATAAAGTAATTTTTGATGAAAATGAGTTTTAAGGATTTATTTACAAATAAATAGCATTTATGTGGTTTTAAATGTGATTAAATGGAAGTTATGTGCTTATAATGACTATATGAGTATTCGGTTTTGATGAATTGAGGGATTTATTGTGTAATTTGCTATTTTGTGTTAAAAGGACTAAATTGTAAAGTAGTTGAAAGCTAGGGGCTAATTTGCAAATATGCAAAAATACATGTCTTTGGATTAAATTGAATGTGTTAGTGATTAAATAGCTAAATTTGTATTAATATAGATAAAGACGATCAAATCCTGGAACTTGATCGGAGAAAATAAAAAGTAGACGAGTAGATATCGGGAAGTCGAGGTAAGTTCGTATAATTAGAAATGAATTGTAAAAGCTTAATTGTGGTTTAAATTGTCATGTAAATGTGTGATAATTGATAGAAATGAAATTTTCCTATTGAATAAATGTACATGAAGTGACATGGAAATGTTAAAGATTACAAGTCCAAAATGGTTACCGAGTCCCATTCGAACCGTAGAAATTCGTAGGATACAAGTGACATGTCACTAGGGCAACAGGGTGGTTCGAGCTCCTGCATTTGTTGCGGACTCACTACAACTCATGAGCTATATGTTCATCCTTCGGGATTATATGTTTAGTTTTCAGACTTACCGTTCAGCCTACAGGCTTATCGTTCATCCTTCGGGATTACATCTTCTGCCTTCGGGCTTACTGTTACAGGCTCGAAAGAGCATAGATGATGTATTGACGAATTATAGGTTATATGTATATACACTGTGTGTGTATCACCCAAGTATCCCTCGATGTTCTTAAAGGTTCAACGGCCAATTACCCATACAAGTTACATGAAGTTCTAGAGATATATGAATTACATGTTATACTAGATTTACATGGATTATATGAATTGATTTACATGAATTACATGTTATAAGTATTGAGGTTATGCTTATGATACATGAATGTTGTATCTTATACATGAATGGTTTATGAAATTACATGTACTAACAAGTGTATGTTGTGAGATAAGCAACTTGAACATATGAATTGACTTGGCATTAGTTATGTGTTAACTTATTGATTTGGTAAGTTTAAATTCTATATTATACAGGCTTACTAAGCTTTTGAAGCTTACTCTGTTTATTTATTCCTTGTTTATAGATTCGGAAGCTCGGACGAGTCGGAGACTTGCTATCACACTATCCATCAAGCTTTTGGTACTTTTGAATCTTTGTAAATGAAAATGGTCATGGCATGTATAGGCTAGTTGCTAAGTTTATGTTTAAGGTTAGCTCGTTAATGATTATAGTATATTTTGGTACTAATTCAAGCTATGAGATATAGCTTGCTTTGTAAATGTTTTGATCAATCTTGAATGCCTTATATGATGGGTTCTATGTGCTTGAAGTTGATGATGAATGTGATATCATTGATAGAAATGGTAAATGTAATGATGTGGTTTAATTGGCATTGTTAGCTAATGAGTTGTGAAGTTGTTTTGGTATGGAATGTTATGTATTTGTTATATGCATATATTGTGTTGAATGGTTGCAAAATTATGCATGAAATGTTGTAGATAAATGGCTATGTTTTGCTTGTAGGGATTGACCCATTTTGGGTGGCAATAATAGATTAAACCAAGCCTACCTTCTGCCACGCGGTCGGAGCACATGGGCGTGTGACTCGACCGTGTGAAACCTGCATCTTGAATGATTTAGGTAAATTTGGCATACGGCTTGGACACGGGCATGTCTAGCAGCCGTGTGATAATAGACAGTTTCAACCACGGGCTGGGTGATTAGGGCGTGTCTAGTAAGGCACGGCCGTGTGGGTGTACACGGGCTAAGGACACGGCCGTGTGTCCCTAACTTGAAAGTTTTCACAATGTTCTCTCCATCTTTCATAAGTTTTCAATTTGATCCGATATGAATGAGAATATGATTATATGAGTTTTAAAGCATGATTGGATGAATGATTAATGAACTATATTGTAATTGAAATATTCAAAATTATATTGATCTGATCTAAGTTACAAGTCCGGTAATGCCCCTTACCTATTCCGGCGACAGTTACGGGATAGGAGTGTTACAATTTGTATACTAGACTAGTAACTATTGTTGTAGGCAAACTCTTCTAAAGGCAAGCACTCCCAACTACCTCAGAAATTTATCACACAGCACCTCAACGTGTCCTTCAATATCTGAATCACCCTCTTTGACTGATCATGTATTTGAGAATGAAAAGCAGTACTGAAATCAAGTCACAAACTCAAAGCCTCATAAAGCTTCTGCCAGAATCGAGATGTAAAATGAGGATCTCTATCGGAGATGATCGATATAGGAACCCCAGGTAACCTCACAATCTCTGAGATATAGAGCTTAGCCAGTTTCTACATAGAGAAATTTGTCCTAGCAGGAATGAAGCGAGCTGACTTGGTCAATCAATCTACGATGACCCATACGAAATCTTTTTTAGTGGGTGTTAGAGGCAACCCACTAACGAAGTCCATCGTCACCCGCTCCCATTTCACATCGGTATCTGAACCGACTGTAGCAACCCCGAAGGCAACTGAATGCTCAGCCTTAACCTGCTGACAAGTCAGACAGTGAGCCACTAAATTGGTCACCTTATGCTTCAACCCTGGCCACCGGTACAACTCTTGAAGCCAAAACTTACATTTAGAGAACTTCACATACAACTGTTTCTCTCGGAGAGTTTGTAGAACAACCCTAAGATGCTCATCGTGCTTATCCTTTAACTTAGAATAAACCAAAATGTCGTTGATGAACGCTACCACGAACTGATCCAAATAGGGTTGGAACACTCGGTTCATCAAGTCCATAAATGTCACTGGTGCATTGGTCAACCCAAAGGGCATAACTAGGAACACGTAATGTCCATAACGAGTCCTAAATGTTGTCTTCTGCACATCGGCCTCCTTTACCCTCAACTAATGATAACCTAACCATAGATCAATCTTAGAGAACACAAAAGCCCTCTAAACTAGTCGAAAAGATCATCAATCCTCAAAAGTGGTTATTTATTCTTGATTGTCAACTTATTCAACTGACGGTAGTCGATTCACATCCTCGTCATACAATCTCTTTTCTTTACAAACAGAATAGGTGCTCCCCACGGAGACACACTAGGACGAATAAACCCATGATCCAATAGTTCTTGAATCTGAGCCTTAAGTTCAGTAAGCTCTTTCAGTGCCATTCGGTAAAGGGCGATAAACACAGGAGTTGTACCCGAAATCAACTCGATCCCAAACTCTACCTCTCAACTTGGAGGTAAACCCAGTAGTTCCTCTGGAGACACATCTGGAAAGTCCCTCACAGTGCAGATGTCCTTAACCAAAGAGCCTACAGAATCTAAAACACTGATGTAGGCTAAGAATGCCTCACATCCATTTTTCTACAAGCTTTATTGCCACTAACGCAAATATCACATTACTCAAATAATTCGGTCGCTCCCCAATCACGACTATCTTATTATCCTCCTTGATTCTGAGGACAATCCTCTTTTCAACACGATCCATACTCACACGATGCTTCACCAACTAGTCCATGCCCAGAATTAAGTTGAACTTCCTAAACGAAAGCTCCATCAAGTCAGCCAGGAATACAGTTTCTTAGACCTCCAACGGAACGTCCCTAAGTAGTTTACTGACTCTAATAGGTTGTCCCAACAAGCTCACCACTGATATCTCACTAGAAGTTCTCTCATACGAAATCCCCAAAGTCTCAGACACAATACTAGCAACGTAAGAGTGTGTAGAGCCTATGTCTATTAAAGTAATGTAAGGTATATTAAAAATTTGAAACGTGCCCGTGATGACATTCAGAGCATCTCCATCCTTACGAAAACTCGCAGCAAAAACCAATGCAGACTGCCTCACCTCAATCGACCCAGCACATCTACCCGGTGCTCTCTGACCTCAACCCATACCATTACCATCCCTAGTGTAATATCTCGAATTAGGGCCTAACCGGAATAGTGGTTTCATGACCACAAATCTGAGATAGAAATAATTATTTTATAATTATTTTGAGGTTTATGATATGATTGTATGATTGTGTGAAAATTTCGTGAAGAAATTCTATGCATAAAATGCTTAATTTGAAATTAGGGACTAAATCGAATAAGTTGCAAAACTTACATTCTAGAAGCTTTTAGTATGAAATTGATTTGGAATATTAATTAGGAGGTCTTAAATAGAATTTGACCAATTTCTAAAATTTTGGACAAAAATGGGCTTGTACATGAAAATTTTCAAAGAAAGGCATTAAGGGTATTTTGGTCATTTGGTAATTAAAAGATTAAAAAGGGGAAAAATATGGCAAAATATGTCCATCTTCTTCATTAGTACGAAATTTCAAGGTTTCTCCATAGCTAAGGTTTGTTTCAAGCTTCCAAGCTCCATAGTAAGTGATTCCAAGCCCCATTTTTAATGTTCTTTACGTTTTCGGAGTCCCAGTAACTTGATTTAGCTTATGCTAGCAATACTTCAACCTAGGGTTCATATTTGGAAAAATACCCATAGGTGAAATTTGTTTATTTTGGTGTTTTATGATAGAATATGAGGTTTTAAATTATGCTAGACAACTTGTGCTACTCGATTTTAAGTGAAAACGAGTAAATCAGCTTAATCAGTAAAAATACCTATTGTTCATAAGTACACGTTATAGTGGGAATTTGAGGTTGCTGTTAGTAAATAAATGATCCGCATGTCCTAAAACATAAGAATTTGGGATAAAGTTTAATTTCCGAGCTTTGGAACAAAAGTGTAAATATGCAAAAGTTTAGGGGCAAATTAATAATTTTGACAAAGTTAGGGTCAAGGACCATTTTGATAAATGTGAGTATTAAATAAGCTAAATGTGTTATTTTAGATCAAGAGAAACGAGATTCGAGTCATGATCGAGGGAAAACAAAGTTTACGAGGAATAGGCTCGATTCCTAACATTTTGTACCGAGGTAGGTTCATGTGTAAATAAGGTAACATAATTGTTATTTTAAATGATTTAATGTTGTTTATATGATATGATACTTATTATCATGAAATATTATGCTTTGTGAATTATTATTTAGTAATATACAAATTATGTGAGCTACTTGATAAATATGAAATGCTACCAAATATCTGTTCCGACATTTCGAGGAAGACGACCAAGATGTGCGATTGAAGAGAATCCCATTTGAACTTTGGGAATAGATTAGGATACAAGTGACATGTCACTAAGATGATTGAGTTCCGAACTCGTTGAGTTCAGTCCGAGTTCGTGAGATGTAACTAGGTATCCGAGCTCGTTGAGTTGAGTCCAAGTTCACTTATGGATGCGAACGCCCGAGCTCGTTGAGTTGAGTCCGAGTTCGCTTATGGGCGGGTTACATGGTAGCTTGTCTACATAAATTCTGTAGGCTATTGTGTTGTCTAGCTACGGATATGACACTTATGTATGTGAAATCCATGTATTCGAGTTATATTCCGATGAGTTCAACGGGTAGATTTTTAAATGAATAATAAGAACGCCTAAACGAAAGAGGTATGTTGGAAATTATGGTGAAAGAGGAAGTTGGACAGGTATGAGCCTAAATCTCGAGTTGAGAACTTGGTAAGACAAGAATGTGGTAAAATAATAAGTATTCTTGTGTCGTGAATGTTTTACTGATATTATGTAATTGGTGATTATGTTGATTTGCATAGTTATGTTACTTGTTATTTACATGTGAATTTACTAAGCATTTATGCTTACTCCCTCCTTTTTATTCTTTATAGTTTTGACAAGCTAGCTTGGAAATCGGGAAGGGTCGAAGGAACGTTCACACTATCTGGGACAAATTGGTATAATGGCTTGTATTTTGAATATGGCATGTATAGCATTATAATCATTTTGTGTAAATAATCTTATGACATGGTGATGGCACGGCATGGAAATGCTTGGAAATGATTAGCCATTGGATTGGCCTATCTAGATTATATTTGGTGTCATGTATGTTTAATGTCTTACTTAGTCCATAAGAAGCCATAGAAAGATGAATTTTGTTATAAAATAGAATTTTGTAGCAACAATGATGTGAGTTTGAAAAATCACTAAAAATAGTAGAGACAAGATTAGGTGGTGAATAAAATATAAAATTGAATCTTATTGTGTATATTTTCATATGGAAGAAACAAAACAGGTAAAAGTTGTATTTTATGAGATATTTGGGTTTTGGTGGAACAGGGTCAGAGCGATTTCTGAATCCCCTGTTCTGGCTTTGTAAATTCGCTAAAAATTCTAAAAAAATAATTAGGAGTCATAATATATATTTATATATTCTTTATTGAGTCTAGTTTTAGAAGAAATAAACCGCATAGTCATTTGTATTTTGTACAGGGAGAAAAATGATTCGTAGTAAAAAGAGGTTAGAGTAGTCAAACACTGAAACAGGGGAAACTTTAACTAATAAATTGTACTAATTGGCCCATCCAAAAACTCTAGAAAAAAATTACTAGATATATATATAAATTTAGTTTCAAGGAAAATTTACAGATTTTAATTTCGAGTTTTGTAACTCGAGACATGATTTTTTTAGCGATTGGGACGCTGATGGACAGCTTATTACAAATGCTGAAATAAATTGTTTAAATTCGTTTAAGTGATAAATTAAGTTTAGTAACACCTCAAGCTCGACTCTGGTGACGGTCTCGGGTAAGAGGTCATTACATTTGGTGGTATCAGAGCATTTATCTATTCTCAGACTAATGTATTGAATGTACGAGTTTTGCTATACATGCCATATATATATTATGATAGTGTGACGACTTCTGACCTTTTAAATGATTTTTTTTACTATGGATCCCGATCCAGCTATGGCTGATGATGTAGAAAGTAATGCACTAGCTCCAGCTGAAGGGGCGGTGCCGACTGAAAACCCACCTCCTACTGTTGGTCAAAGACAAGGAGAAGGGGCTCATGAAGCCTTTCTCCAAATGATGAGTGCTTGGTATACTGAGTTCGTTCGTATGAACCCTAATGCACAACCTCCCCCACCTCTCCCGATTCCTCAACTTGTACCTCAGATGCCTCAAGGTATGGATCTGATGAAATTACATAGAACTCCAGTTGACAGAATTCGTAAGCAAGGGGCTCAAGAATTCAGGGCAAATATTGATGACGATGCTAAGAAAGTAGAGTTTTGGCTTGAGAATTCTATTCAGGTATTTGAAGAATTGTCTTGCACACCTGAAGAATGCTTGAAATGTGCTATATCTTTGTTGAGGAATTCAGCCTATTATTGGTGGAAGACATTGGTTTTTGTGGTACCAAAAGAGAAGGTGACTTGGGAGTTCTTTCAAGAAGAATTTCGGAAGAAGTACATCAGTGAAAGATTTATTGACCAGAAGCATAAGGAGTTTCTTGAATTGAAACAAGGCAACATGACAGTTACCAAATACGAAAGGGAGTTCGTTCAGTTGAGTAAGTACGCTAGAGAATGTGTTCTTTTAGAGGCTAAAATGTGTAGACGATTTGAAGATGGACTTAATGAAGACATAAAAGTATTTGTTGGAATTCTTGAATTAAAAGAAATGGTAGTACTTGTTGATTAGGCTTGTAAAGCTGAATAACTACTTAAAGAGAAGAAAAAGATAGAGGCTGAGACTTGAAATTGGAAGAAAAGACCAATGAGCAGTTCATTCTCACAGCAATCCAGAAAATCTAGAAACATGAATCCCCGTTCTCAAGTTTTGGCTGGACAATCATATGGAAATTCTAAGAAGCAAAATATGAGTATTAAGTCTCAAACTACTTCTGTGACTAGTGTGGGAAACTCGAGATTTGTTAAGCCCAAGTGCCAGTGGTGTGGTAGAAATCATTTTGCTCCATGTAGAGCAAATGAATGTTTTCGATGTGGTTCTCCGAATCATTTTATTAGAGATTGCCCAGAGAAAATTGAAAAAGAAAAATTTCAGAGTGCAAAAACTAGTGGTGCAGACTAGAAAGGAAGGTATTCGAGAAAAGCTGGGAATGAAGCAAGCAGCAAGAATATAGTCAGAGATTCAGCAGGTAAACCTGAAGCAAGAGCTCCAGCTTGAACTTATGCCATAAAAGCACGTGAAGATGCTTCCTCACCAGACGTGATTACTGGTATATTTTCTCTTTATGATGTTAATATTACTGCTTTGATTGATCCTGGTTCTACTCATTCCTATGTGTGTATAAAATTGGTGTCTAGTATGAATATACCTATTGAGAACACAAAATTTATGATTAAAGTGTCAAACCCGTTAGGCAAATGTGTCATAGTTGATAAAGTATGCAAGAAATGTTCTTTAATGATTCGAGGTTATTATTTTCTGGTTGACTTGATGTTGTTGTCATTTGATAAATTTGATGTTATCTTGGGTATGGATTGGTTGACATTGCATGATGCTATAGTAAATTGTAAACAAAAAGATATTGAATTAAAGTGTGAAAATGGTGAAATCCTGTGGGTTGAATCAGACAAATCAGAGGCATTATCTAGTGTGATTTCTTCAATGTTGGCTCAGAGATATTTGAGAAAGGGTTATGAAGCTTATTTGGTGTATGTACTGAATACAAAAGAAATTGAAAAGAAAGTTGAGTCAGTGCCGATTGTGTGTGAGTTTGAGGATGTATTCCCAGAGGAGTTGCCGGGTTTGCCTCCTGTCAAAGAAGTAGAATTTGGTATTGAGTTGATACCAAGAACAGCTCTGATCTCGATTGTTCCGTATAGAATGGCACCAGCATAATTGAAAGAATTAAAGTCGCAGTTGCAAGAGTTGACTAACAAAGGCTTTGTGAGACCGAGTTTTTTGCCTTGGGGTGCTCCTGTATTATTTGTGAAAAATAAGGATGGTTATATGAGATTGTGTATAGGCTATCGACAATTAAATAAGGTGACAATCAAGAACAAGTATCCGTTGCCGAGAATTGATGATTTTTTTGATCAGTTAAAAGAAACGACATGGTTTTCAAAGATTGACTTGAGGTCTAGATACTACCAGCTACAAGTAAAAGAGTCAGATGTGCCTAAAAGTGCTTTTAGAACAATGTATGGTCATTATGAATTTTTAGTTATGCCATTTGGATTAACAAATGCTCCTACTGTGTTTATAGATATGATGAATCGCATATTTCGACCATACTTGGACAAATTTGTTATAGTATTTATAGATGATATCATGATTTATTCGAAAGATGAGACAGAGCATGCTGAGCACTTGAGGATAGTTTTGCAAACTTTAAGAGATAAGCAATTGTATGCCAATTTTAGTAAGAGTGAATTCTGGCTTCGAGAAGTGGGATTTTTAGGTCATATTATTTCAGGTGATTGTATACGGGTTGATCCCAGTAAAATTTCAGCTATTGTTGATTGGAAACCACCAAAGAATGTAATTGAAGTTATAAGTTTCTTGGGGCTAGCTGGATATTATCGGAGATTTGTGAATAGATTTTCTATAATTGCTGCTCTTATGACCAGACTACTCTGAAAAGATGTCAAATTTGAGTGGACAGAAGAGTGTCAACAGAGTTTTGAGAAATTGAAAAAGTTATTGACTGAAGCACCAGTGTTGGTACAACCTAAATCAAGTAAAGAATTTGTGGTGTATATTGATGCTTCTCGAAATGGTTTGCGATGTGTACTAATGTAAGAAGGAAAGGTTGTGGCTTATGCTTCGAGGCATTTAAAATCTCACGAAAGGAATTATCCGACTCATGACCTGGAACTAGCTGTTATAGTGTTTGCTTTGAAGATTTGGAGACATTATCTGTATAGGGAAAAGTACCGAGTATATACTGACCACAAAAGTCTTAAATACTTGATGTCACAGAAAGACTTGAATTTGAGGCAACGGAGATGGTTAAAATTGTTGAAAGATTACGAGCTTGTGATTGATTACCATCCAGGAAAAGCAAATGTGGTTGCCAATGCCTTGAGTAGAAAATTGTTGTTTACTTTGGGAGCTATGAATACTCAGTTGATGGTGTCAGATGATGGTTCGATTTTAGTGGAGTTGAGAGCAAGACCGATGTTTTTACAGAAGATTTGTGAAGTTCAGAAAAACGACAAAGAACTGCAAGCTAAAAGGAAGCAATGTGAGATTGATACAAGATCAGATTTTAGAATCGATTCTGATGGTTGCTTGATGTTTAAAAATCGAGTTTGTGTACTGAAAAATGATGAGTTAATTCAAAAGATCTTGTAGGAAGCACATATTTGTTGTTTGTTTATATCGCTCGTGATATGAAGTAATAAAATTTATAAAGAACTGATCGCATCGAAACTAACTAATATCACGATGTTAAGGCAAGCGCACCTATCGAACAGTAGTATAGTTTAGTGGCAAGACCGAGTTATTGTACCGAAGGGAACCAAAAGTACTATTACTTGCTTCCTTTCTATTATCTAACCTAAAAATAAGAGAGGTTTGTTTAAACTAATTCTAAATCTAAACTAAGAAAAGTAGAAAGAGTAAATTGGGAAATCTTTAGGGAAAAGCTGATTGATATGGACAATACTTAAGGGAGAATCCACCTAGACTTCTCTTGTTATCAGTTCTTGAGCTAGACGATTTATTCACTTGACTTGATCCGTAGAGATCCCTAATCTATGCTAAACCCTCCGTCGAGGCGTAGAGCAACTAGGCCTAAGTTGTTAATTAAAGTTCCTTTATTAATTAACTCCCTAGGTTGCATTAATTCGATCTATGGTTCCCCATATTAGGTTTGACCCTAATCCGGTAGATTTATGTAGCCCTATGTCTAGGGTTGCATGCAACTCCGCTTAATTATGGTAGATCTACTCTTATCACAAGGACTTTTGCTCCTCTGCTCTAAGCACATCTGTTTCTTGAATTAATACCTAGGTTTATTAACAAAAGAATTAAGCACACATAATTAAGAACAACTCAAGTATTTATCATATAACTCAAGAATAAATAATAACAAGATCTGTCTTAGGCTTCATCCCCCTCAAGTATTTGAGGGGTTTAGTTCATAATAAAGAAAGAAAACATCTCAGAAGATATAAAATAACAAAACATAAAAGGAACCAAAAACCCCTGAAGGAATTTAGGGAGATCCTCTATGTTGCTGCAGAATTTCGGCTTCTGGGATGAATCAATCGGCTTCCCTTGCAGTAATTTCTGGCTTTCACTCTTCGTGTCGGCAGAGAGACGATTCCTCCCTTAGGGAAAGATTACCCTTGGCAGGGGGAAATCAAGTACTCCCCTAGAGTTTGCCTCTTAGGGTCTTTACATAGAGCTTTGGAGAGCTTTTCTTAGCCTCCAAGTATCTCAATCCGAGTGAAATTCCTCTTCCTCACAACTAGAACACGCCCATGTGCCACGCCCGTGTGACTTCGACAGAGGCCGTGTGCGATACTGTTGATTGGGGCACGGCTGTGTGGCCTGGCCGTGCTTGTCAGGGCTGGACCGTATGGTCTTCGTGTGGCACGGCCGTGTGGTATCTTCTTGGGCCGTGTGTTATGTCATTTTTGGCCCATTTTCTCTGGTTTCGGTCCATTTTCCATTCTTTCCTCTTTCCTATGCTCTCCTGAGTATAAGATATGAAAAAGAAATATTAAGAGCACCAATTCTCACTAAATCATTAATAGTTCATCCAAAATATAGGTTAAACATGGGGTAAAATTATGTATAATTTAGCTTTTATCAAATACCCCCACACTTAAACCTTTGCTTGTCCTCAAGCAAAATCTCAATCCCTAATTAAGAATTATTCTTCTCAATTTACAATTTCTATCAATAAAGTTTCAAATTAATTTATAGGTAATCATACAATGAGAATTCAATCAAAAGAATATTAAAGACTCAATCACTCTAAGTTGAGAATTTTATCATTGAAACATAAGCTCTTTTCCCTTCTCCTAGGTAATCATCTCTCCATTTTAATTAACAGGAGTTGACATCCTCACTAAAGGTTCGCTCTATCCACTCGAAGTGTTTAGGGTTCAGAATTTAAGTACTCTCTAGTCAGTCTGAAAAGCTATTACCATAGGCTTGCAAGAAAATCATATCTCCACCACTATAGATTGATATGACATATCGATCAAAAGGTCTTTGCAGAGGTTGTAACGGGACTTGGTTAGGGGTGTTGTCACAGGCTGCAAAAGAGGGTTAGAATCGAGATTGAACTTGAAAGATTATCTAGCTAGAAAAAATCTCTATCACTGGAACATATTTCTAAAGCTTTCTAACATCATTTCCTCCTTGGTAGCCTTAAAATAGAAATATGCAAAAACTTAATTGGACTATTATATTACAACTGAATTAATACATACGTTTTTCTTTTTTTTTTCTTTTCTATTTTTTTCGTGTTTTTTTCTTTTTTTTAAGAACAATATAATATCTTGAATATTTACAACTTTACATGCTGGAAAAGAGAATAAAGCTAGATAATAATTTCAACTCAAATCTCGACAAAAATAAGGGATCAAAGTAATTGAATAAAATTAAAAAAAATAGGTTATTGGTCAATAATTAGAGGGTAAGTCAAAGAATGGGTTGTCAAGCTCAACGGGGTTCACTAGGGGTTAATTTATGGAGGTAGGCTTTTTTGTGGAGTAAGTGAGTTAAATCCTAGGTGCCTTTATCATTTCAGTATATCAAATCAATGATGTGGTCTCGACATGTATAATCAAAGCAAGTTCTAGAATAACAATTCAGTATTGACTCACTCAAAGCAATAATAAAAGTGAGCACGAAAAAATATATGCTCAGAAAGGCTCAAAATCTCACCAGAATTATGGCTTTTGATGTCAATCCTGCAAATTTCAAATCTCAAGATAATACTTAAAATTAGGGAAAATAACTTATGCAAAAATTGGGGGTTCTCAAAAATTTCAACTTATCATGCTTGATTCCCTAATGTTTTAAAGTTTGAATAATCAAAGTACAAGCACCTATATCTTAATTCTCAACATATCAATAGAAATCATAAATCAATCAGAATGAATTCCTAATAGGAAACTGAGAATTATTTGAGAACAAAGCATAAAGAGGAAATATGCAAAAATTTAGGGATTTTTCAAATATGTAAAGATTTAAAGTAAGCTCCCCCCCACACTTAAGATGTACATTGCCCCAAATGTACAAAGATACATAAATAGCTAGAGAAGTATAATATCATAAGATAGGGAGAGAATTGAAACTTCCTGAATTTAGGATGAATTTGTGGGAAAGAGTCGGCAATTTGTGGTAGGGTGTTCCCATTTCCGTTTTGAATATGAGCTGTAGAGCTCCTTTTTGAGACTGCAAAAATATTAGTCGTGCGAATTTTGTATTAGAGAGAGATTACTTGTTTAGGGATTGGCCGATATGAAAGATAGGAAAATAAATAACAGAAAAATAATAAACTAGGTTCTAAAAACACTAATACTGTAAGGATTAGTCATAATACAATTTGGAATAAAAAGAAAACTACTAAAGAAAAAAATAAGAAAAATAGAACTAAATGGGAGAATAGAGACACACGCCCGTGTGGCTCGGGGTTAGCCTGTGTTGGCCATATTGCACGGCCGTTGTGAACTTGCTCGCTTTTCGCACGGTCGTATAGGTAGCCACACAGCCGTGTCTAATTTGACAGTGTTGGCCATGGCTTGGGGACACGGACGTGTGGCGTTGTGTAAGCCCGTGTTGATACTGTAGGGGCCATGGCCATGTCGCACGGCCGTGGGAAATTGTTGATAGCCCGTGTGGAATTCGTAAGGTCGCCACGGCCATATCGCACGGCCGTGGGGATTTGTCGACCTCCCGTGCTTTTGGGAAACTTCTGCTCTATTTGTACACAGTTTGGGTGCACGACCGTGTCTCTGTTTTAAAATGTCACACGGCCTTAGGCACACCTGTGTGCCTGGCCGTGTGGTCCTAATTTCCTGCATCAAAGGTGTTAGTTGAAGACTGAAAACAAAATAGAAGAAAAGTTACTAAGTTAGTGCTCGAGTTGCCTCCCGAGAAGCGCTTGTTTATAGTCTAAGCTCGACTTTTCTTAAGCTTGTTCGTTCATGGTGGTTTGAAGAGTTGATACTCTTCTATCCAGCTTGCAATTTTATTATTAACGTAAGATTTGAGTCGAGTGTGGTTTACCTTGAAAGTGCCGAGTGACTCATGTTTTATTTCTACTGTACCATAAGGGAAGATTTTCATTACTGTGAAGTAGGGTATGTCACTTGTATGTTCTTTCGAATTCAAGATTCGAGGGTCGTCTTCCCCTAGAAGTACCTTATCCCTTACCTTGATTTGACACGTTTTTACCTGAGGGTCGTCTTGGTGATGCTCTAGGTTAGTGTGACATATTTTGGGTTTTTCATTATAGTTCAGCCACTCATCCAGTTCCTCGATCTGAAGCGTTCGCTTTTCAGGTGCATCTCAATTGGATGGACTTGTCTGTGATTGGGTTTCCTTTATGTGAAGTGTATCCTGCACAGAAGGTTGGGTGGTAAGTTCAGTGTTTTTACAAGGACTCATGACTATATTATTATCAACAGTCATAATTGCGTTTTGAGCTTGTAAAGTAACTTTGTCATCACCAACACGTAGTGTAAGTTCACCTGTTCCTAAATCAATTATTGTTCTGGCAGTTGCTAAAAAGGGTTGCCCTAGAATTAAGGGTATATTGCTATCCTCATCAATGTCTAAAACAACAAAGTCAACTGGGAATATAAATTTATCAATTTTGACAAGTACATCTTCAATTATTCCCTTTGGTGCCCTAATAGTTTTGTCAGCTAGTTGAATGCTCATCTTAATTTGCTTAGGTTTTCCAAAACCTAGTTGTTTAAACAGTGTATAAGGCATGGCATTTATATTAGCCCCTAAATCAGCTAAAGCATTTTTGGTGTCTAGACTACCAAATAAACAAGGAATAGTAAAACTCCCTGGATCTTTCAGTTTGGTTGGCAGTTTATTTTGGAGAATAGCTGAGCATTCCTCATTGAGTTCCACTGTGGACAGTTCTTCCAGCTTCCTTTTATTTGTGAGAAGTTCCTTTAAAAATTTTGCGTATTCCGGCATATGCATAATTGCTTCAACAAATGGTAAGTTGATATGTAATTTCTTTAAGAGTTTAAGAAACTTACCGAATTGCTCATCTATGCAGTCCTTCTTTAGCGCGGTTGGGTATGGGATACGAGGTTTAAATTCTTTGGTGATTTCATCTTTGTAACTTACCTCATTCTTCCCTTTACTTACCACAGGCTCCTTGCAGGGTTCTGGGTTGGTTTTGGTTATCCCCTCATCATCTATCGTATTCACAGCATTGAGTTGCTCCTTAGGGTTAGTATCAGTATTGCTTGATAACCTACCTCGCGGTCTTTTAGAGATTAGCTTGGCAAGCTGGTCTATTTGAGTTTCAAGTCCTTGAATAGATGTTTGCTGGTTTCTTAGTGCCGTTTCGGTATTTTGGAAACGGGTTTCTGACATGGCCATGAATTTGGTAAACATCTCTTCAAGATTGGGCTTTTGCTCTTATTGCTGCGGTGGCTGCTGAAATACTGGAGGGGGTTGTTGTCTTTGATTCCCTTGTCCTCCCCATGAAAAATTGGGGTGATTTCTCCAACCTGCATTATAAGTGTTACTATAAGGATTATTTTAAGATCTAGAATTATTACCCATATAGTTGGCTTGCTCAGTTTCCATGCTGTGTCCGTAAAACGAATAGTCTGGAGTGAACATATTTCCTTGCGTTGTGTCACACTATATCACTGGATGTGCCTGCGTAGAACCAACAAAATTGTCAAACTTTTTATTTAACAGTTCTACCTGGTTAGTAAGCATGGTGACAACATCAATATTATAAACTCCTGCAGCTTTTGTCGGCTTTGTCCTCATGACTTGCCACTGATAGTTATTCAGTGACATCTCTTCTATAAACTCATAAGCTACTTCTGGTGTTTTATTGTTGATTGTTCCTCCGGCGGCCGCATCGATCATTTGTCTTGTTGATGGATTCAAACTGCTGTGAAAGGTTTGAACTTGTAACCACAAAGGCAACCCATGGTGAGGGCACCTTCTTAAAAGATCTTTGTATCTCTCCCAGGCATCGTAAAGTGTCTCTAGATCCATCAGCACAAAAGAAGAGATATCGTTTCGCAATTTAGCTGTTTTAGCTGGAGGAAAATTTTAAGTAAAAATTTTTTGGTCATCTGTTCCCATGTAGTGATTGAGCCTCGTGGCAAAGAATTTAACCACTGTTTAGCCTTGTTTCTCAAGGAGAATGGGAATAGCCTTAGACGAATGGCATCATCAGAAATGCCATTAATTTTAAAGGTATCACAAAGTTCCAAAAAATTGGCTATGTGTGAATTTGGATCTTCATCCTATAAACCATCAAACTGCACCAATTGTTGTATCATCTGAATAGTGTTAGGTCTTAATTCAAAATTATTAGCAGCAAAAGTAGGTCTAACAATACTAGTTTGAGTACCAATCACACTTGGTTTAGCATAATCATACATAGTACGTGGAGCTTCTTTTGGTTCTGCAGGTAGTGCTGAAGGTGGTTGAATGTTTTGATTGGCGGCCATCTCTTCAGTAGGTTTCGGTTCTTGCTCAAGTTCTTGTTCTGGATATTGTAAACTTCGTCTGATCCCTCTACGATTTCTGCGGACTGTAGCTTCTAGATCTTCTTCAAAAAGTAATGGTCCTGTTGGGTTGTTTCTAGTCATAAACTAGAAAAATCCTAGAAAAATAAAAATAAAAAGAAAAGAAGATAAAAATAAAAATAAATAAAAATAAATAAATATATATATATAGTAATGGCTAAAGTAATAGAAATCGAGCTTTCGTAATATTTTAGTTCCCCGGCAACGGCACCAAAAACTTGATATCGCTCGTGATATGAAGTAATAAAATTTATAGAGAACTGATTGCACCGAAACTAACCAATATCACGATGTTAAGGCAAGCGCACCTGTCGAACAGTAGTATAGTTTAGTGGCAAGACTGAGTTATCGTACCCAAGGGAACCAAAAGTACTATTACTTGCTTCCTTTCTATTATCTAACCTAAAAATAAGAGAGGTTTGTTTAAACTAATTCTAAATCTAAACTAAGAAAAGCAGAAAGAGTAAATTGGGAAAACTTTAGGGAAAAGCTGATTGATATGGACAATACTTAAGGGAGAATCCACCTAAACTTCTCTTGTTATCAGTTCTTGAGCTAGACGATTTATTCACTTGACTTGATCCGTAGAGATCCCTAATCTATGCTAAACCCTCCGTCGAGGCGTAGAGCAACTAGGCCTAAGTTGTTGATTAAAGTTCCTTTATTAATAACTCCCTGGGTTGCATTAATTCGATCTATGGTTCCCCATATTAGGTTTGACCCTAATCGGGCAGATTTATGTCGCCCTGTGTCTAGGGTTGCATACAACTCTGCTTAATTATGGTAGATCTACTCTTATCATAGGGACTTTTACTCCTCTGCTCTAAGCATATCTTTTTCTTGAATTAATACCTAGGTTTATTAACACAAGAATTAAGCACACATAATTAAGAACAACTCATGTATTTATCATATAACTCAAGAATAAATAATAACAAGATCTATCTTAGGCTTCATCCCTCTCAAGTATTTGAGGGGTTTAGTTCATAATAAAGAAAGAAAACATCTCAGAAGATATAAAATAACAAAACATAAAAGGAACCAAAAACCCCTGAAGGAATTTAGGGAGATGCTCTATGTTGCTACAGAATTCCGGCTTCTGGGATGAATCAATCGGCTTCCCTTGGAGTAATTCCTGGCTTTCACTCTTCATGTCGGCAGAGAGACGATTCCTCCCTTAAGGAAAAGATTACCCTTGGCTGGGGGAAATCAAGTACTCCCCTAGAGTTTGCCTCTTAAGGTCTTTATATAGAGCTTTGAGGAGCTTTTCTTAGCCTCCAAGTATCTCAATCTGAGCGAAATTCCTCTTCTTCACAACTAGAGCACGCCCGTGTGCCATGCCCGTGTGACTTCGACAGAGGTCGTGTTGGATACTATTGATTGGGGCACGGCCGTGTGGCCTGGCCGTGCTTGTCAGGGCTGGACCGTGTGGTCTTCATGTGGTACGGCCGTGTGGTATCTTCTTGGGCCGTGTGTTATGTCATTTTTGGCCCATTTTCTCTAGTTTTAGTCCATTTTCCGTTCTTTCCTCTTCCCTCTGCTCTCCTGAATATAAGATATGAAAAAGAAAGATTAAGAGCACCAATTCTCACTAAATCATTAATAGTTCATCTAAAATATAAGTTAAACATGGGGTAAAAATATGTATAATTTAGCATTTATCATTTGTCGATTCATCTAGGCAATACGAAAATGTATAATGACTTGAAGAAAATGTATTGGTGGAATGGAATGAAAAAAGATATATCGGAGTTTGTATCGAAATGCCTAATTTGTCAACAAGTGAAAGCTGAACATCAAGTGCCTTCGGGACTACTACAGCCTATCATGGTTCTCGAATGGAAATGGGATCGAATTACTATGGATTTTGTATCGGGGTTGCCGTTGACTCCGGGAAAGAGAGATGTCATCTGGGTAATAGTTGACAGATTGACTAAATCAGCTCATTTTATTCAGGTACGTACCGATTATTCTATTAATAAGTTGGCTGAATTGTATATCAGTGAGGTTCTTAAACTTCACGGGGTACCTTTGTCAATCATTTCGGATAGAGATCTGAGATTTACCTCGCGGTTTTGGCAAAAGTTACAAGAGGCATTAGGTACGAAGTTAAATTTCAGCACTATTTTCCATCCACAAACTGATGGACAATCAGAGAGAGTAATTCAGATTCTTCAAGACATGCTTAGATGTTGTGCATTGGAATTTTAAGGAAGTTGGGAAAGATACTTACTGTTAGTGGAATTTTCTTACAATAACAATTATCAGACGAGCTTGAAGATGGCACCTTATGAAGCATTGTATGGTTGCAAGTGTCAGACGTTGTATTGGACTGAACTCAAACAAAATCAGATTTATGGAGTTGTTCTAATAAAAGACACCGAAGACAAAGCGAAGGTGATTCGAGATTGTTTGAAAGCTACTTCGGATAAACAGAAATCTTATGCGAATTTGAAACGAAAGGAAATCCAGTTTCAAGTCAGTGATAAGGTATTTTTAAAAGTGTCTCCATGGAAGAAAGTTCTTAGATTTGGACGGAAAGGCAAGTTGAGTCCACATTTTATCGGACCGTATGAAATAATTGAAAGAATTGGACCGGTAGCCTATCGATTAGCATTGCCATCTGAATTAGAGAAGATTCATGATGTGTTTTATGTATCTATGTTACGTCAGTATCGTTCAGATCCTTTACATGTAATTCACTGACAGAAATTGAGCTACGACCGGATATGACTTATGAAGAAGAATCGATTAAGATTTTAGCTCGGGAAGTCAAGCAACTAAGAAATAAAAGTATTTCTCTTGTGAAAGTATTGTGGCAAAAGCAGGGGTAGAAGAGACTACATGGGAACCCGAGGAAACTATGAGGAATCAATACCCACATCTGTTACCGGTAAGATTTTCGAGGACGAAAATCCCTAAAGGGGGAGAGTTGTAATATCCCGAATTAGGACCTAACCGGAATAGTGGTTTCGTGACCACAAATTCAAGATAGAAATAATTATTTTATAATTATTTTGAGGTTTATGATATGATTGCATAATTGTGTGAAAATTTCGTGAAGAAATTCTATGCATAAAGTGCTTAATTTGAAATTATGGACTAAATGGAATAAGTTGAAAAACTTGCATTCTAGAAGCTTTTAGTATGAAATTTCTTTGGAATATTAATTAGGAGGTCTTAAATAACAATTTAACCAATTTCTAAAATTTTGGACAAAAATGGGCTTGTACATGAAAATTTTCAAAGAAATGCATTAAGGGTATTTTGGTCATTTGGTAATTAAAAGATTAAAAAAGGGAAAAATATGGCAAAATATGTCCATCTTCTTCATTAGCACGAAATTTCAAGGTTTCTCCATAGCTAGGGTTTGTTTCAAGCTTCCAAGCTCCATAGTAAGTGATTCCAAGCCCCGTTTTTAATGTTCTTTACGTTTTCGGAGTCCTGGTAACTTGATTTAGCTTATGCTAGCAATACTTCAACCTAGGGTTCATATCTGGAAAAATACCCATAGGTAAAATTTGTTTATTTTGGTGTTTTATGATAGAATATGAGGTTTTAAATTATGCTAGACAACTTGTTCTACTCGGTTTTAAGTGAAAACGAGTAAACCGACTTAATCAGTAAAAATACCTATTGTTCATAAGTACACGTTATAGTGGGAATTTGAGGTTGCTGTTAGTAAATAAATGATCTGCATGTCCTAAAACATAAGAATTTGGGATAAAGTTTAATTTCCGAGCATTGGAACAAAAGTGTAAATATGCAAAAGTTTAAGGGCAAATTCATAATTTTGACAAAGTTAGGGTCAAGGACCATTTTGATAAATGTGAGTATTAAATAAGCTAAATGTGTTATTTTAGATCAAGAGAAACGAGATTCGAGTCATGATCAAGGGAAAAACAAAGTTTACGAGGAATAGGCTCGATTCCTAACATTTTGTACCGAGGTAAGTTCATGTGTAAATAAGGTAACATAATTGTTATTTTAAATGATTTAATGTTATTTATATGATATGATACTTATTATCATGAAATATTATGCTTTTTGAATTATTATTTAGTAATATACAAATTATGTGAGCTACTTGATAAATATGAAATGCTACCAAGTATCGGTTCCGACATTTCGAGGAAGACGACCAAGAGGTGCGATTGAAGAGAATCCCGTTTGAACCTTGGGAATAGATTAGGATACAAGTGACATGTCACTAGGATGATTTAGTTCCGAACTCGTTGAGTTCAGTCTGAGTTCGTGAGATGTAACTAGGCATCCGAGCTTGTTAAGTTGAGTCCGAGTTCACTTATGGATGCGAACGCCCGAGCTCGTTGAGTTGAGTCCGAGTTCGCTTATGGGCGGGTTACATGGCAGCTTGGCTACGTAAATTCCGTAGGCTATTGAGTTGTCTAGCTACGGATATGACACTTATGTATGTGAAATCCGTGTATCCGAGTTATATTCCAATGAGTTCAACGGGTAGATTTTTAAATGAATAATGAGAACGCCTAAACGAAAGAGGTATGTTGGAAAGTATGGTGAAAGAGAAAGTTGGACAGGTATGAGCCTAAATCTCGAGTTGAGAACTTGGTAAGACAAGAATGTGGTAAAATAGCAAGTATTCTTGTTTCATGACTGTTTTAATGATATTATGTAATTGGTAATTATGTTGAGTTGCATAGTTATGTTACTTGTTATTTACATGTGAATTTACTAAGCATTTATGCTTACTCCCTCCTTTTCATTCTTTGTAGTTTTGACAAGCCAGCTTGGAAATCGGGAAGGGTCGAAGGAACGTTCAAACTATCCGAGACAAATTGGTATAATGGCTTGTATTTTGAACATGTCATGTATAGCATTATAATCATTTTGTGTAAATAATCTTATGACATGGTGATGGCACGGCATGGAAATGCTTGGAAATGATTAGCCATTGGAATGACCAATCTAGATTATATTTGGTGTGATGTATGTTTAATGTGTTACTTAGTCCAAGAAAAGCCATAGAAAGATGAATTTTGTTATAAAATAGAATTTTGCAGCAATAATGACGTGAGTTTGAAAAATCACTAAAAATAGTAGAGACAAGACTAGGTGGTGAATAAAATATGAAATTGAATATTATTGTTTCTATTTTCATATGGAAGAAACGAAATAGGTAAACGAATTTTATTTTATGAGATATTTGGGTTTTGGTGGAACAGGGTCAGAGCAATTTTTGAATCCCCTGTTCTGAATTTGGAAATTTGCTAAACATTGTACAAAAATAATTAGGAGTCATACTATATATGTATAGATTCCTTATTGAGTCTATTTTTAGAAGAAATAAATGACATAGTCATTTGAATTTTGTACAGGGAAAAAAGTGATTCAGAGTAAACAGAGGTAAGAGCAGTTGAACACTGAAACAGGAGAAACTTTAACTAATAAACTTTTCTAATTGGCCCATCAAAAAATTCTAGAAAAAAATTAATAGATATATATATATATATATAAATATAGTTTCAAAGAAAATTTACGGATCTTAATTTCGATTTTCGTAACTCGAGATATAATTTTTTTAGCGACTGTGACACAGATGGATAGCTTACTACAAATGCTGAAATAAATGGTTTAAATTCGTTTAAGTGATAAATTAAGTTTAGTAACACCTTAAGCTCGACTCTGGTGACGATCTCGGGTAGGAGGGTGTTACACCTAGCCTGTCCTCGGCCCATAAGTGGCTACTAAATAACCCTCAGTGGCTGTGCAGTCTCATTAACCGGAGCTTGCATCTGATTACCCCTCACTGGACAATCTGCAACACGGTGCTCAGTAGACCCACGCCTAAAACAAGCTCTAGTAGCTCTCCAACACTCGCTCAGATGGTGCATATTACAGTGCTGACAAATCGCCACCCTAGTAGGAACAACAACAGTAGGCCCAACTCTCATAGGCCCATTAGTCCTGGCCTTTTTCTTAGGCCTCATACTAGAATTAGAAGGCTCAGAATCCCTCTTAGCCTTCCCCTTCTCTCGGTTTTGGCACTCTAAGCGCTTCACCTCCTCAGCGATCTTGGCCTTTTCAACCAGTGTTAAGAAATCTTGCTCCCTCTGTGGGGCTATCAAAACACGTAAGCTGTCACAGAGACCATCCTCAAAAATGATACAGCACTTATGTTCAGTTGCCACCATGCCTCGAGCATAATGGCTCAGCCTCAGAAATTTAGGCTCATACTCGGCCACTGTACGATCTCCTTAGGTGAGATTAAGGAACTCACGCCTCCTAGCATCAGTATAACTGGCCCTCGCATATTTACTCCGAAAGGCCGTCTTATACAAATCCCATGTCAACCGTTCGGGCTGAGGCCCTCCTTAACTATGCGCTACCACTGACATGCCTTGTCGTGAAGCAGTGAGACAGCCCCCCTAAATTTTTGCTCAGCAGAGAAATCCTGCTCATCCATAAATGCTTTGAGGCCTCTATCTAGTACTCAGTCGCGTTAGGAGCGACTCTAGCGATGCCCCTAAATACCTCAGCCCTATTGGACCGGAGTCATTCCGTAACCGACCCTCGACCCCTAGATCCAATATTGGGGCTAGTGACCCTCTCTACAATCTGAAACATGGCTTAGGACAATGCGTCGTCCCCAGCCATACGATCATAAGGTCCTAACCCAGTATCAGTCATAGGCGATGCCGGTGTCTCACTAGTGTCCATCACCAGTATAGTATCATAAGTGAAGGGCTCAACTCGAGCCCCTCTACGACCTCTACCTCTGCCCTTATTACCCCGTCCTCGAGTACTTCTAGCGCTCATTGAAGATATCAAATTAATCTGTATTAACAATTTTATGCAAATTAGTTTATAGTTCCAATTTTTGTTAACAAATATTTTATGCACTACAGTATCAGAGTTTTCAGAGTCTATTTTCGCGAGCAAAAAGTCAACACTACCTAAAGTGTTTCAGAAAATAATACCTAAGTAGTCTCTTAACATACTATCAGTATTTTTTAGACAGATCAAACAGTATTTCAGTATACTAAGCATGCTTTCAAACAATTCAATCAGAGTTTTAGAAAAACTTACAAGATCGACACTAGAGAATTGGTGTACCACTTACTTTATATCAAAAACATTTCATTTTATTTTACAAATTATTTCTCAAAACCATTCTTTAAAACCCAAAATCATAACCGAATTTTGTAACCTGGCTCTGATACCACTAAATGTAACACTCCAAACTCGGCCTAAACTTTATGACCGAATCTGGCGGCGTCACAAAAGAGTGTTTTAGGAAAATGCCTTGACAAACTAAAAATCATTCCGGTTATTATCTTTGCTTAAGTCAGAAAATCACGAATTAACGGAAGCTCTTAGTTAATTTTACAAAATAGAAACTTTGGTGGCATTTGCAGTTTAAAAATTCATCAATAACAATTTAGAACCCAAGTAAAAATAAAAAATAATAGTCAAAGTCTGGAATTACATCAAAACTCCCAAAATAATTAAAAACAGTAAAACAGTAAATAACCAGTGAAACCGTAAAATCCAATAAGTATCTAACAATGGTCATCGTCGAGCCCTCCACTACACTGATTTATCTACTGCTGGGGATTACCTAATGGACAACTAAATAAAGAGGTGAATATTCGCAAACTCAGTGTGTACATCCCTACAATATAGCAAGCATACATACAGATAACAGAAATAGACAAAGTCATAATTCGGGCTTGAGCCCCTAACAGATACGATGTAGGCCTTAGCCCACTTACATTAGAATTAGAATAGAATAGGGTTTTCAAGCCCAAACAGACACAGAATCGGATATAATCGGGCCTTAGCCCACACAGATATCACATCTATATCAAATCAGAATAGTACATGCCTATCAACCTTACACACCATCTCTGTCCAACCCTACACACCATGTGTGTAACACCCCTAGATACGGTCCCATCGCAGGAGGGTCGAGAGGCATCACCAGACTATTTCCTTGAAAAGCCGTATGATAAAGAAAGAAGATCTTTTACTGAACCTATCACTATAATTGACAAAAGTTGCACAAAAGCTCATCAACCGAACAATAACAAAACCAACTTGTCGCACTCAAAAACAATGCACGAAACGTACTCATCCCTAGTCGTTCATCACTTATACTTCATATATTTCCATGTTAAAAGTATGACATAATTGAATTATTACCAAGACTATCATAGTGAAAATCTTAAGAGGGCCATTTTCGCATGGCCTAATTTAGTTACAAAATACAAGAGATGTTTGTTTGAACACCAAAAGTCAGCCTATACATGCCAATCCTAAATTTAGTTACCAGCACCAAAAGATGAGTGATAGTGTAGATGACTTCAATTCTGGAACTCCCGAGACCGTAGCTTCCGATCAAGATCTACAAAATCGAAAACAAGAACAACAGAGTAATCAATTACTTGCCTAGTAAGTACTTAAGTAACTTAGTCAAAATAAGTAAAGGACAAGATATTATCAACTCATGTCTAAAACCTTCTTTGGTCGAATATGAGTATAACATGTTACTATTTACTCGCAAGCATGACTCAAAAGAAAACACAGTGTAATCCAAGAATTATTCATTCATAACTGAGTATTTTGATTTTGCTCTTTGCATAGTCAGCTAGCACATATATACGTATACCACTCAATATCAGATTACTTAAACATAACAAATGGTATCAAACGATAGTTCATAAATCCTTACTAGTCTCAAATAAAACGATCTTAATGATATTCTGATTCATTGAGAGTATAGAAGACATACCTGCCTTCCTTACATTAAGCGGCGCATATGTTACAACCAGGGCAATATTATTTATATGTGAGCTTATACACTTAACCCATATCCGATTTCCACCATGAATGGTTATCGAGGTCAAACTCGAAGCTCATCGTCGGCCTTAAGCCCTTCGAGACTAAGCTCGGCTTTAACTCTGGCCCGTAAGCCCTTCGAGACTAGGCTCGGTTTTTAACTCTGGCTCGAAAGCCCTTCGAGACTGGGCTCGGCTTTAACTCTGGCCCGTAAGCCCTTCGAGACTAGGCTCGGCTTTAACTCTGGCCCGTAAGCCCTTCGAGACTAGGCTCGGCTTTATCAACAAAATCTGTACTCGCACATATTAGCATATCTTTCATATTATTATTATTTTATTTTTTTATAACCATCCAGATCCAAACACACAATTTCGGCATAATACCACATCAAGTTCCATACGGTTTGTTTAAATTGCAAGCAAGGGAACACAAAATTTCACAACTAGATACATTAAAATTCAACCTTAGTATTCGACTTTCAACAATTTCTCACACGTTCATTTCCCAAAAATTCACATTCGGACATATCATTTTCCATTAGTTCATAGGTCATACATATGTATTATAATTTCTCCTTATCCTAAATAAAGGTTCGATTCTCAAGGACTTACCTCGTATCTTTCTGAGTAGTGCAAGAGTTGACTATTCTGCTACCTTCGCTTTTCCCTTGTCCGAGGGTGTCCCTCTTCGATCTTGATCTTAATTTTACACAAGTTCGCTTAATTTAGACTTTATTCACTTTACTAGCATATTAACAAAGCATATTCATACTTTACACACTAAGCATATTCAGCCCTCACACATACATTAGATATGTAATTATCTCTAGTTCACAAGCAAAAATTACTAGTCCACATAACCGAATTTCTCTATAAAAACATCATATGAATTTCGTACCTAAAGCATGTCCAACTATATGCGTGCTCATATAATGCATATTTGGTATTATAGTTCGCCATCTATACTATAGCTTTAAGAATATGTCTAGCCCCAATTGACAATGTTTGACACTTACCCTATCACGAATGGTCATTCCATTTCCACATATAAGAGTTCATACACCAACCTATGTCTTCCTTAAGACCTATCGGCCTCAGTCACACCAACGTAGCTTCTTGACCTCAATCTTCCCAAATAAAAAAAATATCCAACTATTGAAGAGAGCAATTTAAATTACTCACATTGAATTTTAGACCAATTTCCTTAGCTCAATTCGGCACACATAGATTTTATAACACATAAATATTTTCAAATCAAAGCACCAAACATTAAAAATTGAAATGGAAACACACACACAAATTAGCTCAATCTCGATTTAAACTCCCTATCTAATAATATTATGGAAACCATCTAAATTTAGAATCTTCATGGCCGAATGTCTAATGTACTCCCTAGCTCAAAATTCAATTCGTCAAACGGACCCATGTCGACTAAATTTTCCAATACCAAACAAAACATCCCACATAATCATATAAAACATGCAAATTTTCATTCTTTAGTAGCCGTGTAACTCCCCCAACACTCACATCCACAATTTCCCAAAGTCCTACCTATTTTTATATTCGGCCATTACTAAATTTGTTGGTCAAAATACTCATACTTATAAAAACCTCCATTGAAACTCAAATTAACCAAACTATAGTCTTCCTTATCCGAAATCCCAAAGAGACTACTTTCACAACCATTTCCTCATATCTTCCACATTACCGAAAACTCAAAATACTCTCTCATTCACAAAAATTTAAACGTGGGCTAGCTAGAAGATGTTCTAACCAATCTAACTTCTAAAAATCATGCAAAACTCATTATAATTCCATACCTTAATTTGGTTTTGAAGGTGACCGAATATTCAAGCTTCAACCTCCTCCATTTCAATCCTCACTCACGGCAAAAGAAAGAAAGAAAATGGCTTCCTTTTTGATTATTCCTCTTAAAACTTATTTTATGCAATAAAGCCTATTTTCTAATGAAATAAAATAAAAACAATGCATAAAATATAATTAAACATCATCATTACCGTCCACTAGAGTGGAAATGGTAAATTTGACATGCAAAGGCAAATTCTTTGAAAATTCACACTTTTTAGTCCTTTTGATTTTTGCCCACTTTAAACCCAAGTTCAACACTTAAGTCCTCCTTAAGCAATTAATCATTTGAAGGTCAAATTTTTACACAATTATTATAACACATACCAAAACTCATATCAACTACACGACTCACATCATCTATTAAAATTTCTGACTCGGTTTAGCAGTCCCGAAACCACTTCCCGACTATGGTCGAACTAGGGCTGTCACAATGTGGGGATAAAATCGACCCATCCAGCCCTACACATCAAGTATGGGGAAGAAATCAACCCATCTTGCCTTACACACCAAATCGTATCGTATTACGACACATATAAAAAATATGCAGCAAAGCTGCCAGATAACTGGCTAATAGCCTTTCAGACTTCCTTCACTTCAACAATAAACCCAGCACAATGCAATGCATCATGATATCATGGCATGCTTTTATACAAAACAGTAGATCATACATATCATACTCAAAACAGAATAGATCAAACGTACATGCTAGTGATAACCAATTAAAACATACATCACATGCTTAAGTTAGGTATCGTATAAACAGAACAGAGAAATCGGGCCTAAGTAAAACTTATCGACCTTACAACAAGTCTCAGTCGACTTGGGCAACTAGTGCAACCATACAGAACAATTCAGAAAACTGGGCTTACATGCCCATTTGGCCGGCTCGTGTGGCCTACACAGCCAAATTGACTTAGCTCGTGCCTCGCACACGGTCGTGTTTGTAATGCCCGTGTCGAGCACACATGGCCTGGTTCGTCGATCATGCGACCATGTCTCGCCACACGAGCAGTCCACATGCCCGGGCGGCGTCGACAGTTTCTTTTTCAACTTTCACTGAAACCTGTTTTTTGTGCAATCGGAGTATACACCCATTACAATATCGACGTGCCATCACTCCTAGGCACTCTAGAACGTAAGGATGATAATCCTGGGTCCAAAATCAGTCACTTGAATCTAATTGTTAAGAAAAGGTGTTCTCCAAAATTTACTAAAACCTTACCTTCCTTGCTCAACGAAGATTTCTTGCTACTAATAACCAAAAAGTAGCCCCCCAGCACCTTAGTTGCCCCTATTCAAAAACCAAAAATCCTTAACACACCATTACTTCATCGATAACAACCAAAAAGTAACACAAAACTTACAAAATAAGCACCAAATCAAAATGATCGATAATAATGGGAGATAAGCCAAAAATTAAGGTCGACAAGAAGGGGAAAAAGAATGGGAAAACAGCTGTAGAATGGGGAAATCAAGAAGAAAATTGGCAGAGAAACAAGGTCATTGATGGAAGAAAATTTGGGAAAAAGATAGAGGAATTTCAGTAATGGCAAAACTAAATCCTACTAACTCCCCATTCCCCAAATCACTCTCCCCCACTTGCCACTACAACTCCACTTCCCAGAATCCAATTTTATTTAAACTCTTACATGGCAAAAGCATAAAAATAAATCCCTTGCTCACGTAAGGATTTGAACCCCAAACCTCCAGTCACTTAACACTCCACCTATCCACTAGACCATCAGGACCATTTTGACATGCTTTTGCAAACAATGTCTTATAAGCCTAATAACCAAGAGTAATCTTAATTCAAATAAAAACAAAAATTTAGCCCAAGTCTAGACTTGATCTTGGTACCTCCCCAACACACCCAAAGCATATAACCACTTAAGTAGACAATTATGTGTCGAATTATTGCAGAAACATATTCAGAAAATTTCCATGCCACTAATTCACAAAAAGCCAGAAATACAAAAATTTGGGGCGTTACGCACACACACCAAGTATACTTAACCACTGAAGTAGACAAATAGTTGTGTCACATATACACAAATATAAGAATTAAAAATTTTGGGGCGCTACAAAAAATATATTTAATAAACAACAATAAGGCTAAAACAAAAACATAAAATACGCTAGTATACCAAAACAAAAACTTTGCATCCACTAGTATGATTCTAACTACTTGTCTAGAGAAGTTGAGTTATTGAGAAATGAAGTTAAAAAAAGAGAGTGTAATTGATTGGAGAAATGAAGTTATTGACATATTTTGACATTCTTTGAAGTACATGGATTGGGAAATTGTGTAATTTTAACAAACGAAAAGAAACTTTCATTAAAGTAAAAGTTGTTGCATAAGCATTTGACAATATCGAGCGATATAAAAAGGTGGTGGAATGCATTGAAAATCAAACAAAATAACTACTGGAATAAGGCCTGCAAAGACTAGGTTTTCCTTTACTAATTTATTGAAAGCATGGAGGAAAGTAATTCAAGAGAATTGGTGCATCAAGTCATTATGCATTCACAAGCTTTTCTCTTGCATGAAACCTGATCGTATTTCTTGACTACAACCCAAGGGCTAAAGGAAAAATGAAGACACTAGATTCGAATAAAAGAGCTAAGACAAAGAAAGGCCAAGACGCAACAAACTGGAAAGCCATTTGTTGTCCACCCCAATGTGCCATGAATGCACACTCATCTTGTTCTATGAAGTTTCCACAGCAATGCAAAATTTTTAATCAAAACAAGCACCCTAATGCAGGAGATGAGACAATGGCTATGAAACAAGATCAATCGTGTTGCTTCCCGAAATTGTTGCTCCAAAACCACCCAGAAAAGGGGTAACGAAGGAAATCGAAAAAAAGGAAAATAAAGAGGGAAGTAATAGAAGGGAGAAAGTGGTGGCCAATCACACAGTAACGCAAATTTAAGGTTTTCTTTTGTAGGAGAGTTTAAGGAAAAAGGGTTTTGAGTACATATTGTGATCATCTTTTATAATAAGGACTACACAAATGTATTACTCCATCTTTTTTCGTAATCATTTATATAATACACTTATGATCAAGAAAATATAAGAAATTACTATTCACATTGTTTTAGAGTGTGTATCAACATATTCAAATATACAAAATGCATATAACAAAATTATACAAGGTGTTTGAAAAGGTTCAAGCATTAATCAATTTATTTGACATTAGAAAACAAAATCTTCAATAAAAAAATTGTTACACATATTTGGTTGAGTTCTCTTTATTTGTTAATTTCATGTATGAAAATTGCATGATTTTATTAACATAATAATTATTCGTTAGATATCATATGATTTAATTAATTATATTATTGCATAATATAAAAATTTATGATTTCCAAGCATCATAAAATAATACATATCATCACAATAAATTATTATAACGAGAAGTCTTATTATGGTGAATAATGGATTCAACATGAATCATGACCGTGTGCTCCATAAGTTTCACCACCAATCCTCAATGCATCCAATTAATTGTGAAATTTGAGAAAATAGAAAAAGCTTGTGATGGTCGAGAAGATGTAACATGATGATTACCTCCCTTCACCGTCAAGAATTTTAGTAAGTCTCCGAATTCATACTTCAACCCTCCTTCCTGTTAAATATTTATAATTAATTTTATTGTATTAAATAGAAAATTATAAATATAAATAGAAAAAAAGAAAACCCATTTCATTGTTCAATATATATGAAATGCTACAAGATTATTTTATTCAAACATATTTACTTTTTTATGATTAAGTTTTTAAAAAATTCAATTACTACATCTTAGCTCGAGCCAACCTATTGGCTTAACTAACTATTTAGTAAATATAAAATATGTTTACATTAATATTTTCATATTTAAATAAAAATTCAGGACGAGTTGCCCAAAATTTGGGAAAAATCTTGTTCACAGCCTAGCACATATTGGTCAAGTCCATTGAACTAGGTAAGTAGTGTGAGCTTGCCTTGATTGCGCTAATCAAGCCAATCGAGTCAACACTTAAAATTTCTTGTTCAAGTTTAGATCCAAATTGGTAATCATATCGGACAGATAATTTGATGCTTAAATATATCTAATCATAATATAAAAAAAGGCTAATATATATATATAATTAAATGTGTAAACATCAAACCTCGGTTCCAAAACTCCATGTTTCCTCTTTTGTTAACTTGATGTTTAACTCCTCGGCCAACTTTTCCAAATGTTGTAAGGTTCCCTCTATCGGTATTATACCATCTTGATCTCCACTATAACATTTTAATCATATTAATAAAAAAATAAAAATCAATTAAATGGCACCAAAAATTCTTTTAAAAATCATTCACTTTGATTCTTCATACTTATTTAACTTATTTCAAGGAAGTACTAGAAAGAAGTATGGCATATAAATACAATACCAACCTGAATATTGTAATGGGAACGGATTGTTGAAGAAGATTTTTAAGTGAAGGAAGCATGTCAAGGTCCTTATCAGCTTCGTTGTATTTAAAATTAGCTCTAAATAAATAAAAGTGACATATAATGAAAATTTTAAGGTTAGCAATTTTTACACAACATTTACCTCAATAAATAAGTTATTTATTTATTTTACAATAAGAGGTGACAATATGGAGATAAGGAAAATTGACCACGAGTCTTAAAACTTGAATTAAAAAAAATCAATTATTTTCAAATTTTAAGGGAGAACTTACGTGAAACAACCCTTCCATCTATATGACAAGTTTGTTTGATTCCCATGGAAAGCTTTTTGAACTTCCGGGAGATTAAAGTAAAATTGCACCCTTAATGGATGGCACATGTCTACTTCTGTGCTAACTATAGGAACCTGGACCAAAAAATAAAATTCTATGCTTTTGATATGACCAATAAAGGAAAAATAACACAAAGTAGTTCTGCTCAGTTGATCAGTTAATTCGATTCTATACGAACATATGTTATTTGTAGTTTCGAATTGAAGTAAAGTAAGAGGAATGTAAAGAAATAAATGAAAACCTGTTTTCCTAAGTTCAAATCTTGCTCAGTTTCAGCACAAGGAGGGCGAAAGACATCAAATAGCTTTTGTGGGGAGTAATTATGAGCATCGGTCTTGAAAGCAGCCAAATCAGCCTCAAACACAAGGTTTTTGCATTTTGCACTCCAAGTGGTTTGGATGCTAGAAAAGTAATTATTTTCATCAATGGCATTGCATTCTTTCTTGATTTCGTTATACAACGAACTGTTTATCATCTCCCGAGAGAAAAAGAAATCAATTTTTGCAATATCGTCTAGCTTTTTACGAAGCATTGGGTTTCCCAACTGTTCAAAATAGCTACAATTAAAAAAATAAAATAAAGTTCACAATTAAATATCTAAATTAACATTGAATTGAACCTAACCATGTTTACGGGAGATTTGAGCTGCAATACATGTTATTTTTGTTTTATCTAGGCCCGATAAAATTCTTTAAAATATGTCAACACAATTCTAATTTTAAATCAAAATTTAAATCAAAATTTATTGCTGATGATGTAAGCTAATGAACAATAATCAAAGTCTTAATGATTTGATCCAAAACGTAGAAGTTGGTATCCTAATCCAATCTAATAAAGCTAAGGCTTCTCGAATTAGGCTAGTTACTCAAGCAAGAACATTTCTAACTGACCCTTGTATGCATATATCCATTAAAGTGGCAATTAAATTTGATTAATTAGATACAATTTTACTTACAACCAATCCTTTGAGGTTAAATTTGTACTGCTTGGATTGCTTGTTGTCGTCGAGTAAAGCATTAGCAAGATTTGGTATGAAGTGTCCTGAAATAAAACCCACAAATTTAATGATAGCAATGAGCATGTTATATTGTTTGTATTGTTGTATACAAACTTATCCATATATAACTCGTATTAAGACAAGATCATTTGATTGTTATATTTCTATTAAATAATTAGTTTGACATATTCAATTCAAGAAGAATGTTAAAAAAATAATTTATGAAAATATTTATATTTTTTAAATTATTTTTACAACATTATTAATTTAATAATTGAATCTAACAAATATTAGTGCTGCAAGCTTGATATGTAAATAATAAAGTACAATATATAGAGAGAAAAAAACTATATGCTAGAGATTGCATTACATCTTGTTTAGTTATTCATTAATATGTTTTGGTGTATTAAAAATATGTTGATATACAACCAGATAAAATAAAAGAAACAAGAAATTGTTCACCTGCAAAACTTGATCCAGCTAGATATAGATCTTTTGACTTGAAGACCGTATATTTTTCATACCATTTTTGCATAAATGTAAACAAAATTTTATCTGTATGAATCAAACAGTTGAAAACTATCAATATATATAATATCCAAACTATTTTAATTAATAAGGAAGAATATATACTACAATCTTACTAGTGATATCATCTCCGTTATTATAATCACTACTTGTGTTTGAATATGACCATCCAGATCCAATAGGGGAGTCGATAAACAATAGATTTGACACTAAAACATATATTAGGCAAAATTTTATATAGATATAGAAATACAATATATATATATATATATAAGAAAGACAATGCAATTCATTTAAGCAAAATGAAAAATAGACATAGGGCAACATTTTATAGTTCTAAAACATTTAATATATTTTGATAAATTTATATCAATATGAAAAAAAATAACTATGAAACATGATATATATATATATATATATACAAAAAAAAATCAATAAAAGATAAGCATAGGAAATTAGACAACCTTTACTCCAAGAAAATAAATTTGTTTGGAGACCATGAGCATCTTTTGTAACAATGAAAGGACCAACACTTCCAAAAGCATCTCCAACTGAAGAACACCCAGGTCCTGAATAGTATTACACAAAAGATTTTATTATATGTGAGTAATCAAATAAACTTATCAGCTAGACTTAAGGAAAGCCAGAAAAATAGAGTAATGGTTCAATCTAATGTAATGACTAGTCTAGTTCGACAAGTATTCAATATATGATTAGACGTATGTCTTTCCAGATGAGGAAAAAATCATAGTCAGAGCAAGGCTATAAATTTTATGTTAGGGATGGAGTTAAAGCTAAATCTTTGCATGGAAATGGCCTAATTTGAATTATTACTTTCTAAGGAGGGCAAAAAGTGATAATGCTTCCATTGGAAGGGGCAAAAGGGGACTAAATTGAATTATAAATTTTTTGGAAAGGCTAAAAATGTAATTGTAACATTTAACCAATGGGGCTGAAGCCCTAGCCTCCCTTTGGCTTTGACTTGGAGTAAAATTTTATCTAACTTATTCATATAGGATACTTACTGGAAAATCCGCATAACATTAGAAAATACAACAAAGAAAATTCGAAGAAGTTAACCTCCAGTTAACCAAACAGTGAGGGGTTGAGTTAGGGGATCTTTTTCAGCTTCAACAAAATAGTAAAAAAGACTTCGACCAACGACATTCTCATCCACATCAATATATCCAGCAAATTGCCTGAAATTAACATCTGGTTGTCCTGGCAATTTGCTTATCAAATCATTTATTGGGAAGGCATTGGAGTTAACTCCAAATTGAAAAATAAGAAAGCTAATAAAGATTACTCCCCAAAATTCCATTTGAAATTATTCTAATATCAAAGAAATAAGGGTAACAAAAGTTTATTGAATTTTTTACTTTCTAATGCTTAAAATTAATGGAAAGGGCTACCTTATATATTGTGGTTTTTTTCTATTTTAAAGTAGATATATTGTTTTAATAGCTAACATTTTGAAACTGTGAAACATATGTTTCAAGTTGTCATTGTTTTTAGGCATTATTTTGTTTTGTTAGTTTGCCTAATTATTTTTTTGTGATGAATAACCTTTATGAATTATAGGATTACTTGATATAAATATATTATAGGATATATCATGAGCATATTCATTAATTTGGTGGACAAACATGATTCCAGGTAACTAATAAAATGAAATGTAAATTTCTTCCTTTTTTTTTAAACTCCATATTTCAAGTATATTTTGAATTTTGAATTTAATAGGGTAAGATTTTTTTTTCGTAATGAGAATGCCCGTGTATATTAATAGAAAATGCTTTTATTATCCACAAAAGTGTTGGGTTAAGAGAGTTTCATGTTGGACCTATTGTGCTTTCCCTTTGGAAAAAATAAGATATATATGGAGGTGTATTTATTTTATTTGGACTCTTTCCATTTTTTATTCCCTTTTTTATTGTGCTTATATTTTCTTTTAGGGGAATAAATATTGTCACATCCTAAAAACCGGGTTAGTAGAAATTGGGTTAGTGAACCGAGAGTTCTAGCGCCCAAAATTTTATAATTTATGGGTTTAATTATATCAAAAAATTTGATTTGGTTCAGTAGTTAAGTGTTTTGGTTGTGTGCTAGAGGTCCTGTGTTTGATTCCCTTCCCTTGACTTTTGTTTATATTTGCTCCTTCAATTGGTTGTTCACAGACAGGTTATATTTTATTCTTGGTTGTTCACATACAGGTTATATTTTATTCTTGTTAGTTTGTTGACAAGAATGAGCCTGCTAGTTCAATGGTAAGGCTTTATCTTATCCTTATGTTTCATGTTTGAATCTTGTGTGTGTAAAACGAAAATAATTTTTGTTTCCCTTAAGTTGTACTGCCCAAAATAGTAGTATATGAGTAAAATTCAAATTCTTAATGATCAGATAAGTGAATTTATATTTGTATTGTTGACAGAACTAATGACTCAAAATTGAGATTTCGCCATTCACTAGATTCTAATTGTATTGATTCACTAGTAAAACAATTGGTTTGTTTTGGGTTTTTGTGTTTCAGTTTATTTTGGCTTATCCTAGCCCATGCTGATTGGCATAAGATTTTCATAGTTTCAATAAAAAATTTATGCTATTTTGTCTTAAAAAGTAAGATTTCTTTTATAGTTGCATTTAGAAATAAAATATAATCATTGGATGCAATTCATATTTAAAAATATTTTTTTTCAATAAATTGTTCAAATGTACATTGTTACGGTATATTTGCATGTATAATATATTTTATCAAGAAACTAAGATATAAAAAGGAAAATGTGACACTCCAAACCCAGCTTAGACATTATGGCCGAATCTAGCGATGTCACATGGAATGGGGTTTGAAATCGAGATTGACAAGTTAAAACCGTTCCAGTTAATTAGTTTTTATTTAATTTGGAAAACCGTGAACTAGCTGATTTGCCTTAAAACATGTCTTTTAAGCAGAAGCTTTTGAAACCAATTATTTTACGAAACTGAAAATCTTAATTTTTAGAAAAATTGTTTTCTAATGAGTTGTAGTTCAAAATCCCATGAAAACAATATAAAATAGTTCAGTAGTGGTGGTAACCGTCGAACCCTTCGTTGCACCAATCGACCTAAGTCTGGGGATTACCTGTACAGATTAATCAGGAAAAAGGGGTGAGTTTTTGCAAACTCAGTGTGTAATCCCCACAGAAAACATATATAGAGTTACACATCAGAAAATAATCAATTACAGTCTGGGGCCTGAGCCCATTACAGATTTAGTTTGGGCCTTGGCCCATTCAGATACAGCCTTTACACACCATCTCCATCCATCCTTACACACCATGTGGGGATTAAATCAACCCACCCATCCCTACACACCATGTTGTACCGAAATGCGACACATAATAAAAAATTTGCAGCAAAGTTGCAAGATAATAGTCTTAATAGCCTTTCTGACACTTCCTCAAGACAACAATAACCCACCCCAATGCAATGCAACATACAAAAGATGTCATGCTATTATGCAATTACAGTACATACATTCAGATATCATAATTCATGCTGGGTACAGAAATCAGACAGATATATCACTAATATAGGGGTCTAAGTAGGGCTTACCGACCCTTCAATAAGCCTACAGTCGACTTGGGCGACCCGTGCAACCTTAGACAACTTTTCAGAAAAATGGGCTCATACGCCCGTGTGGCCCACATGGCCCAATTGGCTTTGGTTGTGTGATCCATTTTTAATGTAACCCATGCTAGCTAAATATTCATATATGTTTTCGCTATTTACTTATATGTTCATTCAAAGCTGGCTACTTGAGTCATTGTCACTAAATTATTTATATCTTAAGCTACAGAATTCCAAATTAATATCCACGTGATGTTTTTAAACTAGACTCAAATAAATTTCTACCATAAAATTTTCAAAATCTATAGTTTATCAAATAAGTACAATAAAATCTTCAAATATATCCCTATTTTGCTATTTGAGAGCTTCAACCTTTCCTTACTAAAAATTATTTATCTCTTAGTATAGAATTTGGATGATGTTTCTGTTTGTTTCTCTTGAAAATAGACTCATAGAGGATTTAAACATGTAAATTTAAAATCATAATTATTTTTTTACAATTTTTGATGATTTTCCAAAGTCAAAACAGGGGAACCCAAAATAATTCTGACCTTGTCTCACAAAATTTATTATATCTCATAATTTACAATTCCATTGCTTACATTATTTCTTCAATGAAAAACTAGACTCAATAAAATTTAATTTCATATTTTATTCAATCTCTAACTCAATTCCCACTATTTTTGATGATTTTTCAAAATTAGACTACTACTGCTATCTAAAACTATTTTAGTGCAAAATGTTGATTTCCAAGTTTATAACACCCTTATTTCCTTTCTCTATAATTTTTTGCATCATTTTCTCTCATTTCTTTTATTTCTTGACAGCAAGCAATTTTAGCTTTTCGTTGAATGACATTTTTTGCTTTTCGGGTACACACCTGTATCGTTTTCGCTGATTACACAATCCCGAGATCACCAAAAACCTATAATTGACAATCCTAACTTTAGAATCGGTCCTAAACTAAGATTAAATCGTATTCAAGTACCAAAAGGTCTAAGCTTGTCCGTTCATCACTTACCTTCTAACTTCACACAATTCCACCACTACTCAACACTAGGGAGATAGCAACCGAAACGATTCGCTACTGTAAAAATAACCATTCCCTATTAACGAAGAGTTCAACAAAGTTAAGAACGATCACAAGAAAAAAACACAAGAAAACACATACCTTATACGCTTACCAAACGATTGCTACTTCGAGTCAAATTGACAAACGTCAATTCCAACCTCAATATCAACTCCTAAATAGTCAACAAAACACCCCTTAATCCCTTATCCAGAGTAACATTTGAGTTTAATAAAACGAAAACTTACCATACAGCACAATTGCACGCTTGCATAAAGGGGAAAAGATGAAGAAAGACGATGAAAATGGAAGAGGAATTCAAAGGAAATTCGGTAGCAAGGATTTTATTTAGATAAAAGAAGAAAACTAAAAAATAAGAGTGGGGAAGAAAAGAGAAATCGTCAGAGAGCAGAGGAAGGAAAAGTTGGATTTTGGTAGAAGGGGAAGAATAATGTCAGAAAGGTTGAAAAAAGTTCAAAATTTGAAAAAAAAAACTAAACAAAAAGATAATGCCTAAAAATCTGGTAACTCATCTCATTAATTCTCTCCCTAACCTCCCACAACAGCTCCACTACTCGAAATTTCAATTTGACTAGGACTCCACCACCCCACAGGACCAAGCAAAAAAGATAATTCCCTTGCTCGCGTAGGGACTTGAACTCCAAACCTCCCACACGCCAACACACACTATCAAAACCATTTTTAAGTTTGAAAAAATGTGGTCGACTTTTAAAACGAATATGGAGTCACCATCGATCCTTTTTTGTTTAGGTGTGACCGGATCACCTTATAGAACCTTTTGTTTTATTAAATATTGATTTTGGCCTACTAACTTCAAAAATACAGGTTCGGGAGTCGGTTACGTACGAGGAAGGATTAACACCATCGCAACGCCCAAAATTGGTACCTTATTGATTAATTAATGTCCTAATGTCAAAAATCTGAAAAGATTTTAAAACACAATTCCATTAAAAATGTCTGCACAACTCAAATTGGATCTTGAGATTCTCTTGTTTCGAAGGAATAAAATATCATATCCAGCACGTTCGGATACGACATTTCAAACCCACAACACCAAGATTCTTTCATTATTTCCAAAACTTATACATTGAAATTTTAAATGGATATTTGGTCATTTGGTCAAACGGTAAATCGAAACCCAGCATGTTAGGGCACGATTTCTCGAATTTCCAAACACGAAATATTGCCTTGCTTTTTAATTCATTCTCATCTTGAGATAACGAAACGTCATATCCAGTGAGCTAGGACACAACATTTCAAATTCTCGAGAATAAGCTTTTATTTGAAACTTATACGTTTGTATTGTAAAAGGGCATTCGGTCACTTAGATTCAACGAGGAAAATTGGAACCCAATAAGTTAGGGTACAATCTTTCGGAGATTCCAAATATTGAGTATAGCCTTGTTTTAAATGGATTTTGAAAGCAATTTTAAAATCAATCTAAAATGTATTTATTTAGTTCTTTTTTTAAAAAAATGAAATAGCTAAAAATTGGTCTAAATACACTAGAATTTGAATCTCTATTTAATAATGTAAAAAGGGAAGCAAAGTTACAAACATAAAACAACAGACATGGATATAATATTGCACGCATGAACAAAAATAATATGAGAATACAAAGAAACCCAAATTAGGGTTCATACAATAGCAATGCATCATAAATTATACAAGCATTAATATTAATATTCTTAACCTTTTAAAAGAAATACCAAACAAATAAACACAAATAAAATGTAACGAGTTTTAAAAAAAAAAGTAAATAAATAATTTGAAAGAAAGAAAATTTGAAATCATCAATATACAAACAATGAATTTTATGTATGAAAATTTTTAAACAAGTAATATGTGTGAAAGCTTGAAAATAAATAAATAAATAAATAAAAGAATAAGGATAAAAATATATTAAATGGTAGGAATTTTAAAATAGATATTATATGAAGAAAATCAAAAGAGGTTATATACACAATATTCTATATCAATCTATATAAATAATATACACGAGATGAAAGACCCATTATAAATATATATAGATTTAAAAGTAAATATATGAACATAAATAGATTTTAAAGAAAATATATACATAAAATAGTGTGAAATCAATAACATAAAAAAAATAATGTTTAACATAATAATGTATAAAAATATATAGAATGGTCATCATATAATGATTTAAAATAAAAAATGTAGAATAAATTATTTATACAAATAAAACAATTTTAAAAAACAAAAGAAAAATAAAAAAGTAATTGATGTAACACTGATGAAATAGATAAAGTAAATCAATAAGCAATTTAATAAACCAAAATTAAAGAAAAAAACTATGAATAATATAAATTACTTTAATATAAAAATAATTGATAATCTTACTTGTAAATAATTTAAAATATATAATATAAAAAACAAATTTTAAAAAAAATCTGAAATTAAAAGGAAAAGGAATCAATTGAAAAAAGTGAAATAAAAAGGGTAATTCACAAGTAAAATAGAATTTGGGATTGAAACATAAAGTGCTCAAACAAATGGGGACTAGAAAAGCAATTATCTTAAGATCCTGCATGCAACGTTTAACTGTGCACTAAAATAGAATCGGTACAAAATTTTGTGACAAAATTTAAAGAAAATAAGTAGGAACAGGATCCAATCAAACAGCAGCACTAAATGCAGGGATCAATTGCACAAATGAACCCTCGGAGACTAAAACACGCAGATCTAGCTGCCTATGGGTTGGGTCATCGGGTAAAGCCTATACGACGTCGTTTTGAGGCCACTGAAATAGGCTTCAAATGATGTCGTTTCACCATTTGTATAAAAACCACTTTTCCTTCAAAAAAACTGAAACATTTGGCCACATTTTTGTAAAACCCTAGCCCTTTTCTTTTCTCCTTTAGCCGAACTGAGACAAAAGGCCATTGGTCAGCCATCCCGCCATTGAAATCGGCGAGCGGCTTCACGCAAAAGCCAAACGTGACTCTATGCACGAGCAAACTTGTAGATTTGGCCATTTGCGCACTCTAAAACCCTTATCTGACTTTGATTGCAACGAAGCAACAAGGGATTCAGCGATGGTATTCAAAAGATAAGTGTTTTCTCCTTTACTTTTTCCTTTCACATGCAACATAAAGAAGCAAGGATTCAAAGCGGAAAAAAACGAAAAGGCAAAAAAACTTATAAGAATCTAAAATCACCTTTAAAATTTCCTTGTTTTTGTTGATTTTCTGATATTTTGGGTTTTTTGTATTGTATTCGGAATCCCCCACTTTTACAGATTACATTAGGGTTTTTATAACCCAAGATAAATAAAAAATACAATAAATGTATAGATTATATTCTGCTATATTTGCTGCTTCTGTTGTGTTCTTTCCTTTTGCAGGTGGACACGTAAGAATCATGGTGGTGATGAGGCTGACGGCGTGACATGAGGAGCCCCGTTTTGGGAGTTGCGACGCCTAAGGTTTTAGAAACCCTAGGCTTCTGATTCATTCTTGGTATTGGGCTTTTTGGGCCTCGTAGTCAGGGCTTGTTGGGTTTTAGGGGTTTAGTTAGGTTCATTGGGTTTTAATTCGGGCCTGAGGTAATTGGGTTCAATCTGTTTGGGTGTGATGGGTTTGTATTGGGCTACAGGTGTAATTTAGGGGTAGGCTTATTAAGCTGTAATTATGTTTTGGGCTGTAAATGAACTATAAAAGGGACTTTTATTATTTTGGTTTAAAATTTTGTTTATTTCAATTTTGGAATGTGCCTGGGCAAAAATAGGCTATTACAGTTGCCCCTCTTTGCTCATTGTCATGTAATGAGAATGGAGCAAAGACTATAAAAGGACCAATTTTGCCCGGTCTTGCCAAGTCTTGACTTCTTGGTCCTCATCTACTTCAAATGGCTTCCAACCCAACTGCAATTTCAAGGGAATTGGAACTTCAACTTTACTTCTCTGTAATTAGACTGTAAGTCTGACAGCTTTAGTCTACTTCATTGCAACTTCAAAAAGGCAATACCTGCTATCTTTAGTCTGCTCCCTACAACCTCAGGGATACCAGACTGGTATCTTCGATCCGCTTCACTACCAACTTAGGAAGGCGAGATCCGCTATCTTCAGTCTGCTCTCTGTAATGTCAGGGATGCCAAAGCGATATCTTCGATCTGCTTCACTGCAAACTCAGGAAAGTGAGATCTTTTATCTTTAGTCTGCTCTCTGCAACCTCAGGGATGCCAGACCGATATCTTCAATCTGCTTCACTACAAACTCAGTAAGACAAGATCTATTATCTTCAGTCAGCTCCCTACAACCTCAGGGATGCCAGACTGATATCTTTGAACTGCTTCACTGCAAACTCAAGAAGGCGAGATATGCTATCTTAAGTCTGCTTCCTGCAACCTCAGGGATGCCAAACTGATATCTTCGATCTGCTTCACTGCAAACTCAGGAAGGCGAGATCTGTGAATTCACGGATGTTACTACACTGTCCTTTGGGGGACCTATCCTATAGAATTGGTTTTATGTGTTTATGCTTATGCAAAATGGTTAAGATGCTATGATCTGAATGAATCAAATGCTCCTAACTGAATGATATATGTACAAATGCAAAATGTCATGAGGATGATTTTTCTTCTTTGCAAAATGTCATGAGGATGATTTTTCTTATTTCTTCCTTTTTTTTTAAAAAGGATGCCATTGCTTGTTACTCATCGGGGTACTATCTCAACTGACATTTGACAGAAAACCTGAAAACATTTTTTTTGCTCAACTGATTTGCCCCACTAACTTCAGAGTCCTTTCCACTGTAACTCAAGGACATAAGGCTTGTACCATTCTCAACCTATCCCACTGCAGTTTTGAAACTTTTTAATCCATTCCCACTGTAATTCAAGGGTATAGGGTTTGTATTTTTTTCAATCCATCCCACTGCAACTTTGGGTATAGGATCTGTAACTTGTTTCATCCACTGGTCACTCCCTAGGTGACCCGACCAGATGAGTATGCATGATACTCACATGGATGCAGAATATCATTTTTCTTTTCAAGAATGATCCCTTCTACGCTTGGGTTGTCATTGCTCATTTTCTGTCAGAATTATATCACCGACGCAATATCTAGTCTTTTGATCAACCACTATCCTTGACAAAAAATCCGAAGAGATAAACTCACTTTGAGTTTAAATAGTACCAACCCTTAAACTTGGTGAGTTCTAAACAATAGTTCTGTTTCAAGTTCTTCTATTTTATAAGCTTCTAGAGTAATATGCAAAACTCCTTTTATGAAAGTATGATTAGTCTATCGACTGTTATTTCAATGCGAAATGCTTGAAAAAGATCATACCAATGGACAAGAAGGAAATTGATTAGGAGCATAGCTCGAAACAAACAAGTTAAACAAGGATAGCAAATACAATTGAAAAGAAAGTTTATTGGAAGTGTATTCTTGTAACACCCCAAACCCGGCCCAGACGTTATTGCCAGATCCGACGTGTCACATTGAAGTTTTTAAGAAAACACATGTTTCATCCAAAGTCTTTTTCTTAGTGTTTTAAAAGGTTGTGTTTGCTTAGTTAGTAAAGTGAATGGAAGCTGTGTACCAGGTAGGTATCCGAAACAGAGGAGGTGAGCCATGAAGGCTGCTTAAGTACCAAGCTCTTGATTGGATCCAATCCTAGACATGCCCACAACCATTGCCACACTTTAGTTTAGTGGTAGGTTTTTGGAAAACAAGTTGAGTTGGAATTTATTTAAGTAGAAACATTTGATAAATCATTTTATTAAATTATTGCGTTATTTCAAAAACTAGTATCATTTTGGAAAACGCGTCCTAAGTCTAGCCCATTTTCAAATCATGTCAGTCGAATAAAATAAAAAGTATAAAATAAAATAATCCCAGAAAAAAATAATTAAAATGGCCTTTTTACAACCCAAAACCAAATGATAATAATACTTTAATTAGAAATTATGGAAAAACCAGTCACTTTATAAAATAGTCCGAAAGCGATCACCATGGCCACTCTGAATCCCCTCCGGCTCCAAGTCTTCACATCAAGGCTCACCTGCAAAGTTAAGGAAAGGGGTGAGTTTGGAAACTCATCGTGCAACAAGCCCCTTGCAGAGCCCAAATCAATATCAGCATACTGGGCCTAAGCCCCACTTCAGTCTCAACAAATACTGGGCCGAAGCCTTTTTCATTTAATGGTTACTGGGCCGAAGCCTTTTTATAATTCATGTCACCGGGCCGAAGCCTTTTTCTGTAAACGGTGTGGCCCATAGGCCCATTTCACTATCACATGTAATATCAATGAATGTATGCAAGCCCATTTGGGGAGACTACTCAACCCACCAACCGCTACTCTCCACCCGTACCAACCAAGCTCTCCATGTGGGGAATAACTCAACCTACCCAACCAAACTCTCCACTGGCAGCATAGCTGCTTGATCATATAACTGGAGGCTTAGCCTCTTTTAATAACTGGGGCAAAGCCTTTTTTGATAAACTAGGGCAAAGCTCTTTTCGGTAAACTGGGGCAAAGCCCTTTTAACACTTCCTCCATCATATAAAACCCAACCCATGCATATATGACTATCATGGCAATAACTGTATCACATGCATCTAAATCATACATAACCTTAGGGTATAATAGTCATTTTCATATTATAAGGGTAATTTCGTAATTTTATCAATTATTAGGGTTTTCCATACTCATTATCAATTATTAACAATTCTGAGTGTTTAAACGATAATTTTAATCCATTTTAACCAAATCGGACTTTTGGGCCCAAGACCCCTAGTGGGCCCTACGAAGCCATTTTAACCAACTAGGCCTATTTAGCCTAAATTTTACAACAGTACTAATCGTATTAACATGAAACTTATCCAAATTTCGTTTCCTACCGATCTTTAACCAAATGGGCCCGAAAGCCCATTGGGCCTAATTTCAGCCCATCGAGGCCCAACTTACCATTGTGCACAAAATCGTGCCCTTACCTGTTCCATCGATCCAATCATCGATCTTATCATATGTATCACGTCTATAACCAATCGCAAAACCACAAGTTCGAAATGCCGAAATTTCAGCATTTCGGCTTTTCAGCAAATCTTAATCTAAGCTACTCTGGGGGTTCGTTACGCACCTGATTAGTGACGATCACTTCCTAAAATTCCACTATGCGCTTGTTCTACAATCAATTACCTACCACGTTAGATCCTTAACATCAACAACCATACACAATATTCCCCCTACTCACAATCGGCCAAATACCCCTATTAGCCATAGATCACTTACCTTCGCAGAATCTGATGATCCGACCCAAGTTTATCCAAACCGATTCTCCAAGCCTTGCTGCTCCTCCAAAATCGTCTATTTCACTACATAAAACCATAAAAAATGAATGAAAAGGCCCAATAAGGCCTATACCTCAAATAGATAGCCTCTCTAAATCCATAGGGGTTTCCGGCTTTTCCTTAACATCTACACTACTAAATAGATTTGGGAAAATGAGTACTTACCATAGACTTCCCCTCTGCACTACTCAGATCCAAAGTAGACTTAGCCTTCAACCACTTAGCAGCCTTCGAATCCTAGAGGTCTACAAATTTGGTAGGCCCCTAGAACTATGATATTTCGGCTTTTAGGACTATGAGAAAGGAAATGGTGTGGTGGCTTTGCAATGGTATTGCTGTTTGGAAATTTTGGAGGTTTAGAGGATGGAAGGAATCAGCCACAACAAATGAAAAAAATGGAAGGATATTGGGTTAGATGAAATTGGCACAAAGCAACTTTAGGGATTCTAGCTTTTGTGACTATTCGGTAAGGGTGATAAAGAGAAAGGGAATAGTGGTTTGCTTTGGTAAAAAGAAAAGAAGGAAATGGGTTAAAGGAGTGGTGATTTCGACTAGAGAGAAAAAGAAAAGAAGAAATATTCTTTATGGCACTCTTGACAGGAGAAATCGGCACAAACAATGCCCCTAATGCCGAAATACTAACCACAAAACCCCCTAGCCGATTTCTCCCCCTAGATCCCTATATTCAGCGAACACTAAGCCCTCATCAAAATCCCTAAAATCTCTCCTCTTATCACTCCTTAATCCATGCCTTTGCCGAATTTAAACTCTCCCCAATTAGAGTTCCAATCGACTTCGAACTCTTGCATGCTCATGACACAAAAATACACACCACAAATACCTGTTTAGTGGATCGAACCTTGGCCTCCTCCCATCCACTTACACGCCACTTTTTTAGCACCTTAGTGGCGTCGCTTAGCCACTCTGCCAGGAGCTCTCTTGTGATACATTTTACCCACGTCTTCTAATAAGACCAGCTATTCAGCACCCCTAACTCTTTAAGTCCAAAATTCAAAAATTCTACCGGGTTTTTGCCAACTCATGGGCCTTTCATAGGCCCATTTACACACTCCAAATATGGATTGCACAACCACGTACCCAAAATTTAAATTCTTACCAAATTCACACAAAAATCACAAAATCCCGAAAATCAAGGTGTTACAACTCTACCCTCCTTAAAGAAATTTCGGCCTCGAAATTTTACCTATTCCAAACAGTTGAGGGTAGTGCTGACGCATCGTCTCCTCTTGCTCCCAAGTAGCCTCTTCCTTGCCATGATTCTGCCAAAGCACTTTCACCAATGGGACTGACTTCTTTCTCAACACCTTGACATCACGATCCAGTATCTGTACAGGTTCCTCTTTAAAGGTCAAATCCGACTGTACCTCAATTTCTGCAACTGGCACGATATGAGTAGGGTCAGAATGATATCGCCTTAGCATGGACACATGAAAGATGTCGTGAATATGATCCAGCTCTAAAGGTAACTCTAGCTGATAAGCCATCGGCCCTATCTATTTAAGGACCCGATAAGGCCAATAAACCGTGGACTCAACTTGCCCTTCTTACCAAACCTCAATATCTTCTTCCAAGGCGACACCTTCAAAAAGACCATATCCCCTACTGCATATTCAATATCTTTATGCTTCAGATCAGCGTAAGACTTTTGTCGGTCAGCTGCCTCTTTTAACCGATTCCTTATCACCTTAATTTTGTCTTTAGTATCTGTTACCAACTCCGGTCCAAGTACTTGTCTTTCCCCCAGCACTGTCCAACAAGTAGGCGAACGACACCTTCGCCCATACAGTGCCTCATATGGAGCCATCTAGATACTTGCCTGGTAGCTGTTATTATATGTAAACTCCGCCAACGGCAAGTAATCCTCCCAACTGCCTCTAAAGTCGATAACACAACCCCTCAACATGTCTTCTAGAATCTAAATGACCCTCTCTGACTGCCCATCTGACTGAGGGTGAAAAACTGTACTAAAATCCAATCGTGCTCCCAACGCCTCATGCAACTTCTGCCAGAACCGGGATGTGAACCTTGGGTCTCGGTCAGAAATTATTGATACTGGCACTCCATGCAACTGCACTATCTCTGCCACATATAACTTGGCCAACTTCTGGAGTGAGTAATCGGTTTGGACAGGTATGAAATGGGCAGATTTTGTCAACCTATCCACAATCACCCAAATTGAGCCCTTCTTGGAAGGTGTCAATGGTAAACTACTCACAAAATCCATGGTTACCCTTTCCCACTTCCAAAGTGGTATCTTCACGGGCTGTAACAATCCTAAAGGCAGCTGATGCTCTACCTTTACTTGCTGACATGTCAAACATTTACCTACAAATTCGGTCACTTTTTGCTTAAGCCCAGGCCACCAATATAACTCCCACAAGTCTCGGTACAACTTACTTCCTCCTGGATGCATAGTACAAGGTCCACCATGAGCCTATATCAAAATCATCAATCTCAAACCAGAGTCCTTCAGAATACAAATTCTTCCTCGAAAACAAAGAACCCCATCACTATTCAATCTAAAATCTGAATTCTGCTCTTTCTCAACTTGCTGGAACTGAGAAACCAACGACTCATCCACTAACTGTTGCTTCTTAATCTGCTCAATCCAAGTTGGTCTTACTTGTAACTCTACTAGTAAGCTTCCATCGTCATACAAGCTTAAATGAGCAAACATTACTTTCAACTCAGCCACAATCCTTCAACTCAACGCATCAGCCACGACATTTGCCTTACCTGGGTGGTACTCAATCAAATAGTCATAGTCCTTTAACAACTTTATCCACCTTCGCTGCCTAAGATTCAGTTCCTTTTGAGTCAGCAAGTACTTAAGACTCTTATGATCCGTATAAATAATACATCTCTCCCCATATAAGTAATGCCTCCATATCTTAAGCACAAAGATCACCGCTGCCAACTCTAAGTCATAAGTAGGATAGTTTACCTCATGAGGCTTAAGCTGTCGTGAAGCATAAGCGACCACTTTACCCTCTTGCATCAACACACAGCCCAAAATTACATGTGACGCATCACTGTACACAGTGAAATCCTTACCAGACTCCGGCTGAATCAACACTAGTGCCTCAGTCAGAACTTTCTTTAACTTTTCAAAAGCCTCTTGCTGCTTCTCTGTCCAAGCAAATGGTGCTCCCTTCCTTAAAAGTTTCGTCAACGGCGCTGCCAACACGGAAAATCCTTCTACAAATCTTCGGTAATAACCTGCCAACCCCAGAAAACTTTAGATTTCTGATATTGACCTCAGTGGCTTCCACTCCAGAATCGCCTCAATCTTTCGAGGGTCCACTTTAATCCCCTCAGTAGAAACGACATGCCCTAAGAAGGTTACTTCACTAAACCAAAATTCACATTTACTGAACTTTGCGTAAAATTGCTTTTCCCTTAGCACTTGTAGAATAATACGAAGATACTCATCATATTTCTCTTTCGTTTCTGAATACAGCAAGAGATCATTGATAAAAATGACTACAAACTGATCCAAGTACGGCTGAAATACTCGATTCATCAAGTCCATGAATGCTGCCGATGCATTAGTCAATCCAAAGGGCATAACCAGAAACTCATAATGCCCATATCGAGTTCTGAATGCCGTCTTATAAATATCCCCTTTCTTGACTCTCAATTGATGATATCCTGACTGAAGGTTGATTTTGGAGAATACTGAAGCTCCTCTCAGCTGGTCAAATAGGTCGTTGATTCTTGGTAAAGGATACCTGTTCTTTATCATCGGTTTGTTCAACTACCGATAATCGATACACATCTTGGTCTGATCATCCTCTATCCAACAGTTCTTATATCTGAGCTTTTAGTTCCACCAACTTTTTTGGTGCCATCCTATAAGGTGCGATGGACATTGGAGCTGTTCCAGGTAACAAGTCGATTCCAAACTCGACTTCTCAGTTCGGAGGTAGTCTAGGAAGCTCCTCAGGAAAAACATCTTGAAATTCTTTGATGGTCCTAACTAACTCCACAATCATCCCCTCGGATTCAGCTTGACTCACAAATGCTAGATACGCCTCACAACCTTTCCGAATCAACTTTTCAGCCTTTAAGGCTGAAACCACACTAGACAAATAGTTCATTCTCTCCCCTATGACCATTATCTCCTCATCCTCGGCAGTTCTCAGCACCATTCTCTTAACAGTACAATCCAACGTCGCCCTATGCTTAGTTAGCTAGTCCATTCCCAAGATAAGATCAAATTCTCCAAATCGCAGCTCTATCAAATCTCCTAAAAATACCCTATATTGTGTCTCTAAAGGCACCTCCCTAAAGAGTTTATCTACCTTAACCGAGTATCCCAATGGACTTATCACTGATACCCCACTCATAGTTTCCTCAGGAAGCACCCCCTAACGCCCCAGATACATTACAGTTAACATACGAATGAGTGGAACCAACATCAATCAAAGCAGTGTAAGGCGTGCTATGAATGAAAAACGTACCGGTTATAACATCAGGAGCATCACCCTTCTCTCGATGTCGTGCAACATAAACCAACGTCGGCTATCGAGCTTCAGCATGCCCAGCACCCCTGCCAGGTGCTCCACGTCCTCGTCTATTACCATTACCACTTCTACCATGCCCACGGCCTCTCTGTGGTGGTGGTCCACCACGCAGCGGTTGAAAAACCCTCTGATCTGTAACTTGATCCTGAGCTACTCTCCGAGGACACTCTCTGCACTTGTGTTCCTTGGACCCACATCGGAAACATGCCCTAATTCGTTTCCAACATTCTCCCAAATGCACTCTGCCACAGTCCTTACAAGCCTGCGGTCTAACGGTATTCACTGGAACTGCTCGAACCGGTTCCTCCACTCTAGCTTTTTTAACATTTCTATATGCAACACTCGAGGGTCCAGAATCCCTCCTGAATCTAGGTCGATCCCTCTCACGATTCTGTTGCTCAACTCGTTTTACCTCATCGGCTGTATTGGCTTTCTCTACCAATGCAGCAAAATCACGCTCCCTCTGTAGAGCGCAGCAAAATCACGCTCCCTCTGTGGAGCTATCAGCACCCTAAGTTCATCTCGAAGACCATCCTCGAATCGAACACTGTGCTCATATTCCGTCGCAACTATCCCACTAGCATATCGGCTCAACCTCAAAAATTCCACCTCGTACTCAGCAACAGTCTTGCTACCCTAGGTCAGGTTTAGGAATTCCTTACGACAAGCATTCACATAACTAGCTCCAACATACCTCCCTTTAAAAGCAATCTTAAACAGTTCCCAAGTTACCTGCTCAGTCGAGGTGCTCTCTCTTACAGTGATCCACCACTAGTATGCCTCATCTCGTAGCAATGACACCGCTCCCTTCAGCTTTTGCTCTACCAAGCAATCCAAGTCATCCATGATTCGTCTCGTTGCCTCAAGCCAATATTCAGCCACGTTTGGGGCGACCCCAGATACGCCCCTAAAAACCTCTGCTCCGTTAGCCCGGAGTCGCTCAGAGATGGATCCCTTATTCACTGTCCCAGTACTAGGTCTAGCAACCATTTCCAAGACCCTCAACATCGCTTGGGACAAGGCATCGTCCCCCGCAGCCCAATCATGTGACCCAGTCTAAGTTGCCTGTGGCACGGATTCCTCCTCAGCTGGCCTATGCTCTGAGGATGAAGATTCAGCTTGCAGCTTTACAACCCAAAACCAAATGATAATAATACTTTAATTAGAAATTATGGAAAAACCAGTCACTTTATAAAATAGTCCGAAAGCGATCACCATGGCCGCTCTGCATCCCCTCCGGCTCCAAGTCTTCACATCAAGGCTCACCTGCAAAGTTAAGAAAAGGGGTGAGTTTGGAAACTCAGCGTGCAACAAGCCCCTTGCAGAGCCCAAATCAATATCAGCATACTAGGCCTAAGCCCCACTTCAGTCTCAACATATACTGAGCCGAAGTCTTTTTCATTTAATTGTTACTGGGCCGAAGCCTTTTCATAATTCATGTCACTGGGTCAAAGCCTTTTTCTGTAAACGGTGTGGCCTATAGGCCCATTTCACTATCACATGTAATATTAATAAATATATGCAAGCCTATTTGAGGAGACTACTCAACCCACCAATCGCTATTCTCCCCCCGTACCAACGAAGCTCTCCATGTGGGGAATAACTCAACCCACCCAACCAAACTCTCCACTGGCAGCATAGCTGCTTGATCATATAACTGGAGGCCTAGCCTATTTTAATAACTGGGGCAAAGCCCTTTTTGATAAACTAGGGCAAAGCCCTTTTCGGTAAACTGGGGCAAAGCCCTTTAACAATTCCTCAATCATATAAAACCCAACCACAAGTTCGAAATGCCAGAATTTCGGCATTTCAGCTTTTCAGCAAATATTAATCTAAGCTACTATGGGGGTTCGTTACACACCTGATTAGTGACAATCGCTTCCCAAAATTCCACTATGCGGTTGTTCTACAATCAATTACCTACCACGTTAGATCCTTAACATCAACAACCATACACAATATTCCCCCTATTCACAATCGGCTAAATACCCCTATTAGCCATAATCACTTACCTTCGCCAGATCCGATGAACCGATCCAAGTTTATCCAAATCGAATCTCCAAGCCTTACTGCTCCTCCAAAACTATCTATTTCGCTACATAAAACCATAAAAATCGAATGAAAAGGCCCAATAAGGCCTATACCTCAAATCGATAGCCTCCCTAAATCCATAGGGGTTTCTGACTTTTCCTTAACATCTACACTACTAAATAGATTTGGGAAAACGAGTACTTACCACAGACTTCCCCTTTACACTACTCAGATCCAAAGCAGAGTTAGCCTTCAACCACTTAGCAGCCTTCGAATCCTAGATGGTTGGAAAATTGTATTCCCCAATTCCGTCGTACAAATTCCCCAATATCAGATCTTGCACTAAGCCCTGAACTTGATGCATTATTGGATTTCATGGATCTCATAATACTTACCCCTTTACCTAGATGGTTGGGTGACAGATTTTCTACCCAAAGGGATCATCGAATTTGGCAATACCCAATTCGATAAGTTTTTCGATCATATTTTTGAAAGCAGTACTGTTCTCAATCGAGTGTCCTGTGATTCCCGCATGGTATTCGCATTGGGCAATCCTGTCATACCATTTAGGGTATGGAGGACATATAGGTTTTAGGTAGAAGGGGGATACAATATGTGCATCAAACAAAATTTGGCACAGCTCCATGTACGTGTTTGGGATGAGCATAGATTGGGATTTTTTTGAGTTCGGCCTTGGATTGGGTTCTTGCTTTGGGGGAACCTGATGGCCAGTAGTTGGCTAGCCTATGGTAATCAGTTTTGAATAACCCATAATCGTGTTATTTGCCTCATTTTCTTTTTTCTTCAGGGCCCTTACAGTATTAACTTGGAAGTTCCACTCTCGTTTTTTCCTTTTCTAGTGATCTTCACATTGTTTCGGGATCTCCACACTAGCCTTCTTTATTTCTTCTATACTAGCCAAATCAATGACAATGGGATTGGTTGGATTGCCCCCTGGATTGGGACTTGAGCCTATCAAGTAATTTATTGGTGCCGACATACCAGCCTGATGCTGTTGGGATCTGATAGTAACGGGTACTCCATGCGGATGCATGTCTGGTTGGGTCTGAACGCTTATTGTAGTAAAACCTGAGGGATAGACGAGGTTTTCATTATCATCCCCACTGTTGACCACTGGGCCTTTCTTCTTTTCGAGCCCTTCTGACAAGCGTCATTTTGCCTATCAAAATAAAATAAACCTCTTCAAAAATAAAATAAAAAAAAGGGTAGAACAGTGGAAGAGGGTCAATCCACAGGGAGTTTAATAGAATTCTTGATTAAATTTCTTGTTCCCGACCTAGGAGCTGAAATAGAAAATAAAAAAGGGTGATTTGAGAAGTAACAAGAAAATAAAATAAACAAGTAAAATTGCAAGGAAAGATGTATTAAAATAGAAGTAATAAAATAAAGAAGGTGAAAGATTAAGTTGAATAAACACGAGTATAAGAATCGCCTCGAGCTAGTTTTGTCAATTCCCACGATCATTGAAAATAGATTTTTGCTCCGAGATTCATGTCGGTTACAGTCTACGAGGCTCAACCCATCCTAACTTGCTTTTCTCTCATGTAACTGATCTTCCCAAGTCTATCTTCAAAAGTCGATTCTTAAGTAAATCAACCACATCTATCGCCGTTAAAATACTTAGTTTTAAAACAGGAAAAGCCCAACTCGGAAGTTGTCTCATTGAGAATCGTTTTCGATCTCATCTTTCCTTAGCGGTCCGTCGCTAAGAGTGTTCATAGGAAGTCAAAATGCCACAGGCCGATCCTTCCTCCCAACTATAAAATTAAACGATTCCAGACCAACGGATCCTTTTTTATTTGAAAAACGTTTAAAAAATTTAGTAAGGCCGATTGCCAAACTATCTAAGCAGAAAGGCGAAAATGTATCCCGAAGGGATTTAAGCAATATTCAATTCTCACGTGAGGGATTGATTCACAATAGCTCTTGGCTTGAGAAAAATTAGCCAAGCATGATATTGACTATCATGCTTAACATGTTTTGATAATGTAAAAACATAAAATAAAATAAAATAAAGTAGAAATAAAACAAAGGAAGAAAATTTTATTAAGAATGAAAACAAAGTAACAATAAGAACAAAGACAAGAGATGTTCTTAGCCTTACCCAAATGTGGGTATTTATAGGCTTCAAATTACTAAAACAACAAGGAAACTAATCAAAATAAAATAAGATAATATCCTAAAAATAAAAATGTAATCCAAAATCCCCCAAATCACGTCAATGGATCAAGATAAGTTGTTTCTAGAATATTCCCGTGTTGACTTTTGATCAGCCATGTCAGATCCGCGTCGTGCCGACGTCTTCAGCCACGACAGAAAAAAAACTGCAGATTAAGTCCTTTTATTGCCTTTTCCAGTATTAGGTTCACTACATAAGAAATAAATCAAATGCAACCAATTAAGCAGTGAAAAGTTCATAAGACAAAGAAATTAACAAGTAAAAAGTGTCAAATATAAGAGTACATCAAATTCCCCCTCACTTGTCTCATACTTGCCCTCAAGTATGTTTGAAATAAATTAAGCAAAAGCTTTATCATCTTTCTCCTAAATCGTTGCAAGTCTTAAACAAAGTTATGAGAGTTCAAGTGCACAAAAAATGACGTGAATAAAGCATGAATCAAAACGAATAGGTGCAAGCAAGAACAATTATTCAACCTTACCATTGTCTATCAATTATCAATCAAATTCTAACCTAGGCTTAATTCTTACCAAGATGCACTCAAATCACTCAAGTGTTTTGGGTGTAGAAAACAAATTCACTCAAAGTCAAAATTTGAATAAGGGTCTCCATAAGCTTGTGGCAAGATCAATTCTCCACTACTTTAAAGAAATAAGATGCAAAAATCATTAGGACTTTTTAATAAAGGGTGTAATGGGGCTTAGGTAAAGGTGGGGAATAGGCTAAAATGAGGCTAAAGAAAATCAAGACAAGAGTTTCCCAACAAGTAACTAAATCGTGTCCACAACATAGGCAATAAGATTAAGCAAACTAAATAAAGGTAGCTACAAGGAAAAAATCATCAAACTTTTTTTTTCTTTTCTTTTTTTTCCGAATTATTTCTTTTTTTATTTTTTTGTGCTTTTTTTTTGTTTTTTTTTTTTCATGGAACATGATCTCACAACCTTAAACTCAAGCTCTTTGTTTTGTCAAGGGTGGAAGAGAGGAATAAATGAAAAGGCTCGGGTTTAAAATCTTGGTGAAAACAAAGAAAACAGGATTAGGCTTCAACTTGGTTTACTAAGGGAAAAGAAAGGGTGAATCCTAATGCCTAAATCATATTAATGCATCAAATTCCAATGTAATCTCAAAATGCATACAAGCCATAAGTTCTAGATTCCAATGTCCAAATTGACACTCTCAGGCAAGAAAAAGAGCATAAAAAATATAGTCATACATGCTAAAGGCTCAAGTTCTCACAAAATGGGCTAATTAATTAAGCTAGGTGAGAAATTCAACTAACAGCATCAAGACAAATTGCAAAGGTTGTCAAATTGGACTTATTCATATCATTCAATTATCAAACATGCTAGAATTCAAGTATCTTTATGAACTAAAATAATCATAACATGCTTAGAGGCAAGCAACGACAAAGGAGTTGTTCTTCTAATTAATTCAAACAAACAGATTATCAAGCAAATGTGACAAGTGAGGCAAAATTAATGTCATCCTTTACCTTCCCGCTCACTTAATCGTATTGTCCCAATACGGAAAAAAAATGTAAAGTACATTTAAGAACAAAGAAAGGTAAAGGATACTCCCCGTGATCAATGACGATGGCGGCCACGGCTGGGGCATATGAAGGAGAGTATTTTTGTGATGTTCTCTTCGAGGACCTGGAGGGGTCTGAACAAATGACAAATAAAAGAACGAAAATTAAAATTGACGAAAAGTAAACAAATGGGTTGCCTCCCATTTAGCGCTTTGTTTAACATCGTTAGGCTCGACATTTTTCTGTTAGATTTTTGGCTCTTCCAACCCGATTTCTTCAATTAATCTGATTGGTGTGCTCTCGAGGAAAGGTTTTAGCCGCTGTCCATTAACTTTAAATCGTGCACCTGAGCTATCCTCAATTTCCACAGCTTCATGAGGAAAAACATTGATCACGGTAAATGGTCCGCTCCCCTTGGACTTAAGTTTTCCTGCAAAAATTTTTAATTTTGAGTTAAATAGGAGAACTTTTTTCCCAACGGAAAAAGATTTAAATGAAATGTGCTTGTCATGAAATGCTTTTGTTTGCTCTTTATAATGTTGTTCGCTATCGTAAACGTTTCGGCGAATCTCCTCAAGCTCTTGGATATGAAGTTTTCGTGCTTTGCCAACAGCGTTCATCTCCATATTACATTCCTTTATTGCCCAAAACGCTCTATGCTCAAGTTCGACAGGCAAGTGGCAAGGTTTGCCGAAAACAAGTCAGTAAGGTGATATCCTGATAGGTCCTTTGTAGGCCATGCGGTATGCCCACAACGCATCAACTAACCTCAAGCTCCAATCCTTCCGGTTTGGTTTAACTGTCTTCTCTAGGATTGACTTGATTTCTCGATTTGAAACCTCTGCTTGCCTGTTGGTTTGCGGATGATAAGCCGTCGCTATCCGCTGAGTCACGCCATATTTTTTCATCAAAGCTTCAACGACTCAGTTAACGAAATATGTTCCTCTGTCGCAAATGATCGCTCTGGGAGTTCCAAATCTGGAGAAAATAAAATCACGTAAAAAATTAGTTGTGGTTTTCGCATCATTTTCTCGGGTGGCTTTCGCCTCTACCCATTTTGAAACATAATCAACGGCCAAAATAATGTATAAATTTCCAAATGATGAGGTAAATGGCCCCATATAATCGAGCCCCCACACATCGAAAATTTCACAGATGTGTATAGGATTTAATGGCATCTCACTCCTTCGGCTTAGATTTTCGACTCTTTGGCACCTATCACATGCTTTGCAAAAGTTGTAAGCGTCTTTAAACAAGGTTGGCCAATAAAATCCGCACTCAAGAATTTTGTGTGCGGTATATTTAGGGCCGAAGTGTCCACCGCAAGCGTAGGAATGACAAAACTTAAGTATGGATTTTACCTCGCTGTTACTTACGCATCGTCAGAAGATTTTATCTGAGTAATTTTTCTATAAATATAGATCATCCCAAATGTAGTACCGAGACTCTCTTTTTATGCGTTTGATCTCAGATCGAGATAGATTGTATCTCAGATCGAGATAGATTGTTCAGAAATTTACCCGTAGCTAAAAAATTTGCCAAATCGGTGAACCATGGGAATGATGCGTGTGCTTCTATCAATGTTTCGTTTGGAAATTGTTCTCGTAGAGGAGGTTCGACTGGTGAAGTGGGCAAACGGCTTAAGTGGTCAGCTACTAAGTTTTCGCTTCCCTTTTTAACCTTGATTTCAAGATCGAACTTCTGTAGTAAGAGAATCCATCATATCAACCTTGGCTTTGCTTCTTTTTTGTTCATCAAGAATTTCAGTGCTGCATGATTAAAAAAACAAAAATTTTAGTTCCTAATAAATAAGAAAGAAATTTTTCTAATGCAAAAATGACAGCAAAAAACTCTTTTTTCGTTGTCCAGTAGTTGCGTTGAGCCGAGTCGAGAGTCCTAGAGGCATAAGCTATCACGTGTGGTCCTTCTTTACTCCTTTGGCCGAGAATGACTCCCACGCTAAAGTCAGATGCGTCACACATAATCTCAAATGGTAAAGTCCAATTTGGTGGTTGTACAATTGGTGCGGATATAAGCCTTCCCTTAAGCTCATCAAACGAATCTTTGCAAGATTGATCAAAAACAAAATTCACATCCTTTTGTAGTAATCGGCAAAGAGGTTGCGCCAACTTAGAGAAGTCCTTTATGAACCGTTGGTAGAAACCTACATGGCCAAGAGAACTATGAATTTCCCTCACTGAAGTGAGGTATGGAAGTGAGCGAATTACATCAATTTTTCCTTTATCAATGGCAATTCCTTGGGCCGAAACCATATGACCGAGTACCAATCCTTTACTTACCATGAAATGACATTTCTCGTAGTTTAAAACCAATTTAAATTCAATGCATCGATTAAGAACATAAGAAAGATTGGAAAGGCATTGAGAGAATGAATTACCGTAAACAGTAAAATCATCTATAAATACCTCTATTCCTCGCTCGATGTGATCAGAGAAAATGCTTAACATACATCGTTGGAATGTGGCCAGAGCGTTGCAAAGACCGAAAGGCATTCTCCTATAGGCGAAAGTTCCGAAAGGGCAAGTGAATGTTGTTTTTTCTTGGTCTTTGGGTGCCATCGGAACCTAAAAAAATCTAGAAAATCCATCAAGACAACAATAATGTGTTTTTCCAGCAAGTTTTTCGATCATTTGATCGATAAATGGTAAAGGAAAATGGTCCTTTCGGGTTTGTGAGTTAAGTTTCCTATAATCAATACATATTCTCCAACCCTTCTGTACCCTCTTCGGAATCATTTCTCCTTCAGCATTTTTGACTACTGTGATTCCAGTCTTCTTTGGCACAACATGGACCGGACTTACCCATTTGCTATCAGAAATGGGGTAGATAATGTCAGCATCTAGCAACTTTTGAATCTCCTCCTTTACAACCTCCATCATTGGCGGGTTTAAACATTGCTGGCCTTCTCTCGTTGGCTTCGCGTTCTCCTCTGTTTTAATTTTATGCATGCAAATGGATGGACTTAAGCCTTGGATATCAGCTAATATCCATCCAATTACCTTTTTATAGGTATGCAAAATAGCAATCAATTCTTCCTCTTCCTATGTGATAATTCACTTGAAATGATAATTGGCAAGGTTCGGTTATCGCCCAAAAATTCGTATTTGAGATGCAATGGAAGTTGCTTCAATTCCAGTTGTGGTGCCTGCAAAATTGATGGAAAGGGTTTAGATTGACATGGATTTAATCGAAAATCAGAAATAGAGGAAAAAGTTGAAATGATTTCACTTTCATCATCGAGATCCTCCAATTCCCTACAAAAATCATAAAACAAATCAGTTTCGATAAAATCATTGGCTAACGGATCTATAAGGTCAACGAAATTTAAACTTGCGATGGAATCAGGATACTTCATAGCTTTGTACACATCGAATTTAACCACTTCCCCATCAAATTCCATGGTGAAGATGCCATTACGGACATCGATTTTTGTATGCGCTGTTGACAAGAAAGGGCTTCCAAGCAAGATTTCTGATCCGTTGTTGCTGCGGTCATTTTCCATGTCAATAATGTAAAAATCAGCAGGGAAAATGAGATCGTTTACCTTTACCAACACATTTTCTAGTACCCCTTTGGGGTAGATAACTGACCGATCAGCTAATTGAACTGTCACTCGCGTCTCTTTTAATGGTTCTGTTGAAATTTTGTTGTAGACACTTAGCAGCATGACATTAATAGATGCGCCTAGATCGCACATCGCCCTTTTTATTCCAACTTTTCCAATTTTGCATGGAATTGCGAACATCCCTTGGTCCTTGTATTTCGGTGGTAGACGTCTTTGAAAAACGGCCGAAATATTCTCACTGAGGTTAACTCTTTCATTGCCGGATAACCGCCTCCGATTTGTGCATAAGCCCTTCAAAAACTTTGCATATTTTGGCACTTTCCGAATGACATCAAGGAGTGGAATATTGATTTCCACTTTTTTGAATATATCTAAAATTTCCTTCTCCTCTTCCCTTTTGTCACGCCTTGCAAGCTTTCTTGGAAAGGGAGGAGGAGTCTCGTAAGTAGAAAAAGAAGGACTAGGAATGACTTTACCTGAGGTAGGCGATGATTTTTCTTCTTGACTCTTCAAAGAAGTGTCTTCTTTGTCTTTCTCGATTTTCTCGGGCTCCTTTGTCGGCTCTAGTGAAATTATGGTACCACTTCGTAAAGTAATCGCGCTCACATTTTCCCTTATATTTGTTTCTGTTTGAGAGGGCAATTGTCCTTGAGACTATAGGCGACCAACGATTTGGGCTAGTTGGCTTATTTGTTTGTCAATTTCTTGGAGATAGGATTGTGTTTGGGTTTGGAATTTCTCTTGTGAAATGGCCAACTTTTCAAAAATGGTCTCAAGAGAGGTTTTTTTTGGTGATTGATTGGGAAAGGGAGGTGGTCTCGGTTGGTAATTTTGGTTTTTGTTTCTATAGCTCATATTTGGGTGATCTCTCCAACCGGGATTGAAAGTGTTACCATAGGGATTGTATGGCCTTTGAGGAGATCCTGAGAAATTATTGATGGCATTGACTTGGGCGCCCATCTCATCTTGTAGCATTGGACATGAATCGGTTAGGTGGTTCGACATCGTACAGATTCCACAAACCTTCACGACTCCTATCTTACCTATAACAAGAGAGTTGACAATATCAGTCAATTTGTCTATTTTGTTTTCCAAAGAAACGGTACTTACTTCGTGAACCCGTCGGCTAGGTTCACTTGAAGAGCTGAACTATTGCGAGTTTGCAGCCATAGTAAAGATTAGAATCCTCGCATTTTTTGGAGTCATATTGACAAGTGCGCCACCACTTGCAGCATCCACTATCTTTTTGTCCATCGGAAGCATCCCTTTATAGAGATACTGAAGGAGGGTCTGCTCAGATAGGCCATGCTGCGGGCAACTTGTGCATAACTTTTTGAACCTCTCCCAATAGTCATAGAGAGATTCATTGCTCCTTTGCTGGATTCCCAAAATGCTTCGCCTAAGCTCACCCCTCTTTGCCACTGGAAAATACCTATCAAGGAAAACACGGGATAGTTCAGCCCATGTGGTTATTGAGTTAGGCGGAAGGTAAAATAACCACTCTTTAGCCATTCCAGCTAAGGAAAAAGGAAATGCCCTTAGTTTGATTTGGTCTTCCGAGACTCCTTGCGGCTTCATGCTACTACACACCATGTGGAATTCGGCGAGATGTTTATGTGGACTTTCGCTAGGGAGACCGTTAAATGTAGGGAGGAGATGAATTAACCCCGTTTTCAGTTGAAAAGGGGTGGTGCCTTGAGGAAAGGTAATGCAGAGTGGTTGTTGTACGGCAGGGGCAGCGGCAAGCTCTATAATGGTTTGATTCGACATTGGCTCTGGTTTAAGCGTGAAATTTGTGATTGGAGTAGTGGCATTGGGATATGGTCCTTCGTTGGGAGTTGGTTCCAGTTGACGTGGTAGCGTCGCAGAAGTAGATTCCAAATTGGATTGTCGTTCTCTTTGCTCTTGCTGCTTCTTTCGTCGAAGCGTTTGACCGTGGTTTCTATGAGCACTTGCTTCAATTTTCAGGTTATATTCAACTAGAATCCCCGGGTTTCTCCTGGTCATAAAAATCAAACAAAATAATCAGTAATTGCCAAAAATAAAACTCCCTGGCAACGGCACCAATTTTGACAAGTGTCGTTTTGCCTATCAAAATAAAATAAACCTCTTCAAAAATAAAATAAATAAAAAAAGGGTAGAACAGTGGAAGAGGGTCAATCCACAGGGAGTTTAATGGAATTCTTGATTAAATTTCTTGTTCCCGACCTAGAAGCTGAAATAGAAAATAAAAAAGGGTAATTTGAGAAGTAACAAGAAAATAAAATAAACAAGTAAAATTGCAAGGAAAGATGTATTAAAATAGAAGCAATAAAATAAAAAAGGTGGAAGATTAAGTTGAATAAACACGAGTATAAGAATCGACTCGAGCTAGTTTTGTCAATTCCCACGATCATCGAAAATAGATTTTTGCTCCGGGATTCATGTCGGTTACAGTCTACGAGGCCCAACCCATCGTAACTTACTTTTCTCTCATATAACCGATCTTCCCAAGTCTATCTTCGAAAGTCGATTCTTAAGTAAATCAGCCACGTCTATCGCCGTTAAAATACTTAGTTTTAAAACAGGAAAAGCCCAACTCAGAAGTTGTCTCATTGAGAATCGTTTCCGATCTCGTCTTTCCTTAGCAGACCATCGCTAAGAGTGTTCATAGGAAGTCGAAATGCCACAGGCCGATCCTTCCTCCCAACTGCAAAATTAAACGATTCTAGACCAACGGATCCTTTTTGATTTGAAAAACGTTTAAAAATTTTAGTAAGGCTGATTGCCAAACTATCTAAGCAGAAAGACGAAAATGTATGCCGAAGGGATTTAAGAAATATTCAATTCTCACGTGAGGAATTGATTCATAATAGCTCTTGGCTTGAGAAAAATTAGCCAAGCATGATATTGATTATCATGCTTAACATGTTTTGATAATGTGAAAACATAAAATAAAATAAAATAAAGTAGAAATAAAACAAAAGAAGAAAATTTTATTAAGAATGAAAACAAAGTAACAATAAGAACAAAGACAAGAGATGTTCTTAGCCTTACCCAAATGTGGGTATTTATAGGCTTCAAATTACTAAAACAACAAGGAAACTAATCAAAATAAAATAAGATAATATCCTAAAAATAAAAATGTAATCCAAAATCCCCCAAATCACGTCAATGGATCAAGATAAGTTGTTTCTAGAATATTCCCGTGTTGACTTTTAATCAGCCATGTCAGATCCGCGTCGTGCCTATGTCTTCAGCCACGACAGAAAAAAAACTACAGATTAAGTCCTTTTATTGCCTTTTCCAGTATTAGGTTCACTACACAAGAAATAAATCAAATGCAACCAATTAAGTAGTGAAAAGTTCATAAGACAAAGAAATTAACAAGTAAAAAGTGTCAAATATAAGAGTACATCACCTTCAGCTAACTGACTTAATTGGCCAATCACATTTCTTTGGAATTCTAACATTTGATCTCGTATATCTTGTTGAATTTTGGTCAATTACTCTTGCATCTGTATTTGCCTTTGCTCTAATCTCCAACTTTCTTTCCATGTTTTCCAAGTTAACTCTGAAATAATTTTACATAATTAGTGTCCCTTTGTAAAAGTCTAACGCAAATGATGCAATGTAATACAGATGCATGAAATGAATGCACAAGAAAGAGAGGCGTTAATTATGAATTCAATTCCATTAGAATAACTTTTCTAGAAAACAAATTTCTTTACATGAAACAGATTACATATGCGGCTTTGCCCTTCAAAGTCTAAGTAAAAACACTAATCTTTTCTTCATGGTCAAATCTTGGAAATTTTCCAAAAGATGCCTTCGTTAGCTCCTCATTTCTTGATCTGGACCATGACCCATTGTTGCTTATCTCCACGACACTCATTGGACCATATTCGTAGACTACCAACCCTCTCTTGTCAAGTTTACTTGGACCATATTCGGACGACCATATTATAATCCACTTTATTAAAAAATTTGTTTCCTTATGACAAACTATTCTATTTAGCAATCAAATTTGAATCAATCCCTCCTTTCTATGATGAAAATGCAATACAATCAAAACAAAAGAAAACATGTTAGCACAAGAGATATAAATAACAAAACAAATCACCTATCTGGGTACCACTAGGGTTTGGCTCGGCTCTACCTAGGGTGCGCTATTAGGGTTCACTATATGTGGTTTGGTTCTAAAGTTGAGGTACCCAAACTGGCAGATTCTTCAACCCTCACCCATTATAGGTTCGCACGGACCGAGTTCAGTTAAGGGGAATACATTTCCCTATGGCTGCACAGAGTGAAAACCTTACGAAGGTATAGTTTCTCACTCCCACTTAAGAGGGGTAAAATTGAAAAATAATGCAATGCAATGTGAAAAAAGATACCGACACTCAAGCCAACACCACAAATGCAAACTTCATGATGAAAATTGTAACAAAGATAGGTAAAATACAACGTAGCGACCTTTATGACCAAAAATGTCAACACAAAAGAAATAAAACAAAGCACCAACCCAGGTGACCACTAGGTTTTGGCGTGGCTCTACCTAGGGTAGGCTTCTAGGTCTCTCTATATGCGGTTCAATTCTAAAGAAAGGGTACCTGAACCAAAAGATTCCTCAATCCTCACCCATTATAGGCTCATATGAATAGAGTTCGGTTCAGGGGAATACATTTCCCTATGGCCATGTGGAGATGAAAATCTCACGGAGACATAGGTACTGATGTATCCCGGAAGCGATCCACTATCCCATGCAGAGGTGAAAACCTCACGATGGCATAGTTTCTCACTCCCACTTAGAGGTATGACCATAACGGTCATGTAATGCTATGTGTATGAGAAAATAACAATCATATACAATGATGTACACATATGCAACAAAAGGGTCGTAATTTTCAAATCTAATTTTCAAATTTCCACAAAAGGACAGAAAATAATCAATTTTACGGCTTGACTCTCTTAGTCCCCAGTGGAGTCGCCAAGCTGTCAAAACCATTTTGAAGTTTGAAAAAATGGGGTTGACTTTTAAAACAAAAATGGAGTCGCCACCGATCCTTTTTTATTTAGGTGTGATCGGATTACCTTATAGAACCTTTTGTTTTATTAAATATTGATTTTGGCCTACTAAATTCAAAAATATAGGTTCGGGAGTTGGTTACGTACGAGGAAGGATTAACACCCTCGCAACGCCCAAAATTGGTACCTTATTGATTAATTAATGTCCTAATGTCAAAAATCTGAAAAGATTTTAAAATACAATTCCATTAAAAATGTCTGGACAACTCGAATTGGATATTGAGATTCTTTTGTTTCAAAGGAATAAATATCATATCCAGCACGTCAGGATACGAATTTCAAACCCACAACACCAAGATTCTTTCATTATTTCCAAAACTTATACATTGAAATTTTAAAAGGATATTTGGTCATTTGGTCAAATAGTAAATCGAAACCCAACACGTCAGGGCACGGTTTCTTGAATTTCCAAACACGAAATATTGCCTCGCTTTTTAATTCATTCTCATCTTGAGATAACGAAACGTCATAGCCAGTGAGTTAGGACACAACATTTCAAATTCCCGAGAATAAGCTTTTATTTGAAACTTATACATTTGGATTGCAAAAGGGCATTCAGTTACTTAGATTCAACGAGGAAAATTGGAACCCAATAAGTTAGGGTACAATCTTTTCGGAGATTCCAAATATTGAGTATTGCCTTGTTTTAAATGGATTTTGAAAGCAATTTTAAATCAATCTAAAATATATTTATTTAGGTCGTTTTTTTTAAATGAAATAGCTAAAAATTGGTCTAAATACGCTAGAATTTGAATCTCTATTTAATAATGTAAAAAGGGAAGCAAAGTTACAAACATAAAACAATATACATGGAAGTAATATTGCACGCATGAACAAAAATAATATGAGAATACAAAGAAACCCAAATTAGGGTTCATACAATAGCAATGCATCATAAATTATACAAGCATTAATATTAATATTCTTAACCTTTTAAAAGAAATACCAATCAAATAAACACAAATAAAATGTAACGAGTTTTAAAACAAATAAAGTAAATAAATAATTTGAAAGAAAGAAAAATTTGAAATCATCAATATAGAAACAATGAATTTTATTTATTAAAATTTTTAAACAAGTAATACGTGTGAAAGCTTGAAAATAAATAAAATAATAAAAATAAAAATCTATTAAATGGTAGGAATTTTAAAATAGATATTATATGAAGAAAATCAAAAGAGGTTATATACACAATATTCTATATCAATCTATATAAAAAATATACACGAGATGAAAGACCCATTATAAATATATATAGATTTAAAAGTAAATATATGAACATAAATAGATTTTAAAGAAAATATATACATAAAATAGTATGAAATCAATAACATAAAAAAATAATGTTTAACATAATAATGTATAAAAATATTTAGAATGGTCATCATATAATGATTTAAAATAAAAAAATGTAGAATAAATTATTTATACAAATAAAAAAATTTTACAAAACAAAAGAAAAATAAGAAAAAATAATTGATGTAACACTGATGAAATAGATAAAGTAAATCATAAGCAATTTAATAAACCAAAATTAAAAAAAACTATGAATAATATAAGTTACTTTAATATAAAAATAATCGATAATCTTACTTGTAAATAATTTAAAATATATAATATAAAAAACAAATTTAAAAAAACTGAAAATAAACGGAAAAGGAATCAATTGAAAAAAATTAAATAAAAAGGGTAATTCATAATTAAAACAGAAATTGGGATTGAAACATAAAGCGCTCAAACAAATGGGGACTAGAAAAGCAATTATCTCAAGATCCTACACGTAGCGTTTAACTGTGGACTAAAATGGAATCAGACTAAAACGCGCGAATCTAGTTGCCTATGGGTCGGGTCATCGGGTAAAGCCTATACGACGTCATTTTGAGGCCACTAAAACAGGCTTCAAACGATGTCGTTTTACCATTTGTATAAAAACCAATTTTCCTTCAGAAAAACTGAAACATTTGGCCACATTTTTGCAAAACCCTAGCCCTTTTCTTTTCTCCCTTAGCCGAACTGAGACAAAAGGCCATCGGTCAGCCATCCCGCCATTGAAATCGGTGAACGACTTCATGCAAAAGCCAAACAGGACTCTATGCATGAGTAAACTCGTAGATTTGGCCATTTGGGCACCCTAAAACCTTTACCTGACTTCGATTGAAGAAGCAAGAAGGGATTCGGCGATGGTATTCGACAGATAAGTGTTTTCTCCTTTACTTTTTCCTTTCACATGCAAGATAAAGAAGCGAGGATTCAAAACGGAAAAAAAAACAAAAAGGCAGAAAACTTATAAGAATCTAAAATCACATTTAAAATTTCTTTGTTTTTATTGATTTTCTTGTATTGTGGGCTTTTTGTATTGTATTCGGATTCCCCACTTTTACAGATTACATTAGGGTTTTTATAACCCAAAATAAATAAAAAATACAATAAATGTATAAATTATATTCTACTATATTTGCTTCTTCTGTTGTGTTCTTTCCTTTTACAGGTGGACACGCAAGAATCACGGCTGTGACGAGGCTGACAGCGTGACATGAGGAGCTCCCTTAAAAATTTAACTGCGTTTGGTATCTACGAAAGAGCTTCAATAAACGGTAAGTTAATATGTAATTTCTTTAAGAGTTTAAGCAATTTACCAAATTGTTCATCAGTGTGGACTTTCCTTGTCACATCGGGGTATGGCACACGAGGTTTATACTCTTCACTTACCAATTTTTGTGTACCATGACTTACCTTGTCCTTATTATTGCTTACCGGAGTATCTTGCATCAGTTTTGGTTTGTCTAACCCTTCTACTTTAAGTATGGTGATGGCCTGAACTTGTTCTCTTGGGTTAGTTTCTATGTTACTCGGCAAACTACCTTGTGGTCTCTCAGAGATCATCTTTGCAAGTTGACCAATCTGATTTTCTAGCCTCTGGATAGAAGCTTGTTGGTTCTTAAGTGCTGTTTCGGTGTTTTGAAACCGAGTTTTAGAAACAAATATGAATTTTTCCAACATCTCTTCATGGCTTGGCTTCTTTTCTTACCGATACGGTGGTTGTTGAAATCCCTGAGGGGGTAGTGGTGGTCTTTGATTTCCTTGATTGCCCCATGAAAAATTTAGGTGATTCCTCCAACCTGTATTGTAAGTATTACTGTAGGGATTATTTTGAGGTCGAGAATTGTTACCCATATAATTCATTTGTTCACTTTCTGTGCTCTGTCCAAAGAGATTGTACTCTAGGTTGCTCACTCTTCCTAGGTTTGAGTCGCACTGCATAACTGGATGTACCTGCGTAGAACCAATAAAACCATCAATCTTTTTATTTAAAAGTTCTACCTAAGAAGAAAGCATCATGACTGCATCAATATTAAAGGCTCCTGCTGCTTTTGTCGGCTTTGTCCTCATGACTTGCCACTGATAGTTGTTCAGTGACATCTCTTCTATAAACTCATAGGCTGCTTCAGGTGTTTTATTGTTGATTGTTCCTCTGGTGGCTGCATCGATCATTTTCCGTGTTGAAGGCTTCAAACTGTTGTGGAAAGTTTGAACTTGTAACCATAAAGACACCCCATGGTGACATCGTTCAAACTTGTAATACTTACAATTCCGTTGTGAAAAATTGGCTTAATATCATGATTTTAAGGCAAGCGCGCCTATCGAACAGTAGTATAGCTTAGTGGCAAGAGCAAGATATCGTACCCAAGGGAACCAAAAGTACTACTACTAACTTTCTTTCTATTATTTAACCTAGAAATAAAAAGGGGGTTTTATGAAACTAATTCTAAAACAAAACTATGAATGCACAAAAAGTGAATTGGGAAAAAAACTCTTAGGAAAAACTAATTGATTTGGACAATACTCAAGGGAGAATCCACATAGACTTCACTTGTTATCAATTCTTGAGCTAGACGATTTATTCACTTGACTTGATCCGTAGAAATCCCTAATTTATGTTAATACCTCCGTCGAGGATAAGAACAACTAATCCTAGGTTGATTAACTGAAATCTCTTTCTAGTTAAAACCCCTAGTCTTGTATTAACTCGATCTATGGATCCCCTTATTAGGTTTGACCTATCCGGCAGATTTATGTCTCCCTATGTCTAGGGTTGCATGCAACTCTGCTTAATTATGCTAGATCTACTATTAAATAGGGACTTTTGCTCCTCTAAATAAGTATATCAATACTTGAATTAATACCTAGGACTATTAAAATAAGAATTAAGAACACATAATTAAGAACAATTCAAGTATTTATCATATAACTCAAGATAAAATAATAACAATATCTGTCTTAGGTTTCATCCCCCTTAAGTATTTGGGGGATTTAGTTCATAATTAATAAAGAAAACATCTCAGAAGAATTAAAATAACAAAACATAAAGAACCCAAAAACCTTGAAGGATTAAAGGGAGATCATCTATCTTGATGTAGAATTGGGCTTCTGGGATGAATCAATCGGCTCCCTTTGGAGTAATTCCCTGCTTCTATTATCTGTGTTGGCGAGAATAAGGCCTCTTCTCAAGGTGAAAAAAGTACCTCCTAGTAGTTGCCCCCTAGGGTCTTTATATAGAGCTTTGAAGTGTCTTTCTTAGCCCTTAAGTAGCCTTTTCCGAGTGAAATTATGCTTTCTCATGACAGGGACATGCCCGTGTGCCACGCCCGTGTAGATCGAGGCAAAAGCCATGGTCGAGCCTGTTGATGGTGGCACGGCCGTGTGTTCTGGCCGTGCTTGTTGGAGTTGGGTCGTGTTGGACTTTAGGTAGCACGGCCGTGTGACATAACCGTATGGTGAACTTTTAGGCCATGTTGTTTTCACACTTTGGCCCATTTTCTCCATTTTCAGCCTGGTTTTCGTTCTTTTCTTTTCCCTATGCTCATCTGAGTATAGAACATGAAATAGAAGAATTAAGAGCACCAATTTCTGTAAATTCAATGATAATTCATCTAGAAATTAAGATAAGCATGAGGTAAAAGCATGTATACTTTGTCATTTATCACTTATCCATTAATCCATTCTTTCTCTAAACTCTTTTACGTGTCGCAACTTGTCTTCTTCATTTTTCTTTTATGCATTTGGTAAGTAGTGTTTTTCCCTCTTGTTTATTGATTCATAGTTGGTGATTAAAGAGATTGTTATTATTTATGGTAGGTGAAAGGCAGTGATCAATTTGTGCTACTGGTGAGGTTGGAGCGTTAAGAACAGAGTTGTTGTTGGTAAGTGGATCATGCTTATTGAACTGGCCTTGAAATTAGGGTCTTGTATAAATCGTTGATTTAAGACTAATAAGGGTGTTTTAAATGTTTGGTTTTAAATTAGTAACTGGGAACCTTTTATTAACTGTGATGACAGTTGAAAGTTAAGAGTGAAAGGCTGTGTTGGTTTTGAATTATAGAGGGAAACATTCGTGGTTTCATAAGGTAGGTATCGTACAATTGATTTGGAAGTACATTTGGCTTTATGTTGTTATGCTAATCATGATTTGAGACTAATGATTAAGTTGAATTGTTCAGCTATAGGTATTACTGGTCTCAAAAGTGTTTTTGCGGCGACACCATAACAGGTGTGTAAACACAACTCTGATAACGAAAATCGACGAAAAGTCAAAAAATGTTATTGTCGATGCCATGCGGGCATACGTCCGCCTGTATGGTAGGCCGTGTGCCAAACACGAGTGTGTGATCGTCGAGGCTGGCCATGTGTTATATATGGGCCGTGCTGAATTGGGCCATGTGGACCACACAGGCATGTGGGCCTACACGAACATAGGGGATTATTGGGCCAGGCCGTGTGATCTACACAGCTAATGCCATTTTAGGCTGTGTGGGCCACACGAATGTGTGGGCCCATATGGGTAAATATTATGGGCCTCTGGGCCCATTTTCACTGTTTGATTGTTAAGGTTGCACGATTGCCCGAGTCGACTATGGACCTACAGTAGGGTCGGTAAGCTTACTTAGACCCCTAATTGACTGAAATGACTGTATGGCTGATACGATTATGCATGTTAATAAGTATGATGATGTCCCACTGATTTGATATTGTATGCCCTGGTTTTATGCATGATTTTACATTTTAGCATGTCACATACGTATATTACATTGCATTGGGGAGGGGAGTTTATATTGTTCGAAGGGAGTGTACTGAAAGGCCTCGAGCCTAATTTACTAGCAGCTCAATAGCAAACCACTGCCTAGTCCCGCATTCATTACTTTTTGGAGTGTAAGGATGGGTGGGTTGATTATATCCCCACATAGAGTATAGGGTTGCACGAAGTTGGAGTGTAGAGGCTAGTTGGGTAGGATTTTTGCAACTGCATATCTATTGTACTGATTTCTGATACTGTAATGGGCCAAGGCCCTAAAGCATGATTGCACCTATACTTAAATGGGCTAGGCCCTAACTGAAAATGAATATGATACTGAAATAGGCTTAGGCTCAGACTGTGATTGCATTCGGTCTGCTTGCTTATATGGGGATTACACACTGAGTTTTCGTACACTCACCATTCTGATTTATTTGTATAGGTAACCTCCAGACTTAGGCGGATCAGAATAGCGGAGGACTCAGCGGTGGCCACATGACCCTTCTTTACACTGTTTCATACTGAATTAAGTTTTTTTAAAGTATTATTTAGGGTATTTTACTATAATAAAGGCCTCTATGGATTTTTTCTTAAAAATTGGATTTTATATTGTTTTATGTCTAATATCTGCTAGAGGTAGGTAAAATACGAGTTTTTACAAGAAATGCATTTGTTTTAGCAAAATACCCACAAGGACACAAACTATTTTAAAAAGCTTCCGCAACGTATAATGTTTCGACAACTTATGACAGAGTAAGAATCAAGATTTTGAATTATTGAAAGATAATGACGAATTTTCAATGAAAAATGTTTTAAGCAAAGTTACGGTTTTTTTCTAGCACGAGCTACGGTTTCCAAACACACTACTATGTGGCATCGCCAAATTTGGCCATAATGTCCAAGCCGGGTTTGGGGTCTTACATCAAGTATATTTTAAATTTTGAATTAAATAAAGTAAGATTTTTTTCATAATGAGAATGCTCGTGTATATTAATAGAAAATGCTTTTATTATCCACAAAAGGGTTGGGTTAAGAGAGTTGTTTGTTGGACCTATTGAGCTTTCCCATTGGAAAAGATAAGATATATATGGAGGTGTATTTATTTGGTTTGGACTCTTTCCGTTTTCTATTCCCTTTTTTATTGTGCTTATATTTTCTTTTAGAGGAATAAATATTGTCACATCCCGAAAATCAGGTTAGTAGAAATTGGGTTAGTGAACCGAGAGTTGTAATGCCCAAAATTTTATAATTTATGGGTTTAATTATATTGAGAAATTTGATTTAGTTCAGTAGTTAAGTGTTTTGGTTGTGTGCTAAAGGTCCTGTGTTTGATTCCCTTCCCTTTGGCTTTTGTTGATATTTGATCCTTCAATTGGTTGTTCACATACAGGTTACATTTTATTCTTAGCTGTCCACATACAGGTTATATTTAATCTTGTTAGTTTGTTGACAAGAATGAGCCTCCTATTTCAATGGTAAGGCTTCATCTTATCCTCAGGTTTCATGTTTGAATCTTGTGTGTGTAAAACGAAAATAATTTTTGTTTCCCTTAAGTTGTACTACCCAAAACAGTAGTATGTGGGTAAAATTTAAATTCTTAGTGATCAGATAAGTGAATTTATCTTTGCATTGTTGACAGAACTAGTGAATCAAAATTGAGATTTTGCCATTCATTTGATTTTGATTGTATGGATTCACTAGTAAATCAATTGGTTTGTTTTGGGTTTTTTGTGTTTCAGTTTATTTTGGCTTATCCTAGCCCATACTGATTGGCATAAGAATTTCATAGTTTCAGTAATAAGTTTACATTATTTTGTCTTAAAAAGTAAGATGTTTATTTTATAGTTGCATTTACAAATAAAATATAATCATTGGATGCAATTCATATTTAAAAAATATATATATTTTTTCAATAAATTGTTCAAATTTATATTGTTACAGTATACTTGTGTGTACAATATATTTTATATTGAAACTAAGATATAAAAAGGAAAATGTGACACCCCAAACTCGATCTAGATGTTATGGCCGAATCTAGTGATGTCACATGGAATAGGGTTTGAAATCGAGATTGACAAGTTAAAACCATTCCAGTTAATTAGCTTTTATTTAATTTCAAAAAACATGAACTAGTTGATTTGCCTTAAAACATGTCTTTTAAGCAGAAGCTTTTGCAACCAATTATTTTACGAAACTAAAAATCTTAGTTTTTGGAAAAATCGTGTTTTGTTGAGTTACAGTTTAAAAATCTATGAAAACAGTATAAAATCCCAGATTTAAACCAAACAGTCCAAAGTCCCAATATTACAATAATAAATACCAAAAAATAACTTAAAATCAAAAGCTATAATAAAGCAGTTCAGTAGTGGTGGTCGCCGTCGAGCCCTCCGTTGCACTGATCCGCTTAAGTTTGGGGATTACCTTTACAGATTAAATAGAAAAAGGGTTGAGTTTTCACAAACTCAGTGTGCAATCCCCACAGAAAACATACATACAGATACACATCAGAAAATAATCACTTACAATTAGGGGCCTGAGCCCATTACAGATTTAGTTTGGGCCTTGGCCTATTCAGATATAGTCTCAAATATAATTTAGTGTCTTGGCCCATCTCAAATACAATTTGCAATAGCAAAAAATTAGAATCCTACATACCAACCTCTACACGCCATCTCCATCCATCCCTACATACTATGTAGGGATTAAATCAACCCACCCATGTGCTGCCCTGAATTTGGGCTTAGAAGTATTGGGCCTTGAGTAAGGGAATAGCTAGGAGACTGCACATAAATTTTTAGTTATGCAAGAGAGTGACATAAATGAATGTCTGCTTCAATGGTTAAGTGATTTAGGAGTGTTTGGGAGTGTCTCAGAAGTCTTGGGTTCAAGCTGTAGCTTGGGCAAAAATTTTGTTTTTATTGAGTAAACCCCTAGCTTTGGGCCAATAGGCTAATAATTAAATTTGGGTAAACCATGATACAAGGATCTTAGTGGTCAATTAGTAAGTGGCGTGTAGAGTGTGCTTGAGGATTGAGGTTCAAATCTTGGTGAGCACAGTTGAGTGTTTTATTTTTTTGCTTGTGTCGTGTTGGTATTTTAATCCAACCAAAATACTAAAGGGTTTGACTGAGTGTTGGTTTCGGTTGTTGAGAGGATAATAGTGAATATTTGGAAGGATTTTAAGGGGATTTTCAGTTGGGGGGATTGGGATAAGTGGGTTATATGTTGGATTTTGGGGAGAAAAAAGAGTTTGAGTTTAGTGGAGAGTTGTGCCAAATTGGAAGTGTGGCTACTCAAAATTTCGGCTATAGCTTCTTTTTGTTTTCTTTTTGAATTTTTCTGAAAACTTTTCCCTCTTAGCCTAATTTACTCTAGTGATTTCTTCCGTATTTATTTGTTTCTCTTCTTGTTGTGCTCTCTTTTGCAAATCGGGTTTATTTCTTTTTGGTTCTCTACTTGGGAGTCTATCGTTCCTTTTGCCCTTCCTCTTTTGATGAATTTTTGTAGAGTGGGTGTTCGATTGAGATGATTGTTCCTTTCGGTTTTGGCCTCTTGCATAACAAAGCATCTCTTCCTCATTCTGTGCCGATTACAGGTTTGGGTTCTTCTACCCTTGCTATGTTGTAGACAAGCGTTTCTCACAATGGTTTCTCTTGGCCGAGTCCCTTCTATTTTCACCCTTCTTTTTCTTTTACTTATTGTCGAATCTTGATTGGTTCCCTTCCTTATGTGGTTGGTAAGCGTATTGGTATAGAGTTATTAGGTTGTGTTGAGTATGTGCTTACCCTTTGTTCTGTTTAGTTCAATTAATTTTTCTGAATAATGGTTTATAGGAGTTCGGCTAGTATGCAGGTTGTAACAGTGGGGTGGGTGGTTGTTCTTTTTTATGGTTAAGGCGTGTAGGACCTTGGTGGTTCAAGCAAGGTAGGAGGTTGTGGATTAAATGACTGAGTATGTCGATTAAGGTTATTTTAGTTTTGGTTGGCATGCAACTAATCGATTATTTGCTAATGTACTTAGGTTTGGAGTGCTCAAAGGACCGTGTGTGCGTTTCGTAAATAGGTGTGTATTCACATTGTCTTATCTGTAAAGCGGCAAAAGCCAGAAAATCAGAAAATACGACGTTTAATGCCACACAGGTGTGGGATCGCTCATGTGGTAATCTGAGCCCACGAAACATGGGCATTTGACTGTAAAGGCCACCATGAGCGATCTCATAGGCTTAGGCTATTTTAGGCCACGTTGGGCCAAAATAGGCTATGTGGGCCCAATGGACTCATAGGCCACACACAGATGTGTGGAGGATATTGGACCTCGCTGTGTCGTTCACACAGCCAAGGTCATTTTTGGGCTTAGTGTACCACACGGGCGTGTGGGCCCATATGGGCCGTATAATGGGCCTTGGGCCCACTTGTACTATTTTGACTTATAAGATAAATGGCCGATATATCCCCATAGGATAAAATGATCGAAATACCCCTATAGGGTAAAATGATCGAAATACCACTATAGGGTAAAATGACTGAAATACCCATATAAGGTGAAACGACTGAAATACCCCTACAAGGTGAAACAGCCGAAATACCCCTGCAAGGTGAAATGTCTGAAATACCCTTACAAGGTGAAATGTCCGAAATACCCTGTAAGGTGAAGTGACCGAAATAGCTCTATAGTTTAAATTGACTATTATACCCCTCTTGGGTAAAATGACTACTATACCCTTAGGTGTGAATGACTGGTTTGTTCGATGATATGTATGATTGAAATTGAGCATGACATTTTGCATACACATATGATATTATGTCATGGCATGTCACATTGCATGGGGAAGGGTTATTATATGTGGAGGAAGTGTATTGTATTGATAAAGTCACATGGGTCGCACAAGACGACTGTGGACTGATAAGGTCACACGGGTTGCACAAGACAATTGTGGACCTACTGATGGCTTTAAGCCACTTATATTATTGATAGCTTGCTGCAATATTGGTTAGTGCCACAACCGGTGCTAACATTAGAGTGTAGGGATGGGTGGGTCGATTTATTCCCCACAAAAGTGCAGGGTTGGACAAGAGATGGTGTGCAGGGTTGGTTGGAATTATATGCATCATGCATTCTGATTTATGATACTTTTATGGGCTAAGGCCCAACTGATACTGTTATGGGCTAAGGCCCAACTGATACTGTTATGGGCTAAGGCCCAACTAGTACTGTTATGGGCTAAGTCCCAATTGGTACTGTTATGGGCTAAGGCCCAACTGATACTGTTATGGGCTAAATCCCAACTGATACTGTTGTGGGCTAAGGCCCATGCTGATACTGTCCTATAATGGGCTCAGGCTCGGACTGTTACTGCATACTGTATGTTTGGCTCTATGATAAGGTATTACACATTGAGTTTTCGTAAACTCACCCTTCTGTTTAACTGTACAGGTAATCCTCAATCATAGGTGGGTCGGTGCTGTGAGGGACTCCATAGAGGTGGCCACATGATTGCATCTATTTTATTCCTAATTTTATTTACTCTTAAATTTTGATTTGGGTATTTATTTTATGTAATAAGGCCTTTTTAAATTTTTAACTTTTAAATTGGGATCTTTGCTTGCTTGATATAAACTGTTAGTGGTAGGAAAAGACGATTTTGGGTTTTTCAAAAGATAAATGCCTTTCAAAGACACCACGTTTTCGTAACATATTCTAAAAGCTTCCGCGATAAAAGGTTATTTTAAAATTAATAACGATTTGATAAGTAAATGGTTTTACACAATAAACCACGTTTTTAAAAATAAATAACTATTTGAAATTGAACAACCTATTTTGGAGTCACCGTTTAATCACAAATTGATTAACTAATTTTGAGGTTTCCAACAACAACAAGTTTTAAGTTTCACAATTCAATGTGAAATCGCCAGATTCGAATAGGCCGGGTTTGGGGTGTTACAACCCATCCCTACACACCATGTTGTACCCAAATGTTGCACATATTCAGAAATTTGCAGTAGAGCTGCCAGACAAAAGACTTAATAGCCTTTCAGACACTTGCTCCAGATAACAATAACCCACCTCAATGTAATGCAACATACAAAAGATGTCACGCTATTATGCAATTATAGTACATATATTCAGATATCATAATTCATACTGGGGACAGAAACCAGACAAACAGATCACTTATATAGGGGTCTAAGTAGGGCTTACCAACCCATCAGTAGGTCCACAGTCGACTTCGGCAACCCGTGCAACGTTAGATAAACTTTTAGAAAAATGGGCTCACACACCCGTGTGGCCCACATGGCCCAAATTGGCCTTGGCCATGTGATCCATTTTTAATGTAACCCAAGCTAGCATATTCATTTATGTTTTCACTATTTACTTATATGTTCATTAAAAGCTATCTACTTGAGTCATTGTCACTAAATTATTTATATCTCGAGCTATAGAATTCCAAATTAAGATCCACTTCATGTTTTTGAAACTAGACTCAAATACCTTTCAACCATAAATTTTTTAGAATTTATAGTTTATCAAATAAGTACTGTAAAATCTTCAAATTTATCCCTATTCTGCTATTTGACAACTTCAACCTTTCCTTACTAAAAATTATTTATCTCTTAGTACAGAATTTAGATGATGTTTCATCTGTTTCTATTGAAAATAGACTCACAAATAATTTAAACATGTAAATTTAATCCCATAATTATTTTTTTTTTATAATTTTGATCATTTTCCAAAGTCAGAACAGGGGAACCCGAAATCATTCTGACCTTGTCTCAAAAAATTTATCATATCTCATAATTTACAATTCTATTGCTTACACTGTTTCTTCAATGAAAAACTAGACTCAATAAAATTTAATTTCATATTTTATTCAATCTCTAACTCAATTCCCACTATTTTTGATGATTTTTCAAATTTAGACTACTACTGCTGTCTAAAATTATTTTAGTGCAAAATGTTGATTTCCAAGTTTATAACACCCTTATTTCCTTTCTCTACAATTTTTCGCATCATTTTCTCTCATTTCTCTTATTTCTCGACAGCAAGCAATTTCGGCTTTTCGTTGAATCCCATTTTCTACATTTCAGTATACACTTGTATTGTTTTCGTTGCTTACGCAATCTTGAGATCACCAAAAACCTATAATCGACAATCCCAACTTTAGAATCAGTCTTAAACTAAGATTAAACCGTATTAAAGTACCAAAAGGTCTAAGCTTGTCCGTTCATCACTTACCTTCTAACTTCGTACAATTCCACCACTACTCAACACGAGGGAGACTGCAACCTAAGCGATTCGCTGCTATAAAAATAACCATTCCTCATTAATGAAGAGTTCAAAAAAGTTAAGAACGAATTCAAAGCCAAGACTACTCGCCCAAACAACACAAAAACACATACCTTATAGCTTACCAAACGATCACCACTTCGAGTCAAATCAATAAACGTTAGTTCCAGCCTCACGATCAACTCCTAAACAGTAAAAAAAAAAACCCTTAATCCCTTAACCAGATTAACATTTGAGTTTAATAAAATAGAAACTTACCATACAACATAATTGTACGCTAGTACAAAGGGAAAAAGATGAAAAAAGACAACAAAAATGGAAAGGGAATTCAAAGGATATTCGACAGAAAGGATTTTATTTAAAAAAAAGAAAACCAAAAATTAAGAGCGGGGAAGAAGAGAGAAAATGTCAAAGAGCAGAGGAAGGAAATGGGGGATTTCAGCAAAAAGGGAAGAACAACATTAGAAAGATGGAAAAAAGTCCAAATTTTGAAAAAAAAAACTAAACAAAAAGATAATGCCTAATAATTTGGTAACTCATCTCCTTAATTCTCTCCCTAACCTCCCACAACAACTCCCCTACTCGATATTTTAATTTCACTAGCACTCCACCATGTCACACGGCCAAGCAACAAAAATAATTCCCTTGCTCGCGCAGGGACTTAAACCTTAAACCTCCCACACGCCAACACACCCCTTACCCTCCAAACCAACAGGCCCATTCTAACGCCCCAAAATCCTTTATAATTATTTTCATATGTTGTGACACAATTGTCTGTCTACTTCAAAGGTTAAGTGTTCTGGGAGTGTCCGAGAAATGTTGGGTTCAAGCCTTAGCTTGGACAAAATTTTGTTTTTAATTTAATAAACCCCTATTTTTAGCCAGTAGGCTTGTAAGTAAATGTTGGTAAAATATGTCAAAATGTGTCTGCTGGTCTGGTGATTAAGAAAAGTGTTGGTGTGATGGAGGTCTTGAGTTCGAGTCCTAGTGTGCGCAAGGGATTATTTATTTTATTTTGCTTACGACGTGTGAGTGTTTTAGTGTAGTAGAAATACTAAGTGGTTGAGTAGTTGGGACATTGGTGGAGAAAAATAAGGAATTTGAAATGTGTGGGGAAAGTGTACGGTTGGTAGGGAGATTTTTGAGGAGCAGTTTTAGGGATATGATGAGAGGTTGTGCTGAACTAGTAATCTTCTTCCAAAATTTTGGCACTCTCTCCCCAAAAATTCCCTATTTTCTGAAGGAAAATTCCTTCCTTTCCTAACTGAGTTTCCTACTTGTGCATCTCTTCTTTTTTTTTGTTGTTTTCTCTCATTTCTCTATCGGTCACTCTTGGTTCTTTAAACCGATTTCAATTAATTGCCCTTCTTCTTTCTTTTTGCCTACTGATTGTGTTTCTTCTATCTCCTCTTTGTTGCTGTCGAATTCTCATTGATTCTTGCCAAGTGCTGAGCATTTCTTCCTATTTTAGTGCTGACCAATTGCTTGTTTTTCATCCTCTCGTGTTGAGCAGTAAGTAAACATTTTCCACATTATTTTTCCCTTGGTCGAATCTCTCTCTTCTTTCATCATTTCCTTCTATTTTCTCTGTTGCCAAATCATTTCTTTCTCTTGGGTCGATTGTGTTCTCCCTCTGTTCGCTGATGAGCATTCTGTATTTTTTGTTAAACTTTCGCACTTCGTAGTTGGTTTCTTCACGTAATTGTGGTAAGGGTAAGTAGTATAGAGATAGTTTTTTTACTTGTTGAATCAATGCTTATTTGTTTTGGTTAGTGCTTAGGAACTATCTAAGGGGCGGAAGGTTAGTGATTCATGTGCGATTCATGTATTATCGACGAGGCTGGCCATGTGCGATTCATGGGCCAGTTCAAATGGGGCCGTGTAGGCCCTATGATTGTGTAAACCCCACATGGTTGAACCACACAGGTGGTGATCGCTCACGATACTAAGTAATAAAATTTATAATTAACTGATCACACCAAAACTAACTAATATCGTACTGTAAGGCAAGCGCACCTATCGAATAGTAGTATAGCTTAGTGGCAAGACCGAGTTATCGTACCCAAGGGAACCAAAAGTACTAGTACTTACTTCCTTTCTATTATCTAACCTAAAAAATAATAGAGGGTTGTTGAAACTAATTCTAAAACTAAACTAAAAAGGCACAAAAAGTAAATTGGGGAAAACTTTTAGGGAAAAGCTTATTGATATAGGCAATACTCAAGGGAGAATCCACCTAGACTTCACTTGTTATCGATTTCTTGAACTATACGACTTATTTACTTGACTTGATCCGTAAAGATCCCTAACTTATGTTAATCCCTCCGTCGAGGCTAAGAGCAACTAGGCCTAGGTTGTTAACTAAAGTTTCTTTATTAATTAACACCCTAGGTTGCATTAGTTCGATCTATAGATCCCCCTATTAGGTTTGACCCTAATCCGGTAGATTTATGTCGCCCTATGTCTAGGGTTGCATGCAACTCCGCTTAATTATGGTAGATCTACTCTTAAAACAGGGACTTTTGCTCCTCTGCCTAAGCGCATCAATTTCTTTAAGTAATACCTAGGATTATTAAATCAAGAATGAAGAACACATAATTAAGAACAATTCAAGTATATATCATATAATTCAAGAATAACTAATAACAAGATCTGTCTTAGGTTTCATCCCCCTCAAGTATTTGAGGGGTTTAGTACATAATAAAGAAAGAAAACATCTCAGAAGATATAAAATAACAAAACATAAAAGAACCCAAAAACCCCTAAAGGAATCTTAGGGAGATCCTCTATTTTGATGCAGAATTCCGGCTTCTGGGATGAATCAATCGGCTCTCATTTGGAGAAATCCTTTGCTTCACTTTCTGTGTGGCAGAAAGATGATAGGAAAAATTAAGTATATCACTGGGGAAATCCAATATATCCCTAGAGTTGCCTCCTAGGTCTTTATATAGAGCTTTAGGGGGCCTTTCTTAGCCTCTAAGCACCCCAATTCGAGTGAAATTCCTCTTCCCCACGAGTAGAACACGCCTGTGTGCCACTCCCGTGTGACTTCGACAATAGGGCGTCTGATTTTATCGGTGGAGGCACGACCGTGTGTCCTGGCCATACTTGTCGAGGGCTGGATCGTGTGATCTTCATGTGGCACGGCCGTGTGCCACGGCCGTATGGTGATTCCTTGGGCCTTGTCGATTTCACTTTTTGGCCCATTTTCTTCGTTTTTGGTCCATTTTCCGTTCCTTTCTCTTCCCTATGCTCTCCTGAGTATAAGATATGAAAAAGCAAGATTAAGAGCACTAATTCTCACAAAATTGCTAATAATTCATCCAAAATATAGGCTAAACATGAGGTAAAAATATGTATAACTTATCATTTATCAAATACCCCCACACTTAAGCCTTTGCTTGTCGTCAAGCAAAATCTTAATCCCTAATAAAGAATCATTCTTCTCAACCTACAATCTTTATCAATAATGCTTCAAACTAATCCACAGGTAATCATACAATGAATAATTCAATCAGAAGAACATTAAAGATTCAATCACTCTAAGTTGAGAATTTTATCATTGAAACATAAGGTTCTTCCTTCCTCCCAAGTGATTATCTCTCCATCTTAATTAACAGGAGTTGACATCCTCACAGAAGGTTCACTTTATCCACTCAAAGTGTTTAGGGTTCAAAAATTAAGCACTCCTTAGTCAACCTGAAAAGTTATTACCATAAGCTTGCAAGAAAATCAAATCTCCACCACTGTAGATTGATATGACACATCGATCAAGAAGTCTTTCAATGGTTGTAATGGGGCTTGGTTAGGGGGTGTTGTCACAGGCTACAAAAGAAGGTTAGAATCGAGATTGAACTAAAAAATTATCTAGCTAAAAAAATCTCTATCACTGGAACATATTTCTAAAGCTTAATAACATCATTTCCTCCTTGGTAACCTTAAAATAGAAATATGCAAAAACCTTTTGAATTATTACAAATTACAACTGAATTTAACTGTATATACACATGATTTTTTTTTAGAACAATTCAATAATTTGAATATTTACAAATTTTACATGCTGGAAAAGAGAGTAAAGCTAGATGATAATTTCAACTCAAATCTCGACAAAAATGAGGGATCAAAGTAATTGAATGAAATTCAACAAAAACGGGTCATTGGTTAATAATTAGAAGGTAAGTCAAAGAATGGATTGTTGGCTCAACGGGGTTCACTATGGGTTAATTTATGGAGGTAGGCTTTTTGTAGAGTAAGTGGGTTAAATCCTAGGTGCCTTTATCATTTTGGTATATCAAATCAATGATGTGGTCTTGACATGTATAATCAAAGCAAGTTCTAGAATAACAGTTCAGTATTGACTCACTCAAAGCAATAATAAAAGTGAGAACGAAAGAATGTATGCTCAAAAGGCTCAAAAATTTCACTAGAATTATGGCTTTTGATGTCAATCTTGCGAATTTCAAATCTCAAGATAATACTTAATATTAAAGAAAGCAACTTATGCAAAAACTGAGGTTCTCAAAAATTTCAACTTATCATGCTTGATTCCCTAATGTTTTAAAGTTTGAATAATCAAAGTACAATCACCTATATCTTAATTCTCAACATATTAATAAAAATCATAGATCAATCAGAATTAATTCCTAATAGGAGATTGAAGAAAATACAGAGAACAATGCATCAGATTTCAGGGTTTTCATAGATAATAATTGAAAGTAAGTTTTCCCCCCACACTTAAGATGTACATTGCCCTCAATGTACAAAGAAAACATTAGTAGCAATAGAAGCACAAGATCATAAGATAGGGAAGGGTATGAAACTCTCTGCTTTGGATGGATTAGTGAGACGGAGATCGAAAGAGTCGGCAATTGTGGCACGGTGTTCTTTTGTTTGTAGAGATTTGAGCTGTAAAGCTCCTTTGAAATTGCGAATTAATTTATTAATCGTGGGGGATTAAGATGAAGAGGGATTACTTTGTTAGGAGATGGTCGAAGAAAATAAAATAAACTAAATCTAAAAATATTAATATTCAAATAAAGAAAAAGATGTAATGAAAAGAAAAAATAAAAATAAGTATAAAAGGAGAATAAAGTTAGAAGAAAAGGTAAAAATAAAGATTAGTGTTCAGATATAAAGTGAAGATAAATAAAAATAAAAAATAAAAATAAAAAATAAAAGAAAAATAAAATAGACATGAGAGGAATAGAGAACTCTATTCCTCAGGTGGATCACGCGGTAGTAGGGTGATGCTGAGATGTTGACATATCTGCTCTAAAGTGGCGTCGATATAATCGAGGCGCCGGAAGCATTGCTGCTCAAACTGTGAAAATCGCTCAGATAAGTCAGCATGGGAGGCTGCCGTCTAGGTCGCTCGTCGAGGTCGTGGTGGCTCGGCTGGTGCATCCTCCTCTGGTAGTGGGACATCATCAGCAATGTCCTCTGGCTCGTCGCCCTCCTGTCCGAGGCGGAACTGGAGAGGGGTGCCACCTGGTCTCCGCTCTATCATCCTCATGTGCAGCATGCTCTAGAGGCCCTGCGGGGACATCTGGCCCACTAAGGTGTATGAGGATGTCTGGGCTGTCGTGTTGAATAGGCCGAAGTGGCGACCTAATCTCGTGATGTATGGGCCCATGGATATGACTCCTCTCCGGTGCCTCTCTGTCTGCTGCTGCATGGCGAGCGCGATGAAGTAGGCCAAGTTGATGGGGCACGCTTCCGCCATGCTCTATAGAAAATAGGCATCATGTGTGTTGATGATGCCAGTGCTCTCCCCTCTACCTGTCAGAGTGTAAGCAAGAAGAGCGTGAAGGTACCTTAAGGGTGGGGAGAGAGCGGTCGCTTTCGTGCTACTCGGGTCATAGGAGTGATGGTCGGGGGAAATATTGCGCCAACAATCCACTGGTCTACGGTGGATGCACTGGGAAAGAGTGGGGAAGTCGTCCTCTGCCATGAATTACTCGGTATAAAGACCGAGAGCCGTGCCAAACTCTAGGACACTCAGCTGTCGTTCGAGACCTCCCAATCGGAACTAGACCGTGCCTGGATCATCGGATCTGGTCATCACGATCTGTAGATGGAATGTGGAGCAGAACTCGAGGGTGAGTTCTAGGTAAGTGGGCTCCACAATCTGGAAGAACTACTCCCATGGGCCGGTCATCAATAGAGCCCTGATGTCGTCCCTTAAATGTATCTGCTCGAGGGCTTCCCAGTCCATGCATCGGCCCGTGGTTATTGTACGAGGTCGAAGTAATTGAAATCGCTCCTCCTGTGAGGCCTGAGGAAATGTAGTGAATGGGTGGCGAGCCTCAGAGGTGGGCCTCGACGATAAGCTTCCCGGCCCCTTACGTTTCTTGGAGACGGGAACGGCAGTTTTCTGACCGCTTGATGACGACATGGTATCTGAAATAGAATAACAAGCATTAGTCCAAAATATTGAAAATAGATAGATAGTAATTAAAATTTCGATGACAATGTTCCTAATAAAACATAAAATGAGGGTTAACTTGAATAGTAGAAGTTAATCATTTTGAAATTTGTAACAAAACAATTGAATATGGGTATGTATTTATACTAAATTGATGAAAAAAATGGCAGATGAATTTAAATGGCAACAAAAATGAATTCTAAGTGGCAAACAAAAAATGAATCTAAGTGGCATGCAATCCTAATATATTCTATACCATTCTAGATTATTCATCCTAGTTTTCCTAATTCCATGCTTGAATTAACAATTAAATACATAGATAATGAAAATGAAATATAAACAAATAAATGAGAAAAATTGAGAGAATAGAACCAAAATTAATGTTGCACAGTCGTGAGTGTAAGGCGAACGGTTGTGGGGTGGGTTTGCACGGGCGTGGGACGACTGATTTTGAGGGTGGTGGTGTTTTTAGGGCTGTGGCGGCGCTTCTGGTGGTTGGGGGAGAATTTTAGGTTTTTGAGTGAGGAAGAAGATGAATAGGAGCATGGAACTAGGAAGTATAGAATGAATAATCTAGAACACTATAGAATAGTTTGGAATTGTGATTTTGCTTGCCATTTATACTCCATATGCCACTTAAAAATATAACTGCATGCCACTTAATCTCATTTCTACTTGCCATTTCATTTTCATTTTGATGTGCCACTTAAACACATATTGGCATGCCATTTTTCTCATAATTTAGTATATATACATGCCTTTATTCAATAGCTCTTGTACAAGTCTTAATATGATTAGACTCTACGATTCAGGTTAGCTCTCATTTATTTTAGGAACATTGTCATTTTACATTTTAAATTATTTCCTATCTAATTTAAATTCACTTTTTTTAGGACTAATGCTCTTATTATTTTAATTGTAGATACCATGTCATCTTCACGCGCCAGGAAAGCTGCCGTCCCCGCCTCTAAGAAACGCAAAAGGCTAGGGAGTTCTTCAGCTAGGCCCACTTCTGAGACGCGCCACCCCTTTATCACATTCACACAGGAGTCCCAGGAGGAACGCTACCAGTTACTACGGGCCCGCACTATCCCTATGGGCCGATGCATTGATTGGGAGGCCCTCGCGAAAGTAAACCTGGTGGATGATGTCTGAGCCCTGCTAGCTACCGACCCATGGGACCAGTTCTTTAAGATCGTGGAGCCCACATACCTAGAGCTCACTTTCGAGTTCTGTGCCACATTCCACCTCTAGACGGTGATAAACCGTTTCAATGATCCAGGGACGGTACAATTTCGATTGGGTGGGCTCGTACGACAGCTCAGCATACAGGAATTCGGCGTGGCACTGGGGCTATATACTGAGCAGCTTATGGCAGAGGAAGGCTTTCCCACTCTTTCTCGTCGCATCCACATCCGACCCCTCGATTGCTAGAACGAGATTGCTCCCGGGTGACAAATCTACAACCCCAACGTCAGCAAGGCGTCCACCCTCCCTCCTTCTCTCAGGCATATTCATGCCCTCATTGCTCACACCTTGATAGGTAGACGGGAGAGTACAGGCGTCGTCAACACTCATGACGTCTACTTCCTCTGGTGCATGGCCAACGGCAACCCCATCGACCTTGCCTACTTCGTTGCCTTGGCCATGCAGCACTAGACTGAGAGGCACTGCAAGGGCGTTGTATCCATGGGCCCGTACATCACGAGGCTAGGCCGCTACTTCGGCCTGTTCAACACTGCAGCCCAGACCTCCTCCTATACCTTACTTGGCCAGATGTCCTCCGAGGGCATCCAGAGCATGCTCTACATGAGGATGGTTGAGCGACGTCCAGGTGGTGGCCACTTCCACTTCTGACCCATACAGGGAGGAGAGGAGCCAGAGGACATTCCTGATAGTGTCCCACCACCACCACCAGCAAAGGATGAGCCAGCTAAGCCACCACGCCCTAGACGACCACCACAGACGGCAGCCCCCAGTGTTGACATATCTGAGCGCCTGGACCGCTTTGAGCAGTGCCTCGATTACATCGACGCCACCTTAGCGTACATATGTCAGCACCTTGGCATCACCCCACCGCTACGAGACCCATTAGAGGATTAGATCCTCTTTTATATTTTATTTTTGTTTTATTTTTGTTTTATTTTATTTTTATTTTTATTTTTATCATTTATCTTTTATTTTTACTTTTTTCTAACTATTAAAAACTGATCTTAATTTTAACCTTTTCCTTTAACTTTCTTTTCCTTTTCTTTTTCAGATTTAATTAGTTTTATTTCAGCTTTTTCCTTATTAGAATATTAGTATTTTTCATATGTTGTTTTATTTTTTCATAACGGCTATCTCCTAACGAAGTAATTCCTCTTCTTCGTAACCTCCCACGACTAATAAATCCCTTCGCAGTTTCAAAGGAGCTCTACAGCTCAAATCTCTACGAAAAAGGGAACACCGTGCCATAACTTCCGTCTCACAAATCCATCCATATTTAAGGGAGTTCATACCTCTCCCTATCTTATGATATTATGCTTATATTGCTAATGCTATCTTTGTACATTGAGGGCAATGTACATCTTAAGTGTGTGGGGGGTATAGTATTTTTAATTTTATACCATCTTTGAAACCCCTGAAATGGTTCTAACTAATTGCACTGTCCTCAATAGCAAAATTTTCAGTTTCCTATTAGGAATTATTTCTGATCGATTTATGATTTTTATTGATATGTTGAGAATTAAGAAATAGGTGATTGTACTTTAAATATTCAAAATTAAAAACATTAAGGAATCAAGAATGATAAGTTGAAATTTTTGAGAACTCCAATTTTTGCATAAGTTATCTTCCCTAATTTTAAGTACTATCTTGAGATTTGAAATTCGTAGGGTTGACATCAAAAGCCATAATTCTGGTGAGATTTTGAGCCTTTTGAGCATACATTCTTTCGTGCTCACTTTTATTATTGCTTTGAGTGAGTCAACACTAAATTGTTATTCTAGAACTTGCTTTGATTATACAGGTCGAGACCACATCATTGATTTGATATACCGAAATGATAAAGGCACCTAGGATTTAACCCACTAACTCCACAAAAAGGCCTACCTCCATGAATTAACCCCTAGTGAACCCCGTTGAGCCTAACAACCCTTTCTTTAACTTACCCGCAGATTATTAACCATTAACCCGTTTTTGTTGAATTTTCCATTCAATTACTTTTGATCCCTATTTTTGTCGAGATTTGAGTTGAATTTATTATCTAAGCTTTATCCACTTTTCCAGTATGTAAAGTTGTAAAATTTTTTTTATTCAATTTATTGTATTACTTAAATTGTTCTTTAAAAAAAACTGTGTATATACAGTTAAAATCAGTTGTAATTTGTAATAGTTCAATTTAAGTTTTTGCATATTTCTATTTTTTGGCCACCACAATGATGTTATTAAAGCTTTAGAAATATGTTCCAGTGATAGAGATTTTTCTAGCTAGATAATTTTTTAATTCAACCTCGATTCTAACCCTCTTTTGTAGCCTATGACAACACCCCTAACCAAGCCCCGCTGCAACCATGAAAAGACCTTTTGATCGATGTATCATATCAAACTATAGTGGTGGAGATTTGATTTCCCTGTAAGCCTATGGTAATAACTTTTTAGGTTGACTAGAGAGTACTTAAAACTTTGAACCCTAAACACTTCGATTGAATAGAGTGAACCTTGAGTGCAGATGTCAACTCCTGTTAATTAAGATGGAGAGATAACTACTTAAGAGGAAGGAAGAGACTTATGTTTTCAATGATAAAATTCTCAACTTAGAATAATTGAATCTTTAATGTTCTTCTGATTGAATTTTTCATTGTATGATTACCTGTGGAATAGTTCAAAACATTGTTGATAAAGTTTGTAGGTTGAAAAGAATGATTCTCTTTAGGGATTGAGATTTTGCTTGAGGACAAGTAAAGGCTTAAGTGTGGGGGTATTTGATAAACGCTAAATTATACATATTTTTACCTCATCTTTAGCCTATATTTTGAATGGATTCTTATCAATTTTGTGAGAATTGGTGCTCCTAATCTTTCTTTTTCATATCTTATACTCAGGACAGCATAGGGAAGAGAAAAGAATAGAAAACAGGCCAAAAACGGTGAAAAATGGACCAAAAAGTGCGAACAATAAGGGCTAGGAGATGCCACACAGGCGTGCCACACGGGCGTGCCACATGAAGATCACACGGTCAAAGCCCCGACAAGCACGGCCAGGCCACACGGCCATGCCAAATCACACGGCCTTTGTCGAAGTCACATGGGGGTGGCACGCGGGCGTGTTCTAGTCGTGAGAAAGAAGAATTTCACTCAAATTGGGATGCTTAGAGGCTAAGAAAGGCCCCCCAAAAGCTCTCTACATAAAGACCCCATGAGGCAACATAGAGGGGGAGCTTCTTCTACTTTTACACACGTTTTTTTAGATACTTTTCCTCTCGTCTTTCTACCACATTGAGGGTAGTAGTAAGGAATTACTCCAGAGGAGAAGCCGATTGATTCATCTTAGAAGCCGGAATTCTGCATCAACATAGAGGATTTCCCTAAATTTCTTCAGGGTTTTTGGTTTCTTTTATGATTTGTTATTTTATATCTTCTGAGATGTTTTCTTTCTTTATTATGAACTAAACCCCTTAAATACTTGAGGGGGATGAAACCTAAGACAGATCTTGTTATTTATTCTTGAATTATATGATAAATACTTGAATTGTTCTTAATTATATGTTCTTCATTCTTGATTTAATAATCCTAGGTATTACTTCAAGAATTAGATGTGCTTAGAGTAGAGGAGCAAAAGTCCCTGTGATAAGAGTAGATCTACCATAATTAAGCGGAGTTGCATGCAACCCTAGACATAGGGCGACATAAATCTGCCGGATTAGGGTCAAACCTAATATGGGGAACCATAGATCGAATTAATGCAACCTAAGGAGTTAACTAATAAAGGAACTTTAATTAACAACTTAGGTCTAGTTGCTCTACGCCTCGATGGAGGGTTTAGCATAGGTTAGGGATCTCTACGGATCAAGTCAAGTAAATAAATCATATAGTTTAGGGAAACAATAACAAGTGAAGTCTGGGTGGATTCTCCCTTAAGTATTGTCCATATCAATCAGCTCTTCCCTAAAAAGTTTTCCCAAATTTACTCTTTGTGCTTTTCTTAGTTAGTTTTAGAATTAGTTTAAACAAACCCCTCTTTTATTCTTAGGCTAGATAATAGAAAAGAAGTGAGTAATAGTACTTTTGGTTCCCTTGGGTACGATAACTCGGTCTTGCCACTAAGCTATACTATTGTTCGATAGGTGCGCTTGCCTTAAACGTCGTGATATTAGTTAGTTTTGGTGTGATCAAGTTCTTTCTAAATTTTATTACTTAGTATCGCGAACGCATACATCAAGTTTTGGCGCCGTTATTGGGGAACTAAAATATTACGAAAGCTCAATTTCTATTACTTTAAGCCATTATTATATATAATTTTTATTTATTTTTATTTATTTTTATCTTTATTTTATCAAATTTAATTTTATTTTCTTTCTAGGTCTTTCTAGTTTATGACTAGAAACAACCCAACAGGACCACTACTCTTTGACGAAGATTTAGAAGCTACAGTCCGCAGAAATCGCAGAGAGATTAGACAAAGTTTACATTATCCAGAACAAGAACCTGAGCAAGAACCAGAACCTACTGAAGAGATGGCTGCAAATCAAAATATTCAACCACCTCCAGCATTACCCGCAGAACTAGAAAAAGCTCCACGTACTATGTATGATTATGCTAAACCAAGTGTAATTGGTACTCAAACTAGTATTGTTAGACCTGCTATTGCTGCTAATAATTTTGAATTAAAGCCTAGCACTATTTAGATGATTCAACAATTTGTGCAGTTTGACGGTTTACAAGATGAAGATCCCAACTCACATCTAGCCAACTTTTTGGAATTATACGATACTTTTAAAATCAATGGCGTTACTGGTGATGCCATTCGTCTAAGGCTATTCCCATTTTCTTTAAGGAATAAAGCAAAACAGTGGTTAAACTCTTTACCACGAGGCTCAATCACTACATGGGACCAGATGTCCGAAAAATTTTTACTTAAATATTTTCCCCTAGCTAAAACAGGTAAATTGCAAAACGATATTTCTTCTTTTGTGCAGATGGATTTAGAAACACTCTACGATGCCTGGGAAAGGTACAAAGATCTTTTGAGAAGATGCCCTCATCATAGATTACCCCTGTGGCTACAAGTTCAAACCTTCCATAATGGGTTGAACCCATCAACTCGGTAAATGATCGACGCAGCCGCAGGAGGAACAATCAATAATAAAACACCTGACGCAGCTTATGAATTTATTGAAGAGATGTCATTGAATAACTATCAGTGGCAAGTCATGAGGACAAAGCTGATAAAAGCTACAGGAGTTTATAATATTGATGCTGTTGCTATGCTTACTAACCAGGTAGAACTTTTAAATAAGAAGTTTGATAATTTTGTTGGTTCTACACAGGCACAACTAGTGATGCAATGTGAAGCAACTCCAGGAAATATGTTCAATCCAGATCATCTACACAACGTGGAAACTGAACAAGCCAATTATATGGGTAACAATTCTCGACCTCAATATAATCCTTATAGTAACACTTATAACGCAGGTTGGAGAAATCACCCAAATTTCTCGTGGGGAGGACAAGGAAACTAAAGACAACAGCCTCCGGTATTCCAGCAGCCACCACCACAGCAGGAAAAGAAGCCGAACCTTGAAGAGATGTTCACCAAATTTATGGCCGCTTCAGAAACTCGTTTCCAAAACACTGAAACAACATTAAAGAATCAACAGGCATCGATTCAAGGACTCGAGAACCAAATCGGTCAACTTGCAAAATTAATCTCAGAAAGACCGCAAGGAAGGCTCCCAAGCAAGACTGAACCAAATCCCAGAGAACATGTCAAAGCAATTACTCTAAGAGATGGTAAAGTGCTAGTAGAACTAGAAAAGAAGCATGCTCACGAACCTCCGAGAGACAAGGTAGAGGAACCCAAGGACGATGCTCTTCCAACACTCAAAGAATACAAACAACGCATTCCATATCCAGCAAGGTTAAAAAAGGACCAAACAGACGCTCAATTCAGTAAGTTCCTTGAACTTTTCAAACAATTACATATTAACTTACCTTTTGTTGAAGCAATTTCACAGATGCCGAAATACGCAAAATTCCTTAAAGAACTCCTAACAAACAAAAGGAAGCTGGAAGAATTAGTTACAGTGGAACTCAACGAGGAATGCTCAGCTATTCTCCAAAATAAACTGCCGACAAAACTAAAAGATCCAGGGAGTTTTACTGTTCCTTGTTTAATTGGTAGCTTAATTATTAATAAAGATTGGCTGATTTAGGTGCAAGTATTAATCTCATGCCTTATAAAATGTTCAAGCAACTAGGTCTAGGGGAACCTATACCCACTAGGATAAGCATCCAATTATCCGATAGATCTGTTAAATATCCTAGGGGAATCATTGAAGATGTGCTAGTAAAGGTCAATAAATTTATATTCCCTGTTGATTTTTTTGTGCTTGACATGGATGAAAACATTAAAGTACCTTTGATTTTAGGATGCCCATTTTTAGCCACTGCTAGAGCTATTATTGATGTAGGAGATGGTAAATTAGTTCTTAGAGTTGATGAAGAGGAGGTCATTTTTAAAATCTATGATGCCATGAAATTTTCTAAAGAACAAGATGATTCTTGTTATTTTGTTAACATGGTTGATCACTTTGTTCAAGGCAATTTTCAAGAAATCTCTATCGCCGACACGTTGGAACTATGTCTTGTTCAAGGTAAGGGGGAAGATGAGGCCACCACTGAAGTTGAGAAAGTAAGAAAAGAATTAGATTCTAGTGAAACCATCGCTAGACACATAAGTTATGAAAGTTTAAAGATGAATGATGAGCTAAGACAAAAACCTTCCATTGACAAACCCCCTAAATTAGAATTAAAACAACTGCCAGATCACTTAGAATATGCCTTCTTAGGGGAGAATTCAACTTTACCGGTTATTATCGCATCAAATCTGAGTACTGAAGAGAAAGAAGAACTCCTCTAGGTATTAAGAAAGCATAAGCAGGCCATAGCTTGGAAGATTTCAGATATTAAAGAAATTAATCCCTCTTTTTGTACTCACAAAATTTTGATAGAAAACAAATATAAACCAGCAGTACAAGCTCAGAGACGATTAAATCCCAACATGAAGGAAGTCGTAAAGGCCGAGGTAATTAAACTTCTAGATGCAGGTATCATTTATCCTATTTCTGACAGTTCTTGGGTAAGCCCTGTGCAGGTTCTTCCTAAGAAAGGTGGATTGACCGTGGTAACCAATGACAAAGAAGAGCTTATACCAACACGAACAGTCATAGGATGGAGAGTTTGCATTGATTATAGAAAGCTGAATGACGCCACACGAAAAGACCACTTTCCCTTTCCCTTTATCGATCAAATGTTAGAAAGATTATTAGGTCACATGTATTATTGCTTCCTAGATGGCCTCTCTGGTTATTTCCAAATTCCGATAGCTCCAGAAGATCAGGAGAAAACGATGTTCACATGCCCATACGGTACGTTTGCTTATCGTAGAATGCCTTTTGGTTTATGTAATGCTCAGTGATGCATGCTAGCTATCTTCAACGAATTTGTGGAGGATATCATGAAGGTATTTATGGATGATTTCTCCGTCTTCGGTAATTCTTTCCAACATTGTCTTAAAAATTTAAAACTTGTTCTGATAAGATGTGAAGAGACAAATCTAGTGCTAAATTGGGAAAAATGTCACCTTATTGTCCAGGAAGGTATTGTATTAGGATATAAAATTTCTAGTAAGGGAATAGAGGTAGATAAAGCAAAAATTAAAACCACTGAAAAACTACCCCCTCCTAGTTCAGTTAAGGCTATAAGAAGTTTTTTAAGACATGCCGGTTTTTATCGTAGATTCATTAAAGACTTTTCTAAAATAGCTAAGCCTTTAACTAAATTACTAGAAAAAGAGACACCCTTCGACTTCGACCAAGAATGTTTAGAATCATTTAACACCCTCAAGGACAAATTAGTCAACGCCCTGATTATGATTTCACCTGATTGGAATCTACCTTTTGAATTAATATGCGATGCAAGTGATTTTGCAGTAGGTGGAGTTCTAGGGCAGCGAAGAGACAAGCACTTCTAGCTGATCTATTACGCTAGCAGAACATTGACAGTCGCTCAAGCAAATTCCACTACCACGGAAAAAGAATTGCTAGCTATTATCTTTGCATTTGATAAATTCAGATCTTATTTGATTTTGTCAAAAGTCATTGTTTTTACTGATCATTCAGCTCTTCGCTACCTCTTAACCAAAACTGATGTAAAACCTCGATTAATAATGTGGATTTTACTTTTACAGGAATTCGATTTAGAAATTAAAGACAAGAAAGGAGCTAAAAACTTGGCAGCAAATCACCTCTCAAGACTAGAGAATACACAGCCCAAGTACCTCGAGAAGATAAACGATATGTTCCCTGAGGAACAACTACTAACTTTAGCAGGTACGTCAATTCCTTAGTTTGCTGATCTTGTAAATTATTTAGCAGCCAACATAACCCCAAAAGGGCTAACCCATCAGCAAAAGAAGCGATTCTTTGCTAATGTGAAAAACTACTTTTGGGAATACCCTTTTCTTTTTCGAATTTGTGCAGATCAGGTTATCCGAAGATGCGTTGATGACATAGAAGCATACCAAATTTTGGAACACTGCCACTCAAGACTCACAGGAGGACATCACAGTGGAACTAGCACTGCTCATAAGGTACTCGAATCGGGCTTTTACTGGCCTACACTTTTCAAAGATGCCAACAGGTATGTGACCTCTTGTGATAAATGCCAACGAACAGGTAATATCTCTCAGCATAATGAAATGCCTCAAAGCTATATACTTTCACGTGAAATATTTGATGTATGGGGTATAGATTTCATGGGTCCATTCCCTAACTCATTCGGAAATAAATACATACTGGTAGCAGTAGATTTTATGTCAAAATGGGTAGAAGCCCAAGCCTTACCTACAAATGATGCTAGAATGGTAGTACACTTTTTGAAAAAACTTTTCTCTCGATTTGGAACACCTAGGATAATCATCAGTGATAGGGGCACACATTTTTGCAACACTCAATTTGAAAAGGTATGGAGTACATCATAAAACAGCTACCCCTTATCACCCACAAACCAGTGGCCAAATCGAAGTGACAAATAGGGAGCTGAAACGCATCCTAGAGAAAACAATAGCAACAAATAGGAAGGACTGGTCAAGAAAATTAGATGATGCATTATGGGCTTATAGAACTGCTTTTAAAACACCTATAGGAACATTCCATATAGACTCGTTTATGGAAAAAACTGTCATCTACCATTTGAACTTGAACATAAGGCATTCTGGGCTATAAAATTTCTAAACCTTGATTTTAAGAGTGCAGGTGAAAAGAGGCTAATGCAGTTGAATGAACTGGATGAACGGCGCTACAACGCTTACGAAAACTTACGACTGTATAAAGAAGCCATGAAGCGATGCCATGACAAAAGGCTGAAACAACCCAAACAGTTCAGAACAGGTGACCTCGTCCTACTCTACAACTCAAGGCTGAAACTATTCCCTGGGAAACTCAAGTCAAGGTGGTCAGGTCCATTCACCGTTCTAAATGTCTTTCCATACGGCACCATCGAGGTAACTCACCCCAACCACGGTACTTTCAAGGTAAATGGCCATAGGCTTAAACATTATAAAGGTGAGAATTTTATAGAAAGTAAGGAGGAGCTTCGGCTCCACCTCATCTCTTCTTGACATACCTAGGAAGAGTTGAGCTTAGACTCTAAATAAACGCTTCTCGGGAGGCAACCCGAGCACTAACTTAGTAACTTTTCTCTCTTTACAAATTTTTAGTATTTTTTATAAGCTAACACTTTTTCTGTAGAAAATTTGGACCACACGACCAGGCACACGGGCGTGCCTGAGGCCGTGCACATACTTAAAATAGGGGCACGGTCATGTAGCTAGACTGTGCATGAATAGGGCAACTTTTCCCCAAAACACGGGCCACCGATAAAACCCCACGACAGTGCGACATGGCCATGGCAACCTTTCGAAATCCACACGGGCTAGCAACGATCAGACACGGCTGTGCGACATGGCCGTGGCAACTCTGCTGCTTTAACACAGGCAAACATAAGGACACACGCCCGTGCCTTAAGCCCATGGAAGATACTGTCAATTTGGACACGCCCGTGCGCTTTATCACACGACTGTGTGACGAACAAAATGCGATCTCCCACGCCCGTGTCTATTATCACACGCCCTTGCAATTGACGAAGGACCGATCTCCACGGCCGTGCTCAACATCCCCACGCACGTGCTCGTCGAACGTGGCACGCTAAAACCCCTAATTTTCGAAAAACACGGGCTGAACATAACTCACACGGACGTGCGACATGCCCGTGTGACCCAAAATGTATAAATAGGGAGCCATTTTCACCTTTTCCTTCACTCAAAACCTAAAAATTTCTCCCTCAAAACCCCCCTAAGCATCCACAAACGCCTCCTCAGCCATTAAATCACCACCAAACTCGGAAATAACCTCCACACGCCGGTGTAAACAGCCTCCCACGACCGTACAAACCCATAAATTGGTTCTATTTTCTCATTTTTCTCATTTATTTATGTTTTATTTCATTTTTCTTTTTTATATATTCATTTATTTTTACTATAGTTTAATTAATTAATTCAAGCATGGAACTAGGAAGTATAGAATGAATAATCTAGAATAGTATAGAATAGTTTGGAATTGCGATTTTGCTTGCCATTTAGATTACCACTTAATCTCATTTCTACTTGCCATTTCATTTTCATTTTGATGTGCCACTTAAACACATATTGGCATGTCGTTTTTCTCATAATTTAGTATATATACATGCCTTCATTCAATAGTTCTTGTACAAGTCTTAATATGATTAGATTCTACTATTCAGGTAAGCTCTCATTTATTTTAGGAACATTGTCATTTTACATTTTAAATTATTGCCTATCTAATTTAAATTCACTTTTTTTAGGACTAATGCTCTTATTATTTTAATTGTAGATACCATGTCATCTTTACGCACCAGGAAAACTACTGTCCCCGCCTCCAAGAAACGTAAAGGGCCAGGGAGTTCTTCGGCTAAGCCCACCTCTGAGACGCACCACCCCTTTATCACATTCACATAGGAGTCCCAGGAGGAACGCTACCAGTTACTACGGGCCCGCACTATCTCTATGGGCCGATGCATTGACTCGGAGGCCCTCGCGCAAGTAAACCTGGTGGACGATGTCTGAGCTCTGCTAGCTACCGACCCATAGGACCAGTTCTTTAAGATCGTGGAGCCCATATACCTAGAGCTCACTTCCGAGTTCTATGCTACATTCCACCTCTAGACGGTGATGAACCGTTTCGATGATCCAGGGACGGTACAATTTCAATTAGGAGGGCTCGTACGATAACTCAGCGTACCGGAATTCGACGTAGTACTGGGGCATTATACAGAGCAGTTTATGGTAGAGGAGGGCTTTTCCACTCTTTCTCGTCGCATCCACATCCGACCCCTCGACTGTTGGAACGAGATTGCTCCAGGACGACAAATCTACAACCCTAGCGCCAGCAAGGCATCCACCCTCCCTCCTTCTCTTAGGTATATTCACGCCCTCCTTGCTCACACCTTGACAGGTAGACGGGAGAGTACAGGCGTCGTCAATACTCACGACGTCTACTTCCTCTGGTGGATGGCCAACAGCCACCCCATTGACCTTGCCTACTTTGTTGCTTAGCCATGCATCACCAGACTGAGAGGCACCGCAAGGGTGTTGTATCCATGGGCCCGTACATCACGAGGCTAGGCTGCTACTCCGGCCTGTTCAACACCACAGCCCAGACCTCTTCCTATACCTTACTTGGCCAGATGTCCTCCCCGGGCATCCAGAGCATGCTCCACATGAGGATGGTTAAGCGACGTCCAGGTGGCGGCCACTTCCACTTCTGACTCGTACAGGGAGTAGAGGAGCCAGAGGACATTCCTGATGATGTCCCACCGCCACCATCAGCAAAGGATGAGCCAGCTGAGCCACCACGCCCTAGACGACCACCACAGACGGCAGCCCCCAGTGTTGACATATCCGAGCGTCTGGACCGCTTTGAGCAGCGCCTCAATTACATCGATGCCACCTTAGCGCACATATGTCAGCACCTTGGCATCACCCCACCGCCACGAGACCCATTAGAGGATTAGATCCTCTTTTATCTTTTATTTTTTGTTTTATTTTATTTTTATTTTTATTTTTATCATTTATCTTTTATTTTTACTTTTTTCTAACTATTAAACACTGATCTTAACTTTAACATTCTCCTTTAACTTTCTTTTCCTTTTCTTTTTCAGATTTAATTAGTTTTATTTCAGCTTTTTCTTTATTAGAATATTAGTATTTTTCATATGTTGTTTTATTTTTTCATAACGACTATCTCCTAACGAAGTAATCCCTCTTCTTCTTAACCTCCCACGACTAATAAATCCCTTCGCAGTTTCAAAGGAGCTCTACAGCTCAAATCTCTATGAAAAAGGGAACACCGTGCCATAACTTCCATCTCACAAATCCATCCACATTTCAGGGAGTTCATACCTCTCCCTACCTTATGATATTATGCTTATATTGCTAATAATATCTTTGTACATTGAGGGCAATGTACATCTTAAGTGTGGGGGGTACAGTATTTTTAATTTTATACCATCTTTGAAACCCCTGAAATGGTTCTAACTAATTGCACTGTCCTCAATAGCAAAATTTTTAGTTTCCTATTCGGAATTATTTCTGATCAATTTATGATTTTTATTGATATGTTGAGAATTAAGAAATAGGTGATTGTACTTTAAATATTCAAAATTAAAAACATTAAGGAATCAAGAATGATAAGTTGAAATTTTTGAGAACTCTAATTTTTGCATAAGTTATCTTCCCTAATTTTAAGTACTATCTTGAGATTTGAAATTCGCAGGGTTGACATCAAAAGCCATAATTCTGGTGAGATTTTGAGCCTTTTGAGCATACATTCTTTCGTGCTCACTTTTATTATTGCTTTGAATGAGTCAACACTGAATTTTTATTCTAGAATTTGCTTTGATTATATATGTCGAGACCACATCATTGATTGATATACCGAAATGATAAAGGCGCCTAGGATTTAACCCACTTACTCCACAAAAAGGCCTACCTCCATGAATTAACCCCTAGTGAACCCCGTTGAGCAGAACAACCCTTTCTTTGACTTACCCGCGGATTATTAACCATTAACCCTTTTTTGTTGAATTTTCCATTCAATTACTTTTGATCCCTATTTTTGTCGAGATTTGAGTTGAATTTATTATCTAAGCTTTATCCACTTTTCCAGTATGTAAAGTTGTAAATTTTTTTTATTCAATTCATTATATTACTTGAATTGTTCTTAAAAAAAACCTATGTATATACAGTTAAAATCAGTTGTAATTTGTAATAGTTCAATTTAAGTTTTTGAATATTTCTATTTTTTGGCCACTACAATGATGTTATTAAAGCTTTAGAAATATGTTCCAGTGATAGAGATTTTTCTAGCTAGATAATTTTTCAATTCAATCTCGATTCTAACCCTCTTTTGCAGCCTATGACAACACCCCTAACCAAGCCCCGCTGCAACCGTAAAAAAACCTTTTGATCGATGTATCATATCAAACTATAGTGGTGGAGATTTAATTTCCCTGCAAGCCTATGGTAATAACTTTTCAGGTTGACTAGAGAGTACTTAAAACTTTGAACCCTAAACACTTCGAGTGAATAGAGTGAACCTTTAGTGAGGATGTCAACTCCTGTTAATTTAGATGGAGAGATAACTACTCAGGAGGAAGGAAGAGACTTATGTTTGCAATGATAAAATTCTCAACTTAGAATAATTGAATCTTTAATGTTCTTCTGATTGAATTTTTCATTGTATGATTACCTGTGGAATAGTTCAAAACATTGTTGATAAAGTTTGTAGGTTGAAAAGAATTATTCTTTTTAGGGATTGAGATTTTGCTTGAGGACAAACAAAGGCTTAATTGTGGGGGTATTTGATAAACGCTAAATTATACATATTTTTACCTCATCTTTAGCCTATATTTTGAATAGATTCTTATCAATTTTTTGAGAATTGGTGCTCCTAATCTTTCTTTTTCATATCTTATACTCAGGACAGCATAGGGAAGAGAAAAGAACGGAAAACGGGCCAAAAACGGTGAAAAATAGACCAAAAAGTGCGAACAACACGAGCTAAGAGATACCACACGGCCGTGCCACACGGGCGTGCCACATAAAGGTCACACGGTCAAAGCCCCGACAAGCACGACCAGGCCACACGGTCGTGCCAAATCACACGGCCTTTGTCGAAGTCACACGGGCGTGGCACACGGGCATGTTCTAGTCGTGAGAAAGACGAATTTCACTCAAATTGGGATGCTTAGAGGCAAAGAAAGGCCCCCAAAAGCTCCCTATATAAAGACCCCATGAGGCAACATAGAGGGGGAGCTTCTTCTACTTTTACACACGTTTTTTAGATACTTTTCATCTCGTCTTTCTGCCACATTGAGGGAAAGGAGGAGCCAATTGATTTATCTCAGAAGCTGGAATTCTACATCAACATAGAGGATTTCCCTAAATTCCTTCAGGGGTTTTTGGTTTCTTTTATGATTTGTTATTTTATATCTTCTGAGACGTTTTCTTTCTTTATTATGAACTAAACCCCTCAAATACTTGAGGGGGATGAAACCTAAGACAGATCTTGTTATTTATTCTTGAATTATATGATAAATACTTGAATTGTTCTTAATTATGTGTTCTTCATTCTTGATTTAATAATCCTAGGTATTACTTCAAGAATTAGATGTGCTTAGAGTAGAGGAGATAAAGTCCCTGTGATAAGAGGAGATCTACCATAATTAAGCGGAGTTGCATGCAACCCTAGACATAGGGCGACATAAATCTGCCAGATTAGGGTCAAACCTAATATGGGGAACCATAGATCGAATTAATGCAACCTAAGGAGTTAATTAATAAAGGAACTTTAATTAACAACTTAGGCCTAGTTGCTCTACGCCTCGACGGAGGGTTTTGCATAGGTTAGGGATCTCTACGGATCAAGTCAAGTAAATAAATCATATAGTTCAGGGAAACAATAACAAGTGAAGTCTGGGTGGATTCTCCCTTAAGTATTGTCCATATCAATCAGCTCTTCCCTAAAAAGTTTTCCCAAATTTACTCTTTGTGCTTTTCTTAGTTAGTTTTAGAATTAGTTTAAACAAACCCCTCTTTTATTCTTAGGCTAGATAATAGAAAGGAAGTGAGTAATAGTACTTTTGGTTCCCTTGGGTACAATAACTCGGTCTTGCCACTAAGCTATACTACTGTTCGATAGGTGCGCTTGCCTTAAACGTTGTGATATTAGTTAGTTTTGGTGTGATCAAGTTCTTTATAAATTTTATTACTTAGTATCGCGAACGCATACATCAGTTTTAGTTCCCCTAGACCTAGTTGCTTGAACATTTTATAAGGCATTAGATTAATACTTGCACCTAAATCAGCTAATGCTTTATCAATAATTATACTACCAATTAAACAAGGAATAGTAAAACTCCCTGGGTCTTTAAGTTTTGCCGGCAGTTTATTTTGGAGAATAGCTGAGCATTCCTTGTTGAGTTTCGCTGTGGCTAATTCTTCCAACTTCATTTTATTTGTCAGAAGTTCTTTAAGGAACTTTGCGTATTTTGGCATCTTTGAAATTGCTTCAACAAAAGGTAAGTTACTGTGTAATTGTTTAAAAAGTTCAAGAAATTTACCGAATTGAGCGTCTGTATGGTCTTTCTTCAACTTTGCCGGATATGGAATGTAACACCCCAAACCCAGCCCAGACGTTATGACCAGATCCGATGTGTCACACTAGACCATTTTCGTAGAAACCCATGGTTCGTTCCCAAAACCTTTTCTAAAAGAGTTTTAAAAGATTGTCTTTACCATGAAAGTGAATGGAAGCTGTGCACCAGGTAGGTATCCGAAACAGAGGAGGTGAGCCATGAAGGCTGCTTAAGTACCAGGCTCTTGATTGGATCCAATCCTCGAAATGCCCACAACCATTGCCACACTTTAAGTTGTTGAGAGGTTTTTGAAAAATATCTTGAATTGGAGTTCTTTCTAAATGATAGTTTAGATAAAATATTTTATTTTATCATTGTGTATTTTGAAATCGAGAGTTATTTAAAAAACATAACCTAGGTCTAGCCTATTTTGAAACATTCATAGCAGCGCAGAATATAAAGTTTAGAAACCAAATAATCCCAAAAGATAATAGTTAAAATGGCCTTATTACAACCAAAAATCGGACAATAATAATAATTAAATAAAACTTATTTAAATGCAGTTATTTAAAAATCCAAATGAAAACCATGGCCACTCTGAATTCCCTCCGGCTCCAAGTCTCCATATCAAGGCTCACCTGCAAGGTTTAGGAAAGGGAGGGTGAGTTTGGAACTCAGTGTATAACAAGCCCTTTCAGAGCCCAAATCCATACATATACAAGTTCAATTTTCAACCTACACTGGGCCGAAGCCTTTCAGTTAACTGTTACTGGGCCGAAGCCTTTATATTACTCATATCACTAGGCAAAAGCCTTTCTGTAAACGATATGGCCCATAGGCCTATTTCAATATCACATATGTCAAACCATGCATGTATGAAAAAGCCCAATTGGGGAGACTACTCAACCCACCATCCTCTACTCTCCACCCGTACCAACCAAACTCTCCATGTGGGGAATAACTCAACCCACCCAGCCAAACTCTCCACTGGCAGCATAGCTGCTTTATCATATAACTGGAGGCCTAGCTTCTTTTAATAACTGGGGCAGAAGCCCTTTCAGTAAACTGGGGCAAAAGCCCTTTTCGGTATACTGGGGCAAAGCCCTTTAACACTTCCTCCATCATATAATAACCTAACCCATGCATTTAATGAGTAAAGCATGGCATATCATATACATGTCATAGCATATCATGTGCATATCATGTGCATTTCATGTCATAGCATGTAAAATAACAATATCACAATCATCATATTCAGAATGAAACCCTAGGGGTATAATAGACATTTTCACCTAGGGGCAAAATAGACATTTTCATGTTTTAAGCGTAATTACGTAATTTTATCCATTATTAGGGTTTTTATACTTGTTAACAAATTATCAGCGTTATTAAGTGTTTATACGGGGATTTTGTCCATTTTAACCAATTTGGACCTTTTGGGCCCAAAACCCCTATTGGGCCCTACGTAGCTGATTTAATCATCTAGGCCCATTTAGCCTATATTCCATAACGGTTTTAACAGTCCCAACATGCAATTTATCCATATTTCATTTTCTATCAAATTTATCCAAATGGGCCTGAAAGCCCATTGGGCCTAATTTTAGCCCATCGAGGCCCAACGTACCAAATTGCACGAAATCGTGCTCTTACCTGTTTCATCCATTTCGTTTACTGCATCCATCGTAATCGAACTCATCCACATACCATCATGTGTTTACAAGTTACAACAACAACGAAATTTGATATTTCGGCTTTTAAGCAATATGAATCTAAGCTATTACGAGGTATGTTACACACCTGATTGCAACAATTGCCTTCCCCAAAATCCTCCACGCACTCGTCCTATATCCATTTACTTGATGTATTAGATCTTTAAAATCTAAAAGAATAATCACTATAGTCTTATCAATAACATTCGGCCACTATGCCTATTACCATAGATAGCTTACCTTCGCTGGGTCGATTATTGATCCAAACTTATCCAACACCGCTTCACCCAACCTACTGCTCCTTCAAGGTTGTTTGCTTCGGTACAAGAGACCATAAAACAAATGAAGAATGCTTAATAAAGCCTAGACTACAAATCGACAACCTCCTTAAACCTTAGGAGGTTTCGGCTTTTCTAAGCATTTAAAATACTGAATCGAATAGGATACGAGTACTTACCACTAGAACCCTTCCGTACCACCTTAAACTTGAAACAGACCAAACTCCCAAATGCTATCAGAAATTGCTCCACAGGGGTCCTAAAATTCGGCTAACATGTCCTCCAAAGGTGATGTGCTTTCGGCTTTTGATTTAAGGGAGGAGAAGGTGTTTTGGGATGGTTTAATCGGTAGGGGATTGAAAGCTTAGAGGTTGTAATATTCGGCCACAAAAAGATGAAAAGAGCCTGAGGGTTGTGACTTAAAAGAAAACGGCACAAGATGGCTTTCGGGATTTGGCTTGCTTTAGAGTATCCGGCTAACAAGAAGAAGTGGGAAGGGAATATGGTTCGGCTTTCTTCTAAAGGATGGAGAAGAGGAAAAGGAAAATAAAATAAAAGAAAGAAGAGGGATTTGACTAAGGTGAATCGGCACAACAAAGAAAATGCAAGGACTCCCCAAAACTAGACTCAATTGCCGAATATGCACAATGCAAACCCCTTGGCCGGCCACACTCCTTTCAAAATTGAATTCTCCTAAAATCCCTCCAAGATATGCTCCCCCTTATCACTCCTTGAATCAAGCTCATGACCGATTCAAACTCTTCTCTCACAGAGTTATAATCGACTTCAAACTCTCACATGCACAGGACATAAAAAATAAACACCACCAATACCTGCTCCATGATTCGAACCTTGGCCTTCTCTCCTCACTTACACGCCACATTTTTAGCTCCCTAGTGGCGTTACTTAGCCACTCCACCAGGGGTTCTCTTGTGTTGCGTTTTACCCATATCTTTTGATAAAGCCTCCTAACCAGAGCCCCTAATTCCTTAAGTCCAAAATTCAAAAATTCTACCAGGTTTTGGCCAACTCATGGGCCTTCCATAGGCCCATTTACACACTCTAAACATGAATTTCACAACCATATACCAACATTTAAAATTTCACCCAACATCACACAAAATTACTAAGCCCCAAAAATTAGGATGTTACATGGAATAGGTGGTTTTAATTCCTTGAGTGTTGGTAGAGTGTTTTCCTTAGGTTCCTCTACTTTGTCTGTTGGAGATTCTTGAACAGATTTCTTTTCTGGTTCCGCTAGTACCTTTCCAACTCTTAAGGTGATTGCTTTGACATGTTCTCTGGGATTTGGCTCAGTATTACTTAGTAGTCCACCTTGTAGTCTTTCTGAAATTAATTTTACGAGTTGACCGATTTGATTTTCAAGCCCTTGAATTGATGCTTGTTGATTCTTTAGTGCTGTTTCAGTGTTCTGGAAACGAGTTTATGAAGCGGCCATAAATTTGGTGAACATTTCTTCAAGATTCGACTTTTTAACATTTCTTCAAGATTCGACTTTTTCTCCTGTTGTGGTGGTGGCTGCTGAAATCTTAGGGGAGGCTGTTGTCTTTGAGTTCCTTGCCCTCCCCATGAAAAATTGGGGTGATTTCTCCAACCTGCTATAAGGGTTATTTTGAGATCTAGAATTGTTACCCATATAGCTGGCTTGTTCAGTTTCCATGCTATGTCCATAAAATGGGTAGTCTGGATTTAACATATTTCCTAGAGTTGCATCACACTGCATCACTGGTTGTGCCTGCGTAGAACCAACAAAATTATCAAACTTTTTATTTAGAAGTTCTACCTGGTTAGTAAGCATAGTAACAGCATCAATATTATAAACCCCTGCAGCTTTTGTCGGCTTTGTCCTCATGACTTGCCACTGATAGTTATTCAATAACATCTCTTCAATGAATTCATAGGCTGCTTTAGGTGTTTTATTATTGATTGTTCCTCCTGCGGCTGCATCGATCATTTGTCTAGTTGATGGGTTCAAACTGTTGTGGAAGGTTTGAACTTGTAGCCACAAAGGTAATCCGTGATGAGGGCATCTTCTCAAAAGATCTTTGTATCTCTCCTAAGCATCATAGAATGTTTCTAAATCCATCTGCATAAAGAAGAAATAGCGTTTCACAATTTAGCTGTTTTAGCAGGAGGAAAATATTTGAGTAAAAATTTTTCGGTCATCTATTCCCATGTAGTGATTGATCCTCGTGGTAGGGAATTTAACCACTGTTTGGCTTTATTTCTTAAAGAGAATGGAAATAGCCTTAGACGAATGGCATCATCAGAAACGCCATTTATTTTAAAAGTATCGTATAATTCAAAGAAATTGGCTAGATGTGAGTTGGGATCTTCATCCTGTAAACCATCAAACTGCACAAATTGCTGAATCATCTGAATAGTGTAAAGTTTTAATTCAAAATTATTAGCGACAATAGCAGGTCTAACAATACTAGTTTAAGTACCAACCAAACTAGGTTTAGCATAATCATGCATAGTACGAGGAGCTTCGTCTGGTTCTGCGGGTAATGCTAGAGGTGGCTGAATGTTTTGATTTGCGTCCATCACTTCAGTAGGTTCTGCTTCTTGTTCTGGATAATGTAGGCTTCGTCTAATTTCTCTATGATTTCTGCGAACTGTAGCTTCTAAATTTTCGTAAAAAACCAATGGTCCTGTTGGGTTGTTTCTAGTCATAAACTAGAAATACCTAGAAAAAATAAAAAGAAAAGAATATGAAAATAAAAATGAAAATAAGTAAATAAATAAATATATATAGTAATGGCTAAAGTAATAGAAATCGAGTTTTCATAATATTTTAGTTCCCCGACAACAGCGCCAAAAACTTGGTGATCGCTCACGATACTAAGTAATCAAATTTATAATTAACTGATCACACCAAAACTAACTAATATCACGATCTAAGGCAAGCGCACCTAGCGAACAGTAGTATAGCTTAGTGGCAAGACCGAGTTATCGTACCCAAGGGAACCAAAAGTACTAGTACTTACTTCCTTTCTATTATCTAACCTAAAAAATAAAAGAGGGTTGTTGAAACTAATTCTAAAACTAAACTAAAAAGGCACAAAAAGTAAATTGGGGAAACCTTTTAGGGAAAAGCTGATTGATATAGGCAATACTAAAGGGAGAATCCACCTAAACTTCACTTGTTATCGATTTCTTGAACTATACGATTTATTTACTTGACTTGATCCATAGAGATCCCTAACTTATGTTAATCCCTCCGTCGAGGCTAAGAACAACTAGGCCTAGGTTGTTAACTAAAGTTTTTTTTTTTAATTAACACCCTAGGTTGCATTAGTTCAATCTATGGATCCCCCTATTAGGTTTGACCCTAATCCGGCAGATTTATGTTGCCCTATGTCTAGGGTTGCATACAACTCCGCTTAACTATGGTAGATCTACTCTTAAAACAGGGACTTTTGCTCCTCTGCCTAAGCATATCAATTTCTTGAAGTAATACCTAGGATTATTAAATCAAGAATGAAGAACATATAATTAAGAGCAATTCAAGTATATATCACATAATTCAAGAATAACTAATAACAAGATCTGTCTTAGGTTTCATCCCCCTCAAGTATTTGAAGGGTTTAGTTCATAATAAAGAAAGAAAACATCTCAGAAGATATAAAATAACAAAACATAAAAGAACCCAAAAACTCCTGAAGGAATCTTAGGGAGATCCTCTGTTTTGATGCAGAATTCCGGCTTCTGAGATGAATCAATCGGCTCTCCTTTGGAGTAATCCCTTGCTCCACTCTCTGTGTTGGCAGAAAGATGATAGGAAAAATTAAGTATATCACTGGGGAAATCCAGTATATCCCTAGAGTTGCCTCCTAGGGTCTTTATATAGAGCTTCAGGGGGCCTTTCTTAGCCTCTAAGCATCCCAATTCGAGTGAAATTCCTCTTCCCCACGACTAGAACACGCCCGTGTGCCACGCCCATGTGACTTTGACAATAGGTCGTGTGATTTTATCGGTGGAGGCACGGCCGTGTAGCCTGGCCATGCTTGTCGGGGGCTGGACCGTGTGATCTTCATGTGGCACGGCCGTGTGGTGATTCCTTGAGCCGTGTCGATTTTACTTTTAGCCCATTTTCTTCGTTTTTGGTCCATTTTTCGTTCCTTTCTCTTCCCTATGCTCTCTTGAGTATAAGATATGAAAAAGAAAGATTAAGAGCACCAATTCTCACAAAATTGCTAATAATTCATCCAAAATATAGGCTAAACATGAGGTAAAAATATGTATAATTTATCGTTTATCAACAGGAGTGTGGAAATATTGAGCCAAGCCGTGTGATTCACATGGCTAAGGCTATTTTGGGCTCGTTGGGCCACACCAGTGTGTGGACCTACATGGGCCTACAATATAAGCCTGTGGGCCCATTTTCACTTTTGACTGCTAAGGTTACACGCATCGTCCGAGTCTGTTGTGGACCTACTGTAGGGTCAGTACCATTTACCTAAATCCCAAACTGACTGTATGACATTAGATTATGTAAGACTGTATACTGAGCATGATTTTTATATTGTTTTGATTATATGCATTTTTCCATGATATGGCATGTCATCATTGTATGATGCATTGTTTGGGGGTTAGTATAATATGATTGGAGGAAGTGTACTATACTAGTAACTCTACTGCAAATCACTGATGGCTCTAAGCCTATTATACTAGCAGCTTTGCTGTAAATACTATTTAATGTCGCAACCGGTGCTAATTCGTAAGTGTAACGATGGGGGGCGATTTATTCCCCACAAGAGTGCAGGGTTGGACAGGAGATGGTGTATAGCAGTTGGTTGGGTAGGACATGCACTCTGATACTATCACTATTACTGATATTGTAATGGGCTAAGGCCCTTTTGATTATCGATAATGTGATGGGCTAATGCCCAAATTGTTGCTGTTACTGTAAAAGGCTATGGCCCAGTCTGTTACTGCTTGCATTTTGATTGTATAATTACATGGGGATTACACACTGAGTTTTCGTAAACTCACCTCTTTTTGTTTTACTGTACAGGTAATTCTCAGTTATAAGAGGATCGGTGTAGTGAGAGACTTAGAAGTGGCCACGCGACTATATATATTTTCGTACTTGATTATTTTTTTAAGTATTTTTATTTGGGATCTTTTTATTGTAATATGGCATTTTAGGATTTTCTTGGTTAATCTGGGATTTTTTTATTATTTTTACAACTGCTAGTAGTAGGGTTAATCTAGTTTTCAAAATGAATCAAATGCTTTAACAAAACACACTCAAACACGCAAACCGGTTTAAAGGGCTTCCGCAATAAGAGACATTTTGACAATTAACAACATTTTGAAAAAGAATAATTTTGTGATAATGAACAACATTTTGAAAATGAATGACGCATCATAGGATTATCACAAGTTTTTATAAAGAGAATAAATAAGAAAAGAGGATTTTACGACAACTCATGTATTTCGAAAAACACTACCATGTAACATCACCGGATTCGGCCATGACATCTAGGTCGAGTTTAGGGTGTTACATTTAATGGTATTAGAGCCAGGTTCCAAAACTCGACTGTGGATTTGGGTTTGAAAGTTTAAATTTCTAAAAATCTGCTTTTGAAGGATTTGAAATATTTTGAAATATTTTATCGAATGTGTGACACACCGAGTCATTGATATACACTCAGGATAATGTATAGTAATTCTTTAGTTAAAAACGATAAAAATTGATAGACACTACAGTGTGCGAAAACAAAACTTTACATTCGGATACTGCTTGTCATAAGACATCTATTAATAAATACCGAAATTGTAAACTGATGCATAAAACTAATATTACAGATTAACACGAATAGACAATGAACACAAGAGGGACTCGCGGACGGGGTACAAGTGGACGTGGTAGAGGCCATAGAGGTGCTCGAGCTGGGTCCTCGTCGTCTAGACATATACCTAATTTGGAAACAATTGAGACACCGGCTTCACTTGTGACTGAGACTGGGTCTCATGATCTAGCGGATGGGGATGACGCACTATCTCAAGCCATGTTAAGAATTCTTAAGAGGGTGGCTAGGACCAATACTAGAACTGGAGGTCGAGGGTAGATTACGGAACGTCTCCAGTCTAATGGCGCCAAGATTTTTAGGGGTATTGCTAGAGTTGCCCCTAATGTGGCTGAGTACTAGATAGAGGCCATAGAAAGAATTATGGATAACCTGGACTGCACCCTTGAGCAAAAATTAAAGGGTGCTGTCGCTGCTACAAGATGAGGCATATCAGTGGTGGCTCACTGCTAAGGAGGGCACTCAGCCCGATCGATTGACCTGACAGTTCTTCAAAACTATCTTTCAGGGAAAGTATGTGGGTACCAGTTATGTGGATGCTCGTAAGAGGGAGTTCCTAAATTTAACCCAATGGGATAGATTAGTGGCCGAGTATGAGGCCGAGTTCTTACGACTAAGCAGCTATGCACGAGGTATGGTGGCAACTGAGTATGAGGGATGTGTTCACTTCAAGGATCACCTCAGGGGTAGCCTAAGTGTTTAGACAGCTCCATAGAGGAAGCGAGACCTTGCTGCACTGGTTGATAAGGCGAAGATCGCCCGAAGAGGTTAAACGTACTGAGCACCAGAATTGTGGGAAGGGGAGAGGTAGGAACAAGACGAATTCGGATCCCTCCAGTTCTATTCAGAGGCCTAAGAAAAAGGCCAGAGTAGATGGGACAGTCAGATTTGAGAACCCTATTATTGCTATTGGACAGTAACCTTGTACTGATTGTGAGAGACGCCATCTAGGCAAGTGTTGGAAAAGAATTGGAGCATGTTTGAGGTGCGGTTCATTGGAGCACCGTATCAGAGAGTGTCCACAGAGGCCAGATTAGATGCAAGCTCTAGGTTCGGGTACTACACAGCCACCGAGGGGTGTTCAACAACCACTAAGAGGCCGCGGTCAAGCTCGAGATTGTAACAACCTGATTTAGACTCTAATCGGAATGGTAGTTTCGGCACCATGAATTCGAGTTAGAAAAATATTTAAAAATTATTTTCTGTGTTCATTATGTGTGAATTAATATCTTTGAAATTTTCGTGGATTAATTTTATTGTTTGAGTGTCTGATTAAATAAAAGGACTTAATTGCGTAAAAGGAAAAGTTGGTGGTTCACTGTGAAAGTGCTTAATTGTTGGCGTCTTTATAAGTGGAGGCATTTCTAATGCAATTAGACCAAAGTTATGAGTCGTGGACGGTAATGGCTTTAGATTATAATGATTTTATATTAAAATTAAAAAGTTAAAAATTGTAAATGGAATAATATGTTATAATATAATAAAACATAAAAAGAAAACATGCATGCATTCATTTTTATTTGACCGAAACTAGTAAAAGAAAAGAAAAAGAGAAAGTAAATGATATTCGACCATTGTTGATCCAAATTCAAGGTTAGTTTGGTTTCGATTTTTGATAATTTTTACGTTTTTGAGATCGTTGCTCCGAGTACTATCCGACCCATGCTTAAATTTTGATTTTTATGAATTTTTTGAATTGTGCCATTGTTGAGAGCTTGTGATTTTTATTGTTTGATGATGAATTTTGAAAGGTATGGATTGGGTTAATATATATTGTAAAGGAATTTTTGATGATTTTGAGTAATTAGGACTTTATTGCAAAAATAAAAATGTGGAGGGACTTAATTGTGAAATTGATGAAAAAGATGGGCTTAATTGGACACTAGGAGTATTCGGCTTGCCTTAGATGAAATTAATTTTGCATAATTTTGTGTTTTGTGCATTAGGGATTAAATTGTAAAAAGTGTAAATGTCAAGAGTAAAATGGTAATTTTCCCATTTAAGTGTTTTTGGACTAAATTGAATGAAAATATATTTGAATGAGCTTAATTTGAATATGTTTAGATCAAAAATCAAAGAAATCGAATTTAGATCGAGGAAAAATGAAAGTCATCAACTAGTCATCTCGTTCCGTTTTACATCATCCGAGGTAAGTTTATAGGCAAATAAATGTTGTTTATTTTGATATTTAAGATTTTATACTATGATCAAATGGAAAAGTTTATATATGTACAAGGTTTCGATAATCTTTATATATTGATATGTTTTGATATACATATGTGGTTTATATTTGATAATATGGATGCATTGATATTCGCATTAAGTTTGAATTGGGGATCGCTCGATATTACTTAATGGTTGATTATTGATTCGGCTATGATTTGTTATAAATAAATATATGAAAAGAAGTGATTGATAAGTTGTTAAGGAATGAATTAATGTTATATGTATACTTAAGTACTTAGTTGAAAATGTGATATGGATTTAGTTCATAAGACCTCTGATATATAAATGATATGTGTGAGACCAAATTTTATGTCAGTAATATTTGAGCTCAGTGTGCCTAGCAGGCCTCGTGCCAGTAGCTTATATCGGGCTTAAAGCCTAGCAAGCCTTGTGCTGGTGAATTAAGTCGGGCTTAGTGCCTCACAGGCCTTGTGCTGGTGTGTGATATCAGGCTCATACCTAGCAGGCTTTATGCCAGTGAATTATTATGAGCTTATGTTTTAAAGATTTCATGCCGATGTAAGATCAATTGTGGATAAGAATTTAAGCGACCAAGTATGTGACAATTTATTTACCTATTCGAAAATAAGGTAAGTTGATTGTTTGATATGTGATGTAAGTTATAAATGATGCTAATGGTAGTGATGGTGTATATGAAAACCTATATGTGGATTAATGTATAAATAAGTGATATTAATGTTTGATCTTGATATTATATCTGGCCTAATGTTACATGAGGAATGATTGAAATGTGAAATTCATATCATTATTAAAGGATTTATGTACATCTGATTAGTAGTTATTTAAGAGGTGAGCTTTAAATGTGTTTATATGGAAGTATATATATTTGGCCAAGTATGGCCTATGTGTTACCAAACAGGTTAATGAATCAATGTGTGACTGGAAATGTTACAACTCTTGTTTAGATAAATATTTGGTATTAAATTTTATAAGTATGGCTTAATTATGCCTTAATGAATTATAAATGCCATTGAAATGCTATTTGAACTAAGAATTTAGCTATGGATGAAGTGAATGAAACTATATGTATAAGTATGTGGTTAGTCATATTCGGTTTAAAGATATGTATACATGTAAGATAAGGTAATGTGAATTACTTATTTGTGTCAAGGTTTATATGTGTATTTGTCTATATGGAAATTGCTTGGGAATATGGAGTGAATATTGGTGGACAAACATTACATATACTTTTGGGATGTCTCTTGAATATGAGTTTATAAATTATGTATATTCAGCTACATAAAAGCGTATGCATAAGATATTATATATATATTGATCTGTTAACCTGTATATAGATGAGGGTGTAAGGTTACTTAGTCAAAACATGACATTTTGGCTTTGAAATTTAGATGGTGTTTTGTTAATATAGTTAATTGAGCATTTGGTTAAGATGTAAATTGTGTATGAAAGTATATGCATCATTATTGAAATGCTAGGTATGGGGTTAAATGTGGTAATGAAATTATCGTCTGGTCAAATTTATTTGAGTGACTGTATTAATAATTTATTATTTGCTTATGACTTACTAAGCTGTAATAGCTTACTTTGTGTTTTTGTTTTTACTTTATTTTATTGATTTTGAACTCAAGATTCGAGCTCGAGAATCGTTAGAGAAGCTTATCACACTATCGATCGCCTTCGGTATTTTATAAAGTTACATTTCGGAACTATGGCATGTATAGGCTAGTTTTGATATGCTTAGCTTTGAAATTGTATATGTACATAGCCATGCGAAAATGGCTTGATCATAATGCTAATGTCGATAGTTATATTCGGTCATGTTATAAGCTTAATTTTAGGAGGTAAGCTTCATGGTAAATAATTTGCGATGTTGGTTATATGATTTGACAATGAGGAATGGTAAGTAAGGTGTATATCTAGTTTATTAGTTAGCTCATTTTGGAAGTATGAAAAGTGGTATAATACAGCTTGATAAAATAATAAAATGAGTGATTATGAAATGTGCTATATATGTATTAGTAAATTCGGCTTTGGTATGTGGTTCATTTGATTAGCTTGTAAGGTTAAAAAAAATGTTATGATTTATTGAGGTTAAATTGATAACCGAATAGGTGTTTATTTGAATGGTTGGACATAGGAGGTTTAGATATGGTAAATTGCATGCGAAATAGGTAAGCTTGAATTATCAGTTTTGCTAAAAAGGGGGTCAACTTTTATTTTGATAAAATGGGTATAGACTTCATAAGTAATTTGTTAGCTGAATAAATAAAGAGATGAATGGTTAGGTATATATATATTAACTTGGATCGGTTATTGATATTGCAAAATGGATGTATTATAATTTGTATTTGTGTCCAAAATCAATAAAATAATATTATGGTGACATGCATATGAATTAGTAAAGTACAAGACCATGTTTTATTATGTGGTAATGTTTGATAATGTTTCTTGTATAGATGTTATTAAAGGCATAAGGTATGTCTTGTTATGACTTAATAATTCTAATGAGCATAGTTTTATAAAAGATACGTTTTATGTAATGTGATAAGCTTACTAATGATTTGAATATTAGCATGTTATGATTGTAGGTTATATGGTTTGGCTCTTGGATTTTGTTAAATATGAGTTTCTTATGATTGATTGGGATGGTAGAACAAATGAGATATACGTGTGATTTGAAGAGTGGATTTATGATGCATGTGAAATATGATATAGATATATATATTAGTTGGTTTGACTATTTGAATAAATAAATGATAATGACTTGGTTGATTTTCAGAGTATGGTTTGAAATATGAATTTTGGTTCAAAAGATTAAGTAAAGCTATAGCTTCTGGGTTTGTGAATGATTTATGCATCATTAAATCGAAGTATGAGTTATAATTTTGATCAGTAATAATCGTAACCCTATTCCGGCGACAGATGTGGGTTAAAGGTGTTATAGAGATGGTAATGGGTTAGGCCATGGGCAGAGAGAACTGGGCAGAGGTGATAATCAAACTGAGGCGAGGCAGCCAGCTCTAGTATACACTACACGTCACCGAGAGGAGGAAGATGCTCTAGATGTCATTACAGGTACGTTCTTTATTTATAATGTACTTTATACTCCATTCATAGATATAGGATCTATTTATTCCTATGTTGCCTGCTCTGTTACTAAAAACTTGGGGATTGCAGTTGAGAGTACTTTGAGTGAAATTACTGTGTTAAGTCTATTGGGGCAGTCCGTCCGGGTGAATAAACTATTTAGAGATGTCCCTTTGGAGGTGCAAGGGGTAACCTTTTTGGCTGATCTTATGGAACTTTCTTTTGGGGAATTTGATCTGATACTAGGCATGGATTGGCTAGTTAAACACCAAGTGAGTTTGGATTGTGCCACTAAACGAGTTGCACTGAGAACTGTGGAGGACAGCGAGGTAGTCGTAATTAGGGAACGTCTAAACTACTTGTTAAATGTGATTATTGCATTGAGGGCTAAAAAGTTGGTTTGTAAGGGGTGTGAGGCGTATTTGGCCTACATCAGTGTTTAAGATGCTGGAGATTCTTCTGTTAAAGATATCAGGACAGTTAAGGATATTCTGGATGTGTTTCCTGAAGAGCTACCTAGGTTACCTCCAAATCATGAAGTAGAGTTTGGGATTGAGCTCCTTCCTGGTATAGCTTCGTGTCCATCGCCCCTTATAGAATGGCACTGAACGAACTTGTGGAGCTTAAGGCTTAGATTCAAGAATTACAGGATCATTGGTTCATCCGCCCTAGTGTGTCTCAATGGGGAGCACCAGTTTTGTTTGTGAAAAAGAAGGATGGATCCATGCATATATGCATCGATTATTGGTAACTGAACAAGCTGAACATTAAGAATAAGTACCCTTACTGAGGATATATGATCTGTTTGACCAATTTTGAGGAGCTTTGATTTTCTCTAAGATTAATCTCTGATCTGGGTACTATCAATTGAGGGTCAAAGAGACTGATGTACACAAGACAACATTTAGGACTCGCTATGGCCATTACAAGTCCCTAGTGATGCCATTTGAACTGACGAATACACCAATAGCTTTTATGGACCTGATGAACTGAGTGTTCCAGCCCTATTTGGATCGATTCGTAGTAGTTTTTATTAACGGTATTCTAGTTTATTTGAGGACTGAGGATGAACATGATGAGCATCTACGAGTGGTTCTGTAGATTTTAAGGGAGAAACAATTGTATGCCAAATTCAATAAATGTGAGTTCTGGTTATGAGAAGTAACATTTCTGGATCATGTGGCATTTGCTGAGGGGATTAGGGTCGATCCTCATAAGATTGAGGCTGTCTTGGATTGGAAACAGCCTAAGACTGTATCAAAGATTCGTAGCTTTCTGGGACTGGTTGGTTACTATCGACGATTTGTAGCTTCTCTGTAATTACAACACCCTTGATTAAGCTACTACGTCAGGGTTTGCCGTTTAACTGATGGATGCACAGCAAGAGAGCTTTAAGAAGCTCAAGGCTATATTGACTGAGGCCCCTGTTCTAATACAACTAGAGCCTGGAAAGGAATTTACTGTTTACAGTGATACGTTACATGTCGGCTTGGTTTGTGTACTAATGGAAGAGGGTAAGGTAGTAGCAATACTTATTGGTTTTGGTTGGTGCTTAGGAACTATTCGAGGGGTGAAAGGTTAGTGATTGGCGTTAAGTGGGCGAAACCTCCCTCCTTATTCGATCGAAGGTATGTTGTTGTGAGTTTAACGTTTGGGGTAGCTTGTGTGTATTCAATCGAGTAAAGTTTTAAGTAGTTAATTGAGGTTTTTCAGTCAAGGGTAGGTTTCAGAGGCTTAGGGTAGTTTTCTCTACAAATAAATTCGAGGTGTGAATACATAACTCTACAAACTGAAATCGATAAAAAGCCAGAACGTGTGAATCGTTGACGCCACACGGGTATGCAATTGCCTGTGTGGTAGTCCGTGTGATGAATATGGGCGTATTATCGACTTGGCTGGCCATGTACGATTCATGGGCCAGGCCAAGTTGGGTCGTGTGGGCCCCACGATTGTGTGGGCCCCATACGGTTGAACCACACGGACGTGTGGAAATATTGGGCCAGACCGTGTGATTCACACAGCCCATCCATTTTGGGCAATATTGTAACACCCCAAACCCGGCCTAGACGTTACGGCCTAGTCTGGTGTGTCACATTGAAGTGTTTTTCAAAAACCATGTTTTCATTGAAAACCCTTCTTAATGTTTAAAAACTTTTACCGTTAAACTTGTATAGCTTGTGTTTATTTTTCCCAAAACATGATTTCATTGTAATAAAAATATAACGGCTTTGTAAAATCTTATGGAAAATTATAAAAGCTTGAAAACCTTTGCAGTTACGAAAACATGTTATTTTAAAAACAGTTTAAGTTATCAGAAAATCAGATCCTCTTTATTATGGCTTAAAGTGAATGGATACTATGCACCAGGTAGGATTTAAGAGAAGAGGAGGTGAGTCATTTAGACTGCTTAAGTACCAAGCTCTTCCTAGATCCGCTCCTAGACATGCACCCATCCATTGCTACACTTTAAGCTAATGACTTGTTCACGATCAACAAATTAAGTTTAAACGTATTTAAGATTTACTTATTTATGAAAACATTCACGTTGTGGAAGCTTTGTTCTACTTGTCGAGATACTTTGAAAACAGATAGCGTTTATAAAACCGTGCCCTAAAGCTAACTGATTAAGAACAATTTAAATAATATCACACCTAAGCTAGAAACAAAATTTAAAATAATTAAAAAGGCCTTTTACAAACCCAAATTGAAAATAAATCGATTAAATAAAATACTGAATTAATTAATTAAAACCAGAAACGCAGTCTTCGTGGCCACTCTGAATCCTTCCTAGCTCCAAGTCCACAGTTTAGGGCTTACCTGAAAGGATGGAAGGAAAAGGGGTGAGTTATGGGAAAACTCAGTGTGCAACAAAGCCCTTTCAGAGCCCAAATCAACAAAAGCATACTGGGCCTATGCCCTTTTTTAATCTCAACAATTACTGGGCCGAAGCCTTTTCAAATATCGGTTACTAGGCCTTAGCCCTTTCTCATATATCAATGCATTGGGCCGAAGCCTTTTCAAATATCGGTATGGCCCATAGGCCTATTTCAATATCACATGTAAACATTAATGCATGTATGCAAAGCCCATTTGGGGAGACTACTCAACCCACCATCCGCTACTCTCCACCCGTACCAACCAACACACCATGTGGGGATGCTACTCAACCCACCCCGCCGCTACTCTCCACTGGCAGCATAGCTGCTTTATTATATAACATGAGGCCTAGCCTCTTTCGGTAACTGGGGCAAAGCCCTTTTCGGTAAACTGGGGCAAAAGCCCTTTTCGGTATGCTGGGGCAAAGCCCTTTAACACTTCCTCCAATCATATAAACCCAACCCATGCATGTAATGATTATAACATGGCATACCGTATACATATCGTAGCATATCATGTGCATATCATGTGCATATCATATCATTTCATGAAAAATATCAATATCACAATCAACATAATCATTTTATAACCCTAGGGGTATAATGGTCATTTCTACCTAGGGGTAAAATAGTCATTTTTAAGCTATAAGGGTAATTACGTAATTTTAACACTTATTAGGGTTTTCCATGCTTATTCATCAATTCCAAATGTTTAAACAGCAATTTTAGCCTATTTTAGTACAAGCGAGTTATGGGCCAAAAACCCCTAATGGGCCCTATGTAGCTAGTTCAGTCGTCTAAGCCCACTTAGTCCAAATCCTACAATTAACTACTAATTTAACCAGTTTTAAGCCTATAGTCTATTAAGAAATGTCTATTGCCCATTTTTACCTATATGGGCCCGTAAGCCCATTGGGCCCAATTTTAGCCCATCGAGGCCCAACTTACCATCGTGCACAAAATCGTGCCCTTACCTGTTCTATCGATCCAATCACCGATCTTATCGTATGTATCACGGCTCAAACCATTCATAAAACCACAAGTTCAAAATGCCGAAGTTTAGGCATTTTGGCTTTTCAACAAATATTAATCTAAGCTACTATGAGATTCATTACACACCTGCTTGCAACGAACGATGACTATATCCGATCCAAGTCAATCCTACATTCGATTACTAAAACATTAGACCACGAATCAATGATAACTAAATTTAACATACTCTTACCATATTCGGGCATCAATGAACAAGGCCCTAAATCCTTACCTTTGCTGAAGTTGATATCCAAATCTGGATCCGAACGCTCCACTGATCCAAGCCCTTAGTCAGTAGCCTTTAACCCTTACAAGCACAGAGTAAAATAATTGGTAACAGCCCCTTAAAGCCTTAGGCGCTATTTCGGCAGCCTCCCTAAACACATAGGGATTCCAACTTTTCCAAATCCCAAAAATAAGAATAGATCACAGTCAAGTCATTCATATCACCAACTTATATCCACGGTCAAACTAGCCCAATAATCACACAAGTTAGTCGTTTACCCACGAGGGGCAAAATAGTCATTTAACACTCTAGGGGCAAAACGGTAATTTTACCCCATAGGGGTGTCTCGGTAATTCTACCCTACAGGAGTATTTCGGTAAATTTGCAAATCGAGGGTAAAATAGTAATTTTTACAAATCAGGGGTAAAATAGTAATTTTACAAATTAGGGGTAAAACGGTAATTTTACAAATCATGGGTAAAATGGTAATTTTACAAATTAGGGGTAAAATGGTAATTTTACAAATTAAGGGTAAAATAGTAATTTTACAAATTAGGGGTAAAACGGTAATTTTACAAATCATGGGTAAAATGGTAATTTTACAAATTAGGGGTAAAATGGTAATTTTACAAATTAAGGGTAAAATAGTAATTTTACAAATTAAGGGTAAAATAGTAATTTTACAAATTAGGGGTAAAATAGTAATTTTACAAATTAGGGGTAAAACGGTAATTTTACAAATCATGGGTATGTTCGTCATTTTACAAATCGAGGGTACTTCTGTTATTGTACAAATCAAGGGTAATTTGATAATTTTATAGATCGGGATATTTCTTGTAATTTTCCAAATCGAGGGTAATTCGATAATTTTGTAAACCAAGGTATTTTAGTAATTTTGTAAACCAAGGGTATTTTAGTAACTTTGTAAACTAAAGCATTTCTAAATAGAGATAACAATGCGAATGGGCCTAGGGCCCATTATCGGCCCAAATGGGCCCACACGCTCGTGTGGCCCTTTTAGCCTAGATCTAGCCACAGATATGAGATTCACCTAATCTAGCCCAATATTTACTATACAATCAAACAACTTATCCAATTGGGCCTGCAGGCCCATTGGGCCCACATGGCCTCTTCGGCCCATCGCAGCCCGAAGTAGCCGTCCTACCGCTAGAGCAGTGAGAAATACACACCTGATAGGAGACTGAAGTTAATCCGCGCTCCAAACACTCTTAGCCGATGCCCAACCCAAACGGGCACGCCATAAAGCGAAAGGGATCAGCCAAGAAGGCTGTGCCTACTCTCCTCCTGGTTTGCTCTATTTAAAGCTAGCTCTTCACCTGCTCTCATGTTAGCTTTCCGATGTGGGATTCTCCATCAATCCCCCCAAAATTAAAGCATTAGCAAAATAATCAACCTTTGCGTGCAACGGGATTCGAACCAAAGTCCTCTCAGTAATCCTGTCAAGCCATCACCACTCGAATACAAGCTCCTTTGTGTCATAAGTCCAACACATTTAACTTTAAAGCTCACCTACTTGCTTCCAGATTTATTTAAAAGAAAAACCAAAATAAATTGCAAGAGCCAAGACTTGAACCTTGGACCCTTTGCTTCCTTGTCCCCTAAGTGGCGCTACTTTGCCACTACACCACATTCCTTTTTTGTGTCTTATTACACACATAATTCCTTACAACTCCTCTTTTCCAAGTCCTCTATTCCTTAAGTCCAAAAATCCAAGAATTCTCCGGGTTTTTAACCAACACTTGGGCTTTCTATAAGCCCAATAACACACTCCAAACACGAATTACACATCTATATATCAAAATTTCAACGTTACACCAAATATCACAAAAATCCCGAAATCCTAGAAATTAGCCCAAGACTTTTCCCCACACTATGAATCCTTCGCAGTTCACTAAAATACCACATTAACCCATTAATAATAACCTTTCATAACAGAATTCAACACATCAATAATTTTATTTCGAACTATCTCACACCCGTACCCAGGCCCAAGGCCCAATACTTTTAAGCCCAAATTCAGGGTGTTACAAATATGGACCACCTAGTATGTGGGCCCACATGGGCCTGAACCATGGGTTTGTGGGCCTATTTTCACTGTTTGACTACTAAGGCTACATGGGTCGCCCGAGTCGACTGTAGATCTACTGTAGGGTCGATAAACTTTACCTAGATCCCAAACTAACTGTATGACATTAGATTATGTAAGACTGTATACTGAGCATGATTTTTATAATTGATCGTGGTATTTGATGAAGTAATAAAATCTTATCGTACCTGGAAACTAACTAATATCACGATAAAAGGCAAGTGCACCTATTGAATAGAAGTATAATTAGTGGCAAGACTGGAATATCGAATCCAAAGAACTATGAGTACTAGTAAAGACTTTCTTTCTATTATCTAGCCTAAAAATAGAGAGGGTTTGGTTGTAAACTAAACTAACTAAAAAAACGACAAAGAGAAAGTTGGGAAATTACTTTTTGGGGAAAACTAATTGATGAGGGCAATACCTAAGGAAGAATCCACCTAGACTTCACTTGTTATCTAACTCTAAACCAGATGATTTCTTCATTTGATTTGATCCGTAGAGATCCCTAATTTATGTTAATACCTCCGTCGAGGATAAGAACAACTAATCCTAGGTTGATTAACTGAAATCTTTTTCTAGTTAAAACCCCTAGTCTCACATTAACTCGATCTATGGCTCCCCATATTAGATTTGACTCTAATCCGGTAGATTTTCGTCGTCCTATCTCTAGGATTGTGATCAACTCCGCTTAATTGTGTTGGATCTACTCCTATACAGGGACTTTTACTCCTCTACATAAGCACATTAGACTTAAATCAATATCCCAGAAATATCAATTTAAGAGTTAAAAACACAATTAAGAACAAATCAAATATTTATCACACAGCTCAGATAACAATAACAAGATCTGTCTTGGGTTTCATCCCCTTAGGTATTTAGGGATTTAGTTCATGTTCATAAAAGAAAACATCTCAGAAGAATTAAAATAACAAGACATAAGAAAACCCAAAACTCCTGAAAGCATTGAAGGAAAATCCTCTGTCTTGATGTAGATCCTGGCTTCTAAGATGGATCAATCAGCTTCCCTTCAAGTAATTCCCTCCTTTAACTCCCCGTCTTGACGGGAATAAAGCAACTTCTTAGCGGGAGAAAAAACCCCCTTTTCAGTTGCCTTCTAGGGTCTTTATAGAGAGTTTTAGAATGCTTTTCTTTGACCCTAAGCAGCCTTTTCTGAGTGAAATTGAACTTCCTCACGACAGGGACACGCCCGTGTGCCACGCCCATATGGATCGAGGCCCAGGCCATGCTCAGGCCTGTTAAAGTGGCACGACCGTGTGTCGAATCTCTAGGCCGTGTTGATTACTGAATTGGGCCTAATTTGCCTTTTTTGGCCCGTTCCTTACTCTTTTCTCTTCCCTAAGCTCACCTGAGTATAAAACATGAAATTAAAGGTTTTAGAGCATCAATTTACACAAATCAAGGGGTAATTTATCTAGAAATTGGGCTAAGCATGGGGTAAAAATATGTATAATTTATCGCTTATCAAATACCCTCACACTTAAGCCTTTGCTTGTCCTCAAGCAAAATCTCAACTTACAATTAGGAATCATTCTTCTCAACTTATAATCCTTATCAATAATGTTTCAATCTAATCCACAAGTAATCATACAGTGAAAATTCAACCAGAAGAATCTCTAAGTTGAGAATTTTATCACAGAAACATAAGTTTTCTCCCTTCTCTTAGGTAATTACCTTTCAATTCAAAATTAACAAGAGTTGACATCCTCACTAAAGATTCACTCTATCCACTCAAAGTGTTTAGGGTTCAAAACTTAAGCACTCTTTAGTTAACCTGAAAAGTTATTACCATAAGCTTGCAAGAAAATCAAATCTCCACCACTATAGATTGATATGACACATCGATCAAAAGGTCTTTCAATGGTTGTAATGGGGGTTGTAATGGGGCTTTGGTTAGGGGTGTTGTCACAAGCTAAAAAAGAGGGCTAGAATTGAGATTGAATTGAAAAATCGTCTAGCTAGAAAAATCTCTATCACTAAAACATATTCCTAAAGCTAAGCCTTATGATGACATCGTTCTGGATAAGGTAGCTTATAATAGAAATATGCAAAAATATTGAACTATAGCTGAATTACAACTGAATTAACTGTATATAATTTTTTTTTAAAGAACAAATCAAACACAATATTTTGAACATTTACAACTTACAAACTGAGAAAGAGAACAAAGCTAGATAATAATTCAACTCAAATCTCGACAAAAATAGGGATCAAAGTAATTGATTGGAATTCAAAAAAAATATTGGGTTATAGGTTAATATTAAAGGTAAGTCAAAGAATGGGCTGTTAGGCTCAATGGGGTTCACTAGAGGTTAATTTATGGAGGTAGGCTTTTCTAGAGTAAGTGGGTTATACCTAGGTGCCTTTATCATCTCAGTATATCAAATAAATGATGTGGTCTTGACATGTATAATCAAAGCAAGCTCTAGAATGACAAATCATTATTGACTCACTCAAAGCAACAATAAAAGTGAGCACGAAAGGATGTATGCTCAAAAGGCTCAAAAATCTCACCAGAATTATGGCTTTTTGATGTCAATCCTGCGAATTTCAAATCTCAAGATAACACTTAAAATTAGGGAAATAGCCTAGAAAAAATTTAAATTCTCAAAAATTTCAACTTATCATGCTTGATTCCCTAATGTCTTAAAGTTTGAATAATCAAAGCATAAGTGCCTATGTCTTAATTCTCAACATATTAATAAAAATCATAAGTCAATTAGAATTAATCCCTAATAAGAGATTGAAGATAATGCAGAGAATGAAAGTGAGATTTTGAAATTTGAGAACAATGCATAAAGTTAGTTGTAAAAGATTTTTAGGGGTTTCAAAGGTAATGCAAAGAGTAAAAGTGATTCCCCCCCACACTGAAGACGTACATTGCTGTCAATATACAAAGATAACATTAGTAACAGTAGAAGCATAATATCATAAGATAGGGGGAAATGAAACTCCCTGAACTTGATGAATTCCTTAAGGTGGTGGTAGCTATAGAGTGTCTGGGACAAAGAAAGGTGTGGAGGTGGATACTTCGGTGGTGGTAGTGGTTGTTTATCCATAGCTACTCTGCCGGAAGAGTATGATTTGGATTTGAGCTGTAAGGCTCTTTTGAAACTACGATAGCACTTAATGGATTTTAGATATTTGAAGATTAGAATAATTACTCGTTAGGAAATGGCCAAAAAAATAATAAAATTGAAAACTAAATTAAAATATTCAATAAACATAAAGATAGGAATAAAGATAAAAAAAACTAAAGATTCTAAAGAAACATAAAGTTCAAGAGAAGGTAAAAATAAAGATCAAGAACACAAATAAAAAAGAAGATAAGAGGAATAGAAAGTTCTAATCCTCAGATGGTCCGCAAGGTAAGGATGGTGATGCGATGTGTAGATGCTGGCATATCTGCTGAAGAGTAGCATCGATGTGATCGAAGCGTTGAAAACACTGCTGCTCAAATCGTGTGAGGCACTCGGATATGTCAGCATATGAAGCTGCCGTATGAACTAGACGGCGATAGGGTGTTGGTTCAGTTGGTGCCTTCTCCTGTGGTGGGACATCATCAGTAATGTCCTCGGGGTCCTCATGATCAACATCCCAGAGTAGTCGATATTATGGAGGATCAGTCTCATGTCGGCATTGTATCATCCTTATGTGGAGCATGCTTTGGATGCCCTGTGGGGACATCTGGCTAACTAGAGTGTAGGAGAATGTTTGGGCCACGGTGTTGAATAGGCTAAAGTGGCGAGCCAATCGAGTGATGTATGGGCCCATGGATATTAGCCCCGGCGGTGTCGCTCCGTTAGGTGTTGGATGGCATGGGCAATGAAGTATGCAAGGTCAATCACGTGAGTGTGCACCATGCTCCATAAAAAGTAGGCATCGTGGGTGTTGACGACGCCAATACTCTCGCGTCTGCCCGTCAGTGTGTGTATGAATAATGCATGTATGTACCTCAGAGATGGGGTGAGATTGGTCGCTTTGGAGCGACTAGGGTCGTATGTGGGTTGGCCAGGGACTAAGGCGCGCCAATAGTTGACTGGAGAGATGTGGATGTGGCGGTGGAGTTCTGAGAGGTCCTCTTACTCCACAAACTGCTCAATGTAGAGGCTTAGTGCTGTACCGAACTCCAGTACACTGAGTTGACGAACGAGGCCTCCTAGCTGAAATTGTATTGTTCCTGGATCATCATGTCGGCTCATCACTGTCTGGAGGTGAAATGTGGAGCAGAACTCGATGGTGAGTTCGAGAGATTTGGGCTTCACAATTCTGAAAAACTGGTCCCAGGGGTCCGTTGTCAATAGGGCCCGAAGCTTATTAGCTAGCTGGACCTATTCTATTGCGGCCCAGTCGATGCACCTTCTGACTCCAAGGGGTCTTGCCTGCAATATCTGAAATAGTTCTTCTTGTGAGTTCTGTGGGAATTAAAGGAACGGGTGTCGGACTTCGACGGTGGGTCTAGAAGAGGAGCCACCAGGTTCCTTGTGCTTTTTAGAGGTAGGGAGGACAGCTTTCTTTCTGTGAGAAGACGACATAATTCCTAAAAACAAAACGGAAAATGGTATGCATTAGTCCTAAATTTGAAACTAAAAACATGAATATTAATAAGTTCCTATTTATAACTTAAACTAACCAAGATTTCTACATAAGTCATGCAAGCCTAGGATCATCTTATTGGGAAAAGAATGGGTATCAATGTATAGAAAATTCAAATTGCTCAAGATAGTGATAAATGGCAATTAAGAGATATTCCTAAATGGCATAGTGAGTATTCTAGATTATTCATGCTAAATGAATGAATTTCCTAACAAAAGAAATTAACTAAATAAATGAGATTATAAACCAATAAATAGATAAAGATATTAAAAATAAAGAGAAAAAGTGAGAAAAAGGGAACCGAATGGGTGGTTATGGGGCGGAACACGGTCGTGGCGAGGTTACACGAGCACGGTGGTGCTGTTGAAGCCAGCGACGGTGCTAAGAATGGTGGTATGGGAGTTAAGTTGGGAGGGTTTTAGGGTTTAGGTGAGGAAGAAGGTGAATAGTGGGTTATTTTTATAAGATTTTGGGCCGTGTGGTTTGAAAATTAGGGGTTTTGGCACGCCAGATTCGTGCCACACGCCCATGTTCCTAGGGCGTGTTGGGGCACACGGCCGTGTCACACGGTCGTGCCCTTCGATGTTCACTTCTCCCACGATCATATAGATGGTCACATTCCCGTGTCTGAATTGGCAAGTTTGACCACGGCCTTGGGGCAAGGGCGTGTCGCATGCCCGTGTCGATTTGTCAGGCTTGACCACGACCGCATCGCACAGCTGTGGTGTAGTGTCGTAGCCCATGTCTCTGTTCATAATGTTACACGGTCTATGGCACGCCCGTGGGCATGACCATGTGGCTTGAAAAACCTGAATTCAAAAGGGTTAGTTGATGTATTAGAGGGCCTAAATAAAAGAATTTACTAAGTCAATGCTCAGGTTTCCTCCCGAGAAGCATTTGTTTATAGTCTAAGCTCGACTTTTCTCAAGCTTGTTCGGTCATAGTGGCTTGAAGAGTTGAAACTCTTCTATCCTGCTTTCAATTTCATTATCAACATAAGATTTGAGTCAAGTATGATTTACCTTGAAAGTGCCGAGTGATTCATGTTTTATCTCTACTATACCATAGGGAAAGATTTTCATTACCGTGAAGTAAGGTGTGTCATTTTTATGTTCTTTTGAATTCAAGATTCGAGGATCACCTCCCCCTAAGATTACCTTATCCCCTATATTGATTTGATTTTTTTCTTCGAAGGGTCGTCTTGATGATGCTCTGGGTTGGTGTGGCATGTTTTGGGCTTTGCGTGATAGTTTAGCCACTCATCTAGTTCCTCAATTTGAAGTATTAGCTTTTCAGGTGCGTCTCCCTTGGATGGATTTATCTGTGGTTGGGTCGTATTTATGTGGAGTGCATCCTACACAGAAGGTTGGGTGGTGAGATCAGTGTTTTTATAAGGACTCGTAACTATATTCTTATCATCAACAGTCTTAATCGAGTTTCGAGCTTATAGAGTAACTTTGTCATCACCTACACGTAGTGTGAGCTCACCTGTTCCTACATCAATCATTGTTCTAGCAGTTGTTAAAAAAAGTCGCCCTAGAATTAAGGGTTATTGCTATCCTCATCAATGTCTAAAATAACAAAGTCAACTGGGAATATAAATTTATCAATTTTGACAAGCACATCTTCGATTATTCCCTTTGGAAATCTAATGGTCTTATCAGCTAATTGGATGCTTATCTTAGTTTGTTTAGGTTTTCCAAGACCTAGTTGTTTAAACAATTTAAATGGCATGACATTTATACTAGCCCCTAAATCAGCTAAGTCATTTTTGGCGTCTAAACTACCAAGTAAACAAGTAATAGTAAAACTCCCTAGATCTTTTAGTTTGTTGGGTAGCTTATTCTGTAAAATGGCTGAGCAGACTACATTCAGCTCCACATGAGATTTCTCATCTAGCTTCCGCTTGTTTGTCAAGAGCTCTCTTAAAAACTTAACAGCATTTGGCATCTGTGAAAAAGCTTCAATAAATGGTAAGTTGATATGTAATTTCTTTAAGAGTTTAAGAAACTTACAGAATTACTCATCTGTGTGGTCTTTCTTTAACACATTTGGTATGGGATACGAGGTTTATACTCTTTCATAGTTACTTCTTTGGAACAAACCTCATCCTTACCTTTACTTACCACGGTCTCCTTATATGGTTCTGAGTTGGTTTTGTAACTCTTCCTTATCTATTGTATCCACGGCATTGAGTTGCTTCTTAGGGTTAGTTTTAGTGTTTCTTGGTAACCCACCTAACGGTCTTTTAGAAATTAGGTTGGCGAGCTGGCCTATTTGAGTTTCGAGTCCTTAAATGGATGCTTGTTGGTTCTTCAGTGCCGTTTCGTTGTTTTGAAGAAGGGTTTCTGATACGGCAATAAATTTTGTGAGCATCTCTTCAAGGTTCGGCTTTTTCTCTTGTTGGAATGGTGGCTGTAAGAATCTTGGAGGAGGTGGTTGTCTTTGATTTCCTTGGTTTCTTTGTCCTTCCCATGAGAAGTTGGGGTGATTTCTCCAACCTGTATTGTACGTGTTACTATAGGGGTTATTTTGAGATCTAGAATTGTTACCTATATAGTTGGCTTGCTCGGTTTCCATGCCATATCCATAAGAGAAGTAATCGGGATTGTAACTGCTCCCTTGAATTACGTCGCATTGCATTACTAGATGTGCCGTGTAGAACCAACAAAATTATCAATCTTTTTATTTAAAAATTCTACCTGATTAGAAAGCATGGTTACGGCATCAATATTAAAACTCCTGTAGCTTTCTGTGGCTTTTTTCGCATGACTTGCCACTATAGTTATTCAGTGACATCTCTTCTGTAAACTCGTAAGCTGCTTTGGGTGTTTTGTTGTTGATTGTTCCACCAGTGACTGCGTCGATCATTTACCTTGTCGAAGGATTTAAACCGTTGTGAAAGGTCTGAACTTGTAACCACAGAGGTAATCCATGATGAGGGCACCTTCTTAAGAGATCTTTGTATCTCTCCCATGCGTCATAGAGCGTCTCTAAATCTATCTGTACAAAAGAAGAAATATCATTCCTTAATTTTTCCATTTTAGCTTGCGGGAAATATTTGAGTAAGAATTTTTCAGTCATCTATTCCCATGTAGTGATAGACCCTCGTGGTAAAGAATTTAACCACTGTTTAGCTTTGTTTCTCAAGGAGAACGGGAATAGTCTAAGACGAATGGCATCATCAGAAACGCCATTTATTTTTAATGTATCGCAGAATTCTAGAAAGTTGGTTAGATGCGAATTGGGGTCTTCATCCTGTAAACATTAAACTGCACAAATTTCTGTATCATTTGAATAGTGTTAGGTTTCAGTTCAAAATTATTTGCAACAATAGTAGGCCTAACAATGCTAGATTCAGTGCTTGCTAAATTAGGTCTAGCATAATCATACATAGTACGCGGAGCAGGATTTTGCTCAACAGGATTTGCGGCTACTACAGGAGGTAGTTGATTATCCTGATTTGCTTCCATCTCTTCGGTAGGTTTTAGCTCTTATTCTTGACTGTGTTCTGGATATTGCAAGCTTCTTCTTATCTCTCGGCGAGTTTGATGAACTATTGCTTCTAAATCGCCGTCAAAAAGCAGTGGTCCTCTTGGGTTTCTTCTAATCATAAACTAGAGATACCTAGAAGGGAAAAAGTAAAGAAAATTAAAATAAATAAAACAAATAAAAATAAAGTTTGAAAATAAATAAAAATAGTAATGGCTAAGGTAATAGAAATCGAGTGTTCCTAATATCTTAGTTCCCCGACAATGGCGCCAAAAACTTGATCGTGGTATTTGATGAAGTAATATATCACGATAAAAAGCAAGTGCACCTATCGAACAGTAGTATAGTTAGTGGCAAGACCGGAATATCAAATCCAAGGAACTATGAGTACTAGTAATGACTTTCTTTCTATTATCTAGCCTAAAAAATAGAGAGGGTTTGGTTGTAAACAAAACTAAACTAACTAAAGAAACGACAAAGAGAAAGTTGGGAAACTACTTTTTGGGGAAAACTAATTGATGAGGGCAATACCTAAGGAAGAATCCACCTAGACTCTAACTCTGAACCAGATGATTTCTTCATTTGATTTGATCCGTAGAGATCCCTAATTTATGTTAATACCTCTGTCGAGGATAAGAACAACTAATCCTAGGTTGATTAACTGAAATCTCTTTCTAGTTAAAACCCCTAGTCTCACATTAACTTGATCTATGGCTCCCTATATTAGATTTGACTCTAATCCGGTAGATTTTTGTTGTCCTATCTCTAGGATTGCTATCAACTCCGCTTAATTGTGTTGGATCTACTCCTACACAGGGACTTTTGGTCCTCTACATAAGCACATTCGACTTAAATCAATATCCCAGAAATATCAATTTAAGAGTTAAAAACACAATTAAGAACAAATCAAATATTTATCACACAGCTCAGGTAACAATAACAAGATCTGTCTTGGGTTTCATCCCCTTAGGTATTTAGGGATTTAGTTCATATTCATAAAAGAAAGCATCTCAGAAGAATTAAAATAACAAAACATAAGAAAACCCAAAACTTCTGAAAGGATTGAAGGAAGATCCTCTGTCTTGATGTAGATCATGGCTTCTAAGATGGATCAATCAGCTTCCCTTCAAGTAATTCCCTCCTTTAACTCCCCGTCTTGACGGGAATAAAGCACCTCCTTAGTGGGAGAAAAAACCCCTTTTTCAGTTTCCTTCTAGGGTCTTTATATAGAGTTTTGGAATGCCTTTCTTTGACCCTAAGCAGCCTTTTCCGAGTGAAATTGAACTTCCTTACGACAGGGACACGCCCGTGTGCCACGCCCATGTGGATCGAGGCCCAGGCCGTACTCAGGCCTGTTAAAGTGGCACGACCGTGTGTCGAATCTCCAGGCCATGTTGATTATTAAATTGGGCCTAATTTGCCCTTTTTGGCCCGTTCCTTGCTCTTTTCTCTTCCCTAAGCTCACTTGAGTATAAAACATGAAATTAAAGGTTTAAGAGCATCAATTTACACAAATCAAAGGGTAATTCATCCAGAAATTGGGCTAAGCATGGGGTAAGAATATGTATAAGTTATCATTTATCAATATTGTTCTGATTATATACATGTTTCCATGAGATGGCATGTCATGATTGTATGATGCATTGCATGGGGGTTGGTATATTTATAAAAATACTAAATTTGCCCAAGTCATTGCTTGAACTTGGGACCTCCCACACACAACCAAAATACTTATCTACTGAAGCAGATAGATAGTTGTGTCACATTTAAAAAAATAAGAATTAAAAATTTCGAGGCGTTACAGAAAATATATTTAAGAAACAACAATAAGGCTAAAAAAAACATAAAATACACTAGTACGATGACTCTGACTACTTGATCTAGCGAAGTTGAGTTATTGAGAAATGAAGATAAAAGAAGAAAGCGTAATTGATTGGAGAAATGAAGTTATTGACATATTTTGACATTTTTTTTAAGTACATGGATTGGGAAATTGTGTAATTTTAACAAACGAAAAGAAACTTTCATTAAAGTACAAGTTGTTGCATAAGCATTTGACAATACTGAGCGATATAAAAAGGTGGTAGAATGCATCGAAAATCGAACGAAATAACTCTAGGAATAAGGCCTGCAAAGACTAGGTTTTCCTTTACTAATTTATTGAAAGCATGGAGGAAAGTAATTTCAGAGAATTGGTGCATCAAGTTATTATGCATTCACAAGCCTTTCTCTTGCATGCAACCTAATCGTATTTCTTAACTGCAACCCAAGGGCTAAAGCAAAACTGAAATTTAAAAGACAAGGGAGACACTATATTCGAACAAAAGAATTAGGACAAAGAAAGACCAAGACACACAAACTTGAAAGCCATTTGTTGTCCACCCTAATGTGCCATGAAAGCAGGCCAAGACACACAAACTTGAAAGCCATTTGTTGTCCACCCTAATGTGCCATGAAAGCACACTCATCTTGTTCTATGATAATTCCACAACAATGCCAAATTTGTAATGAAAACAAGCACCTTAATGCAGAAGATGAGACAGTGGCTATGAAACAAGCTCAATCGTGTTGCTTCTCGAAATTGTTGCTCCAAAACCACCCCAACAAGGGGTAACAAAGGTGGTGGCCAATCATGCAGTAACGCAAATATAAGGTTTTCTTTTGTAGGAGAGTTTAAGGAAAAAGGGTTTTGAGTACATATTGTGATCGTCTTTTATAATAGGCATTATGCAAATGTATTACTCCATCGTAATTATTTATATAATACACTTATGATCAAGAAAATATAAGAAATTACTATTCACATTGTTTTAGAGTGTGTATCTAACATATTCAAATATACAAAATGCATATAACAAAATTATAAAAGGTGTTTGAAAAGGTTCAAGCATTAATCAATTTATTTTACATTAGAAAGCAAAATCTTCAATAAAAAATTGTTACTTGGGTTGAGTTCTATTTGTTTGTTAATTTCATGTACGAAAATTGCATGATTTTATTAAAATAATAATTATTCGTTAGATATAAGATGATTTAACTAATTATATTATTGCATAATATAAAAATTTATGATTTCCATACATCATAAAATAATACATATCATCACAATAAATTATTACAACGACAAGTCTTATTATGGTGAATGATGGATTTAACATGAATCATGATCATGTGCTCCATAAGTTTCATCATCAATCCTCAATGCATCCAATTAATTGTGAAATTTGAGAAAATAGAAAAAGCTTGTGATGGTCGAGAAGATGTAACATGATGATTACCTCCCTTCACCCTCAAGAATTTTAGTAAGTCTCCAAATTCATACTTCAACCCTCCTTCCTGTAAAATATTTATAATTAATTTTATTGTATTAAAATAGAAATTTATAAATATAAATAGTGAAAAAGAAAACCCATTTCATTGTTCAATACATATGAAATGCTGCAAAATTATTTTCTTCTAATATATTTACTTTTTTATGATTAAGTTTTAAAAAAATTCAATTACTACATCTTAGCTTGAGCCAACCTATTGGATCGACTAAGTATTTGGTAAATATAAAATATGTTTACATTAATATTTTTATATTTAAATAAAAGTTCAGGACGAGTTGCTCAAAATTTGTGAAAAATCTTGTTCACGGCCTAGCACGTATTGGTCAAGCCCATTGAACTAGGTAAGTAGTGTGAGCTTGCCTTGAATGCGCTAATCAAGCCAATCGAGTCAACACTTAAAATTTCTTGTTCAAGTTTAGATCCAAATTGGTAATCATATCGGACGGATAATTTGATGCTTAAATATATCTAATCATAATATAAAAAAGGCTAATATATATATATATATATATATATATATAAAATTAAATGTGTAAACATCAAACCTTGGTTCCAAAACTCCATGTTTCCTCTTTTGTTAACTTGATGTTTAACTCCTCAGCCAACTTTTCCAAATGTTGTAAGGTTCCCTCTATCAGTATTATACCATCTCGATCTCCACAATAACATTTTAATCATATTAATAAAATAAAATAAAGATCAATCAAATGTCACGAGAATTTCTTTTCAAAATCGTTCACTTTGATTCTTCATACTTATTTAGCTTATTTCAAGAAAGTATTAGAAAGAAGTATGGCATACAAATACAATACCAACCTAAATATTGTAATGGGAACTGATTGTTGAAGAAGATTTTTAAGAGCAAGAAGCATGTCAAGGTCCTTATCAGCTTTGTTGTTTTTAAAATTAGCTCTAAATAAATAAGAGTGACATATAATGAAAATTTTAAGGTTAGCAATTTTTACATAACATTTACCTCAATAAATAAGTTATTTGTTTTACTAGAACAAGAGGTGACAATATGGAGATAAGGAAAATTGACCATGAGGCTTAAAACTTGAATGAAAAAAAAATCAATTATTTTCAAATTTTAAAGGAGAACTTACGTGAAACAACCCTTCCATCTATATGATAAGTTCGTTTGATTCCCATGAAAAGCTTTTTGAATTTCCGGGAGATTAAAGTAAAATTGCTAACTATAGGAACCTGGACCAAAAAATAAAATTTTACTCTCTTGATATGAACAATAAAAGAAAAATAACACAAAGTAGTTCTACTCAGTTGATTAGTTAATTCGATTCTATTCGAACATATGTTATTTGTAGTTTCAAATTGAAGTAAAGTAAGAGGAATGTAAAGAAATAAATCAAAACATGTTTTCCTAAGTTCAAATCTTGCTCAGTTTCAACACAAGAAGAGCGAAAGACATCAAATAGCTTCTGTTGGGAGAAATTATGAGCATCGGTCTTAAAAGCAGCCAAATCAGCCTCAAACACAAGGTTTTTGCATTTTGCGCTCCAAGTGGTTTTGATGCTAGAAAAGTAATTATTTTCATCAATGGCATTGTATTCTTTCTTGATTTCGTTATACAACAAGCTATTTATCATCTCCCGAGGGAAAAAGAAATCAATTTTTGCAATATCGTCTAGCTTTTTATGAAGCATTGGGTTTCCCAACTGTTCAAAATAGTTACAATTAAAAAAAATAAAATAAAGTTTGCAATAAAATATTTAAATTAACATTGAATTGAACCTAACCATGTTTACAAGAGATTTGAGCTGCAACACATGTTATTTTGTTTTATCTAAGCCTGATAAAATTCTTTAAAATTTTTCAACATAATTCTAATTTTTTGTGTTAGTGTAGATGCTTGATTTAAATCAAAATTTATTGCTGATGATGTAAGCTAATGAATAATAATCAAAGTCATAATGATTTGATCCAAAATGTAGAAGTTGGTATCCTAATCCAATGTAATAAAGCTAAGCCTTCTCGAATTAGTCTAGTTACTCAAGCAAGAACATTTCTAACTAACCCTTCTATGCATATATACATTAAAGTGGCAATTAAATTTGATTAATTAGATACAATTTTACTTACAACCAATCCTTTGAGGTTAAATTTGGATTGCTTGGATTGCTTGTTGTCGTCGAGTAAAGCATTAGCAAGATTTGGTACGAAGTGTCCTGAAATGAAATCCACAAATTTAATTATAGTAATGAACATGTTATATTGTTTGTATTGTTGCATACAGACTTGTCCATATATAAGTCGTATTAAGACAAGATCATTTGATTGTTATATTTCTATTAAATAATTAGTTTGATATATTCAATTCAAGAAGTATGTTACAAACAATAATTTATGAAAATATTTATAGTTTTTGAATTATTATTTACTTAATAAGAACTTTAATTAATTATTCAAGTTTGAATGTAAAAAATAATAGTGTTGCAAGCTTGATATGTAAATAATAAAGTACAATATATAGAGAGAAAAAAACTATATGCTAGAGATCGCATTATATTTTGTTTAGTTATTCATTAAGTATGTTTTGGTGTATTAAAAATTTGTTGATATATAGCCATATAAGAGAAAAGAAACAAGAAATTGTTCACCTGCAAAACTTGATCCAGCTAGATATAGATCTTTTGACTTTAAGACCGTATATTTTTCATACCATTTTTGCATAAATGTAAGCGATATTTTATCTGTACGAAACAAACAATTGAAAATTATCAATATATATAATATTCAAAATATTTTAATTAATAAGGAAGAATATATACTATGATCTTACTAGTGATATCATCTCTGTTATTATAATTACTACTTATGTTTGAATATGACCATCCAAATCCAATAGGGGAGTCGATAAACAATAGATTTGACACTGAAACATATATTAGACAGAATTTTATATAGATATAAAAATACAAAAAATATATATATAAGAAAGACAATGCAATTCATTTAAACAGAATAAAAACTAGACGTAGGGCAACACTTTATAGTTCTAAAACATTTAATATATTTTGATAAATTATCATATAAAAGATTTTATTATATGTGAGTAATTAAACAAACTTATTGGCTGGACTTAAAGAAAGCTAGAAAAATAGAGTAATGGTTTGATCTAATGTAATGACTACTCTAGTTCGACAAGTATTCAATATATGTTTAAACGTATGGCTTTCCAGATGAGGAAAAAAATCATAGTCAGAGCAAGGCCATAAATTTTGTGTTAGGGATGGAGATAAAGCTAAAATCTATGCATGGAAATGGCCTAAATTGAATTATTACTTTCTAAGGAGGGAAAGAAGTGATATTGTTTCCATTTGAAGGGGAAAAAGGGGACTAAATTGAGTTATAAATTTTTTGGAAAGGCTAAAAATGCAATTGTAACATTTAACCAATAGGGTCGAAGCCCTAGCCTCCCTTTGGCTTTGACTTGCAGTAAATTTTATCTAACTTATTCATATAGGATAGCTACTGGAAAATCCGCATAACATCATAAAATACAATAAAAAAAATTCAAAGAAGTTAACCTCCAATTAATCAAACAGTGAGGGGTTGAGTTAAGGGATCTTTTTCAGCTTCAACAAAATAGTAAAAAAGACTTCGACCAACGACATTTTCATCCACATCAATATATCCAACAAATTATCTGAAATTAACATCTGGTTGTCCTGGCAATTTGCTCATCCAATCATTCATTGGGAAGGCATTGGAATTAACTCCAATTTGAAAAAAAAAAAAAAGAAAACTGATAAAGATTACTCCCCACAAATTCATTTGAAATTATTCTAATATCAAGGAAATAAGGGTAACAAATGTTTATTGAATTCTTTACTTTCTAATGTTTAAAATTAATGGAGAAAGCTACCTTAAATATTTTGTTTTTCTTTTTTAAAGTAAATATATTGTTTTAATAGCTAACATTTTGAAACTGTGAAACATAGGTTTCAAGTTGTCATTGGTTTTAGGCATTATTTTATTTTGTTAGTTTTCCTAATCTTTTTTTTTTTTTTTTTTTTTGTGATGAATAACCTTTTATGAATTATAGGTTTAGTTGACATAAATATATAGGTTATAGAACCAACATATTTATTAATTATGAAAAACTTAAGAAAAAAATAGTAGTTTCGTTCACAAACATGATTCCAAGTAACTAATGAAATGAAATATAAATTTCTTTCTTTTTTTTAAACTTCATATTTCAAGTATATTTTGAATTTTGAATTTAATAGGGTAAGATTTTTTTTAGGAATGACAATGCCTGTGTATATTAATAGAAAATGCTAGTGTTATCCATGGAATGGTTAGGTTAAAGAGTTTCATGTTGTACCTATTGTGCTTTCCCTTTGGAAAAGACAAGATATATCTTGATGTGTATTTATTTGATTAGGACTCTTTTCATTTTATATTCACTTTTTTTGTAGTGCTTATATTTTCTTTTAGGGAAATAAATACTGTCACACCCCAAAAATCATGTAACACCTCAAACCCGGCCTAGACATTATAGCCGAATCTGAAGATGTCACATGGTAGTGTTTTTCGAAAAATATGTCGTTGCTAAATTCCCTTTTTCTATTTAACCTTTTTTCATTATCTTATGTTAATTTTAAAACGTGTCGTTCATTTTCAAAACATCATTCATTTACAAATCGTTATTCAATTTCAAAACGATTTTCATTGCGGAAGTTTTCAGAACAGTTTGCGTATTCGTGGTATTTTGATAAAAAATTTATCTATTTTGAAAACTCGAGTTTTCCTACCTCTAGCATATATAAACCACCAAACAGAAAAGAAACAGTATAATCCCAAATTAAAACCCAAAAATCTTTAAAGGCCATGATTACAGAAAAATACTCCCAAAAAAAAATTAATATCGTAAATAATAAACAGTTTTAGAGAAGTCCTGTGGCCACCAATGAGTTCTCCACCGCACCGATCCACCTATGTCTGGGGATTACCTGTACAGATTAAGTAGAAGGGGTGAGTTTTTGTAAACTCAGTGTGTAAGTAGATAGTCAATAGATAATCATAGACTGGGCCTAAGCCCTATTCAGTATGAGAAACAGTTTTAGTTTAGGCCTTAGCCCATCTCAATACAGAAACAGTCATGCACTAGGGCCTTAGCCCATCACAGTTAAGTAGAAGTAATAGATATATAATCACAAAATCCTACCCAACTAGCCTCTACACATCATCTCCATCCTACCCTACACTCCATGTGGGGATATAATCAACCCACCCATCCTTACACTCCAAGTAGTACCAAATGCGGCACTAGATAGTAGTTTTCAGCTAAGCTGCCAATAAATTAGGCTCGAAGCCTTTCAGTACACTTCCTCTGATCAATATCAACCCACCCCCATGCAATGCATCAGATAGTCATGTCATGTCATGTCATGTCATGGTATCATACATATAATCAATACAATATTAATAGCATGCTCAATATACAGTCATACATATATTTATATACCATATATAACATAACATTCATTCAGTTATTTCATTCAATTAGGGGTCTAGGTAAGCTTACCGACCCTACAGTATGTTCACAGTCGTCTCGGGCAACCAGTGCAACCTTAGTAATAAATCAGTGAAAATGAGCTCACACGCGCATGTTGTCTAACCGTGTAGGCCCGCACGCCCATGTAGTCCACACGGCCCAAATTGGCCTTGGCCGTGTGGATCACACGACTTGGCCTAGAATCCTAGACTCGTATGGTTTACCCGTGTGGGTCCACACACTCGTGTAGCCTACACGACTCAATTGGTCTAGCTCATGTTCACACACGGCCGTGTCCTATATGCACGGCCTAGCCTCATCAAGCACACACCTGTGTTCCCTCACACGACCTACCACACGAGTGACCACACACCCGTATGGCATTAACAGAAAGTTTTTTTGGCTTTCATTGATTCCCATTTTCTGTGCAATCGAGTACACACCTAGTTTCAATTGTAGCTAAAATGATCCAGTAGCCTTCCAGAACCTATAATCTACAACAATATCAATCAACCAATGGAGCCCTCACCTTTGAGCAAGTTACAATGGTTTCGTAGCACCCGAACCTCGATTGGTTGGCCAACACCTTTTATCTTTCACCTAAACTCCACCACCAACCCTATTACCAAAGTATTCGTTAACCAATCAAGAATGCATTAAATCGACTTACCAATAGTGCTCAAAAGCGAGAAAAACTGCAATCCTCGGAACTTGCTTCTTGATAGAACAAATAAATTAACACAAAATAAAAGAACAGTAGTGGCAGTAGAGTGGAGAAGGGAATTTCGGCAAAAGCCAAAAGGAAGTGGAAGAAAAGATAGAAGAGAATACTCCAGTTTTTCTTTTTTAGGAAAGAATTTTGGTACCCAAGTGTTTCACCAAATCCCCACTACATCAAAACCGTTACTTTCCTCCATCAAATTTTACTAACCACACACTACTTGAAGTCCACTAATAGCACAACTCTAGCCGAAACCTAGAGAAAAAATAACACTACTTGTCATTGTAGAGAATTAAACACAAGACCTCCAGCATACTAACATTCCACTTAACCACTAGACTAGTAGGCCCATTCTGTTAAGTATTTACCAACTTTTATCTAAAAGCCTACTAAGCAAGAGCAAGGCTTTATTCATATAAAAACAAAAATTTTGCTCAAGGTAAAACTTGAACTTGGGACCTCTCTCACACACCCAGAACACTTAACCACTGAAGCAAACAGATATTTGTGTCAATTAATACAGAATCATAAACATGTATTTTTGGGGTGTTACAAATTGAGTTAGTAGAAATTAGATTAGTGAACCGAGAATTGTAATGCCCTAAATTTTATAATTTTTGAGTTTAATTATGTTAAGAAATTTGATTTGATTTAGTGGTTAAGTGCCTCAGTTGTGTGCTTCAGGTCATGTGTTTAATTCCCTTCCCTTGAGTTTTGTTAATTTTGCTCCTTCAATTGTTTGTTCACATGTAGGTTTTTTTTATTCTTGTTAGTTTGTTGACAAGAATGAGTTTGGTGGTTCAATGGTAAGGCTTCAGCTTATCCTTAGGTTTCATGCTTGAATCTTGTGTGTGTAAAACGAAATTAATTTTTGTTTCCCTTAAGATGTGCTGTCCAAAATACTAGTATGTGGGTAAAATCAAATTCTTAGCGATTAGATTTGTGAATAACAAATTGAATATTAAGGGGATTGTGTTAGAATATTATTTTATTTGTTTATTTTTTTTAAAAAAAAGAAGGAAATGTCCCTAAATATACTCCATATTTTTGTCGTCCAATGTTTCCTTCTCTCTCCACATTCCTCTATGTTTCTTTGTTTTCTATAAACCTTTACAATCTTCCTTCTTTCTTTTGTTTTTTTGTGAACTTTGGGTTGATCAAAAAATATCTTCTACTGTTCTTTCCTCTTCATTCCTCTCTTGGCACCACTTTTTCTGTTTTCTTCCTTTCGTGTTATGGTTTGCCATATTTCTGCATTGTCACCTTTTAGGTTGTCTCTTGGCAAGTGTTGGGCGTTATTCTGTTGTAGTAACATAGTTTTCTTCTTCAGTTCACATAGAGTTAAGTGGACTTTTAATTGGTTTTAATGTTGAGTTTGAACATTCTTGTACTGATAAGGGAATATCATAATACACACAATGATCCTCTTGCAAGTTAAGTGTTGTTAAAGGCTATTGTTCTTTTCCAAGGGTAAGTGTCTGTATGTTCAAATTAAAGGTTGGTTTCATTTAGTTTATAGGAACTGATATTGCATTCGCGATACTAAGTAATAAAATTTATAAAGAACTTGATCACACCAAAACTAACTAAAATCACGATGTTAAGGCAAGCGCACCTATCGAACAGTAGTATAGCTTAGTGGCAAGACCGAGTTATCATACCCAAGGGAACCAAAAGTACTATTACTTACTTCCTTTCTATTATCTAGCCTAAAAATAAAAGAGGGTTGTTTAAACTAATTCTAAAACTAAACTAAGAAAGCACAAAGAATAAATTAAGAAAACTTTTAGGGAAAAGCTGATTGATATGGACAATACTCAAGGGAGAATCCACCTAGACTTCACTTGTTATTGTTTCCTTGAACTATATGATTTATTTAATTGACTTGATCTGTAGAGATCCCTAATTTATGTTAATCCCTCCATCGAGGCTAAGAACAACTAGGCCTAAGCTGTTAATTAAAGTTCCTTTATTAATTAACACCCTAGGTTGCATTAATTCGATCTATGGATCCCCATATTAGGTTTGACCCTAATCCGACAGATTTATGTCACCCTATGTCTAGGGTTGCATGCAACTCCGCTTAATTATGGTAGATCTACTCTTTAAACAGGGACTTTTGCTCCTCTGCCTAAGCACATCAATTTCTTGAAGTAATACCTAGGATTATTAAATCAAGAATGAAGAACACTTAATTAAGAACAATTCAAGTATTTATCATATAAATCAAGAATAAATAACAAGATCTGTCTTAGGTTTCACCCCCCTCAAGTATTTGAGGGGTTTAGTTCATAATAAAGAAAGAAAACATCTCAGAAGATATAAAATAATAAAACATAAAAGAACCCGAAAACCCCTGAAGGAATTTAGGGAGATCCTCTATTATTGCGGCAGAATTCCGGCTTCTGGGATGAATCAATCGGCACTCCTTTGGAGTAATCCCTTGCTTCTACTCTCTATATTGGCAGAAAGATGATAAGAAATCTCAATATTCAGTCTCCCACCTAGAGTTGCCTCATGGGGTCTTTATATAGAGCTTTGAGGGGCCTTTCTTAGCCTCTAAGCATCCCAATTCGAGTGAAATTCCTCTTCCTCATGACTAGAACACGCCCGTGTGCCAGGCCCGTGTGACTTTGACAAGTGGCCGTGTGATTCTATCAGTGGAGGCACAGCCGTGTAGCCTGGCCATGCTTGTCGGGGGCTAGATCGTGTGATCTTCATGTGCCACGGCCGTGTGCCACTGCTGTGTGGTGACTTCTTGGGCCGTGCATTTTTACATTTTGGCCCATTTTCTCTGATTTTTGGTCCATTTTCTATTCTTTTCTCTTCCTTATGCTCTCCTGAATGTAAGACATGAAAAGAAAGATTAAGAGCACCAATTCTCCCTAAATTTATAATAAGTCATCCAAAATATAGGCGAAATATAAGGTAAAAACATGTATAATTTATCGTTTATCAGGAACCGATTATTTAGGTCATATTAATATGTCTATTAGTTAATTGGCTTGATTTGAATTTTATATATAGATTCCAAAATTGCTGCTACTAAGGCAACATATTAGAAGTGTTCAGGTGTGTTTTTCTAGCCCAAAAACAGTAAAAATAATCATGAAAAATCTAGAATTTTATGAAAATTTCAAAGTTGGCAAACTGAATCACATGGTTGTGTAACTGGCCATGTGGCAGACCATGTTGGTTACACGACCATGTGGTAGGCCATGTAGTAGACTATGCGGGTCACACGACCGTGTGGTAGGCCATGTGGCAAATCGTGTGGGTCACACGATCGAGTGGTAGGTTTTGTGGTAAACCGTGTCAGTCACACGACCATATGGTAAGCCATGTGGCAGACCTTGTGGGTCACACGAACATGTGGTAGGCTATGTAGTAGATCGTGTGGGTTACACGACCATGTGGTAGGCCGTGTGGCCAATTATGTGAGCCACACAGCTTGGTCAAATAGGGTGTGTGGGCTGTAATAGGCCAATTTAGCCCGGGCCCACACAAAAAATAATAAACCCAAAAAATAAAACAAAGTCCAAGTCTAGTCCAAAATTACAAATATATAATTTGGCCCGATCGGAATGGCCCATTACTTGAAAAGATTTAAGGTCCATCTACAAGCTTGACTCATATGGAAATATAATCTTCAAGGATATGCAGTCTTAGATATGATATACAATCTTAGATATGATACAATCTTAGATATGATATAAAATCTTAAATATGATATGCAATCTTAGAAGATATGATTTTGTAATCTTAGAGATTTAATTTGTAGATACCATTTAATCTTAACTGTTGATGTAATTGATCTGTACTGTTGGATTTGGGGAGGCTCACTCCCTTCACTGTAAATCACTTGAGTTTTGGGGAAGCAATAAGAATTCTTGAGAGCATTCACTCAAATTTCTCTCCCTCTTGCGTTCTTATTTTCTGTGGTTTGTTCTTATTTTATTCTTCATTCATCTTCATTTTTCAACCTTTATATATTACTATTTCATATATTATTTCTTTTTATCTTTTTTTTGAATTTATTCAAACTTCTACATATATTACCTACTTTAAAATTTTTATACATATAATTTATTTTTAAATTGCTCTTTATTGTCGATTTCAAATTTCTTTTTTTTTTTCACATTGTTTGTTTTAACATTGTCCTTTTTTTTTTTTAAAGCTTGGTACATTTTTTTTTATTTTCTTTAGATTTGTTTTTTTTTATCTTTATTTATTAATGTGGCCAAATATACCTTCATATTTCAAAATCCATGATTTTTTTTAAACTTAAAAATAAGGCAATATTCGATATTTGGGAGTTTTGAGAAAATTGTGCCCTAACTTACTGGGTTTCGATTTTTATCATTAAGTCCAAATGATTGAGTACCCTTTTTGAAACTAAAACATATGAATTTTAAATAAAAAACCTATTCTCGGGAATTTAAGATGTTGTGTCCTAACTCACTGGATGCGACGTTTTATCATCTCGAGGCAAGGATTTCTAAAAAGCAAAGGATATTCGATGTTTGGGAAATTCAAAAGTCATGCTCTAACTTACTAGGTTTCAATTTTTCTTTTGAAATCCAAATAATTGAATGTCCATTTAAAATTAAAGGACATAAGTTTTAAAAATCAAAAGGATCATGTTTTAAATTTTTTTCAATTTTTTTACATTATGACATTAATTAATCAATTAGGTACCAAATTTTGGGCGTTACGAGGGTGCTAATCCTTCCTCGTGCGTAACCGACTCCCGAGTCCATTTTCTCAAATTTTGTAGACCAAAATCATTATTTTAATAAATCAAAATGTTTTATTAAAATGATTAATCTCAAGGTGACCCTATCACACCTCGGAAAAAGGATGGTGGCGACTCCATTTTTGTTCTTTAAAAGTTGACCCCGTTTTTTCAAAATAAAAATGGTTTCGACAGCTTGGCGACTCCACTGGGGACCAATAAGAGAGTCAAGCCGAAAAATTGATTAGTTTCTATCCTAATGTCTAAATTTTGAAAATTTTGATTTGAAAAATCATGCTTCTTTTTATTTGCATTTGGTTGATCTTGAGAAATAATTTTGCATTGCATTGCATGACCATTGTGGTCACACCCTTTTAAGTGGGAGTGAGAAGCTACTCCTTCGTGAGGTTTTCACCTCCGTGCAGGATAGTTGATCGCTTTTGGGATACATCCGTACCTATGTCTTCGTGAGATTTTCATCTCCGTGCAGCCATAGGGAAATGTATTCCCCTGAACTGAACTCAGTTCGTATGAGCCTACAATGGATGAGGGTTGAGGAATCTGTCAGTTTAGGTACCTCTACTTTAGAACCAAACCCCATGTAGAAAGCCTTAAGAGCCCACCCTAGGTAGAGCCGCTCCAGACCCTAGTGGTTACCCAAATAGGTGATTTATTTTGTTGTTTATTTCTCTTATACTAACATGTTTTCTTTTGTTTTGATTACACCGCATTTTCATCATAGAAATAAGGTGTTAATTCATATTCAATTTCTAAATAGAATAGTTTGTCATAAGAAAACAAATTTCTTGATAAAGTGGATTTACAATACGGTCGTCCGAATGTGGTCCAAGTAAACACGACGAGAGAAGGCTGGTAGTCCACGAAGGAATACATGATTTGATTGCCAAAGATTCAAGCCAACGAAGATGATCCAAGAGCCGTCACGTCCTGATTTTCTTGAAGAAGATAATGAGTGTCATGGAGATAAGTGAGCAAGGGGTCGTGGCCCAGATCAAGCAACAAGGAGCTAGCAAAGGCATCTTTTGAAAAATTTGCAAGATTTGACCATGAAGGAAATATCAGTGTTTTCACTTGGACTATGAAGGGCAAAGGCCGCATATGTAATCCGTTTCATGTAAAGAAATTTTTTTCTAGAAAAGTTATTCTAATGGAATTGAATTCATAATCAACGCCTCTCTTTCTTTTACATTCATGCATTTGCATTATATTGCATCGCATCATATGCATTAAAATTCATAGAAGGACCCTAATTAGTGGAAGTTATTACAGAGAGAGAGGAGGAAAGAGAAAGTTAATCTGGGAACTATACACCGTTACGGTACATGTGCCAAAACAAAAAACATGGATCAGATATTTGAACAACTCCAAAAGGATATGCAAGACCAGTTGCAAGAACAATTAGCAAAAATTCAGCAAGATATAAGGGAACAAATGATGGAAGCCCAGAGAAATATGGTGGCTCAGATGACTCAGCTCTTAACTAGGGCAATGGATAAAGGAAAGGGCCCCATGACTAATACTGGAGAAGATAATGAGGATTATCCTCCGGGTTTTACCCCACCACGTGCGCAAGCGCAACCTGAGGCGCATCCTCAAAGGCCGTCTATCACAATTAGACCTCAACAAGGTCAAGTTGATACTAAAGTGCCCATGAATTTCCAAGTTGGATCAGGATCTAACCCAGGAGAGAACCCAGCTAATCCTATTCTCCCTAATTTAGATATAGCAGAGAGGGAAGGAATGAGAATTGAATCCTCAAGGCAGCTAGAGGACCGTTGTAAATGGTTGGAAGAAAAGTTCATGGCTTTAGAAAATACTGATAGTCCTCATGGAGTTAATGCTAAAGACTTAAGCTTGGTCCCAGATTTGGTGCTTCCTTACAAGTTCAAAATGCTAGAATTCAAGAAGTACAATGGGACTAGTTACGCTGAAGCCCACATTACCATGTTCTGTAGATGAATGACCGGCTATGTTAATAATGATCAACTGTTGATCCATTTTTTCAAGATAGTTTGGTTAGGGCAGTATCTAGGTGGTACAATCAACTAAGTCATGCTAGAATCAGTTCTTAGAGAGACCTAGCACAAGCTTTTATGAAGCAATACAATCATGTTATAGACATGACGCCTGACAGAATAACTTTGCAAAATATGGAGAAGAATTCAAATGAAAGCTTCAGACAATATGCGCAAAGATGGAGGGAAGTTGCCATACAAGTTCAGCCACCACTTCTACGAAAGGAAACTACAATGCTTTTTATCAATACTTTGAAGGCTCCATTCATTACTCACATGATAGGAAGTACCACAAAGAGCTTTACGAATATAATAATGGCAGGAGAAATGATTGAAAATGCCATAAGGGGTGGCAAGATTGAAGCAGGGGAAAACACTAGAAGGTTAGCTCCAAGAAAGAAAGAGAATGAGGTGAATAATACGAGTACATATAACAAATGGTACTCAAAGGCAATCACTATCAGGCAACCAAGAGTAACTACTGCTAGGCAACGGGTTCAATAAGGTAGGAATTGGGCACAAAGCAAAACTTTAAAAAGCTCCAATTTACGCCAATCCCAATGATGTACAGGGAGTTGTATCAAAGTTTATTCGATGCACATGCAGTGTCCCCATTTTATCTAAAGCCGTTACAACCCCCATACCCCAAATGGTATGATTCTAATGCTCAATGTGACTACCATGCAGGAATACCAGGGCATTCCATAGAAAATTGCACGACTTTCAAGAAAATAGTTGAGAGACTCATTAAGATGGGGATTGTGAAGTTCAACGATTCCTCAGAACCTACCTGACGAAGCAGTAAATGCAATAGTTGAAAGTGGGGGCAAGAGAGTTGCGATTCCTAGAGGAAGTCAAGAGCCCGAAGGGAATATCGGGGAGTCTGAACATTAAAAAAGGAACCGAGGAATAAAGTTTCCAAGCCCTTGCATACTTGGGAGTGTTTTGAACAACGAGACTGTGGAAGAGATCCTTGTATTTTTAAGTTTAATCTAGAGTAATATTCAAAACATGCTTGTTGCTTTAAGCTTAGAGGCAATAAGAAAACTTTTGTGAAATAGGCTTGTGTCTAGAATTTTTATTTCAATAAAATGCATCTTTTTGAACAAATATTTTTTATTCTTTCCCTGTATAGATTCTTTTACTCGAAAATTCTTTTATTCTTCATTCATGATCATACCATATAAATAATCATCCTTAGAATCAGTTATTATTTGGAATTTGGCTTCGTACCTACAACAAGACCCTAGATATCAACGACATGAGCGACGTTGCTACTGACTTAGATTCTCTTTTTGAGTAAGATAGGTGTCTAGAGGGATCTCAGGACTTTAAAGATGATAAAGATTGTAACTTATCTTCTAATTTGTTAAGAATGGTAGAACAAGATGAAAAACAGGTTCTACTCTACAAAGGATCAGTCGATATTGTGAGCCTAGAAAAGAGGTGGAGATTGAAGCTTAGCTCACCACAGAAATAAGGCGAGACATCATTAAGTTATTTTGAAGAATTCAAAGATGTTTTCACACGATCATATCAGGACATGCCTGGGTTACTGAGATGTGAACATGCTGAAATCTTAAAAGAGGTTCATAAGGATGACATAAAGACACATGCTAATGGTTTCACAATAGCCAAGCTAGCCATGCTAACCATGAGGTTTGGGTATTGCTAATTTATCATAGAAGGGGATGGCATCAGTTATGCCGTATTTAAGAGACAAGACCCACGTACCTCCTCCATTTCTTCACAGATTTTTCATATGTGGGGCATGGATGTTATAAGGCCGATCTCGTCAAAAGCTCCTGGCTGACATCAAATCATCAAGAGGGTGAATATTACTTCATATGCCAATATTACAAAGTCGACAGTCATCAAATTTCCAAAAAAAAGGGAAAGGATCATATGCCGACAAAGAATGTCAGAAAGGATCTTGTTTAATAATGCATAATTGTATAATGACAAAAGTTTACAGTCTGTTCAAAGATCAGGCGGCATGTCACAGTGCAGCAAAGGCTGCTAAAGGAAAAAAGTACAAAAACAAAAAAACAAAAATTATGGAAGGTGACTGAGACTTGTAACCATTTACTCTCTATGCTTATCAAACATCGACCAGGACTTTCGTTGGGGCAACACTTTTCCCATTAGTCTATGGAATAAAGGTGGTTCGGCCCATGAAAATCGAGATTCCTTTTTCTCTAAGCTTTAATTGAGTCAAGAATTGGATGAACTAGAATGTCTCCAGTGAACTTGGCTGAAGAAAAAGGTTTGAAAGTATTCATCATAGTCAAATGTGCCAAAAGTGGACGATGTTGATTTATGACAAAAAAGGTTCACCTAAGGGAATTTCATGATGGGGACTTGGTATTGAGGAAGATCCTTTCTACACAAAAGGATTTCAAAAGGAAATGAATGCCAAACGGGGCAGGACCTTACGTGGTAAAGAAGGCTTTCCCCGAAGGAGCATTGAGTTTGATTGAGATAAACTTATCCAATCCTATAAATTTGGATTCAGTCCAGAGATACTTAAAAGAGGAGAGGCCAAGGTGAAAACCTGAAAAGGGCGCTTTGTGACCTTCACAAAAAAAAGAAGAAAAAGAAAAGAAAAAGAAAAGAAAAGAAAAAATAAAAAAAAAGAAAAAGAAAATAGAATGGTCAAGGCAAAAACCCGCAAAGGGCACCTTGAGACCAAAGGGCTTTTGAGTTGAAAACCCGAAAAGGACAACTCAAATTTTGATCAAAATGGGGAAAACAGTAGTCTTACTATTCCTGAATTAGCAATGAAGGAGTATGCTATGTCTTGGGGCATCGACAAAATACTCCGGATCGCCTAAACACATATTGAGCTCCAAAGGGTCCTCAAAAGGTTGGTACAGAGAAGCTGAGACTGCGATATTTGGGGTACCTACTTTCCATTTTACCCATTATTTGCTATCTTATTCTTTTCAAGATACATCCCAATAACTTTCTTCTTAATTGCATTTGCTATCCTTGATTAACTTGTTCACTTCGAGCTATGCACCTAATTAATTTTCTTCTTGTCCATTATTATGATCTTTTCCAAGCATTTCGCATTAAAATAATGATTAATGGACTAATCATACTTTCATAAAAGGAGTTTTTCATACTACTCTGGAGGTTGCTAAATAGTACAGGAACCTCTGGAGGTTGCTAAATAGTACAGAAACCTGAAATAGGACTGTTATTTAGAACTCACCAAGCTTAAAAGCTAGAAATATTTGAGAAGGAAGAGTCTAAATTGAGACTATCTCCTCAGATTTTCAGTTAGAAGTGGTGGTTGATTGATATGCATGATATGAAGTAATAAAATTTATAATAATGATCGTACCAAAAACTAACAATTATCACGTCTCTAAGGCAAGCGCACCTATTGAACAGTAGTATAGCTTAGTGGCAAGACCGAGATATCATACCCAAGGGAACCAAAAGTACTAGTACTTACTTTCTTTCTATTATTTAACCTAAAAATAAAAGGGGTTTCTATGAAGACTAAACTAATTCTAAAACTAAACTAAGAATGCACAAAAAGTAAATTGGGCAAAAAATCTTGGGAAAGACTAATTAATTTGGACAATACTCAAGGGAGAATCCACCTAGACTTCACTTATTATCAATTCTTGAGCTAGACAATTTGTTCACTTGACTTGATCCTTAGAAATCCCTAATTTATGTTAATACCTCCGTCGAGGATAAGAACAACTGATCCTACATTGATTAACTAAAATCTCTTTCTAGTTAAAACCCCTAGTCTTGCATTAACTCGATCTATGGATCCCCTTATTAGGTTTGAACCTAATCCAGTAGATTTATGTCAGCCTATGTCTAGGATTGCATGCAACTCCGCTTAATTATGCTAGATCTACTCTTAAATAGAAACTTTTTCTCCTCAGCATAAGTACATCAATACTTGAATTAATACCTAGGATTATTAAAATAAGAATTAAGAACATATAGTTAAGAACAATTCAAGTCAAGATAAAATAATAACAAGATCTGTCTTAGGTTTCATCCCCCTCAAGTATTTGGGGGATTTAGTTCATAATTGATAAAGAAAACATCTCAGAAGAAATAAGATAACAAAACATAAAGAACCCAAAAACCTCCTGAAGGATTGAAGGAAGATCTTCTGTCTTGATGTAGAATTCAGCTTCTGGGATGAATCAATCAGCTTTCCTTTGAGTGATTCCTTGCTTCTACTCTCTGTGTTGGCAGAAATAAGGCACTCCTTTGTGGGAGAAAGAGTACACCCTTAGAGTTGCCTCCTAGGGTCTTTATATAGAGTTTTGGAATGCCTTTCTTAGCCTTTAAGTATCCAAATCCGAGTGAAATTGCACTTCTACACGACAGGGACACGTCCGTGTGCCATGCCAGTGTAGGTCGATAAGAGGCCGTGTTTGGGCTTGTTGGTGGTGGCACAGCCGTGTGGTCCAGTCGTGTTTGTCAGGGCTAGGCCGTGTTGGACTTTATGTGGCACAACCGTGTGCCAGATCGTGTGGTGAATCCTTGGGCTGTATCGTTTTTACACTTTGGCTCATTTTCTTTATTTTCGGCCCATTTTTCATTCTTTTCTCTTCCTTATGCTCTCCTGAGTATAAAACATGAAATAGAAGGGTTAAGAGCACCAATTTCAATAAATTTAATGATAATGCATCCAAAATATAGGCTAAGCATGAAGTAAAAACATGTATAAATTATCATTAATCAAATACCCCCAAACTTAAGCCTTTGCTTGTCCTCAAGCAAAATCCCAATCCACAGTTAAGAATTATTCTTCTCAATTCACAATCTTTATCAATAATGTTTCAAACCAATTCACAAGTAGTCATACAATGAAGATTCAATTAGAATAACATTAAAGATTCAATTACTCTAAGTTGAGAATTTTATCATCGAAAATAGGTTTTCTCCCTTCTCCTAAGTAATCACCTTTCAATCAAAATCAACAAGATTTGACATCCTCACTAAAGATACACTCTATCCACTCAAAGTGTTTAGGGTTCAAGAATTAAGCACTCTCTAGTCAATCTGAAAAGTTATTACCATAGGCTTGCAAGAAAGTCAAATCTCCACCACTATAGATTGATATGATACATCGATCAAAAGGTCTTTCAATGGTTGTAATGGGGCTTTGGTTAGGGGATGTTGTCATGAGCTGAAAAAGAAAGGGTTAGAATCGAGATTGAATTGAAAAATTATCTAGCTAGAAAAATCTCTATCACTGGAACATATTTCTAGAGCTAGTTCTTATGATAACATTATTTCTGCCTTGGTAGCCTTAAAATAGAAATATGCAAAAAATGTTAAACTATGAATTACAACTGTATTTACTGTGAATAACTACATTTTTTTATTTAAGAACAATTCAATTACAAATTTTACAATTTGGGAAAGAGAATAAAGCTAGATAATAATTCAACTCATATTTCTATTTTACAATCTGGGAAAGAGAATAAAGCTAGATAATAATTCAATTACAAATTTTACAATCTGGGAAAGAGAATAAAGCTAGATAATAATTCAACTCATATCTCGACAAAATAAGGATCAAAGTAATTGAATGGAATTCAACAAAAATGGGTTATGGGTTAATATTAGAGGTAAGTCAAGAATAGGTTGTTAGGCTCAATGGGGTTCACTAGGGGTTAATTTATGGAGGTAGGCTTTTATGGAGTAAGTGGGTTAAATCCTAAGTGACTTTATCATCTCGGTATATCAAATCAATGATGTGGTCTCGACATGTATAATCAAAACAAGTTCTAGAATAACAAATCAGTGTTGACTCACTCAAAGCAATAATAAAAGTGAGCACGAAAGAATGTATGCTCAAAAGGCTCAAAATCTCACCAGAATTATAGCTTTTGATGTCAATCCTGCGAATTTCAAATCTCAAGATAACATTTAAAATTAGGGAAAATAACTTATGAAAAAAAATTATATTCTCAAAAATTTCAACTTATCATGCTTGATTCTCTAATGTTTTAAAGTTTGAATAATCAAAGTACAAGCACCTATGTCTTAATTCTTGACATATATCAAAAAATCATAAATCAATCAAAATTAATTCCTAATAGGAGATTGAAGATAATGCAGAGAGTGAAAATGAGAATTCGAAATTTTGAGAACAATGCAACAAGTTAGAAAAATTTCAGGGATTTCAAAGAAATGTAATGACTAAAAGTAAGTCCCCCCCACACTTAAGATGTACATTGCCCTCAATGTACAAAGAAACATTAGTAGCAATAGAAGCACAAGATCATAAGATAGGGAAAGGCATGAAACTCCCTAAATTTTGGATGAATTTGTGAGACGGAGATTGGAATTGGAAGAGCCGGCAGTTGTGGCAGGGTGTTCCCATTTCCATATGGATATGAGCTGTAGAGCTTATTTGAAACTGTGAAAGTATTTATCAATCGTAACGAATTTGGATTAAGAGAAGGTGTTTGTTAGGGGTTGGCCGATATGAAAAAGAAATAAAACAAATAAAGTTCTAAAAATACTAAAATTCAAATAATGAAAAAGATAAGGTGAACTAAAACTCAAAGTAAAAGTAAAAAGGAAAATAAAGTTAGAAGAAAAGGTAAAAATAGAGATCCCAGTTTAAATAAAAATTAAGATAAAAATAAAGATAAAAGGAATAGAAGTCTCTACTCCTCAGATGGGTCACGTGGTGGTAGTGGTGAAGTGATGCGGAGGTGTCGGCATATCTGCTGGAGTGTGGCATCGATGTGATCGAAGCGCTGGAAGCATTGCTGCTCGAATCGTGAAAGGCGCTCAGATATGTTAGCGTGAGAAGTTGCAGCATTAACTGGTCGGCGATAGGGTGGTGGCTCAGCTGGCCCCTCCTCTGGTGGTGGTGGTGGGACATCATTAGTAATTTCCACATGACCCTCGACCCCTTGGATGAGTTGGAACTGTAGGGGGCCGGCTCCTGGTTTACGTTGGATCATCCTCATTTGTAGCATGGTCTGGATGCCCTGAAGGGACATCTGGCCTGTTAGTGTGTATGAGGATGTCTGGGTCGCAGTATTAAGTAGCCCGAAGTGGCGTACTAGGCATGTGATGTACGGGCCCATGGATATCACTCCCCTACGATGCCTTTCCATCTGGTGTTGGATGGCATGGGCGATGAAGAAAGCTAGGTCAATGGTGTGAGCATTCGCCATGCTTCATAGGAAGTAGGCATCATGTGTATTGACGACGCCAGTGCTCTCACGTCTACCTATCAGAGTGTGTGCAAGGAGGGCGTGGAGGTACCTGAAAGATGGGACAAGGGCGGTCGCTTTGGTGTGACTAAGGTCATATGTAGGATGCCCCGAGGCAATATCACGCCAACAATTGACTGGTGTGAGATGGATGCGACGGGGAAGTGTGGAAAATCCTCATCGGCTGTGGAATTATCTGTGTAGTGTCCTAGCGCGATGCCAAACTCGGGGACGCTCAACTGGCACACCAATCCACCGAGGCGAAATTGAATAGTGCCCGGATCAGCATGGTTCGTCATCACCATCTGTAGATGAAATGTAGAGCAAAATTCCAATGATAGTTTAAGATAGGTGGGCTCGATGATGTCAAAGAATTGTCCCCATGGGTCGGTGGACAGTAGGGCCTGAATTGCATTGGCGAGTTGGACTCATTCTAGGGCGGCCCAGTCAATGCAACATCCGGTGTTTAGGGGGCGACCTCGTAGGATTTGGAACAACTCTTCTTGGGAGTTCTGTGAAAAATGGAGGAATGGATGGCGGTGTTCAGCGATGGGTCGCGACGAAGATGAACCACCAGGTCTTTTCCATTTCTTTGAAGCAAGAACGACAGTTCTGTTACCGCGTGACGATGACATAGTGCCTAAAAAGAAAATAAAATACATTAGTCCTAAAAATTGAAATTAAATTGAATCAAAAACTATGAAAAATAATAAATATTTATGCTTAAATGACAATGTGACTAAAACAATTTGGAATGAAATGTGGACTAACCTAAATAATATAATCTATTCATCCTAACATGATATCAAATTTAAGAAATATGGGTATGTATTTATACTAAATGCATATTAGTTTAGATAGGAAAAAGTGCCAATCAAATGTGAATCTAAGTGGCATGGTATTATGAAGTTCTCTATAACATTCTAGATTATTCATGCTAAATCAATTAATTCCATGCTTAAAACAATGCTAAGACTAAATAAAGAATGATATTAAAATAAAAATAGGTAAAGGCAGTAAAAATTTGAGAGAAAAATGAGAAAATAGAACCAAATGGGAGAGGAATCAGCTGGAGCATGGTCGTGGAGTGGGTAGCACGAGCGTGGAGGCACTGTGGATACCGGCGGCAGCGTCAAGGGAGTTGGGGGAGAGGTTGGGTTGAGAGGATTTAGGGTTTAAAATGAAATAAGATGATGAATAGTAGCCCCTTTATATAAATTTTGGGTCACACGGGAATGGCACACGCTCGTGTGGCTCGGGTTTTGCCCGTGTTGTTCGAAATTTAGGGGTTTTAGCACGCCTGGTTTGAGGCACACGCCCGTGTGTCGAGGGCGTGTTGAGGCATACGACCATGTCCCACGGTCGTGTCCTAAGGTGTTCACTTCGTACACAGTTGTGTAAGAGGTCACACGCCCGTGTTGGATTTGACAATGTCGACCAGGGTCTTGACAAGTCCGTGTTGGGGTCACACGGCCATGTCCCTCTCATTTTAGCCCGTGTCTCAATTGACAGTGTTGGCCACGATTTGGGGACATGGGCGTAGGGAGTTGTTGAAGCCCGTGTGGGATTTGATATGTTGGCCACGGCAACATCAGAAGGCCGTGGCGATTTGACGTAGCCAGTGTTTTAGGGAAAATTTTACCCTGCTTGTACACGGCCAGGGTGCACGACCGTGTCTCTGCTCATAGTGTCCACACAGCCTTAGACATGCCCGTGGGCATGGCCGTGTGGCCTTAAATTTTGCATTCAAAAAAGTTAGTAGATGTATAAAAAGACTAAAATCAAAATAGAAGAAAAGTTGCTAAGTTAGTGCTCGGGTTGCCTCCCGAGAAGCGCTTATTTAGAGTCTAAGCTCAACTCTACTTGCATGTATCACGAAAGGAGTTCTGGAGCTGAAGCTCCTCCCTATTATCTTTAAAATTCTCACCTTTATAATGTTTAGGCCGATGGCCATTTACCTTGAAAGTACGTGGTTTGGTTGAGTTACCTCAACTGTGTCGTATAGAAAGACAGTTTGAACAGTGAATGGACCTGACCATCTTGACTTGAGTTTTCTAGGAAATAGTTTCAGCCTTGAGTTGTAGAGTAAGACAAGATTGCCGGTTTTGAACTGCTTAGGTTGTCTCAGTCGTTTCTCATGGCGTTGCTTCATGGCTTCCTTATACAATTGTGAGTTCTCGTAAGCATTGCAATGCCATTCATCTAGCTCATTTAACTGCATTAGTCTTTTCTAACCTGCAAGCTTAAAATCAAGATTTAAAAATTTAATAGCCCAAAATGTTTTATGTTCAAGTTCAAATGGCAGATGACAGCTTTTTCCGTAGACAAGTTTATAAGAAGATGTTCCTATGGGTGTTTTAAAAGCAATTTTATATGCCCATAAAGCATCGTCTACTTTTCTTGACCAATCTTTTCTATTTGTTTCTATCGTTTTCTCTAGGATGCGTTTTAATTCCCTATTTATTAATTCGACTTGGCCACTAGTTTGTGGGTGATAAGGGGTAACTGTTCTGTGGTGTACTTCATATCTCTTTAAAACTTTTTCAAATTGAGCATTGCAAAAATAAGTTCCCCTATCACTAATGATTATCTTAGGTGTTACAAATTGAAAAAAGAGTTTTTTTCAGAAAACGCACTACCATTCTAGCATCATTAGTAGGTAAGGCTTGGGCTTCCACCCATTTTGATATATAATCTACTGCTACTAGTATGTACTTATTCCCAAATGAAGTAGGGAATGGACCCATGAAATCAATACCCCATACATCAAATATTTTACATGAGAGTATATAGTTCTAAGGCATTTCATTATGTTGAGAGATATTACTTGTTCTCTGGCATTTATCACAAGAGGTCACATACCTGTTGGCATCTCTGAAAAGTGTAGGCTAGTAAAAACCTGATTCGAGTACCTTATGAGCAGTTCTAGCTCCACTGTGGTGTCCTCCTATTCGTCCCAAATGGCAGTGATCTAAAATTTGGTATGCTTCTGTCTCAGTAACGTATCTTCGGATAACATGATCTGCACAAATACGAAAAAGCAAAGGATCTTCCTAAAAGTATTTTTTCACATCAGTGAAGAATCGCTTCTTTTTCTGATGGGTCAACCCTTTTGGGGTTATGTTAAATAATTTGCAAAATCAGCAAACCATGGAACTGCCTCGTCTGCTATGGCTAGGAGTTGTTCTTCAGGAAACAGGTCATTTATTTTATCGAGGTACTTGGGGTGTGGATTTTCTAATCTCAAAAGGTGGTCTGCTGGCAAATTTTTAGCTTCTTTCTTGTCCTTTACCTCTAAATCAAATTCCTATAACAATAGAATCCATCTTATCAATCGAGGTTTTGCATCAGTTTTAGTAAAAAGGTAACGAAGAGCAAAATGATCAGTATAAACAATGACTTTCGACAATATTAAATAAGATCTGAATTTGTCAAATGCAAAAATAATGGCTAGCAGTTCTTTTTCTATGGTAGTATAATTTGCTTGAGCAACTATCAAAGTTCTGCGAGCATAATAAATTGGTTGAAAGTGCTTATCTTTTCTCTGTCCCAGAACTGCACCTACTGCAAAATCACTCGCATCGCACATTAGTTCAATAGGTATATTCCAATCAGGTGAAATCATAATCGGGGCATTAACTAACTTTTCCTTGAGAGTGTTAAAAGATTCTAAACATTCTTGGTCAAAATTGAAAAGCACATCTCTTTCTAGTAATTTTGTTAAGGGCTTAGCTATTTTAAAAAAATCTTTGATAAATCTGCGATAAAAACCAGCATGTCCTAAAAAGCTTCTTATAGCATTAACTGAATTAGGGGGAGGTAATTTTTCAATGGTTTCAATTTTTGCTTTATCTACCTCTATCCCTTTACTAGAAATTTCATGCCCTAATACAATACCTTCTTGAACCACAAAGTGGCATTTTTCCCAGTTTAACACTAGATTTGTCTCTTCACATCTTATCAGAACATGTTTTAAATTACTAAGACAAAGTTGAAAAGAATTACCAGAGACTGAAAAATCATCCATAAATACCTCCATGATGTCTTCCACGAATTCGTCAAAGATAGCTAGCATGCATCGTTGAAAAGTAGCAGTAGCGTTACATAATCCAAAAGGCATTCTACGATAAGCAAACATACCGTATGGACATGTGAATGTCATTTTCTCCTGATCTTCTAGAGCAATCGGGATTTGGAAATAACTAGAGAGGCTATCTAGGAAACAGTAATACATGTGACTTGATAATCTTTCCAACATTTGATCAATAAAAGGTAACGGAAAATGATCTTTTCAAGTTGCGTCATTCAGCTTTCTATAATCAATGCAAACTCTCTATCCAGTGACTGCTCTTGTTGGTATTGACTCCTTTTTGTCATTAGACACCACGGTTATGCCTCCCTTTTTAGGAACAACCTGTACAGGACTTACCCAAGAACTGTAAGAAATAGGATAAATAATACCTGCATCTAGAAGTTTAATTACCTCGGCTTTTATGACTACCTTCATGTTGGGATTCAACCGTCTCTGAGCTTGCACCGATGGTTTATATTCATCTTCCATTAAAATTTTATGGGTGCAAAAAGAAGGATTAATTCCCTTAATATCTGAAATTTTCCAAGGTATAGCCTGTTTGTGTTCTCTTAACACATAGAGTAGTTCCTTTTTTTCTACAGCACTCAAATCTGATGCGATAATTACTAGTAATGTCGAATCATCCCCTAAAAATGCATATTCTAAATGATCTGGCAGTTGCTTTAACTCTAATTTAGGGGGTTCATTAATCGAAGGTTTCTGTCTCAACTCATCATTCATCTTTATACTTTCATAACCTATGTGCCTTGCGACAAATTCATTATGGTCTAATTCTTTCATTACTTCTTTCACTTTAGTGGTGGCATCATCTTCCCTCTACCTTGAACAAGACACAGTTCCAACGTGTCGCAAGAGCAATTTCCTAAAAATTATCTTGAACAAAATAATCAAAAACATCAATAAAATAACAAGAATCATCTTGTTCTCTAGAAAATCTCATAGCATCATAGATTTTAAAAACGACTTCTTCTTCACCAACTCTAAGTACTAATTTACCATCCCCTACATCGATAACAGCTCTAGCAGTGCTAAGAATGGGCGTCCCAAAATTAAAGGCACAACAATATCCTCATCCATGTCAAGCACAACAAAATCAACGGGGAATATAAATTATTCTACCTTTACTAGCACACCTTTGATGATTCTCCTAGGATATTTAACAGATCTATCAGCTAATTGAATACTCATCCTAGTGGGTTTTGGTTCCCCTAGACCTAGTTGCTTGAACATTTTGTAGGGCATCAGATTAATGCTAGCACCTAAATCAGCTAAGGCTTTATCAATAATTAAACTACCAATTAAACAAGGAATAGTAAAACTCCCTAGATCTTTTAGTTTTACCGGTAATTTATTTTGGAGAATAACTGAGCATTCCTCGTTGAGTTCTACTGTGGCTAATTCTTCCAACTTCCTTTTATTGGTGAGAAGTTCTTTAAGAAACTTGCATACTTCAGCATCTGCGAAATTACTTCAACAAAAGGTAAGTTAATATGTAATTGTTTAAAAATGTAACACCCCAAATCCAGCCTAAACGTTACGACCAGATTTGATGAGTCACATCGGAAGGTTACAGGAAAACTATGTCCTATTCGAAGCCCGTTGTAACATTTTTAAGAATTTCTTATTTAAAAATTAAAGTGAATGGAAGTCGTGTACCAGGTAGGATTCCGGAATAAAGGAGGTGAGCCAAGTAGGCTGCTTAAGTACCAAGCTCTTATTGGATCCAATCCTAGACATGCACACAACCGTTGCCACACTTTAATTAGCGATAGTTCGAAAAACAAGTTAAGTTTAGAATTCATTTGAGGATTTTAGAAATTTTATAAACGGGTTTGTTGTAGGCATTTCAGTACTTTGAAAACAAGTATCATTTTTTTAAACCGCGACCCAAGCCTACTCCAATATAATATCATATCAAAGAAAAATAATTTAAGAAAATAGTTAATAGCGGCCTTATTACAACCCAAAAATTGAATAAAAATAATTTAAACAAAAATTATTGGAAAAACCACACATTTAAGAAAAACGTTCGAATGCGATCTACATGGCCACTCTGAATCCCCTCCGGCTCCCAGTCTCCGAATCAAGGCTCACCTGCAAGGTTAAAGGAAGGGGGTGAGTTTGGAAAACTCAGTGTGCAACAAAGCCCCTTTAGAGCCCACAACAACACAAGCATACTGGGCCTAAGCCCTGATTCAATCTCATCTGACACTGGGCCGAAGCCTTTCTATATATCGGTTACTGGGCCTTAGCCCTTTTTCATATATAAACTCACTGGGCCGAAGCCTTATTCTGTAAACGGTATGGCCCACTGGCCCATTTCAACAATACATGTAAATCTCAATACATGCATGCAAATCCATATCCATATATGGGGAAACTATCAACCCACCCAACCGCTACTCTCCATCCGTACCAACCAAGCTCTCCATGTGGGGAATAACTTGACCCACCCAACCAATACTCTCCACTGGCAGCATAGCTGCTTTATCATATAACATGAGGCCTAGCCTCTTTCGGTAACTAGGGCGAAGCCCCTTTTTCAGTATCTGTGGCATTGCCACTTACACTTCCTCCATCAATATAACCTACCGCATGCATAAAATGAACGTATCATGGCAAAGCATATACAATAATATTATCATATGCATTTCACTCAAAATAAAACCCTAGGGTATAATAGTCATTTACACCTAGGGGTAAATAGTAATCTTTTCCAATTAAGGGTAACCCAGCAATTTTATCAACTATTAGGGTTTTCATGCTCATTATCAATTATCAACAATTCCAAGTGTTTAAACAACGATTCTAGCCCATTTTAGCAAAACTGAGTTATTGGGCCCAAAAACCCCTAATGGGCACTACGTAGCCGATTTAGTCATCTAGGCCCATTTAGCCTATATTCCAAAACGGTATTAACTGTCTTAATGTGCAATTTATCCAGATTCCATTTTCTACCAAATTTACCCAAATGGGCCCGAAAGCTTATTGGGCCCGATTTCAGCCCCTCGAGGCCTAACTTACTGTGATGCATGAAGTCGTGCCCTTACCTATTCCAATGATCTCGATCATTGAACTTAGCGTATCCAACTAACCTATGAGCATTTGCATACTCACAAGTCCTTGAAATGCTGGAATTTTGGCATTTCAGCTTTTCGACATATATCGAGTTAAGCTACTAAATAAGGTTCGTTACACACCTGATTTGCGACTACCACCACAAGATCTCCCACGCAATGAACCTACAGTTAATTACTAGGTTATTAACTATGAATTGATGAAGTCTACTTACCAGACTATTTCCATATTCAGCTACTATACAAGTAATCCATAACTCCCTTACCTTAGCCGAATCTGATTGTTTAGATCTAAGACTAGCCACACCAATATTCCAAGCCTTCGATACTCCTTCAAAAATCACATGTTTCTCTACATAAGAATATAAAACCAAATGAAAGAGGCCAATAAGGCCCTAAGCCTAAAACGACAACCTCCCTAAAGATTTAGGGGTTTCGACTTTTCTTAACTTCCATAACAATGAATTGAACCAAGGTTTCGAACACTTACCAATTATTCTCTCACTAACGATTCCAACTCGTACTATCTCAAATCCGACACGGATCTTGCCTACAAAGTATCAGCAGAAAACGAATCCCAGAGACTTTAGGATTTGACTACTAAGTCCCCAAAAGTGTTGTGTTTTTGGATTTTTTGGATCAAAGAAGAAGAAAGCGTTTATGGACTGAAAGGGTGTTGACGATAGAGATTAGGGGCTTTTAAGAGAGTAAGATTTGGCTTAATAGAAGAAAAGAATAAAGGTGTACCATTAAAAGAAATCGGCACTTCTTGAAATCTTCAGGATTTTGGCTTTGTTTAGAGTATTTAGCTATAGAAAAAAAGTGGGAAGTAGGTTCGGCTTTTCCAAAGATTAAAGAGGGAGAGAATGAGAGAAGAAAAGAGTATGGGAGAAGAGAATGAAAGAAGAAGAGAGGAATTTTGGTTATGGCTAATCGGTACAAAAATAAAATGCCGAAATATGCCTGACTTAGCTCAAATACCGAATTTGCACTACACAAGTCCGTTGGCTGGCCATCACCTATTCGAATCTCCTAAAATCCCTCTTAACTATCCTTCCCCTCATCTCTCCTTGATACATGCTCATGCCAAATTCAATCTCCTCCATCAGAGTCCACTTGGGTTCCAACACTCACCCTTCCTGCACATAAAAATAAATACCCTCATTTGCTTACCTTGCAACTTGAACCATGGCCATTGTACACTCCTCCACACGCCACTTTTATAGGAGCTTAGTGGCTCCACCTTGCCACTTTACCAAGGGCTCACTTGTGACACATTTTACCCACATTTTCTTATAAGACCTCCAACTCAAGCCCCCTCTTCTTTAAGTCTAAAAATTAAAAATTCTACCGGGTTTTAACCAATACATGGGCCTTCCATAGGCCCATTTACGCACTCCAAACATGAATTGCACAACTAAATACCAAAATTTAAATTTTTACCAAATTCAAAAAAATCACACAAAAACTCAAAAATCAGGGTGTTACAAAAAATTTCAAGAAATTTACCGAATTGGGCATCTGTACAGTCTTTTTTCAACTTTGCTGGATATGGAGTAGGCGATTTATATTCCTTAAGTGTTGGTGGAGTGTTTTCCTTGGGTTTTTCTTCCTCTACCTCACCTTTTGTGGATTCTTGAACAGGCTTCTTTTCTGGTTCAGCTGATACTTTCCCATCTCTTAAAGTAATTGCTTTGACATGTTCTCTGGGATTTGGCTCAGTGTTACTTGGTAATCTACCTTGTGGTCTCTCTGAAATTAATTTCGCAAGTTGACCAATTTGATTCTTTAGCTTGAATAGATGCCTGCTAGTTTTTCAATGCCGTTTTGGTATTTTAGAAACGAGTTTCTGATACGGCTATAAATTTGGTGAACATCTCTTCAAGATTCAGCTTTTTCTCTTGTTATGGTGGTGGCTGCTGAAATCCCAGAGGAGGTGGTTGTCTTTGATTTCCTAGTCCTCTCCATAAAAAATTGGGGTGATTTCCCCAACCTGCATTATAAGTATTACTATAAGGGTTATTTTGAGGTCTAGAATTGTTAACCATATAGTTGGCTTGCTCAGTTTCCATGCTGCGTCCATAAGAGGAGTAGTTTGGATTGAACATATTTCCTAGAGTTGCGTCACACGACATCACTAGTTATGCCAACGTAGAACCAACTAAATTATCAAACTTCTTATTCAAAATTTCTACTTGATTAGTAAGCATGGTAACAGCATCAATATTAAAAACTCCTACAACTTTTGTCAGTTTTGTCCTCATGACTTGCCACTGATAGTTATTCAGTGACATCTCTTCTATAAACTCATAAGCTGCTTTGGGTGTTTTATTGTTGATTGTTCCTCCGACAGCTGCATCGATCATTTGCCTCGTTGATGGATTCAAACTGTTGGGAAAGCTTTAAACTTGTAACCACAAAAGTAACCCATGGTGAGGGCACCTTCTCAAAAGATCTTTGTATCTCTCTCAAGCATCGTAACGTGTCTCTAAATCCATCGGCTCTGCGGCTATTGTGGGAGATGGTTGATTATCTTGATTTACTTCCATCTCTTTAGTAGGTTCAAGTTCATGTTCTTGCTCTGGATAGTGTAGGCTTCGTCTGATTTCTCTATGAGTTCTAATAACTGTCGCTTCCAAATCTTTGTCAAAAAGTAGTGGTCCTCCTGGGTTTCTTCTAGTCATAAACTAGATGTACCTAAAAGGGAAAAAGCAAAGAAAATTAAAATAAATAAAAATAAATAAAAATTAAAAATAAATAAATATAGTAATAGCTAAAGTAATAGAAATCGAGTTTTTGTAATATTTTAGTTCCCTAGCAACGGTGCTAAAAACTTAATATGCGTGATATGAAGTAATAAAATTTATAATAATGATCGTACCAAAAACTAACTATTATCACGACTCTAAGGCAAGCGCACCTATCGAACAGTAGTATAGCTTAGTGGCAAGATCGAGATATCGTACCCAAGGGAACAAAAAATACTAGTACTTACTTCCTTTCTATTATCTAACCTAAAAATAAAAGGGGTTTCTATGAAGACTAAACTAATTCTAAAACTAAACTAAGAATGCATAAAAATTAAATTGGGGAAAAACTCTTGGGAAAGACTGATTGATTTGGACAATACTCAGGGAGAATCCACTTAGACTTCACTTGTTATCAATTCTTGAGCTAGACAATTTATTCACTTGACTTGATCTGTAGAAATCCCTACTTTATGTTAATACCTCCATCGAGGATAAGAACAACTAATCCTAGGTTGATTAACTAAAATCTCTTTCTAGTTAAAACCCCTAGTCTTGCATTAACTCGATCTATAGATCCCCTTATTAGGTTTGACCCTAATCTGACAGATTTATGTCGCCCTATGTTTAGGGTTGCATGCAACTCCGCTTAATTATGCTAGATCTACTCTTAAACAGAGACTTTTGCTCCTCTGCATAAGCATATCAGTACTTGAATTAATACCTAGGATTATTAAAACAAGAATTAAGAACACATAATTAAGAACAATTCAAGTATTTATCATATAACTCAAGATAAAATAATAACAAGATCTGTCTTAGGTTTCATCCCCCTCAAGTATTTAGGGGATTTAGTTCATAATTGATAAAGAAGACATCTTAGAAGAAATAAGATAACAAAACATAAAGAACCCAAAAACCCCTGAAGGATTGAAGGGAGATCCTCTGTCTGGATGTAGAAATCAGTTTTTGGAATGAATCAATTGGCTTTCCTTTGAGGGATTCCTTGCTTCCACTCTCTGTGTTGGCAGAAATAAGGCGTTCCTTTATGGGAGAAAGAGTACACCCTTAAAGCTACCTCCTAGGGTCTTTATATAGAGCTTTGGAATACCTTTCTTAGCCTCTAAGTATCCAAATCCGAGTGAAATTGCACTTCCCCATGACAGGGACACGTCCGTGTGCCACGCCTGTGTGGGTCAATAAAAGGCCATGTTCAGGCCTGTTGGTGGTGGCACGACCGTATGGTCTGGCCGTGTTTGTCGAGGCTGGGCGTGTTGGACCTTATGTGGCACAGCCGTGTGGTGAATCCTTAGGCCGTGTCGTTTTACACTTTGGCCCATTTTCTTTATTTTCGGTCCGTTTTTCATTTTTTTCTCTTTCCTATGCTCTCTTGAGTATAAAACATGAAATAAAAGGGTTAAGAGCACCAATTTCCATAAATTTAATGATAATTCATCCAAAATATAGGCTAAGCATAAGGTAAAAACATGAATAAACTATTGTTTATCATTGATCAAAAAGCAAGATATTGCGTCGGTGATACAATCCTGATGAAAAACAAGCAATGACAACCCAAGCATAAATGATATTCTGCATACATATGAGTATCATGCATACACATCTGGTCGGGTCACTTAGGGAGTGATCAGTGGATGGAACACGTTACAAATCCTATACCCAAAGTTGCAGTGGGATGGATTGAAAAAAATACAAGTCCTATACTCTTGAAGTGGCAGTGGGAACGAATTAAAAAAAAGTTTCAAATCCTATAATCCTGAACCACAGTGGGATGGTATGAAAATGGTACAAGCCTTATGTCCCTAAGGTACAGTGGAAAGGACCCTAAAGTCAGTAGGGCAAATCAGTTGAGCAAAAATGTTTTCGGGGTTTCTGTCAAATGCCAGCTGAATACAAAAACAGCGTACTGCGTTAATGATAGAGGCTTGATGAGCAACAAAGTGATGACATCCTAATTATTAAAAAGGATCGTCCTCATGACATTTTGCATTCATACATATATTATTCAGTTAGGAGCATTTAATTTGTTCAGATCATAGCATCCTAACCATTTTGCATAAGCATAAACACATAAAACTGATTCTACAGGATAGGTCCCCTAAAGGACGGTGTAGTAACATCGGTGAATTAGTAGATCTTGTCTTCCTGGGTTTGCAGTGAAGCAGAACGAAGATACCAGTCTGGCATCCCTGAGTTTACAAGGAGTAGATTGAAGAAAGGAGATCTTCTCTTCTTGAGTTTGCAGCAAAGCAGATTGAATATAGTAGTCTAGCGTCCCTGAGTTTGCAGGGAGCAGACTGAAGATAGTAGTCTCGCATCCCTAAGTTTGTAGGGAGCAGACTGAAGATAGCAGATCTTGTCTTCCTGAGTTTGTAGCAAAGTAGATCGAAGATATTAGTCTAGCGTCCCTAAGTTTGCAGGGAGTAGACTAAAGATAGCAGATCTTGTCTTCTTGAGTTTGCAACGAAGCAGATCGAACATAGTAGTCTGGCGTCCCTGAGTTTGTAGGGAGCAGACTGAAGATAGTAGATCTTGTCTTCCTGAGTTTACAGTAAAGTAGATCGAAGATATTAATCTGGCGTCCCTGAGTTTGCAAGGAGCAGACTAAAGATAGTAGATCTTGTCTTCCTGAGTTTGCAGCGAAGCAGATCGAAGATATTAGTCTAGCGTCCCTGAGTTTGCATGGAGCAGACTGAAGATAGCAGATATTTTCTTTCTGAGTTTGCAGTGAAGCGGATCGAAGAAACTAGTATGGTATCCCTGAGGCTACAGAGAGTAGACTGAAGATAGCAGATCTTGTCTTTCTGAAGTTGTAGTGAAGCAGATAGAAGTTACAAGTCTTATCTCCCTGAAGTTGCAGCGGAGCAGACGAAAGATTGTAGATCTTATCTCTCCAAGCAGTAGAGGAGCAGATCAAAGATAGCAAACCTTATCTCTCTGAAGTTGCAGAGAGCAGGTTGAAGTTACAAGTCTAATCTCCCTGAAGTTGCAGTGGAGCAGACTGAAGATTACAGATCTTATCTTCCTAAGCAATAGTGGAGAAGATCGGAGATAGCAAACCTTATCTCTCTGAAGTTGTAGAGAGCAGGTTGAAGTTAGAAGTCTTATCTCCCTGAAGTAGCAGCGGAGTAGACTGAAGATTATAGATCTTATCTTCCTAAACAATAGTGGAGTAGATCGAAGATAGCAAACCTTATCTCTCTGAAGTTGTAGAGAGCAGGTTGAGGTTACAAGTCTTACCTCCCTGAAGTTGCAGTGGAACAGACTGAAGATAGCAGATCTTATCTTCCTGAAGTTCCAAGAAGCAGATCGAAGATATTAGTCTGCTTCCTTGAGTTTGCAGCGGAGCAGACTGAAGATAGCAGGTCTTATCTTCCTAAAGTTGCAGGAAGCAGATTGAAGATATTAGCCTGCCACCCTGAGTTTGCAGCGGAGTAGATTGAAGACAGCAGATCTTATCTCCCTGTAGTTGCAGGAAACAGATTGAAGATATTAGCCTGCCTCCCTGAACTTACAGCGGAGCAGACTAAAGACAGCAGATCTTATCTTCCTGAAGTTGCATGAAGCAGATCGAAGATATTAGCTTGCCTCCCTGAGTTTGTAGCGAAGTAGACTGAAAATAGCAAACCTTATCTCCCTGAAGTTGCAGTGGAGCAAGCTGAAATTACCAATTCTTACCTCCTTGAAGTTTCAACAGAGAAGATCAAAGCTCGAAATCTCTTATCTCTGAAATTACATTGGAGCAAATAGAAGCACTAATTTTTATGCCCCTGAAGATGCAGTAGGCAAGAATAAGACTACTTGAAGAAGACGAGCATTCAAAGGAGTTAGAACCCAATAGGACTGAGCAAAATTGGCCCTTTTATAGTCTTTGCTCCATTCTCGTTACACGACAATGAGCAAAGAGGGGCAGCTATAATAGGCCAATTTAGCCTGGGCCCACACAAAAAATAATAAACCCAAAAAATAAAACAAAGTCCAAGTCCAGTCCAAAATTACAAATATATAATTTGGCCCAATCGGAATGGCCCATTCCATGAAAAGTTTTAAGGTCCATCTACAAGCTTGACTCATATGGAAATATAATCTTCAAGGATATGCAATCTTAGATATGATATATAATCTTAGATATTATATGAAATCTTAGATATGATATGCAATCTTAGAAGATATGATTTGGTAATCTTAGAGATTTAATTTGTAGATACCCTTTAATCTTAACCGTTGATGTAATTGATCTGTACCGTTGGATTTGGGGAGGCTCAACTATAAATAGAGGCCTCTCCCTTCATTGTAAATCACTTGAGTTTTGGGGAAGCAATAAGAATTCTTGAGAACATTCAATCAAATTTCTCTCCCTCTTGCATTCTTATTTTCTGTGGTTTGTTCTTATTTTATTCTTCACTCATCTTCGTTTTTCAACCTTTATATATTACTATTTCATATATTATTTATTTTTATCTTTTTTTGGATTTATTCAAACTTCTACATATATTACCTACTTTAAAATTTTTATATATATAATTTATTTTTAAATTGTTTTTATTGTTAATTTCAAATTTCTTTTTTTTACATTGTTTGTTTTAACATTGTCCATTTTTTTTTGAAAGCTTGGTACATTTTGTTTTTTATTTTTTTTAGATTTGTTTTTTTTATCTTTATTTATTAATATGGCCAAATATACCTTCATATTTCAAAATCCATGATTTTTTTAAACTTAAAAATAAGGCAATATTCGATATTTGGGAGTTTTGAGAAAATTGTGCCCTAACTCACTAGGTTTCGATTTTTCTCGTTAAGTCCAAATGATTGAGTACTCTTTTTGAAAGTAAAACATATTAATTTTAAATAAAAAACCTATTCTCGAGAATTTAAGATGTTGTTTCCTAACTCACTAGATGTGACGTTTTGTCATCTCGAGGCAAGGATTTCTAAAAAGCAAAGGATATTCAATGTTTGGGAAATTCAAAAGATCATGCCTTAACTTGCTGGGTTTCAATTTTTCTCATTAAGTCCTAATGATTGAGTACCCTTTTTGAAATTAAAACATATGAATTTTAAATAAAAAAACCTATTCCCAGGAATTTAAGATGTTGTGTCCTAACTCACTGGATGCGACGTTTTGTCATCTCGAGGCAAGGATTTCTAAAAAGCAAAGGATATTCAATGTTTGGGAAATTCGAAAGTCATGCTCTAACTTACTGGGTTTCGATTTTTTTTTTGAAATCCAAATAATTGAATGTCTATTTAAAATTAGAGGACATAAGTTTCAAAAATCAAAAGGGTTGTGTTTTAAAATTTTTTCAAATTTTTGACGTTAGGACATTAATTAATCAATTAGGTACCAATTTTAGGCGTTACGATGTGCTAATCCTTCCTCGTGCGTAACCGACTCCCGAGTCCATTTTCTCAAATTTTTTTAGACCAAAATCATTATTTTAATAAATCAAAATGTTTTATTAAAATGATTAATCTCAAGGTGACCCGATCACACCTCGTAAAAATATTGGTGGCGACTCCATTTTCGTTTTTTAAAAGTTGACCCCGTTTTTTCAAAATAAAAATGGTTTCGACATGGGCTATACGGGCATGTAGGTCCATTTTGAGTAGTTTGTGGGCCCCATTTGACTAGAAGTGAGATTTTTTAAATTAGGTAGGTAGATATTTGGTAATCTAGTAAGACCGCAAAATCTGTAATCTAAACGTTTACATGTTAGTAAAGCATAACGCTTATTAGTAAAACTCTATGTAGGTTATGTGACATAATATGTTTTAATGAAACTTGTGTAAGCATGTCATAAATTTGTTTTGCTATGATCATATGTAGCATGAGATGTTGGTATGTTTTTTTGCATGTGCATTGGGTAAGATATAATATGTGATGAATGAAGTGTGTTATGAAAGTTTTACTGAAATTCCTGTAGTATATGAGCAATATCTGTTCTTGTAGTATAGCTACAAATTTCCCAAGTGCCATACAACCATAACGTCTAGGTTAGGTTTGGGGTGTTAGAAATCTGTCAATTTTTTAGTCACGAAAAATAGATTATTTGTAATGGATTACACATAACTTCCAGACATTTTTGGGTTAAGATGTCATTTAAATAATGAAAGAGTAGGCTCTTAGCTTTGAAACACACATTAAAACACATGATCTCGAGTTCAAGAGATCAAGTTATGTCGTTTAAATGAAAACTGAACCAAAAAGATATTCTAAATGAGATTATTTCGAAAATTACAGGTTTTGGGCCTTGCTCTATGTTTAAATCAATTTGGGTTCGATTTTAAAGCTTTATTTTAATTATATATAATCCCATATTGTATTTATTTTTTTTATGTTTTTGGTATTTATTTAATTCGATTTTTAAGATATTTTTATGTCTTTTAAGCTAGTTTAGAAGTTTTATGTTTTTAGTCGACAAGAAAGTGTGGTTCAACTAGAATTTTTCTTGATTAGCCAACTTAGAGTTTTAATTAAATTAGGGGTTTGTTTTTCATTCAAATTGTAGCTACACATAGGCACTTTCAATATTCATTATGGAGAACAGTTTTGATTATTTGAATTATAGAAGCACTCTTTGGAGTATTCTATTTGCAAGATTCAATTCTTGTTTTTATTTAGAAGATTCTTCTTACTTAATCTTATTCAAATTTTTTGGGTAATTTCTTCAAGCTCTATGTTGCCAAGATTTCGCTCTTGGAGGGTTAGTTAAAGCCATCAATTGATTTTTTCGAGGAACCATTCCCTGAAGGTTCAATCAAACACTTATCCTTCTATTCATCTCTATTAGTTTATCTATTCCTTTTTCCACTGTTATTTTCATTTTCTTTATTTATCTTGTTATTTTGCTTTAATATTATACTTGCTATTTTCATGCTTTTTGGTTTCAAGAAAACATTTTCCAAAGTAGGTTTTCATCCTTGAAGGCTTTTAAGCATTCAATTTCTTTTCGCCTCAAAATCATCTCTAATCTTTCTTTTTCTTCACTTTTCTTTGTCACACCCTAAAATTGGGCTTAGGAGTTTTGGGGTATTTTAGGGATTTTAGCTCTAGTGTGTTTGGGAATTCTGTAGCATGGTAAATCAGAAATGTTTTCGTTTGTGGCCTTTTGAAAATCAAATCAACTTTTGAAAATGATACTGAAAAGACATTTAATTTTGAAATAAGGACTGATTTGTAAAAGGGGCTAAATTTTAATTGTTTATAAGGCAGTTAAACGAAAACTTTAAAATCAACCTAATATCTTTCCCCTAAAATTTTAAAATCAACCTAATATCTTTCCCCTACCTACAAATTTCACAATAGTGTTCTCCCTTTTCTTTTGATTGTCATCCCATCTTCTCCCAAACTCTTACCATTCAAATTTTTATTCCCAAACTCCATTCCCTTTATTTCTTTCATTTTCACAACATTAAACCTTCATATAATTTTAAGAAAAACACCTAAGGCACCATTGAATTTATAATATCTCAATCTTGTGGGATTTCTAGATTTTCAACTAAAGCTCTATTTTTCTTCCATAGAAGGTATCAATTTTTCTTTCTTTTAGTTTTAGATGTTATTTGGTCTTTTAAACTGATTTTTTAGCCATTAAATCCCATGTTTTGAATAAAAGTTGAAAATTGGGTCGTTAACGGTGGATTTTAGGATTTTGGATAAAAACATGATTTCAAAGTGTTTTTCAATTAGTTTTGTTATGAATAGAAGGTTTCTAAATTGAGTTTAAAGTTTCGCTAAAGATTTCTTGAGTTTTAACATGTTGAAAATTTTTGATACCATGAATTGCGTAGTTTTGCATAGTTTAAAGGTTGAGAATTAGTCATAGGTGAATAATTAGATGAATGGAATCCATTTTAAGCAAAAAAATTAAGTATAGGCCGAGATAATTGAGTTTCAAGTTTGCGATGTTGAAGGTTTCAGTTACAATAGAATCTGACTTAGGCTTTTTTTTTATTATTTAAGAGAGTCTATGGATGTATGTTGATTGTGATTTTTTTTTTATTTACTTGTTGAAACTTCAAAATCATTGGAACCTTCGTCGAGTTAAGAAAAAGCTAGTTTGAGCTTTCGACTATTATTCGAAAGCGTGATCGGTAAGTGTTTGGAATTGCTACTTGTAGACATAATTCATTGTGTTAATTGGGAATTTAGAAGTAGCCTAAACCCATACTCTAAATTCCAAGTGTAAGTTTTCTCATACCCATGTTTAATTTTTGAAATATGTACGTATGTGATTGTGAAAACAAGAACTAAGATGTAATGCTATGACATGTGCTATATGCTTGTGATGACTATTGTGAAAGTGTAAATGTGGGCATGATATACATGAAGAATGATAATGATAATGTTGTGCTAATGATGCTAATAAGCAATGATAGTGAGCGGAAAACTGGTAAGTAAATGTGTGTTATAATGTGGATATTTTAGCCTTGTGACTTTATGACACTGTTGGATATAGTTGGCATGCCATAGGATTGTGAGTAATTGAGGCATGGGACAAATTTGGAGTGATACAGGAATGTGAGCTAAGCTTCATTCACTGGGACATGCTTGGTGTGTTGGAGAGTGCTAGCTATATGCTACACTTTTGGGATATGTTTAACTCTATAAGTCACTTGGTGTGTTGGAGATCGGTGTATACAATATGTGGTGATAGAGCCCATTTTTATGTTTTATAGCTCAAGTGTCAAATTATCAATAAATGTGATATATGATTAAATAGTTATGCGATTATTATGTAAACGAACCAATGAATAATGCATGAATAGGTATAATATGACACTAAAGTTGAAAATGTTGTAAATGTGCTAATGGTTGCTTCGTTAATGCATGATGACATGTTTGTATGATAGTTATTCTGATCATTCACTAAGCTTGTTAAGCTCACCTACTCCTTTTTAAAATCATTGTAGATTAGTTGTGTTGCGGTGTTAGCGGTGTGGTTCTGATGGAGTGATCCAAGCAAGACTTTAGCATTATTTCATAGGAGCTTATTTATTCGTTTATGTTTTAGGGAAATAAAGGCAATGTGGTAGACTTTTTTTCTAGTTTTTGCCATGATATTTGGGATGTCTTCATGACTTTATTGCTTTAGATTTTATGGACACTGGTCTTGATATTTTGATTTCTTGCTCGAACATATTTATGATATTATGAACTGCTATTATGGACATTTTGGCAATGGTTTGATGAGGTATTAGTTATGTGTTGATTAGTTTGTGGTTAGAATGGATTATATGCCTTATTATATATATCTAATAAATTATATCATTAGTCACTAAACTACGAGTAAATTTTTGTTTTGGTCACTTGATTAAAAAATTACAATTTGGTCACTGAACTATTCAAAATTTTTCATTTAAGTCACTAGGTTATTAAAATCGATATTATATGGCTTTCTTTGTTTGCACTAGTTGCACCAATCAAAAGCTGCCTTTCTCATTCTCTTCTGCAGTTTAGTTGTTTTTAATGAAACAACTTTGGGCGTCATAAATCTACGAAACAAAATTCAAATAACTTTTTTCTTTGATCTCCGATATTGACCATCAGATCAACTTGAATTTAAGGTGTGTTTTTCTACTCGTTGATGGGCATTTATTCACCGTATCAATTGTTAAATCATCGCTTAGAGCTCGCTGGCGAAATTTTTTTTCTAAAAGAAACTTAACAACCCAACGTTAAATAAAAACTTTTGAATAGTTCAATGACTTAAATGAGAACTTTCGAATTGTTCAATGACCAAATTGTAGCTTTTTTTTAATTAAGTGACTAAAACGAAACTTACACATAATTTAATAACTAATGTAATTTAAAAAAAAAACAAAAACAAATTAAACCAATCTAAAATATTAAAACATTTTCATTCGTCCAATCCATTAAACCAGAAATAAAACATAAATCAATTTGAAGTAGTCTATCTCACTTAAATCGAATTCTGGATAAAGGGCCAGTTTGGCAATGCTTTTGAAAAGTGCTGTAAAAAAATACTTTTAAAGAGTGCTTTTGAAAAGTTTGGTTTAAAATTTGAGTGTTTAGTATTGCTGTGAAAAAAGTGCTTTTGAAAAATAAAATGTCTACTTTAGATATGTTATTATCAAGTAACAAATATGCATTTAAATAATATTTAAAAAAATTATTATATTTTAGTAAAAATATAAAAAATTATTATAACTTTTTGTTAATATTTTAATATATGAAATATAAATTTTAAATATTTTTAAGCAATAAATATTAATTATTTATAAAATTTAATTAGAATATATAAACTATATTTTAAATATTTAAATATAACTATTAAATATTTATAATTAGTATTTTAAAAATATTTTTATTTTTAATTAATGATTTTAACACATTTATAATTAAGCATCAAGAAAAAAAAGGTACAATGTTATTAAAGGGGTAAAAAAGTAATAAGCACTAAAAGTGTTTTTAAGAAAGGAAAAGTTAAAAATTTTAGTTTCTTCTTCTTAAAAATGCTTTTGAAATACACTTTTGAAAAGTTAAAAATTTTAGCCAAAAGTAACTTGTTCTGTACAATTTTTTTTCCAAAAGTACTTTTAGAGCCAAAAGTACTTTTTTTAAAACATTGAAGAGCAGGCCCAAAGTCTTTTATAAGTTGAGTACGTCCATAGGTCAAATTGAATTGGACTATGGTTTGATTTTAAAAATAATATTTTCAAATTAGCCGTCCATTTAAAAAAAAACCTCTTTTATTATTAAAAAGTAATAAAATATTAAAAAATATTTTTATATTAATGATATATTTTATAATTAAATTTAAATTTAAAAATTATTATTTAAATTAAATTCAAGTTGAATCGAGTCTACTCATGAACAGATTTAATTTAATTAGATTGAATTATAATTTAATAAGTTTATTTAAATTTAATTATAAAATATATAATATATTTTTGATCAATAATCTATAGTAATTAAATTAAAAAATAAATTACCTAATTAGCCATTCAACTTTTATAACACTTTCATTTTCATCACAAATTTTTTTCTTTTCAACAGTTAAAAAAGAAAAGAGGCATCAACTTTAAATATATCTTTTATCAAAATTTGACTCGAATTTAAAGAAAATTTATGATCAAATTAAAAAGATTTTTTTTAAGTGGCGAAAATAAACGAGACATACCTCATTTGCTCAACCTCGCAATATCCAACAGCGGATGAATTAAATGAGCTGAAAAAAGGGGTTAACATCATAAACCACACTTAAATTGTAGATTAAATTTTAAGGGTCCCAAATTTTAAAACTTTCCAATTGAATCTTAAAATTAAGGACCAAATTAAAATTGAAGTCATAGTTTAAAGATAATTGGTAGATTAACCCAAAAGATTAAAAGGAAAGCAGCAACTCCATTTTGATGGTTAAAAGACAGAAGGGTGTCACTCTCTTTGCGTCTAATTTGACTTGCCTTCCACTTCAAATGAGTATCGAGTCTTGCTTTCTCTCCTAAGTCCTTCTCTCCCCAAATCTCTCCCTCGCTTCCCTTCAAATTCACAGTTATGCCATCCTCTCCCAAGTTCTTCCACGCGCGCACTTCGCCGCCGGCAACGCCTCACACCAGATCTACTCTCCTCATCTTCGCCTTCCTCCTCACCTTCGCCATTGTCTCTTTCCTCTTCGCCCTCTCTTCTTTCCTTTCCTCCGGTGGATCCGGTTATCGTTGCCGGAACTCCGACCCTAGATCCGTCCGTGTCATTTGGGACAAAACTGGTCATGGCAACAACGGTCATTCCGCTGCTGGTGATGATGATGGGACTAAGAGGCAGAAAATAATGGGCTTCGTTGGGATCCAAACCGGGTTTGGCTCCACTGGTCGGAGACAGTCTTTGAGAAAGACGTGGATGCCTTCTGATCGTCAAGGCCTTCAACGGTATATTTGTTTACCGGTAATTTGTTTTAGTATAGAACGATTAAGGTCCGTTTGAATTAACTTTACATTTTAAATACGATTTAATTTTTATTTTTCAGATTGGAAGAAGCAACTGGATTAGCTTTTAGGTTTGTAATTGGTAGAACAAATGATAAATCAAAGATGGCAGAGCTGAAAAAAGAAGTAGCAGAATATGATGATTTCCTTTTGTTAGATATTGAGGAGGAGTACAGTAAGCTTCCGTACAAAACGTTAGTTCTTTTTTCGGATATTTTAGTTTTTAATTGGCCATATTATTCAATTGAAAGATCTCTTAATTTAGAATGTCTGCTTCAGGTTAGCATTCTTTAAAGCTGCGTATGCACTCTTTGATTCAGAGTTTTACGTCAAAGCTGATGATGATATATATTTGAGGCCAGGTGACTTGATTTATTAACTCTTGTATGCATGACTTGAATGGTTTTCTGACCTTCATTCTGCACTTATGTTGCTAGATAAAAATGTTGTACTGTTGATTTGCAGATCGGCTATCACTTTTACTAGTAAAAGAACGTTCTCACTCTCAGACTTACCTTGGCTGCATGAAAAAGGGTCCGGTATTCACCGATCCTAAGCTAAAATGGTTAGTATTGTTATTATATTTACTATATTAATCTATGGTTTAGAAATTTGTTTTAACTGCCTTTTCTGTTCATATTTTTGGTGAGCATGTCTGGTTTGTTGATGGGAGTGCTTCTGCTGTAAATTGATGGAAGAAATATAGTGTTTTTTTTCCTTTCTTTTTGGTCTTTGGTTGATAGTGGCAATTTGATTTAGGAGGTGAATGGAAAGCGTTTTATGACATCTATTAACATCACCAAATTTTAAGGAAAACTCAGGAAATCATTAACTTCTATTGGTTATAATTGCACGATCATTTGTAAGGATCATACAAAACCATAGTTTTCTTTTGTTGGCGAACAAATGTGTAGCGTAGAATGTTCTAATTCATCTGTAGGATTTTGCATTTATGTTTTGTCTCTTGTATGCATACATAAAGGGTGACGAGGATATAATTTGAAGGTTTTGAAAAGTTCATCATAGTTTTCTTTTGTGAATTATGTTGTACAAGATTTATCTTATTGCATTATTTGACTAAATACGTGCAGGTATGAGCCATTATCCTTTCTCCTAGGCAAGGAGTACTTTTTTCACGCCTACGGTCCAATATATGCACTTTCAGCTGATGTTGTTGCAAGTTTGGTTGCTCTAAGAAACGACAGGTACTCTTAATGATTTCATATCTAATCCATAGTTATCTGTTAAATCGGTTCCCTCTGTTCTTTATGTGTCTTGGCGTCTTGTCTATATCTGGGTCATAGATTTTGACTTGCTGACAATGTTGGTTTTGCATCCCAAACATTTCCTAATTTCAACCTTGTATTGAACTCTGTAAGCTTAGCTTAATATGTGACTCAAATGTTTGAACTCTTGTTTTGAACTATTGAGCCATGGGCTCAGCACCAGCCTTGTTTTGAACTGAAAAATAATGAATGCTGGTCAAGCTTTTTATCATTTCCCAATTCCGTTGTCCTTGATTGAGGAGGTCAAGGGGGATGGAGGGTTGGTTCTAAATGGAAACATAAGATGATTCTTTCTCTTGGAAGTTCATTTCATAACATTATATTAAGTAATGTTACTAATGATCCTTCATCTATTACTTTTTTATATCTCTGATTTATTATGATTTTTTTCCCATTTTGTATAAACTGCAGTTTTCGGATGTTCAGTAATGAGGATGTGACCATTGGTGCATGGATGCTTGCAATGAATGTCAACCATGAGGATAATCGAGCATTATGTGAGCCAGAGTGTACGCAATCATCTGTTGCTGTCTGGGATATCCCCAAATGTTCAGGTTGAGTTCCATTTAAGGCTTACAACCTTGTGCCACCAGTAATAAGTATTCTAAGCTTGCCGACTGCAGTTAATTTCTATGGATTTCACAACCAATTAAAAGGGAGAGGGACTTTAAAATGGTTTCTATTTCCCATAATATTTCCTATTTCTTCATCAGTCACCATAGGATCTAAGATTGTTGGTGATATGCACTTGGTAGAGTTCCACAAAATCCACAAATGTGGTACTACCTTAGATCATTTCCCCTTAAAACACTCTTTAGTGACCCCGTAATGATTTTAAAATAACCATTAAAGAACAGTGTTCGATAGAAAACTACGCCAGTTTCAACTTGTATTTAGCCTTCTAAGTTGCGAAAATGGCTTTCAAAATCTCCAGACACTGTTCTAATCTTACTCTTGTCATGCAGGGCTATGCAATCCGGAGACAAAGATGTTGGAACTTCATCAGATAGATGCCTGCTCTAAAAGTCCAACTTTGCCATCGGACGATGATTAGCTTAATTGGCAAAACACAGATTTTATTAACATGGAAAGGTGTCAGAATTTTTTGTTCTGGTAAGTTGACCTTATTGCCCTCAGACATATCTGAATTACCCTCGTTCGAGCATTGCAAGCCATTTTTGTCTTCCGCCATCGTTTTGTCTGTAATATATCAACGTTTTTTTTCACTGACGATGCAAGTTACCAAGAGATTTTTACAATACCATTCTTTTGCCATTACATTTGATCAAAATGAAGGCTTACTTGGTTCGACTGTCTATATTGTAACTTGTCCTATGCTACAAATTAGAACTTGTGAGGTGAAATTATCCCTTTTGATATAAAAAAAAATGGTGTAATGATAAATTTAGTTGATAATGTTTACTCCTTGTTTTCACTTTGACCTTTATTATTATTATTATTATTATTATTATTATAGCCTCAACTTTCAAATTTTAGACAAATTGTTTTCTTTTGGATAGAACAACTGGCCAAATTGTTAATTCATAAAAATTAATAAAAAATTTAACTAATTTTTTTTAAAAAATAAAATTTTAGAAAATTATCCATACAAATAGTGAAGTATACGTAGAATATCATGCAATTTTAACAGTTCAGCTAATTTTTTTGTGAAAAGAATAATTTGACTAGTATTTGAAGGTTGAAGACGAAAATGATCCAAAAAAAAGTTAAATAAAAAAATTAAATCTTTCCATATGTAGAGGCAAATTTAGGGGGTTGGTAATGGCTCTGGCTTTTTTTTAAATTAAAAATTGCTATTTAAGTTTTTTTAAAATTTTAAATATTTAAATTAATAAAGGTAAATTTATACTTTAACCCCTTTAAAATTATAAAAATTTGATTTAATTCTTTAAAAAATTATAAAAATATATATTATAAAAAAATTAAAATGCTATTTCACCCTAAAAATTGTTTTGGCGGACATATGTTTTTTTGGTCTATAATTCTAATTTGCCTTTCCCATATGCCAAATCTAATTATCATCCCAAGCTTTAAAGTTAAGTAAAATGCTTAAAATTTTAAATAATGAATTAAATGTCTAAAATTAAATAATGATGGGATATTCCATTGCCAGATTACAATGTAGACAATTTGATTTTTTTATAAAAATAACTTAAAAATTAGTTAATTACATAAATGATTTATTATTTAATTAAATATGTAAATAACTTAAAATCTATAGTAAAAATTGGTAGAGTCAAAGAGTTTGGCGTCACCAACATGTTACATCAGCAACCAGGAAAAAAAATTAATTTTTTGGTGGAGCCATATAGAATGTTGCCACCTGTATAAATACTAGAGAAATATTACAATTTCTAAAAATATGAGAGACTAAAAAAAAATTATTTTCTGATGGAGTCAATTAATTTGGCGCCATAGATTCGCCTACACTCCCTACTGTCCTATTCTTTCTTTTTTTTCTTTTAACTTTTTTTAAGTTTACTTTTTTTTTGCTTTTTTTATGTTTTATTTTTTTACTTATTTATTTTATTTACTTTTAGTATTAATTTTAAAAAATTTAAAATGTATATTTGAAATGTTTATAGTATATATTTTTTAAAAATTTTAAATATTATTTTTGAAATTATTTTTTAAATTTTAAATATTATTTTTTAAATATTAAATATATTTTTAATAATATAAAACATTTAAATATTTTAAAAATATGACATTTCAAATTTATTATTAGTTTTATAATATTTTAAATATATATTTTAAATTTAAATATTTTATAATTTGTTTTATAATATTTTAAATTATGATTTTTAAATTATTTAAAATATATTATTTTTAAAGATATGATGTGACTAGTCACATCCCTAACACGATGTGACCAGTTATAATATTTATTTTTTAATTTAAATTTTTACATTTTAATATACATTTTTAAATAAATTTATTTTTTAAACAAATAAATCTTTTTTAATAATTATTTTTTTTATTTTTTTTCTAATTAATTTAAATTTCACTTCTTTAAATAAAATATTATGTTTTTACTTTTAAATAGAATTTAAAAAAATTTTGAATATCTTTAAAAATAATTTAAAAATCATAATTTAAAATAGTATAAAATAAATTAAAAATATTTAAAATATTATAAAACTAATAATAAATTTGAAAGTTCATATCTTTAAAATATTTAAGTGTTTTATATTATTAAAAATATATATTTAATATTTAAAAAATAATTTAAAAATAATATTCAAAATTTTAAAAAATAATTTCAAAAATATATTTAAAATTTAAATATATATATATATATACTATAAAACATTTCAAATATACATTTCAAATTTTTTTAAATTAATAATAAAAATAAAATAAATAAATAAGGACAAAAACAAAACTTAAAAAAGTAAAAAAAAAATAAAGTAAACTTAAAAAAGGTAAAAAAAAAAAAAGAGTTATAGCAGGTGTGTCAGGCGAATCTGGTGGCGCCAAATTAATTGGCTTCACTAGAAAATAGAAAATTTTTTTAAAGTCGCCCATATTTTAAAAAATTGCAGTATTTCCCTAATATTTATACAGGTGGCGCCATTCTATATGGCTCCATCAAAAAATTAATTTTTTTTCCTGGTTACTGACGTGACATGTTGGTGGCGCCAAACTCTTTGGCTCAGCCAATTTTTACTGTAGATTTTAAGTCATTCATGTGCTTAATTAAAAAAATGAGTTATTTTTTTAATTAATTAAAATTTTTAAGTTATTTTTTATAAAAAAAGCAACATATTTTGTTGATGAAATATGAAGGGGCTGTCCTTACTCATGTCAATGGATTTGAAAGCATCGTTTTTTTATCGTAAAAGTGAAAAGTGAAGGATAAATATTAAAGAATTACACTGATAAATTAAAATAAGAAAGGATAAATATTAAAAGGATACATGAATTTTTATTTAACGTGCAGTTTGATGTATAAATTTTATGCAATTATACATATAAAACTTTAATTGTAGTTCAAATGAAGACGTAATACTTTAAGGTTTTTTTTTTTTGTTCTAATTTGGTATCTGAATTTAGCTTCAATATTCGATTTGGTATTCATACTAAAAGACATCATATGGCCCAATAAATAGTCGGCACATGTGCTTTAGTAAAAAGAACATAGGTATTTTATTGGAATAGGAAAAAGAACTCAAAGTACTAAATTGAACAATAAAGTCAAAATCATGTACTTAAATGGGACAAAAAAAAACTCAAGTATCATATTGAAAAAAGTCTTGGGTACCAAACTAAAGGATGAAGCCAAACTCAAACTTTAAATATCAAATTGAATATTGAAACTAAATTCAATTATCAAATAATATATTAACCCTATATTTATCAGTAGTGTGGAAGAATTAAAAACAAAAGGTAAAAGAAGGTATCATATTGCTTCAAATGCATTCGTAATAATAATATTAAGTCACTTAGTACTAAATATATATTTATATCTAACACTTATTCTGTATGAATACAATATGTATCCATCCCACCTCACTGGTTTAAAGGCACATCCAAAGCCTTCCAAACCGCTTTAGAGGCAACCGCAATGTTGCTACGATAAGGAGGATAATAACCATCCTTAGCATCGCATCCAATTGTCGAATCACATTCATTGACAACCTTAACCTTAATGAAATTTCCATTGCCATATGTATATCGATATACTTGAAACACTTTTCTTATCAAGCCATCCTAGTGAAAGCGCCACCACCGGGTTTATCACTAGAGTGGTACCGGTTGTTGCATTTCAAAGGGTGCTGCCATCTCCGCTGCCTTCGAAGCTGTCGAGCGTCAACGTTACTTTCGTATGGTTAGAAACCGGGGGTGAACATTTATATATAGTGTAAAACTTGCCTTCTTTGCAACAATTTGGGGCCGTCTTCAATGGTGCATTGGATTGATGGAGGCTTCTTGGCTCTTATCTTCCCATTAGGCTTGCAAAATCGAGATTCAATACTCTGCCAAAGAATAAGAAGGCAGAGTTAAACGAGTTGAATGGAGGTTGTTTCTTCATTGTTTTCCACTTGCTCTTTTGGAAGGAAAGTTGGACATTGAACAAGGCTATAAGTAGAGATGAGGTTTGCCCATTCAAAGCCATTAATTTGTTTTCTAACATGAAATGAAGACAAATTTAAGGCTTTGGTCTTTCACCTTCTGGCAGTGAACCCAAGATACGATACTTTGTCGTTTCTAATACAAATTGAAGGTTAAAATATAATATAAATTCATATAGTGTTTGAATTTAGTCTCTATATTTTTTCTTCAGAAATTTAATTATTCTACTTTGTGTATAAATTCAAGTCTAAATATTAATATGATTAATTTTTTTATTATATTTATTGGGGTAACATCTTGAAATTAAAAAAAAAATTATATAAACAAAAGGCCCTTAAGAAAATGTAAAAAAAAAATGGATTAACCCAATGGAGCCTTACCATTAGCTAAAATAATGAATGAAACCTATATGGAATCCATTGTTGATCAAATTGACTATTAAAATAAATTGACAGACCAATCGATATATTACAGATTCTAGTTTAAACTAATATTTCCTCATAAAAATGATTTAAAATTCATAAAGAATATAAAAAAATTAAAATTTATAAAAATATAAAAATTATTAAAACTTAAAAATTTGAAAATTTATATAAACTTATAAAAAAAACTTATAAAAATATAATAAATATAATAAATTATGAAGAATTTCATAAAATTAATAAAACATATTTAAAATTTTATAAAAACGTATAAAAATATTAAAAACTTATAAAAAATCATAAAAATATTAAAAAATATTAAAATTGATATTAACTTATAAAAATTATAAAAAAATAAAAACTTGAACTAGATCGAACCAGTCGATCTTACCAATTTGACTGAAATTGACAAAGGTATCGGTTTAGAGAAAGCGGTTAGATTGGTTGAACTGAGAACCAGATGCTTAAACTGATTTATATATATATATATATATTTTATTTTTAATGTTTTATTTAATTGAATTAGACGAACCAGTCAATTTGACGAACCGATGGATTGATCAGTTTAACTATTGATCGTGTTCTGAAAATCTTAGTCAAAATATTTAATAATGACATAACTACTAGTAGTTGGATGATTAAATTTTAATTCTTAAAAGAACTAAACGTTCTTTTTCACAAAACTTCAAACCGGTTTTTTTTCCCCCTTTTCTCCTCTTCACCGTCGTTCTCCATTCTTCTTTACTCCACATTCCTCTTATTTTTTACTCAAATTTCTTCAATATTCCTATCTCTCACCTGCTCTCCATCACTTTTAACCGATTTTCCATGCCAAACTTTAACTTTTTCATTCATTTTCTTCACTTGTTTAAAGATAAACTCTATCTTCTATTTTTTTTTTCCATATTTATTTCTCAATGATATTAATTTTAGAAAATCTTAGCTACCATATATTAGAAATCATAAAGAGTTGTAAACTTTGTATTCCAAAAACCTATTTAGTACACTGATAGAGATACAATATATAATAGTCAGCTTCACAACTAATCTGTAACTGACTATAACAGAATACTAACTAATATAGTTATTCTAACATTCCCCCGCTAGTATCTGAACGCAAACAACTCACAGCAACAACATGCATGCGATCCCTACAATGCGAAAACACTTCAACCGTTAATGGCTTAGTTAACACATCAGCCACTTGATCACTTCCGGGAACAAAATCAACACACAACTGATTATTCAGGACTTTCTCTCTAACAAAATGAATATCCAATTCCACGTGTTTAACTCGAGCATGAAGCACTGGATTAGCAGTGAGAGACACTGCACTTGTATTATCACACCAAAGTACTGGTGGACAATTAAGCTTAACACCTATCTCAATCAATAGTGACTGAAACCACAGCACTTCAGATGTGGCATTAGCCAAACTGCAATATTTAGCCTCTGTAGTAGATCGAAAGACAACACTCTGTTTCTTAGACATCCAACCCACTAGATTATCCCCCAAGTAAATACAAAATCCAGAAGTAGACTTGCGATCCTCAAGCGAACTCGCCCAATCAGCATCACTAAAACCAGTCATACGCAGATTAGATGCCTGATACAACAAACCATACTCCAGGGTGCCCTGAACATACCTCAAAATTCGTTTCACAGCTGTCCAATGGATATCATGAGGTTGATGCATATATTGACTGACTTTATTAACAGCAAAAGACAAGTCAGGACGAGTCAAACACAAGTACTGAAGACTGCCAACAACTTGGCGATAAAGAGTACCATCGAGCAATAGAACCCCAGTCAAGGATGAAAAAGTTGGTGAACTCACCATAGGAGTACTCACGGGCTTAGCATGTAGCATGTTAGCACGAGCCAGTAACTCACGAGCATATTTTTGCTGAGACACATGCAAACGATCTTGATCCCGAACCACTTCAAGACCAAGAAAAAAACTCAGCTCCCCTAAGTCTTTAAGGGAAAACTGGCGATCAAGACAGGAAATAACAGCATCTACTTCAACAGCATCTCCACCCGTAACAATAATATCATCGACATACACAAGAAAATAGACACTAACACCTGCTGTATGCTTGAAAAACAGGGACGAATCAGCCTTTGAAGATTCAAAATTCAACTCATGCACCAAGAAGTTCTTCAGCTTTTCAAACCAAGCCCTTGGAGCTTGTTTAAGTCCATATATAGCCTTATTCAATCTACATGCCAAAAGTTGTCTATGCTCATCAACAACCTCAAACCCAGGAGGTTGTTTCATATAAATGGTCTCTGTTAAATCTCCGTTTACAAACGCGTTATTCACGTCAACTTGTCGAAGCTTCCAATTCCATGACACAGCTAAGGCAAGTATTAAACGAACAGTGTTGATCTTAACAACTGGACTGAAAGTCTCATGATAATCCATTCCAGCTGTTTGAGAAAAACCTTGAGCCACCAACCGAACCTTATTACGCGCTATACCTCCATCAGAGTTTTTCTTGTTCTTGAACAACCACTTACAACCGACTAAAGACTGATTTGCTGGCATTGGAACTAAATCTCAGGTGTGATTACGAACTAAAGCTTGTAGTTCATCATTCACAGCTTGTTTCCACGAGGGTATAGCCATAGCCTCATGAATAGTTGATGGTTCTACATCACTCACCTCTACCGTAAATGCTTTCGGTTTGTAAATGCCCATCTTACTTCTAGTCATCATGGGATGACAGTTTAGTGAAGAAGGTTCCTGCTGCACACCAACTGAACTCTGCTGCTCATGAAATGATTCTTGCTACACACCAACTGAACTCTGCTGCTCACAACTTGACCCTAAAGAGACCCCTTGATTTTGTGACAAAACCGCGACAACCTCAACCAATGAAGGATTCATAGAATTAGTATGACTAAGTGAAGTAGAAGTAGGAGCAATAGGAGCCATGAATATAGGCAATGTAGTAACATTTCTTACAGACTGTTCAGACTTGTTATTACTAGCATGTACCACAGAATCTGAAACTTGAGCAAATGGAAAAATAGATTCATCAAAACGAACATGTCTAGAAATGTAAATGCGACCAACCTTATCTACACACTTATAACCCTTGCAATTTGAGACATAACCCAGAAAAGTACAAGGAGTAGACCTATACTGAAGCTTGTGCCGATTGTAAGGTCTAAGTAATAGGTAGCAACGACATCCAAAAACCCGAAGCTGTTGATAATCTAGTGTACGACCAAATAGCTGCTCATACGGAGATACCCCATTGAGTACTCTTGTGGGAAGAACATTCATTACAAACACAGCAGTAGCAAAAGCATCAACCAAGTAAGAAGTGGGCAACGAAGCTTAAGCTAACAGCACTAGACCTGTCTCAACTATCTGTCGATGTCGACGCTCAATCATACCGTTTTGCTCTGAGGTATACGGACATGAGACGCGATGAACAATGCCATATTGTTTAAGAAACAAATCAAAAGAGCAAAACTTACCACCACCATCAGTTTGAATTTGCTTGAGCTTAACACCTAACTGAAGCTCAACATTTTTCTTAAATGTGAGAAATGCAGAAAACGCATCAGACTTTTTCTTAAGAAAATATATCCAAGTGTGCTGAGAAAATGAATCAACAAATGACAGATAATATTGATAACCAGAGAAATCACTAGTCATATGGGCAGTAGCACCACTGTCTGGGTACCACGCTGGATCAGCAACAGTTGAAGGATTAGCACGCCCAGATAACCCAATCGGTCTCACTAGAGAACTACCTATTGAGAATGACGAACGAGAAGGTAACCCCGTTGACGCGTGAAATTATGAATTCTGCCCTGGATGAATTGAATCATCCTCAGTAAAATTAGTCTGAATCTGTCGAAGAGGCCCATATGACGCTGGATCAGATGTATAAAAAGCAGACTCACTATTTGCACAACACACATATGCTGTAGCTGACTTGCAACCCGCATAAGAATCAGGCCTAGCCCAATGCTTACAATCTATACGACGAGTAGATCCAGCCCAACGCTCAGTGTCATCTCGCACACTAGGGTTCTCTCCTTCACCATCAGATGCCGAATCATATCTGTAGAAACACCGACGAGCCAGATGCCTAAACTTTCCACAGATCTGACACTGAACTCTTGTACCTCCACCACGTCTTCCACGGCCTCGACCTCGACAAAAATTATGAGACCCTCGTGAAGAGCGAAACATTTCTAGTGGCGGTTGTCCAGCATATGACGGAACAGTCGAAGCTGAAGGATTCTTCTGAACTACTGCAACATTCGCCGGAAACACCATCTGAGAAACATGACTTCGTTGCCTAGCCTCAGCATCCAGAAGAGCATTCGTAATACCTTGAAGATCAAATGGCACTCTACTTGTGGTAATAATCGACACCACATGATCAAATTCAGATGGTAAGCCATTCAAGATGGCAGATTGTTTCTCTTCTAAAGTGACGGATTGTCCATATCCTACCAAGGAATCACACAGATGCTTGATTTCTGCCAAATACGCTGACATGGATTGTTCATTCTTCCGAATATTATGCAGTAATGACCGATAGCGCATGGCCTTGGTGGTTGAATTAGATCCAAAAATGCGCATAAGAGCCTGCCACAACTCATAAGATGAACCAGTATTCCCAACTAGTTGATTATGTAACGATAGACTAATTGTCGACAGTAGCCACGCTGCAAGGGCAGAGTCTTGTTGTTCATAACGCACATACAACGGGTTTTCATTTGAACCACCATCGTCATTCACAACTATTCTTGGAGGAACTGCAATAGTCCCATCTAAAAACATTTGCAAATGATGAGTCTTGACAATTAACAGCACATGCTGTTTCCAGGCCAAGAAATTCCCATCATCAACAAGAACGGCAACCTTCTGCGAAGCAAGAGCCAAACACTTATCGGAGGCAAAATCCATCCCGTAAAATAGAGAAAAGAAAAAAAAATTACTCTGATACCATATTAGAAATCATAAAGAGTTGTAAACTTTGTATTCCAAAAACCTATTTAGTACACTGATAGAGATACAATATATAATAGTCAGCTTCACAACTAATCTGTAACTGACTATAACAGAATACTAACTAATATAGTTATTCTAATGCCATATGTCTTTATGGATTTCATTATGTTGTTTATATATCCATAACTATACACCTATATATTATATATAAAGTTATATATACTATTATATATTTACTGTTATATAAATATATTTATAAACTTATCTAAATATTTTTCTGTTATATATATTATATATCTATATACTTTTTAATTACAATCATATATGTCTATTTTATATATAAAGAAATAAATTATTATATATATTATATACTTCAGTTTTTCTACTTATTTACTTAGTCTACTATTAATTTCTTTTTACTGTGTACAATGTATATGTATATTTTTCCTATTGCATATATATATATATATATATATATATATATATTTATATATTCTAGCTATATTATATATATACACGGACTTCTACAAGCTATATTGGTATAGTTACAGATCCTACGTTGCAATTAGATTTTTTTGAAAAAACAATTAGATTATGTTAAAGTTTCCTATCAAGTGTTGTTTTCAGTGATTTCGACAGTGCTGCAATTTTTTTTGTTAGTTTATGTTTCTATTATCTCTACCTACTTAATAAAATGAACGGTTTGTTGTCAGTTTTCATTTTTCATGGCTTTACCTTAACAGAAAAACATTTTGGAATTACTGTTGTTTTGGTTATTGATTAGGTATTGCCTTTCTCATTTTAGAGTTTAGAAATATTGGAAATCGCATGCATTTTATCTTATAAATGCTTCTATATGACTAATATTATTTTTTATCAGGTCTAAACATAGTGGAGCAATCCCTTTGGAAAGCCGTACCTCATTATTTACGTTGTGTTAGCACTGCCCTTAAGAAAGTGGGATATCAACTTCTATTTTTAAGCTACTAGGCTCTTTGAATGGATACACAATATTTGTAGGTTCTCTCAGTCTTCTTTTTTTTAATTTGCCATTCCTTTTCAGCATAAATGCTTCTATATGACTAATATTATTTTTTTTTTTCATGGTTTGCTTATTTGTGCATACACTTAAAGAGCTTTTGCTCTCAAGAATATAAGGTATTGAATAGTTTATTGTAATGATAATATGCAAAATAGAAAGTTTAATTTTTCTTGTAAGACATTTTATGCTATATCATTGCCCGGACAATCCATTCGCAGCTGTGATGTCTATGCATATCTATATTGTTTCTTTTCTTGGTAAGGGAATTAATCTTGTCTTTAATTTCTAAGCGATACTGTTTCATTAGATGATTTCATCTGATTTGTTTATTCATGCAGATTAAACCGATGGTGGATCTCAATATCCAAAACTCGACCTCCCAGGGACTGATTACATGCTGTTGGCTCGTGAGGTTAATTTATTCTCTTGTAGTTTTGGCTGTTCAGTTCTTCCTTCATACCGTCGGCATCATAGCTAACATTTGGTTTAAATGTCTAATTTAGGATGGTCGGGAAAATTTATCTAAGGTTTTAAGTGTTAGTACAAAACTCCGGTGAGGAAAATCTCGAACACACCAATGAAACTCGAACAAAAGAATAAATAGGACAAGGCTCCAAGGCGTGTATTAAACCACTATCTTTAAGGTTATATTCGCCCCCACCTATCTTCGGTGTGCAAACGAGTTCCAAGCAAATTAACCTCGAGGATACAATGAAGTCAATGACTATTTGCGTTTTGCACTGACGAGAATAGCCCACTACACACTGGGCAATGTTATGACAAGAAATTCACTTTCTATAAAGGATTTCTATAGTAAAACTTTATAGAATTATCTAATGATATTAGAAAATGAAAGAAGGAAAGAAAGAATGTTAGAATTCTTGGAATGATTTCCAAATGAAATCTCATTCCTATTTATAGGAATTTTCATGTCTCTTCACAGAGGCATCTTTCATCAATAGGTGTGTCTTTAAAATAAACACATCACTATTCAAATAATATTATTGAAATAGTTATAATTCTTTACATAATTATTCATTTAATTATAACTATTCAAATAATATTATTTAAATAGTTATAATTCTTTTCAAAAAATCAAAAAATATAATTTTTTGATTAATTACACGTATTCATTTATAATTTTTTAACACTATAAATATTTGAAAATGTTCCAACATTAAGTCCCAATATACCCAAATTATCAGCAAATGGGAGTTCTGGTAACTCCAATGGACCATCAACTACTGTCACATCACGGGGTTCTTTCTCCTCTGGTCAGCTTCTAGCTCATAGAAAACTATTTGCAGAATCAACGATTGGAAGGTCCAGCTTCCATAAACTTCTTGAGCCAAGTTCAGCTCTACGTCTTGGAATTGCTCCTTTTCGAATTGTTCTTGGAGATATCAAGGAAAAGGTATTGTTTCTCTATTAGTTAAAATATGTAAAAGCTAGTCTGTCGTTTGACACGAGATTCTCTGTCTGTCGTTTTGACATGTTAGTCCAATAGGAATTTTTTCTGGATGTTTTTTGTTTTGGTTTCTTGGAAGTTTTATAGTGATCTTTTGTTTTTCTTGAGTGTGGTGCTGTTATGGAAAATGATTTAGCCAATCTGAGACTTCGAGATGAGGAGAAGGAGGCGTTCCAGGAGGATGCGACGGTAGGAGATCAGGATTACCAGATTTGTGTGGTGGGTCACTGTCTTACTGATAGTGTTGTTCATTTCCCCTCTTTACGCAACACCATGGCTGATTTATGGCATCCGATTGGAGGGATTTGTATATCAGATCTAGGGGACAAACGGTATCTTTTCCAATTCTTCTATGAAGTTGATAGGCAAAGAGTGATGTCGGGTACTCTTTGGTTTTTCAATAACCATCTTCTTATTCTGCAACAAATCCAGCAAGGTGAAAACCCATCAAACATTTTATTAAATTTCACTGAGTTTTGGGTCCAAGTGCATGATTTGCCACCAGGACTGATGTCTGAACAAATGGCACGACAATTTGGTAATTTTCTAGGAGAATTTGTTAATTACGATTCTGCTATCCTGGTCACAGGTTTTAAGCGTTTTATGCGAATTCGGGTTCGATTAGATGTTACTTCTCCACTGAAAAGGAGGAAAAAGATTCAAATTGGGGTTGCAAGACGGTATATGCTCGATTTCAATATGAGAAGTTGAGTCTATTCTGTTTCATTTGCGGCAAGTTGGGACATGGGGAAAGTTTTTGTCCTTTTCGACTTCGGATTGTGCCTACAAGAATTGTTTTTGGATGGGATTTATCTTTAAGGGCGGAGGTGAGGCGATGTGGTAAGACTGAAAGCAAGTGGCTTCGTCAGTCCGATGGCTCGCCATGGAGCACTTTGCAAAAGGAAGGTAGCAATCAGAGTAGTAAATTGCCGGATGATTTGAGGAATGATAACTGCCAGGAATCATGGAAGCAATCTTCAAATCCAAATTTAATCCCTTTGAACTATGGTCAAAAGATTTTATATCAAGGATCTGACAACCGGCGCAAATCGGGTGTTTGTGCAACTCAAAGCAATATTCCTAAAAGTGGGTCCCTGAATTTAATGCTGGAAGAGGAAAATGAGCCTTTATTCAATATGGAAGGGAAGAAACGGCAAAGGATTGTGGAGGATTCACTTATTGTTGTGGGTCAGACTGGGAATGACAATCATTATGATGAATCGGCTGGCTCTGGGGACCAGAGCAGCCGCAGGCAATGAAAACTCTGAGTTGGAACGTTCGTGATTTGGGGAGATCACGAACTGTTAAGAGGCTCAAGAATAAATTGAGAGCTGTAAATCCCCAAATTTTGTTTCTAATGGAAATAAAATTAAGTGCGAAAAAAATGGAATTGGTGAGGATGAAATGTGGTTTCGAGAATGGAATTGATGTTAGAGTGGTGGGATCAAAAGGTGGTTTGTCGCTAAGATGGAAGGGGAACTCATTGATTAGTCTTAAGTTATTTTCATCTTTTCATATTGATGTTGAGGTCCAAGATGATGATTGTGAAACTAATTGGCGCTTAACAGGTTTTTATGGGCATCCGGAGGAGAAGCGTAGAGGGGAATCTTGGGATCTGCTTAGGAGATTGGGGCAAGACCATAGCCTTCCTTGGGTTGTTCTAGGGGATTTCAATGAAATTGTCAGCTCTTTTGAAAAGAAGGGAGGCAGATTACGTGCTGATTACTTTTCGAATGGCATTGGAAGATTGCGAACTCAATGATCTTGGCTTTATTGGCAAATGGTATACATGGGAGAGAGGTAGATTTTTATCTACTAATATACGGGAAAGGCTGGATAGGGGTGTTACGACGTTAAGTTGGATTAACACTTTTCCTAATTGCCAAGTTGAACATTTATGTCATTCATTTTCGGACCATTATCTGATTTTGCTGGATACTGGTGGAACCCAAAGGAAAAATTCATATTCTGACGTTTTCTGGTTTGAAGCTTATTGGTGTCTGGATAATTTCTTGGAGGAAGAAATTTGGAAAAGTTAGGAGGAAACGGCTTGAAGTCTCCCTAATAAACTTAAAGCTCTTGGTCAACATCTTCAAAGATAGAGCAGAATCCGGTCTAGAAATTCAAAAAGAAGTCGTTTAGAAATATAGGCTAAGTTAAAAAGTCTGTTTGATCGAGAGCCATCTGATGATGTCCTGGCTGAAATCACAGATTTACAGGTTGGGCTTAATCTTCAGGCCAATCAGGAAGAAATTTTTTGGGAGCAACGAGCTAGAGTCAACTAGTTGAAAAATGGTGATAGGCATACCAGTTTTTTTTCATAAAATGGCAGCCCAAAGGCAGAATTGTCGGCGAATTCATGAGCTAGAAGGGACAAATGGTTTGAAGGCTCAAACAACAGAGGAGATGTTAAATTTTGCCTCAGATTTTTTTCGGAGAATTATTTTCAGCTTCTGAAATGGGTTCGGATGAGCGTCTTTTTGGGTTGGTGGACAAACGGATAACGGATGATATGAATGAGACCCTTCTTAAACAATTTACAGATGAAGAAGTCGTACACGCTGTTAAGACGATGGATCCGTTGAAAGCTCTGGGTATTGACGGTTTTTCAGCAATTTTCTTTCAAAGGTACTGGCATATTGTTGGAACTGAAATGACTAGCTATTGTTTATCTATTCTGAATGGAGAAACTGAAGTTGAACCAATTAAAAAAACCCGTATTGTTTTAATTCCTAAAGTTAATAAGCGGAGACATCTCACCCAATTTAGACCCATAAGCCTTTGTAATATTGTTTACAAAATTATTGCGAAAGTTTTGGTGAATCGCATGAGTGCTATTTTGGGCAGTTGTATTAATGAAGCTCAAGGGGCTTTCATTCCAGGAAGACATATTTTGGATAATGTCATTATTGCTTATGAGGTGCTTCATTCCTTGAAAATGAAGAAAAAATGGAGGAAAGGAAATTTTGCGTTGAAACTGGATATGAGCAAATCTTATGATCGCGTTGAATGGGATTTTTTGGCTGGAATGATGGGGCAGCTGGGGTTTCATGCGGACTGGATTATTCTTGTCATGAGATGTGTTTGCTCAGTCTCTTATTCGGTGAATCTAAATGGGTCAAATAGTGAATGGTTTTTTCCTTCGAGAGGTTTACAACAAGGTGATCCTCTTAGCCCTTATCTTTTTCTTATTTGTGCTGAGGGTTTCTCAACTCTCATTAAAGAAGCAGAACAGAAGGGGCTTATGAGGGGTGTTTCAATGGGAAGAGGAAGATTCTCGATCAACCACTTATTCTTTGCGGATGATTGCATCCTTTTTTGGGATGCTTCAGTTGAAGGGGCACAGGTAGTAGGTGAAGTTATAAAGGAGTATGAGATACTCTCAGGTCAAAGGGTAAATTTCGAAAAATCTTTGATATATTTTGGGGCTAATGTGGATGACAATATCAAGGCTTCCATCACCAGGCAGTTGGGAGTAAGGGTGGCTTTGAATCCGGAGAAATATTTAGGGTTGCCAATGATGGTTGGGCGTAAGAAGAGTTGGGCTTTTGCCAATTTTATTGACCGGTTTAGAAGGTGTGTAGATGGCTGGAGGTTACGCTATTTATCGATGGGGGGGAAGGAAGTCTTCGTTAAATCAGTTCTACAATCTATTCCAGTTTATGCAATGCAATGTTTTGAATTCCTGAAATCTGTATGTAGAAAGCTTGAAGGTATTATGAATACCTTTTGGTGGACTAACAATAAATCGCTGAAGGGTATTCATTGGAGCGACTGGGATGTGTTGTGCAAACCAAAGAGTTTTGGTAGGATGGGTTTTAAAAATATGCATTTGTTTAATAAATCATTGTTAGCGAAGCAAGTGTGGCGTTTGTTATCTCAGCCTGAGTGCCTTTTAGCTAAAGTCCTTAAGGCTCGATATTATCCACATTCAGATATTTTATCAGCCAAAATAAGTTCTTACCCTTCGTTTACCTGGAGGAGTATATGCAATGCTCGGGATTTAATTGCTGATGGAGCTTTGTGGAGGATTGGCAATGGTGTTAAGGTTAATATCTGGAATGAGCCTTGGCTACCTAGAGTGGATACAAACAGACTATTAGTGCAATGTATTGATCCAAGATGGACGACTGTTAATCAATTAATTGATTGGGAGACATATACCTAGAATGAGAGGATTATTCATAGCCTTATGGATGAAGCTCAGGCGCAACGAGTTCTTTCCATTCCGATTTCTGGTTCTTCTAAGGAGGATTTGCTGGTGTAGAAGTATGAAGGATCAGGAGAGTATTCGGTGAAAAGTGGGTACCGGGTTTTAGCTAATGTTTCCTTACAGGATGTCAACTTCACTACTTTTACTACTGAGGATTACATGATTTTTTACAAGTCTTTGTGGTCTACTCCTATTTCAAAAAAAATTAAAATACATATTTGGAGACTATTGAATAATTATTTGCCTCACTACAGTAATTTGATGAGAAGAAAGTTGAGGACTGATTATGTATGTCCGCTGTGTAAGAAAGATTCAAAAACTACGGAGCATTTGTTGTGGTCTTGCAGTACTCTTCAGAGTATATGGGCTTCTCTTAAAATCAAAATAGCTCCTGTCGATAGCATATTCAATATTAAGTTAGGGTTTATTAAAACTTTTATGGCAGTAGATGAAATTAGCAGACAAATGATTGCAATTGCTATTTGGTCTATGTGGTATAGAAGAAATCAAATGATTCATGAAGGTGCCAAATTTTCCTTACAGGAAGCAATTGGGTTCATTCGAGGATATGTTCAGGAGGTTAATTTTTGCAAAATGAAGCTAGGTGATGATGAGGGTACTCTAAAAAGAGGGCTTTGGAAGCCTCCACGATCGGGGTTCATTAAGATCAATTTTGACACTACTTTTCAAAGGAAATCTAGGTCTTCTACAATAGCAGTTGTAGCCAGAGATTCAAGAGGGAATTTTAAAGGAGCTGAAACTTATCTGGTTGGGAATATTGCCGATGTGTTCCTTGCTGAAGCAAGGGCGTGTGAAAGGTCGTTACTATTCGCGTGTCTGCTGGGCTTTCAGCATCTGGTAGTGGAGGGGGATTCTTTGACTGTGATTAAAAAACTGCAGACAAGGGTGGATGATAAATCGATTCTCAGGTCTATTATTCATCATATACGAGATTTAGAACTTTATTTTGAAAAAGTAAGTTACCTGTTTGTTCTTTGATCTGGTAATACTGCAGCTCATAGGCTGGCAACAGAAGGGTGGAGACGGCAGAGATTTAGGTTATGGGATGAGAATGTTCCGGATACTGTATCGCATGTTTTAGAAAGTGACTGGAGGAGTTGGGTGCAGACAAATCAAAGGCAGATCTAGGGTGCTTTGTCGTGGAGAAGGTTCTTTGAATTTCCATGTCTGGTGTCAAAGCAATTGGGGTTTCTTCTCATATTAGAACGTTTTTTTCATGGAGAAGCAATCTGATGTTTAGCTGGTATTTGTTGGTGTTTCATTCTGTTTGAAGACTAGAGGGTGTTTAGTTTTGCTTTTGGGGTTTCTTGATCGTTTTTCTATGGGTATATTCATGGTTTTAGACATTTGGTCTGGTTTATTTATTGTTTTGTCTGTTATGCTTTTACTTTTATGCTGGTTTCATTTTATTGTTTTGTTAAAGTTTGTCTGATGTAACCCCTGGTTTTTCGAACAGAGTGATAATAATATCAGTCTCTTTATTCAAAAAAATATGTAAAAGCTCGCATAAAAGCTTGTTTTTGGATATAAACTAGATTTCTTTGTGGCTTGCTGAAAGAGAATATGTACCTTTTCTATTTTAGAAATGTCGATATGGTTTGTATAGGGGAGATAAAGAATTTTAATTTTATCTTGCTCATGGTCTTGCTTTTAGAATTGAGCTAAGGAATTAAAAATGCAAATAAATAAATAAAAAACAAACAGGATGGATAATAAATAATGATATTACCTATTCTATGTATATAGTAAATTCCTTGAACATATAAAATGTTTTTAAATGTGTCAATTTTAGTTTTAAGGAAATGTGAAATCTTATACACAAGTGTTGGAGAATTTGTAATTGTAACATTCCTTTTGCCAGGTATGTAGATTAGGCTGAGAAATTTGATTCTTTTGCCAAAGTGATAGATGAAAAATCTTATATGCTAGGTGTCAAAACCATTTTTTTGAAAACGAAAATTAAAAACGGGAGTCGCCACCAATCCTTTTTGTTGAGGTGTAATCGGGTCACCTCGGAAAGTGGTTGTTTTTAATAATCAGTTTGATTTATTAAAACAGTCATTTGGGTCTACGAAAATCAAGAAAACGAGTTCAGGAGTCGGTTACGCACGAGGAAGGATTAGCACACTCGGTACGCCCAAAATTGGTACCTAGTTGACTAATTAGTGTCTTAATATCGAATATTTGAAAACTTGGATGAATTTTAAAATATGATCCCTTTCTATTAAAAAAAAACAACTTGAATAAATTGAAAAAAAATTTAAAACTCTCTTGTCTTTAAAATAAACACATAACTATTCAAATAATATTATTGAAATAGTTATAATTCTTTACATAATTATTCATTTAATTATAACTATTCAAATAATATTATTTAAATAGTTATAATTCTTTTCAAAAAATCAAATAATATAATTTTTTGATTAATTACACCTATTCATTTATAGTTTTTTAATACTATAAATATTTGAAAATTTCCAACAATCTCCCCCCATTTTCAAAATATTTTAGATTTTGATATTCTTGGAAATCAATTTGCATAAATGAAGGGATCTTACAATTGAACCTTCACTTAGTGAAAACATGTTAAAGTTAATCGAAATTGTATGGTAGACTAAGTTTTGAACCAACTATTTCATTTGATTAACCGAACACATCTCACACAATGATTTCAACATCGGTCAATGCATAGTATCTAGGGAAACTATTATGGCCATGTGGTTGTGTCCTCTTTTCATGAGTGATATCAGAGCCAAGCCCTTGAGCTCCAAGAAGCGGCCACACTTCCACTCACATAGGTAGATCCCACTAAGAGTGTTCCCGTAATTATAACACTCTAATATATTTATGTTATGGTTCCATTAAGAGTATATTGCTCATCCTTCTCTTATCATTACGGGTACCTAGCACTTTAATCTTAGGATGGATTTATTTATAGTGCTAATAGTCACATACTAATAATGTACTTTGTCTCATTGAACTCAAGACTTGACGTTATACCAAGCGTTGAGTCGAGTTTCCATCATAGATGACTCTAATTAATAGGCTTGAGTCCCATCCCTTTTGAGGTCCTTTTTACTGTATCTCTAGCAAGACTTTTTATCAAAGGATCCGCCAAATTTTCACTTGACCTCACATAATTAATAGTGATCACTCTATCAGAGATTAATTGTCGGACATAACTATGTCTTAATCCAATGTGTCTAGACTTTCCATTATATACTTGGCTATATGCCTTCACTAGAGTAGCCTCACTATCACAACGGATAGAAATAGGTGAAATTGGCTTAGGCCATAAAGGTACATCATAAAGCAAATTTCTTAACCATTCTGCTTCTTTAGATGCAGCGGCTAATGCAATAAATTCTGCTGCCATGGCGGAATCAGTAATACATGTTTGTTTCTTGGAACCCCAAGAAATGGCTCCTCCATCAAGAATGAAAATCCATCCACTAGTAGATGCATGATCTTCCAAACTTGTAATCCAACTAGCATCCGAATACCCTTCTAAAACTGGAGGATATCCATTATAACATAATCCAAAGTTAATAGTTTTCTTTAAGTACCTAAGTACACTATTCAAAGCTTTCCAATGCAAACTACTTGGATTACTTGTGTACCTACTCAATTTTCCAACAGCATATGCAATATCTGGTCTTGTACAAGTCATTATGTACATAAGACAACCAATTAGACTTGCATATTTCAATTGATCAATTTTCCTACCAGCATTAGATACTAATTTTATTTGAGGATCCATGGGTGTAGATGATGGTATATAGTTGAAAAGATCAAACTTTTTAAGCACATTTTCAATGTAATGTGATTGTGATAAAGCTATAGTGCTTTCGTCTCGGTTATTTTAATTCCAAAAATAACATCTGCTACACCCATATCCTTCATAGCAAAGTTGTTTGACAAGAATTTCTTTGTGTTTTCTATTTGTTCCAAATCCGTGACAAAAATGAGCATGTCATCTACATATAAGCAAATTATGACACCTTTTCTATTTTCAAATTTGCTATATATACACTTATCGGATTCATTTATTTTATAGCCATTAGTTAAAACAACATTGTCAAACTTTTGGTGCCATTGTTTTGGTGCTTGTTTAAGTCCATATAAAGATTTAACAAGCTTACATACCCTATGCTCTTGTCTTGGAACAACAAATCCTTCCGGTTGTTCCATGTACACTTCCTCTTCCAATTCACCATTTAAAAATGCAGTTTTAACATCCATTTGGTGAACAACCAAATTATATATAGAGGTAAGTGATATTAAGAGTCTAATTGTAGCAATTCTTGCTACTGGAGCATAGGTATCAAAGTAATCAATACCTTGTTTTTGTGTAAAACCTTTAGCTACCAACCTTGCTTTAAACTTATCAATGGTTCCATCAACCTTCATTTTCTTTTTGAAGATCCAATTACAACCTATTGGTTTAGAACCTGGTGGAAGATCAACTAAAATCCAAGTTTGATTTCCCATTATTGAATCCATCTCATCATTTATTGCTTCTTTCCAAAAAGTAGAGTCTTGAGATTTCATTACCTCTTCAAATGTAATAGGATCAGATTCCGTATTATAACAATAAGGTATCTTATTGCATATACTTTCACCTTTTCCTTCTACAAGAAACATAATGAAATCTGGTCCAAAATTTTTGACCTTTTTAATCCTCTTACTTCTTCTTAATTCTTGACAAGATTCATCATTATTATCAATTTGTTCTAATGGAATCTCATTCTCATTTGAAGAATGAATCAATTATTGTGGCTGTAATTGTCTTAATATAGAATTGAATCTATTTTCATCAAAGATAGCATCTCTTGATTCGATAATAGTGTTAATTGAAATCGAATCATTTGGTTCAATTACCATGAACCTATATGCCTTGCTATTTTGTGCATATCCTATAAATATGTATTCAATTCCTCTTTCACCTAACTTTTTACGTTTAGGTGTTAGAACTTTAACAATATCTCTACAACCCCAAACCTTCAAATAATTAAGGTTTGGTTTCCTTTTCTTCCATTGTTCATAAGGGGTTATTTTAGTTTCCTTATTAGGAACTCTATTCAATATATGACAAGCTGTTAGAATAGCTTCTCCCCAAAAACCTTGTCCAAAACCTGAATATGATAACATTGAATTTACCATTTCAGTCAATATTCTATTTTTCTTTTCAGCTACACCATTTTTTGTGGTGTGTAAGGGGCTGAAACTTGATGGACAATCCCAGTGGATTCAAAATAACTTGGATTATAGTATTCTCCACCTCTATCTGATCTTAAGCACTTGATAAACAATTCACACTGAAGTTCAACTTCAGCTTTATAAATTTTAAATTTATCAAGCGCTTCATCTTTTGAATGCAATAAATATACATAACAATATTTAGAACAATCATCAATAAAAGTAACAAAATATTTTTTTCCACCTAATGTAGGAGTATTATGCATGTCACATAAATCACTATGTATCAAATCAAACAATTTTGTTTTTCTTTTAACCTTAGGGAAAGGGTTTCTTGTAATTTTAGTCAACATACATGTATTGTATTTTTCAATACTATTATTAAAAACAGGAATTAAATCTAACTTATACATGTCATTCAATTTTCTATAATTCAAATGACCTAATCTATAATGCCACAAACAAAGAGATTCAACCATATAAGCAGAAATAATATTTTTATTCTTATTAATAATATTTAGTTTGAACATACTCTCATACATATACCCTTTCCCTACAAAAATTCCTCCCTTAGACAAAATAAACTTATCTGCTTCAAAAACAAGTTTGAAACCAAACTTATTTAACAGACTTCCAGGCACTAAATTCTTTCTAACTTCTGGTACATAATATACATCATTTAAGGTTAAAACCTTTCCAGAAGTGAATTGTAGTTCAACAGACCCTTTGCCTTTGATTGTTGCGGTGGAAGAATTTCCCGTGTACAAGACATTATCATTTTCACATTGTGTGAACTTTGTGAACATACTTTTGTCTTTGCACACATGTTTGGTTGCTCCAGTATCAATCCACCATGTATCATCATCTTGTGCCATATTAATTTCAGATATCATTGCAACGAATTTTTCGTTATTATTAGCCTTAGAAGATGATTTCTTCTTTAAAAATCGACATTCATTCTTGAAAAGTCCTGGCTTACCACAATGATAGCATGAGCCCTTTTGTTTCTTTTTGAACTTAGGTGCTCTATCAGTCTGTTTGAACTTTCTCTTGAATGGTTTAGTAGTCTGTACTTCCCCCGTAACCTGCACTTTGACATTTTCAGAATTTAAATTTTGATCTTGCTTTCGATATTCTTCTTCAATACGAAGATGATTTGCCAAAGCCTCAAGAGATATTTCCTCCTTCTTATGTTTTAGACTTCTTTTAAAGTCTTTCCAAAATGGAGGAAGTTTGTCTATTATGGAAGATACAACAATCATTTCATCCATTTTCACATCATATTGCTTGAATTGATTCAGCATCTTTTCAATATCACGGAATTATTCCATAACAGAACGACCATTAACCATTTGATAATTATTGAAACGACTGACAAGAAATTTCTTACTTGTAACATCTTTGGTCATGTATCTTGTCTCTAATTTGTCCCATAATTCTTTAGCGGTGACCTCGTTTTGGTAGGTGTCAAACAAACCATCAGATAAACCATTCAATATGTGGCCCATGCACATGTAATCAGCATTGTCCCATTTTCTCTTTCTCGGGTTGTAGCAACAGATTCGTTTTCAGTCTCGCCAAGTCTTGGAGTATCCAAAACATAAGCAATCTTCAAAGTTGATAATAAAAAGTGCATCTTTTTCTACCATCGTCGAAAATTGCCACCATCAAACCGATCAAGTTTGACAAAATTGGAAGCCAACTCCCTTAGTGTTCCACTTTCATGATTTGTGGTAGTCATCATGAATTATAACCTTAAAATTGTTAGTACAAAACTCCGGTGAGGAAAATCTCGAACACACCAACGAAACTCGAACAGAAGAATAAATAGGACAAGGCTCCAATGCGTGTATTAAACCACTATCTTTAAGGTTATATTCGCCCCCACCTATCTTTGGTGTACAAACGAGTTCCAAGCAAATTAACCTTGAGGATACAATGAAGCCAATGATTATTTGCGTTTTGCACTGACGAGAATAGCCCACTACACACTGAGCAATGTTATGACAAGAAATTCACTTTCTATAAAGGATTTCTTCAGTAAAACTTTATAGAATTATCTAATGATATTAGAAAATGAAAGAAGGAAAGAAAGAATGTTAGAATTCTTGGAATGATTTCCAAATGAAATCTCATTTCTATTTATAGGAATTTTCATGTCTCTTCACAGAGGCATCTTTCATCAATAGGTGTGTCTTTAAAATAAACACATAACTATTCAAATGATATTATTGAAATAGTTATAATTCTTTACATAATTATTCATTTAATTATAACTATTCAAATAATGTTATTTAAATAGTTATAATTCTTTTCAAAAAATCAAAAAATATAATTTTTTGATTAATTACACGTATTCATTTATAATTTTTTAACACTATAAATATTTGAAAATGTTCCAACATTAAGTCCCAATATACCCAAATTATCAGCAAATGGGAGTTCTGGTAACTCCAATGGATCATCAACTGCTGTCACATCACGGGGTTCTTTCTCCTCTGGTCAGCTTCTAGCTCATAGAAAACTATTTGCAGAATCTACGATTGGAAGGTCCAGCTTCCATAAACTTCTTGAGCCAAGTTCAGCTCTACGTCTTGGAATTGCTCCTTATTGAATTGTTCTTGGAGATATCAAGGAAAAGGTATTGTTTCTCTGTTAGTTAAAATATGTAAAAGCTCGTATAAAAGCTTGTTTTTGGATATAAACCAGATTTCTTTGTGGCTTGCTGAAAGAGAATATGTACCTTTTCTATTTTAGAAAAGTCGATATGGTTTGTATAGGGGAGATAAAGAATTTTAATTTTATCTTGCTCATGGTCTTGCTTTTAGAATTGAGCTAAGGAATTAAAAATGAAAATAAATAAATAAAAAAAAAAAGGATGGATAATAAATAATGATATTACCTATTCTATGTATATAGTAAATTCCTTGAACATATAAAATGTTTTTAAATGTATCAATTTTAGTTTTAAGGAAATGTGAAATCTTATACACAAGTGTTGGTGAATTTGTAATTGTAACATTCCTTTTGCCAGGTATGTAGATTAGGCTGAGAAATTTGATTCTTTTGCCAAAGTGATAGATGAAAAATCTTAATGCTAGGTCTATTGCAGAAATAGCTTAAGAATATAAAGCAATTCTGAAAACCCTTATATGCTAGGTCTATTACAGAAATAGCTTAAGAATATAAAGCAATTCATGTGAGCTTGGTTTCATTTGAGAGTGATTTTGAACAAAAAGGAAAGGCATTTTCAAAATTTTACTTTAAATCTAGTTGTTTTTAATCTCTGCTTTCCTAGGTTTACATGTGACAGGTGAATCTGCTTATTCTATTAAATCTTTGCATATTCCTATTGTGAACTGTGCCGAGGATGGTCAGTTTCCAGGGCTTTACTGTTCAAGTTTTCTTAGTAAGCCATGGCTTTCGGATGGATACACTATGATTTTATCTTCCTATTGGCGCAGCTGTCAAGTGATACTTTCTGCAAATATGTTAAGGTGACTATTGGTTATATGTCAGTTTGTCAGGTGCATAGACTTCTATATTCTACTTAATTATTTGATGATGTAATTGCCATATTACAGTGGTGAAGTATTACGAATCAGCACTGCTGACTCAGGTTTTTCATTGAATTTTCTGACACTAGACGAGGACAACATTATTGCTGGTAAAATTAATTTTCTTTCTCAACCAATAATCTCTTCTTCCTTCCCAAACAAAGAGAAATGAAATTTGTAGTTGTTTTTTCCTCGTCTCAAAGTGTGTAGCAGCCCGATAGATGTTTCTCAAATCAAAAATGGCTGCCTTGTGGACAAAGCGACTAATACAACCGCTTGGCATTGGTTAAATGTCTCAAGCCCCATTTTTAAATGTTCAGAGAAGGTTTATTTTGCTTGCTTTTGTTTCATCTGATTCTGCATTTCTTTTATACCAAGGTTGTTCTTTTAATGTTTACATTTGATGGTGCAGGTTACATCTCTGCTTTCACATCTTCAGTATCATGCAAATTCCAGTGAAAGATGTTTCTGATTGCTTGACAAAAGGTATTGCAAACTAGTTTGGCTCAATGCTGTTATTTTTGTATCTTAACATGCTTTGATAACAACATTTAGCAGTATATATTTTTTTTCTCTTTCTTTTTCTTTTTAACGAATTTTTATCCTTGTGATAGCTGATGATGGCAACTACTGGAAAAAGTTCAACAAAAACTTAAAAGTTGTTGGGTTTTTTGGAGGAGGAGCAGAGGAAGAAAACAGGACAGAACAAGGCAGTATCTTGCTCACAAATGTGCAGCAAGGGAGCTATGGCTGATAGCTCATTTAGCTCATTCATTCAACTAGAAAATCAATACATTTATAGCTAAAAGACATTACCAAATGCTACCTACTCCCACTTAGTAGCCTACGGACTTGTTAAACATAACTTGCACACATCAATAAGCTGAATTATCAGCTCAATCATCACCTAAACCCATCAAAACATCAACAACTTAGTTGATTTTCAACCAAACTAAACTAAATTGCAACTACAACAGACAACATGTTGCTGCAACATGCAGCATGCATACAAGCTATATGCACTCAACAAAAACATAACAGCAGCATGGATGGCCAATTTCCAACAAAAGTTGACATAAAAAACTTCCCTCAAAAGATAAAAACATGATTTTATGTTTGCAATAATTACCCTTATTTTAGTTGTATATATATTTGTGAATGATTTGGAGACTAAACCAATGTTTTATTTGCTATGTAAGCTGTTAGATTTACCATAATATAGCTCTTTTATGTTTTGACTGGTGGCAAATGGAACAGGAAAAACCAACTACACTAGATTGCGGTTCAAGCACAATTTAAAGAAGGCAGATAATGACTGGCTCCTACCTCTAGAAATGCTTGTAGGAGGCATTGCAGCAGCGAATAAGAATGATATTGATCAACATGCAGTTGACACTGTATGTGCTCTGAATCCGAATTCAGGTGTGAGTTTCAGATATTTTGTGTGCAAAAAAGTATTAGAGTGCCTTATGTTTGTATGTTAGTTAAACAGATTATAGATAGAACATGCAGTAGGATCAACTAATTAGTTGATCAAAAACTACACATTTGTAATTGTCTACTTGCATATTTGCATATACTTAATAATAATCTCGTGTCAACTAGTAATTCTATTTTTTTTATTTAACTGTTTTGTTTTCAACATTTTATTTTTATTTGAGTTGAAAGAAGAAAAACACTTGCAATTTTGACTTAGAAAAGAGAATATGCAGCTTAATCAATTTAAATAATCAATGTTGATATTTTACATGGGAATGGATTTTCAAATCTTATATTTTAAATGGTTATGATTTAAGTCCTTATTTCATTTAAGTAACTTCATTATAATATCTTATTTTATTGATATCTTTATATTTAATTTAATTTTTATTATTTATTTTAGTTTTGATTCGAAATTTTTATTTTAATATTTAAGATAATTTGAGTTCTAACTTTTGGATTTTAATTGTGTTATTAATTTATTATTTTAAATTTTAAATTTAAATTCATTAATTTTTATATTTAGTTTTAAAGTTAAAATATAATTTTTATAAATTTTAATTTTTTATTTATTTTTCATGACCTTTAGCGGCGTTTGTCGGAAAAGCGCCACTAAAAGTCACGATTTTAGCGGCGTTTGTAGGAAAAGCGCCGCTAGAAGTCACGATCTTTAGCGACGTTTGCCGCAAAAGCACCGCTAAAAGTCATGATCTTTAGCGGCGTTTTTTTCAATAAACGCCGCAAACTTTAGCGGTGTTGTCTATAGCGGTGTTCTTTGCGGCACTTTTATAGGCCAAAAAAATGCCGTTAAAAGTCTGTTTTCCTGTAGTGACTGTTACATAGTTTTTTTTTTTTAATTTTTAAATCATACCATTTGCATCAAAACTACTGCTATTGGGGATATAAATTGCTTGTATATGCTCTCTTTTGCAAGTACCTACCTTATCTGTCCCCTTTATCCTTGCTTACCTTTTAACCCATCATGCCTCCCTGTATCTCTAACAAACGTCCCGCTATGAAGCGTGCTAGGCGTGAATCCTCTAGTACAAACTCGACCCTTCCTCTAACCAATTATTTCTAGGACATTAAGGGTGGGTTTGGATGGGTGATTAGATGCGGTGCGTTTAGCTTACTTTTTGTCATACACTATAGTATCGCTACAATATCTAATCTCACCGCCATCGTTGTTTTTACATTAACTGCAAGTAAACGCGCCGCTCATTTAAACCCACCTTAATTCCATTGAAAAGTTCAACGCATACTTCACCATCCAAAATGTGCAAGTATCCCATCGTATCGACCTTAACTTTGTCTTTATGATTGGGTTGGTTACCTTGTCTACAAGTTAGGGGTATTTGTTACGAAAACCTTGTTGAAGCCTTTGACTCTAACACTAAGTTTACCTATGGTAACATTGGTTGAACCGTCGTTTCCATCACTTCTTATATCATGGGTAAAAAGGTTGATATCTCTATCTCTTCCCTTGCAAGACATCTTCCCATTCCAAATGAGGGCGATGGTAACAACTATGGCTTATTCCCTCATGACCTTATCAACCCTCACAACTATGCAAGTGACCTTGACTTGCACGATAGGATCTTCCACCTTATTTTTACTTAGATAGTGTCTCTTAAAACAAGAATTTCGTGTTTTTGTAATTTGGATTATTGGATGTGACATTGCTTTTGTACAAACCATTGCCTTAACCTCGCCTCAATAATTTTCCTTAACATTGTCAAGATTGTCTATCTTCTTGTGTCCAGCAACAAAAATCTTAGTTATGGCACCTTTCTCTCTCATATTTTTCAAGCCTTTAAGTTAAACGTTAGTGTTGACCACGATCGAGCCATTACCTCCTAGCTCGATATGTCAACTGTGTTGGATCTAGTGCCCTAAGTGTAGCATATTTGTTTTGTATACTTGTTATTTTCGAACAAATGGTTTAATAATACTATCTATAAATTCAATTAATACCTTTTGTATATTGTCCTCAATGGTTTTTGCACACAAAGCAAAATAGTAGCAAATATTGGCTTAATGGTTATCTAACATATAACTAATACCAAGCGATATTACGTGTTCAAATCGTAATATGGAATGAAAACTTGTGTTAATAGATGAACCTAAACAAGATCTTAGTCTAATCAGAAATGAGCAAACCAAATGAAAGACTAATATGATATCTATCAAGTGCAATTGTGGAGATGATTTGTCTTGAGCATTGGAGTGGATGACTCTCAGAAAATAGAGACATAAATGTGATTGGCTAGATAGACAATACATCAGACAGGACTCAAGTAGAACAAATCCTCATTTTGTTTATGAATTTATTCACTTGTGAAGTTCATAGTATGGCATACTTTAATCTTTAATGGATGATGGACTATGTATGTGTGACTCATATACTTTGATGTAAGTAAAAACTAGAGTTCAAATAGATAATGAACCGAAAGTTGGGTGCATTAGGTATATGACTTATGTAGTATGTAGCATCATTCACAATAGTGAAATTTATAGCTCAACTAATATGTAAATGATATCTTCTTATCGGCATTACATGATAGATGAAAAGTAAATGTGGCCACATGTCTTTTGTCTTTGTGATAAATGACTTAATTACTATTTAATAATAATTGACTTTTCGTGAAAGAAGATGTAATAATTACCATAAGATAGAATAAGATCATATTAGGAGAACGAATTTATCCCAAAGAAATTAAGGATATCCTATGAGAGTAACACACTTACGACAATGTTATTGGACGAGCACTGATTGAGTAGCTTTCATAATGATATGTAATTATAGAGAACTCAATCACAATACTATAGTGGAATGACTTTGTGACCAAATGAATTTATAATTAATAGGCGAAAAGTTGGAACTTATTAATAAATCATTTGAGCTCTAATTATATAACGACCTAATTTTCAGTGGTATTAGAAATTGTGCTTTTAGGACCTCGTTTTCATAAATAGAGATCGTAAATATTAAATAAAGATATTTACAAAGTTATTATATAGGTGAATTGAAATTTGAATAATCAATTTAACTAAAATTGTGATTAATTAGAACTCAATGACTAAATTATAAAATTTATTCACTATAAATTTTTAATTAATAAATAACTTAGGAACTTAAATTACAATTAACCAAAAATCAAAAACAACAATTAAAACATGCCTAATCATGAGATAGTGGAAGGTCATTTTTGTGTGCATTAGTTTTAATAATTTAAAGATTTATTTAATTAAAATATAAGTAATTTAAATTAATTAAACATTAACAATTTGGTGGAAGGAGAGATAATCATCATCTCCTTCAACCGTCTAGAGCCCAGGGTTTTCAAATTTTTAACCTCTATTTCAAGTAAATTTTTTGTAATATTTATAAGTTTTTATGATTTTTTTATGATTTTGATAAGTTTTTAAGATTTTTAGATATGGTTAATTAATTTAATTATATTTTTATAATATTTATAAATATTTATTATTTTATTATAATTTTTATAAGTTTACATTAATTTTAGTTTTTTTTTAATTTTAATAATTTCAATAATAGTTTTTATTTTTTTAATAATTTTTATGAGAAAATATTAGATTACACCAAAAAATTACTATGTGTCACCAACTTATTGGTCTGTAAATTTATATTAACAATCAATGTGATCAATCACGGATTTTGTTAATAGAAGGGCATAATATGATTATTTTGGTTAACGACATGGGCTCAATTGAGTGTAAATTTAATATAGGGTTTTAATTGATTTTTTTCTTTTCTCAATTTCTTAAGGGCTTTTTCGACATATAAGCCAAAAGAAAAAAAAACCCACTTAGTATCTATGTAACTAAAAAAAATGTTTAAGGAATCTTTAACACAAAAAATGATAGTGTTAACAATTTGACTTACATTTTTAAGTTCAAAAAGTAAGAGTACTAAATTCCAAATGTACGAAAAGTGAAGACACATGAACATATTTTAACCTATATTAAATGTTGATTAAGTGTTAGCTCAATTGACATTAGTATTATTGTTAATGTAGGAGAATGCATGTGAGCTCGAACGTACTCAAGTGCCTTTATCCTCTTATTTAAAAGGTGGAGTAAGATTATAAATAAATTTAAGTATGGTATAAAAAAAATTCAAAAGGATAGTATCATTCATAATTTTCTATTTTGGTATAATTTTGTATAAGTTTCATATTTATTTCCTAATTCCTTCATGTTTATTAAAATCTTATTTTTGTACCATGATAAAATTTATCATATTTAAAAGTGCATATAAAGTTGAAAAAACTCATGTTGCCTACACTGATGGTTAAAGTTTAGGGTAAATTATAAAAATAGTCACTTTGTTTGTCTTAGATACATTTTAGTTACTTATATTTGAAATATTACGTTTTAGTTACTTACGTTATCGTTTTGTTACGAAGTGAGCACTCTACCATTAATCTTTGTTACCTCCCTAATGATAGTCCTATGTGACAGTCTAAATGAGTTTTAAATGCCAACTTGGATGTCTAGAGATGAAAATAAGTTTTTAATTTTTTTTATAACAATAGAGTACAAAATTTTACCCTAAAACTCAATTTTCTCCTGTTTAAAAAGAAGTAATAGTTGAATTTTGGAAAATTACCATCAGGAAATAGAAGAGAAAAGCACAATGACAGAGAAGAAATAGAAGAAGTTGCAAGCAATCCTTGATTAGGATTTTTCTTCTTTTTAAAGGAGAAAATTGAGTTTTAGGGCAAAATTTTGTATAATATTTCATAAAAAAATAAAAACTTATTTTCAATCCAACTGGACATCTAAGTTGGTATTTAAAATCTATTTAGATTGCCATGTAAGACTGTCGTTAGTGAGGTAATGGAGCTTAACGGTAAAATGATCACTTCGTAACAAAAAGATAAAGTAAGTGACTAAAACGTTATATTTCAAACAAAAATAACTAAAATGTAATCTGAGACAAACAAAAGTGATTATTTTTACAATTTACCCTAAAGTTTAAACAAAAGACCGAAGTTTCTCTAGGCGTATTCCAATTATATATTCGTTTACGTACTAATAGATGCAAAATTGGGGTTTTGACAATTAGATTTAATATTCAAATATCAGAGATAGTATTACATTCAAATTAAAAAAATATTGGAGATAATTTATATTAAATTTACATGGAGTTTAAGAAAATATTAAATTAGATGATATAAATTTATAAATCTCACTTTAGTTAAATATTATGATATTTAAGGTTGTAATCATTCTTTAACCTTATAGATTTATCAAAATAATATTTCATCCTTTATATCCTCAATTAGCAATTACATTTTTTTAAGTCAAATTGTACTTTACTCAAAAAAATAAGTAAATTAATTCCTACGCATAGATTAAAGTGCAAATTGATCTTTTCTATTAAAACTCAAATACACGTGTATCTCATTTTAATGTACAAGAATTAATTTTTAATAATAGAAATGAATAATCAATTTACTATTTATCTAATGAACAAAGGTTAATTTATCTATTTTTTAAGTAGGAGCAAAATAAAATCCAACTCTATATATAAGTGTCTCCATAATACTTTTACTGTTCAAAACTCAAACTCGAAGAAAAGCACGTGCCATAATTTCAATTTTTAATCAATTTTCATTTTAGTCCCTTAATTGTGTTATTCCAATCCAAAATCCAAACAGTAACATATTCATATTATTCCATCAAATCATTTCACGTTTTCTCTGTTTCCAAAAGAAACCCAAAGTTAATTAATCTTCATCATATCATTTCCCTGTTAAAGATTCTTTACGGGTAGATATTTTCAATTGATGAACAAACCACAAAAACAATGCATCATCGTTAATCCGGCCAGTAATAAGAATCTGAAATGGATATATTAAAGAATAATCCCTTAGTTCAGCATTTTGAAAGTTTTAGAAGAACAATGTTGATATTATCATACAAGTTCAGAGAGCTTCCAGGGGAAACGATTAAACATTCAACAGACAGCAACTGGGAAGCGTTGCCAATATCAAACTTACCCTAACATTTAAATCTTCCAAATATCCATACAGAATTGACATTAAATCGCTTACACTGCAAAAAATGTTATTTTTAACAGGGCAAATGTTTCCGCCACTCGTATGTCATGCACCGCTTGCGTATAAACGAGTCCATTCCTTCGCTGCAAAAAGGATCAAGAACAGTTGATTATAAGAATGGTAGCATATCTTCCTTTGATTTGTAGTAGTGTGTTGACCAATCCCAATGGCCTCAACACTGTAAGTAGAGATTTTTCTTTCCTGTCTCGACAGCTTCAGCCTCATTCATTTTCCAGTGTTTAGCAATGTTCTCGGAGAGTGGATCATCGGGATTTGGAGCACTCAAGAGTGCTTGAATGCTGGAATATAGATGATAATCTCCGTATTAATCTAAGCCAAAAGTAGGCAGTGGTGGAAAAGAAATATTCAGTGGTGGAAAAGAAATATTCAACCATATTTACTAGAAATTCTTCTGCCAAACTAAAAAATGTTTTAAATCGTTTTCATTGAGCCATGATATGTTCATCCTATATGAAAAACCTATACTCTCATCTCACAGAAACTTGTAATACCTCAAAAGTACAGTTCGGTTTTGGAGAGCAGGACTCCATTTGTCTTTGAGAATATCAAGGCATATTCTTCCAAGCTGAAAGAAAGCTCAATCTTCAGAGCCAAGAAAACACATCTTTCACACCATAAAATAAGGACAATAGAAGGTACGAGTAGACCAAACCTTATCAATGTTCGGATGATATATCTTTGTAAGAAACCGAACCTGTTATACAAAATTTTTTTAGGTGGTTAAAAATAGAAAATATATCAGAAAGGACAATGAATGACAGAAAATTTCTGAGAAAAGAGGTGAACTTGATGCTGAAACGCCAACTACTGTCGGTTAAAATTCTATGAATATACTACATTCATGAACTGCTAGTGCAAAAGAATTAAACGATAAAGTCCAGTGACCAGAAATGAGACGAAGAAGGCCAATCTTATGAAACCGGACAATCAAGTACCGATAACAGGAAGAAAAAAATGTCTCAAATGGCATCATATTAGTCATGAAGAGCTCAACTAGGAAAGTAAGCACAAATTAGATCATTACCACCAAGCACATTTGGTTCCGCACAGCTAATCCCCATGCAAAGGCATCACTAGAAAGAAAAATGTTCTTCCTGGGTGAAAGTAAAACTTTCAAGGGTCAAATAAATGAGTTGGCTACCTAGGTAGTAGACGCTAAGGCATTGAGCATGTCACAACAAGGACTTCAGGAAAGCAGTGCATATAACACAAAGTTTGAATGCAGATCAACATTTCCTTTAAATGACATCAAAGCAAAAATTATATGCATATTTAGTATTTAATTCGGCCATACTAAAAAAGGACAATTCAATTCTGCTGAGCCTGAAACTACAAGCCAACAACAAATTATAGAGCATTCCGCAGCATTTCAATTGTAGAGAGTATTAATATATAATATACTTCAGGTTTTGGTGTTTTGCTACACTGATTAACATTTTAACAAACCAAAGGTAACTATATTTCATAATCACTAAGAAGACAACATAGAGTGATGGAAACTAGATGCAGTAATAGTAAAAACATGCCAGAAAAAACACCCCAACAGATTAAAAACAGTTCTCTAAAAGCAAACTACAACATCCCTAAATCATATCAAAACCCTATAAAAACTTTTCTAGACGAAGTCATGAAGACGAGTAATATCGGATATCAAAGGAAAAACAATCCAGTATACAACAGTGGATACGAAAACAAGGTCATGCTAAATATTAAGAAGCGATGCAGGAGAGTTGAGTACCTTGGGAGCAGTCATGGGTTATTCTTCAGGCAAAAATAGTTCCACTTGAAAACCCCTCCTAAACGAAATATTCCAAACAAGAAAATGAATCATATTCTTTAATTGCAAAATGAGATATTGCCAAAAAGAACTTCCCAAAACCAGACTAAGCACTGGATAACACTGAAAAAGCATGCTAATTGAACCTACATTTTAAGATTGAAAACATGGGTCCATTTTTGGTTGCAAAGGTTAGAAAACCGAAGGGAAAAAAGAAAATGAAATAAAATAAACGCTGCATAAACCAATTTTCTGAACAATAATACTGCTTAAAACGAATTATGGTCATTTTAATGACTGACCATTGGGGATGATGTCACTCTTAATGACGTAAATCAGTCACAAACATTGAACAAGCAACAAAAATTATACATTTCTAAACCATTGGATGAAAAAAATAAACTACCTTCATATGGAGACTGTGTGGGACCAAGGATCATCACATTGAAATATCGCATGTTATCCTCTGATGGCGAAGCACTAATTCCAGGGGCTGCGGGGCAAAAAGACAAAAAAAAACTTTTAGGCAACAGGAAAAAATAATTTCTTAAAAAAAAAAAAGATACCCAGAAAGTTAATTTTGTTGCTCATAACATTGAAACTACTAAAAACACAAAATTTAACAAGAATTTCTAAAAAAAAAAAAAAGAAAGAAAGCTAAGTACTTACCTGGTTCACTGAGGAGACGCTGAGTTTCCTGCTTCGATCAAAGGTAAAGGAGACCAGAATTAAAGCATGGAAAATTAACAAGAAAAGAAAAGCAAAGCTTTCTTCAATGTAAGAAGACGCTCTTAAATTAATTATCTGAAGCTTTTGATTCATTAAAAGCATAAACAATAAAGTTATGAAAGCAAAGTGTAGAAACTCAGAAAAGGAAAGGAGGGAGACGGAAAGAGGAACCTTAATTATTCTTCGAGGAAGATTAGTATTGGCCATTGCAAGGATCGATGGGTGAACATAAACAAGGAAAACAGTTTCTGGGAATTGAGATAAAAAGGACTCTTTTTATGTCTTCAAGTCTCACATTGATTTTAGTGTTTTTCTTATAATCCAGTTTTAGCTCCACTGCAGTGCAACCCAAGTTCAAAATATCACTATAAATTTTAATTTTAGTTTAATTGCACAATTAATACCTATTTATTTTTTAATTTTCCTTTTCAACAATTTAATTATTGAATCTATGCAATTATTTAAGTATTTTTACTGAATTCTTATCACCCTCAATCATGTCATCAATTTTATAAAAAAATTATAAAAATATCTTTTTATAATTAAAAAAATTATATTATTCAAGCATATTTTAATTTTTTTATTTAAAAAACAATAAAAATATAAATATACTGAGATTTAAACCCACATCAATTGAATTAAAAAAATCCTTAAATCTATCATTTAACCAAAGCTTCATTTTAATATATTATATATATTTTATTTTAATATGCACAATTTATTATCTCTATTAGTTGAATGTATTAATAATGTTGTTAATTGAATTGGTGTCACAAGTCAACTTGACACTAACTCACAATTGATAATAATGTCATGATAAAAAAATGTAGTGCATTTAGTATTGTTATTATGATGTTTTTATGTTGTTAACTTCATGTGTTATCAAGGGCGAAACCCAAGGGGGTTGGCAAGGGCCAGACCCCCTTAAAATGGAAAAATTTCTATTTAAGCCCTTTGAAATTTTTAAAATTTTAAATTAGTAAAGGTAAAATTATACTTTGGCCCCCTTAAAAATAATAAAATTTTGATTTAATCATTTAAAAATTATAAAAATAGAGGCTATTAAAATGGTGAAATTATATTTTTACTATCGTAAAAGTTACAATTTAATTTCGGCCCCCTAAAAATATTTTCTGGCTTCGCCCCTCTGTGTTATTATAATTAATTAGTTTCAAATCATACGTTTTATTGTTTATTATATGTTATTTTTAAATACATATCTATATTTTAAATCTGTGATTTCCATGTGCATATGCGTATGATCGGATTTCTAGTATTAATAATGTATTTGATTGAGTTGGTGCCACAAATTAACTCGATATCGACTCAAATTTGATAACAACTAAATGATAAACAATTAAATCTATTTTTTAATTTTAATATTATACAAATTTCATGCACAATTATTATTAATTAATTTCGAGTAATACATTTTATTATTTATTTTATGTTATTTTTAAACACATATTTATATTTTATATTTGTGGTTTCTACACATATGAGTGTGGTAAAATTTCTAATTTAATATTGTAACGTTTGATGTATTGGAAAAGTGGTAGTAAATTTTGAAAGATTAAATACAAATTTAATTAATTTTAACATTTTCAATAATACTTATTATTAACAATCAAGTAATTTAATTTATTTGTTTAATAATATTAATTTATTTATTTTAAAAAAGTAAATTTATTTATTTATCTCATTAATATATGTTTAAATTGAAAATAAATTTTAAATATTTTATATGTATTAATTTAAAATATAATCTAAAAATTAATTCAATAATATTTAAAAAATTCAAATTAAATATTTTTATGATTTTGTGGTGAAAAAATATTTGATAATAGTAACTAAAATAAATAAATAAGAAAAATGGCAATTTTAACTTTAACTTTCCAACCATATGGGAAAGTTATTTTTCCATTAAGGTAATGCTTGGTGTTTTTCCTATGTTATGATTCTAATGATATGTGATTGTTGGAAAAGTTACTTTACAATCTTTGGTATACATTAAAAGGTATTAATTAAAATCCTAGTAAAAATTACATTATCACATTTGGTTAGTATGTACTTATTATAAATGTAATTATAATTTATAATTTTATCCTTATTAAATAAAAGAAAAGTATATTCATTATGAATAAAAAAGATTGGAAAGAGAAAACAAAGTGAAAACAAATTGGGGCACAACTATACCCAAGCCAATAGGCTTTATTTTAATAATAAATTTTATTCTTAACAAAAACTTGGTTAAATATTTAATAAAAAATTTATTTGATTTTTAAAATTTTTTTATTTGTAATATTAATTAAAAGTAAAATTATTTCAAATTTATAATATGCACATATAAAATCTTATATATATATGTACAACTTGTTTTTGAACAATGGTGGAGCCACTAAGAGACCAAGGGGGCTATGGGTCCTCCAAGGTCTAAGATTTTTTAGTTTTTCCTTTTATATATATACAATAACCCTCCCAAATATAGAAGTAGACCCCTCTCAATATTTTTATACTATTAAAAGTAACATTAAAAAAATATTCTTAATAAAAGTAAAACGAAAATCTTATTTGAAAAGTCAAATTTTGAGAGTAAAATTGGAATACGAAAAGAGTCATCTCCATTCTTAGCATTCACACTATTATTCTCATCTCTTCTTCTTATAGTTGTCTGATGCATTGTGAAGTAACTAAAAATTTAACAAAAGTAAGTGCATCTATCAATTAATTAATAATATAGTTACGGTGAGTAAATATATCATTTCCATGAAAACTAAAAGTACTAATAATTGTTGTATTTTTATTATTTAACCAAATAAATCCAGTGATTGATTAAAAACTAAAATTAACTAAATTAATTACTAACAAACATGGCAAAGAACAAATAAGAAAATAATCGATTAATAATCAAGAACCGATACAATACCCATGAAAGAATTAACCTAGATTTTATCTGTCACTATCAATCTAAATTGCACAATTTCTTTACTTAGTATCTTGATCTGTAGAAATCTCTAGATTATGCAAGTATCTCTTTTGAGAGTAAGAGTAATTAACTCTAGGTTGATTAATTGAAATTTCTTTCTAATTGAAACCCCTATTATCGCATTAACTTGTATTATGAATTCCCCTATTAGATTTGACTCTAATTCGATAGATTTATGTAGTCTTATTTTTAGGATTGCATGCAACTCTATTCAATTACGCAAGATCCTACTCTTAAACAAGGTCTATTCCTCCTCCGATTTGAGCATATAAAACTTGAATTAATAGTCTAGAAATATTAAACTAAGAATTAAGTACATATAATTGAGAATAAGAAACTAAATATTTATTACGTAAAATAAAGATCAAACGACAGAATCTATCATAGGGTTCATCTCTCCTAGGTATTTAGAAAATTAATTCATGCTTGAAAATAAAAATATCCAAGATACAGTATAACTGAAAGAAAAAAAGAAACTCATGATAGTTTCCTAAGAAATCAATTGGGAATCTTCAATCTTGACGGATATCTGCTTCAGAATTGACTTCAATGGTGTTTTTCAAGTTAATTTTTTTCAATATTCTATGATGACTTATTCTCATCTTCTTATTTTTGTCATATATACGTCTTAGGGCATCTAAAAACCTAAAAATCACGTTTTTTTGCAGTTCAGAGTGCCAATCCACGCAATCGGCACTGCCTACCACATGACAGTGTGGAATGGGTCAACTCATGTAACTTTTACAGCTTGCTCCAATTTTCCAGTTTTTGTTCCTTTTGCTCCTAAACACTCTATTAAGCATAAAAACATGAATTAAAAAAATTAGGGGCATAAAATTCACAATTAACAATGAATAATCACCAAAAAACGCATTAAGAATAATGTTGAAATATGTTACTTTTAGCACTTATTATTGTATTCATTTGTAAGTTGTTGAAATAATATATTTAGATATATAATATGGAACAAAATTTTTATCTAATTTTTGTAGTATAATTGACATATATAATATATGTTATAGGAAAAAGTTGTTTTTACCTATTACGTCTAATTTTAAGTTACCTTCCCAAGTTTAATATTCTTATTCCGTCACTGTTTTTGAATAAATTTAAAATATTGTTGTATATTTCTTCTTATATTTTTTTTAACTCAATTTTTATGCTCAAATGTGCCTTGGCGGCTTATCCTCACTTTTCATTTTGTTTTTGTTGTATTTTGTCTGTGTTTGGTTTTTGTGGTCTGTGTTTGGTTTTTGTTTTTTGCTGGGACTATTTTGTTCTGGTAGCTTTGCCTTGTTTTGCTGCAGTTCTTTAAACTGCTGTACTTCGACTAAGCGAAAAAAAAAAAAAAAAAACGAAAACAGCCTAAAAATACTTCAATAATCAATTAAGTCTTTAATGGAAAGAACATACAATTTAACTCTTAATTGAATATAAGTCCCTGACAGGACTTAATTGAATACAAGCTCCTGATGGCTTAGCTTCACTTCTTGCAATAATTCGGGCCATCAGCTGCTCCTCCAAGGAAGCATTGTTGTCTTGGGCACACCAAGGGTGTCAGCGGGTAGATCATCCGGCTGGCGCCGATCATTATATCTGTGAAAGGTGAACCGAGTAGAGTCCTCTGGGTGCAGCGAATCGTTTCTTCTGTAGCTGAGCGGAGCTCTTCAACCAATTGCTCGTTTTTCTAGTCAGGCAGGCGTTGGCACTCTTGTTGTTCCTGGAAACTGTGGTGTTGCTCAGAGAGTTGCTCCTCCATGCGCCTCATTTTCTCTTCCATCTCAGTGACTTTGATGCTAAGAGCCAGAGGGCTGCTGATGAGAAGCTTGGTCCAAAGGAGTAGCTATAGTAGTGGCTTTGAGAGGGTGTAGCCAGCAAGTAGGAGGAGAAGGCATGCTGCTGGTACTATGCAAGGAACTCCCTAAGGTCAGAGGGAGATGCACCGGAGGCTGGCTGGAACTTGGAGGAGACAGGCTGAGCAGAATCATGGGCTGATGGCAGTGGGAGTGATGCAAGTAGCTGAGAAAGTGATGGAAGAGGCTGAGAGAGTGGTCGATAGACTGGAAGAATAGTGTAGTGATGGGATAAGTAACATATTAAGTAATATACATACAATTTTTTTATTTTTATATAAAATTTAATACTTACGTTATATTATATTGTTATATATAATTATGTTCACGTTCCATGGGTTTAAAACTAGTATAAAAAATGCATAAAAACTGGTGACTTTTATAAGTTCCTACACGTATAAAAAATGTAAATTCTCCGGATAGGATTAGGCTTTGGCCTCAATCTAGGAAAAAGATTTAGTTTAGTATGAAAATTGGTTATTATTTTTAGTGGTTTCTCCTTATTTTTAGACTACAATAGTTGCGTTGTATTACTTGAAATAGTTTAAAAAGAGAATGATGAGGACGAGTCTCCGCTCCCTCCACAAATCAAACCCTTACAAATAGATTACTTGAATCCCAAAATAACTCAACCCTTCTCTATAAATCTACCTATTATTACCAGCTTTTATACTCAGGAAAGAGCATTAAACAAATAAAAATGAGTACGAGAGAAATGGCAAATATTCCCATAATCGCTCTTTTCTGCTTCACCATTTTTGGTTCGTCCTCACTCAATTTCGTCCATGGGGCTGAAAATATGACCTACGTCGTCGTAGGCCATGTTTACTGTGACACTTGCCGTGTTGAGTTTGAGACCAAACTCAGCGAACCCATTGGTGGTATATAATCAAATTACTACTCATTCACTCTTTCTTTTTTTTTTCTGTATTTTAAATATACGAACACGAAATGAAAATAATTGATTCCTAAAAGTTAGGTTGACAAATTAAAGTTTTTGATATTGCAGGAGCAGTAGTGAAACTGGAATGCAGGAATCGTACCGACAATCACCTTACCTTCCAGAGCCAAGAAATAGTGACTGACGATCGTGGAGACTATCACATTGCAGTGGAAGGCGATTATGAGGAATCAGACTGCGACGTCGCCTTGGTGAGGAGTCCCAACCCGGATTGCAGTGATCCATCCGAATTATGGAGGAAATCCAGGGTGGTTCTCACCACACTTGACGGCGTCAGCGGTGAACTTCGGTTTGCCAACAATCTTGGGTTTAAGAAGAAGGTTGCTCTTCCTCAGTGTACTCAAGTTCTTCAAGAGATAGGCTATTATGAGCTTAGCCAAGAAGCTGGAGACCTTTCCCCTTCGTTAGGCTATTATGAGCTTAGCCAAGAAGCTGGAGACATTTCCCCTTCGTCAGGCTATTATGAGCTTAGCCAAGAAGCTGGAGACATTTCCCCTTCCTCAGAACTATAATATGTATTTTCACTTCAACTTTTTCTAAAAGCTCGGCATTGGCCTATAATAAAAATTGAATCATTATTATTCTACTATATGTTTATCAATTTAATTTCCTTGCCACTGAGTCAAAGTGTTAAATAAAACAACGTAAAACATAAACAAAACAATAACAATAACGTTAGTTCCAGCTTTTCGCGCACTGGCTATCGACTCATAGGAATTTAAAGAGAACTTTAAGCAGAAACCAAAAACAAACAAGAAAGCAGCAGTCAAGGAAATCATGGCTTTACCCCTGGTTGGCTTTTGTCTCTTGCATGATTTCATGCGTTGTAGCAAATAGTTTCTCATTCCTATTACAAAGGTCAATACTACTCCCCCAGCTGATGCACTGGATCAAAGACGTCCTCTAATAAGATGAAGTTTAGGTGAAGTCTTATGAGTTGTTGCAAAGAATGTGCTGCATCAACCTTCAATGTTTGTTGTAATTTGATCAGCTTCATCGGCTGAGGCTTTTTTTGAATGGGGTTTGCGTTGGGAATGAAAGGCAAAAACATCTGCCATTTCGGAGGTGTTTGGAATACCTCCGGGGGAGTGTTCTAAACGCGTGGCCCAATTATTTTTTAATGGAGTTTAGACCTCCAGTAAATGAACTGGAGTGAAATAATTACTACTTCAACCTTTTTTTTTTTTTTTCATTTATTATTGTTAAATTTATTTTTTAGTTTAAATATAATTTTAATATGTATTATCATTTAATATATATCTAATATAATTTTTAATAATTTATTTCTAATATATAATCTTGATTGTAACATAATTTTAATGTATATTATTATTTAAAATGAATGAAATTTTAATAATTTTTAAAATTAGAATTGACCCAATATAATTTTAATTATATCTTTTATTTAATTTAAAAATAAATTTTAATGAGTTATTATATATATTAATTTAATATCATTGATGGTCATTTTCTATTCTCATCTCATTATCACCTTTATATTTGAATTTAAACACATATCCTACCATTATTTTTAATTTCATTGTCCATTTAAATATACCCTAAAAATACTCTTAAGTCACAATAATTTTTCATTATATATCACTTCAAGCTTCTGATGTGTTCAAATATAAATATTTTTAGCAATGAGTTCGTTTATATGCTTAAATATGTTTTAGTTGTCTTAAAATTGATTAAGATATCTTTAACATAACGATAATATTTTAGTTACAAATAATAATAATATGTTGGTTGCAAAATGAAATTTGTAACATTGTAAGTATATATGCTAGAAATTTTACATAATAGTATTATAATGGTTGTCAAATACGGATTCTAAGAATATAAAGTTTCCAAGTTGCTTAGATTCATATATGGACTGAAGCAAGTTTCCCGTTAATGGAACTAATGATTTGATCAAACATCCAAAACTTTTAGATTTGATCAAAATGTTGATGAATCTTGTGCTTATAAATGTATAACTAATAAAAATGTGGTCTTCTCATTCTATATGTTGAGAATATATTACTCATTAAGAATGATGTAAGAAAATTAATTATTATCGGCTTACTATGGTTAACATAATAGTTTGACCTAAGGCATTCGATTCATAGTGATTGAAAGAATAAAATGATAATTTTATCACAAGATTCATACATAAATAAATTCAAATTCGTAATATATATAAGAGAGAGAAAACTAGAGTAGTGTAAAATGTTGGAAAATTAGGTTTGAAAAACACAATGAGAAAATAGGTTTAAGGAAATTTTTTTTCCCAAAACAAGAACTTGGATGTGTTATCCAAATTCATATACACTTAACCAAAACTCGTACCATTTGATCCTTCTAGGATAGACGCTTCGACCGAGTAGTCTTCTCGCTATCCTTAAGCTCACGTCTGCTGAGTGTGGACTCGCTTCGAATCGAAAAAATTCTTCACAAAATTACCAGTGAAGAAAATTCGTAATTTCTCTAAACTCTAGGGGTCAAATTGTAATTATAAAAAATATATCTACAATTTTTTTTAGAATAATTTCTTCAAAGAATTTTCTCTATACGACTTTTCTTGAATTCAAGTGTATGAGAATAATGATCCAAACTCTCTTTACATAGAGAGAGTTCAATTAGGATTAAAATTAATAATATTAATATTAAATTAATAAAACACTATCTAGATAAATATTAAATTAAATTAGATATTAAATTAGTTAAAACAATATTATATTCAGAACAGTTAATTTGAAATCTAGTTTTTTTAATAGAATCCCACTAGGAGTTTTTCCATTGCTTAACTGTCAAAGAACCATGGCTGTTGACATTCGCCGGATCGTCACCGTCACAACCGTCGTGCCCAACGGTGCCATTGCCATCTTCCTCGGCACCCCGAACCATTTTGTTTTTCGTAAACAAACCTAGTCGGTTCGGTTGCTACCAATTTGATCCAGGCCAATGACATCTCAATTAGTCCGGTCTAACCAACGGTTGGATTATTGGCCCTGATTCACATAAAGGTCTTGATTCAACCAATTTTGGGTTTTGGTCTCAGATTTTGGTTCTCGGGTTTAATTTTTTATCTCGGGTCCAATCTTCAAATTCAATTACCCATTGGGCCAATTGTCTGACTTGAAAATTAATTTTCAAAACTATCATATTTATTTTAATTAATTTTTTCAAAAATTACTAAGACTTTCCAAATTAAATTTTCAAAAAAATTCTTTAATTAAATTCTCTAGTTGAACAATTCTCACGACCACCTAATTCAATTACATATCGAATAATCGACTTAATTAAATTATTTTCAAAGTCATAAAATATTTTTCTGATTCAGTTACACATTGAATACTTTTTTTTTCTTCCAATTAATGATTTAAATAATATGCCATAGCATGTATTTATGTTTAAATTTGTGGTTTTATGAATGATTTCTGTATCGTATGTAACCATTGAATGTTTTTTTTATTATTATTTTGCTAGAAGAGTATGATTTTAAGGCTTGATTGTTTAATTTCATATAGTTGTTGATGATTAAACGTGTACTCATATGATGTGAAAGTAGGTTTCTGTTGTGTGTTTTGGTGGTCAATAAGAAAAATCACGTAAGTGATTAATGTAACATTCCGGATTCGGGTTGGACTTTTCTGATCGGGTTTGGGGTGCCATACAATCCAATAACTATCAGCCCATCAAAAGCCCAAAAAACTAAAGACTAGCTGGTGTAATAACAATGGAAACCCAGTCAAGCCCAACCCTACAACACAAAGACTTAGGCACCAAACTTCCATAGATAACCACCAGGCACTGCAAAGAGTTCTAGTTAGAAAGATAGCAGCACCATATCTCGCCAGAAAGTCGACCACCCCATGTTGCATAAACAACCGAAACATGACAACCAACAACATCCAAAAACAGAGATTCACTCACATTCAACAAAGTCAAAGCATAAATAGATACCAAAGCCATAGAGCAACCTTCAGCCATCGATGAACAAACCAATGCATTGATCCCCAAGAACCCACTTCCCGGTAGCCAGTCATGCAATCCAGAAAGGCAACCAAAATAAAAGCAGTCTACAACTACTAAAAAAATAAGGATTAAGAGAGAGAGAGAGAGAGAATGAGAAAAGATAGGAAAACTATTAGACTTAAGGTCTTTAAAACTGGACGGGTAATATTATGCCAAAGAACTATTGATAATTTGACTTGAAATTGTTAATATTTTATAAACATTATATATGAAAAACCATTTAACCTATATATCATGTAATCATTGGATTTTCTTAATAAAAGATGACAAACATTTTGAAAAAAAATTGTAAATTCATATCCTTCTGCATTGGAAATGTCGAAACCATCTTTTTGAAATCGCGGAATCGACTTTAAAATCCAAAAACGGAATCACCACCGACTTTTTTCGAGGTGCGATCGGATCACCTTAAATTATTTTAATAAAATATTTAGATTTATTAAAACAATTAATTTGGTCTTCGAAACTTGAGAAAACGGGTTTGGGAGTCGGTTACATACGAGGAAGGGTTAGCACCCTCGTGGCGCCCAAAATTGGTACCAAATTGATTAAAAATGTCCTTATGTCAAAAAGTTTTGAAATACGATTTCTTTTAAAGCATTTGAATGGCTTAAATTGGACGGCAAGATTCTCTCGTTTCAAAGAAATACAGTATCAAATCCAGCACCTTAGGACACGATCCCTTAAACCCTCGAAACCATGATCAAATCTTGTCCTAAAAACTCATAAATTTGAAAATTACAAAAAGGGTGTTCACATATTCGATTCAACCAAAAAACGAAACCCAACACGTTAGGGCACGATTTCTCAGATTTTCGAACAGAGAACATTGCCTTATTTCAAAAATTAGAGCAGACGAGTGAAATCTAAAAAGGGTATTTTGTAATTTGGTCAAATGAAAAATCACAACCTAGCACGTTAGGGCACGATTCCTCGAATTTCCAAACATGAAATATTACCTTATTTTTGAGAAATTGTCAAATAAGCGATTAAGAAATTGGTTAAAAACGAATTTATTCGATTTGCTCGGGATAAAAAGATGCATCTAGTAAAGGCTCGAATGTGTTGGAGTTTGGATCACAAAACAATAACAAGAAACACAAGCATAGGATCAAGCATGAAATAATAATACATGGCAATGATGGCATACAAACGAGCAATTCTATAAGAAAGAGCAAATTAAGAAATATACCACATAAACAAGTTTAAAACGAATATTTTGTAATTGGAAATTTAAACAAAACACACAAAAGGTTTGGAAATAACTAAAAATAATAATAAATTTTTAAAGCAAACGATATACATATATAATTATATTCCTAAGGAAATATACATATACATAGGTAAAAATAAAATACCTACATGAAATAATATAAAAGCTAAATATTTATTATATAAAATATTTTTATGTAAAACGTATACATATACAAATAATTATTTGAAAACGTCACAATAGACCAAATATTTTGAAATAAAGTATCTAAATGAAACATGTGAAATTTGAAATATATATATTTGAAATGAGTAACATGTAAAAGTTTTTATTTTTTGAAATAAATAATGCAATATGTAAATATAATATAAGTGATACATATATAAAGTTTAAGTAAATAGAAAATATAAGGTTAGAAAAAGTAGGAAAAAGGTTATAAATAATAGTAATAAATAATAATAATAATAATAATAATAATAATAATAATAATAATAATAAGTAAACGGGAAAATAAGTAAATAAATAACTAAAACAAGTGGAGGACTAAATTTAAATTAAAACAAAATTTAGAATCTAAAAACTAAACATTAAAAACAGAAAAATGACCCAAATGAGATGCGCGCGCAAAGAACAGGGGCTGAAGCAAGAAATATACCTGCTCCCAAAACGCTGCGTTCAAGGGCGGATTAAGTTGCAACAACGCGCAAATCCTAGGGATAAATTGTAAAAAAAATAAAAATGCACAAAGGGCTAATCGGATGCTGGCGCGAACGAGAGGGACTAAACGCGCAATAAACCCTCGGAGACCAAAGCACGCGGGTTAAAACCACGCTCGGGCCAGGTCATTGGGTTATTAGTCTATAAGGCACCGTTTTAGAGCCACTGAAATAGGCCCTAAACGGTGCCGTTTCGTGCGCTGTTTAAAAACTAAAATAAACCCTAATTAACTACCCTGTCATTTAACATCAAAACAAAATGAAACGAAAGAAAGGCCCTCATCCCGTCCCTCTCCAATCCGAAGCGAAAGTAACCCCTAGGCTATCATTCGGCCACTGGAACCGGCAGCGGTGTCGTACGGAGGCCAAGTCTGGCCCTTTTCGCGAGTGTACCCGAAGGTATCGACCCTTCCGCACATTGAAATCCCCATTCCTGCTTCGATTGCGACGAAGGGACGGGGATTTGAATGCCACCCTACGAAGGTAAGCCCTATCCCTTTTTCTTTTTTGCAAATGGGTTCAAAAATATAAAAAGAAATCAGATAAGAACAATAAGAAACGAAAAAACACTAAGGTTGAATCAAATCGAAGCAATCACCTTCGGAAAGTTTGATTTTTGATTGATTTTTTTCTTTTTTTTTACATGCATTCGTTCGTAATCCAAAAATACACTGTCTTTTTTGGGCTTTATAGCCGAACAAATAAAATATACAATTTTTTTGTCATGTCTGTTGTTGCGTTTGTCTCCTTTTGTGCGTTTTGCAGATACGGGGTCTTGCTGGAGCCTGGTGGCGTATGGGAGCGTAGACGAGGGCAGCTGGTGGTCTTATGGAGGCTGCGTGGTATGCGTGGTGGCGCGCGTGCGGCGCTAGGGCTTGGTTGAGGGTGTTTCAACCTTGAGGCCTAGGGTTTTGAATTGGGTTAGGACGTTGGGCCATTCATGTCTTGAATTTTTAGGCTGTAATTGGGTTAGTGTTTTGGGTAGAAAATTTGGGCTTTGTGTTTTGGGTCTGTAAATGGACACTATGGACTTTAATGTTTGGTTTTATTATTTTGGATTTTGGTTTTGAAGTGGACCCGGGCAAATTGACCCGTTTATAGGAAATAATATCGATATGAATTAAACTAAGACTCAATTAATATAGATAATGATGTTTTTAATTTTAAGTATTTGCATGATTCTGAATGTACTGCAAAAGTAATTCAATTGCAAAAGTCATGAAGATTCAGTTCATCCCAATGCTCTTTAATTCATCTAATGTAATTTTTTATTGGCTTACAAACATTTTTTATTGAATGAATTATAGGTGTCAAAAACAAAGAGGTAAGCATAAATCGAGAGAACTGATATCTTAATGTAGTAATAAAAGGCGAGTGAAGCTGAATGGAACCAGCAGTAAGTACATTTTAGATGGTGTTACCAATCTTCCAATAGCTCTGAATTAATGTTGTTAGATTTTAAATGAATTGCATTTCATATAGATTGTATAGTTAAGTTGCATTAGAAGTTTACGTTTCTTGCATGTTTTTGTTTCAAGTCATTTTATTTATTTTTATTTGTGTAGGACCCAGTAGCAGGAGTCAACGAAAGCTCCAAGGCTAAAATAGACAAGAAAAGCCCAAAAACCCATGAGTCTCCGAAACCACGTCAGAGTACACCCATAGCCAAGTACCGCAACGTCCAGGCTTTCTGCTTTTCATGACATAACTCCCTGATTTCTCTGGATTATTTTACGCCTAAGCCGTCCAAAACTCAATCTAAAGGGCTATTCTTTTTTAACCTACAATGATTAGATTATGTTAATTTACCCTAGACCTATCCTATTAAGATTATATAATTTTACTCCACTTACCATTCTCTAATATCTTCTTCGAGTTTCTAAGTTTTAATAAGAAATCAAGGGAGCAACTTTGGTGACATCCTTCTAACTCATTCTTTATCTGTTCTTCTCATTATTTTTTTGTGATTCTTAGAACATGTCGAAAAACGTTCTGATTACCAAACCTCCTTCTAAAAGAGACACCATTCTAGGCATTTCCTTATTGCTAAAACATTTCATGGTCTTATAGCAATTAATATAGGGGCGAAATTAGAAATTCTTTTTGGAGCAATCGAAATTAAACTATATTTTTTTATGGTTTTAAAAATACAATTTTATTATTTTTAAATATTATATTTTATAATTTTTTAAAAATTAAATTAAATTTTTATCATTTTTAAAGTATCAAACTATAAAAAGTAAAATTTTCATTTTAGGGATGTGTAACCTGCAAACTAATACTACATGATTGTTGCGCTTAAAAAGAAACTACAGCCCAAATACGAAATAACATTATGCGAAGAAACCACAGCCCAAATACGAAATAACATTATGCGAGAACTCTGTTAGTGTTATAGAAAATAAAACTAAAAGATAGAAGAAAAGCTTAAAATTAAAATGAAGGAATTAATGATAAAAAATCAATTCAAGCATATTAATTATGTTTTTGCTTAAAAAATAAGAAAGAAGATGAAACAACTTTATACTTTTTTTTATTTTTATATAAAATTTAGTACTTTTATTATATTATATTTATTAAAATATTTATGTTTAGGGGCAGATTTAATGGCTAGCAGGGTTTGGTTTCCCTAAAATTTTTCATTTAAGTATTTTATAATTTTACAATTTTAAATTAGTAATAATAAAATTGTACTTTGACCTTTAAAAATGATAAAAAATTTGATTTAATCTTCTAAAAGTTATAAGGATATAAATTATTAAAACGGTAGAATTATATTTTTACTATCGTAGAAATATACAATTTAATTTCGACTCCAAAATTTTTTTCTTACTTTGACGCAGTTATGTTCATGTGCCACAAGTTTAAAACTAATATTTCATACCATCAAAGTTAATTTACTTAGGTAAAATTTTATTAATAAACAAATTAATTAAAGGATTACTATTTGGTATATTTGCGGTATATTTAGTTTATTCACACTCTGATTTTGGTAAGGTTTGATCTTACTAAGGTGGACCAGTTGGAGATAGACATGTTTAGATCATATTGCATGTAATTTCCATGCTACACATCCATACTTGATCTATGTCATTTGGTTGTGTTAATATACGTGATTATGGATGGATTTAGTTACGATATATGTAACAAAAGTCGCATTGGTTCTATGTTAACATAATTAATGGACAGAATTGTTCGGAATACCTTTTGGATATGTTAGTAAAATTTTGAGCTGATAAGGTTATACAATGACATGTAATTATAGAGTAATTAGTATAAATATGTGGTCCAAGTGGGAGATTGTTGGAAAGTATGGACATCACATATATAATAAGGGTAATTATATGTTATTATTTACTATCATGATATGTTCGCCCAAATTAAAAGTGATCTAATTTGGTTAAAATTTTATTGGGCTTTAATTATTAAATAAAGTATGAGTCAAATATGTGTAAATACTCTAGTAATTGAGTTCTAATCAAATTCTAATTAATAAACGGCTAATTAGAATTTGATTAGAACTAATATGCCAAGGTTATAAATATTAGGGTTATGGTCCCCAAATTATACACAAGATATCTTTTCTAATATCCGATCATTAGGGAAGAGAGAGCAGATATTCTCTGAATTTCTTGTGTGCTAATTTGGAAGATCAAATCCCCAAAATCCGTTAAAACTTCAAGGAATTCATGGATTTAGGTACGCTTTCGCATTTAGTTTTATTCTTGATTCATTCTAGATGATTTGACATGATAGATCCTGATTTATTCAATTTTATTTTAGATTTGTTTTACAAATCTAACACAAAAGTCATATGAAGATTCAATTCATCTCAATGCTCTTAATGTGATTTTTGATTGGCTTACAAACATTTTTTATTGAATGAATTATAGGTGTCAAAAGCGAAGAGGTAAGCATAAATCGAGAGAATTGATATCTTAATGTAGTAATAAAAGGCGAGTGAAGCTGAATGGAACCAGCACTAAGTACATTTTAGATGGTGTTACCAATCTTCCTATAGCTCTAAATTAATGTTGTTAGATTTTAAATTAATTGCATTTCATATAGATTGTATAGTTAAGTTGCATTAGAAGTTTACGTTTCTTGCATGTTTTTGTTTCAAGTCATTTTATTTATTTTTATTTGTGTAGGACCGAGTAGCAGGAGTCAACGAAAGCTCCAAGGCTAAAATAGACAAGAAAAGCCCAAAAACCCATGAGTCTCCGAAACCACGTCAGAGTACACCCATAGCCAAGTACCGCAACGTCCAGGCTTTCTGCTTTTCATGACATAACTCCCTGATTTCTCTGGATTATTTTACGCCTAAGCCGTCCAAAACTCAAGTTAAAAGGCTACTCTTTTTTAACTTACAATGATAATATTATGTTAATTTACCCTAGACCTATCCTATTAAGATTATATAATTTTACTCCACTTACCATTCTCTAATATATTCTTCGAGTTTCTAAGTTTTAATAAGAAATCAAGGGAGCAACTTTGGTGACATCCTTCTAACTCATTCTTTATCTGTTCTTCTCATTATTATTATTATTATTATTTTATTCTTGAACATGTCGAAAAACGTTCTGATTACCAAACCTCCTTCTAAAAGAGACACCAGTCTAGGCGTTTCTTTATTGCTAAAAGATTTCGTGGTCTTATAGAAAATAAAACTAAAAGATAGAAGAAAAGCTGAAAATTAAATGAAGGAATTAATGATGAAAAATCAATTCAAGCATATTAATTATGTTTTTGCTTAAAAAATAAGAAAGAAGATGAAACAACTTTACAACTTTTTTATTTTATATAAAATTTAATACTTATATTATATTATATTATATTTATTAAAATATTTATGTTTAGGGGCAGATCTAATGGCTAGCAGGGTTTGGTCTCCCTAAAATAGAAATGAAAAAAAATTTTCATTTAAGTATTTTATAATTTTACAATTTTAAATTAGTAATAATAAAATTAAACTTAGACCTCTAAAAATGATAAAAAATTTGATTTAATCTTCTAAAAGTTATAAAGATATAAATTATTAAAATGGTAGAATTATATTTTTACTATCATAAAAATATACAATTTAATTTCAACCCCAAATTTTTTTTCTTACTTTGACCCAATTATGTTCATGTGTCACAAGTTTAAAACTAATATCTCATACCATCAAAATTTACCCAAGTAAATTTTTATTCATAAACAAATTAATTAAAGCACTACTATTTCGTATATTTGTAATATACTTTTTTTATTTCAAAAATAAATTTAAAAATTATTATATTTTTTTAAAAATATTTATTTTTTAATATTTTACCATATCTTATAAGATACTTGTCAACTACATACTGCTTATGAAGTTTAAAAACTCTATTTACAATATATTAAATATTTTTCTTTAATTAAATGCATGACAAATGGTGACCCTTTTTTAGGTTCACACAGGAATTGGCTTTAATGTAGATTTATATCAATTTATGGAAAGGATTAACTTTAATATGAAAATTGTTATTATTCTAAGATAAATATTTTTTTAAATAATATCATTTTTAAATAATTAGTTTTGTTTTATTACTTGATATTGTTGAAACAATTAAAAAGGGAGAATGATGAGGCCGAGTCTTCCATTCCCTCAACAAATCAAAACCTCACAAATAGCAACTGTATCCTAAAATAATTCAACCCCTTCCTATAAATCTACCATTTTGGCAAGCTCTCATACTCGGGGAAGAGCAATAAACATTAAAGTGACAACCAAAGATATGGCAAATATTTCCATAATCGCCCTTCTCTGCTTCGCCATTTGTGTTTCCTCCTCACTCAACTACTCCTATGGGGCTGCTCAAGAAAATATGCAGTATATGGTTGTAGGTCATGTTTACTGCGACACTTGTCGTGTTGAATTCGAGACCAAACTCAGTGAACCCATTGGTGGTATATAATCAAATTCTTGCTTCTTCTTCTTTTTTTTTCTTTTTTTTCTTTTTTTTTTTTTTTTTGTAATTCAAATATATGAAAAAGAGTAAAAAATAAGTTGTGTAAAAGTTGGGTTGACAAATGTGTAGATATATGTTTGGTATTGCAGGAGCAGTAGTGAAATTGGAATGTAGGAACCGTACGGACGAAGCGATTACCTTCCAGAGCCAAGAAATAGTGGCTGACAATTACGGAGACTACTACATCATAGTGGAAGGCGATTATGAGGAATCAGACTGCGATGTTGCTTTGGTGAGGAGTCCAAGGGCTGATTGCAGTGATCCCACCGAAGCGTGGAGAAAATCCAGGGTGGTTCTCACCACATTCGATGGTCTCAGCGGTAAACTCCGGTTTGCCAACAATCTTGGGTTTAAGAAGGACATAGCTCTTCCTCAGTGCACTCGAATTCTTCAAGAGATGGGCTATTATGAGCTTAGTGAAGAAGCTGGAGACTTTTCCCCTTCGTCAAAACTATAATATGTACTTTCATTTCCAACTTTATCTAAAAGCTCAGTTTAAAGATGAAGTATTAACTCGAGTCCATCTTCTTGAAAAACATTATGGACCTTCGAAAAACTTGCAAATGTATTACGGTGGTTTGGAAGGTCTTTTATTATCAATGTTTGATTATAATGATACAAAAGTTTTAGTCATATAAAGAACGTAGTGATATTTCACCGCAAAAAAAGCAAGTTATCTTACACTTATTATCTTACACTTTTTTTTTCTTTTGAACTATAATATAAAGCTTGGTTGATTTTGGGTTGTTCGTGATGAGTACAGCAATTGTTTTAGACACTGTAATTACTTCTCTTTCAAACAAAAAAATATTATTTATTTCTGAAAATTTATCTTTTTTTATATATACCGTGGAAGATTGCATAGGAAAGATAAAAAAAAATAGTGCATTGCTTAGTAACTCGAGGTGAATGGATGATTGTTGATACCATTTTTTTGAAAAAGGTAGACTTTAATTTTGAAAACGTAAAAAGGGAAGTCACCACCAATCCTTTTTGATGAGGTGTAATTGGGTCACTTCGAAGTGGTTGTTTTTAATAAATAGTTTGATTTATTTAAAAAAACATTTTGGCCTATGAAGTTCAGAAAAAATGACAGTGGGAGTCGATTACGCACGAGGAAGGATTAGCATCCTCGTAATGCCCAAAATTTGTACCAAATTGATTACTTAGTGTTTTAGTGTCGAAAATCAAAAATTCGAAAAGAGTCTAAAATACAACCCCTCTTTGTATTAATGTTTTTTACTTAAAAATCGTTTAGATAAATTAAAGCGTATGTCAAACACCGACTCATCTCAAGGTAAAATGTCATATCCAGTACCTTAAGGCACAACACCTCGACCCTTGAGTAGAAGCTTACTTTTTATTTTATGTAAAACTCATGTACTTTAATTTTAAAAGGATATTCGGTTATTTAGGTCAAACGAAAAGAATCAAAACTCAATACGTTAGGGTATGATTTCTCGAATCTCCAAATATGAAATATTGACTTTATTTAAAAAAAAATCCTTTTATATGAGTTTGAGTAAAAATCAATGTAACACAAATTTGCAGTGTATAAATCGCGATGATAACATGCGTAAATAGAATAATAATAACGAAGACGATAACACAAATACAATAATAATAATAAGTAATAAAATGAACTTGCAAGTATATAAAGACATAAATAAATATATGAAAAAATACAGAGTAAAATAATATATAATAAGATAATAATAATGAGAACAAAATAAAAATGAAATGAAATGAGTAAAAATACTAAAAGGAATAATAAATGAAATAACAAAAAATATTAGTAAATGTTTAATTTAAAATTGGGAGTAGATATATAGATAAAGAAACATTAAGTAGAAATTTTTTTTTAAAAAAATATAATAATAATAATAATAATAATAATATAAAAAATAACAATACTACATTAATAATAATACGTGTTAATAAAAAATAGAAAATAATAATAAATATAATAATAATAATAATAATAATAATAATAATAATAAGAAGAAGAAGAAGAAGAAGAAAAGGGACCCAATTAAATCTTTAAACAGAGTTTTACGGTAAAATCAGGAATAAATTAAAAGGGGAAGACCAAATTGAAATGCGCGCTACAAAGGAGGGGCTAATTGGGTAATTAGGCCCTACCCCCAAAACGACATCGTTCATGTGTAGACTAAACTGGAATCGTAATAAAATAAAGGGGTGGAGTTTAAAAATATAGAAAAACTTAATTGCAAAACCATTAAAAAGCGGAAGCACCAAAGGTGCAATAAGACCATCCTTTAAAAACACGCAGATCCTGATGGTGGGTCGGGTCAATGTACGAGTCAGAGGCTCAAAACGACGTCATTTTATGCCTAAGGGGGTTAAGCCAAAATGGCTTCGTTTTACCCCATTATTTAAGTCAAATTTTTTTGCCCAAAAATCCATTTGAACTTTTTCATTAAAAAAAAAAACAAATCCTTCAAAAAAAAAATCTCTCCTTTTCTCTCTTCTGCCCACAAACTGTGGCCAATTCTCGATGGGCCACCGCCACCCCAGCGCCATCGTCCGTGGTGGCGGGGAGGCCAAAAGTCAGCTTTTTTCCGCCGAGACCAAAAAATGTGAGTTTTTCCTTTTTAAAACTCTTTTTAATATATCTATTTATATTGGTTTTTTTTAGAAAAGAAAATAAAAAGGTGTATGTAAGTGTATGAATTTGTTTAGGGGAAAAAAAAAGAAAATGGAAAATAACTAGAATGAAAACCTTAGCACGTTTCTATTTTTGTTGTCTTCTTCAAATGTTTGCTGTTTTTGGTTCGTTTGGAATGCTTCAAATTTTTGTTTTTTGTATTAAAAAATCTATATGGTATTCATAACCCCTCTTTTACAATGATTCTTCGTGGCTTTTCTATAGCTTGAAAATACAATTGTTTCTACAGTTTTTGTTTGCAGGTATAGGCGAACGTGGGTATGTGGGTACATGGCGTAGACGTGGACGCACAAGCGGGGCGCGAGGGGGTGAAGGACGTGCGTGGGTAACAACGGCTGAAGACTTAGGCTAGGGTTTTTTTGCTTTCTGACATGTTGTGGGTTAGTGGGCTTATTTTATTGGGCTTCGGGTTTGAGTTTTTAGTTGGGCTATTTTGTAATTGGGTTTAGGGTTAGATTTAGGTTTAGTTTTTTTGTATTTTGGGCCAAGGGTATAATTTGGGCCTTTTTTATGAGGTTTAGGATGGGGGTGTAATGATTTTTAATGTTGGTCTTGGTTTTGGGCTTTAATGGGCCTCGGGCAAAAATTGGGCTCTACAGTTGCCCCTTTTTGCTTGTTGTCGTGTAATGAGAATAGAGCAAAGAGTTTTAAGAAAGACTAATTTTTCTCGGTCTTCCCGAGTTTCGACTTTTTGATGCTCATCTTCTTTAAGTAGCCTTGTTCTAACCTAACTGCAACTTTAGAGGTATAAAAATTGTTACTTCGATCTGCTCCACTACAACTTCAGAGAGATAAGATCAGTAGCTCATAGTTTTAGTCTGTTCCACTACAACTTTAGGGAAAGAAGACTTGCTATGGTAGATTTAATCCAACCAACTGCAACTTCAGAAGTATAAGATTTGTTGCTTCAGTTTGTTCCACTGCAACTTCAGGGAGATAAGATCTGTCGTCTTCAGTTTACTCCACTGCAACTTCAGGAAGATGAGATTTGTTTTGATCTATTCTACTACAACTTTAGAGAGATAAGATCTGTAATTTTTATCCTCAATCTGTTCCACTGCAACTTCAGGAAAATAAAATTTGCTATCTTCAGTCTACTCTACTGTAACTTCAGAGAGGTTAGACTTGTAACTTCAATCTGCTCCATTGTAACTTCAGGGAGATAAGGTTTGCTATGATCTGCTCTACTGTAACTTTAGAGAGATAAGATTTATAATTTATAGCTTCAATCTGTTCCACTACAACTTCAGGGAAATAAGATTTGCTATCTTCAGTCTGCTCTACTATAACTTCAAGGAGATAAGACTTGTATCTTTAACTTGCTACACTGCAACTTCAGGGAGATAAGGTTTGCTATGATCTGCTCTACTACAACTTCAGAGAGATAAGATCTATAATTTATAGCTTAAATCTGTTCTGTTGCAACTTCAGGGAAATAAGATTCGCTATCTTTAGTCTACTCCACTGCGACTTCAAGAAGATAAGACTTGCATCTTCAACCTGCTCCACTGCAACTTTAGGGAGATAAGGTTTGCTATGATGTGCTCTACTGCAACTTTAAAGAGATAAGACCTATAATTTATAGCTTCAATCTATTACACTGCAACTTTAGGGAAATAATATTTGCTATCTTCAGTCTACTCCACTACAACTTTAGGGAGATAAGACTTGTAACTTCAACATATCCCACTGCAATTCAAGGGTATAGGATCTGTATCTTTTTCAATCCATCCCATTGCAACTCAATGGTATAGGATTTGTGGCTTCTTCAATGAATTGATCTGTTACACCCATTCTCTGGGTAACATGACCAAATATGTATACATGATATTTGCATGGATGCAGAATGTCATGAGAACGATCCCCTTTTAATACTTAGGGTTGTCATTGCTTATTGTTCATCAAAGTTCTATCATTGATGTATTACTCTGTCTTCTTCTTCAGCCGGTATCTCTGACAGAAAAACCTAAGGAAATAATCACAAATTAGGCTATTCTTTTCCAAATGTTTTCAACTCAAGAATTTGGTTAGTTCTGACTAATGGTCCTATTTCGAGGCCTCGTACTATTTATAACTTTTCAAAGTAATATGCAAAACTCATTTTACTTGAATATTATTGATCAAATAATCATTATTTCAACGAAAAATGCTTGAAAAAGATTATCACAATGGACAAGATGAAATTTTATTGGGAGCAAAGCTTGAAAATGAAATAATCAAGATAGAAAATTGTGTTAAAGATTTAAAAATGAATAAGCTGAAAAATAGGTGCCCCAGATATCTTAGCATAAGCTTCTTTGCACAAAACTTCTTAAGGATCCTTTGAACTTGATATGTGTTTAGAAGACCTAGAGTACTTTGTTGATGCCCTGAGATGTAGCATCCTTCTTCATTGTTAATCCAGTCATAGGAAGACTAATGCATGCCCCACCTTCGATCAAAAATTTGAATTGCCCATTCCCGGGTTTTCAACTCAAAACCCCTTTGGTCTCAAGTCGCCCTTTGTAGGTTTTCGCCTTGGACTTTCCTCTTTCTTTTTTCCTTTTCTTTCCTTTTTTTTTATTTTTTATTTATTTTTTTGTTTTTTTTAGAAGTGAAGTATTTCCTGATTGAATCGGAATTCATAGGATTACGCAAGTTCTTGCCATCCACCTTGGTCAATATCAATGCTCCTCTAGAGAGGGCCTTCTTCACCACATAAAGTCCTTCCTAATTTGGTATCCATTTTCCTTTGAAAATCTGTTGTATAGGAATGATCCTTTTCAAAACTAGGTCTCTCTCGTAGAATTCTCTGGGACGAACATTTTCGTCATAATCTCGAATCATTTTGGTACATTTGATCATGACAGATAACTTTCAACCTCTTTTCTTCAATTAGGTTCCCTTAATCATATCGAAATTGGATTTATTCTGCTTCAACTAAATTTGTCTCTGATAAAACTTGAAGAGAAGAAATCTCGACTTCAATGGACAAAACTGCCCCCATAAATCAATGAGAAAGGTTGCCCTAGTGTGGGTCCTGATAGACGTTCGATAAGCATAGATGGTAATTTCTCAAGTCAATCTTTACGAGCCTCCATCATTTTCTCCACGATCTTAATTTTCTTATTCATCGTTTCTACTACTCGTTTATTTTCAGGTGATGTAGTGCTTGATCTTGAGCTAACTGCAAACTTCTGATATCGCGTTATCATTCAAATTTAGTGCATCATCAAATGTGATCCTTTTTTGGCATTCTATACTGGCATAGAATTTGTTGACTGTAGAATTTGTGACATCGGTATACGAAGCAGCTTCTGTCCACTTGGTGAAGTAATCGACGAACACAAAAATAAATCAGTTCTCTTTAGAAGATCAGCCCACTGACATCCATGCCCCCATATATAGAAAGGTCATAGGTTCTACTAATTTGTTGTAGAGTGGGATCTGTTTCTCATCTTATTCTACCATCCTTAACAAATCAAGAGATAGGTTACAGTCTTGGTCATCTTCAAGGTCCTGAAGTTCCTCTAGATACATATCTTGCTCAAAAGTAGGGTCTGAGTCAATAGCAGGGTCATTTATATCATTGATATGTGGAGACCTGTTATAGGGACAAAAGAAGATCCGAAGAATAAAAGAATTTAAGAATATTTACTTGTGTGGTATGATTATGAATGAAATGAAAACAATAAAAGAATATTTACTCGAAGTGAGAAATAAAGATGCACTTTATTGAAATAAAGATGCTGGACTTAGGCCTATTTCACAAAAAAGACTCTTATTGCTTCTGGGCTGAGAGCAATAAGTGTGTTCTGGACATTACTCCGAATTGGCTCTAAGAAATACAAGGATCTCCTCCGCAGTACTATTGTTCAAAACTCCCCTAGGCTCGTAAAGGAAAATGCTTGATAAATTCTCTTCCTCGATTCTTTTTTTGATACGGCTTTAATGTTCAAATTTCTCGACATTCTTCAAGGAATTCCAACTCTTTATTATTCATTAGGCTCTGTACCAAAGCTTTGAATTCAGTGCACTCTTGGATTTCATTACCCTCTTCAGCGTGGAACTCACAGTAGCTCCTTATTCCTTTGGATATCTTCCATGAATTTTGAATGATTAATATCATGTCTATCATTTGTTTCAAAACCCGTTTCAGTAGGGTTTTTACTTCTGTAATATTCTTCTTGATTCTCTTCCATGCATTCTCGATTATCGCGTTTACCCCCTTATCAGCATGGTTGGGTAACGAATTTTCTACACTAGATAGATTATCAAATTTCACAATGCCCATTTTGATGAGCTTTTTTATTAACTTCTTGAAAGTGGTGCAGTTTTCTATCGAGTGTCTCATGATTCCTGCATGGTATTCCTATTGGATATTCGAGTCGTATCATCTGGGGAACGAAGGTTGCATAGGTTCTGAGTAGAATGGAGATACCACATGTGTATTAAACAGATTCTAATAGAGGTTCCTATATGCTATCGGGATAGGTGTCAACTGGAGTCTTTCTTTGTTTGGCCTTGGATTGGATTCTTGCTTTGGGGAGCCTTGATGTTTGGTAGTTATGGCTCTTGACTGGCCTACTTTGACCGATTTGGAATACCTTTTATTATACATGCTCAAGTTGTTTGCTTCATTTTCCTTGTTCTTTGAGGTTGATCTTTTGACGCTTTCCCCCGCATCTATCTTCCCACTTCTTATTGAGCTTTCACTTATCTTGCTAGACATTACTATATCTGAGAAGCTCTTTATAGCGCTTCCCAACATATGGTTAATGAATGGGGATTTCAGAGTGTTGATGAAAAGCATCGTGGTTTCCTTCTCTAGGAAAAGTGGTTGTACTTGTGTAGATACCCCCCTCCATCTTTGAGCGTATTATTTGAAGCTCTCACTTGACCTTTTCTCCATATTTTGAAGAGTGATTCTGTCAGAGACCATATCTGCCACGTGGCCATATTGTTTCATAAAGGCTTGTGCTAAGTCCTTCCATGAATTAATTTGGGCACGACTTAGCTGATTATACCATTTGGCTGCTGCCCTGATCAAGCTGTCTTGGAAATAGTGAATCAATAACTGATCATTATTGATCTATCTGTCATCCTCCGACAGAACATTATAATGTGAGCCTCAGGGCAGCTGGTCCCATTTTATATTTCAAACTCCTATATTTTGAACTTTAGAGGGAGCACTAGATCTGGGACCAGGCTCAATTCCTTAGCATCAATTCCACAATGGTAATTAGCGCTTTCCAACACCTTGAATTTCTCTTCTAGCCATTTGCATCAGTCTTCGAGTTACTTTGGGAGCTCTACTCTCGCCTTTCCCATTTCCACTATATCATCAAGGTCAGGAATAATGATTTGCTAGATTATCTTCGGGGTTGAAGCTTGAGTCCATCGGGAAGTTTATCGGTACCAAAGTACTGGTCTAATATTGAGGTCTGATGTTGATGAACACCTTTTGTGGTTGTGTTTAGGTGTTCGTTAGGGTGAAGCTTAGAGGATAAGTAGGGTCCTCATTGTCATCTCCAGTATTGATCATATGGCTTTTTCTTTTTCCTAGCCCCCAGCTAGCAACTGTGCTAACTGGCTCATCATGCTTCTCTGGGATTCTAGCATTTGATCCCTCATATCCTGTTGGATTTTGGCCAATTGTTCTTGCATATGTATTTGCAATTGGTCTTGCATCTCCTCTTGCATTTGTTCTAATTTTTCCAAACTTTGGTCCATAACTTTTGTTTTTCTTCGTATGTAGTAATGATATCCTAGGGTGACTGTCACGATTTTAGGGTCCCTTTGTGAGATTCAATGCATATGATGCAATGCAATGCTAATGTGTAAATGAATGCAAAATAAGATGTTGATTCTGATTCAATTCTATTAGAATAACTTTTTTAGAAAACAAATCTCTTTACATAAAATGTATATTTATACGGCCTTGACCTCATATTCCGTGCGAAGACATTAATCCTTTTCTTCATATTCGGATATTAAGATCAAATCTCGCTAACTTTCCAGTGGATGCCTTTACCAGTTACTTTTTGCTTAATCCAGATTGCAACCCACTACTCACTCATCCTCGTGATATTCATTAACTTCCTTAAGAAGGTCAGGACATTAGAACAGACCTTATCAGCTTGAATCTTCAGACAACGAAGTAAGGTTGTGTATTCCTTCACGGACTACCACCCTTCTCTCGTTATGTTTACTCAGACCATATTTGGATGGCCGTATTGTATTCCATTTTATCAAGAAATTCATTTTCCATGACAAGCTCTCTATTTAACAATTGAACGTGAATCAACACCTCCTTTCTATGATGAAAATGCAATGCAATCATCATCAAAATGAAAGAAACACGTCAGTACAAATACATAAATAGCAAATAGAGCACCTATTTGCTTGACCTCTAAGGGTTTGGTGTGGTTCTACTTAAGGTAGGCTCTTAGGGCTCACTATATGCGGTTTGATTCTAAAGTAAAGGTACTCAAACCAGTAGATTCCTCAATCATTACCCATATAGGCTCATACAGACCAAGTTCAGTTCAGGGGAATACATTTCCCTATGGCTACACGGAGATGAAAATCTCACGAAGACATAGGTACGAATATATCCCGAAAGCGATCTACTATCCCAAGCAGAGGTGAAGACCTCATGGAGGACTAGCTTCTCATTCCCACTTAAAAAGGTAAGATCGAGTGGCCATGCAATGCACTATGCAGAAATACCCAAAGACACAGACCAATTAAAGCAAATATGAACAAAGTGGTGAAAAACTATAACAAAATCGGATGAAATGTAATGAAAAGGTTGTAAATTTAAAATCAAATCATCAATTTTTGACCAATAAAACAAGAATTAATCAAATCGCAGTTTGACTCTCTTATTTGTCCCCAGTGGAGTCACCAACCTGTCGATACCTTTTTTTAAAAGGTTGAATTTGACTTTGAAAATGGAAAAAAGGAAGTCACCACCAATCCTTTTTGATAAGGTGTGACCGGGTCACCTTGAAAAGTGACTGTTTTTAATAAACAATTTGATTTATTTAAAAAAACGATTTTGGCCTACAAAGTTCAGAAAAAACGAGTTCGAGAGTCGGTTACGCACGAGAAAGGATTAGCACCCTCGCAACGCCCAAAATTGGTACCTAATTGATTACTTAGTGTCTTAGTGTCGAAAATTAAAAATTCGAAAAGAGTTTAAAATACGATCCCTCTTTGTATTAATGTTTTTTACTTACAAATCATTTAGATAAATTAAAACGTATGTCAAAGACCGACTCATCTCAAGGTAAAATGTCATATCCAGTACACTAGAACACAACACCTCGACCCTTGAGTATAAGCTTGCTTTTTATTTTATTTAAAACTCATGTACTTTAATTTTAAAAGGATATTCGGTTATTTAGGTCAAATGAAAAAAAATCGAAACCCAATACATTAGGGCACGATTTCTCGAATCTCCAAATACGGAATATTGCCTTTATTTAAAAAATAATATTTTTATGAGTTTGAGTAAAAATCAGTGTAACAAAAATTTGCAGTGTATAAATCACAATGATAATATGCGTAAATAGAATAATAATAACGAAGACAATAATACAAATACAATAATAATAACGAATAACATGAACTTGCAAGTATATAAAGACATAAATAAATAGATGAACAAGTACACAATAAGATAATATATAATAAGATAATAATAATGAGAACAAAAATAAAATAAAAATGAAATGAGTAAAAATACTAAAAGGAATAATAAATGAAATAACAAAAAATATTAGTCAAGGTTTAATTTGAAATTGAGAGTAGACATATAGATAAAGAAACATTAAGTAGAAAGTTTTTTTTTAAAAATATAATAATAATATAAAAAATAACAATACTATATTAATAATAATACATGTTAATAAAAATAGAAAATAATAATAATAAATATAATGATAATAATAGTAATAAGAAGAAGAAGAAGAAGAAGAAGAAGAAAAGGGACCCAATTAAACCTTTAACTGAGTTTTGGGGTAAAATCGGGAATAAATTAAAAGAGGAAGACCAAATTGAAACGCGCACTACAAATGAGGGGCTAACGGGCAATTATGCCCTACCTCTAAAACGACATCGTTCATGTGTAGACTAAACTGGAATCGTAATAAAATAAAGGGGTGATATTTAATATAGAAAAACTTAATTGCAAAACCATTAAAAAGCGGAAGCACCAAAAGCGCAATAAGACCATCCTTTAAAAACACGCGGATCCTGATGGTGGGTCGAGTTAATACTCAGGTCAGAGGCTGAAAACAACATATTTTTATGCCGAAGGGGGTTAAGCCAAAACGGCGTCGTTTTACCCAACTATTTAAGTGAAATTCTTTTACCCAAAAATTCATTTGAACTCTTTCATTCAAAAAAAAAAAAAAAAAACAAATCCTTCAAAAAAACTCTCTTTTTCCTCTCTTCCACCCACAAACTCTGGCCAATTCCCAATGGGCTACTGCCGCGCTGGCCATTGCTCGCCGGCTACGGCGCCATCTTTCGCAGCGACGGGGAGGCCAAAAGTCGACCTTTTTTTGGCGAGACCAAAAAAGGTGAGTTTTTCCTTTTTAAAACTCTTTTCAATATATCTATTTATATTGGTTTTTTATAAAAAAAAAAAAAGGAAATAAAAAGGTATATGTAGGTGTATGAATTGGTTTCGGGGAAAAAAAGAAAATGGAAAAGAACCATAATGAAAACCTTAGCACGTTTTGATTTTTGTTATCTTCTTCAAATGTTTGCTATTTTTGGTTTGTTTGTAATGCTTCAAATTGTTTTTTTTTTTTTGTATTAAAATATCTATATGGTATTCGTAACCCCCCTTTTACAATGATTCTTTGTGGCTTTTTTATATACAACTGTTTCTACAGCTTTTGTTTGCAGGTATAGGCGAACGCGGGTACGTGGGTACATGGCGTGGATGTGGAGGCACAAGCGGCGCGCGAGGGGGTGGAGGACGTGCGTGGGTAACGGCAGTTGAAGGCTTAAGCTAGGGTTTTTTTGCTTTCTGACATGTTGTGGGTTAGTGGGCTTATTTAATTGGGCTTCGGGTTTGGGTTTTTAGTTGGGCTATTTTGTAATTGGGTTTAGGGTTAGGTTTGAGTTTAGTTTTTTCTATTTTGGGCCAAAGGTATAATTTGAGCTTTGTTTTATTCGGTTTAGGATGGGGGTGTAATAGTTTTTAGTGTTGGTTTTAGTTTTGGACTTTAATGGGCCCCGGGTAGAAATTGGGCTCTACAATGGTTATTCCAACTTTTTGAAATTTGATAGAAATAATTGTTTTTTTTATTTTTTATGTGTATGAGTTATTTTCATAATTTCATCTCTATTTGTTTTCTAACGAAAGAATAAAATTATTTTCAGATTGATTAATTAAATATGAACCTTCAATTAAAAACGAGATCCAAATGATATTAAAAATGTTTTCAACCATTAATACTCTAAGATTTAAAAAAGTGTTTGCTTTTAAGAAATAGTCTAAGATTGATAAAAGTGGAATAAAAAATTGGTAAATGTAACACCCCATATCCGGCTCAGACATTATGGTCGAATCTGGCAATGTCACATGCATTGGACTTTGGAAAACCGTGTAGTTTGGGAAAAGCATTCATTACTTATCATATGATTCTAGAAGCATCAGTGAATTAATCGATTGTTAAAACATATTTTATTGCGGAAGCATTAGAAATAGTTGTATTTAAGTAAAACAATTCGTTTTTTTTAGAAAACGATTGCTTTTGGTAAAATTCGAGTTTTGCAGTTATCAAATCATAAAACGTATGAAAACCCAAACTTAAGTAAACAGTCTGGATTTACATCAAAATACCAAAAAGTGAAATGAAACCATAAAACAAAAGTGAAATCATTAAATAAAATTGGTCACCGTCGAGTCCACCGCTGCACCGTTCCTCCTAATTCTGTAGATTACCTATAGATTAAACAGAAATGGTGAGTTTATGTAAACTCGGTGTGTAATCCCCACAGAATTAAGCATGTATAAAATCATAAAATCAAAATCAGACGGTCTCAGATTAGGGCCTAAGCCTATTACAGATACAGATTTAGGCCTAAGCCTATTACAGATACAGATTTAGGCCTAAGCCCATTACAGAAACAGATACAGATATGCAGACATAATTAGAAATCAGAATCCTATCCCCAGCCTCTACACATCATCTCCGACCATCCCTACACACCATGTGGAGTTTAAAACACCCACCTAGCCCTACACACCATGCTGTATCGAATACGCCACATATCAGAAATAATGCAGCCATACTGCTAGATAATAGGTGTAAACGCCTTTTAGAACACTTCCTCTAATAAACATCATCCCACTCCAATATTAAAATTGGAAACAGTACAGAAATGTAACATAACATGCTCGTCATGCTAATAATCAAACAACAATAGGCACATAGAACAGTTAACAGACATGCATCAATGTCCTAAACAGTTCAGAACATCAATCAGTCATATCATACAATTTAGGATTTATATAGCCTTACAAACCCTACAGTTGGCCCACAGTCGTTTGGTACGACCCGTGCAGCCCTAAGGAAAATTTCAGATAAATGGACTGTAACGTCCCAAATTTTTTACTGATGGTTGTAGATTCCACCAATATAAACCTACGCCTAATTCGCAAATTAAAGCAGTATAGGGAGTAGGGTCGATCCCACAAAGACTGGGTTTACGGAAAATTGTTTATCTCTCGACCAGATTTAAAGGAAATAAAAGATGAAATAAAAATAAACAACGAAATAATTTAAAGGAAAATCAATAAAACTTAGCTCAGCCTTAAGCACAGGTTTTTCCGTCTTTGACCCGATCCTCGAAATTAGTTGAACTCCTCTTTTCCAATAAGCTAATTATAGCTACCAAGGATGCCTCGGACACCAACTCTTCCTTGTGTAAATTAGTTATGGAATGTCTTATAACTAACCCTTACCGAACGAACAACCTACGAAACGTTCGTGATTTAGAACTCCGGCAGCATTGCGTTCTAGAAGAGCCTAGCTCGAACCAGTGCCCTCAATCATTCGGGACATTTAAATCCGGTTACTATTTCCCTTGACGGAACCAAACAGCAATCCCCACTTGGCACGCCAATGTGTTCTCGGAAAACCAATTAGACAATCGATCCTCTCGGAATTCCAACTGTACGTCTAGCCACACTAACTCAAACGACGTCTTTTTTGACTTAGTATCGGCTTGACTTTGTGAGTTGACGAAGTCATACTCTTAATCCGGAGAAATAATAAGTATCGAAAATTGGGAGTTAACAGCTCGAGTTCATATCTCACGGGTTTTTGACGAGGTTAACATCGGCTTAAATCTAAAATGGGTTTAGTGTTGCATGAATTTAATCATGCTTGAAGGTTATGGGAAATGAAAGAAATTATATGAAAAATATGGTGGAAATGGATAGGAAAAATATTTGAAAAGAGAATTAGACAAATTTTGTAAAAAGAAAACAAAATAATCCAATGCTCAATTGAATTAGGAAAAAGAAAAAGACAAAGTGGATAATAGAATTCCAAAATGAAATAGGAATGTAAAGACAATGGATAAGGGATGATTTCCTAAGAACTAAAACCCCCTATTTATATAGATAAGGTTTACTAAAAATAGCCTAATTAATAAAATAAAATAAAATAAAAATAAAATAAAAAATAATTAAAAATAAAAATAATATAACAAAATATCTTCCTATTTTTAGTATTTTTACAAAGTCAAAATTGCAATTAGTCCTTGGCTTGCTCCATCTTTCTGCTTTGGCCCCATTTTCATAGTTTGTTTTTCAATTCGGCCACTTTTTGCTTGTTTCCATCCAATTATGTCCCTGAAAATTATTGAATCATAAAAACACTTAATTAGCAGGGTTCAGTTCATCAATAAACCAAATTAAGCACAAAAAATATGCAACTTTACATGTTTATCAAATCCCCCTACTTAGCTCATGCTTGCTCTCAAGCATGTTGTTCTTTCAAACATTAGAATTAGTTCTACAATTTATTAAAAATTGAGCCTCTTTTCCAAATCCTCAATCAATGCAAACAACATAGGCAAAAATAAATAAATAAATGTTCAAAGTATATATTTTAATCAACAAGTGTCATAAAATTGAAATATGTCAACTAAACAATTTCGCTAAATTGAGTTTGAATTAAATAATTTGCATGGCATTGTTAATTAACTACACATCAGAAAATTAATAGACAAGATCGAACCTTTTTACGCGAACTAGGATGATAACCCAAGCACCCTATCCCAGTTACTCAGTTCAAACAGTCTTTATTTATTTTTTTTTCTTTTCCCTTTTTTTTAATTAGGAAAGGTTCAGCTAGCAGAATGTTTGTAAGTTATCGACTTGTCACTCGAACCTTTTTACACGAGACAAGATGACAACCCAAGCACCTTGCCCCGGTTACTCAATTCGGTCACGTTTTCGAAACTTCATTCATAGCTTGAACATTTATTTATTTAATTTATTTATGCACAAGCAAATATATTTTATTCAACCAATCAATTCATACAAAAAAAATTCTAGCTACATATACCAATTTTAAATCCTAAATGTCGACCAATTTATATACTTAAACATTTAATTCAAAATTTGCCTAATTGCTTAAATCGACTAAGTATGAGGTTTTAAGGCTCAATGCCGAATAAATTGTCGAAAGAATTCAATGTAAGATTGAATACATGCAAAAAAGAAAAGCATGCAGCAAAAATTAACATATCAATCCAACTCCCCCACTTAAACTATGTTTGTCCTCAAGCATGTAAAATAAAGTCAGCAGCTCAAATTAATTAAAAGTGAAAAAGTTCAGAGTGTATTTTAATGACATCATTGGTGTTGAGAGTTGCGACTTTGCAGGATAGTGAGGATGGTGGTGACTTGTGTTTCCATTGTCTCAAGTCTAGCTTCGATTCGACTTAACCGGGCCTTCACAGTCAAAGGTTGTTCCTCTTGCTCTCTCTTATTAATGTGTGGATGTTTGCGAAAAACTCTATTTTCAGAGCTGCTCGTGTACCTGGAAGAACAAAATAACACGAGCCGGCAAGCAATCCCATAGAGTCCAAACGGTGTTTATCTAAGTGGTCCATACGAACTGCACATGTGAAGGTTGAGAAATCAATTTCAGATTCAAAAAGTCGAAAGGCTAAATTTGAAATAAATGATCCAAGTATAAGTGGACGGTTGTAACTCAAAACGACATGAAAATTTCGTGCAAACCAATATCCTAAATTAACTTTAAAACCCGAATGCATGCACCACAAAAAAGAACAGTTCAGTTTTAGTCAAAACCAATGACGAGTCATTTCTAACTGAAAAACAAAATGCCAAAAATCGGTGTATGTATCTTAAAGCAGGCTCATGCACCCATAAATCTTTTGTGGTCTTTAGATTATAAAGATGGTCAGAATTAGTTAAAACACGATAAACATGCTGAGCATCAAAATCACTGGGAACATCCAAAAGAGCAGAATGATAGGAATTGGATTGAATGTCATCAGAGTCGATGAAACCCATGGCAATATTAAATTCTAAAATGGACATCTGAAAGTCCTTTCCAAGCAAACGAAAGTACACTATATTTTGTGTTTTAACAGTTTGCAATGCATTTATATCGAAACTAAATGTGGTATAAAACTCGTATACTAATTCATAATATGCATCACAAGTAATATAAGCAAATAGAGTCCAACCAATAGCATCAAAATAATGGAGCACAGCATCATGAATATCTAAAAGTTCAAGAGTGGGGAAATCGATTCGTTTACAGACCGGAAGCAGGCGTTGTCGAATGGCATCGTATTGTGTCTGCTATTTCGATGTCGAAAAGTCTAGAAATCTTTGCAAACGACTATCGGTAGGAATAGCATTTGCTCGACTACGTCTGTTGCGTTGATTTGCTCGGGGTGGTCGAACGTGCTCGTTAGATGAGTCGGGTAGGGGATTTCGTTTAGCTACTTCAGTACTGCTGTGCGGGGGTGTCGATGGCTCACGTGTCGACCGTCGACGACTTCGGGTTTAGCATTGAGAGACTTGTTCAATAACGGTGGGTGTAGGCTCGACATGGACGTTAGAGGTTTCGACTTCCTCTGGACTGCACGAAGTGTTTGTGTCTGCCGAGGTTGGACTTCATCGTCGGCGGGCTCTTGGTTGCGCGGTCGTTCGTCTCAGAGGAGGTGGAGGAAAGTCATCGTCGGCTAACTCAAGGACAGGAGGCGCGAAAAAACGGTGTCGATTTCTGTTAAGGGAGACCGGGATGTTATCGGCCGTTTGGTTCTGAGTGCGAACAATCGTACAGTTTCAGCGTCACAAGGGAGCGACTCAGGATGTGTTCGACGGTGGCGACCTCGACGGCGGCGTACGGCAGCGGTGGCAGCGCATGGTGGCTGGGGTACAGTTTTTTGGCCGATTTTTGAAGGTTATGGTGGTGGGTTTCGCTTTTGTGGTCAGTTAAGATGGTGGAAGGGTGGTTGTGGGTGTTTTGTGATAGAGAAAAGAAAATAAAAGAAAATGGATGTTGAAGAGTAGAGGAGCGACGGCGCATGTCGGTAGACGGTGGTTGGTGGCGAGAAAGGTCGACATCGGTGGTGGGGGAAGGTGTTCAGCAGTAATGGCGGTAGAGAGGGCCGACGAATGGTGGTTTGGGGGAGGTAAAGAAAGAAAATAAAAGAAAATAAAGAAGAAGAAGAGAGTAGCTACGGTGATGGCTGATCGGTAACGGTGGCGGATCGGGGCAGCGTCAGTGCAAGGTCGGTCGGTGGTGGATGTCGATGACATGGGGTACCGTAGGTGGTGTTTGGGGTTAGGTTTTATGTTTGAAGGAGTGTGGAGAAGATGGAGAAGAAATTAGGAAATTAGGGATTTTTGGGTGTTTTAATTAATTTTTGTTTTTAGTTTATTTTTGGTTTGGTGTTGGGTTTTAGCATTTGGGTTTATAGAGTAATTGGGTTATTTTGTGTTTGGGTTAGTTTGATGGGTATTTGGGTTGATTTGGTGGGTATTTGGGTTGATGGTAAAATGGGTTGGTATTTGGGTAACTTTATTTTTATGGGTATGGGTTTATGAATGGTTATTGGGTTTTTTTTTTTTGGTTGGTTTTTTTTTTCTTTTGGGTTTTGGGTAAGTGGGTAATTTGAGGTATTTTGGGTATGGTTATTTGGGTATGGATATAGAGATTCCATGAAGGTAGAAATTTTTGGGATTTTTATTTGACGCATGTCGTGCCCACGTCACCATCACTACCCGTACTCACGAAAATTTATGACCTTATTGCCCCTGAAAACACAAATTTGACTAAGTAAAAATAGGAATTAATTTATTTATTTACAACCTAAACTCTAAACATTTAAATAGATAGAAAATAGACGGAAATAAATTTGGGATGCCTCCCAAAGGTGCTTTTGTTTAACGTCGTTAGCTCGACGACCTGTTATTCAAACTTTAGGCTCATCGAGAACAATCTCCTCAATTGTGTAGGTTTGAAAATTCTCGAAAAAGGGTTTTAATCGTTGACCATTCACCTTAAAGCACTTTCGTGTCTCTGCACTTTGAATTTCCACTGCACCATTCGAAAATAAATTAGTAATAATAAACTGTCCTATCCATTTGGATCGAAGCTTACAGCAAAGATTTTTAAGGTGGAGTCGTAAAGGAGAACTTTTTGTCCAATTGAAAACTACTTCTTTGCGATGAACTTGTCATGAAATGCCTTCGCCTTTTCTTTATAAACTCGAGCATTTTTATATGCATCATTTCTAATTTCCTCGAGTTCCTGGATATCTAATTTTTGAGATTTTCCTGCAGACTTTATTTTCATATTACATTGCTTTACTGCCCAAAAAGCCTTGTGCTCTAATTCGACCGGAAGATGGCACGGTTTACCTAAGATGAGTCGGTAAGGTGACATGCCTATTGGTCCTTTGTAAGCTGTCCTATAAGCCCAAAGTGCGTCATTTAGTCCTTCCTGTTCGGTTTAACCATCTTTTCCAGAATAGATTTGATCTCTCGATTCGACACTTCGGCTTGCCCGTTTGTTTGTGGATGGTAAGCAGTGGGAATTCGTTGAGTCACTCCATATTTCTCCATAAGTGCACTTACGAGCTTATTGCAGAAGTGAGTTCCTCTCTCACTGATTAATGCTCGTGGAGTGCCATACTTGGAAAAAATAGAATTTTTAAGAAAGTCGACTACGGTTTTAGCATTATCATTGCGAGTGGCCTTCGCCTCTATCCACTTAGAGACATAATCTACCACTAAGAGTATATAAAAATTACCGAAAGAAGAAATGAAGAGACCCATAAAGTCGATGCCCCACACATTGAAAATTTCACAAATATGAATAGGAGTAAGAGGCATCTCATTTCGACGACTAAGGTTGCCAACTCTTTGGCACTTTTCACAAGTTTTGTAGAATAAAAAGGCATCACGAAATATGTTTGGCCAAAATAACCCACCTTCGAGAATTTTGTGTGTGGTGCATTTAGGTCCAAAGTATCCTCCGCATGCATAAGAATGACAAAAAGTTAAGATAGATTGTACCTCTGTTTCTGCTACACACCGTCGTATTACTTGATCCAAGGAATGCTTCCAAAGGTAAGGATCGTCCCAAATGTAATATCGCACATCCTTTTTTATTTTATCTTTCTTAAACCTCGGTAATTCTGATGGAACAGTACCTGTGACGAGATAATTTACTATGTCTGCATACCAAGGATGAACTGCATTTGCTGAAAACAGGTTTTCATCGGGGAAGTTGTCCTTCAACGGTGTGTCGTCTACTGAAATCGGTAATCGACTCAGATGGTCAGCTACTAGATTTTCGCATCCCTTTTTATCCCGAATTTCAAAATCGAACTCTTGTAGGAGTAGGATCCACCTGATCAGTCGAGGTTTTGCCTCATTCTTCCCTATTAAATATTTCAAAGCTGCATGATCAGAAAAGATAATTACCTTAGTTCCCAATAGGTAAGATCTAAACTTATCTAAAGCAAACACAACCGCTAATAATTCTTTCTCGGTGGTTGTGTAATTGCTTTGGGCAGCATCCAAAGTCTTCGAGGCATAGTAGATAACATGAGGCTCTTTCCCTATTCTTTGGCCAAGAATAGCTCCCACACTTTGGTCGCCCGCTTCACACATGATTTCGAACGGGAAGTTCCAATTTGGTGGTTACACTATGGGAGCGGAGACCAATTTCAGCTTCAGAACATCAAATGCGTCTTTACAAGTCTGGTCAAATTCAAATTCTTTATCTTTTTGTAACAGACTGTAAAGTGGTCGCGCGATTTTCGATAAGTCTTTCATGGATCGTCTATAAAATCCTGCATGACCAAGAAACAAACGAACTTCCCTCACTGATGAGGGGTAAGGTAACGAGTTAATAATATCCGTTTTTGCCTTATCGACCTCGATTCCTTTCGAGGAAACTATATGACCCAAAATTAATCCTTTGTCAACCATGAAATGACACTTCTCATAATTTAAAACAAGATTAAATTCTAGGCATCTTTGTAGTATCTTAGCAAGATTATTGAGATATTCGTTAAAAGAGTTACCGTAAACTGTGAAGTCGTCCATAAAGACTTCGATGATTTTTTCAACGTAATCGGAGAATATGCTAACCATGCACTTTGGAAGGTGGCCAGAGTATTGCAGAGTCCAAACGACATCCGTCGATATGCAAACGTTTCGAAGGGACACGTGAAAGTCGTTTTGTCTTGATCCTCCGGAGCCACTGGAATCTGGAAAAATCCTGAGTACCCATCGAGACAACAATAATGAGTCTTACCGGCTAACCGTTCGAGCATCTGGTCGATGAAGGGGAGCGAAAAATGGTCTTTCCGGGTAGCCGCATTCAATTTCCTGTAATCAATGCAAACTCTCCATCCGTTCTGGACTCGTGTAGGAACCAGCTCTCCTAATGGGTTTTTCACCATTGTCACACTAGTTTTCTTAGGCACGACATAAATCGGGCTAACTCAATTGCTTCAGAAATCGGGTATATCATTCCAGCGTCTAACAGTTTCTGGATCTCCTTCTTTACTACCTCCATCATGGGTGGATTGAGGCGCCTTTGAGCATCTCTCTTTGGTTTCGCGTTGTCTTCGATGGAAATTCTGTGCATACAAGTAGATGGACTTAGCCATTTTATGTCGGCTATCGTCCAACCAATAGCTTCCTTATAGTTTCTCAGCACTCGAACTAGACTTTCCTCCTCGTCTTTGGTTAACATGTTTGACACTATCACCGATAAGGTGTCTTTCTCCCCTAAAAAGACGTATTTAAGGTGGTCCTGTAATGCTTTGAGTTCTAAGGCCGGTGGCTGCAAAATCGAAGGCAACATTTTGGTTTGGGAAGGTAATAATTCAAATTGGTTACCTCGGTTTGTCAATGAAAGTTGCGTTTCCAAGTGATTGACAACTTCTTGCAACGGATCTTCCATGATTGTGAAGTCCTCAAGATGATGTAAAACATCCATGTCAATGCTTCTGCAAAGGACAGTTTCCAACTCATCAAAGTTATGATATTCAGAATAAGATTGAGTTAAACAATCTAAAATACCAATGCTAGAAATATTTAATAGTGAGTTAGGATGACTCATGGCCTCGTAGATGTTGAATTTCACTATGTCGCCATTAAACTCCATGGTCAGCATCTCACTTCGAATATCGATTTTTGCGCTTGCGGTACTTAGGAACGGTCTTCCAAGAAAAAATGTCAGATGAATTAGTTGAGTTATCATCTTCCATGTTAATAATGTAGAAATCTGCAAGGAAAACTAATTCGTTAACTTTAACAAGGACGTCTTCAAGTAGCCCTTCGAGATAGATGACTGACCTGTCTGCCAACTGGATTATTACTCCTGTTTCTTTTAAAAGACCCGCGTTAATCAGCTTATAAATAGAATAAGGCATAACATTAATGGAAGCCCCTAAGTCACACATGACTTTCTTAATGCCTACATTTCCTATCTCACAAGAAATAGCAAACATACCTTGGTCCTTGTATTTGGGTGGAACTTTCTTTTATAGTACTGCGGAGACATTTTCTCCTACATTTACTCTTTCGTTACCGACTAACCTCCTTTTGCTAGTACACAACTCCTTGAGAAATTTTGCATAACGAGGGATTTGTTTGATAACGTCGAGTAAAGGGATGTTTACCTCCACCTTCCTGAATGTCTCGAGGATTTCTTTTTCCTCCATCTCTTTCTTATCCCTTGCAAGCCTCCCTGGAAAAGGAGGTGGCATCACCACTGGTCTCTGAATTTTGGATTCTGGCCTGGCTGTTGGATCGGAGATTTACTTTTCACATTCCTTGTCTTGCCCATGACTTTTGGCTGGAACTATTTCCAGAACCTTTCCGCTATGATGAGTTATTACACTAGTATTTTACCGAGGGTTTGGCTCTGTCTGGGAAGGTAATTTACCTTGAGGCTCTGCGATTAATTGCCATTGAGAGTTTACTAACCTGATTAGTTAACTCTTATATTGATGCATCTGTCCTCTGTTGATATTTTACAGCATCAGCAGCAAGTCTTTCCATGATAGCTTCTAGAGATGTGCTCGGCTTGTGTTGTTGTTGTGGTGGTTGCAGAGGTCTCGGTTGGTATGGTGGATTATATCGGGGATTAGCTTCGTAATTCAGGTTGGGATGATCCTTTTACTCGGGATTGTAGGTGTTGGAGAAAGGATCATAGCGTCTTTGCGGAGGTCCCGGAAAACCTCCAACAGCATCAACATGTGCCGTTGAATTATCGTTAAGGATTGGGCACAAATCTGTTGGGTGTTCAGCCGTAGTTCAAATTCCACATAGTGGGGTCAAACTCTTCTTTTCTGTAAGCAAAGATTGAACAACATTCGTAAGCTTATCCAATTTATCTTCTAAAGTTGAAACGTTTACCCCATTAACTCGTCTTGTCGGTTCCAAATTTGGCCGATATTGTTGAGAATTTGCTGCCATGGTGGATATTAGCTCTCTTGCCCTTTGAGGGGTCATATTGACAAGCGCCCCTCCGCTAGCAGCGTCGATCATCTTCATTTCCATAGGGAGCAAACCCTCGTAGAAATATTGAAGAAGTGATTGTTCGGTCAACCCATGTTGAGGACAACTCGGACACAGTTTTTTGTACCGCTCCAAGTAGTCGTAGAGCGATTCACTCTCCATTTGGTGAATTCCCACTATGTCCCTCCTAAGCTCGGCTGCTCGTGACGCTGGGAAAAATCTGTCAAGAAATACACGAGATAAGTTATCTCACATTGTGATAGAACCAGGAGGTAAGTAAAATAACCATTCTTTTGCTGTATCAACTAAAGAAAAAGGAAAAGCCTGAAGTTTGATTTCATCTTCGGGTACTCCCTGGGGTTTCATGCTTAAGCAGACCATGTGGAATTCTCTCAAGTGAGTGTGTGGATTCACATTCTTCAAGCCTCGAAAAGTGGGCAAAAGGTGAATCAAGCCCGACTTCAATTCGAAAGGAGTTCCTTCGATTAGATAGTTGATGCATAATGGTGTTTGCTCATTGGGAGCAGCGACTAGTTGACGAATGGTTCGGTTTGCCATTCTTTCTAATTCATCGAGGTTACTTTTTGTTTCAAAAAGTTGTTCAGTCTCAGGTCCAACCTCTTCGACTTGTTTCCCACGTCGAATTGCTTTCGCACGAATTACTTCGCTCAACTTTTCAACGTCGGATTCTAGGATCCCTTGTCCTAACTCAATTCCTGATTTACTTGCACGTTTAAGAGCATGCTCGCGCTGATTTCTCGATCTCTGGGTCGTATTCGAGATCTCCAGATGAAGATCTGGTCATGAAGACGGTTTAAACAATTGTAAGTGTTGCCAGTCCCCGGCAATGGCACCAAAACTGATGGCTGTCGATTCCACCAATATAAACCTACGCCTAATTCGTAAATTAAATCAGTATAGGGAGTAGGGTCGATCCCACAGAGACTGGGTTTACAGAAAATTGTTTATCTCTCGACCAGATTTTTGTCTGGGCAGTTGTCGTGCCCGCGACGTTGGGGGGGAGAATAAAATATGAAACCTGAAATAAACACAAGAAAATGTAAAAAGTAAAAAGCAAAAGATGAAATAAAAATAAATAACGAAATAATTTAAAGGAAAATCAATAAAACTTAGCTCAGCCATAAGCATGGGTTCTTCCGTCTTTGACCCGATCCTCGAAATTAGATGAACTCCTCTTTTCCAATAAGCTAGTTATAGCTACTAAGGACGCCTCAGACACCAACTTTTCCTTGTGTAAATTAGTTATGGAACGTCCTATAACTAACCCTTGTCGAACGAACAACCTACGAAACGTTCGTGATTTAGAACTCTGGCAACCTTGCGTTCTAGAAGAGCCTAGCTCGAACCAATGCCCTCAATCATTCGGGACATTTAAATCCGGTTACTATTTCCCTTGACGGAACCAAACAGTAATCCCCACTTGGCACGCCAATGTGTTCTCGAAAAACCAATTAGACAATCGATCCTCTCAGAATTCCAACTGTACGTCTAGCCACACTAACTCAAACGACGTCTTTTTTGACTTAGTATCGGCTTGACTTTATGAGTTGACGAAGTCATACTCTTAATCTGGAGAAATAATAAGTATCGAAAATTGGGAGTTAACAGCTCGGGTTCATATCTCACGGGTTTTTGATGGGGTTAACACCGGCTTAAAGCTGAAATGGGTTTAGTGTTGCATGAATTTAATCATGCTTAAAGGTTATGGGAAATGAAAGAAATTATATGAAAAATATGGTGGAAATGGATAGGAAAAATATTTGAAAAGAGAATTAGACAAATTTTGTAAAAAGAAAACAAAATAATTCAATGCTCAATTGAATTAGGAAAAAGAAAAAGACAAAGTGGATAATAGAATTCCAAAATGAAATAGGAATGTAAAGACAATGGATAAGGGATGATTTCTGAAGAACTAAAACCCCCTATTTATATAGATAGGGTTTACTAAAAATAGCCTAATTAATAAAATAAAATAAAAATAAAAATAAAATAAAAATAATTAAAAATAAAAATAATATAACAAAATATCTTCCTATTTTTAGTATTTTTACAAAGTCAAAATTGCAATTAGTCCTTGGCTTGCTCCATCTTTTTGCTTTGGCCCCATTTCCATAGTTTATTTTTCAATTCGGCCACTTTTTGCTGGTTTCCGTCCAATTATGTCCCTGAAAATTATTGAATCATAAAAACACATAATTAGCAGGGTTCAGTTCATCAATAAACCAAATTAAGCACAAAAAAATATGCAACTTTACATGTTTATCATTTACTTTCAGTTTTTTGTGAATTTGTGATATGAAATTTTCTAAATGAGTTTCTGCGTTAATTTAACATGGTTATATGTCTGCTTAAGTGGTTATGTGCTTTGGGGAGTGTTGGGTCTTAAGTAGAAGTTGGGTATAATATAACAGAATAGGCCTACTGGTCTGGTGGATAAAAGAAGAGGGTTTATGTGAGAGATCTTGTGTTCGAGTCGTCCTGGAGGATTTAATTTTTGCTGTAGGCCATAGAGGTGTTTGAGATGGTTTAGAATACTACAGTAGTTGAGATTAAGGGGGTTATCAGGATTTTCTTCTCTGATTAGTTTTCTTTTGTGAAATTATTCTCTCTTTTGCTCTTTTCTATTGCCGAAAATCCCTACCTTGCTGTCGAATTTCTCCCTTAATTCCTTTTTTATTTCAGTAGTTTTCTTTTTTCCTTCTCCAATCATTCCATGAATTGTTTGGAAAGTGTGCGGTAAGTCTCTGTTCCTTTATCTCGAGCACCTAGTATTTTAAGTGTTTAATGGTAGTTTTGGCTGCTATTTAGGATGAGATCTAAAGGTTGGAAATCAGTGATTTGACGTTTGAATCAGAGTTATGCTCTATTTTGGGAGTGGTAAGTCGATTTTGTGTTATCGGAGTTTAGTGATTAAGACTCGATTTTGGGTTCTAAAGTGGAATTATTCTGATTATTAGGTTCTGGAAGTGCTCAGAAGTGTTTAGGCTTCAATCGAAACCAGGTGCGTACTCCAATCACTCTGAAATTGCATTTCGGCAAAAGTTGAAAACGAAGCTGTCGACGCCACACGAGCATGTGGTCTGCCCGTGTGGAGGCCGTGTGCTAGACACGACTGTGTGGTCGACGAGTGAGGCCATGCGCATGCCACATGGCCGCGACGGACACGAGCGTGTGATGCTGGCTAGGCTGTGTGTGAGGCACATGCTAAACCAATTGGGCTATGTGGGCCACACGGGCTTGTGGGTCCACACGGGTGAACCACACGGGTGTGTCGGATTTGGGTCAGGCCGTGTGATCTACACGGGTAAGGCCAATTTGGGCCGAATAGGCCACACGAGCGTGTGAGCCCACACGGGCAGGCCACATGGGCATGTGAGCCCATTAATCTGAAATGTTCTGAAAGGTTGCACGGGTCGCCTTAATCGACTGTGACCTGTTAAGGGGTCGGTAAGTGTTACTTATGCCCTTTTCTGTGACATGACACTGTATATATAAGATAGCATGTTATTGATAGCATCTGTTCTGATCTTGTTCTGACATATATGTATGATCTACTGTTCTGCATCAAAGCATACTATGATATTTATGTTGCATAGCATTGGGTTAGGTTTGGTATTAAAGTGAAGGAAGACTGTAAGGCTATTTAGTCGATTATTGGTAGTCTCACTGCCTTTATTTATTATTGTGCCATTTTACGGTACCTCGAGGTGTGTAGGGTTGGATGGGTCGATTTTATCCCCATACATTATGTGTAGGGCTGGATGGGTCAACTTTGTCCCTACATGGTGTGTAGGGTGGACGGAGATGGTGTACAGGGTTGGTGGGCATATACTGTACTGATTGATATGCATGCTTATCTGTATGGGCTAAGGCCCAAATATATTTGATACTAATTTGAGTGGACCAATGCCTACACCGTATCTGTTAAAGGCTCAGGCTCGAATTTTGACAATTTTCGTTATATGCATGTGTGCTTGCTTTACTGTGGGGACGTACACACCGAGTTTGCGAAAACTCACCCTTTTATATTATTTGTCTTTCAGGTAATCCCCAACAGTAGATGGATCGGTGTTGCGGCAGGCTCGAGGGTTACCACTGATGGACTTTACTAGACTTCCTATTTTTAATTCTAGTTACTTATTATTTTATACTTAGAGTCATCAGCTTGCTATTTTTATTAATTTATAAACTACGAAACTAAAAATGCGTTTTAAACTTAATTTCAGATTTTTGTTTAATGAATTTTTTTTAAGCTTCCGTGATAAATGAAAGATAATAATTTGAACAAGAATTTGGTATTCGAAATGGTTTTAAAAAACACTCTCATGTGACGCCACTAGATTCGGTCCTAACATCTAGGCTGGGTTTAGGGTGTTACATGGGCCCAAATACCCGTGTGGCCTACACACCTCTGGCCTAGAAACCCACACATCCGTGTGGTCTCACCTGCCTGTATGGCCCACATGGCCCAATTTGGTGTCATTGCACACGGCCTACCACACGGGTGAGCACATGCCCGTATGGTGGCGACAGAATGGTTATTGGCTTTTATTGAAACCTCTTTTTCTGCGTTTTCGGGTATACTCCTGGTTCATTTTCACTTATATTGCAATCCTGAGCCTCCTAGCACCTAAGATTTACCAATATAATACCTAATTATTATTTTAGCCAACGAACTAAAACTGAACTAAAATCAGGATATCCATCCATTGAGCAAATAAACCTTACCTTCGATCTAACAACAAAAATTCCCACAAAACTAAGTCTCCAACAAGTGACTATGAGTCCTTGATTCTTCCCTTAATCAACATTAACGGCACATATTAATGAAAAGTTAACAAACAGAAACAAAATCACTTTACCCTAAACTTATCGATCAGATGGAATAAAGAGTTGCACACAAAGAGACTATTTAGAAAAGAAAAATGAAAAGAGAGGGCGAGGGAGAAGTAGAATTTCAGCAATGGAGAGGAGAAACAAATGTCAAAAAATAGAATTTTGCTAGGGAGGGAGAAAACTAAAATTTCCAGATAAAATCAAAATACAACATTCTGATAACCTCCCCTTCACTATCTCCTCAAATATCTCTCCACTACCCCACTCATCTCTACCACTTCAGAATCCAAACCCAGCACAACTCTCTCTTTCAGAACCAAACAAAAATAAACTTACTTGCTCTTGCAACGATTTAAACACAGAACCTTCAGCAACCTAACACTCCACTTAACCAATAGGCCCATTCTGATGTATACTTACAAACAATTAAACTTAAACTCTCTGAACAAGGATAAGTCTTTAATCAGAAAAATACCAAAATACACCCAAGGTAAGACTTGAATTTGGGACATCACACATACACTAAAAACACTTAACCACTAAAGCAAATAGATATGGGTCAATTTTTACAAAAGTAGAAAGAAAAATATTTAAGGCGTTACAGTAATGCTTTAAAAATTGGAGGGTAAAATTTAAGCATGATTGATAAGTGGATGGTTGAAAATTTATAAACATAAAAAAATTAATTTATTAAGTATAAATATAATCAATAAAAAATTATACAAGATATAAATTAGAAAAAAAATAGTGTGATCCAATAAACTAAATAAAACACGCAACTGAAATTAAAATAAAAAAAATAAATTATATTAGTATCATCTTAAAAAGTATAGATTTTAGACACCAATAAAATAGTGCCAAGTCATTAAATTTTAAAGATAACAAAGTACTATTTTATACTCATTTATATCTAATATCTTCTTCAACTTAATTTAATTTTAATTAAATTAATTAAAATAATTAATTTTTTAAATTATAAACAAATATCTTTTTTCTTATACAAATTTTAATTCATTTTGTTTTTCACAAATTAATTTTTTTTATTTTTGTGCAACCATTTTTTTTTAAAAAGTAATTTTTGTGTAATTTTTTTTTCATGTCATTGACACATAATTTTGATAATTATTTTACTATAAATCCCGAACCTAAAACCCTAAACCTTGAACTCGAACCCTAAACCTTAAACCTTGAACCCCGAACCTTGCAGTTCAAGGTTTGAGTTCGGGATTTAAGGTTCAAGGTTCGGGTTTCGATTTTGGGTTTGAGGTTCAATGTTCAAGTTCAAGGTTCAAGGTTCAAGGTTCAAGGTTCGAATTTGGGGTTCAATGTTTAGGTTTAGGGTTCAAGGGTTTGGGATTTGAGGTTCAGGGTTTAAGTTCAATGTTGAAGGGTTTGGGGTTATGTGTTATAATTTTGGGTTTAGGATTTTGATTTATGGTTGAAGGGTTCGAGATTGCGAGTTCGATGTTCTAGTTTTGGGTTTGGGGTTCTAGGTTTGGGATTTTAGATTTAGGGTTTATGGTTTTGAGTTTCTGGTTTAATGTAAAGAAATTATCAAAATTATGTATTAGTCACATGAAAAAAGTTGTTCAAATATTATTAAATGATTTGAAAGGGACCATGAATAATGTGGTGGGAAAGGCCCATAAAATAATTTTATGTCTTTAAAATTTGATGATGTGGCAAAATTTTATTCATTTCCTTATACATTAATTTATAGTATCATCCTAATGTAAGTTATTCTCATAAATTTATATATATATTTTAGATATTCCAAATAGGCAAATATTTCATTGAAAAAGGCACGTCAATAATAAATTACGTTAATGGTAGAAATAGTCAACGTGCATGCGAATGGTTTGTTGATCTATTAAGACTTTAATTGAATAATAGTGTTGTTTTAATGATAATGGGTTCTGTATTTAAATTTGTATTTTTTGTGTACATCACTGTGAGGCAGGGGTAAATTTAAGGGACTGGTAAAGCTCCGGCCTGTAAATGTAAAATTATTATTTAGGCTTTGAAATTTTTAAAAAAATTTAAATTAGTAAAGATAAATTACATTTTGACCCTCTAAAATTATAAAAATTTAATTTAATTTTTTTAAAAATTATAAAAATATAAATTATAAAAAAAATTAAAATTTCATCCAGCCCATATAAAATTGTTCTGGCTTCACCCTTGCTGTGATGTTTAATAGGCTGATGCGAATACTATCTTGTAAGTTGGCATATATCGTGATATTAGATGTGGCAGCTTATTATAAGGATGCTAGAGATATGTCATTGAAGACACACCAAATATGTACTAGAGTTGATCTTTGAGGATCGAAGCGGACAAGGCCTTGTATGTTGATGAGGATTGTCATATCGGCTAAAAGCAAGAAAATATAGAAGCATTTACGAATTCCGGAGCATGGAGTTCAGTACCAAACCAATACCATTAAATTAAGTTATATTTCTATAAAAAAATTAAGTTATTTACCTTAATAATTTTAAAATTTATATATGAAAAAAATTATTTATATATTAATTTTTTATTAAGAAAGTACAAATTAAACTATAAGTATGTATTAAGAATAACTAAAAATTAAGCATAATAACTTATTTGGCCTTCCAACTTTATAAAAAAACTATTTTAGCCTTCCATTTAATTGTTCATATTTTTTAGCCCTTAAACTTGTTTGTTTTTATCAAATCACCCATATGGTAATCCATATGTATATTACGTCAACAAAGTTAAAGAACGTTAACTTTTTCATCTAGTTTAAATTGATTTGACAAAAAAATGTAAATTTAAGGACTAAAAGAGACAAATACATAAATTAATACAATAATTATGTATTTGTATCACTTTCATAATTATAGATTTGTGTCATATATTAATTATATACTTTTCTCATGTCGTGTCCATTATTATCAAGTCTACAATTTATTATAAACTTGATTGGAGCTAATGTTATTATTTATGTTATGATGTAGGTCATTGATGCTTTTTGTCAAATTGCTTAAGATGAGATTTAATAAATTTCTAAATACATACATTGATTACTATTCATTTGAGACTCACTTTATTTTGCCAAAAAAGCTCTTGGTATTTTGAATTGAAATTGTTAATATTTTATAGACATTATTTTTAATCAAAGAGGATTGATGTCTCTGGTTTGGGAGCACTTTGTTAGGTTTGAAGTTTGAGCCTGAAAAATTCTGAGCCCGAAGTAAGCTAGATCCAAATCCGCTCAAACCCACCCGTTTGCTAGCTATAATATAATTTAATATATCACATTTAATATCTAATTTACATTTAGCCTAAGACTATCATTTATTAATTATAATATTTTTTGTATAGAAATATTATTAATTTATATATCGTACGGGTAAGAAAAAGGTAATTTTATCTTAAACTAAATTCAAAAGTTAAAAAAAAAGTTGGATAGTTGAACTTCGAAAGAAGTGGAAACCATTCACTCATTTATGTAATATCTCTAAGAGTTTGTGCATTAGAGAACTCATTTAGGTATGGGCAAAGTTACTTTTCTAAGCCTATAATTTCAATAAATCAACAACTGTTGCGAATTTCATTATGTTAAATTCTATTACTAGTCCTTATACTTTGTAACAGTTGTGGATTTAATCCTTATATTTTAATTTGGTTATTTTTAGTCATTTACTTTTCTAAATTTAAAATTTTAGTCATTTTTAAGCAATAACTATTAAATTCATCAAGTTCTGTTGTTTCTAAAATTTAATGCACCGAACATATTAGCATACGTGTAATGTCAAGTTTGTTAATCATTTCCACATATTACTCACTAAATATTCAGTTAATGGATTTACGACTGTCATTTGCGTCAAATATGAAAGTTTTAAAAATGGAAAAGTATAAAGATTTAAAATAATCCATTTGGAGAATATGAATTAAATCTACAACTACATGCATAATACAAGATTAGCAGTTGAATTTTAAAAAGCACAGGAACTAAAATTGACCAATTTAAAAATGCAAAAACTAAAATTGACCAAATAAAAATTGTTGTTTAATAATCTTTTTTTAAGAATGAAAAAAATTAAGAGAAAGAAGCAGGAGTCTCCCTCTCCTAGCTTCAACAAACCAAATCCCTAAAAATAGATATGTTGAATAACAACACTAATCCAAAATAAGTAAATACCTCTTTATAAATTTACCCTTTTTAGCAAGTTTGATAATTCAAGAAAGAAATGGCAAAAGCTTCTCTGACCATCCTTGTTTCTTTGGCTATTTGCATTTTGTCTTCACTCAACCTTGTTTATGGAGAAGCATCGGATCGAAACAAGTTCACCGTCATAGGTCATGTTTATTGTGATACTTGTCGTGTTGAATTTGAGACTAGCTTAAGTGAACCTATCCCTGGTACATAATCTAGTTAATGCATTTTCTTAACAACCTCTTCTTCTTCTTTCTTATAAATAATTCAAATAGGTTAATAAAAGGTTTTAAATATTTATAACTGGCAGGTGCAGTAGTGAAATTGGAGTGTAAGAATCGTACCGATGAAAAAACTACATTTCAAAGCCCAGAAATAACAACTGATAATATAGGAGACTACAAAATTGAAGTAACCGGGGATTATGAGGACTCAGACTGTGATGTCACCTTGGTGAAGAGTCCCCGTGCAGATTGTAGTGATCCCACAGAAGCGTGGAGGAAAGCCAGGGTGGAACTCACCGCGTTGGATGGTGTTAGTGGCCCAATTCGCTTTGCCAATAATCTTGGGTTTAAAAAGAAAGAAGCTCTTGCAGGTTGTAAAAAAGTTCTTACAGACATGGGTTATTTTGAGCTTAAGAATGAACTTGGAAGCGAATTCGTGTGACAACTTATGGAAATTTATAGTACGTATTTATTCTAACTTTTTCTCGTGTAATAACAATTGAACCCTCAATTAAAACAACATCCAAACCCTATTAAAAATATTTTCAACCATTACTACTCTAAGATTTATAAAGAATCCTATAAGATTGATAAAAGTGGAAGAAAAATTTTTGGTAATGCTTTTAAAAGATGGAGGGGTAGAATTTAAGAATGATTGATAAGTGGATGGTTGAAAATTTATAACTTGAAAATTTTAATGTATCAAGTATAAATATAATCAACAAAAAATTATGCAAGATATAAATGAGAATAAAAATAGTGTGATCCAATAAACTAAATAAAAAATAAAATTGGAATTGAAATAAGGGAATTAATTATATTAAAATCTTCTTAAAAAGTATAGATTTTAGATATCAATAAAATAGTCTCACGTCATTAAATTTTAAATATAACAAATTATTATTATACATTCATCTATATTTAATGTATTTTCAACTTAATTTAACTTTAATTAAATTATTTAAAATAATTAATTTTTTAAATTATAAACAAACATATTTTCTTCTTTACAAATTTTAATCATTTTGTTTTTTTTCCATAAGTTAATTTTTTTTATTTTTGTGCAACAATTTAAAAAAAAAAAAACTAGTATTTTTTGTGCAATTTTTTTCATGTTATTGACACATAATTTTGATACTTTTTTTTTACCATGAACCTCGAACCTTAAACTCAAACCCTGAACCTTAAAGCATGAACTTCAATTCTTGAGTTTCAAGGTTTGGGTTCAAGGGTCTAAGGTTTAGGATTTGAATTTAAGGTTTAGGTTTAGGTTCAAGATTCAAGGGTTCGAGGTTATAGGTTTGGGGCTTGGGTTCAAGGTTCAAGGATTTGATGTTATGGGTTATGAGTTTGGGGTTCTAAGTTTTGGGTTTAGGGTTTGAGATTCTAAATTTAGGGTTTTGGTTTGGGTTCAAGGTAAAAAAAAAAAACAAAATTATGTGCTAATTACATGAAAAAAATTGTTGAAATATTATTAAATAATTGGAAAGGGACCAAAAATAATGTAGTAGGAAGTGTCCATAAAATAATCTCTCTATGGATGAGTGTATAATAGTTTTATATTTTAAAATTTGATGATGTGATAAAATTTTATTGGTGCATAAAAACCTTAATTTTTAGGATCATCCTAATGTATGTTATTCCCTTCAAATAATTAAAAAAATCAAAATTTTATTTAATTAATTAATGAAATATATAATAATATTATAAATAAAAAAATACTGAGGATTCTAATAATTGTTATAGAATACTCAAATTACTTATTTTTTTACTTTAGAAATTAGATAAATACAAGATAATCAATTAATTTTGTAATAATAGGCGCACTTATCCTTGTTATTATGGGTAATTGTTACGTAAACTTGGGAAAATTAATTAAGGATAGAAATGTTGTATAAATTAAATATGTTTTTTTATCTTATATTTAATAAATAGAAATTTGATATATGTTTTGAATAATTTTATTTAAATATTGAATTAACTATTTTATTTAAAATTTGAGTCTCAACCAATAAATTATTGGGATTTGGATGTGAAAATGCAACAATCAAGAATCATGAGCTTCCTTTCGAGTTGGTCGCCTTGGTTGCCTTAAGCTTAATTCAGATAGGCCGGTGTCAATTATTGGGCAAAGTGCTTCTATTGGTAGAGTATTAAGGGATTTGAATGCAAAGTGGTTATAAAGTTATACGATGACTTTAGACAAAAAATTAACTTTTAAAGTTGAAACAAGAATGATGTTGAAGGGCCTTTTTATAATTTGGGAGAAGGGGTTCAGAAAAGTTGAAGTTGAGTTTGATAATACTTTGTTGATTGAACTAATATTTTTTGGTGGAGGAGCTAATGGTAGTTTAGTAGAATTAAGATTATTACAACAGTTGTTGCGTCAAAGATGGGAGGTTCATGTCTGATATATTCTGAGAAATCAAAATGGAGTTGCGGATTACATGGCTAAATGTGTTGACATAGGAGATTCTTTGCTCCGTTTGTTTGCAGTTTGGCCGGATTCAATTAGAAGTTTGTTGGGTGAAAATCATAACAAATCTAGATCCTTTTAATTATGATTTAATTATTATAATCACTTAATGATGTCTATTTTCTAAAAAAATTACTCTTCAAAATTACAAATCATTTCAAACGTAACATTTTTTTATTATAATATCGATGTAATCGATATTAATTTTTTCTTCTTCCAAAACTTCGACCGACAATCACCACGCACTGCGGCGAGTTGTTATTAGAGAGAAAGCAACACCACATCTAGTCACCAATCGACCTACCCCATGTTGCATAAATAATCGAAACATGGCAACCAACAACATCCAAAAACAGAGATTCACTCACATTCAACAAATTCAAAGCATGAATAGAGACCAAAACCATAGAGCAACCATCAGCCATCGATGAACAAACCAATGCATTGATCCCAGCAAGTTGCAACCCACTTCTTGGTAGCCAGTCATGCAATCTAGAAGGACAACCAAAATAAAAGCAGTCTACAACTATTGAAAAAAATAGGGATTAGTAAATGAGAGAGAAAGAATGGGAAAAGATAGGACAACTATTAGACTCAAGGTCTTTAGAACTGGATGGGACGTTAAATTAATTACACCATTAATTTTATTTGATTTGATCAATTTAATTGAATAAATTATTAAAACTTATAAAAATTAAAAATATATATTAAAAAAAACCGGTTCATTAAGTTGAATTACGATAGTAAATTTCATTCAACTACAACAAATATCATAATAGGAAAAATTTAAATCGAAAATATCTAACATTATTTAAATCCCTTATCATAAATAACAATAATGGGTGTAATTTTTTTGTGTGTGTGATTAGAGTTGTTTTTACTATTAATATATATTAATATAATCATATTTTTAAACATTTTAATTTTTAAAATAGTAAAATTATTTATTATGCTTAATCTAAACTTAACTTAAATAAACTGAGTAGGAGACTTCAAAAATTTTCTATGGCTTGACCCAACTTGATTGTATGATTATCAAAGCTGCCAAAAATAAAATTTACTTGAAAAAGATGAATTTGTAAAAAATGACAAGAGGTTCGTATCTAAAAGGATCGGTAGAAATTTTATTTCATCACCTAAAATAATTAAAATAAAGAGGGAGGTTTTCTTTAAAGAAGAACTTAAAAATTAAAATTAAAATTTGGAAAAATAAAGAAAGCAATAACTAAAATTTTGAAAAAATTAATTAGACGAAGTTTCTAGTCAAAGTAAATTATCCGTTTGATTCAAAGGTTTGATAATTTATACCAAGATAAATTTCAATGTTTTTTCGATAAATTAGTTATAGTTACTGATGATTGCCAAGTAACCTAATTTCATCTTACCGTCTCAATAATAAAGAGAATCATCATTGATTACTTTCCTTATTGACAAAGAACCCTATAACAATCGCTTAAGAATTTAATTATCAATTAGTCTTAAGAATGAAAGAGACACAATTCTAACTAATAAACGCACTATCATGATTTATTTAAGTTAGATTACATGCCCACACTACACAAACTATAATGCAACCGTCACAATTATTAGAAACCAATTGATTGACTAATTATCTAACTCACAAAGCAATTATTTTAAGCTATCAAATACTGACCACATATTTAACAAACCTGAACAATTGTAATAAAACCACAAGACATGCAAATACAAATAACACAGAAAAATTAAAAATAATTAAATCTCGTAAACTTGTAAAATCAAACTTCAAATATTATTTTAACTTGAAAAGAGGAGTTTAACAAACCATAAAAAAAAATATGTAAATCGAATTAAATTGAACACATATATCCTTCATCTATCTTCTTCCAAAAAAAAAAAAAATGTATGTACCCATCTACCAAAATTTACATATTTTTCTACCTTTTATTTACTTATGTATTTTACCTTTTTAGTAAAGCTTATTGGTTATGAGGTACTCGTGATGAACACATGATGATTTCTTCCATTTCCCACAAAAAGACATGGTACATTTTCAACTTTTTATTTTTCGTAATTTATACCGTGGAAGATTGCTCGTGAAAAAACAATGTACTTAAATATACAGCTCAATAAGAAAGTAAGATTTTGTGAATTTTAAATTTGAGTCATTTATCTTCCACCGAATTTTAAAATGGCAACAACGACCCTGATGATCGACAAAAACACAATTGCAAACCATAAGTTTATGTAATTATAATAAAATATACATTTGTTTTTACTTTGGGATAGAGTATCATTTAATCTTTAAATTTAATAATTTTTCTCAATTTATTCCTTAAATTTTATTGGTTCACATTAATCTTAGAATTTGACAGCTTTTTTCAATTTCGGTCTATGTGATGACATCACACTATGATATTATATCATGCCGTTACTTAAAATATATATTTTTGGTAAAAAAAAAATGTAGAAAATGATGTGACACAATTTTAGAATACAACATTATTACATGGACCAAAGCTAGAAAAATTTATCAAATTCAAATATTAATGTAAAAAAAAAATTAAGAAAAATTATCAAATTTAATCACTAAATGTTGTCTTGCTTTTTTGCTTTTGCCATTATCATCAACACACAAGGGCATAGATAAGGGGAGATTAGTGGTGGCCTTGGTCCCCACAAATGGTAAATATACTTTTTAGTCCCTTTAAAATTTATAAAATTATACCTTTACACCTAAATGTAATTCTCAAACATCACTCCTGATACTAGATTTTCTATATTGAGGTAAAGTTATGTAAGCCTACGTTGTTTTGTAATCACTCGGCTGATATAATTTGCCATAATGGCATGACAGCCAATATCTGCAAGGATATGATCATATCAATTAATTCATTATTGACAGATACACTGCAAACTGTATGAACATATTTGATATTCGATATCAGTAGGCACTATACACTGGGTATGTTAATGTTGAGGTCGGTTTGTGACAATAGATGGTGTTAATGTTTCAATTGTTTTGCAAAGGGAGAAAATGGGTTAGAGGGATCTGAGTTTGTACTTTGAGGCACCCTACAATGGTAAAATTAGTGATGGTTTAGGGGGACAGAAAAATAAAGCAGAGTGGTTCTAAAGGTTTTAGAGTTTAGAATTTAAGGTCCTTCACTTTTAGGGTCATTGTGTGGAATTGTTTGATATATTCTCACTGTGTTTCCTTCGAATTCAGTGTTATGGACATTAAGCTACTTTGCAACTCTCCAAATGGACTATGAAGTTCCCAGGGGAGCAAATTTTGCCACGAGTTAGCAGGTTGTGTGGGGAAGATATGGCACTATGTTGGGTCAAAGACATTCCTGAGTTTATGGAAGGATCTGAAATGATTCAAGTGTTGGGTTTGTGGAACTATGATATATTTCTGGTGACAAGAGGCAACGGTTCGCTGCAATGTCAAGCCGCTCGAATCATTCTTGTTTGGTTGCTTTAAACTCTTCAACTCTTGCTTCAACATGGCTATTTGTTGCTGACCATAAACATATTTTCCGCTCACTTTTTGGCTGCTATATTCAATGGCGTAGAGTAAGGGTCGCAAACATAAACAAGATCCAGATAGGTTATTTCTTGCAACTGTGATCCAGGATGAAGCTAAAAATTTGCTTTAAAGGGATAAAAAATAAATTATAATTTTTTTGAAGTCAAAGTGTAATTATATTAACATATAATTTTAAAAAATTTGAAGGGTCAATATAACAATTTTACTATTTTGAGAGGCCAAAGCCATTGCCACTATCTACCCCTCATCATACATATGTTCGAGACTTGGAGTAAAAATACGAATGGAAACAAATTAAAGTTTAATTCTTTGGAAACCAAAAGAAAAAAAAACAATTAATTATATTAAACCATAATTAAACTCAAAACTTTTCTTAATAACGCATAAATAATTTTTAAATAATTTAATGATTATTTTATAATTTTTAAAATTAAATAATTAAAATATAAATTTAATAATAATAAATGTAATTTACTTAAAAATTAAATCTGGGACTTTAAATTACACTTAGGTTATCCTTCTTTGTTTTTTCTCCATAGAAAACAAAATAGTGAATAAGAAAAAAAAATTATCATTTAATTTTTAAGAAAAATTCAAAGCTGAATGAGATGGGCGGTACTATTAGTGTAAAAACAACAGTGATAATGAGATTAAATATTATAACAAAACTGTGATGTAAAATAAAAAGTAAACTAAACATACCGTCCCTCCAAACCCGCACTAAATCAATAACATGCCATTATTGCTATTGCCTTCACTTTTCTATTTCTTTGATGATCATATTTAATATTAATTAAATTCCAGCAAAGCTTTTCTTGATGATGCTTTTTCTTTTTTAATCTAAAAAATCTCAAATTCTAGACATCCAACATTTTATCCTTATATCTATTTTGCTTTTCCTTTTTCAGTTAGTAATTTATTTTGAGAGGGATAAATTTAAATTATAATTTTATTATTTTAAAACTTTTAAAAATATTAAACTGAAATTTTATTATTTTAATAGAATTAAAATTTATTTTTATTAAATTAATATAAAAATTTTAAAAATATAAAAACTAATTTAGTTTTAAAAGTTTACTCATTTTATCATTTGATTTTTTTTTTGAATTATTTTAACCTTTAATCTTTAAAATTTAGTTAAACGGTTTGTTTCTGGACAAAAAAATTGGCTGAACTATTAAAATTTTTAACGGTATTGATATGGTAGCTTATGTGACACCAACTCAGTAAAACACTTAATAAATAGTATAGATACTATATGCTATATGATATGGTATAACATTATATAATATAGTAGGAGACGAAAAGAATATAAACTTAGAACATATTTCAACTAGTATACTAATAAACAATAATATATGATATTAATTAATATATAATATTCTACTATTATATTATAAGTTATAATAAAAACTATAACATTACATGGTATCATAATGTTTAATCATTGATGCGTATATATAAACTATTAATATCTGATATGATATATGACTTTATATAATACAGTAAGAGGTCTAACTTTCAAATGTACAAAAAGTATAAGGACTTAGATTATATTTCAACTATTATAATAATAAATAATAATATATGTTAATAATTAATATATAATATACTACTCTATTATTATAGTATGTAATATAATGTTATATAATGGAATTATATATTTCATAAGTATAAATATATATATTATTATATTATAGATTATAATAAAAGATATAATATCATAATTATGTTTAATTTATTATATTAAAATATATGTTTATAATTATAACTAGCAATACATAAAATATTATTAAAAAATTAATATATTAATAATATATTATTTTTAATAAATTAGATTTTGAATTGAACTTCAACTTTTATAAATTATATTTGGGTATTGGATTTAATTTCTTTTTATTTTGGACTTGAAATTTGAGCTATAATTAGTTTATTATGAGTTTGGGTAATAATGAATATATTATTTGGGTTTTGGTTTAATATAATATATTTGGATTTTGGAATAAATATTTTAGAAAATAGTATTAGGTTTATAAGTTTAATAAGAAAAATAAAAATGTATTCAATTGTCAATATAATATAATAATGAACAATAAAAGATATTTTCGTTAATTGATATAATATCATGCAATAAGCATCTGTAGTTATTTTATATAAAAGAACTCTATTAAATATATATCATTTATGTTTTTTATAAGGCAAATTTGAATTGTATTGTCATTGTATAAAAGTAAAATAAACTATTATATTTGAAATTGAAAGATTTATAACTTATAAAATTAAAAATTATTTGAATTTGTCAGAGCTCGTTTGACTCGGTCCGAGACAGAATCCAAAAACCCTAGCTAAAAAAAATTGAATCCAAAAAGCCCGAGCTCAAGAAAATTTGTGCCTGTAATAGATTCGAGCTCCAAAATGCCCAAACTCGAGAAAATTCGAGTTTGAGCTGATATAAGTTCGAAAAAGTTTGAGCTTGAAAAAATCTGAGTTCGAAGTAAGCCATATCCAAACCATCGAAATAGGGGAGAAAAAGGTAATTTTACCTTAAACTAAATTCAAAAGTTAAAAAAAAAAAAAGGTTGGATAGTTGAACCTTGAAAGAAGTGGAAACCGTTCACTCATTTATGTAATATCTCTTAAGAGTTTGTGCATTAGAGAATGCATTTAGGTCGGGGCAAATTTACATTTCTAAGCCTATAATTTCAATAAATCGCAACAGTTGTGAATTTCTTTATGTTAAATTCTACTATGAGTCCTTGTACTTTGCAACAGTTGTGGATTTAATCCCTATATTTTTATTTGGTCAATTTTAGTAATGTATTTTTCTTAATTTAAAATTTTAGTCCTCTTGAGGCAATAACTATTAAATTCATTAAGTTCTGTTGTTTTCAAAATTTGATGCACTAAATATATTATCATATATGTGTAACGCTAAGTCTGCTTATTATTTCCACATATTTCTCACTAAATATTCAGTTAATGGATTAGCGACTGTCATTTGCGTCAAATATGAAGTTTTAAAATTCGAAAATTATAGAGATTTAGAATGACCCAATTGGAGAATATGGATTAAATCTACAACTGTATGCATAGTACAAGACTAATAATTGAATTTAAATAAATGAATTTAACTGCTACATTCTGGGTCAAGACTACAATTTCAAAATTTGAAAAGTATAAAGACTAAAATTGACCAAATAAAAACATAAGAACTAATAGTAGAATTTAAGCTTTCATTTATTCTTTATTATTTTCCTTTGTTTACTGCAATTTATGAACGGATTGTAAGTTGTGACAATGATATTTTTATTTTGAATTCTATTTAATTTATATACAATTATTAGACATACTTTTTTTTTATAAATTAGTTTTCACTTGTGATTTTATTAGTTATATCAATATCACTTAATTAAAAAAAATGGGAATGATTAAATTTAAAATGAAAATCTCTTATTATTTTAAAAATTTTCTTGTTTTATATATGTATATTTTTAAGAAAATTTGTTTTATACTTGAAACAATTAAGGAGGAGAAAGCAGCTGTCCTAGCTTCAACAAACCAAATACCTAATAATAGAAATGTGGAATAACAACCCTAGCCCAAAATAAGTAAATACTTCTTTATAAATTTATCCTTTTTAGCAAGCTTTGATAATTGAAGAAAGAAAAAAAAAAACATAAAAAGAAAGAAATGACAAAATCTTATCTGATCATCCTTGTTTCTTTGGCCATTTGCATTTTGTCTTCACTCAATTTTGCTTATGGGGCAGCATCCAAGCCAAACAAGTTCACCGTCGTAGGTCTTGTTTATTGTGATACTTGTCGTGTTGAATTTCAGACTAGCATAAGCGAACCTATTTCTGGTATATAATTTAATTAATACATTTTTTTAACCTTTTCTTTATTATTATTATTATTATTATTATTATAAATAATTCAAATAAGGTTGACGAAAAGTTTTAAATATTTGTAACTGGCAGGTGCAACAGTAAAATTGGAATGTAGGAATCGAACGAGTGAAAAAATTACTTTTCAAAGCCCAGAAACAAGAACTGATAATTTGGGAAACTACAAAATTGATGTGACAGGGGATTATGAGGACTCAGACTGTGATGTCACCTTGGTGAAGAGTCCCCGAGCGGATTGTAGTGATCCCACAGAAGCGTGGAGGAAAGCCAGGGTGGAACTCACCGCGTTGGATGGTGTTAGTGGCCCATTTCGCTTTGCCAACAATCTTGGGTTTAAAAAGAAAGAAGCCCTTCCAGATTGTAAAAAAGTTCTTACAGAAATGGGTTATTATGAGCTTAAGGATGAACTTGGAAGCGAAGCCGTGTGACATATTTGTTTTGACTTGTTCACGTGTAATAAGAATTGAGTAATTATGAGTATCTTACTGTATATTCATAATTTATTCAATTTTTTACTAATAAAGTCATGAAAAAAGAGAAATGATTTTAGCATTGATCAAATTAATTCCACCCAAAAAACCCCACTTTATTAGCTTTATAGGAATGCAAGAATCTGTTGATGCTAACAACCTTCTTTTAAAGCTATAAACCATAAGAAAGGCCCCAGACTCTAATTAGCGTTAGAGGCAAAGCGTTTGAACGAATCTCCAAGATTTTTCTCTTCCAACGATTTGTATGATTACATTCCCAAGCTCGGGGGAAGCTGATCCATTATTATTTATATTTAAATAAACTAATTCATTTGTTTTACTTAAAACTCATATTCTATTAAAAAAAATCCTGATTAAAACAAGAAATAGGGGATCATACCATACCCAGACTGACGGACTTACTCCACATACCCAGTCCTAAATGTTTCACCCCACTTGAAGAAGCAACATGAGCATCAATAATAATAGATAAAAGTCTCTAGTACTTCCAAAAACTCGTGAAAAGGTGCGTACAATAAAGTCATCCTTGGTAGGTGATCAACAGTGAAGGAGGATTGAAGATACAGGCAGTCTTGAACTAGCAAACTCGGACATATCACTTCGCTTCTCCCTTAAAGCATAAATTTTGGCCAAACGAGGGTCCCAAACAACTGCTACATAACCCGACAAGCCACGTATCAGTCGACCATCGTGATCCCTCGCCACTGCTGCAAAAGTCCAGTAAACCTCTACGGGGAATGAGGCTGCATCAACATTACATTCAACATACCCGCCTCCTATCAAGTCCAACCAGCTACAACTGCGGTAACCGAAGTCATAGCCGATTGAACGTTCAAAAACAGTCTGCGCCTCCTCCCACTGTTGCAAACAATTATCCACAACCTGAATAATGCAATTAGCAGAAGAGGAATCGCATTTCCATATAAACAAATTACGGTGCAGCCAAACGCACCAAAAAATAGAAAGATGACGAGCAATGGACTTATCATTCAAACTAATCAAAGAAGAGATGATCTGTCTCACAGACAGGGACGGATCCAGGATTATCTAAGAGACGCGAAACTTTTAAATCCGAAAAATTTTTTTCATCTCGGATATTTTTTTTCTTATTAAACAAATCAGTTTAATATTTTTTTTTTGAAAAGCATGAATGATTTAATCGTAAAAAAATTAAAAAAAAAGTTTACACTTTATAAAATTAAATATTTCTTTTCAATATGCAAAAAGGAATAACTAATATGTGTTTCTTATATTTTATTTTGCTCAGTGGTGGTGTCAGCCTCCGGGCTGGCTATCACATCTTTTTCCTCTCCTATCAATCATTTCTTTCTTTTTTCTTTTTATTCACTACACATATCTTCTTTCTTTTTAGTCTGCAGATTTGTTTTGTGGATATCTTTGTTTTCTTCACAAATTGTGATGGACAGATGATGGTGTCTGTCCATTGTTAAAACCCCACAGGCCACCAGTAAACTCTTGGAAAGTGGGTGGCTCTTTGTCAACTTATTAATTTGTTTCTTTTTTGAGAGTTTTTAGAATAATAAATGATTTCACGTGTCGATTTGGACTCGTATTGTCTTAATATTTATATTTTTTTGTTTGTTTTTCCATTGTTTAATAAGTTTTCAGTTTTAGAAGTTTTTCTGCTTTTATAGCACTTTTTTAGTCTTACTTATGCATGTAATCTTAGTTTTACAAGTGATTTTAGGGATGATTTTATTGTCATCCTCTCTAGTTTGGTGAATGCTCGATTTTTTTGTCAATTTTTGCTCACCTCTTTGGACCATCCGAGGCTGATTTCCTTATCGTATTAAATGCTTGCAATCACTCCAGATATGTCGTGCTTGAGTTGTGATAAAGTCAATTGTCAACGTGTCATAATTTTCTATTGATGTTGAGGCTAAAGCCTTTGTCGTGTTGATGGAGCTTGTCATTCACCATCTATGACGAGTGTTTGCTATTATTTTCTCTTTGAATTGTATGATTCTATTCATTGAACGAATTAATGAATTTACCTTTCAAAAAAAAAAATAACTAATACGTATGGGTATGGACCAAATTAATTAATTCTAGAATTTGACTTTAAAATTCATATTAAACCTCTAATCATGTTCATCATACATTAATATTTAATTATTATTAAAGTTATATAATTAAAAACTAAAAAAATATTTTGTTAATATAAAATATAATCTTATGATTTAAGGGACGAATTATATCAAATACAATTTGATCAAGGCAGACGAATGTTATACAATATAGATATTAAATTTAAAATACATGATAATTTATATATAAAATTCAAAATTTTAAAAATTTCAAGGGGGACGACTGCTCTCCTCGCCCTCCCTAGATCCATCCCTGTGCAGAGATGCTCCCACATGCAAGCCATTCGTTTGTTGCCAAACCACCTGGACTATGGGACACAATAAAAGGGTATGATCCAGTGACTCAACACCCCCACAATGAGGACTAGCATCACTGATATTAATATGTTTATCAGTAAGCCTTTGGAACATAATTCTTCATGCATCTCCAAGCAAACTCCTTGACCTTGGGCAGAACATGGCCACTCCAAAGCCACAACCAAGGACTATCCTCTCAAAAATGACTTAAATTAGTATAAAGATCAGTAGCCAAATGATACCCCGATTTCATCCCCTAACCTCCATCGAAAGCTTTTTGAAATAAGATGCTCGCGACAAAAAACACCCCTCAAAACAAAATAGGGATTATTACAAATATTCCCATCCAGAAAACCATATTGTAAAAAATATTTAGCTTGAAATATACAATTAGGAAGAGTCTCTCCGGCTGAATAATAAATCTTGCAGCATGTTTACCAAGCATGACCAAATTAAAACAATGGAGATTACGAAACCCTAAACCCTCAAATTTCTTACGAACATAGAGTTTGTCTGTAATGATCCAATTTTAAGTGGTATTAGAAAATGCGGTTTTAAAATCTCATTTCCGTAAATTGAGTCCGTAAAGGTAAAATGGGAGTATCTATGGAGTTGTTATGAAAATATATTGAAGGTCGGTTAAATAATGTAACCTAAAGAATAGTTAATTAAATCTCAGAGATTAAATTATAAAATTCAATCGCTATTAAAATTTAATTTAAAAAATATTTGAGGATCTAATTAACAATTATCAAAAAGACCAAAATTATTATTAACCATTGTATGATAGTGGAATATGATGATTATTTCCGCTTAACAAGACTTATAGTTAAACTAAACATAAATATGCCTTTATTATTAATTAAGCATACTTACTTAAACTAATTAAGTTACTAATTATATTATATGTATTAGGTTGGATGAAAGATGAAAGCATTATCATCTTCCTCCCGAGCCGTACAAACCATTGAAGAAAAGAAAGAAAATTTCAAACTTTTCAACCAAGCTTGCAGCTATCAATTTATTAAGGTAATCAAGCAATTTCTTTAAAAATTTTGTAGATTTTTTTTTATCATGGGAGCCTGAATTAGCTAGCACATGTATCAATTTGTTTAATTAATTGATATTTAGCAAGTTGTCATTCTAGTGAAATTGATGATTTTGAGCTTAATTTGAAGAAATTGATAGTTAATAAGCTTAGATTGTGATAAGGACTAAATTAAAAATTAAATTAAGTTTGTTAAGTAACTTTGTGACATTAGAGACTAAATTGAATAAACTGAAAACTATTATGAAATTATGCTATGGATAAAAATATAGGGCCCTTAATGAAATAATGTCAAGTCGGATTTTGATTCGATGTTAGATATTGAAAAATACGAGTATCCCAGATATAGGGACTAAATTGAATAAAATTTAAAATATATTGGCTATGTATTTTAATGTTATTTGGATGTAATATGATATTTTTATTATTATTGAATTATTGAACATAACTAAAGACGACATTGGGTTGTCACGAGAAAAGAAAAAGGCGAGAGTTGTAGACGAGTCATGGAAACTGTGATTTGTAATTTTATGATTCGGGTTCAATGCATAAATATATATACATATGCATCTATACATATATATATGTGTGATTTTTACAAATCTATCTATTGTGGTAAGTGTATTACTATCGCATGATTTGGTTTATATATGATATTGAATGTCGAGAATTGGACTAAATTGAATATAGTAGAAATAACCATGATATAAATTGATAAATGATATGTGATGTTAATTGATGCTGAAAATGTATGATATCATGACATATGAATTGGTTTATAACATGTAATTGGAATAGTGGCACCTTATTAATTATTTGGGAAGAGTCGAAGATAGTTAGCATGTCACAAGATTAGATTGTAAACAAGTTTATACTTCAGTTTGTCCGATGATCCATTATGTATGCCAGTATTTTTACTTTGGTTTGTTAGACGATGCATTATGTGTATCAGTATAATTACTTTGGTTTATTCGATGATGCATTGACGTATCAGATTAGTGTGATGGTTGGTTATCTCTGTATCTGTCCTGAGTCCGAGTCTGGTTAGTAGGGATTATAAAATATAAACATAATAAATGATATTGAATTGAAATTATGATGTGAAATGGTATTATATATGCATATATGTGAAATGTGACTAAATATAGCATGTGAAATATAACACCCAGTTTCCAATAAACTCGAAATTAAGAATAATTAAGGGATTAAATTGAAAGAGACTGCAAGTTGGTAGTCTATATTGGGAGAAACAAGAAAGCTAGAAACTGGATTGAACATGGTTAATAACCAAATTTGGTTCGATTAGAATGGAACCAGCCAAATCCTTAGTGAGAGACATAATAATTAGCAATGGATGATTCTCATAAGGTTTGTAATAGCACGGGAAGGGCTATAAATAGTTGGGAAATGACTTCCCAAGGATGATTTTCTTTTTGACTTAGTTTCATTTTCTCTTCTTCATTTTCTTCGATAGCTCGAAGAAAGAATAACCATGGAAGTTTTTGCATGGAGCAGACTTCATAAGGATGGAGATAGAAAAGTAGGAAAACAACAACTAGCACTACAGCAAAAATTATTTTTAGCGGCTTTTTTTGGCCTATAAGCGCCGCAAAAAACGCTGCTAAAAGTACCGCTGCAAAATTTTGCGGCGTTTATTTAAAAAACGCCGCTAAAGGTATAGACTTTTAGTGGCGTTTTTCCCACAGCATAGACTTTTAGCCGCATTTTTCTCGCAAACGCCGCTAAAGGTATAGACTTTTAGCGGCGTTTTTCCTACAAACGCCGCTAAAGGTCTAGTCTTTTAGCGGCGCTTTTCCCACAAACGCCGCTAAAGGTCATGAAAAATAAAAAAAATAAAATTTTATAAAAATTAAATTTTAACTTTAAAACTAATATAAATAGTAAGAATTAGATTAAATATAAAGATATCAATAAAATAAGATATTATAATGAAATTACTTAAATCATAACCATTGAAAATATAAGATTTGAATATCCATTCCCATGTAAAATATTAAAATTGATTATTGAATATTCTTTCAACTCAAATAATAATAAAATGTTGAAAACAAAACAATTAAATAAAAAATAGAATAACTAGTTGACACGAGATTATTATTAAGTATATGCAAATATGCAAGTAGACAATTACAAAACTGGGTGTAGTTTTTGATCAACTAATTAGTTGATCCTGCTACATGTTCTATCTATAATCTACTTAACTAACATACAAACATAAGGGACACTAATACTTTTTTGTACAGAAAATATCTGGAACTCACACCTGAATTCGGATTTAGAGCACATACGGTGTCACATATCCACCATTGAAGCAATTTCCTCTGGATTGTCGACTGAGTGCTCATTTATCCATTGCTCATCCTCCAACCTGTTCCAATAAAAAAACTTTGTCAACCCCACAAAGCATTAAAACGACCCTTAACAATAAAAAACCATTAAGCATTATATTAAATCAACTCTTAAACACATTCGAACAACTTAAAATACATCATTCGAATATCATAAATCACAACTTTCAAACACCATAAATTGCAGCATTTAACACCTAAATTTTTAGCATTTAACACATAAAATGGTTTTCTCCTTATTAAACACTTGTACGACCCTCAAAGCCAAAGTATGCACCTGTAAGCCAAAGTCAGGCTAGTAAGGAAATCACTTATACGACCTTCAAAGCCACATATGTCAAAGCACATTAACTGATCTCTTTGAATTATGATATGGAAAGATAAGTTTTTAATAATGCCACCATAAAGCAAGAATCAGAATTTGTTTCAACAAAAGAGAAATAAAACATTGTTGCTAATAACTGGATAGAACAAAAAAACCAAACAGCATAACTGCACAGGCTTAGGAGCAAGAGGGAATTAAAGGAACTAACCTCCATATCTAAGAATATCCTTTTGCTGAAAAGAATCTCAATTGTCTGCAATAAATGCATCACCAAATACATATATATGAGAAAATGAAAATAATATTTGAAATCTAATAAGCCCTAATTATAAATCAAGGATTTGAAATCTAACTTTAGAACAAATTATAACACAAAACTAACAACAGTTTTAAGCTCAAACTTATACATTTATTCAATTAAATAATTAAAACAGCAATCTTATATAAAAATAATAATATAATATTTAATAAATATTCATAAAAAATGAAAAAAATATGTAATTACATATTAAATTAAATGAAATAAGCCTACACTTGGAAGTGCAAAACATAGAGATATAAATGTCAATCTCAAGGATTTCAAACCTCAAAAATAGGCTCTAATAAGCACCTTGGTCATACCTGCCAAAGTATTACAAAGTTCATCAGTGATTGGAAAGGAACTGAACAAGTGGGAATATAATCATATATATATATATATATATATAGCTTTTTCAAGTTGACATATGAAGATATTTGCATAAGCAGGAAAATTTTGTACCAAGCTGTCAGTATATCTGAATGAGTATAGGGAATAAACTCTATTTCCATGATTGTTTTAATTAAATAATATTTAAATAATTATTTTATTTATAATAATATTTAAATAAATTAATCCAAATTATATAATTTTAAAAGTTGTGTATAAAAAGTTGAAAATCGTATAAAATGAAATGTTAATTTTGTTCCATGAAAAAATAAAAATAAAAATAAAAATATACTTATATTTTATATAACACAGTAATCTATTCGATTTATTTCAAAATTTGAAGAAAAACAAAAACATTTATAAAATAAATGATTTATTTTTAATATTTTATATAACATTTCATCAGAAACATACTCTTATTATCTATAAGTATCAAAAGGCTTTATGATATAACATGGCCCTATACCAAACACACATAAGTTAACACTTCCCAACTTCTCATTAACTGATGATTGCTCACAAGTGAATTAATTTTTTATCCTTCTTTCTTTTCTTATCAACACTCTACAAAAAATTCTCACTTTGGCCACAGCCCACAGTTGTTTATTTACGATGCAAAGTATGAGAATAAGGAACTAGAAGACAACCTGATAAGGCCGTTAAAAGTATACCCCAAATATCGTTTTTATCAAGTTTCTCAAATTAAGCTCCCATGGAGCAAAGCAAGTCAAAACAAAACAAGAGAATAATATATATACACACACAAATAATCATTTACAGCTGAAAGGATCAGCTTCTTTTACATATCATTTATTTTTTCTAAACTATAATAGCAAATTTTCAACTATACCTTAACCTTTAGACTATAATCTGCACAATTCATGCGATAGAATTGCCAAATTTTTTACAACAAGTAGTTACTATAAGCATCAAACTAAACCAATTCCTTATTCATTAAAGTGCACAATTCATACAGTTTAAATATTCTTAAGTTTTTCAAAGATTATTCTACGACTACTTTAAGAAAGCTTTATGTTCTTTCAATACTGCAACAAGCCAAATCCTGTTAAGTCAGGCTTAAATGCATTAAAACAATCACAGCAATAGAACTATCAGAAGCAATAAAAAGGCGCAGGATTGTAACTAAAAAAGACAGATTTAGCAATTAAGAAAAATGCACAATGCACAAAGCTGTAGATAGCCCTGGTTCAGCTGTAGATACCACTCTTAACTCATTTATAGTAATACTATTGCCTATTGGTACAAAAACTCATGCTATGCCATGCCAAGCAAAAGCAACTACTCAGCTTTGGACAACAATCGTAAGAGTAGTTTATGACGTCCCTCAAAACTTATTTAAATAAAACAAGGAAACAAACCATTGCTTTCTTTTATTATTATTATCCTGCTAAACTTATGCAAATAAACCATTGCTTTTACTAAAAAATCTCATGTACACTTGTTGCATAACAGACACAAATTTCCTTGCAACCCACTAAATCAATCAACCTATTTTATCTATGAAAATAAACAATATAGTTGGTGTTACTGAGAAACACAAACAAGCTTAAATGGCATTTCTAGAACAAATTTATATATACAGTCAGAGATGAAGAAAAAGGAAGTCGTTTTTCCTAACTTGCTGAAAAGGTTGTATAACATACAGCAAATAGGGTTATAAAAGAAACTATCGGAATAAAAATTATGTTGTTTTGAACAAAATTATTCTTAAAAAAAATAAAAATCATAATTAATAGCATACTAATATAAAAAAACCATCATTAGAACCGCCGAACTTAGAACCTCAAATTAGCCTATTTTCCAGATAAAATTATGTTGTTTTAATGATTTATACTTATATTTTATATAACATATAAATGTTATATAAAATATACTTATATCAGTTAATGAAATGTTATATTTTATAAACGTGGAGAAAATCACATTTTAAACAAAAACGAAGAGAGAAATGAACAGCTGAAACACCTCTTTTCTGGCAATAGGAGAGAACTTTGGAAAGCTCCAAAGTGCAGGTCGTGTCTTCCACAAGGATTGCCCCAACATCTAATCAATCGAAAAAAAAAAAATCAAAATCAAAACCCAACAATTAAAACGTTGAAATATTGCCCAAAAAGAAAAAGAAGTCAGTGTACCAGAAACTGAAGAGCTCGGTTGCAAGGCTAGTATTTTAAGTCAGAAACTTTGTTTCAAAGATAAAAACTTTGGGATGCTTTGAAGAACAGTGTAAAACCTGCGAGGGAAGGATGAGAGAGTTGGAAAGCAGCAGATATGGCTTATTTTGGATCTTTCTACTTTCTCCGCAGTGTTGGCGTTTGGCTTTGACAATCGAAAGTGAATCTGAATAGATCAGTGGACAAAGGATTTGGGGAAACTGTTTATCGATGGACAAAGGAAGAAGAAGAAGCTAACATATGGATGAAGAACACCGAGGGAAACCGATTGGGGAAACTGATTTGGGGTCGTAGGGTTTGGGGACTAAAAATCAAGGTTATTTTGAATTGGGGAAACTGATTTGGGGACTTAGGATTTGGGGACTGAAAATCAGGGTTATAAGAGAGGGATGAATTTAGTTTTTTAGCAAAGAAAAAACGGCAACGTTTTTGTATGTAATTTTGCAGCGTTTTTTATAAAAATGCCACTATAATCTATTTTTTGTGGCGTTTTTTACAAAAACGCTACTATTGCAATATTTTAATTTTTTTTCCATTTTAACCTATACTTTTTTATTTTTTCTTTCAATATTTTTTTGTTGAGATTATGATTTTTTTTGAATTTTTATTTTTATTATATTTTGAGTATTGAATTTTTTTACTAAAAAATTAAATATTAAATTTTTAAGTTTTTAAGTTTTTATTTTTTAATTTTTTTATTAAATTTTAAAAATTTAATTACCATTATCAACTCTTTTAGGAATTTCTTCTTTCTTTCTTTTGGGAATTTCTGCATTATTTGTTTAGATTTTTATATAAATGGCATTTAATTATATGGATACACCTAAATTTTGATATAGATACATCGTAGAATTATATATGAATTTTGGTTTAATGTGAAATTCTAATTGTACTTTAAATGTATAGTTGAAACTTTAATTTTGATTTAATCATACACATTATTTTAAAATATAAATACATCAATATATTTTTTTATAATACAAATATAAATTTTTATGTATGCACTATAAAAATAAAAAATGATGTTAATTATATTAATAATTGTGTTAATATTTTACAATGTCTGGATCAAATTAAAGTTCATGTACATAATTGCACACTAAACCATTGTTCATGCATGTATGCTTTTGGGATTTAACCCATTTTAATATATATTTTCTTAAAATAATAATTTATATTTATCTTATTTTGATTCATATTCTAAAAAATTTAAGATTAAACCCTAAATCATAAACCCTAAACCCTAACTCTAAACCTTAAACCCTAACCCTAAACCATAAATACCAAACCTTAAACCCCAAACCATACACCACAAACCCCAAACTAAAAACTCTAGACCATAAAACCCAAACCCTAAATTCTAGACCTTAAACCCTAAACCACAAACCATGCATAAATCATAAACCCTTGACCTTTAACCCTTAAACTCCTAATCCCTAACCACTAACCCTTAAACCTTACTACCACTAATTAAATACTAAGATTTTAAACCCTAAACACATAACCCTAAATAATTAATAAACTTTAAAACATAGAAACCCCAAACCCTAAATAACAAGCGCTAAACCATATAATTAACATACTAAACATTAAATCCTTAAATCATTAAACCCTAAACCATAGACCTTAAACCTTAATTAAAATTTAAACCCTAAACCTAAAAATAAATTTAATCAATATTAAGTACTACTTCCACAAAGTTTATTATACATAAGCTTCTACATTAATATATATTAAGTTACACATCACCATCCATATGATTTACATCACCATCCCAACACCATGCATCCATATGAATTTTTTGGGGCTTATAATTCTAGGGTTTATGTTTTTAGAATTTAGGGTTGAGACAAAGTCATACGGCATCAATTTTTATAGCTTGGTACGTAACTTAAATGAAAACATTTAAAAGTTATTGCTCTGGCTTTTGCGGCGTTTTCCAAAAAACGCCGCTATTGCTATGACTTTTAGCGGCGTTTTCCAAAAACCCCACTATTGCTCTGACTTTTAGCGGCGTTTTTCAAAAAACACCACTATTGCTCTAACTTTTAGCGGCGTTTTTTGAAAAACGCCGCTATTGCTCTGACTTTTAGCGGCGTTTTTTAAAAAACGCCGCTATGGCTATGATTTTTAGCGGTATTTTTTGAAAAACGCCTTTATTGCTCTGATTTTTAGCGGCATTTTTTGAAAAACGCCGCTATTGCTCTGTTTTTAGCAGCGTTTTTAACAAAACGCCACTAATGTATAATATTTGCGGCGTTTTTTTTTATAAAAACGCCACTAAAAACGCTGCTAAAAGTCAGTTTTGCTGTAGTGTAGTAAGGTTCTTAGCCCTTTTATGTACGTAAAAGATAAGGAAATGAAGTTATGGATTTTAGAACCGTTATAAGGGTTCTGAATGTTTCTGGAAAGTGGGTTTAAGCTAAGAATATTGAGTATAACTTATGATTTTTTGTTGTAATGCTTAGCTGCTAAGAGGATGGAAGCTCTGGTGTTCAAGAAAGCTAAGTTGTCGAAACGATGAAGCTTCAAGTGAGTTCCTAAAATTCCGTGGACATTATGATTTATGTTGTTTGAGTATGCCATGGTTGCATAAACATAAAGCTTGATGATATGTGCATGCATTGCATGACTGTGGGAAAACCTTAAGGGGATAGATGAAGTTAGGAAAAGAGATGGGGAGTGACCCTATTAGTTACCGCATCAGGTGAAGCTCCAGGCCTTGCGAAGGGAACATTGTGGTGCTCAAGTATCGAGGTCAGGTGGTGTAAAGGATATAATGGAAGGAAGATTTGGGAAATGAAATTCATGAAATGGTATTTATCGCAACGACATTATTGATTGGTCCTTTAAGGCGACACCCTGACAATGATATTGTTGGAAAATCAGATTTGGTAAACACAACGGAAAATAAATTTAAGGAAAAATCAAAGTTTAAAGAAAACTTCAAAAGAAGTATTTTATTATGATATCTAAAGTAATAAATACTTAATCAAAATTTTACCTGTGAAAATATATAATATTGGTAATGACAATATATCGCAAAAAAAAAATAAAGAACACACAGATTTTACGTGGAAACCCTTTCGGGAAAAAAACACAGGTAGAGGAGAAGAAAATTCACTATGTCAAATTCGAATGATTACAAGAGGAATAGACTATGTCTATTTATAGGCTTGTAAAGTCATATTCTAGTAAGATTGAAACACCTTATCCTAATCAATATAAAATAGATGGAGTTTAATAATGTTTAAAAAACCTTATTATAAAATAAAATAAAAGAAGTGTAGTTCTATATGGATTTTACTTTTATTTTATTTTACCATTGTATTTTATTTAAATAAGGCTTTGGGTCACTTAATTCTAACAATCTCCACCTTGACACAAATTCTCAATGAACAAGTTCTTCATCATGAACTCTCAACGAACAAGTTCTCCACCTCTTCCATAAAACCCTTTAAGGGTTTAACTTCAACAATGAACACCAGCCAAGTCTAAGAAATGCTTAAATTGGTTATAGGAAGTGACTTAGTCATCATATTTTTTAGGATTTTCATGAGTACTAATTTTGCTCACAACAATATCACCACAAGCAATAATATCACGAACAAAATGATACCGAACATCAATGTGTTTTGTTCTCTCATGAAACATTTGATCTTTTATAAGGAAGATGGCACTCTGACTGTCACAAAATGCTATACTAATTTGAAGGTCTTGATTGAGTTTACTAAATAGTCCCTTCAACAAAATAGCTTTTTTACAAGCCTCGGTAATCGCCATGTACTCAGCTTCAATGGTAGACAAAGCGACTGTAGTTTGCAAAGTGGCTTTCCAACTGATTGCACAACCTCCAATTGTAAAGACATAACTTGTGAGAGATCTTCTTCTATCAAGGTCTCTAGTAAAATCAGCATCAACATACCCAATGGCTCCATCTCTAGTTCTTCCAAACTGTAAGCAAACATCAGTAGCACCTCATAAGTATCTTAAAATCCATTGAACTGCTTTCCAGTGTTCTTTACTGGGATTTACCATGTATCTACTAACTGCACCGACTACATATGATAAATCTGGACGTGAACAAACCATAGCATATATGAGAGGTCCTACTGCACTAGAGTATAGAACATTTGACATGTACTCAATCTCATTATCTGATTGTGGAGACAAAGCTGATGAAAGTCTAAAATGAGCTGCTAAAGAAGTACTAACAGGCTTAGCACTCTGCATATTGAACCTGCAAAGAACTTTCTTAATGTACCCTTTCTGACTTAGGTACAATTTACTTGCTTTTCTATCTCTAAGAATTTTCATACCAAGTATCTTCTTTGTTGGTCCCAAATCTTTCATCTCAAATTCTTCACTTAGTTGGGCTTTGACCTTTTTTATCTCTCCTTTATCTTTTGCTGCTATCAACATGTCATCAACATAAAGGAATAGATATACAAAAGAACCATCATTGTTTTTCCTATAGTAAACACAACTGTTAAGCTATTTCTTTTGAAATCATGAGAAGTCATAAAGGAATCAAACCTTTTGTACCACTGTCTTGGTGACTGTTTCAAACTGTAAAGGGACTTTTTCAGCAAGCAAACATAGCCCTCTTTTTCTGAGACTGTAAAACCCTCTGGTTGTTGCATGTAAATATCCTCCTCAAGTTTTCCATGTAAAAATGCAGTTTTAACATCTAACTGCTCAAGCTCCAAATCATGCATGGCCACAATACCAAGCAAAGCTCGAATCGAACTATGTTTCACAACTGAGGAGAACACATCTGTGAAGTCCACTCCTGGAATTTGACTATAACCCTTTGCAACAAACCTTGCTTTATATATGGGTTTTTCAACTCTTGGAGTCCCTTCTTTCCTTTTATACACCCATTTACAACGAACATAATTTTTACCTTTAGGAAGTTTTACAAGATCCCATGTTTTGTTTTTGTGGAGTGATTCTATCTCCTCTTGCATAGCAAACATCCACTTTTTTGAGTCTTCACAACTAACCGCCTCAGAATAATTAGATGGCTCTTGATTTATATCTATATCTTCAGCCACATTTAAAGCATAAGCAACTAGATCAGCCTTGGCATACTTCTTTGAAGGTTTAATTTCTCTTCTAGTTCTATTTTTAGGTATAGAGTATTGTGGTGAAGAAACAACTCTATTCTCAATTTTTGTACTGGCTTGAGAAGTAGCCTCTGTTGTAAATTCTGTATTAATATGAAACTCTACCTGTTTTTGATTTTCTTTATTGGAAGAGTCTTTAATAGATAAGTTAGGTAGCATAGTAGTTTCATCAAAAACAACATCTCTACTAATCACAATTTTTCTATTTTCAGGACACCATAACTTATACCTTTTTACACTAGCTTTATAATCAAGAAAAATACATTTAATGGATCTCGGTTCCAATTTTCCATTATCAACATGAGCATACGCAGGACACCCAAAAATCTTTAAATTAGAATAGTCAGCAGGGTTACCAGACCATACCTCTTGTGGAGTCTTTTTCTCAATAGCAATGGATGGAGATCGGTTGATTAAAAAACATGCAGTAGAGGTTGCTTCGGCCTAAAATGACTTTGGTAAGTTGGCATTTGACAACATACATCGAACCTTTTCCATTATCATTCTATTCATTCGTTCTGTAACGCCATTTTGCTGTGGAGTATGAAGAACTGTCAAGTGTCTCACGATCCCTTCTAACTTGCACAGTTTATTAAACTCATCAAAACAAAACTCTAAGCCATTGTCTTTACGAAAGTGTTTTATTTATTTTCCCGTCTATTTTTCAATCATAGTTTTCCAAGACTTAAATGCGGAAAACACATCGCTTTTCTGCTTCAAGAAGAGCGCCCAAACTTTTCTAAAAAATCATCAATAAAAGTTAGCATATAATAAGCTCCACCTCTCAAAGGCACTCTGGATGACCCTCATCAAGAAGTCCTCTTTTGCTTAATGTCGAAACCATTTTTATGCTTTTTTAAAAAACGGTTAATCGACTTTGGATTTTAAAAATAGATGGGAGTCGCCACCAATCTTTTTTATTGAGGTGTGATCGGGTAACCTCGAAAAGGAGTTGTTTTAAATAAACGGTTTAATTTATCAAAACAAAGATTTTGATCTACGAAAATCAAGAAAAAAGGTTCAGGAGTCGGTTACGCACGAGGAAGGATTAGCACCCTCGATACGCCTAAAATTGGTATCTAGTTGATTAATTAGTGTCTTAATGTCGAAGATTTGAAAACTTGAAAAGATTTAAAATACGATCCCTTTTTATTAAAAATGCTTAAATAAATTGAAACGAAATGTTAAAGTCGCTCTCCTCTCGAAGCAATAAAATGTCACGTCCAGTAAGTTAGGATACGACATCTAGAACTTTTGAAAACGAGCGTGCTTTTTCATTTAAAATTCAAAAAGGATATTCGGTTGTTTAGTTTAAACGAGGGAAATCGAAACCCAGTAAGTTAGGGTATGATTTCACGTATTTCCAAACACCGAATATCCTTTTTGAATTTTAAATGAAAAAGCACGCTCATTCTCAAAGGTTCTAGATGTCGTATCCTAACTTACTGGACGTGACATTTTATTGCTTTGAGACGAGAGTGGCTTTAACATTTCGTTTCAATTTATTCAAGCATTTTTAATAAAAAGGGATCGTATTTTAAATCTTTTCAAGTTTTCAAATCTTCGACATTAAGACACTAATTAATCAACTAGATACCAATTTTGGGCGTATTAAGGGTGCTAATCCTTCCTCGTGTGTAACCGACTCCCGAATCTTTTTTCTTGATTTTCGTAGACCAAAATCTTTGTTTTGGTAAATTAAACCGTTTATTTAAAACAACTCCTTTTCGAGGTAACCCGATCACACCTCAATAAAAAAGATTGGTGGCGACTCCCATCTATTTTTAAAATCCAAAGTTGATTCCCCGTTTTTTTAAAAAAGCATAAAAATGGTTTCAATAGCTTGGCGACTCCACTGGGGAGTAAATTTGTGGGTCAAGTCACAAGTTGATTAACTTTTGTCTTTTTGTCGAAAATTAAAAAATTGATTTTAATATACGATCCCTCCTTTTGCATTTCATCTGTTTTGCATTACGATTTTCGTTATTTTGTTCATATTTTCTTTATTTTCGAGCTTGTGTATGTACCTTTTGCATTGCATTGCATGACTGTTGTGGTCACACCTTTTTAAATGGGAGTGAGAAGCTACTCCTTCGTGAGGTTTTCTCCTCCGTGTAGGATAGTGTATCGCTTTCAGGATACATCCATACCTATGTCTTCATGAGGTTTTCACCTCCGTGCAGCCATAGGGAAATGTATTCCCTTGAACCGAACTCAGTCCATATGAGCCTATAATGGGTGAGGATCGAGGAATTTGCTGGTTCGGGTACCTTAACTTTAGAACCAAACCACATATAGAAAACCCTAGGAGCCCACCCTAGATAGAGCTGTGCTAAACCCTAGCGTTCATCTAAATAGATGTTTGATTATTTTTCTTTTCTCTTTTTGCATGCTCTAAATTTTGTTCTTATCTACTACGCTGATTTCTTGTGTTTTGCTTTTGTTATATTTTGCATGTAATGTCATATTTAAAAGGTGTCGATTCGGGTTCGATTGCTAAATTAGAAAGCTCGGTCATGGAAAACAAACTTCTTGATAAAATGGAAGGAATGCGGTAGTCCAAAATTGGTCAGAGACAACACAATTAGAGAAAGGGGATAGCTTAGCTGCGGGGCATGTGTAGGAGTTATGGGACTACACTCGCATTAGCGTTACGCAAAATAACCTTCAGGAGTTAAAGGAGATCTGGGGTCAGTGGAATGATGAGACTAAGAGGTCGTTCTACAATAGATATGGGGATTTGCCGTACTTGCTAGATGTCAAGATAGATGAACATCTATTTTGAGCCCTCACCCAGTATTGGAACCCGGCATATAGTTGCTTTACCTTTGGGAGAGTAGATTTGGTGCCTACCGTGGAAGAATACACAACTTTACTGAATAGTCCGAGGGTTTAAGTTGATAAAATCTATTCAAGAGCTACTTATGTCCCAGCCTTTTGGAAGAAGCTGATGAAGATTACGGGAATGAGCGAGCAATGGATCATGGCCAGGGTTAAGCAAAAGGGTGAATGTAAGTGTATCCCGTGGAAAAATTTGAGGGATTTAATTCTAGCTCACCCCGATATGACAAAGAGGGTTGATGTCTTTGCACTGAGCATCTATGGGTTAATGTTGTTCCTGTAATATTGGCCGAGACTTTTAGGTCATTAAACGCATGTAGAAGATCCGGAGAAGGCAGGTTCATAAGGTGCGCACAGTTGCTGTTAGTTTGGTTTCATAGCCATTTTTGGAAGGTGAATAAGGTTTCTTACCAGATCTTCTTGAATAATTATTCCCCATTAAGAGAGATAGTAGCTACATCAAGAAGAGACGACGAGTCGGAAGAGAATTGGATAGCACTTCTCCAAAATCTTCAAGGAGGGGACTTTGAATGGATAGTTCCCTGGTTTGTGCTCGGAGAAATTCTGTTCCGATGTGGGGATTTTAATTGGGTCCGCTTGCTTGGAATTTGGGGAGCCATTGGTTACACTCCTTTAATGATATTAAATGCAATACGGATCGAAGCAATTTGTACAGGTGACGCACGGTTTGGCGCAATGTGAGTTCCCATATAAAGGAGATAGTTACAAGAAAAGGGTCAGGGAAATTTCTACTGCTTGGAATCATACTCATCTGAAAAATCTAAATGCAGGACCAGTAACTCTCGAGTACAGTGTCTGGTTCAGTAGAAGGGTTAATGATAATGTCCCGGTGCCAAATTTAGAAGGTGTCTGACCAATAGAAGAATATTTACGGGTAGTCCCATCAGAACTAAAGATAATAAAACAAGATTTTGAGAAGAGGAATTTGGAGCTGGAAAAGAAAATAGAACAATTGGAGGAAGAAAATGTGTATTTAAGGTGGGATGCTGATGTTCAAAAATTAGAGGCTGAGAAACAAAGGAAAGGAAAGAACAAAGCCGAGGAAGACTTGGACAGCTTGAAGATGTACAGGTACAGAGAGAGACCCTAGAAAAGAGTTTGTTAGAAGCCCAAAAGGACAAAGGAGAATTAAAGACCCGACTGGCAGAGCTTGAAAAAGTACTTCATCAGTATAGAAACCGTAATTCGGCGGTTGAGTTAAGAGCCAGTTTGAGCAAGATTGAAGAAATGAAGGGAAGGATAGAGGAGCTAGAGTCTACTTTACAAAATTGTGAGCTTCGGGTAGAGTTTCTTGAAGCAAATGAGGAGCACTGGAAGGAACAGTTTTATCACTCTCAGAGCCAAGTTAGAAGCCGAGATTACCTTATGGGCGAAGCTGTGGCATAGATTCGAGAGGTAGCTAATTATCTACAAACTTTAGCAGTGCAAGCAGACGTGCTAAGTGTGAAATACGAGCTGGAATCAGATAGGTGCCAAGAGTTATCTTCTTTACTTAGAAAAGTCAAAAATCTGAACATTAGGGCAAAACCGTACTTGTAATCTGTTTTATGTAAAGATATTTGCTTTCTAGTAAAGTTTTCTAAATGGAACTGAATTGGAATCGATGCCTTTTTGTATTCATTTGTATTGAATATTCATTTATGACTAACATTCATTTGACATTTATTCATTCATCCATTCATTGCATGTACATATCACCATAATCATTCACTCAGGCTAAAACCATATAATCCACAGTTGCGACACTACAAGCCTGGAATCACACCATTCTTATAGGACGCACCGAAAAGCTAGAATTATGGAGGTCGAATTCAATGAGAGAATTGAAAGGATGGAAAGGACCCAAAAAGAATTGCAAGAGCAGTTGGCCAAGTCGCAACAAGAAGTAAGAGATCTGATGGTGAGATCTTGAGAGGAATCACTTGAACAAAGAGATCAAATGGCCAAAATGATGGAGATGATAACCACTTTGGTCAAAGGAAAGGGGCCTATGCAGAACCCTGACACTATGGAACCTCAGCCAAGAGTTAATCATGATCAAGAGTCACTCTATCCCCTAGATTCACTCTACCTCACGCCCATGTAATGCAAAGAGGAAATCCTCAAGGGGAACCCGTAGGCTTGGAGTAACGACCTACTCATCTAGGGCAAGGTATATTTGCATCGAACCCCGGAACTAATCCTGCTGATCCCAATGTTCCAGATTTGGATGATCCGGTAGAAATAGCCAAGTTGAAAATGGATGATCATGATGCTCAGAACAAGTACAAGAACTTGGAAGAAAGGCTCAAGGCGATAGAAGGTACTGAAGCCTTCTCTGCACTAAGTGCCAAAGAGCTCAGTTTGGTGCCAGATCTGGTTCTCCCTCCAAAATTTAAAGTGCCAGATTCTGAAAAATATAATGGAATGAGATGTCCAAAGGCGCATCTTATCATGTTTTGCCGGAAAATGACTGGTTACGTGAATGAAGACAAATTGCTAATACACTGTTTCCAAGACAGCTTGGTCGGGTCGGCCCTTCGATGGTATAATCAACTTAATAGATAAAAGATCCGATCATGGAAAGATCTAGCATCAACATTTTGTGAACAATACAAGCATGTATCTAACATGGTACCTGATCGACTAACTCTGCAAATGATGGAAAAGAAGCCGACGGAGACTTTTAGGCAATACGCACAGAGATGGAGGGATATCTCAGCCCAAGTAGAACCCCCATTAACTAAAATTGAAATAACGGTCTTCTTCATCAACACTTTGAAAGCACCGTTTTATGATAAGTTGGTAGGAACTGCCACGAAAGACTTTGCAGATATTGTAATATCTGGGGAACTTATAGAGAATACCATCAAGAGTGGAAGGATGGAAGGCCCTAAGAGCTCGAAAAAGACAGCACCCACGAAGAAAAAAGAAGCAGAAACCCATATGGTGGGAACCGAGAACCACTACACTTCAAATCCTTACCCAACCCAATCACAACCTCGATATTGCCCACCTCCAAACTTCTATTATCCTCCCCAAAGCCCTTACTATCAAGCACCTCCTCCCTATCCCGTTTACTCCACCACAAATAACCAAAGACCATTCGCCATGTTCCCACCAAATACCATGCCTACTTAAAACCAACCCAAAGATGAGCAAAGACCGTCAAGACCCAATCCTGAAAAACCTCAATTCACCCCTATTCCCGTGTCATACGGAGAGCTGTACCCAAAACTATTGGAAAAACAATTGATATCCCCACATTATATGGCACCCCTGAAGCCTCCATACCCAAAATGGTACGATCCTAATGCTAGTTGCATGTATCACGCTAGAAACCAAGGGCATTGTATATAAAATTGTCTGGCCTTTAAAAGGAGGGTTCAAGGTCTTATCGATCCAAGTATTTTACATTTGATGGTGCTGGTAATACGCCTGGGAATCTACTCCCTAACCACACTGAAGGGAACGTGAGCGTGGTGAAAAAAGAAGACAAGTGGCGAGCCAAAAGTTGTGTTTCTGAAATAAAGACACCTTTGCGGAAGGTTTGGGAGGTAATGGTTGAAAAGGGGCTGTTCTGTCATCCCAACAAAATTTTCAAAGAAGAAAATACAAAAAGTCAATGTTTTTGTGATTTTCATGGTATCGAAGGGCATGACATTTAGTCTTGTAAGGAATTTGAAAGTCTCTTCAAGACATGATGAACAACAAGGAGATCGAGATCTTTAATAAAGTGGAAGAGGCCGATAAAGAAGAAGTATGCGCTTCTGATAGTCAATCATCAAGTTTCCCTTATAGCGTCGATCGACCATTAGTGATTTATTACGATGCAAAAAAGGAACAAGTGAAACCAAATATGATAATTGAAGTACCATCTCCTTTTCCTGACAAAGACAGCAAGGCGGTGCCGTAGAAATACGATGTCAACATTATCGTACCTAAGGGAGAAAAATCCAAAGCTACGACTGGAAATGTGGGCGAAGTAGGACACTTTACCCGTAGCGGGAGATGTTATTCTAAAATGGTTGAGCCAATGAAGAAAATTGGTGATTCGAACTAGAAAGGAAAAGCACAGATGCATGAGGCCAAAGTCGAACTTGAAACTCCATCTGAACTAGGAGTTAAAAAGCCTGTGAATGAGGAAGAGGCACATGAATTCTTGAAGTTCATCAAGCATAGTGAATATAATGTCGTGGAACAATTAAGCAAACAGCCAGTACGGATCTCGGTATTATCCCTACTGTTAAACTTAGAACCACATCGGAATGCTTTGCTGAAAGTGTTAAATCAAGCTTATGTGGCAAGGAACATATCTGTTGAAAAGCTTGATTGGTGGGTGAATAACCTGAACGCGGATAATTTCATTTCTTTCAGTGATGACAAAATACCGCCAAATGGTAAGGGCTCCATAAAAGCATTGCACATCACAACCCGTTGCAAGGGTTACATAATACTGAATGTGCTCATTGATAATGGGTCTGCACTCAATGTCATGCCTTTGGCCATACTTTCTAGAATCCCAATTAATCTGTCTTATCTAAAGCCTTGTCACTCTACAGTAAGGGCATTCGATGGGATAAGACGAGAAGTCATGGGAAAGATCAAAATCCCTCTAGAAGTGGGCCCCTATATATATGATATCGAGTTTCAGGTCATGGACATTACGCCTTCATATAATTGCCTTTTAGGAAGGCCTTGGATTCATTCTGCTGGGGCAGTTCCTTCGTCTCTCCATCAAAAAGTAAAGTTCATCATGGATGGCTGCTTGATCACTGTTGCGGGTGAGGAAGACATTGTCGCATTTATCTCTGCTGATGCACCATACCTCGAAGTAAGCAAGGATGCAGTAGAATGTTCCTTCTATTCCTTCGAATTCATCAATGCTATGTTTGTTGCTGAAAGAAATAAGATTCCCATGCCTAAGCTGTCAAGGAATACCAAGATGGGAATTAAGTTGACTATGGGAAAAGGAGCCCGAGTGAGGAAAGGTTTGGGAAGATATCAACAAGGGATAGTTAGAGCTCTAAAACCAGTGCCCCACAAGGCTCAATACGGTTTAGGGTTCTAGCTGGATATACGACAGAGAAGAAAACAGTTGCAGAAAAATCAAGAAAGGAGGGTCACAAGAGCCTTCAGTCGAGATTTGGAATGGGAGCCCATAACGTACCCACTTTTGTCAAAAACATTTACATCTGCAGGAATGATATACCCAGGGCAAGATAATCCACGAAGTACGCTATTATTGATTGAAAAGGGTCTTCAGAATGTCAGTATAAATGTCATTAACAAAAGAGATGATGCAGTTAAAGATGTTTCAATGATACGCCCTTGTCCTCTTGGATTCGTTTTAAACAATTAGACTGCTGCGGACCTTCTTGTAGTTTCTAAGTCTTCTCCAGAGTAATGCTTAATGTTAACTCCTCTTTTTGTGTGTCCCTAGGTACTAGTGGGAGTGTTTTGTAAGAGCTTGTGTTTGCTCATTATTATTTAAATGAACATTAATGGAGATGCATTTTGTCATGGTCTTTCATTCTCATTAACTTTATAACTTTTCCCTCTTCTCACGGCTTGTCTTTTTATATACCTCATATCATGAGATAACATTATGCTTGTTGGTCCAATACTTTGATACTCCTCTATAGTTTTCTTTTCCATTCAACTTTCAGGTGCTCAGATATCAACGACATGAACAAACCCTTTACAAGTCTTGAAGTCGATTTCAAGAAAGCTATTTGTTTAGGAGAATTCGAAGCTAAGGAAAATGCTAAAGACTATGTCTCGTCTCCTGACTTACTAAGAATGATAAAACAAGAAGATAAATAAATTCTACCTCATCAAGAAGCTATTGAGACAGTAAACTTGGGAAATGAAGAAAAGAGGCAAGAAGTGAAGATTGGGACCTCCATTTCAAATGACACCAGACATGATTTGATCGCTTTGCTTCATGAGTTCAAAGATGTATTTACATGGTCGTATCAGGACATGCCAGGATTGGATGAGGATATAGTGGTCCATAGACTCCCACTGAAACCAGAATGCAAACCCATTCAACAGAAGCTAAGACGAATGAGACCTGAAATGCTGTTGAAGATAAAAGAAGAAGTCAAGAAACAATTTGATGTTGGCTTCTTGCAAGTCTCTAAATACCCGGAATGGGTAGCTAACATAGTCCCAGTACCAAAGAAAGATGACAAAGTTCGAATGTGCGTAGATTATCGCGATCTGAATCGAGCAAGTCCTAAAGATAATTTTCCCTTGCCACACATCGATAAGTTAGTGGATAACACAGCAAAACATTCATTGTTCTCTTTCATGGATGGATTCTTGGGTTATAATCAGATAAAGATGACTCTTGAAGATATGGAGAAAACCACCTTCACAACAATGTTGGGGAATTTCTGCTATAAAGTGATGCAGTTCGGATTAAAGAATGCTGGGACAAAATATCAGAGAGCCATGGTTATGTTCTTCCATGGCATGATGCACAAGGAAATAGAAGTCTACGTCGATGATATGATTGCTAAATCTAGATGCAAAAGAGAGCATGTCGGGAACCTTAGGAAGCTGTTCGAAAGACTAAGAAAGTTTCAATTGAAGGTTAATCCAGCCAAATGTACGTTTGGGGCTACCTCGAGAAAATTACTAGGCTTCATCGTCAGCGAGAGAGGTATTAAGGTTTATCCAGATAAGATAAAAGCCATACAAGAACTACCACCTCCGTGCACGTAAAAAGAAGTCAGGAGATTTTTGAGAAGGTTGAACTACATCACTCGATTCATTGTTCAACTTACCAACCAGTGTGACCCAATTTTTCGACTCTTTCGAAAACACAATCTTAGAGAATGGAACGATGAGTGCCAAGAGGCCTTTGACAAGATAAAACAATATTTGTCTAGTCACCCGGTGTTAGTACCGCCAACTCCAGGAAGACTATTAATATTGTATCTAACTATGTTCAAAAATTTGATGGGTTGCGTATTGGGGCAACATGATGAGTCAGGGAAACGAGAAAAGGCGATTTACTATCTCAGCAAAAAGTTCACAGAGTATGAGGCAAAGTATTCGTCAATTGAAAAATTCTGTTGCATATTGGTTTGGGTAGCTCGGAGACTCAAGCAATATATGTTGTATCATACGACATGGTTAATTTCAAAGCTAGACCCAATAAAGTACATGATGGAATCACCTACACTCTCAGGAAGAATGGCACGATGGCAAATCTTACTATCGGAGCACGACATCGTCTATGTGAGCCAAAAGTCGATAAAAGAGAGCGCAATAGCTGACTTCTTAGCAGCTCGAACAACAGAGGAATATGAGTCATTGAGATTTAATTTCCCAATTGAAGACTTGATGTGCATTACAGAAAAAGAATGCGAGTTGTCAAAAAGGAAGTCATGGAAGATGAGCTTTGATGGTGCATCGAATGCATTAGGGCATGGGATTGGAGCAGTCTTGATATCACCAGAAGGGAACCATTATCCTTTACCGCCAGACTGAACTTCTTCTGTACCAATAACATAGCAGAAGATGAGGCTTGTATTATGGGACTTCGTGTAGCTATTAAACAAAATGTCAAAATTTTAGAGGTGTACGGAAACTCAACGCTGGTGATTTACCAAATTCGTAGAGATTGGGAAGTGAGAGATCCAAAATTAGTCAAATACAGTGATCTAGTGGCGGAACTAATTAAAGAATTCAAAGAAGTAACTTTTAATTACCTCTCACGAGAAGAAAACCAATTGGCTGATGCCCTGGCTACTTTGGCTTCAATGTTCAAAGCAAATAGAGAAAACGTAAATAATGCCTCTCCAAATGAGCATATATGAGGTCCCTACACATTGTTTCAGCATTGAAAAAGAGCCAGATGGTCGGCCATGGTTCTATGATATCTTAGAATATGTCAAGAATCAAAGGTATCCCGAACAAGCAAATAAGAATGACAAAAGAGCAATCAGAAGAATGGCAGTGGGATTCGTTCTTGATGGGGACATCCTGTATAAAAGAGGAAAAGATCAAGTACTCTTGAGGTGCGCAGATGCTGTTGAAGCCAGAAAAATACTTGAAGTTGTCCATGAAGGAATTTGTGGGACACATGCCAATGGTTTCACTATGGCCAGGAAGATTATGAGACTCGGTTATTACTGGCTGGCGATAGAAAGTGACTGCATTAGTTATGCACGAAAGTGTCATAAATGTCAGATTTACGGTGATAAAATTCATGTAGCCCCTTCGCCCCTCCATGTCATGACTTCTCCGTGGCCTTTTTCTATGTGGGGCATGGATGTTATAGGGCCAATTTCCCCAAAAGCTTCTAATGGACATCGATTCATTTTTGTGGTTATAGACTACTTCACAAAATGGATAGAAGCCGCTTCATTTGCTAACGTGACAAAGACTGCAGTTTGTAGGTTCTTGAAAAAAGAAATCATTTGTCGATATGGTTTTCCTGAGAAAATCATTTCAGATAACGCTTTGAATCTGAACAACAAGATGATGAAGGAAGTGTGTGAGCGATTTCAGATAAAGCATCATAATTCCTTACCGTATCGCCCGAAAATGAATAGAGCTGTTGAAGCTACCAACAAGAATATTAAAAAGATTATCGAAAAAATGACCGAGACATATAAAGACTGGTACGAGAAGCTACCATTCACTTTGTTTGTATATCACACATCTGTGTGAACATCTACAGGAGCAACTCCTTTCTCTCTGATCTATGGAATGGAAGCTGTGCTACCCATCGAAGTTGAGATCCCCTCTCTACGAGTCTTAATGGAGACGAAACTGGAGGAAGCAGAATGGGTTCGAGCTCGATATGACCAGCTAAATCTTATCGAAGAGAAACGCTTGAAGGCAATCTACTATGGATAGATGTTCCAAAAGAGAATGATCACAGCTTACAACAAGAAAGTACGGCCAATGGAGTTTCACGAGGGAGAACTCATGCTGAGAAAGATTCTCCCTATACAAAAAGACTTGCGAGGAAAATGGGCACCAAATTGGGAAGGACCATACGTCGTAAAGAAGGCAATTTCGGGTGCAGCTTTGATTCTCACTGAGATGGATGGGAAGGAGTTACCTAATCCAGTGAATTCAAATGCTGTGAAGAAATATTATGCTTAAAAAAAAAAAGATCAAGGTGAAAACCCGAAAATGGCATCTTGATTAACACAAAAGATTAGGATGAAAACTTGAAAGGGCATCCTAATGAAGCAAACCTGGGCTTAAAAAGCAAGGTGGGTTGAACGATGGGTCAAACAACGAGACTACAGTATTTGAAGCATTTTTGAAAGCTCAAAATCTTCTACACAAGAAGCCATACTCGAAAAGATTCTTGATTGACAAACGTGGAAGAGTTTATGCGTTGAATATCTAGAGCATTTGTATCTGCTGAATGCGATCCCCTTCCTCTTTATGACACTTTTTACTATCTTTGGTTAACTTTCTTTGTTTGTTACCTTTGAAATAAATAAATGTGAGGTATCCCTTTCATACCTACCTGACCATTTTCATGCATCTCATTGTGTGGTTTACTTAAATAATAAATAGTAGAATGACATACTCTGAACAAAAGAAACGTTAAGTATTACCTGGATGAGAATTTGATAAGTAAAAGAGTCTCAAAGCAAGAACAAAGTTCAATAGGGGAAAAAGAGTGATATCTGATAAACATAGATTACTCGTAAAGCGTGAGGACGGGTACAAAGCCTGAAAAGAAAGTCAAGAATTGAAACAATGAATGCAGATCATCACAAAGATTGTGACGAAAAGGGATATGTGGTAAACAAGCTCAAGGTGCATAGCATTATCATGTAGGCATAAAGGCATTTAAGAAAACATGTGCATATCATGATAACATCATGCATGACAGGTACTCCAACAGAACAAGAGGTTTTGATGATAGCTGTACTAGTTCAAGGAAAAGACACCCGAGCTCCACCAGATGACATGTTTTGGTATTCTAAGTTTTAATTTCTGTTTTTCAAAAAAATCAACTCATATTGCGAGAGGTGAGTTGAGCCTCAGGTCATGCTGAGGTATTTTCAATTTATGTTTTCAAAAATCAACTCATATTACAAGAGGTGAGTTGAGCCTCAGGTCACACTGAGGTATTTTTAATTTCTTTTTATCAAATCAACTTATATTGCGAGAGGTGAGTTGAGCCTCAGGTCATATGCCGAGGTATTTTCAAATTCTATTTTTTTTTAACTTTTGTTTTTCAAAAATCAACTCATATTGCGAGAGGTGAGTTGAGCCTCGATTCAAAACCTAAGGTATTTTCAATTTCTATTTTTCAAAATCAACTCATATTGCAAGAGGTGAGTTGGGCCTCGGGGCACATGCCGAGGTATTTTCAATTCCTCTTTTTCAAAAAATCAACTCATATTGCGAGAGGTGAGTTAAGCCTCAGGACACGCTGAGGAATTTTTAGTTTCTGTTTTTCAAAAAATCAACCCATATTGTGAGAAGTGAGTTGAGCCTCAGGTCACACGCTGGGGTATTTTCAATTTCTGTTTTTCAATTTATGTTTCAAAAAAATCAACTCATATTGCGAGAGGTGATTTGAGTCTCAGGTCACACCCTAAGTTAGCAGGTCTAGCTATTTTTGATGTTTGTTTTTTAATAAAGAATAAAGATTGGAGCTAATTGAAGACACCAGATTTTGGCCTCCCTAAAATTGCAGTGGAGCAGGTTGAAATTAAAAGTCCTACCTCCCTGAAATTGCAGTAGAGCAGTGAAATAGATCAAACTTATGAACTTCGTACCCCTGAAGAGGAGAGTAGGTTGAAGCTATAGGTTTCTATCTCTTTGAAGTTGCAGTGGATTGAACCAAAGCTACAAGATGCGGTGGACTGGAAAGAGACTACCTGAACAAGAAAAGCACCAAAGAAGACTTGGCAAGACCGGGTAAAATTGGCCTTTCTTTATGTCTTTGCTCTATTCCCGTTACACGGCAATGAGCAAAGAGGGGCAGCCGTTGTAGGCCAATTTTGTGATAGCCCTAATTTGACCCTAATCGAAAAATGGTTTCGGGACCACAAAACCGAGTCACGAAAATAATTAAATGTTATATTTTATGCCTATTATTTGTGAGAATGCATGTGTGAAAATTTCATGCTTTGATTTTATCATTTGAATGTGGAATTATGAAAAAGGACTTATGTGATAAAATTTAAAATGTGTTAGGAAGAATTGAGGTGGTCGAATAATGCATGGTTTATAAATGGAGGTTTTGCATGTCAAATTAACCAATTTAATGCTAGTGGCCGGCCAACTATTACATGATGTCACTTTGTTTCATATTTTATGCATTTGTTGGGATTATATGATTATAATAAGCATAAAATAAATTTTAATATTAATAATATGAGATAGTGGGAGGAAAAACCAAAAGTTGGTTCATTTTTATTCTTCTTTTGCCGTGAATAGAGAGGGAATAGAGAGTTTTGAAGCTTAAGGCATTTGGTTATCTATTAGCTTCCATTAACGTATGAATTTCATGTTAGTTTCTTTATATTCTTGTGAAATTGGCATGGTTAGTGCATTGCTTAGCTAGCCCATGTTTTAATTTTGAAATTAATTGTGTATTGAGCATTCGGCCATGGAAACTATACTTGAGTAATCGATGATGATGTTCTAAATGAGAAATAAACTGTGTGGTGAATTGAGCTTAGAAAATTTTAGTATTTTGGATAAAATGATTTGTTAACATTCGGCAATTGTATTGAATTATGAAATTTCTTGCTAATTGTTATGAAGCAATGTATAAAGGTTATGTACGGGAATCTTGAAATGTGCATTTGTAATTATGTTTAATATTATGTTTTTGGTAGTCAAAAAGGAGATTCGGATTTAGCTTGAATGCTAGTAAACGAGGTTTGAATATGAATGTTTCATTAGAACAAAGTTAAAGGATTAATAATAGATAATATTTGAGCTTGCTAAATGTTGGAAATTAAATGCTAAAGTTTTTGTATTTGTATGTGCATATACCGAATGTGAACTTAAATGAATTGGTAATGTTCGGTTATTATAATGAGTTAAGAATTATTAAGTAAATGTTATTCTTGGTTGGTGAAATAGCTAATGGAAATTGAATGGATAATGTCAAGGCCGAATGTATAATAGCTAAAGAAGATTGTTTAAGTGCTTAGCTAATTAATATTGATTAACGGTGTGTATAAATTGTTTAAGTGTAAACTTTGTATGTGTATTAATGACCTTATGGAATATTCGGCTTTTGAGGAAATTTAAGAATATAATGTTGAATGTTAATTAGGTTATTATTTTAATGACCAAATGTGCTAAAGGCTAATGCATGGATTAGTTGATAATTATTAAGAGGAGATAATGATACCATACCTAATGCCGAATGCGATATTGTGTTAAGGAAAAATGAACAAATCTCTTTTTGATTGGTATTCGGCAATGTGGAATTTAAATATACATGCAAGGGTGAAAGTGCATATTCGGTCAAGGATGATATTATAATGAAAATTGTTTAGAAATATTAAGTTGATTTAAGTGGTAATGTCGAATGGATATGTGGGTGAAGATAAACATGTGAATTCGGTCATTAGGGTTATATGTACTTTGGCTATGTGGTTTATGTGTTAAGGGAAGTTACTTAATTGATACGTGTATTCGGTCATAATGGTGTACATGAGGAAATGTTAGACTAATTGTATTAAATTGCTTAATGTGATTAAAAATGTGTATGACCATTTTGTATTTGAGCTAAAAGTAGCTGTATGACCTATTAAATTTCTTGTCATATTCGGCCATAAGCTAGCATGATGGGACTTTAATAAGTTAAATTTGTTTGAATTAGCTCAAGAGCATAGAGAACCAAGGTTAGACAGGGGAAAAAGAAAGTAGTTGAATAGCTGATCCGAGAATAATCGAAAATATTCAAGGTAAGTTCTTAAGTACTTGAGTTTGATTCTTTTGTAAGTTTTAAGTATTTAAATGTAAATAATTGTGAAAGTGTCATGATATACCTTATTACTAAATATTTTGCATTATATAAGTGCTTTGTCGAATTATATTCACATATAGAATGGGAAAATGCATATTAGATATGTGTACAAACTTGAATATGATGGTGAACAAGAATAGAATCTATATAATGTGATGTGTGTGTACTTATATGTATGTGGTGAGGCCGAATGGCTGATGTGAAGTGTGTGTACTTATATATATGTATATGGCCGAATGGCAAGAACAAATTTAAAGGTGAGTTTGCTCTAAGCTTATATGGCCGAATGGCAAATTAGAAAGTGAAAGTAATTTGTGTCATGCTTTTGTAATTGAAAGGTAATGGATATTATAGTATATTACCCGATGATAAGATATAAAAAAAAAAAGATAAGATGATGGGCATTATGCATATGTGTTAAGGTCAATGACTATTATAAATGATAGCACATATAATGTTATGTTTTAAATATGTGAATGAGAACTTTGAAGAGAAAATAATGTATTTGGAATGAGCCTACATGCAAATGATATTGATGTTTAATGTAAGTGTCTATATTACTTTATGAACGAATATCAACTTATAATATTTGAAGTAAAGGTTCGATTTATGTAAAGGCCGAATGGCAAATTTTGAAATGAATAAATGTTCGGATGGTTGGTGTTATATTCGAATGAGGCTAAGAATTTATAAGTAATGGTATTATGTGGAATAATTATAAATATTTGAAAGGAGGTAAACTTTGATAGTTGACATGTATAAATGTGTTCACATAGCGAAATAGAAGTATAAAGATAAATTGTAATGGTGGACATGTATATATATATTTACTTAGCCGAATAGAAGTATGATATATATTTGAAATATTGATATGTAAAGTGATTTGCTGAATGTGTTATGAAATAAAATATGGCAAAGTATATTTGGATAATTGTGATGTGTATGCATGAGAAGTTATATTTTGATTAAGGATTTTATGTGTATGGGCGAAATATATATATATATATATATATATATATATCATCTATTAGAGATGGATTTGTTGTGTAGTATATGCTTTGTTAATGTTATATATGTATGATGTTTTATAGACTTGGTTAAGTCATTTCAATGTGTAATAACAAATGAAAATAGGCACTGTGTGTGCGAATGAACATGGGCACTATGTGTGCGAATGAAAAGAGGCACTGTGTGTGCGAGTTCTTTAACCGAGCACTATGTGTACGAGATCGGTCATTGGGGCACTAAGTGTGTGAAATGAGATCATGTAAGACCTCGTCTGGGACTAAGGCATTGATTTGAGGTAGTGTATAAGACCGTGTCTGGGACACTGGCATCACTTATGATTCGTTGTAACACCCTCTAACCACAAACCGATCTCGGAATAGGGTTACAAGGCATTACCAGACAAATCAAACAATTTATAGATAATTCTTAATAAATAAATAAACAAGAAAATTATTATTTAACAATAAATTATAGTATAATCCTAAATCCAAATAAATTATATTTTACTTTACTAATTGATTTTATTCATAAATTTTTTTTTTATAAAAATTTCGGTAGCATTTTTTTTTGCTTATTTTTACATAAACCTCCTGCAAGTTCAAACCAGAAATAAACCATTCCAATTCACTTCCACATAACATATAACTATATACCATTCATTTCATAAACTTAGGAATCATCCATTCATACGTCAAACTCCTTAAAGTTGATATACCATCTTTCACATTCAAAACATTAAATATGTACAAGTGACAACCTAAAACCTAGTACATGCCACATTACCAGAAGATAAGATTTTCACCACAAAATGAGCTGGAGTCGGAGATGATTTTGAATGCAGAACTGGACTCTACTTTACCTAACCTGCGCACGGAAAACAACCGTACGCTAAGTATTGAAAATACTCAGTGGTATTATCATAATTCAATTAATAACATCAAATCAGATTCAAAGCATAAATGCACAAGTAGTCAATTGAATATGCCAATTCATGTCATATTAATATCATTCAAATGATTATAAAATTTTCACCAACATGTAACACTTAATTCATAACACTTCCATGTATACATAATTCATAAACATAAAGTTCATGCTTTCAACTTCATAGCACAATTTCTTTTCACACTTTGTATCATCATTTTCTTCCACTTTTCATTCGATAATTCAGATAATCAGATTCAGATAATTTTGCTCATTTCACTTATAGGCCCTATTAACCTGACTCGGACCAAGGTGGATACGCGGATCCAACCAAACACACCAGAGTGGCGACCAAGGCCTCATCGGATAGTTCGAAGTAAATCAGATCTATGGCACACCAAGTACCTCATCGGCCAATCCGAAGCAATGTGGCTACCAAAGCCTCATCGAAACTATCCGAAGTAAATCTATGGCACACCTAGTGCCTCATCGACTCGAGGTCGAAGAATCCCTGAACACTTCCAATCCTATGGCATGCCAATTATATCCACTAAGCCCGACTAGTTAATAGGGTTTCGATCACATTTCCATTTCCGAAACATTTTCACATTTCAATCAATTCTCTTATATTTCTCAATGTAATCACAAATAATCAACAATTCACATTCAAGTCATTTTCATGCACATTCATATATATATATATATAAACAATTAAATATGCAATAATAAATACTTTGAATTATGATAATACAAACCGATTTCTCCAAGCTATTCCTCGACTACTTTCTCTTTCCCCTTCGTATTGGATGCCTCGGTCTCTTTGTTTGCTACGAAAATTAGTATAATTATAATTAATTAATATAATACAATTCAATTTAATTCATAAGCCTAAACATGCAAATTTGACCATTTTTAGGATATATATAATTTCACCATTAAGCTGTCTATTTGAGTCATTGTTACTAAATTATTTATATCTTGAGCTACGAAACTCAAAATTAATATCAGTAAATTTTCCTTGAAACTAGACTCATATATCTTCTCACCATAAAATTTTCAGAATTTTTGGTTTAGCCAATTAGTACAGTTTATTCATTAAATACTCCCCTGTTACTCCTTTCGACAGTTCTGACCTCTCTCTACTAAAAATCAATTATCTCATTGTACAGAACTCGAATAAGGTTCTTGTTTATTTCTTTTGAAACTAGATTCATTAAGGAGTTCACATATAAATTACACTCCATAATAATTTTTTTTACAATTTTTAATGATTTTCCAAAGTCAAAACAGAGTGTCTCGAAATCACCCTGAACCAGTCTTACAAAATTTCAAATATCTCTTGATTCATAAATTCATTGCTTACACTGTTTCTACTATAAGAAACTAGACTCAATAAGCTTTAATTTCATATCTTATTAATCCTCTAATTCAATTCCTACAATTTTTAGTGAATTTTCAAAGTCAAACCATTGCTACTTCCCAAAACTGTTTTGATGTAAAATGCTAATAACCAAATTTATAACACCAATTCACACCTTATTTCTATTCAATTTCCATCAAAATATTCATATAACTATCAAATTTTCATCATTTTTCCATATTTCTGAATTTCTTTCAATTTAATCCCTAAAACTCAAAACTTATGGCTTGTTTTACAATTAAGTCCCTAATTCAATTCAAATTCATAATTCTATCAAATTAATCCCTAATTTCATCATTTCTTCAACATAAACCCTAATCAATCCTCCATTATTTTTTCAATATTTTCACATGAATTCAAGAGATTCTTTCTCTAAAGCTTTAAAAACATCAAAATTACAAAGAAAAGGGCTTATTTAACTTACCAAATTAATCTCCAAGCTTCAATTCTTGAATTTTCCCTTTTTCTTTCTTTCTTTCCTTTTTCTTTCTTTCTCACGTTTTCTTCTCTGTAACTTTTCTATCTTTCTTTTTCTTTTGTTTTATTCTTTTATTTTATTACTTTAATTAATAACTAATTATAAAATATCTAATTATAACAAATAAATATATTACATGTGTATCAATACATATATATACACATGTATTAATCCATACCATACATTTGTCATTATCAAAACAATTTAATAAAATATAATATCACATAATTATTAATAATTATTATTTTACTTAATTAATAAGTAAATACACACACATAATACAATTGTACCAATAATATAAATACACATGTATTTATCCATCATTCACACATGTCACTTACTTTAGTTTAATTACTAATTTAATCCTTTAACAATTTTCTATTCTATACTTAAACTTTTGCACTTTATTCAATTTAGTCTTATCTACTAATTGTTTCTAATTAAATTAGATTCACTTAATCAAAATCTAATTTAACTCATAATTATCCTCAAAAATTACGGACTTAATTTCCTAAGACGGAGGCCCTACGACTTGTTTTTCCGGTGCCTGGGAATTTGGGTCATTACATTCGTATAAGACCCTGTTCGGGACAGTGGCATCGATATTGAATAACATATAAGACCGCGTCTGGGACTTTGGCATTGTATAAGGCATATTTGAAATCTGTACATTTCTGAACGGCTCAGAGAGAAAGTCTGTTAAACGGGTAAATACTTACCTTATATGATGTGATTCAGGTTACAAACCTAGCAGGCTGTAATGCCGGTGAGATGATATCGGGCTTCGAGCCTAGCAGGCTATAATGCTGGTGAGATGATATCAGGCTTCGATCCTAGCAGGCTATAATGCCGGTGAGATGATATCGGGCTTTGAGCCTAGCAGGCTATAATGCTGGTGAGATGATATCAGGCTTCGAGCTTAGCAGGCAAAATGCCGGTGAATGAGTTCAGACTTAAAGTCTAGTAGGCTTTGTGCCGGTGATGAATTTAGGTTTAGAACCTCGCAGGCTAATTGCCAGTGAATTGATAAAAGTTTAAAACTATGAGATCTCGTGTTAAAACGACAATTGAATACATTCAGTACGATAAGTTGGCCAGGTATGTATCATGAACTTACATGTGAGTTTGATTTGGACTAAATCAAAAGTGTATAATGTGATGCACATGTGAGTAAGTTATAAGACTATATATATATAATTATGGTACATTCGGTCAATGTGTACTGTTATGTTAAGATATCTGATCCACCTATGTTTATATGAGTTTAGATTCAAGTGAAATTTAATCTGTTATATGTGCATTATGTGGTTGTGTATATTTGGCCAAAAAGGAAATATACCTAGAAAGAGGTTACATGAGTATTCGAAAGATCGATTTATAATTGAGTTGGTTAACTATGTGTTATATACTTATACATGTTAGATCTATCGGAATTAAATCACAAATGTGAAATGAGAAGCATATATGAAGATGTCATATGTATATGTGTGTATTCAGTTATGGAGAATGTTATATGATATTATGAGATATACCATTTAGATATGAACGATGAAGGTAACTATAGATGTGAAATGGTACACTGATTGAATTTGATTGAATTAAAGCTGACACTGAAGTATATAAATGCCTATGTTTATATGATTTCGAAATTAAAGGAAATAACATGCTATATGTGCTTATAAGTGAATATACATGTTCGGCCAAATGGTACTGTACCGTGAATAAAATGAAACGTTATATGTGAATTCAAATAATTGGTTATATTTTAGTTCAATTGTTTAAATTACTTAAGACTTACTAAGCTTATAAAAGCTTACTCCGTTTGTTATGTTTCTTTGTTTTATAGATCGTTAACTCCAGTTACTGGCTTGAGGATCGTCAGCAGTTCGTCACACTATCTTCTATTTGGGTACTTCTATATTTTGGATCTAGTATGGCATGTATAGAATAGACTATAAGTGAATAAAATTTTTTTGGGATGTTGTATATAAGCCATGCGAATATGGCACTTTTGGAATGTCTGTTTTAAATTTTAAATTTCTATCTTGGTTGTGCTTGGATATGCTTATGAATGTTAATGAACATATATCTATGTGAATGTACAAATGTAGTGTTTTGGTTTGGTAACTTTTCGTAACCCACTCTGGCGACGGATATAGGTTATTGGGGTGTTACAAATTTTGACCCATTTTAATTACATAAAACCCACACCCTAATTAAACCCATTTACAATTACAACCCACCTAAACTACCCAAACCCATCTAAATTACAAACCCAACAGACCAAAACCCGGAGCCCATTACATCAACCCTTTACAATTTTAAACCCAATTACCACTAGACCCAAGCCCAATTAGCTACCCAAGCCCAAATACTAAACAAGTAAAACTAGGGTTTCAGAAAAGCTGAAACCCTAGACACCTAGACACCTAGCCACCTAGCCACCTAGCCACCTCACCACTAGTGCCGCCGCTTTTGACCTTCGGCCACCTACCCCTCTGCCAAAAGCCTACTCTGCCGCCCCACCGTTCGTTTCCACCACCACTGTCACCATCGCAAGTTGCACCTGCAAACAGAAAGTAGAAAAGACAGAAAATAATAGGAAAATAGCACAGTAAATGGCTATATAAGCCGAACAAAAACGATGTAAAAGGGTTGACCATTTTTTAATACAAGCAATAGATTTTTTAGCACAAACATCGTCTTCACAATATCCAAAATCAGATTCAATCAAACAAGCAAAGAAACAGTAGCAAACGTAAGGTTCTTCATTTTTTTCTTTTATTTCCATTTTGTTAAGGCCATTCACGCACGTATACGCAAAGATTTCTCATTTTTTAATTATAAATACATATATATTTTTTAAAAAAATATATAAAATTTTTACCTTTTCCGGCCACCGTGTATGGTGGCCGACGGCGGCGGTCGACGGCAGTCCGGCGAACGGACGGTGGCCGGTTCTCTGGCCTGAAATCGCAAGGAGGCAGAGCCTCAGAGAGTTTTTTTTTTTTTTTTGAAGGGAGGACTGAAATGAATCAAAATGAAAATTTTTGGGGCTTAAATACCCCTCCAAAACGGCAGCGTTTTGGTAACCCTCCCCAGACGCAAAACGGCGTCGTTTTGGGAGGGAACCCATGACCCGACCCGCTCCAGGCCAGGAACAACGTGTTTTTTAGCGAAAGGGCAATTTGCGCATTTGGCCCTTCCACTTTTTGAAGCTTTTGCAATTAAAGTCTCTGTATTTTTTAAATTGGCCCCGTAATTTTGTTTGGAATGAATCCTCGCTGATGTGATGTCATTTTAAAGGCTCGGGAATATTGCGCTTGTCGTCCTCAGCTGTTTTATGCGTGTTCAAATAAGCCTTTTCCTCTTTATTCCTATTTAAATTTGCCCCCAAAATTTCATTTTTGTTTCAATTTTCGTCCTTTTTTCACCTTTTCTTTTTATTTTAGTATCATTTATACTGTTATAATTTTTTTATTATTGTACCTATTATATATTGTATCTTACTATTATTAGTATTAGTATTTTTTTAATATACTTGTATGTAAATATTACATATTTTTTTAATTCTATATATTATGTATATTTTTAATACTATATATTTTATGTATTTTTAATAACTATATTATATATATATATATTGTACATACTTTTAATATTATGATGTATTTATTTTTAATATATATATGTATATATTTATGTTGTATTATTAATATATTTTTTTAATATTATTATTATTCCTAATATATATATATATATATATATATATATTATGTATACATGTTTAAATACTATATTATATATATTTTTTAATACTATTATTATATATATTTTAATACATACATGTATATGTATATGTAACATTATTAATTATCTTTTGTATTATTGTTATTATATTTTATTATTATATTAAGTTTTATTTTTATCACGTTACCTTTATATATATATTATCATTATTATTATAATATTATTTTTTTCATCATTATTAATATTTTTATATATACACATTATTATTTTCTACTATCATTAAATATATTATTTTTCTTATTATATTATTATATACAATTTCTTTTTATTACAAATAGTATTATTATTATAATATTGTATTTTTAATATTTTTTTCTAATTTTTATCATTGTTTTTATTATTTATTTATTTAGTATTTTTACGTGTAATTTAATTATGTAGTTCTTGTCATTATTTTTCATTATTTCTGATCTGTAATTAGTTCGTGTGATTGCTAGTTTCTTTATTCTTGTCTTTTATATTATCTTATATTAATGTATTTATTCCATTTGCATATATTATCGTCATATATTATTTTTTGCATCTGATTACAAATTCATGTTATTAACCGTTTTTCGATCCAAAATAAATTCTCTTATGAAAACAATATTCCGTGTTTGGAAACTCGAGAAAATCGTGCCCTAACTCACTGGGTTTCGATTTTTCTCATCTAACCCAAATAACGAAATACCATTTTAAAATCACAATACAAGTTTTGAAATAAAAAAAATACTTATTCTCGAAGACTCGAGATGTCGTGTTCTAACTTACTGAATATGACATCTTGTTGTCTCGAGATAAGATCTTTTGCAAATGAAGGCAATATTCGGTGTTTAGAAATACGTGAAATCGTACCCTAACTTACTGGGTTTCGATTTCCCTCGTTTAAACTAAACAACTGAATATCCTTTATGAATTTTAAATGAAAAAGCACGCTCGTTCTCAAAGGTTCTAGATGTCATATCCTAACTTACTGGACGTGACATTTTATTGCTTCGAGACGAGAGCGGCTTTAACATTTCGTTTCAATTTATTCAAGCATTTTTAATAAAAAGGGATCGTATTTTAAATCTTTTCAAGTTTTCAAATCTTCGACATTAAAACACTAATTAATCAACTAGATACCAATTTCGGGCGTATCGAGGGTGCTAATCCTTCCTTGTGCGTAACCGACTCCCGAACCTTTTTTCTTGATTTTCGTGGACCGAAATCTTTGTTTTGATAAATTAAACCGTTTATTTAAAACAACTCCTTTTCGAGGTGACCCGATCACACCTCAATAAAAAAGATTGGTGGCGACTCCCATCTATTTTTAAAATCCAAAGTTGATTCCCCGTTTTTAAAAAAAATCATAAAAATGGTTTCGACATGGTGGCCAGAAAAGGTAAAAATTTTATATATTTTTAAAAAATATATATTTATTTATAATTAAAAAATGAAAAATCTTTACGTATACGTGCGTGAATGGCCTTAACAAAATGGAAATAAAAGAAAAAAATGAAGAACCTTGCGTTTGCTACTGTTTCTTTGCTTGTTTGATTGAATCTGATTTTGGATATTGTGAAGATGATGTTTGTGCTAAAAATTCTACTGCTTGTATTAAAAAATGGCCGACCCTTTTACATCGTTTTTGTTCGGCTTATATAGCAATTTACCGTGGTATTTTCCTATTATTTTCTGTCTTTTCTACTTTCTGTTTGCAGGTGCAACTTGCGATGGTGACAGTGGTGGTGGAAACGAACGGTGGGGCGGCAGAGTAGGCTTTTGGCAGAGGGGTAGGTGGCCGAAGGTCAAAAGCGGCGGCGCTAGTGGAGAGGTGGCTAGGTGGCTAGGGTTTCAGCTTTTCTGAAACCCTAGTTTGACTTGTTTAGTATTTGGGCTTGGGTAGCTGATTGGGCTTGGGTCTAGTGGTAATTGGGTTTAAAATTGTAAAGGGTTGATGTAATGGGCTTTGGGTTTTGGTTTATTGGGTTTGTAATTTAGATAGGTTTGGGTAGTTTAGGTGGGTTGTAATTGTAAATGGGTTTAATTAGGGTGTGGGTTTTATGTAATTAAAATGGGTCAAAATTGGCCTAGAACACTTAATTCTTCCATACCATTCTCACTCATATGCCCTAGGCACATATGCCAAAGTTTAGTAATATCATCATTTGACAAGGAAGAGGAAGAGATAGCTGCATCACTAGTAATAGTAGAACCTTGCAGAACATATAACTTGGCAATCTTTCTTTTCCCTTTCATCACAACGAGGGAACCTTTAGAAATCTTTAAAACCCCACTTTCAGCTGTGTATTTGTACCCTTTTGAATCAAAAGTACTTAACGAAATTAAATGTCGCTTCAATTCTGGAACATGTTGTACGTCACTAATTGTTCTGACAACTCCATCAAACATCTTAACTTTAATCGTTCCAACACTTGCAGTTTTACACGAAGCATTATTTCTCATCAAAACAACACCTTCAGACACTATTTTGTAATTTGTAAACCAATCTCTATCGGGACTCATGTTGAAGGTGTAGCCCAAATCAAGGATCCACTCCTCGCTCACTTTAGAATTGATGACTGAAGCGACTAGAAGTTCACCATTGCTATAATCTTCTACAACATTAGTTTCACCAGAATTTTCTGGTTGTTTTCTCTTTTGATTCGCAGCCTCTATTTTGATCTTATTCTGTAGCTTATAGCACTCAGATTTAATGTGCCCTTTCTTCTTGCAGAAGTTACAAGTTTTACCTCTGTTTGAAGACTTCGATTTACCCTTAGATTTATCGCGAGGATTCTGTTCTTGTGTCCTTCCACGATCATCATCAATATTCCAATCTTGTCTCTCACGAACAATGAGACCCTCACCTTGAGAGTCAGTTTTAACCATAAGATGTTTCATCTTATCATACGAGGTTAAAGAATCATAAACCTCATCAACTATAAGAGACTAGCAGCTATATAAAATCGTGTCTCTAAAGGTTGAATAAGACAGGGGCAACGAACAAAGTAGAATCAACCCTAGATCTTCCTTATCATACTGAACCTCCATGGCCTTCAAGTTTGAGAGAATTTCTTTAAACACTATTAAGTATTCGTGCATAGATACACCTTCCTCCAAACGATGAGCATAAAGACATTGCTTCATATGTAGCTTGTTGGTTAGAGTTTTCGACATGCATATTTGTTCCAGCCTTTTACATAATCCAGCGGCAATCTTCTCCTTCATCACATCTTGTAAAATTTTGTTAGACAAATGCAGATGTAACTGTGTTAACGCCTTTCGATCCTTACGCTTCTTCTCTTCATCTGTTAATGTTGAAGGCATCTTATCTATCCCTAGCAGGGCTTCCTCTAGATCCATCTGCGCAAGAACTGCTTGCACCTTAATCTGCCACAATGCAAATCTGGTGTTGTGATCCAACAGTGAAATTTCATACTTCAAAGACGTCATTACCGTGATCGAGATGAAAAACCCCAGAAGCTTGGATACCAATTTGTTAAAATATATAATATCGATAATGACAATATATCACAAAAAAATAAAGAACAGATAGATTTTACGTGGAAACCCTTTCGGGAAAAAACCATGGGTAGAGGAGAAGAAAATTCACTATGTCAAATTCGAATGATTACAAGAGGAATAGACTATGTCTATTTATAGGCTTGTAAAGCCATATTCTAGTAAGATTGAAACACCTTATCCTAAGCAATACAAAATAGATGAAGTTTAATAAGGTTTAAAAAACTTTATTGTAAAATAAAATAAAAGAAGTATAGTTCTATATGGATTTTACTTTTATTTTATTTTACCATTGTATTTTATTTAAATAAGGATTCGGGTCACTTAATTCTAACAGTACCTTTTTGATTCGTCTAGGATGAATGCTTCGATCGAGTAGTCTTTTTCATTATCTACAAGCTCACGTCTATCGAGTATGGGCTCGCTTCAAATTAGAAAATTTTTCACAAAAATTACCAATGGGGTAATTTTGTAATTTCACTTAACTTTTGGGGCAAGTTGTAAATAAGAAAAATATCTCTAGAAATTTTTTGAAATAATTTCTTCAGAGAATTTTCTTTATACAACTTTCTCTTGAATTCAACTCTGTAAAAACTAATGACCCAAAACTCTCTTTATATAGGGAGAGTTTAGAAAGTTCAATTATAATTAAACTTAATCACTTTAATATTAAATTACTATAATATTTATCAAGATAAATATTGGGTTAAATTTAATATTAAATCTTATATAATTAATAAATATTTATGTACAAGATAAATATTAAATTTAATTTAATATTAAGATAATTACTTTAACACTAAATTAATAAAATACTATTAAGATAAGTATTAAATTAAATTAAATATTAAATTTATTAAAATAATATTATTTTTGGAATAGTTAATGTGAAATTAAATTCTTTGGTACAGTCTCAGTAGGGGTGTAATTCTTCCACTACTAAACCACCGAAAACCCACCACTGCTGACCATTTTTCGGCAATTGGAATGTCGCTGTTGCAGTCATCGACACCACAAAGTAGTTTGGTTTCTGTAGGTTTGGTCCGGGCTAGTGATGGCCCGATTGATCTGGTCTAGCCACCGGTTGGACCGTCAGTCCGGTTTCACGTATCACACCCAGTTCGACCAATTTTTTGGCCTTGGTCTCGATTTTAGGCTCCCAGGCCCAATATACGATCTTAGGTCCAATTTTCAAGTGCAATTACTCATTAGGCCAATTGTTTATTTTGAAAATTAATTTCCAAATATATCATATTAATTTTAATTAATTTGACTAATTTAATTTTACTTGATTAAAATTAATTTTTCCAAAAATCACTTATATTTTCCAAATTAATTTTTCAAGAAAATTCTTTAACCAAATTCTCTAGTTGAACAATTCTTATGATCACCCAATTTAATTCTACATCGAATATGTCGAAACCCTTTCTCTTTTTTTTTTGACAATGGGGGAATCGACTTTAAAATTTAAAAATGGAGTCGCCACCCACCTTTTTCGAGGTGTGATTGGATCACCTTAAATTATTTTAATAAAACATTTTGTGTTATTAAAACAATTAATTTTGGTCCGCGAAAATCAAAGAATGGGCTCGGGAGTCGGTTACGCACGAGGAAGGATTAACACCCTCGATACGCCCAAAATTGGTACCTGGTTGATTAATTAATGTCCTATTACCAAACGGTTGAAAAGATTTTAAAATAAGATCCTTTTGTTTTGAAAAGCGTTTGAATAGATAAAAGTAAGAAATTGAAATTCACTTATCTCAAAGAAATAAGAATGTCGCATCCAGTAAGTTAGGGTGCAACATATCGATTTCTCTAAGTTAAGCTCATTCTTTTTGGGCTTAAAAGGTTCATAAATTTAAATTGAAAAGGGATATTATTTTGGGTCGAACGAAAAACCGGAACCCAGTAAGTTAGGGCTCGATTTATCGAAGCTCCAAAACATAAAACTTTACTTTGATTTTTAAAATCTTATCTCGGGACAATGAATATCACATTCAGTAAGTTAGAACGTAATACTTTAAGTCCCCAAGGATAAGTTTCATTCGAAAATTCACATGTTTAGATTTTGAAAGTGATACTCGATAGTTCGGGTTTAGTAAGGAAACCGAAACCTAGTAAGTTAAGGCTCGATTTCCTCGAAATTCCCAAACACGAGTTAAGATATCAAAGACTTTTGAATGGAAATTTTTACTAAAATGACGTTTAAATAAAAATTTTTAAAATACAAACATGCAATAACAATATTCAAAGCAAGGAGATAATTTGTGAACAATATATTTCATTCATAAATCCCGATAAACAATAAATGTAAAATAGTGCACATAATAACAACAATTATACGACATGTCATCATATGTATGAGATAAATTAAAATAAGTGAAATAAACAACTTTGAACAAATCAAACGAATAATCATGACAAAAGGTTTAGGATTATAGGAATTCAAATAAAAATTTTAAATAAATGATGTGTCTAAGATAAAAAGCCTTTAATGAAACCAAATTATATACCTTTTAAAATAAAATATATACATAATATAATATTCAAAATATTTACATAGTAATAAAAAGAGTATGTAAAAGAAGGGCAAATTCATAATATGAAGAATATAATATACATAATATATAAAAAATAACATTAAAATATATACATATACATACTACACGAAAATGTTTATACATCGACAATATATAATATTTAAGAAGATATTAGAAATATACGTGTGTAATACACTAAAGTATTTATACATGACTAATATACATAACATATAAAAATAATGTTAAAATACATACATAATACATTAAAATACTCATATAAATAATATTAAAGTATATACAATGGATGGTATAAAAATGTATATATAATATATGTTAAAAATAATGATGACATACAAAAATAATTATCAATACAATATATAAATACATACATATAGAGATAATAATAGTACTAAAATAATTAGAAATACACCAAATATAGTATTAGAAACGTATACACGAAATAATATAAAAATACATGCAAATATTAGAATGAAAAATACACATATAACATATATGGAAGAATATAGTGTATGTATAAAATACAACTTTAAGATAGATACAATATACAAAATATAATAGTATAAAAAAATAAATACATGCATAGAATAATGTAAAAGAATTTATATATAAAATACATATGTAATATATATAAGGGTATAGTGTATAAAATATAACTTTAGAATATATAGATATAATATACAAAATATATGCCATAATATTGAAAACATATATATAAAATAATGTGAAAGAACATATATATATATAACTATAATATTAAAGAAATATATATAAATACAATAGAAAAAAATATACCAATGTCATACATATACGCACATATAATTAGAATAATATATATAAAATATAGTAATAATAAATAATAATAAAGAGTAGTTTAATTATTAAGAAACAAAATAATGAAATAAAAAGACCAAATTGAAAACAAAATAACAATTTAGGGCCGAATTAAAAGGTTAACAATAGTCAATGGACTGAATGAGACACGGGCACAAGGAACAGGGATCAAAGCTGAAAATAAACCAACCCTGAGAGTGCTACATTTAGAGGCGGACTGAATTGCAGTAACACTGAGATTCCAGGGGCAATTTTGAAGAGAAAATAAAGCACATTGAAAGCCCAATCGAATGACAGCGCAAACGAGAGGGACTAAGCGTGCGATAAACCCTCAACGACCAAAACACGCGGGTCATAGACCCATTCGGGTCGGGTTATCGGGTCTGGTGCCTTATACGGTACCGTTCTGCCTATTTCAAAAGCCATTTCTGTTTCTTTTTTTTATTCGATTTTAAACACAAAAAAAAGAAAGAAACCCTCCCCCCTTTCGATTTTTGCTCTGCTAGGGTTCCAAAGCCGCCGCTGTGGGTTCCTTCGGTGGTCTGCTATGCCACTGTTAGGGCCGGTGACCGGCACGAGGCAGAACAGGCTATTTAGCCCTTGTTCTAGTGCCTTTGAACGCTAAACTCAGCCTTGAAAGATCGTGAAAGCGAAAGAGGGCCCGTTCCCTTTCGGGGTATAACCCCGTCGATGGAGGAATCCTCCAACGAACTCGACCTCGGAGGACTCCGGTAAGCCCTCTTCCCTTCCCTCTTTTCTTTATTACTTATTTGAGTACGAAAATAAAATAAAATAAAAAGTAGAATAACGAATTCAAAGGTACTAAATCAAAAATAAAGAACAACCTTTGCTATTGATCGTGAAAATGCTTCTGTTTCTTATTAAAGTTCTTTTTTTTTTTTGAAATCAAAAATTCCCCCTGATTATACTTTTTTTGAATGATGAAAGACCCCCCAGTTTACATGTTTTAATTCGGCTTTATAGCCGATTTTACATTTGATGCTACTGTTACTGTTCTTTGCGTGCTCTCCTCGCTGCTTTCGTCATGTTTGCAGGTCTTGAGTGGATGTGAGGGGATGGAGGCAGAGGCTTGTCATTTCGGTAGGTGGCCGAAGCTGTCTTAAAGGATGACCTAGGTGAGGGCGATGGTACGGTTGAAGAGAAGGGAACCCTAGGGTTCCCTAAACTGTTGAAGCTTTCGGGCCGTTTGGGCCGTTTGTAAATTTGGGCTTCGGGCATTGGGGTTTGGTTTTGGGCTTGTATTTGGGTAGGGTAGTTAGGCTATCAGGTTTGGGCTTGGTCATTTGGTTTGGTCTTTTGGGTTGTTGTAATGGGACTATTATCTTGTTTTTTTCGATTTTATTGTTTAATGTTTATTTTGGGCCCGGGCAAAATGGCCCTATTACAGCTGCCCCTCTTTGCTCATTGTCGTGTAACAAGAATAGAGCAAAGACTCAAAAAGGGCCAATTTTGCCCGGTCTTGCTGGGTCTTGGTCTCTTGGCGCTTCTTTTCTTCGATTTAGCCTCGAATCTTCGATCTGCTTCTACATCTCTAAAAGGCCAAATCTTCTATCTTCAATCTGTTCCTTGCACTCTCAAGGATGCCAGACTTAAATCTTTGATCTGCTCCAGTAACTTCTGGATGCCAGATCTTCTATCTTCAATCTGCTCCTTGCACTCTCAAGGAAAGCCAGACTTAAATCTTTTATCTGCTCCAGTAACTGCTAGATGTCAGATCTTCTATCTTCAATCTGCTCCAAATACCATTGGAAGCCAAATCTTCTATCTTCAATCTGCCCCAAATACCATTGGAAGCCAGATCTTCTATCTTCAATCTGCCCCAAATACTATTGGAGGCCAGATCTTCTATCTTCAATCTGCTCCAAATACCATTGGAAGCCAGATCTTCTATCTTTAATCTGCCCCAAATACCATTGGAAGCCAGATCTTCTATCTTCAATCTGCCCCAAATACCATTGGAAGCCAGATCTTCTATCTTCAATCTGCTCCAAATACCATTGGAAGCCAAATCTTCTATCTTCAATCTGCCCCAAATACCATTCGAAGCCAGATCTGAATGTTGTCACCCGTCTTTAGGGAGACCTATCTTGTAAAATGTGATTATGCCTGTGCAAAATAATTAGGATGCTATGATCGAAATGAATCAAGTGCTCCTAAATGTATTATGAATGACACTTGTATGAATGCAAAATGCCATGGACATGATAATCTTTTTATGTTTACGGCATCTTCACTCGTTGACCTTCAGGGCTTTATTACTGGTAGTACACTGCCCTTTTGCTCAGCTGGTATTTTGTCCAAAATAATCTTATTTTGCTCAACCAGCTTGCCCCATCGTAACTTTGAGGTTCATTTCACTGTATGTCAAGGTCATAGGGGACATAAAGGCTTGTACCCTATCCATCATGACTCAGAGGTATAGGATCTACACCATTTTCAATCCAACCCGCCACAAATCAAGGGCGTAGGGACCTGTTCCATCAACTGATCACGCTCTAGGTGTCCTAACTAGATGTGCATGTCTGATGCTCGGATAGACGCAGAGTATCTTTTTGAGAATAATCTCGATTACTTGTTTTTCATCGGGATTGTATCACTGGCCCAATATCTTGCTTTTCCATTCAGCAAATGTCTTTGATTAAAAATCTGAGGAGATAATTTCAATTTGGACCTAGAAATTTCCAACCTTTAAACGTGGAAAGTCTTAAACAATGGTCCTGTTTTAGGTTTCTGTACTATTTAGAAACTTCCAGGATAATATGCAAAACTCCTTTCATAAAAGTGTTATTAGTCCACTAATCATTATTTCAATACAAAATGCTTGAAAAAGGATCATGACAATGGACAAGAAGGAAATTGAATGCAAGCATAACTCGAAACAAGCAAGTTAAGTGATTAAGAAAGAATTTATTAGGAGCGTAGCTCGACACAAATAAATTAATCAATAAGAAGGAAATTGATCGGGAGCACAGCCCATCATGATTCGAAGATAGCAAATATGCTAAGAAAGATGGAAGCTAGGTGCCCCAGATATCGCACCCTGAGCTTCTCTGTCCCAATTCTTAAGAACTCCTCCAAGCTCAATATGTGCCTAGGGGATTCGGAGTACTCTGTCGATGCCTCAAGACGTAGCATACTTCCTCATTGTTAACTCAAGCATGATAAGGCTACCGCGTGCCCCACTTTTGATCAGAATTTGAGCCGCCCTTTTTGGGTTTTCAACTCAAATGCCCTTTGGACTCAAAGCGCCCTTTGCGGGTTTTCACTTTGGCCTCTCCTTTTTCTTTTTCTTTTTCTTTTCTTTTTTTATTTCTCTTTTTCTTCTTTTTCTTCCTTCTTCTTTTTTCTTTTTTTTTTCTTTTTTCTTTTTTTCTCTTTTTTTTTCTTGATCGACTTCTTTAGAAGGTCTCAATGTGCCCTTTTCGAGTTTTTACCTTAATTTTCTTGAAAGATTCTTGTGGAAGAATCCTTCTCGTCATAAGTTTGTATCACCCATTTTGACACGTTTGATTAGGATGGATACTCTCAAGTTAAGTTCACTAGGGATACTCAAACCTTGACTCTATCGAGGCTTGAAGGAAGAAATCTCGATTCATAAACTCATGAGAAAGAGGTTGCCCCAGCAGTAATCCTAGTTGTCGTTTGACGAGCCTTATACAAAAAGATGGTTCAACGATTCTCAGTGAATAAGAATGAAGTTGCTGATATTCTCCTTCAACTTGGAAAGCTAAGGCACGTAAATTGCTCCCAGAGCAGTCACCCTACCATGGCTCGATAATGTCTCTGAAGCATCCTCAGACCTCATAAATTTCTCCAACTGTGAGGTTACCAATAGGAACAACTACAGGTATGGCAGTGGTGCTCCTTTGATATACATACACCAGAGAATGGACTATCTCCTGTAGATCATTAGCCAAAATACCCAATCTGATCTAAGAGAACACGATAATGAACATGCCTCTTGGTTCCAACCATTCTAGCATGGGCTCAAAGATAGAAGTCATTATTCTTAGGATGACAGACTTTGTTGTCTATAACGGTTCCAGGCGGGATATTGTCAAGAAATCTCCGCTGGCAAAACTTAGTATGATGGTTTTTCTGCGCCATAATGACCACGAGCTTGTGGTTTCCATTCTCGTCGAGGAACTTGATCAAGTTTTTTCTTTTTCATTCAAAACTTGATTGAACTGAGACTTGCTAACTCGATCCTTAGAAATAATGGGCTGATCAGGCTTCTTCTTCCCTGAATTTGTATAGAAGTCTTTCACTCATGATACCTTCATCTACTTTGTCAGACACTGGTTTGAAAGGGAAATCTATCATTTTAAGCTTTATAGACTGTACATAGACTGATGCCCTATAGCAAAAAATCAATGGTCGTTGCCTAAAGCTAACCACCACAGCTATTGATAACACATCAGACTGTCTAGGAGAGTCATGTAATACCCTCATTCCAATGAAAATAGTTGGAATCCTTGAAATCATAGGAATTTGAAGGTGTTTGCTCCAGCGTAAGCATAGAGAGTAAGTGGCAGTTTCTTATACCAATCTTTACCAGTCTCGATTATCTTCTGCAATTTATTTCTTCTTTTTTTCTTTTCTTTTGGCAACCTTTGTTGTGTGGTGCCTTATCTTTGAGTAGACTGCGACTTTTGACATTGTGCAGTTGGATATGATCTTTTTTTTTTTTTGGATTCAAACTCGAATTTGGATTCGGCTTTGAACTTGGATTTTGAATTTGATTTTGAATCTGATGACTGTTTACTTGGTAACTTTGGCACGCGAAGGGACCTTACTCTCTTGGTGAAGTAATTGATCATCGTGAAGGTGACTTGAAGTCGGTGAAGCTGGCCCAATGACGTCCGTGCCCCACATAGAGAGTCTTCAAAGAAACATGAATCTTATCTCCCTCAATTTGACCTTTACAACACGCTGATGTAGTCCTCTTTCATGGCGGGTTAGCAATATCTCAGCCCTATGATCAGTCTGGCTTATTATAAAACCACTAGCATGTGTCCTACAGATATTATTGAGGGCCTCCTTTAAAATTTTAGTGTGCCCGTGTCTCAATAGCCCAGGCACGTCTTGATATGGCTGTGCGACGACATATTTAAATTTTAAAATCACTTAATAATGTCTCGCCTGTCTTGGTGGTGAGCTGGACTCTAATCTTTGTTTGCTCGCGATATCCACTGACCTTGTGGGATTCAATCTCATCTTGTTCTACCATCTTTGACAAATCGGAAGATAGGTCACAATCTTTGTCATCTTCAAAGTCCTGAGATTCCCCTAAGCACATATTTCACTCCCGAGGAAATTCTAGTTTAATAACAGTGTCGCTCATGTTATTGATATCTGGAGACCCTTTTTACAGGTACAGAGAAAGATTTCAAAGAACAAATGAATTCATGAATGACTATTTGCATGTCATGATCATGAAGAAAGAATATTTGAAAGAGTTCGAAGAACACTAGAATCTAAGAACAATTGTGCAGTAGTTATAAATGAAAGGATAAGAGAATCTAAGAATAATCATTGTATAGTATGGAATAAATGAAAACTTACTCAAAAAAAAAAGATGCATTCTTGTTGAAATAAAGATTTTAGACAAAAGCCTATTTTCACAAAAGGATTCTTACTGCCTCTAGGCTTAAAGCAGTAAGCGTGTTTTGGGTATTACCCTAAGTTAGCTCTAAAAGACACAGGGACTTCTTCCACAGTCCCATTACTCAAAACATTCCCAGTACCTAAGAGTTTGGAAACCTTTAAGTCATTGGTTCCCTTTTCAGCGGTGTCATTAATGTTCAAATTCCTCATATCTCGCCTTGCTCTGTAGGCTCGAACTTGATGCACCCTTCACAATGTTCATCCCTTGAACAGAATATTCGAGTAGCAGATTTTCTTCTTCAGAGGGATCATCTAATTTTATAACTCCAATTTTGATAAGTCTTTCGACTATCTTTTTGAAAGCGGTGCAGTTCTCAATCGAATGTCCCGTGTTTCCCCCATGGTATTCACATCGAGCGTTCAAATCATACCATTTGGGGTATGGAGGTTGCAACGGTTTTATGTAAAATGGGGACACCACGTGTGCATCAAATAAACTTTGATAAAGCTCCTTATACGACGTTGGAATTGGCGTAAATGAGAGTTTTTCAATATTTGGCCTTGGATTGGATTCTTGCTTTTGGGGAACCTGATGGCTAGTAATTGTTATTCCCGGCTGACCTATGGTAACTGGTTTTATTTCCTTCGAAGTACTACCTCGGGAACTCCACTCTCGCTTTTTAAAACCTTCGCACTGTTTTGGACGCACTATATTGGCCTTTTCAGTGACCGTAAGGTTGTCTGAATTACCTCCTAGACGGGGACCTGAGCCTACTGAAAGGGTTGCTGGTGCTGACATTCTAGTCTGATGCTGTTAGGGTCTAGTGGTAACGGGTATCCCTCGTGACGGTGCGTCTGATTGAATCTGGACGCTTATTGGAGCGAAAATTAGAGAATAAACTATGTCTTCATTATCATCCTCGCTGTTGTCCACTAGGTCTTTATTCTTTTTGAGCCCTTCGACTAATATCTGCCTTAGCTGGCTAATCATATTTCTTTGAAGCTCTATCATTTGACTTTGCATATCTTGTTGAATCCTGGATAACTGCTCTTGCATCTGTATCTGCCTTTGCTCTATTCTCTCTAACCTTCGTTCCATGGCTTTTAGTTTGTCTAATTAGGGTCATTTTGTAAAAACCTGATGCAAATGATGCGATGTAAATAATGTAATGCAACTGATGCAATGCAAATGCATGAAATGCAAAATGCAAATGAATGCAAGAAAAGAAGCGTCGACCTTATATTCAGTTCCATTAGAAGAGCTTTTCTAGAAGACAGATTTTTTCACATAAAATGGATCACATATGCGACCTTGCCCCCATAGTCCAAGCGACGATACCAATCTTTCTCTTCATGTCTGAATACTACGTCGACTCTTGTAAACTTGCCAAAGGTGTCTTCATCCGTGCCTTTTTACTTGGTCTGGGCCGTAACTCGTTCACTGTTCTTTGCGATGCTCACTTGCTCCTTTAGGAAAGTCGAGACGTGACGGCTCCTGCATAATCTCCATAAATTTGAGTCTTTCGGGCAAAATCTTGCATGCCTTTGCGAGCTATCATCCTTCTTCCGTTGTGCTTACTTGGACCATATATGGGCAACCGCATTATAATCTACTTTATCAAGAAATTCGTCCCCTTGTGACGAACTCCCCTATTTAGGAATCGAATATGAATCAACACCTCTTTTCTATAACGATGGGATGTAATATTATGCAAATGGATGAATGCAGAAAGGCATCGATCTCAATTCAATTTCTTTTAGAGAACTTTATTTGAAAAACAAAATCTTTTACACAAAACGGGCTACCAATATGCGTTTGCCCTCACGTTCAAAGTCTTAACAAAGCGAACTTTCGATTAAGATCGGATTGTAGCTCACATTGGTGCTTAACATGCTCAATTTAAGCTATATCTTCACCCGTGAGGTAATCCCTACAGCCAATGACACCTTCTCCAATGTCTGTAAAGTTATCTTGCTTATCTTTAGAAAAGATTGGTGAACAAATAAGCATCCTTACTTCGTAGCATACTGCCTTTAAGAAGATGTCCAACACTTTCAGTGCTTCTTAGGAGTCTTCAGATTCCTACCCACGCAAAACATTTTGAAATGCTCGCATGGGTATCTTCACAGCATAGCTAATCTCCATCTTAAAGGTCTTTGAACGATACGATCTTCTTTAATTTCTTTCTTTCACGCCCATTTGGGCTGTCCAGGCCATCAAGGTTTGTATTTCCATAAGTGCACCATCTTAAAATGCCACGGTAGGCTCAAGCTTGTTGTTTGGTAATGGTCTTATAGTAAATAAGCTTTTTCACCATTCTAGGCAAAATGCTTTCCAACCAACTCATTTTTGTAGGCCTCATGCACTCTGTCAATCACTTTTCTTCCGACACTCTTGCCATCCACAGGGTAAGTGTCTCCGCAGTTGTTGTAGAACCACTGCTTGGCTACGTTACTCTATTGGTCCCATATTGCTTTTAACTTCCGAAGATTATTTTGTGCCGCATTGACACAAGTGTAACCCCATAATTCTAACATATATCCTTCAACTAGACAATCTCTTTTTGCTAGTTGTGTTTCCTTTGACCGTTTACGGGCAGCCGCATAGTTTCCCATTTTATCAAGGATCTCATTTTCCATAACAGAATTTTCTAAATTAGAAATCGAATGTGAATCGATACCTTTTAAATGTAAAATGGTATGCAATGATAACACACAAAATGAAAATTAGCGCCATACACAAAAGATATAATTTCAAAGAGAATGATAAACAAGCACCTATATAGGTAATCGCTATGGGTTCGCATAGTTTTACCTAGGGCGATCTCTTAGGGTTCACTATATGTGGTTTTAGGTTCTAGAGTAGGGGTACCTGAACCAGCAGATTCCTCGATCCTTACCCATTATAGGCTCATATGGATCAAGTTCGATTCAGGGGAATACATTTCCCTATGGCTACACGGAGATGAAAATCTCACGAAGCACATAGGTACGGATATATCCCGAAAGCGGTTCACTATCCTGCACGGAGGTGAAAACCTCATGAAGGAGTAGCTTCTTGCTCCCACTTAAAAGGTGTGACCCGGCGGTCATGCAATGCAATGCACAAGTATATACAAAAACTCGAAACAAATAAAGAAAACAGGAACACAATAATGGAAATCGTAATTCAAAACGGATAAAATGCAAAAAGGATCGTATATTAAAATCAAAATTTTAATTTTCGACAAAAAGACAAGAGTTAATCAACCTGTGGCTTGACTCACAAACTTGGTTCCCCAGCGAAGTCGCCAAGCTGTCGAAACCCTTTCTCTTTTTTTTTTGACAATGGGGGAATCGACTTTAAAATTTAAAAATGGAGTCGCCACCGACCTTTTTCGAGGTGTGATCGGATCACCTTAAATTATTTTAATAAAACATTTTGTGTTATTAAAATAATTAATTTTGGTCCGCGAAAATCAAAGAATGGGCTCGGGAGTCGGTTACGCACGAGGAAGGATTAACACCCTCGATACGCCCAAAATTGGTACCTGGTTGATTAATTAATGTCCTATTACCAAACGGTTGAAAAGATTTTAAAATAAGATCCTTTTGTTTTGAAAAGCGTTTGAATAGATAAAAGTAAGAAATTGAAATTCACTTATCTCAAAGAAATAAGAATGTCGCATCCAGTAAGTTAGGGTGCAACATATCGATTTCTCTAAGTTAAGCTCATTCTTTTTGGGCTTAAAAGGTTCATAAATTTAAATTGAAAAGGGATATTATTTTGGGTCGAACGAAAAACCGGAACCCAGTAAGTTAGGGCTCGATTTATCGAAGCTCCAAAACATAAAACTTTACTTTGATTTTTAAAATCTTATCTCGGGACAATGAATATCACATTCAGTAAGTTAGAACGTAATACTTTAAGTCCCCGAGGATAAGTTTCATTCGAAAATTCACATGTTTAGATTTTGAAAGTGATACTCGATAGTTCGGGTTTAGTAAGGAAACCGAAACCTAGTAAGTTAAGGCTCGATTTCCTCGAAATTCCCAAACACGAGTTAAGATATCAAAGACTTTTGAATGGAAATTTTTACTAAAATGACGTTTAAATAAAAATTTTTAAAATACAAACATGCAATAACAATATTCAAAGCAAGGAGATAATTTGTGAACAATATATTTCATTCATAAATCCCGATAAACAATAAATGTAAAATAGTGCACATAATAACAACAATTATACGACATGTCATCATATGTATGAGATAAATTAAAATAAGTGAAATAAACAACTTTGAACAAATCAAACGAATAATCATGACAAAAGGTTTAGGATTATAGGAATTCAAATAAAAATTTTAAATAAATGATGTGTCTAAGATAAAAAGCCTTTAATGAAACCAAATTATATACCTTTTAAAATAAAATATATACATAATATAATATTCAAAATATTTACATAGTAGTAAAAAGAGTATGTAAAAGAAGGGCAAATTCATAATATGAAGAATATAATATACATAATATATAAAAAATAACATTAAAATATATACATATACATACTACACGAAAATGTTTATACATCGACAATATATAATATTTAAGAAGATATTAGAAATATACGTGTGTAATACACTAAAGTATTTATTCATGACTAATATACATAACATATAAAAATAATGTTAAAATACATACATAATACATTAAAATACTCATATAAATAATATTAAAGTATATACAATGGATGGTATAAAAATGTATATATAATATATGTTAAAAATAATGATGACATACAAAAATAATTATCAATACAATATATAAATACATACATATAGAGATAATAATAGTACTAAAATAATTAGAAATACACCAAATATAGTATTAGAAACGTATACACGAAATAATATAAAAATACATGCAAATATTAGAATGAAAAATACACATATAACATATATGGAAGAATATAGTGTATGTATAAAATACAACTTTAAGATAGATACAATATACAAAATATAATAGTATAAAAAAATAAATACATGCATAGAATAATGTAAAAGAATTTATATATAAAATACATATGTAATATATATAAGGGTATAGTGTATAAAATATAACTTTAGAATATATAGATATAATATACAAAATATATGCCATAATATTGAAAACATATATATAAAATAATGTGAAAGAACATATATATATATAACTATAATATTAAAGAAATATATATAAATACAATAGAAAAAAATATACCAATGTCATACATATACGCACATATAATTAGAATAATATATATAAAATATAGTAATAATAAATAATAATAAAGAGTAGTTTAATTATTAAGAAACAAAATAATGAAATAAAAAGACCAAATTGAAAACAAAATAACAATTTAGGGCCGAATTAAAAGGTTAACAATAGTCAATGGACTGAATGAGACACGGGCACAAGGAACAGGGATCAAAGCTGAAAATAAACCAACCCTGAGAGTGCTACATTTAGAGGCGGACTGAATTGCAGTAACACTGAGATTCCAGGGGCAATTTTGAAGAGAAAATAAAGCACATTGAAAGCCCAATCGAATGACAGCGCAAACGAGAGGGACTAAGCGTGCGATAAACCCTCAACGACCAAAACACGCGGGTCATAGACCCATTCGGGTCGGGTTATCGGGTCTGGTGCCTTATACGGTACCGTTCTGCCTATTTCAAAAGCCATTTCTGTTTCTTTTTTTTATTCGATTTTAAACACAAAAAAAAGAAAGAAACCCTCCCCCCTTTCGATTTTTGCTCTGCTAGGGTTCCAAAGCCGCCGCTGTGGGTTCCTTCGGTAGTCTGCTATGCCACTGTTAGGGCCGGTGACCGGCACGAGGCAGAACAGGCTATTTAGCCCTTGTTCTAGTGCCTTTGAACGCTAAACTCAGCCTTGAAAGATCGTGAAAGCGAAAGAGGGCCCGTTCCCTTTCGGGGTATAACCCGTCGACGGAGGAATCCTCCAACGAACTCGACCTCGGAGGACTCCGGTAAGCCCTCTTCCCTTCCCTCTTTTCTTTATTACTTATTTGAGTACGAAAATAAAATAAAATAAAAAGTAGAATAACGAATTCAAAGGTACTAAATCAAAAATAAAGAACAACCTTTGCTATTGATCGTGAAAATGCTTCTGTTTCTTATTAAAGTTTTTTTTTTTTTTTGAAATCGAAAATTCCCCCTGATTATACTGTTTTTTGAATGATGAAAGACCCCCCAGTTTACATGTTTTAATTCGGCTTTATAGCTGATTTTACATTTGATGCTACTGTTACTGTTCTTTGCGTGCTCTCCTTGCTGCTTTCGTCATGTTTGTAGGTCTTGAGTGGATGTGAGGGGATGGAGGTAGAGGCTTGTCATTTCGGTAGGTGGCTGAAGCTGTCTTAAAGGATGACCTAGGTGAGGGCGATGGTAGGTTGAAGAGAAGGGAACCCTAGGGTTCCCTAAACTGTTGAAGCTTTCGGGCCGTTTGGGCCTTTTGTAAATTTGGGCTCCGGGCATTGGGGTTTGGTTTTGGGCTTGTATTTGGGTAGGGTAGTTAGGATATCGGGTTTGGGCTTGGTCATCTGGTTTGGTCTGTTGGGTTGTTGTAATGGGACTATTATCTTGTTTTTTTTCGGTTTTATTGTTTAATGTTTATTTTGGGCCCGGGCAAAATGGCCCTATTACAGAATAAATCAACCAATTAAATTATTTCTAAGCTTTTAATTTGAATGCAGTCCGATTGAGCTTTGGTTGAGCTAGTGGAGGGACCAATCGGACATATATAATTAGGCTCTAGTAATTGTAATTATGTCTGGAAGCATCGTTCCGATAATTTGAATTACTTAATCATGGAGTCAGTCCACAAGAAATACCGTGATTGAAATCTCCTTATTGTATACTCTTTACGAAAAAAACTCATCCAACTATTTTGTCCAATGACCTCGTCGTGTGTGTTACCCTCATATGATATCCTTGATTCGTTTGATTTAAATTTGCTCACTCAATACAATCCTATTTTATATCATTGTCATCATTTTGCCTTCTTAATGATTAATATGATCACTGTCAACAAATGACTGTGATAAATTGTTCGTTCAAGTACAAGAAACTCATAGCCACGTTCCATATTTATCAATCCACACAATGCCAATGAGAGGATATCGTTGACTTTTTAATTGAGCTATGAATTCCTCTATTGCTAGTAAAGTCATGCCATACACAAGTCATGTACCCAACATATCGGCTATCAGATCAATCATCTTTAGAGCATAAGCCTCCACTTATATCAAAGCAGATGAGTTACATACGCATGGTCAATAACTAACTTAGGATTTAGGTAAATCACACCATGAATGTCACAAGTGAATTAATTCACAAATGGATTCAAAATTAATTCATCTTGGGTCTAGTCTAATGTATCATTCTATCAATGAATAGATCTATATCTCTACCCATGAAGTCAATTACTTCGATAGCTAAGACTACTCATCTCCTTAATTGGAATTGTATACGACATAATATCCTTCTCAATATTTGAATCAAATGCTCACTTTGATTCTTTTACGGGATTATAGACTCCTTTAGATTATCTACTAAAGTAAGTTGTATTTCTCACAATGTAAACGTTCTTACAATGTCACTTATCATCAATTTGAACTTAGACTATCAATGAGATAATATTTGTTTGTCACAATTTCGCTATGCAAGTAAAATCTGAAAAACATAAATACAAAAGGCATAATAGTGAATTGTGTAATCTAATTATTCATCATTCAAATACATAGAAAAAAATTACATGTTCACTTAAATTTGGGCACATTTCGCAATAGGTATATGGCGTAAGACCATAGATGAAAGACACTATGGCAGTTTGGTATGAGGTACGTAGTGTAAAAACATAGATGAAAGATGCCATGGTAGTGTGATACAACATAAAAAAGTATATGACATAATACCATGGATGAAAGACGTCATGGTAGCATAACATAAAAAAGTATATGACATAAGACCATGGATGAAAGATGCCATGGCGGCACGGTACAAATTATAAGGTATATGGTGTAAAACCATAGATGTGGCAGCTAGGTATAATGAGTAAGACCATAGATGAAAGACTCCATAACATCATAAGATAACGCGCCAAGATAGCAAATCGTTGTAAGACTATGGATAAAAGACTACATTGCATCCATAGAGATAAGTCCGTTCAGACAATAAACACAGAATAGAGATAAGTTCGCTAGGACACTAAACACAGAACAGAGTTAGTCTGCTGGAATAGTAACCAAAACAACAATCTGTTTCTCACCCAAAAATAAAATTCCAAAAATTATCGGTACCTTTTGAAAAGCAATAATTTTACCTCGAGTATCAATACTTGTGATATGTTATTGATACCAATTTACGATTCTGACTTCCTGCACATTTCAAATCACAGATGTATTGTTTTTTCAACATGAATATCGATACCTCTTCTTCAAACCAGAAAATTACAAAAGTTCAAAGTATGCAGATCATTCCAATTCAACTTTAATCAACATGCATCTTATACCATATCAAATAAACCTCAAAACATCCATAATAGCAGTTTCAAACATCTAAAGTTAGTCCTAGTTATAATCAACATATTACGAAACAAATCTTAATATCCTAAGAACGAATAGACTATGGAAGCATCCAAAAACATCATGACAAATACTAATAAAAGGCTACATTGCATTATTCCCAAAATGTAAGAAAATAAAAATAACAACTATAGAAAAATAGAAACGGACTTGCTTGGATCACCCAATGAAACCACATCGCTCACACCAGCACTTAACTATCCTACAAAGGTTTACACGGAATGGGTGAACTTAACAAGCTTAGTGAATGCCTAGAACAACTAACATGCAAACAATTCATCAAGTATTAACAAAACAACCATATAGCTCAACCTCAATAGTTCCAATTCTAGTGTCATATTATACTTACTCGTGCATTATTAACTAGTTCATTTACATGGTAATCATATTCACTTTTAAGCATATATCACATTACACATATAATCACATAATATTTAAGCATATATCACAATACTCATATAATCACATAGCATTCAAGCATATATCACAATACTCATATAATCACATAATATTCAAGCATATATCACAGTACTCAAAACATGTTTATAGATAAATTGGCACTTGAGCTATGAAACGTAAAAGTGGGAACTATCGCCACTCATCGGATAAACAGATCTCCAATACACCACACAGACCCATATAGTTAACATGTCCCAAAAGTGAAGCATAAAGCTAGCACTCTTCAATACAGTAAACATGTCCCATTGAATGAAGCTTAACTTATATTCCATTATTTCTCCAATATGTCCCAGGGCCTCAATGCCCAAATCATATAATATATAAGTGAGTACTCACAATCTTATGGCATGTCAATTATATCCAACGGTTTCAAGAACTACAAGGCCAAAATATCTGTTATTAAGTACGCATACATTACTTACCAATTTACCATTCACTATCATTGCATATTTACATCATAAGCACTTAATTATCACTGCCACTTGGTATGATTGACATGCATACATATGCACTTCCACAACAATAATCATGAATACATGTCAATTCACATTTTTATAATAACAAAGCGCGTATTTCACAAGTTAAAAATGAGTATGAGAAAGGTTACACTTGAAATTTAAAGTAGAGGTTCTGACTACAACTATATGCCCAAATAACGTATTGAATAATGTCCATAAGAAATTATTCCAAACACCAACTAATTACGATTTCGCTGAAAACTTGAAAGCTCAAACTAGCTTTTCTTTGCCTTTATCTCTACTCGTAGAAGGTCCTATCGATTCCAACACTTCAAAAAAGTAAATGACACAACAACACAATCAACATTCAGCCAAAGAATCCCATCAAACAATCCAAAAACGCAAGCTTAAGCTAGGTTCTCTTTTGACCGAAACCTTCAACATAGAAAACTTAAAATTTGAATATCTTGTTCTATACTTAATATTTTTGCCTAAAACCAATTCTGTTTGTCTATTTAATCACCTATAACTAATCCTCAACCTTTAAACTACACAAAACTACTCAATTCATGGTATCAAAATTTTTCGACGTACAATAGCTATTCTTCATGAAAATTCGTTAAAACCTTAGAAATTCTAAGCGAAATTTTAAAGTAAGTTTAGAAATCTTATAACCATGTTAAAACAAGTTGAAAAACACTTTGAAACTACTTTTTTACCCAAAATCCCGAAATCCACCATTAATAACTAAATTTTTAGCTTTTATTTAAAACTTGCAATTTAATGGCTAAAAATCTTGTTTAAAAGACCATATATCATTTAAAACTAGTTAGGAATTAAATCGTTATCTTAGTGTAATACCTCAAACCCGACCTAGACGTTATGACTGAATTTGGGAGTATTATGAAGAAAATCTATAAAAACTACTTTTTATTTTCTTTTTGAAAAGATTGTATATCGTTGTTAATAATAGAGTCCACTTATTGAAAACGTGTTGTTACGCTCATCAGTTGTATCCATCAATTGTTTACAAAATAAAACTTGTAAATTGCTGCAGAAGTTTTTATGTCATTATATTTTGGAAACCAAGTTTTATTTTCTTAAAAATAGTTAATTGTATAAAATAGTTGTTTTCGTAAATCACTTTATCAAATGTTATGCTAGAAAATCAAAACAAAAATTTCAAATCAAAATAGTCCTAAAATTCCAGAGAGTCCATATTATAAAAAACTCTTAAAATCAAAATTTAAATAAACCAAATTAAAGTAGAAATAGTTTTACGGCATAATGTCACAATTGAGCTCCCGTTGCACCGACCTATCTAAACTTGATGGTTACCTGAATGAAACAGACAATCAGAGAGTGAGTTTGATAACTCAGTGTGTAACTCACATAAACAGAATCTCATATTCAGATACATTCAAATCAGATACAGATTTATGTCATACCGGAATCAAAATCAGATTAGACTAATACAGAGACATAAGTATAAATATAATCCTACCCCCATCCTCTACACACCACCTCCGACCATCCCAACACACCATGTAGGGTATAAAACACCCACCCAGCCCTAAACACTACATAATTTCTGCAACGCCCCAAATCTTATGTTTCTGTTTCTGATAAAATGTGACACAAATATCTGTCTACTTTAGTGGTTAAGTGCTCTGAGTGTGTGTGAGAGGTCCTATCTTCAAGCCTTACCTTGGGTTAAATTTTGGTATTTTCTGAATTAAGCCCTATCTCTAGTCAGTAGGCTTTTAGTTATTTGTTTGTAAGTATACAACAGAATAGGCCTACTGGTCTGGTGGTTAAATTGAGTGTTGGTTTACTGGAGGTCCTGTGTTTGAACCCCTGCGTGAGCAGGGGAGACTATTTTTGCTCAATTTGGTGGTTGAGAGTTTGAGTTGTAGTGAAAATCTGAGTAGTGGGTGGTTGAAATAGTATAGGTAGTGGGAATTAAGTAAAACGGTTTCTCCAAAATTCTCTCTGTAGAAAAACTGACCATTTTCTTTTCCACTTCTGCTTTTTTGTTGTTTCTATTCTTTGCCAAATTTCCTTCCCACTCTCCCTTTCTTCTTTTTCGATTTTTGTAACCAAGACCATCTTCTTTAGTGCAGCGTTTTGTCATACTTGTTCGGTAGGTAACAATTTTACCTTTTGTTAATCGTTCTATGGTTAGTTTATAAACAAATTGTTTTGGTTCTCTTGGGATAGGTGAAGGTCAGTAATCAATTGGTGCTTCTACTGAGTTTAAACATTTGGGATTTCAGATCGTTGTTGGTAAGTGACCGGATTCACTAATTGATGTTCTTAAGTGTCGTTTGTGAAATACTTCCGGTTTATTTTCATTCGTATGACTAAATTTAGGCTTTGGTAATGGCAATTATAGGTTTTGGTGATATCAGGGTTGTAAAATCAGTGAAATCGTACCAGGTGTGTTCCTAAAAATGTAGAAAACGGGATTCGACGAAAGCCAAAATTGTAAACTGTCGACGCTACACGGGTGTGTGGTTGCCCGTGTGGTAGGTCGTGTGCGAAGAACACGGCCGTGTGCTAGACACCGTCGTGTAATGGCTAGGTTGGCCGTGTACGACACACGGGCTAAGCTAATTTGGGCCGTGTGGCCCACACGGTCGTGTGAGTTCACACTGGTAGTCCACACGGGTGTGTGGAATTTGGACCAAGCCGTGTGGTCCACACGGGCCAAAGCCAATTTAGGCGTATAGGCCACACAAGCGTGTGGGCCTACACGACAAGCCACACGGGCATGTGGGCTCACATAGGCAAGCCACATGGGCTTGTGGGCCTATTTAACTGAAATGTTTCCTAAGGTTACACAGGTCGCCCAAGTTGACTGTGAACCTACTATAGGGTTGGTAAGTAGTACTTAGACCCTTAAATATGTGATCTGAGTATATAATGTATGTATTAAGCATGTTAAATTTATGCATGGTTATTGATCTACATTTATGACTGATAGTTACATAAAAACATGTTATTTTGTATGTTTGCATCTACATTAAGGTGAGATGATGATTATTGGAGGAAGTGTATTGAAAGGCTTTTATACCTACTATCTGGCAGCTCAGTTGCAATATATTAATATGTGCCGCATTTTGGTACAGCATGGTGTGTAAGGATGAGTGGGTATTTTAAACCCTACATGGTGTGTAGGAATGGACAGAGATGGTGTGTAGAGGCTGGTGGGTAGGATTCTGTTTTTTGATTTCTGATTACTGTGTGCATATTTGTTACTAAGCTGGGCTAAGACCCTATTTTATATCTAAAACTGAATCTAGACTGGGCTAAGGCCCAAACTTTATCTGAATCTGCAATGGGCTTAGGCCTCAGACTGCTTGACTGATAATTGTTGTTTTGACTGTATGCATGTTATCTGTAGGGATTACACACTGAGTTTTTGTAAACTCACCTCTTTTGTTTGATCTGTCCAGGTAATCCCCAGAGTTAGATGGATTAGTGCAGCAGAAGACTCGTTGGTGACCACTGCTACTTTAAACTGGATCCTTTTTTATTTTATGGTTATTTATTATCTTTCGATATTTTGGATGTAATCTGGACTTACGGACTTTTTACTTTGGGTTGGTTTTGCTTATATTGTTTTTTTGGATTTATAACTGCTAGACGTGCAGGACTCAATTTTCAAAAAGCATGAGTTTTCTCCAAAACTACCGTTTTTCTTAGATTCAACGGTTTTCTAAAACTAAAGCTTTCGATGTAGGGGAGGACTCAGAGGTGGCCACGCTGCAAGCTGTTTAATATATTAGTAGTTACATTTATTTCATTTTTAATTGTTTCCATTTGGGTTGTAATAAGGCTTTTAAACTTCTGGATTACAAATTTGGGATTTTAATTGTGGTTTTGATAATTACTAGAGGTAGAAATGAGTTTTTCCAAAACAACAACTGTTTTAAATTAAGCTTCTGCAACGGTTAAGATTTTATAAGTAATAACATCTCAAAAAAAAAGAATAATTTTTTTAAACCATGTTTGGAATCGATCAAATACAAATTGAGGTTTTATGCAAACTTTTAAACAAGAAGGGTTTTTAATGAAAACTTGGTTTTTGAAAAACACTTCAATGTGACACGCCGGATTCGGGCCTAACTTCTAAGCCGGGTTTGGGGTGTTACACATAGTCAACCAGAACGACATGTACCAACCTTACGGAAGCTCACAGTCAATAGGAACAATATGTATGACCCTAGGGAAAAATTCAAAAATTTGGGCTCACATGCCCAAAATGGCCTAGACCGTGTGTCACACACGGCCGTGTAGCGTCGATAGGCCCCAATTTTAGCTTTCGTCGATCGTCATTTTTTGAGTTTCTCATTACACTGGCTCGATTTTGGTGTGAAAGCAACCTTGAGACCTCCGTAACCTAAAAATAGTAAGGTAACGATTACTTATTATTTTTATGAATTTAAAAAGAACAACCGGACTTAACCTCTCAAAATCAAACAGGCACATGAACTTACCGTCAACGAACACAATAACACACATGAACTAGATTGTTGGAGCGAAATCCACTACTTCACAATCTTCTCCTAAACAACACATCCATATAAGTTATTTTCCCCAAACTATAACACCATTTTTCCATTTCAAAATAAATATCCCAAAACAGACTTACAGAAACCGAAAGCTAAAGATAAATACAACCCCATTTACCAAGCTGTATGAAAAGACTGGGGATTCAAAACGCAACAGAGAACAAGAATTTCTGAAAAAAACAAAAACAAAGGAAAAGAAGAAAGGAAATTGGCAGAGAAACGAAAAGAAATGAAAACATCATAAGGGGAAAGGAATTTTGGGAAAACAAAAAAAAAATATTCCGACTCCCCCACTAACCATCTGTAACAGCCTAAAATTTCAGTTATGTCGGAACAGTGATTTGAGATCACTAAATCTGACAAATGAGATTAGGAAAATAAAATAAAATAAAATAATATTTAGAAGTGAGTGAGATGTTAGAAATATTTTAAATAGGTTAAATTAAAATTTAAAGAGAAATTATTAATTAAATTGAGTTAAAAACGAGGTATCGAGACCTCGATTTTGTAAAACCAAGTAAAAAATAATGTTATAAATATTTATAGAGTGTTAGTGATGTGGTATTAAAATTTCGCTAGAAAATTTTAATGTTTGGGTAGTGAATTAAATAAAAAGGACTAAATTGAAAAAGGTGTAAAATTTAAGAAATGTAATTAAATGGCTTAAGTAACAAATGAGGAGGGACTTAAAGCATAAATATGCCAATAGAGAATAGTCTAGGTGGCATAAGGAAGAAAAAAAATCTGAAAATCTAAGGAATTGGGACAAAATTGGAATTTTAGAAAAGTTTAATAGATAAAAAATTTAACTAAAAAGAAATCTAGACATTTCATCCCTAATCTTCAACCAAGACAGCCATTAAAGAGCCCTCTAAGCTGGTCTTTCATATATTTTCATCAAGTAAGTTCAATTCTTGATTATTTCTTGAATTTTTTGTATTTTTTAAGACTTTTACAACTAGGTCCTACTATTTAATTCAATAGATTTTGATTTGATGGATGACTTTGAAAGTTTCCATGAATAAGTGCTGAAAGTTAATGATGAATTAGCATGAAATTGAAGTTTTAATTTGATTGTGAGATGATTTAATTAGGGAATTTCAATAGAAATTGATATTTAGGACCTAAATGTGAAAAATGTTGAAATTAGGGCTTGATTCTGAAATTCTGGTTACCAAAGGTTGTATAATTGTTTAAAATGACGGAATAAAGTATTAGTTGTAAAAATTTTAGCTCAATTGAGGGGTAAATTAAGCAGGGACTAAATTGTAAAAATTTTAAATTTTGGGTAAAGGTGAAATTTTGAAAATTGAAAAGGCATAAATTGTGAAGTGAATCAGAATGAAATGAAATGCCAATAAATGAATAATTTTATATTATAGAATAAGAAATTAAAGATAAACAAGGAAATGATAAAGTTGTCGAATAGTCCCGGAAATTTCTATAACTACTGCAAATTGTTCCGAGTAAGTTCGTACGGTTAAATTTATTAATGTTTTATATTATTGATAAATAATAAATAGTGATTATTTATATTAATTGTGGAAAATGGGAATTATGTGTTAAAAATCATGAAATCAAATCAAGTGTTAAAAAGAAGACGGAACGCAAGAAATGAGTACAATCGTTCAGTGAAAAAGATGATTTGACGGTGAATTACCCAAGTAAACTGAGATTTAGCATTTGTTGTGAATTCTCGTGTTTTCTTTCCGTTTAGCTCTTATGAGCTTCCGCTAACTCATATGAGTTTCAATTAACCTTTTCGGGTTTCAGTTTAGCTCCTATAAGCTTCAGTTTAACCATTTCGGGTTTCAGTTTAGCTCTTCTGAGTTTCAATTCAACCCTCATGGGTTTCAGTTTAGCTCCTATGAGCTTCAATTTAACCCTTACGAGTTTCAGTTTAGCACTATGTGCTTCAATTAGCCTTTGGGCTCCCGACCACGATTGTACTCAAACTTGTAAGTCGTTCCTTGAATGGACAAGATGGTAAATAAAATGTGGGGTATGTATGATGAAATACTATTAGTATTACTATCATTATTATTGAGCTCAAACAAGTGAATTTTATCAAACGAGTTATGGTTGATAGGATATATGTAAATTTCATAAAACGTTTAATTAAAATGGTTATAATGTGTTCAATATTCGGTAAGATTTATGTTTAAAGCTGACGAGCTCACTAAGCTATATTTAGCTTACTTGTGTTGTTTATTGTTCTATGTAAATTAACCAAAGGGTGAAAATCGGATCATCACACTCAAGCCACACTATCAAGATTTTCTGGTAGACTTTTCAACATATATTTTGATGGTTTATATGGCATGTATAGGAACCTAAAGGACCATATTTTGTAATAATATAATAATATATTAGTTATGTTTAGCAATAGTATGATAAGTGAAATGATAAAGTTATGAAATTACACATATATTATAACACTTATGAAAGAAATGAATGAAGTTATTTAAGTTATTTTGAATATGAATGTATGAAATTGGTTGAGGTCTGAACTTGCAGGGTTGGCTAATTTGTCATAAAAGGCTAATATAGAGTCCACAAGGCTTGACACACGGGCGTGTGACCAGACCTTGTGTGACACACGATCACCCCATGGGCGTGTTGTGTTCCCTGCACCTTATTTTTAAGAAATAGAATGCCTAGTATGAAACACACGAGCTAAGACACGACCGTATGTCTCGACCATATGAAGGACACGACCCTAGGACATGGGCATGTGCCTAGGCCATATGAAGTCTGTACCTTAAATGCAAAAATTAAATTCACCACACGGCCTAGCACACGAGCGTGTGGCTTGGCCGTGTGACCCTAAATTGATGATGATGTCATAATCAGAGAGTTACACAGGTTGAGGACACGGGCCTGTCCTGAGCCACACGGGCGTGTGTGACCACACGGCCTGCCCACACGGGCGTGTGACTCTCCAAAACATGAAATTTTTCTAAGCGTTGAAAAAGTTTTGAAAGTTCTCGGTTTAGTCCTTAACCACCTCCAATGCATGTTTAAGGTCTCGTAGGCCCGTAATTGGGACGTTATGAATATGAATGAAAAGTTTTAATGAACGCAAATTTTATGACTTGGTTTTGTTTGTTTATGCATGTTTAAGTCAGAAATGCCTCGTACCCTATTCTAGCAGCTGATACGGGTAAGGGGGTGTTACACCATCAACCCACCAAAACAGACCCACTACTCTCATCCAACTACCTCTGAATTCTAATCCCACAAAAACTCTACCACACAACTGGTACACATTCATAGAAGCAAAAATTAACACCCTTCGCCCACACAGGGGTTCGAACACATGACCCTAGAAAAGCTAACACCTTACCACTTGAACTAGTAGGCTAATTCTGATATGAGTTGACCAATAATATGATCTAAGTCAAGCCATTAAAGACAAGCCTAGCACAAAAATAACAAAATTCCCAAAAGTGAGACTTGAACCCAAGACCTCAAGTACACACACCAATCACTTAATCACTAAAACATATACCTATTTATGACAGAATTCGTAAAAAAAGAGATTTTATAAGTCAGGGCATCACACTTAGTTGACGAAAAACTGAGCTTTTGATTGACATCCCCAAAACCCAAAATCTTGACAATAGAGAAAATTATGGTGTTTTTTGGGTATTTTTATTAACTTTTATGGAGGTTTATGACTAGGAAGGTGATAGAAATCAAAGGAATAGAGTTTATGAATCAAAATTGGGTGATTAGGGTTTTAGGGGAGTAATGGACTGCAACACAAGGGAATGGAGAAAAGTTTACGTGAATATAGTATAAGTGGGGAAGATATTAGGTTGATTTTAAAATTTGGTAAAATTACTTCATAAGCAAATTTTTTCCCCTTTTACAAATCAATCCTTAACTAAAAATTAAATATTTCTAAAATACTTTTTCAAAAATTGATTTGAATTTCTAAAAGCCATATTCGAAAACATTACTGATATATCATGTCACAAAATTCCAAACACTCTAAGGCTAAAATTCTTAAATTACCCCTAAAACTCTTAAGTCCTATTTTGGGGGTGTTACACCGTCTTCTTCTTGAAAGAAGCCATGATTGTCCATGCACATCTACCGTCTCGCTTTGTACACTTGGCTTTGAACTTCTCAGATTTGGATTTAACCACATGGAAGTTAACCCTGTTCTTGATGTTGTGTCACTTCATTGTAGCGAGAAAACCATCTTTGGTGGAAAACTACTTACCTACTTCCAATTCATTCGAATCCAATGAAAAACTTGCATGGCCTAACCTCCTGTATGGTAGTTTTACAAACTCCAACCTATCTTCTGTCGATAGATCGACATTATGCATGTAGGCTAGAGGCAAGTACTCTTTGAATCATGGATCTTCTTCTTCTTCATCTTTTCACCATCTTCTATTTCAGTTGGAACAGGCTCTGGCTCAGAAAATAATGAAACTTCTGAACCGTTGGCACTAGGTTCCCGGATTGGATCTACAACGGATTTATTTCCATAGTCATTCTTGGACCCACCAACATCTGCCATGTTGGAGGTCCCCTTGTCGGTGGACGTCGTAGAGAGTATATCATCCCTTCTCGTGTACGTGTCTGAACGTCCAAAATCACACGTCGATTGTCAACCACTAGAAGTTGATGCCATTCCCCAGTAAGTATTCTCAGTGTTGAACATCGACCCACCGAGGTTCATATCCCATCCACTAATGAGTGCAGTGTAGGGGTTGTGTATTTCTTTTTACCACTAAAACCTGATTGTTTGGTGTTCTACCTCCCACAATTGAAATCTAAGGTCGAGACTGATGAGTGTCTTTCCCATTGATGATTCTGGGATATCATAATGGGAACTTTCTAAGAAAGTGGTTGGACTATCGATATTTTCAATAATTTTCTCCTATCGAACAGAAATAGATATTAACGACTGAATGCCTTCATCTGGCCTTGAAAATTCCCCATATAATTCGAGAAACGGTGATCCACTGTTGATGCGCATCTGCACCATTGCCTCAAGCTTAGAGCACCTTTGATATCGAATGTGACATATCTCACGATATCGACCAAAGAACAAAATTAATACTTAATAGACGATACTCTCATTCCCGTAGATCCGATGATTTTTAGCCTAATTTTTTTTCTGAAGTTCTAGCAACTTTATGTTCTGGTTAAAAGCCACTTGCATTTTGTTCTCCGATAAAAAAACCAAGTCGTTCTCTGTGTCACGGACCTCACTGTTGTAATAAATAGTTCTCTGTGTCACGGACCTCACTGTCATAATAAATTATAACACTAATCCGTCCACTCAATTTTAACCAAATTATCTATCGAGAGAAGTTTGAAACAAAAACATTATGCAAAAAATATAATGTGTCAAATAAATATTAACAAGAAAAATCAATGCTTACGCTTACTTTTTATACAAATAGTATCGTTGCTTCAACTTATACATTCCTTACGAACTTCTATTCTTTTCAACTTCTTCAAATTTTATTTCCACGGTTTTATGCCACTAGAGGTTGAAATATGGGTAATTTATAGCCCAAGGGATAACATCCTATATGTTTCTAAAAAAATGGCATGAATAGTGGGGATTGAAATTTGTAGAGAAAAACATTCCAAGCAGGACGTACTATCAACAACAGTACTGAAAAAGGGCATCTAGTTGGAACTATTTTTAGTACTTTTGTTGACAGTGTATCCTGTTTGGAGCCTTTTTTCTCTACAAATTTCAACCTACACTATCCGCTTCATTTTTTCAAAAATGTTTCAGATATCTCGAGAATCCCGGGATTTTTTTTAGAACACATATCGTCAAATAATTTTGTTAGAACCCATTTCGATTTTTAATAAAAAATAATATTCGATTAACCTATTTACGAATATTTTAAATTCTGAATTCAATTATTAAAATTATTATGTTAAAATTTTAATCAATTAATACCATAAACCCTAACCCTAAAAACCTAAAAAAGCTAAAGCTTTAATAATAAAACCCTATTTAATAAACCTGAAAACCTAATTAAAAATCCTAAAAGTCCTAAAACCTTAAAAATGCGTGAAAAAATGCATTGACCTGGATGCATTTTTCCTTAGCGCTAAGCTGGAAGTGCTTTATTGGTCAGGGGAAAACACGTTGAGTTGGAAGTAGTTTTTTGGGTTTCCCCTAAAAGCAGCACCAGCTGGACGCGTTTTAGGGAAATCGACTCATTTCTATCTTTTTTTAAAAAACAATGGCCTATTTCCGTTATTTTGAAAAAATAGGGTATTTTTCGGTATTTTGGTTAGAGAAGAGAGCTTTCGATTAATGTAGACAGTGTGAACAAAAAAGGCCATACATCAATGATTTTAGTAGCTTAATGACTTAAATCAAAACTTTCAAATAGTTCAACAGTTATTTTATAACTTTTTAAAGTTGAGTGATCAAAATGTAAACTTCCTATAATTTAATGATATTAAATGTAGCTTATCTTAAATTTTTTAATGATAATTAGCGTTGGTAAATCTTATTTTTCTCAACTTTCACCCCACTGTAGGTGTGCCAAAGGTACTCACTAGAGCTAGAGCTATGTTTCAGTGGGTGGTATTTTTTGCCTTGAAAAGTGAAACATTATGATGCTTCATTAACAACCTAAGGGCTCTAAATATCGATTTGGATGGGTAGTGAAATTAAAAATAGTAGTGATGTAAAGATTAAAAATAATAGTGGTATATATAGTAGTAAGATGAGAATAAAAAATGATCATCAATTATTTTAAATAAAATATATATGTATGGTAAATTATTAAAAGTTATTTTAAATTAAATAAAAAATATAATTAAAGTTACCTTGAGTAAAAATTTACATTATTTTTAAATAATAATGTATATTAAAATTTTGTTTCATTAATAATTAAGATTATATATTAGAATTAAATTATTAAAAAAATATAAAAATATATATATTAAATAACAATTTGCCAATGCGTTGAGAACACAACACCTCCAAAATAGATGCGTGTTTCAGTGGAAGTTACTTTTGCCTTTCATTCCCAACGCAAAAGCCCAGCCAGAAGAAGCATCAGTCAATGAAGTTATCTCGTATTTCAGTTTTAGTCTATGTAAAGAATCAAATGATCATTCTTTTCTCTCAAATAAAGTCTTTCTTCTTCAATTTTTATAGTTTTATCATCGTTCCTCAGTGTTTCATCATACGGTGCATGGGACTTTAACATCTCAAACTCTGAAGGTTCATAACAACTGATAAGACTCTACCTACCTAAACTACATCTTATTAGAGAAAGACGTCTTGATCCAGTGCATCAGCTGGTGGAGTAGTATTGACCTTTGTAATAGAAATGAGAAACTATTCCTACAACGAATGGAAGCTATCAGGAAATCATGCAAGGAACAAAACCCAACCAGGGGTAAAGCCATGATCTCCTCGACTGCTGCTTTAATTTTATTTATTTTTTCTTAAAGTTTTCTTTAAATTACCGTGACTCAATAGCTAATGCGCAACAGGTTGGGTTTAACGTTATTGTTCTTGTTTATGTTTTACGTTGTTTTATTGAACGCTTAGCTCAGTTCCCAGAAACGAAAAATTATTGACATTGTAATAGGGCAATTTTGCCCGGTCCAACCAAAAAGAGCTAAAAATAAAATAAATACCAGAATAAATAAAATAAATAATGTCCAATGTTTTCTTTTACAAACTCTAGGGCCCATTTTACAACACTAAAATCCCGTGGCCCAAGTCAAACCTAACTACCCGTTGGCCCAAACAACCCCAACCTGGACTAAGCCCACACTAATCGGTAGAGGCAAGAAACAGCAAGCCCTAGGTGCACCGCACCTAGGGTCCTTCAGCCTTTGACCGTCAGCCACCAACTCCACGAACCACCGCCACTTTAGCCTCTGCCCACATCGCGTCCCATCACCCTAATCCTGCAAGCATGATAGAAGCAACAACAGAAGCAGAGATAGCAAACAGTAGCATAAAGATATTGTATCAAATCGGCTATAAAGCCGAAACAAATGCAATGTAATCGGGGGAATTTTTCAACATTCAGAAACAGTGTAACCGGGGGGATTTCATTACTCAAAAAACAGTGTAATCAGGGGGGACTTTGGAAATAAAAAAGGGTTGTATCACACAAAGAAATCAAGAAAGAAACGGAGAACATCAATAAGAAATAGAACCGAAAAATTTCAAGAAGGAGGTTGTTCTTTCTTTTTTCTTTTTTTCTCTCGCGCATTCTTCCTTTTTCGTTTCGGGGATTTCTTTTTTTATTTCATTTTGATTTTGATTTTAAGTTTAAAAACAAGAAAATAAGAAGGAAAAAGGGAAGGGCTCACCTCATCTCCATTGTGGCATGGTCGGAGATCCGTTCTCTGCCGTTGCAGCCGCACGGATGGGATTGGGAGCCTCCGTCCTTCACTTATTCGATGCTGGGGGTCTGAGCTTCAAAAGGGATTCGAATGGGATTGGAAAATCCCTTAGTTTGGCACATCACCGGCCACCAAATCGATGGTGGTGCGATGGTGCGAGGGTTGGGCATGGTGGCCATTTTGAAACCCTAGCAGAGAGGGTACGGGGTTAAACTCCTCTTTGCTGTTTGTTTCAGCAGAAAACGAAGCAAAGAAAAAAGAAATGGTTTAAACAAAGACTTAAACGGCGCCGTTGCATGCCATTTAGCCCTGACCCGCGCTTCAACCCACGGTGCAACCCGGATCCGCGCCTTTTGACCTCAAATGGCCTATTTGCACGTTAGATCCTTCTATATTGTGCGGCCGCTCGATTGAGCCCTTTTTTTGCTTATTTTATATTTCCAGATTTGGTCTACGAATTTCGTGTCTGTACCATTTTAGTCCTTGCTGAAACGACGCGCATGGGGGTTGGGATTATTTCATGGTTAGTCCTTCATTGTTTCAGCGGGTTTCATTTTGGCCCTTGATGGCCCTTCTTTGTTATTTACAACTCTTACCTTAAATTTCAAGTCCATTTCAACCTAGTCCCTAACAGCTTCCTATTTTTCACGATTTTACCCCTTTGTTTTCAATCTTTCATATTTTATTTTCTTTGGTGTTTATTTATTTGTTCATTCATTATTGTTATTTTCTATTATTATTACAAATATATTATTTTTCTTATATCATTAATACATTATTTTTATTATTCTCCTTTTTTATTGTAAATATTATGGTTATTCGTATATATATTTTACATACACACTTTAAATGTTACTATTATGTATGTATTTTTAATATATATATATATATATATATATATCTATGTAGTATTATTAATACTTGTTTTTAATATTATTGTTATTTCTAATATGCATATATATATATTATATACATATTTTCGGTATTACCTTTTTAATATTATATTATTTCTATATATTATGTATATATTTTTTATATATTATATATATATATATATATCTGTTAAACATTATTAGTTATTTTTCTTTTTATGTACATATTTTTAAATACTATGTTTTTTAAAACACCATTATTATCCGTTTATACATTATGTACCTGTTTTAATATTACATTATGTATATATTATTTTTTTTATACACGCTACATATGTATATTTTTAACACTATATTCTATGTATATTATGTATATGTTTTAATATCATGATTCATGTATTTTTATGTTATCCCATGCATGCATATATACTATTTACATTTTTCTTAATATTATACTATATATTTCTACACTATTATTATATATATATATATATGCTCATGTATACATTGTATTATTAATTTTCTTTGGTTAATCCTCTTTTGCTATTTTTCATGTACACGTCATTTTATCACTTTTATTATCAATTTTCTTATCATTATTACTTTTATTTTATTCATTTTATTATTGTTTATCGTTGATACATATATTGTTCATATTATTGTGGTAATACTACGGCTACAATTATTATTGTATTTTTTTACTCTACGCATTCATTATCGTCATTCGCATTATCATCACCTTTATTATACTGCTTCGTATAGTTATACTACGAATTCGGGTGCATTAAACTTTTTGCCATAAATACATTTTTTAAACAACACCCCGTGTTTTAAGATTTGAGATAATCGTGCCCTAACTTACTGGGCTTCGATTAGTCTCATTGAATCTAAACAACGGAATAATTTTAAAATCACAATTTTCGAAATGAAAAAAACTTGTTCACGGAGACCCAAGATGTCGTGCTCTAACTTACTGAATACGACGCTTCGTCTTGAGATAAGATCTTTTACAAATCAAGGCAATGTTTGGTGTTTGGAAATACGTGAAGTCATGCCCTAACTTACTGGGTTTTGATCTCTTTCGCTTAAATCCAAATAACCGAATATCCTCTTCGAACTTTCAATAAAAAGCACACCCGTTCTCAAAGGTTCTAAATGTCATATCCTAACTTACTGGACGCGACGTTTTATTGCTTCTAGGCGAGAATGGCTTTTCATTTTGTTTCAATCCACTCAAATGGTTTTAACAAAAGGGATCGAATTTTAAATTCTTTCAAATTTTCAAACATTCGACACTAAGACACTAATTAATCAACTAGGTACCAATTTTGGGCGTATCGAAGGTGCTAATCCTTCCTCGTACGTAACCGACTCCCGAACCTGTCTTTCTGATTTTCGTAGACCCAAATTACTGTTTTAATAAATCAAATTGATTATTAAAAACAACCACTTTTCAAGGTGACCTGATCACACCTCATCAAAAAAGATCGGTGGCGACTCCCATTTTCCATTCCCATTTTTAAATTTCAAAGTCGATCCTCTATTTTTCAAAGCTTAGAAAAAAAAATGGTTTCGACAGACATATAGTATAATAATAATGACTCAATTTTTATTATGGGCTAATGCCGAGGTTTTAGAGAAAGTTGGAGTGAAAATACGTATTATAGTTCTGACGAAGGGGAAAGGTATAGATCTGACGAAGGGGAAAGGTCTCCAGCTTCTTGGCTAAGCTCATAATAGCCCATCTCTTTAAGAATTCGAGTGCACTGAGGAAGGGCTATGTCCTTCTTAAACCCAAGATTGTTGGCAAAACGAAGTTTACTGCTGAGACCATCGAATGTGGTAAGAACCACTCTGGATTTTCTCCATGCTTCGGTGGGATCACTGCAATCAGCCCTTGGACTCCTCACCAAAGCAACATCGCAGTCTGATTCCTCATAATCGCCTTCCACCATGATGTAGTAGTCTCCGTGATTGTCAGCCACTATTTCTTGGCTTTGGAAGGTAATCGCTTCGTCCGTACGGTTCCTACATTCCAATTTCACTACTGCTCCTGCAATACCAAACATATATCAACACAGTTGTCAACCCAACTTTTACACAACTTATTTTTTATTCTTTTTCATATATTTGAAATACAAAAAAACAAGAAAAAAAGAAGAAGAAGCAAGAATTTGATTATATACCACCAATGGGTTCGCTGAGTTTGGTCTCGAATTCAACACGGCAAGTGTCGCAGTAAACATGACCTACAACCATATACTGCATATTTTCTTCAGCAGCCCCATAGGAGCAGTTGAGTGAGGAGGAAACACAAATGGTGAAGCAGAGAAGGGCGATTATGGAAATATTTGCCATATCTTTGGTTGTCACTTTAATTTTTATTGCTCTTCCCTAAGTGTGAAAGCTTGCCAAAATGGTAGATTTATAGGAAGGGGTCGAGTTATTTTAGGATACGGTTGCTATTTGTGAGGGTTTGATTTGTTGAGGGAGTGAAAGACTCGGCCTCATCATTCTCCCTTTTTAATTGTTTCAACAATATCAAGTAAAAAAACAAAACTAATTATTTAAAAATAATATTATTCAAAAAAATATTTATCTTATAATAATAACAAATTTTCATATTAAAGTTAATCCTTTCCATATATAAATTGATATAAATCTACATTAAAGCCAATTCCTGTTTGGACAATTTATATTTTTAATACATGTAGAACCTAAAAAAGGGTCACCATTTGTGATGCATTTAATTAAAGAATTATAAGATATAATAAAATATTAAAAATAAATATTTTCAAAAATATACCGCAAATATACCAAATAGTAATCCTTTAATTAATTTGTTTATTAATAAAATTTTACCTAAGTAAATTAACTTTGATGGTATGAAATATTAGTTTTAAACTTGTGGCACATGAACATAATTACATCAAAGTAAGAAAAAAAATTTGGAGTCGAAATTAAATTGTATATTTCTACGATAGTAAAAATATAATTCTACCGTTTTAATAATTTATATCCTTATAACTTTTAGAAGATTAAATCAAATTTTTTATCATTTTTAAAGGTCAAAGTACAATTTTATTATTACTAATTTAAAATTGTAAAATTATAAAATACTTAAATGAAAAATTTTAGGGAAACCAAACCCTGCTAGCCATTAAATCTGCCCCTAAACATAAATATTTTAATAAATATAATATAATAAAAGTACTAAATTTTATATAAAAATAAAAAAAAGTATAAAGTTGTTTCATCTTCTTTCTTATTTTTTAAGCAAAAACATAATTAATATGCTTGAATTGATTTTTTATCATTAATTCCTTCATTTTAATTTTAAGCTTTTCTTCTATCTTTTAGTTTTATTTTCTATAACACTAACAGAGTTCTCGCATAATGTTATTTCGTATTTGGGCTGTGGTTTCTTCGCATAATGTTATTTCGTATTTGGGCTGTAGTTTCTTTTTAAGCGCAACAATCATGTAGTATTAGTTTGCAGGTTACACATCCCTAAAATGAAAATTTTACTTTTTATAGTTTGATACTTTAAAAATGATAAAAATTTAATTTAATTTTTAAAAAATTATAAAATATAATATTTAAAAATAATAAAATTGTATTTTTAAGACCATAAAAAAATATAGTTTAATTTCGATTGCTCCAAAAAGAATTTCTAATTTCGCCCCTATATTAATTGCTATAAGACCATGAAATGTTTTAGCAATAAGGAAATGCCTAGAATGGTGTCTCTTTTAGAAGGAGGTTTGGTAATCAGAACGTTTTTCGACATGTTCTAAGAATCACAAAAAAATAATGAGAAGAACAGATAAAGAATGAGTTAGAAGGATGTCACCAAAGTTGCTCCCTTGATTTCTTATTAAAACTTAGAAACTCGAAGAATATATTAGAGAATGGTAAGTGGAGTAAAATTATATAATCTTAATAGGATAGGTCTAGGGTAAATTAACATAATATTATCATTGTAAGTTAAAAAAGAGTAGCCTTTTAACTTGAGTTTTGGACGGCTTAGGCGTAAAATAATCCAGAGAAATCAGGGAGTTATGTCATGAAAAGCAGAAAGCCTGGACGTTGCGGTACTTGGCTATGGGTGTACTCTGACGTGGTTTCGGAGACTCATGGGTTTTTGGGCTTTTCTTGTCTATTTTAGCCTTGGAGCTTTCGTTGACTCCTGCTACTCGGTCCTACACAAATAAAAATAAATAAAATGACTTGAAACAAAAACATGCAAGAAACGTAAACTTGTAATGCAACTTAAATATACAATCTATATGAAATGCAATTAATTTAAAATCTAACAACATTAATTTAGAGCTATAGGAAGATTGGTAACACCATCTAAAATGTACTTAGTGCTGGTTCCATTCAGCTTCACTCGCCTTTTATTACTACATTAAGATATCAATTCTCTCGATTTATGCTTACCTCTTCGCTTTTGACACCTATAATTCATTCAATAAAAAATGTTTGTAAGCCAATCAAAAATCACATTAAGAGCATTGAGATGAATTGAATCTTCATATGACTTTTGTGTTAGATTTGTAAAACAAATCTAAAATAAAATTGAATAAATCAGGATCTATCATGTCAAATCATCTAGAATGAATCAAGAATAAAACTAAATGCGAAAGCGTACCTAAATCCATGAATTCCTTGAAGTTTTAACGGATTTTGGGGATTTGATCTTCCAAATTAGCACACAAGAAATTCAGAGAATATCTGCTCTCTCTTCCCTAATGATCGGATATTAGAAAAGATATCTTGTGTATAATTTGGGGACCATAACCCTAATATTTATAACCTTGGCATATTAGTTCTAATCAAATTCTAATTAGCCGTTTATTAATTAGAATTTGATTAGAACTCAATTACTAGAGTATTTACATATATTTGACTCATACTTTATTTAATAATTAAAGCCCAATAAAATTTTAACCAAATTAGATCACTTTTAATTTGGGCGAACATATCATGATAGTAAATAATAACATATAATTACCCTTATTATATATGTGATGTCCATACTTTCCAACAATCTCCCACTTGGACCACATATTTATACTAATTACTCTATAATTACATGTCATTGTATAACCTTATCAGCTCAAAATTTTACTAACATATCCAAAAGGTATTCCGAACAATCCTGTCCATTAATTATGTTAACATAGAACCAATGCGACTTTTGTTACATATATCGTAACTAAATCCATCCATAATCACGTATATTAACACAACCAAATGACATAGATCAAGTATGGATGTGTAGCATGGAAATTACATGCAATATGATCTAAACATGTCTATCTCCAACTGGTCCACCTTAGTAAGATCAAACCTTACCAAAATCAGAGTGTGAATAAACTAAATAAATTTTATTTTTGCAGAAAATAAACTTAATATCTTTAAACTAAAATAACTGAAAATGCGTCTATAACATAAAAGCATTTAAAAATACAAACTCCCACTAAAACTAAATATCCTTTAAATGACATTACACCCATTTGAGCAGTGTGCTTTTGTAAAACCTTAGGTGTAGTCCCTTAGTAAGCGGATCTGCAATCATGGAGTTTGTCCTAATATGCTTTATAGGCACCTAACCACTCTGAACTTTTACTTTAACAACCAGAAACTTAAAAGTCTATGTGTTTTGACTTTGATGTGCTCCTGTTGCTATTGGAATAAAAAGACTTCAATTTGTTTTCACAATTTGCACCTTAGTGACAAAATCTTGTATCCATATTCCATCAAAATCAGAGTTTTGTATACCTGATGATCTCTGACTGATTAGATCTCTGATATGTGAGCATGTAATCTTTTGTTCTCTAAAAATACCTTATAACCCTCTTAGATGCTATCCAATGGTCCAAACCAGGGTTGCTTAAAATATCTGCCTAACATCCCAATAGTGTGCACAATGTATACATACTTGAACATACATTAGACTTTCCACTATTATAATGTAAAAAATCTTATGCATTTTTGTAATCTCAAAATCATTCTTAGGGCATTGATTGAGGCTATACTTATTATTGACAAACAATATGTTATTAACATATAAAACCAAATATAGAACTTTACTCCCACTAAACTTATGGTATATACGATTATCAACAAAATTCATCTCTAAACCGAATAAGATAATCATTTGTTAAAATTTGTAATATTACTGATAAGAATTTTGCTTAAGCCCATAGATGAAGTTCTTTAATTTGTAAATTATTTCCTTTGCATCATTAGAAACAAAGTTTTCTAATTGCACCATATAAATGTATGATCAATGGTATCATTGAGATTCCATTAACTTAATATTCATCTAATGTAGCTTAAGGTCAAAATATTCCACTAAAGCCATTATAACCTTTTCTTTAGTGGACCTTTTTAATGACATTCATTCTTGAGGTTGTTGAGTTTGTTCTTATGGAACAATTACCTCATCTTGAATAGGGAGTTGTTCAACATTATCTTATTGAGGTTCTGGATTCACTTATTAATCAATGATAGGTATGAGAACCTAAACATCGTCAAAGTGATAGTAGGAATTGAGTTAGAATTCAATTCCTCCTTAAAAGCAATGTCTCTAACTTTATTTCTCCCTCCAAACTCAACATCCTAAAAGAATGTTGCAATTCTCATCTAAAAAATATTTTTAATTGTCGGATCATAAAACTCATAGCCTTTAGATCGCTTAGAATTTCCTTAACCCTTAACTTTATAGACATCAAAGAAGTTAGAAGTGATGTTATTTCAACCTTATCGTTTTTAGCAAAACGTTTCTCAATTTCGTCAAGAAAACCTTGGCTTGAGTAATCTTTTTAGATTCTTTGCCTCTAAAGGCTTCTAAAATGTTGTGCTTCATGATCATTAGACTCATGCAATTTGAATGATCCCACCTCTCAAAATCCCTTTTAACATAAGGGGTGTTTTCCATAGTGAGAGGTGCGGGTTGTTCTTCCTTTAGTGCAATGTCTATGTTCATATAGCCAACACTATAAGTAAATGCCTTTTCCATTCATTGAAATTAGTCCCATTAAGTATGGGTATAGAATTTATATTAGCAGATATTATAGCAGTAGAAGATAAATTAGCTGAATATAGAACCAAAGATAAATAAAAATAAGCTCATACCAATATTCATAAGTAAACAATAAATTCAAGATAATGGCTAATCTCATATCAAGATACCAAACACAACATTAATATCAAGTCTTTGGACAGTAATATTAACAGTAAGCTGTACTCTTATTGTAGCAATCAAACATTAACAATAAATTATGTCAAACAATTAATTAATCTTTGGACTAACTTATTGCTCACATAAAATACTTTATAATTGTCACATGTTTATCACCACAAATGTCGTTGAATTCTACCAAATATTAACTTACCTTTGGGTCAATTAATAAACGCATGAATCACAAAAACATATAATCATCTTAATATTTCAAATAAAATAATATATACAAAAGAGGTCACTTTGGCGGCATTTTGTTTCAACTAATTTATTTAAAATATTAGACAACCTTAATCTTTAATTGGTTTTTTTTTTTGTTCTAAAACCAATATTTATCAAAACCAAACAGAAATAATATAGTAGTTCAAAGCCAAATAATTAACAAGCATATGTATTCATAATTTTGGCATGGACAAAAAACACCAAAGCAATCATGCATATATTATATATTTATATATAATAAAATATATCTATTAAAGAATCAAGCCATGTGTATATGTTAACTTTTTTTTTATCATCAAATTAAATTCCTTATACCATTAAAAAAACTACTTTAATATAAACCTTCAAAAATCAATATATACATCCATGAAATTTCATGAATCAATAATTCAAAAAAAGAACCTTAATCAATTCTCAATGATTAAACATGACAAAACTCTGATACCACTTGTTAGATTTGTAAAATAAATCTAAAATAAAACTGAATAAACCAGGACCATCATGTCAAATCATCAAGAATAAATTTAAATGCGAAAGCGTACCTGAAACCATGAATTCCTTGAACTTTTATTGAATTTTGGGGATTTGATCTTCCAAATTAGCACACAAGAAATTCAGAGAATATCTGCTCTCTCTTCCCTAATGATCGGATATTAGAAAAGATATCTTATATATAATTTGGGGACTATAACCCTAATATTTATAACATTGGCATTTTAATTCTAATCAAATTCTAATTAGCCCATCATTAATTAGAATTTGATCAGAACTCAATTACTAGAGTATCTACACATATTTGACCCATGCTTTATTTAATAATTAAAGCCCAATAAAATATTAACCAAATTAGATCACTTTTAATTTGGGCTAATCTATCATGATAGTAAATAATAACATGTAATTATCCTTATAATATATATGTAATATCCATATTTTCCAACATTTTGCACTACATTCATAATCATGCAAGCACTTAAAATTAAAAATATCATCACACATGTCGATTGAGTCTTAGCTCAACTAACAAGGGCAATGTGGCCAATGCAAGAGGACGTGAGTTCGATTACACTGAAGCCTATTATCCTCCTATTTATGGGTTGGGAGGGGCTATGGGTAGTTCAAAGTATTGTGTCAAAAAGAGCATATATGATAAAAACCTATAATGAAATTATTCAAAAAAATCTACACAAAAAATAAAATTTCCAACCTTTACAAGCACATAGTGAAAAGAACCTCCCCTATTTCGTTATTTTAACTTGGATGCTTGGATGTTTCGGGACAAAAAGTCCTTGTCTCGAGACAAAGATCGCTCTATCTCAAGATCTAAATCAAATTATTTTGAGACCTATGAGGTTATGCTTGTGAACAGGCCTAAAACAATGTCTCAAATAACAAAATATATTGACACATGTTAATGTCTGAAGACTAAATGTTGAATAACAAAAAATGCACCATTTTCAAACTTACAAACAACCCTTGATTGCACCTAAAATACACTCAAACATTTTACCATTACAAATACATCAATCTAACACTAGTAACAATTTCAAGCTACCTCAAAGCATAGCAATCAATACATCAAATCACATTTCACTAGCTTTTCCTATTCTAGCCTATAATAACATATATAATTATCTTATAGTTTAGATGATAAAATTTTACTTTGAAAACACTATAGGCGAACCATAAAGTATATCAAAATATCAAAACTAGCACAAAGCCAACAACCTAGGTTCATACTTTAACCATTCAACGAGACATGCAACTTTAACATAATTATAAATCAAAATATCATAAGAAATTTTAAAATATAACTTAGGTACATGCCACACATATTAAGCATAGTACAAACATTTCAATACATGGATGAGTTGAGTATTCATCACTTGGATGTTGATGATTCACGATCACTCCAAAACTTATAAGATCTGAACACAAAAACAAATAAATTCGTACACTGAATATTGATTTCTTAATGATACTAACATAATATGAGGTTACACATGAAAGAAAATAAAAAAAGAAAATCAAGAATATAATTATCACATTTAAATAAATCATTTCCAGAATAACTTGTTATAAACAAAATCATAATGATGATCATTTATCATAATAAAAAAGATATTTATTCACAAATCAAAATAACATATCATTTTGAAAATCAAAAGGACATAATAAATATTTATTTATAACCCCAATTAACTAGATGCAAACATGAGTATGAGTACACATATTTAACCCTTACCACTTAATGATAAGCACCAAAGTGCTGATCAGACATAAATGTAATGCACTGAAGTGCCAATATATATATATATATATATATATGAATCCTATGGTATAACCAACTATACCTTAACTATTTCTAACATCGTTTAATAGAGCAATCTTATAATTTACAATATATATATATTTATATATATTACCATATACTTCTCAATATAATAACCATGTAACTAATTATTTTAATACCATAATAAATTCCATAAACATAAGCATACATATCCACGTACCAATTAACACAATACAATCTAATACAACTTGTAATCATGTTTCACTAGCAATTCAATAAGATCAGTTACTTAATTGAATACAAGAAAGAAAAACAAATTACGTTAGTACAAATCAAAATAGCTAGTTCTCAATAGCTTCGCCTTCCCTTTATCTCTTGATGGTCCGATTTTTTCTTTAATTACACTCAATAATTTAAAATATAAATACAAAGTTAAAATCATAGATTCAATTTAAGCATATTATGAATTTATTCAATTTAGTCTCTATAAACCCTTATTATCCGAAATACTCGTATTTTTTGATATTCCTCATTGAATTAAAATCTGACTTTGAATTTAACCACTAGGATCACATACTTTCATTCTACAGTAAAAGTTTCTAACAACTTTTAATCTATTCAATTTAGTCCTTGAAGTCAAAATTAACTAATAAACCTAGCTGAAATTTCTAAAAAAATGCAACACTTCTCTCTACTTTCTAACTTAGTCCAAACATAATCCAAGCTCATTAATCATAAATCTATCTCTACCTAACTTAATTTCATCAAAATTCATTAATGATAAATTTGATTAGAACATAATTATTATAAAATCAAACACATTGGCATTAATTGTTAAGCTTGGATTATCAAAATTCTATAAAAACTATTAAAAGAAACCTTTCTCACCTCAATCAATTGGAACCGCGAAATGAAAGTTGAAATCTTTCTTCTTCTACTTAATTTGCTACGGTTTGGAGAGAAGAGAATAAAAGATGATATTTGTTTTTCTTATATATACTTATACTTAGTTAATCATAATTATGCTTAATTAACTAATGTATGGTGATGATTTATGATTAATAAACTTAGTAGAAAGGAATAACTTAGATCATTCTCCCACTATATTATATGATATTAATGATTAATTAGCCATTAGGTCCCTTAATAATTACTAACCAAGTCCTCATACATTTCCTAAATTAGACTCATTAATATTGTTACTTTACAAATTAGTCTTTGTACTATTATAAAACAACTTAATGTAGTTAATTACTATTATGTTCTATTTATTAATCCCACTTTCGACTTACTAGCTTCTCGATTTAAATTTTGAATGGTTCAATTTAAAGAATTTAACCTTAAACCGGGTTTTTCAACATCAACAAAAATCGGATCCTTACAGAATGTAGCATTACAAACTCAAGCAAAGTTACGGATTTAGCTAAATGAATTCTATATTTATTACCCAAAAGATGGTATTTTTCCTGAAGACAAAGGTGAAGCTAATGCATTATCAAAAAGCCTACATTGTACATACTCTCAGACTATATCGAAAATCGTTCAACTCCCCTTACCTAAAATGTGCACGCAATTAACCGGCAATTCATTATCTTTCCTTGGCAACCTCCACATGAGCTTCGACCTATCACCAATACTCGGCCTTTAGTCCGATAGAGCTTGGATATTTTGGGACCAGTGGTTCAGCACCCATACAAAGACAGTTTATAATAACTGGAGTTTATCACAACATCATTGATCACTTGACTATACGAAAGTAACAAGAAATCAGTTGTCTTATGCAAGTACTTGTAAGCCAACCACAACTATCATTTTTAGTGATCTATACGTATAAGTATAATAAAAAGCACCGCTAAAGAATGAGGATGGAGATTATATTTATACTTGGAGAGATGCTCCAAAAGTTGGGCATGCCATTTGACAACATTTGCAATTGAAAAGCATCACAAAATTAAACTCACATGGTAACAAAATTTTTCTTTTCAATTTTTTTTTGGATTTTTATAATTTTTCTTAAAAAAGTATGTCTTTTTTAAATTTATTATGTATATTTTTTATTTTTTAAATTTTTAAGTATTAAGATGAAATTAACATAATGTATAAACATTAAGAGCTAATTTGTTTAGAATTAAGACCAAATTGACATAGTATGTAAAAAATGAGTACTAAATTTGTTATTATATCAATTAAAAAAGCGACATCATCCTTTTGTTATTCATTTAATGGGTAGGTGACCAAAACACATAATCTCAAATAGTTGGGTGACCAAATTGTAATTTCATAGTTGGATGACCAAAATAACAACTTACATTAGTTGAGTGACCAATGGTGACATTTATCCAATTTTTTTAAAGGTTGAAATTACTAAAATTGAAGTAGAAAAATATGGGTAAAAATTGATTAGTTCTTTATAAGAGATTTCTTTGTGTGTTTGTTTTGTATAAGAGAAGAAAAATATATATTTTTGCATTTTTAAAGTTCCTCTTTCTTTTGTTTTTATAAGATAAAAAATATAAAAGCATAATTGATAAATTTAATTTGTCAATCTTTACATTTTGATTATTAATCTTTCAAAAAAGTCAAATAGTTTTTTTTTAAAATATAATTAAAATGTTAATTAAAATGTTAATTTAGAATCATATTGACGTCACAACTCACACGTGTACTTCATGTTAACATGATATTATTTGTCTTATGCTACATTAAAAAATAATTTAAAAATGATAAAATTTTAAAATTTTAAAAATTTTAAAATTTTAAAAAATTTAAAATTTTAAAAATTTTAAAAATTATAAAAATATTCATGAAAATTAAAAATTAAAAAATATAAATTGCCATATATGATTTCATATTTAAAAATATAACATTCATTATTCCTGTTAAATAAAAGAGTAAAATTTATCATTATGTCAAAATTAAATGAATAATTTTTGGAAATTTTATTTTAACGAGACCTTTTCTTAGGGGTTAAAATTGTTAGTTTTTATTTGTGTTGTATTAATTGTTGAGAAGATCAAATTGGTATCATCAAGTAACAATCCAATTTGGATAATTTAGAGATTTAATATTACTATAGATGCAATTAATTTTTATTACATAGGCAAAGGTTTTTAGAAGTGAGATCATGGGGCACTAGAATGAACTTCAACTTCCTCCCCAGTTTCATCTTGAAGTTCATAATATCCCATTTCTGTAAGAACTTTCTTGCATTCAGGAAGAGCTTCCTTCTTCATGTACCCAAGATTGTTGGCGAATCGATAAGTCCCATTGACACCATCTGCCTTTGTCAAGACCACCCTGGCTTTCCTCCATACTTCAGTAGGTTCATTGCAATCAGCCCTTGGACTCTTCACCAGGCTCACTTCACAGATCTCATATTCGTGATCACCTTTCACCTCGATCTTGTATCCTCCGGCTTCGTCGGTAACCACGTCTTGGCTGTGCGACACGATTTTCTCGTTGGTCATGTTCCGGCATTCCAATTTCACTGATGCGCCTGCAAAATAAATGCAATCCAAAAACCTTCCATTAACATAAAAAGATTGTTAGAAAATAAAAAAGTAGCGAGGAATTTTGATTGCATATGCACCCTTAATTGGTTGGCTGATTTTGGTCTCAAATTCAACGCGGCAAGTGTCGCAGTAAACTCGGCCTTCAACGATGAACTTCTCTTCAGGGTTGGCGGCCGCGGCGAAGCCGAGGAGGGTTGAAAGGCAGATCGCCAAGGAAACAAGAGTGATCTGTTGAACTTTTGCCATTTCTTTACTTGCTTAACTATTTACCTCTGTTTTCCTTGGATGATTAAAGCTTGTTAAACGATAAGGTAAATTTATAAGGGCTGATTTTGCTATTTTGGGCTATGGTTGTTATTCAAGTTTTCTATTTTTAAGAGTTTTCTTTCTTTTCAAATTAAGAGTTTCCGACTATTTTTCCTTGTCCTTTTTAATTGTTTGAATTCTATCTAGGTAAAACATTTAATTATTTAAAAATAGAGATAAACTTAAAGCTTTGATTATTGATTTATTTCGATTTATTTCGAATTATAATAATAAAATATTGTATTGGGATAACTTAATTTTAATCAGCAAACAAAAATTGAATATATACCCATAAAATTTTGGAATCTTCATTTTTGGTTTTTTTTTTTCATAATTTTTGAATCTTTATGCATAAGGTTTATGCTTTAATTATCTCTTGATTTTGGAAGTCTCATGTTCATATTCTTCAAATATCTGAGAATAAGCTCGTTAAAGCTTTGTTCTTTTTAAAGCTTAAATTCTATTAATGTTAAAGTTCGGTAAAAGTATCATAAAGGTCTATATTCGATACCACTTTAGGTGGCCTCAATCCTCTTCATTTTAGTATTGTTAGGGGTATCACGACTTCTATGCTTCAATATCGTGATTCCCCCCTTCTAGATGATATTTTCGCTCATGTTTGGGCATCTGTTAACTTCCTACAACACTCAATCGACTGTTAGGGTCCTATGGCGCATTTGGCTATTTCGGGTCTCAAAAGTAGCAGAAAAAGCAATAAATCACTTATTAAATAAAAAATTAAATACTAAGTAAAAACACGCAGAAGACATTCAAATTGCTTGAGAATAAGCTCATTAAGTGTAATGGGAAGTTTAAGTTAACATATCAAATTACAACAGATCAACTATATGAAGCTTAACGACGCAACACGAAAATATCATATTCCCTTATCCTTTATTGATCAGATGTTAAATAGACTAGTCGCGAAGGAGTTTTACTACTTTCTAGATGGGTATTTGGGATATCATCAAATCCCAATTTTGTAACACCTTACTTCCGACCTGGTTACCAAATCTGAAATGTGAGAAGCCACAGTTGGTGCTGGGGCACTATAATTTCATTTAAATATCTAATTGACGATTCATTCAAGAAAATAGGTTTCCAAAACTTAATTAAAACACATTATTTATTCAATTTTTGGCTTAAATGAGCTTACGAAAGCTCTCATACTAATACGGTGACGAATGAGGGACTAAAACGTAAAATTTACATAATATAAGGGATTTATGTTGTGACATTGAGGACAAAAGCATAATGTTGAGACTTCAATCGAGGTGAGTCGTGACCTTAAATATAGGAAGTTGACGTCACAACTTTAGCAAAGGAGCGTTGCAACATTGAGGATATGGAAATTTGATGTCGCGACCTCAGCAAGGGAGAATTGTGACTATGGAAATAAAAGCTTGATGTCACGACACCAATAGGGGAGTGTTGCGACCTTCAAGGCAATTTCCCCTAAATTTTGCATAAAAATCTCCAATTTTCCAGCTACAAGTATCAAATGGCTTATATGACCCCAAAACTCAACAACAATGTGATTTAGGCATTAGTTCAAATGTCATTATACCATCCTTGACATATCAAGCACTTTTTAGTATATAATCTCAAGCATGTAACTTATTCATTTACTTGTCAAGCAAGAAACAACACAATAATAAGTATAACATGGCCTATTGGCAAGTAAATGTTAATCTATTAGATATTCATACATGTCATCCAACACATATGGTTATGTTCAAAAAGGTAACTCTTTACCAACATAATATACCAAATAACAAATTGAACTTAAAATCTACCACAAAACCTTAGGTACATGCCACATACTAATAACATAACAAAATTGTATGAACTTGATCAGTTGGAAGGATTCAATTTGGATGTTGCTTATCACTTTGCGACTTTAAAATTAAGGTACCTACGCACAGAAATAAAAAAAAAACAATATACTAAGCAATAGAGCTTAGTTGTGCTAACATGATTTGAATCAACAATTAAAATATAAATAAGTTATCAAACACAACGAATATGTGATCTAATTATCATTTAGTATCAAGTATACATTTCATGTCTCATATGCATAATCTCATATCACATTTCATTTCCATGTCATATATGAACATATAATCACATTATTCATCATATCACACTACATGTGTGCCATAACATATCATCAAGTACATTTTTTTCTCATTTTCATCTTGAATCCATTAATTCATTTTATATCCGTATAGACCCTCAGGGCTCGTTTGAACCAGTTTGCATGATCTTTCACATGCCATATTTTGTCACTTTAACATTTATACACAAAATACACCATTTTTTTATTAGCATTTCATATCGATGGTCATTTAGCAAGGCATATGTTTTATAATCCCTATTAACCGGACAATGACTCAAGGTGGATATATAGATCATCCAACAATCACACTAATATATCTAAAATTCAATGCCTCACCAGAATGTCCGAAGTATAATTTGTGCCCCACTCCTCATTGGTATAAACCGAAGCAATGTGTGCTTCGCACCTCATCGGAATGTTCAAAGTATAATTTGCGCTTTGCGCCTCATCAATATAAACCGAAGCAAAATCTCTTACACTAATCTAATCTTATGGCATGCCAACTATACCTAAATCTACCTAATATAGTTAATAGGTAACCAATGTTTCAAACACACTCACATAATACAAATTATATAATGCTTAATTCAATTCAATCCACATAATTTCATATTACCACATATTTCACAAGTTACCAATTATGTAATACTCACCAAATTCATGAGACAAGAAGGGACATTACCTTAGCCAATCTAGTTTGTAACAAATCATATGATATATGTATATCTATTGAATTCAAATCATGAAAGCACAAACCGTAATCATTACTCATCTACTACTTTCACCTTTCTTTTCTCCTAGGATGGCCCGACGTCATATTTAGCTACGTTAAAAAATTCAATTATAAAAATGGTGTTAGATTTCACTCAGCCACATGAAAAACGTATAATTGAACATATTTTATATTTTTATTCATTTTAGTCTCTGCATCCAAAATACTCATATTTTTCAATATTTAGCATTGGATCAAAATCCAATTTCATATTCTTTCATTAAAGACCTTGTAGTTTTAATCTATAGCATAATTTCTTAATAACCTCCAATTTATTCAATTTAGCTTCTAATGTCACAAAACTAACTATATAGATTAATTGAATTTCACATCAATTCCAACACTTTTCTCTACTCTCCAACTTATTCATAACATGCTCATATTCATACTTCAAATTCTCATTAAAAATAAGTTCAATTTCACAAAAATATACTAATAAAAACTTCACATAAACTTAACAATTAGATAGTTTAAAGCTTGGGTTAGATTAATCAAGCTCCCATGATCAAGAATCTATAAATTTTTCTTGAAGAAATATGCGAACTGAAGTCCAAAAGCTAGGTAGAAAAACTGGAATTTTTTTTTCTCTTTTAATGGATATGGATAGTTTAGGGAAGATGATAAGTGTTTTTTTTTTTTTGTTTTTGTTTCATTACCCACACACTAGTTGATATACTTAGTTTAAGTATTAATAAATCTCCATAACTTAACTTTTTAACTTAGAAACACATTTAATCAATGTTTATTTTTACTTAAGTATAAGCAAGTGAATGTACATCACGTTCCACTTACTCATTATTTCATAATAGTTTAATAATCATTAGGTCTTTTGGTTAGTTTTTAATTGAGTCCTTATGTATTTTCTAAATAAAAAATTTATAGCAATTGAAAATTTACAATTTAATCTCTGTACTTAATTAACAATTTTCTCAGTTTAATTACTTAACTGATCTTTAAAATTTTTTTCATACTGGTTTAATTACTTAACCGACCTTTAATATATTTTTCATACTACATAATTCTTTTTGTTCAAGATTTCACTAACTCGATTTACGGAACTAAATTCTAAAATCGAATTTTTTGACATCGTATAAAATGGGGTCACCACAATTCTCTCCTCCTTCAAGAGTAGGAGGCTGTTGGATCTGATGCCCTAAGTGTAGTGTTTTCATCTATGTACACCTATATTTTTTGGAATAGATTGTTTTGATAAAATTATTCATGAATTACGTTAATACCCTTTGTATATTATACTTAATGGTTTTTGCATGAAAAGCAAAATGGAAGCAAATATTAGCCCACTAGTTGTCTAATGTTTAACTAATATTAAGAAATATTACGAGTTCAGATGTAATACAGAAAGACAGTTTATTAGTAGATAAACCGAAGCATGTCCTTAGTTTAATAAAAAATGAGCAAACCAATTAAAAAACTAATATGTCATCTATCAAGTCCAATTGGGAAGATGCTTTGTCTTGAGCATCAGAGTGGATGACTCCCAAAAGGTGGAGACATAGATGTGGCTGATTGGACTAACATTACATCAAACAAGACCCAAGTAGAGCAGATCAAGAATCTGTTCATGGATTTATTCACTTGTGATGTTCATAGGGTGCCATATCTTAATCTTAAGTGGATAATGGATTATGTATGTGTGACTCGTATAATTTGATGTAAGTAAAGGCTTGAGTTCGAACAAATAAGGAACTGAAAGCTGGTGTGTTGGGTATACAACTTCTACAATATGTAGCATCATTTACAATAGTGGAATTTCTAGCCTAAGACATAGGTAAATGATATCCTCTCATTGGCATCACATGATATATAGAAGAAAACATGGCCACGAGCTGTTTGTCTTTGTGATGAATAATTGAATTACTATTTTATAGTAATCAATTTTTCATGAATGAATATGTAATGGTTACCATGAGATAAATAGATAACACCAGAAGGGCTAAAAACATATGATATGCGTGATATGAAGTAATAAAATTTATAAAAAACTTGATCACACCAAAACTAACTAATATCACGACGTTGAGGCAAGCGCACCTGTCGAACAGTAGTATAGCTTAGTGGCAAGATCGAGTTATCGTACCCAAAGGAACCAAAAGTACTAGTACTTACTTCCTTTCTATTATCTAACCTAAAAATAAAAGAGGGTTGTTTAAACTAATTCTAAAACTAACTAAGAAAGTTTAAAGAGTAAATTGGGAAAACTTTTAGGGAAAAGCTGATTGGGGAGAATCCACCTAGACTTCACTTGTTATTATTATCTTGAACTATATGATTTCTTTACTTGACTTGATCCGTAGAGATCCCTAACTTATGCTAAACCCTCCGTCGAGGCGTAGAGCAATTAGGCCTAAGTTGTTAATTAAAGTTCCCTTATTAATTAACTCCCTAGGTTTCATTAATTCGATCTATGGCTCCCCATATTAGGTTTGACCCTAATCCGGGAGATTTATGTCACCCTATGTTTAGGGTTGCATGCAACTCCGCTTAATTATGGTAGATCTACTCTTATCACAGGGACTTTTGCTCCTCTGCTCTAAGTACATCTAATTCTTGAAGTAATGCCTAGGATTATTAAATCAAGAATGAAGAATGCATAATTAAGAACAATTCAAGTATTTATCAAATAAATCAAGAATAAATAACAAGATCTATCTTAGGTTTCATCCCCCTCAAGTATTTGAGAGGTTTAGTTCATGATAAAGAAAAGAAACATCACGGAAGATATAAAATAATAAAACATAAAAGAAACCAAAAACCCCTGAAGGAATTTAGGGAGATCCTCTATGTTGCTACAGAATTCCAACTTTTGAGATGAATTAATTGGCTTTCTCCTTTGGAGTAATCCCTTCCTTCTATTCGTATCTAAAAAAAGTATCTTTAAAGTTGTCTCCCTCTTTTGTTGTTGCCTCATGGGGTCTTTATATAGAGCTTTTGGGGGGCCTTTCTTAGCCTCTAAGCATCCCAATTTGAGTGAAATTTCCCTTCTTTACTACTAGAACACGCCCGTGTGACTTCGACAGAGGCCGTATGATTTTCTCGGTGGAGGCACGGCCGTGTGGCGTTGCCGTGCTTGTCGAGGCTTTGACCGTGTGATCTTCATGTGGCACGCCCATGTGGCACGGCCGTGTGGCATGTCTTGGGCCGTGTTGTTCGCACATTTTGGCCCATTTTTCATCATTTTTAGCCTGTTTTCAGTTTTTTTCTCTTCCCTATGCTCTCCTGAGTATAAGATATGAAAAAGGAAGATTAAGAGCATCGATTCACACAAAATTGATCATAATTCATCCAAAATATAGGCTAAACATGGAGTAAAAAATATGTATAATTTAACGTTTATCAAATACCCCCACACTTAAGCCTTTGCTTGTCCTCAAGCAAAATCTCAATCCCTAAAAAGAATTATTCTTCTCAACCTACAGTCTTTATCAATAATGTTTCAAACTAATCCACAGGTAATCATACAATGAAACATTCAATCAGAAGAACATTAAAGATTCAATTACTCTAAGTTGAAAATTTTATCATTGAAAACATAAGTCTCTTCTTTCCTTCTAAGTAGTTATATCTCCATCTTAATTAACAGGAGTTGACATCCTCACTAAAGGTTCACTCTATCCACTCAAAGTGTTTAAGGTTCAAAATTTAAGTACTCTCTAGTCAACCTGAAAAAATTATTACCATAAGCTTGCAAGAAAATCAAATCTCCACCACTAAACTTTGATATGATACATCGATCAAAAGGTCTTTTAATGGTTGTAACGGGGCTTGGTTAGGGGTGTTGTTACAGGCTGCAAAAAGAGAGTTAGAATTGAGATTGAACTGGAAAATTATCTAGTTAGAAAAATCTCTATCACTGGAACATATTTCTCAAGCTAATTCTTATGATAATATCAACTTTGCCTTGGTAGCTTTAAAGTAGAAAAATGCAAAAAAAAAAAAAAAATTTAATTGAACTATAGATTACAATTGAATTTTACTGCATATAAACATGTTTTTTTTTTTAAGAACAATTCAAGTAATACAATGAATTGAATAAAACTGTACATTCTGGAAAAAAGAATAAAGCTTGGATAATAAATTCAACTCAAATCTTGACAAGAATAGGGATCAAAAGTAATTGAATGGAAAATTCAACAAAAATAGGTTAATGGTTAATAATCAGCGGGTAAGTCAAAGAATGGGTTGTTAGGCTCAACAGGGTTTACTAGGTGTTAATTCATGGAGGTAGGCTTTTTGTGGAGTAAGTGGGTTAAATCCGAAGTGCCTTTATCATCTCGGTATATCAAATCAATGATGTGGTCTCGACATGTATAATCAAAGCAAGTTCTAGAATAACAAATCGGTATTAACTCACTCAAAGCAATAATAAAATGAGCACGAAAGGATGTATGCTCAAAAAGGCTCAAATTCTCGCTAGAATTATGGCTTTTGATGTCATTCCTGTGAATTTCAAATATCAAGATAATACTTAAAATTAGGGAAGATAACTTATGCAAAAAAAAAAAAATAGGGTTCTCAAAAATTCCAACTTATCATGCTTGATTCCCTAATGTTTTTAAAGTTTGAATAATCAAAGTACAATTGCCTATCTCTTAGTTCTCAACATATTAATAAAAATCATAAATCAATCAGAATTAATTCCTAATAGGAAACTGAGGAAAATGCAGAGAACAATGTATGAAGTACAAATTCAGGGATTTTCATGAAAGATATACTGAATTAAAGTATGTTTCCCCCTACACTTAAGATGTACATTGCCCTCAATGTACAAAGTTATATAAAAATAGCAATAAAAATATCATAAGATAGGGAGAAAATCGAAACTCCCTGAATTGTGGATGAATTTTGTGAGGAAGAGTTGGCAATTGTGGCAGGGTGCTCCCTTTTTCATAAAAGTTTGAGCTGTAGAGCTCTTTTGAAACTGCGAAAGGATTTATTAGTCGTGGGAGGTGAAGATGAAGAGGGTTACTTCACTAGGAGATGGCTGAAGAAAATAAAATAAACAAAATAAATAAAAAATGAAAATTTAAATAAAGAAAAAATGAAAAATAAACCTAAAAAGGAAAATAAAGTTAGAAGAAAAGGTAAAAATAATGATCAGTGTTTAAGAGTTAGAATAAAGTAATAATAAAAGATAAAAGATAAAATAAAAGTAAAACAAAATAAAGATAAAAATAAAGATAAAAGAGGATCTAGTCCTCTGATGGATCTCTTGGTGGTGGGGAAATGCCAAGGTGCTACATATGTGCGCTAAGGTGGAGTCGATGTAATCGAGGCTCTGCTCAAACTGATCTAGGCACTCGTGTATGTCAGCATGTGGGGCTACTGTCTGGGTGGGTCGTCTGGGGCGTGGTGGCTCAGCAGGTGCATCCTCCTCAAGTGGTGGCAGTGGGACATCATCAGCAACGTCCTCTGGGTCCTCGCCTTCCTGGACAAGGCGAAAGTAAAAGTGGCCGCCACTTGGCCGTCGCTTTACCATCCTCATATGTAGCATGCTCTGGATGCCCTGGGAGGACATCTGGCCAAGTAGGGTATAAGAGAATGTCTGGGCTATGGTGCTGAATAGGCCGAAGTAGCAGCCTAGTCTCGTGATGTACGGGCCCATGGAAATGACGCCTCTCCTGTGCCTCTCAGTTTGGTGTTGCATGGCCAATGCTATAAAGTATGCGAGGTCGATGGTGTATCCATTGGCCATGCACCGAAGGAAATAGACGTCGTGAGTGTTGACGACACCTGTACTCTGCCGTCTACCTGTCAAGGTGTGAGCAAAGAGGGCGTGAATGTACCTGAGAGAAGGAGGGAGGGCAGACGCTTTGCTCACACTGGGGTTGTAGATTTGGCGCCCCGGAGCGATCTCGCGCCAGCAGTCAACTGGCCGGATATGGATGCACCTGGAAAGGGTGGGAAGTTGGCCTCTGCCATGAATTGTGCTGTACAGAGACTGAGAACCGTGCCGAGCTCTAGGACACTCAGCTGTCGCACAAGACCTCCTAATCAGAATTGGATCGTGCCGGGATCATCGAATCTGTTCATGACGGTCTGGAGGTGGAATGTGGAGCAGAATTCGAGGGTGAGTTCTAAGTAGCTGGGTTCCACAATCCGGAAGAACTGGTCCCATGGTTCGGTGGTCAACAAGGCTCGAACGTCGTCCACCAATTGTATTTGCTCTAGGGCCTCCCAATCGATGCATCGGCCCATAAAAATAGTGCGAGCCCGGAGTAATTGATAGTATTCCTCCTGGGAGTCCTGCGGGAATGTGTGGAACGGGTGGCGTGTCTCAGAGGTGGGTCTTGCTGAGGAACTTCTCGGCCCCTTACGTTTCTTAGAGACGGGGACAGCAGCCTTTCTAGCGCGCGAGGAGGACATGGTATCTAAAATAAAATAACCGAAGCATGAGGAGTAACCTAAATAGTAGAATCTAATCATATTAAAAGCTTATAACAAAAACTGAGAACTATGGGTATATATAAAGGGAAATTATGGCAAAATGGCATGCAAATAGAAGTTTAAATGGCAAAGAAATAGAAGTCTAAATGGCAAGAAAAAGTGCAATTAAGTGGCATGCAATCCTAATTGATTCTATATTGTTCTAGAGTATTCATCCTATGTTTCCTAATTCCATGCTGAAGTCAACAATTTAGACAAAAGTAAAATGAAATAAAAATGAAATAAAACAAAAATAAATGTGAAAAATGAGAAAATAGAACCAATTATGATATTGCACGGTCGTGGGGGCTGTTACACGGGCGTGGGAAGGATGAAATCATGTATGGTGGTGTTTAGAGGGCTGTGGCGGCATTGTGGTGGCTTAGGGGGAGGTTTGGGTGAGAAATGTTAGGGTTTGAGTGAAAAGGGAAAGTGAAAAATGCCTCCTATTTATACATTTTGGGTCACACGGGCCTGTCACACGCCCGTATGAGTCTTATTTAGCCCGTGTTTTTCGAAAATCAGAGGTTTTAGCGTGCCATGTTCCGATGAGCACGCCCGTGTGGTTGGTTCACACGGCCGTGGGAGATCAGGTCTTCGTTACTCACATGGTCGTATGATGGTATACACAGCCATGTGCGATCGTGTTCGTGTTTTACACGGTCGTGTGTTATGTGTCACGGGCGTGTGAATTTTGACAGTGTCTTCCACGGGCTAAGGACACGGGTGTGGGGATTTGTACAAGCCCGTGTTGGTACTGCAGGGTTGCCACGGCCATGTCGCACGGCCGTAGGCCATTGTTTATAACCCGTGTGGAATTCGTAAGGTCGCTACGACCATATAGCACGGCCATGGGGATTTATCGATGGCCCGTGTTTTAGAAAAATTTTGCTCTATTTGTACACGGTCTGAGTGCAGACTGTGCCCCTGTTTTAAGTGTGCGCACAGCATAAGGCACGCCCGTGTGCCTGGCCGTGTGGTCCTAAATTTCTACATTTAAAGAGTTAGTTTATGCATGAAAAATACTAAAAAATTTTAAAGAAAAGAAAGTTACTAAGTTAGTGCTCGGGTTGCCTCCCGAGAAGCGCTTATTTAGAGTCTAAGCTCGACTCTACCTGGATGTGTCAAGAAGGGGTGTGGTGGAGCTGAAGCTCCTCCTTGTTTTCTGTAAAATTCCCACCTTTATAATGTTTAAACCTATGGCCATTTACCTTGAACGTACCGTGGTTAGGGTGAGTTACCTCAATGGTGCCGTATGGAAAGATATTTAGAACAGTGAATGGTCCTGACCACCTTGACTTGAGTTTTCCAGGGAATAGTTTTAGCCTTGAGTTGTAAAGTAATTCAAGATCACCTGTTTTGAACTACTTAGGTTGTTTCAGCCTTTTGTCATGACGTCGCTTCATGGCTTCCTTATATAGTCGTGAGTTCTCATAAGCATTGTAGCGCCATTCATCAAGTTCATTCAACTGCATTAATCTCTTTTCTCCTGCACTTTTAAAGTTAAGGTTTAAAAATTTTATAGCCCGGAATACTTTATGTTCAAGTTCAAATGGTAGATGGCAGTTTTTTCCATAAACAAGTCTATAGGGAGATGTTCCTATGGGTGTTTTAAAAGCAGTTCTATAAGCCCATAATGCATCATCTAACTTTCTTGACCAGTCTTTCCTATTTGTTTCTATGGTTTTCTCTAGAATGCGTTTTAGCTCCCTATTGGTCACTTCGACTTGACCACTGGTTTGTGGATGATAAGGGGTGGCTGTTCTATGATGTACTCCATACCTTTTCAAGACCTTTTCAAATTGGGTATTGCAAAAATGTGTGCCCCTATCACTAATGATTATCCTAGGTGTTCCAAATCGAGAGAAAAGTTTTTTCAAAAAATGTACTACCATTCTAGCATCATTCGTAGGTAAAGCTTGGGCTTCTACCCATTTTGACATGTAATCTACTGCTACTAATATGTATTTATTCCCAAATGAATTAGGGAATGGACCCATGAAATCGATGCCCCATACATCAAATATTTCACATGAAAGTATATAGTTCTGAGGCATTTCATTATGCTAAGAGATATTACCTGTTCGTTGGCATTTATCACAAGAGGTCACATACCTATTGGCATCTCTGAAAAGTGTAGGCCAGTAAAAGCCTGATTCGAGTACCTTATGAGCAGTTCTAGCTCCGCTGTGATGTCCTCTTGTGGGCCCTGAGTGGCAGTGATTCAAAATTTGATATGCTTCTGTGTCATCAACGCATCTTCGTATAACCTGATCTGTACAAATTCGAAAAAGAAAAGGATCTTCCCAAAAGTAGTTCTTCACATTAGCAAAGAATCGCTTCTTTTACTGATGGGTTAACCCTTTTGGGGTTATGTGAGCTGCTAAATAATTTGCAAAATCAGCAAACCAAGGAGCTGTCGTACCTGCTAAGGCTAGGAGTTGTTCCTCAGAGAATAGATCGTTTATCTTGTCGAGGTACTTGGGCTGTGTGTTTTCTAGTCTTGAGAGGTGATCTGCCACCAAGTTTGCAGCTCCTTTCTTGTCCTTTATTTCCAAGTCTAATTCCTGTAACAATAGAATCCATCTTATTAATCGAGGTTTTGCATCAGTTTTAGTTAAGAGGTAGCAAAGAGCCGAATGATCAGTATAAACAATGACTTTTGACAAAATTAAGTAAGATCTAAATTTGTCAAATGCAAAAATAATAGCTAGCAATTCTTTCTCTATGGTAGTGTAATTTGCTTGAGCGGCTGTCAAAGTTCTACCAGCATAATAGATCGGCTGGAAGTGCTTGTCCCTTCGCTGTCCTAAAACTGCACCTACTGCAAAATCACTAACATCACACATTAGTTCAAAAGGTAGATTCCAATCAGGTGAGATTATAATCGGGGCGTTGACTAACTTTTCCTTAAGGGTCTTGAAGGATTCTAGACATTCTTGGTCAAAGTTGAAGGGTACGTCTTTTTCTAGTAATTTAGTTAAAGGCTTAGCTATTTTAGAAAAGTCTTTAATGAATCTACGATAAAAACCGGCATGACCTAAAAAGCTTCTTATAGCCTTAACTGAACTAGGAGAAGGTAGTTTTTCAATAGTTTCTATCTTTGCTTTGTCTACCTCTATTCCTTTACTAGAGATTTTATGTCCTAATACAATACCTTCTTGGACCATAAAGTGACATTTTTCCCAATTAAGTACTAGATTTGTCTCTTCACATCTCATCAGAACATGCTTTAAATTGCTTAGACAGTGTTAGAAAGAATTACCAAAAAACGGAGAAATCATCCATAAATACCTCCATGATGTCTTCCACAAATTCATTGAAGATAGCTAGCATGCATCGCTGAAAAGTAGCAGGAGCGTTACATAAACTAAAAGGCATTCTACGATAAGCAAACGTACCGTATGGGCATGTGAACATCGTTTTCTCTTGATCTTCTGGAGTTATTGGGATTTGGAAGTAACCAGAGAGGCCATCTAGGAAGCAATAATACATGTGACCTGATAGTCTTTCTAACATCTGATCAATAAAAGGTAAAAGAAAATAGTCTTTTCGAGTGGCGTCATTCAGTTTCCTGTAATCAATGCAAACTCTCCATCCTGTGACTGTTCTTGTAGGTGTCAACTCTTCTTTGTCATTAGTCACCACGGTCAATCCACCTTTCTTAGGAACAACTTGCACAGGGCTTACCCAAGAACTGTCAGAAATAGGATAAATAATACCTGCATCTAGAAGTTTAATTACCTCAGCTTTCACAACTTCTTTCATGCTGGGATTCAACCGTCTTTGGGCTTGCACTGATGGTTTGAATTCGTCCTCCATTAAAATTTTATGGGTGCAGAAAGAAGGATTAATTCCCTTGATATCTGAGATTTTCCAAGCTATAGTACGTTTGTGTTCTCTTAACACATGGAGTAGTTCCTCTTTCTCTGCAATGCTTAAATCAGATACGATAATGACTGGTAAAGTTGATTCTTCTCCTAAAAAGGCATATTCTAAATGATCTGGCAATTGTTTTAGTTCTAATTTAGGAGGTTCAGTAATGGAAGGTTTCTGTCTCAATTCATCACTCATCTTTAAATTTTCATAACTTATGTACCTAGCGATGATTTCATTAGAATCCAATTCTTTCCTTACTTCATCGATTTCGGAGGTGGTTTCATCTTTTCCCCCACCTTAAACAAGACACAGTTCCAACGTGTCTGTGAGAGAAAGTTCCTGAAAATTGTCTTGAACAAAGTGATCAATCATATCAACAAAATAACAAGAATCATCTTGTTCTTTAGAAAATTTCATGGCATCATAGATTTTAAAAACAACTTTTTCCTCGCCAACTCTAAGTACTAATTTGCCATCCCCTACATCAATAATAGCTCTAGTAGTGGCTAAAAAGGGCGTCCTAAAATCAAGGGTACTTCAATGTCCTCATCCATGTCAAGCACAACAAAATCAACAGGGAATATGAACTTATCTACCTTTACTAACACATCTTCAATGATTCCCCTAAGATATTTAACAGATCTATTGGCTAATTGAATACTCATCCTAGTGGGTTTAGGTTCCCCTAGACCTAGTTGCTTGAACATTTTATAAGGCATGAGATTAATGCTCGCACCTAAATCAGCCAATGCTTTATTAATAATTAGACTACCAATCAAACAAGGAATAGTAAAACTCCCTGGATCTTTCAGTTTTGCCGGCAGTTATTTTGGAGAATAGCTGAGCATTCCTCGTTGAGTTCTACTGTGGCAAATTCTTCCAGCTTCCTTTTATTTGTCAGAAGTTCTTTAAGGAACTTTGCATACTTCAGCATCTGTGAAATCGCTTCAACAAAAGGTAAGTTAATGTGTAACTGTTTAAACAGTTCAAGGAACTTACCGAATTGAGCGTCTGTATGGTATTTCTTCAATTTTGCCGGATATGGAATGCGCGGTTTGTATTCTTTGAGTGGTGGTGGAGTGTTGTCCTTGGGTTCCTTTGTCTTTTCTTCTGAAAGTGCTAGAATAGTCTTCTTTTCTGGCTCGGCTAGGACCTTTCCATCTCTTAAAGTAATCGCTTTGACATGTTCTCTGGGATTTGGCTCAGTGTTACTTGGTAATCCTCCTTGTGGTCTTTCTGAAATTAATTTTGCAAGTTGACCAATTTGGTTTTCAAGCCCTTGAATTGATGCTTACTGATTTTTCAGTGCCGTTTCAGTGCTTTGAAATCAAGTCTCTGATGCGGCCATAAATTTGGTAAACAGCTCTTCCAAATTTGATTTCTTCTCATGTTGCGGTGGTGGCTGTTGAAATCCTAGAGGAGGCTGTTGTCTTTGATTTCCTTATCCTCCCCATGAAAAATTTGGGTGATTTCTCCAACTTGCATTATAAGTATTACTATAAGGGTTATTTTGAGGTCTAGAATTGTTACCCATATAGTTGGCTTGTTCAGTTTCCATGCTGTGTCCATAGGATGCGAAATCTGGATTGAACGTGTTTCCTCGAGTCGCGTTGCATTGCATCACTCGTTGTGCCTGCGTAGAACTAACAAAATTATCAAACTTTTTATTTAAAAGTTCTACTTGGTTAGTAAGCATGGCGACAGCATCAATATTATAAGATCCTACAACTTTTGTTGGCTTTGTCCTCATGACTTGCCACTGATAATTATTCAATGACATCTCTTTAATAAATTCATAAGCAGCTTCAGGTGTTTTATTATTGATCGTCCCTCCTGCGGCTGCATCGATCATTTGTCTGGTTGATAGGTTTAAACCGTTGTGGAAGGTTTGAACTTATAGCCACAAAGGTAGACCATGATGAGGGCACCTTCTCAAAAGATCTTTGTATCTCTCCCATGCATCGTATAGTGTTTCTAAATCCATCTGCACAAAAGAAGAAATATCGTTTCGTAATTTGGCTATTTTAGCTCGAGGAAAATATTTGCGTAAAAATTTTTCGGTCATCTACTCCCATGTGGTAATTAAGCCTCGTGGTAAAGAATTTAACCACTGTTTGGCTTTATTTCTCAAAGAGAATGGAAATAGCCTCAATTGAATGGCATCATCAGAAACGCCATTTATTTTGAAGGTATTACAAAGTTCCAAGAAATTGGCTATGTGTGAGTTTGGATTTTCATCCTGTAAACCATCAAACTGCACCAATTGTTGTATCATCTGAATAGTGTTAGGCTTTAACTCAAAATTATTAGCAGTAATAGTAGGTCTAAGAATGCTAGTTTGGGGACCAACCAAACTAGGTTTAGCATAATCATACATAGTGCGAGGAGCTTCTTCTTGATTCGCTGGTGGCGCAACTATTACGGGAGGTGGTGGAATGTTTTGATTTGCTTCCATCTCTTCTGTAGGTTCTAGCTCTTGATCAGGTTCTTGTTCAGGATAATGTAGACTGCGTCTAATTTCTCTGCGATTTCTGCGAACCGTCGTTTCTAGATCTTCGTCAAAAAGTAGTGGTCCTATTGGGTTGTTTCTAGTCATAAACTAAAAATACCTGAAAAGAAAAAACAAAGAAAAACTCAAAAATTTAAAAGAAAATAAATAAATAAAAACTGAAAATAAAAATAAAAGAAAAATATATATATATAGTAATGGCTAAAGTAATAGAAATCGAGCTTTCGTAATATTTTAGTTCCCCGGCAATGGCGCCAAAAACTTGATATGCGTGATATGAAGTAATAAAATTTATAAAGAAGTTGATCACACCAAAACTAACTAATATCATGACGTTGAGGCAAGCGCACCTGTCGAACAGTAGTATAGCTTAGTGGCAAGACCGAGTTATCGTACCCAAGGGAACCAAAAGTACTAGTACTTACTTCCTTTCTATTATCTAACCTAAAAATAAAAGAGGGTTGTTTAAACTAATTCTAAAACTAACTAAGAAAGTTTAAAGAGTAAATTAGGAAACCTTTTAGGGAAAAGCTGATTGATATGGGCAATACTCAAGGGAGAATCCACCTAGCCTTTACTTGTTATTATTTTCTTGAACTATATGATTTCTTTACTTGACTTGATCCGTAGAGATCCCTAACTTATGCTAAACCCTCCTTCGAGGCATAGAGCAACTAGGCCTAAGTTGTTAATTAAATTTCCCTTATTAATTAACTCCTTAGGTTGCATTAATTCGATCTATGGCTCCCCATATTAGGTTTGACCCTAATCCGGGAGATTTATGTCGCCCTATGTCTAGGGTTGCATGCAACTCCGCTTAATTATGGTAGATCTACTCTTATCACAGGGACTTTTGCTCCTCTACTCTAAGCATATCTAATTCTTGAAGTAATGCGTAGGATTATTAAATCAAGAATGAAGAACGCATAATTAAGAACAATTCAATTATTTATCAAATAAATCAATAATAAATAACAAGATCTGTCTTAGGTTTCATCCCCCTCAAGTATTTGAGAGGTTTAGTTCATGATAAAGAAAAGAAACATCACGGAAGATATAAAATAATAAAACATAAAAGAAACCAAAAACCCCTGAAGGAATTTAGGGAGATCCTCTATGTTGCTGCAGAATTCCAACTTCTGAGATGAATCAATCGACTTTCTCCTTTGGAGTAATCCCTTGCTTCTATTCGTATCTAAAAAAAGTATTTTGAAAGTTGTCTCCATCCTTTGTTGTTGCCTCATGGGGTCTTTATATAGAGCTTTCGAGGGGCCTTTCTTAGCCTCTAAGCATCCCAATTTGAGTGAAATTCTCCTTCTTTACGACTAGAACACGCCCGTGTGCCATGCCCGTGTGACTTTGACAAGGGCCGTGTGATTTTCTCGGTGGAAGCACAGCCGTGTGGCCTGGTCGTGCTTGTTGGGGTTTTGACCGTGTGATCTTCATGTGGCACGCCCGTGTGGCACGGCCGTGTGGCATGTCTTGGGCAGTGTTGTTTGCACATTTTTGCCCATTTTGCACCGTTTTTAGCCTGTTTTCTGTTCTTTTCTCTTCCCTATGCTCTCCTGAGTATAAGATATGAAAAAGGAAGATTAAGAGCATCGATTCGCACAAAATTGATCATAATTCATCCAAAATATAGGCTAAACATGGAGTAAAAAATATATATAATTTAACTTTTATCAACGCACCATAAAAATAAAAGTTTTGCATAAAATTTAAATATTATTATTCTGCCCAAAAATAGTAATAATTTATTTCTAAGTATAAATTATATTTTCGAGAATAACAATTCCACCGATTACTTTGTAAGAAAATTAATTTTTGTTGTGTGTTTGATTTGAAATTGTTCGGGCCTACACTCAAAGTGATTCGTGGTATGAGAATAGCAAAGAAGGTCATTCAGTTGAAAGCTAGAAATGTAACGCACTAAAAATACCTATTTATGATTCTGTATTAACTAACATAAATGTGTATCTACCCCAGTGGTTAAGTGTTCTGGGAGCGTCTGAGAAGTCTTGGGTTCAAGCCTTGACTTAGGCAAAATTTTTGTTTTTATATGAATAAAGCCCTATCTCTAGATAGTAGGCTTTTATTTATTGTTGTAAAAATATGTCAGAATGAGCCTGCTGGTCTGGTGGTTAAGTGGAGTGTCAAGATTTGGTGGTCTTGAGTTTGAATCCCTGTGCGTACAAGAAAGTTATTTTTTTTAGTACTTACCGTGTAGGAATTTGAAGTGTGGTAAAATGTTGAGTGTTTGAGGTGTGTGGGGAAGTAGTAGGCGGTTTTGGAGTGTTTGAGAGGTGTGGGGAAGTGTGGAAGCGAATTTAGGGATAAGTGAGAGAAAGTTAAGGGATTATGGGGGGAATATCCAAAATCTGATCATTTTCTTTTCTTTTTGGAAACAAAGAGCCAGTTTTCTCTTCATCTTCCTAAGGATTTCTCTCTCTAATCTCTACTATTTCATTCCTCAATTTCTTCCCTTGCTACCAAATTCTGCTTCTCTTCCCCCACCATTGACGTTTCTTTTTACTTTTCTTTGCTTCAATCGTTTTTTTGTGGCAACCTTCGTTTTTGTTTGTTCGATAAGTTAAATAATGTGGATTTGGTTTTCAACTCAACTTTTGGTTTCTCCTTTTCTTGCTGAAAGATTCTTGACATTTCTCCTATTCGTTCCCTAGCTGAACCTTCGCCTTACTTCCTTCCATTTTTCCGGTCCTTTTTCATTTCTGCTTTCTTCTTGTGTAACGTTCTCTTCGCTTTTCTGGTAAGTTTAGTTTTGATTAAACTTTAAACTATTATGTGGACAAGTTTTAATATGGATTCTTTTGGTTTAGGGGTTTACCAAAGGCTGTTTATCACTCGTCAACGTTCTGAAGACGGGAATTCCTGCTACTTGATATAAGGTAATGGCTTATCACTCGAAAGATGATTACTTTGCTTCGAGATTTAGATGAATTCAATGGTTTACACGAGTAATAGGTGTTTATTATCGATTTTAGGTACCGAAGTGCTCGGGAGATTTTAGACGTCAAAATCGAAGCAGGTGTGTAACCACAGCACTGAAAAATGGAAATCGGTGAAAAGTAAAAAAATGGGGCTGTCGATGCCACACGAGCATGTGGCCACCCGTGTGGTAGGCCATGTGACAAAACACGAGCATGTGATTGACGAGGCAAGCTGTGTGTGACGCACGAGGGCGTGTAGGATATTGGGCCAGGCCGTGTGATCCACACGACCAAGGCCAATTTGGGCTGTGTGGGCCCACATGGGTAGACAACACATGCGTGTAGCCCATTTTCACTGATTTATTGCTAAGGTTGCACGGGTCACCTGAGACAACTGTGAACCTACTGTAGGGTCAGTAAGCTTACTTAGAGCACTAATTGAATGAAATGGCTAAATGACTATTTTATGTATATATGATATATATATGACTGTATATTGATCGGAGGAAGTGTACTAAAAGGCTTCGAGCCTAATTTACTGGTAGCTTACTTGCAAACTACTATCTAGTGCCACATTCAGTACTACTTAGGTTGTAGGGATGGGTGGGCTGATTATATCCCCACATGGAGTGTAGCGTTGGGCGGAGATGGTGTGTAAAGGCTAGTTGGGTAGAATTTTGTGACTGTATATATGTTACTACTATTGAACTATGATGAGATAAAGCCCTACTGCATGACTGTTTCTGTACTGAGATGGGCTAAGGCCCGAACTGAATCTATTTTTGATACTGAGTAGGGTTTAGACCCAGTCTATGATTACCCGTTGACTATCTACTTGTTTGTATAGGGATTACACGCTGAGTTTGTGACAACTCACCCCTTCTGTTTAATCTGTATAGGTAATCCCCAGATATTGGCGGATCAGAGCGAAGGAGGACTCAGCGGTGGCTACACGACTTTTTTAAAACTATTTATTATTTATTATTTATGATTTTAAATTTTATTATGGAAAGTATCTTGCTATAATCATGGCTTCTATGGATTTTTGGGTTAAATTTGGATTTATAATGTTTAATGATTTATATTTGCTAGTGGTAGGTAAAAACTCGGGTTTTCAAAAGAGATAAATGTTTTAACAAAAATACCTCGAATATACAAACTGTTTAAAAGCTTCCGTAATGAATAACGTTTGAAAAATGAACAACGCTTTGAAAATGAATAATTTTTTGAAAATGACCGACACGACTTAGTATTAACATAAGATAATGAAAAGTGGTTATATAGAAAAGAGGATTAAACGAAGACACATTTTTTGAAAAGGACTACCATGTGGCATCGCTAGATTCGGCCATAACATCTAGACCAGGTTTGGGGTGTTACATTTAGTGGTATCAAAGCCAAGTTGAAAAACTCGTCTATGGATATGGGTTTTTCAAACTTGGTTTTTAAAGAATTGATTTTTGATGATTGAAATTGAGAATATTTTTAATAAATGTGTGGTACACCGAGTCTCCAGCGCCGATCCTGTAAGTTCTCTATAACTTTATATGTTTATGATTCTGAAACTACTATAGGTAGTAGACTGTACTGAAAATATTTCAGTTAGTGTAAACTGAAAACTTTAGGGGAACTGAAAACTGTAGTGAGACTACGATTTACGAAAATGAACTCTGAATTACTGATACTGTCTTTCATTAAATATCTATTAATAGACACTAGAACTGTAACTGATTCATAAAACTGTTAATACAGATAAAGCATGATTAGACAATGAGCACAAGAGGTACTCACAGACGGGGTACAAGAGGCCGTGGTAGAAGCCGTAGAGAGGCTCGAGCTAAGTTATATTCACTGGGCAGTATGCCAAATTTAGACACTAGCAAGTTGTCGATGTCGCCCGTTATAGAGACTGGGTCTTGGTCTGGGTCTCATGGTCGTGCGGCTAGAGATGACGCACTATCTCAAGCCATGTTAAAGATTCTGGAGAGGGTCGTTGGGCCCAATACTGGAGCTGGAGGCCAAGAGTCAGTTACGGAACGACTTCGGTCTAATGGAGCTGAGATATATAGGGTTGTCGCTAGGGTTGCCTCTAATGTTGCCAAGTACTAAATCGAGGCTACAGAGAGGATCATGGACAATCTAGATTGCACCCCTGAGCAGAAATTAAAGGATGCAGTGTCGCTGATGTGTAACGAGGCTTAACAGTGGTGGCTCACTGTTAAGGAGGGCACTCAGCCCGAACGACTGACCTGGGAGTTCTTTGAGTCTGCTTTCTAGGGGAAATATATGGGGGCTAGTTATATGGATACCCATAGGAGGGAGTTCCTAAACTTGACCCAAGGTGATAGATCAGCGACGAGTATGAACCTGAATTTTTGCAATTGAGCCGTTATGCACGAGGTATGGTGGCGACTTAGTATGAGAGATGTGTTCGCTTTGAGGATGGCCTCAAGGACAATCTGAGGGTTTTGATAGCTCCGCAGAGGGAGCGAGGTTTTGATGCACTAATTGATAAGGTGAAGATTACCGAGGAGGTTAAGCGTGCTGAGCGTCAAAATCGCGACATAGACGGAGGTAGTAACAAGAGGGATTCGGAGCCCTCAAGTTCCATACACAGGCCTAAGAAAAAGGCCAGAGTTGATAGGCCGACCAGAGTAGGGGCCCCTGTTGCTATGACTAGACAGCAGCCATGTACTGATTATCGTAGGCGCCATCAGGGCGAATGTTGGAAAAGGACTAGGGCATGCTTGAGGTGCATTTCTTTGGAGCACTGTATTAAGGATTATCCACGGAGGGCCGATCAAATGCAAGCTTCGAGTGCTAATGTTGTGAAGCCATTGACGGTAGTTCACCAGCCTTTGAGAGGCCGTGGTCAGGCTAGAGGTGGTAATGGTTTAGGCCATGGGCAGAGAGCACCGGGCAAAGGTGCGAGTCAGACTAAGGCAAGACAGCCAACTTTAGTTTATGCTGCATGTCGCCGAGAAGATGGAGATGCTCTGGACGTCATCATGGGTACGTTATTTATTTATGATATACCATATACTGCACTGATAGATGTAGGATCGACTCACTCCTATATCGCCTGTATTGTGTCTAATAACTTGGGTATTATGGTTGAGAGCACTGTTAGTGAAGTGGCTGTACTGAGTCCATTAGGGTAATCAGTTCAAGTTAATAAACTATTTAGAAATGTTCCTCTAGAGGTTCAAGGGGTTGTCTTTCTGGCTGATCTGATAGAACTTTCTTTTGGAGAGTTTGATATGATACTGTGGATGAATTGGTTGGTCAAACACTGAGTCAGTTTGGACTGTGCCACTAAAAGGGTTGCATTGAGAACCGAAGAGGATGTTGAGGTAGTTATGATTGGGGAACTCTGAAATTATCTATCAAATGTGATTTCTGCACTGAAGGTGAAAAAGTTGGTTCGCAAGGGATGCGATGCGTCCTTGGCTTTTGTAAGTAATACAGATGCTAAGGAATCTTATGTTTAGGATATCAAAATAGTAAAGGAGTTTCTGGATGTGTTTCTTGAGGAGCTACCTGGGTTACCTCCAAATCGTGAAGTGGAGTTTGGGATTGAGCTCCTTTCTGGTACAGCTCCGATGTCCATCGCTTCTTATAGAATGGCACCGAAGGAGCTTTTGGAGCTTAAGGCTCTGATTTAAGAGCTATTGGATCGTGGGTTCATTCGTCCTAGTGTGTCTCCGTGGAGAGTACTGCTACTGTTTGTAAAGAAAAAGGATGAATCCATTCGTATGTGCATCGACTATCGACAACTAAACAAATTGACCGTTAAGAATAAGTACCCCCTATCGAGGATAGATGATCTGTTTCATCAGTTTCGAAGAGCTTCAATTTTCTCTAAAATTGATCTCCGATCAGGGTATCACCAGTTAAAGGTTAAGGAGGCCGACGTGCATAAGACGGCATCTAGGACTCGCTATGGTCACTATGAGTTTCTAGTAATGCCATTTGAACTGACGAATGCACCGACGGCTTTCATGAATCTAATAAACTGAGTGTTCTAACCCTATCTAGACCAATTCGTAGTGGTATTTATTGATGACATACTGGTGTTTTCGAGGACTGGGGATGAACATGATGAACATCTCAGAGTGGTTCTGTAGATTTTGCGGGAGAAACAACTGTACGCCAAGTTCAGTAAATGTAAGTTATGGTTACAAGAAGTAACATTTCTGGGCCATGTGATTTCTGCCGAGGGGATTAGGGTCAATCCTCAAAAGATTGAGACGTTGTTGGATTGGAAATAGCCTAAGATTGTATCTGAGATTCGCAGTTTTTGGGACTGGCAGGGTATTATTGAAGATTTGTTGTGGGCTTTTTAATGATTGCAGCATCCTTGACTAAGCTGTTACGTAAGGGTGTGCCATTTAACTGGATTGATGCACGGCAAGAGAGCTTTGAGAAGCTCAAGACTGTACTGAGTAAGGCCCTTGTTTTGATATAGCAAGAGTCTAAAAAAGAGTTCATCATTTACAGCGATGCATCACATGTCAGTTTGAGATATGTGTTGATATGTGAGGGTAAGGTGATAACTTATGCATCTTATCAACTTAAGACTCATGAGGTGAATTATCTGACACATGACTTGGAGTTGGCCGCGGTGGTATCTACACTAAAAATCTAGAGGCATTTCTGTATAGTAAGAAGTGTATCATTTACATTGATCATAAGAGCCTCAAGTGTCTCCTCACTTAGATGGAGCTGAATCTTAGGCAGCATAGATGGATTGAGCTGCTTAAGGACTACGACTGTATTATTGAGTTCCACCCTGGTAAGGCCAATGTGGTAGTCGACGCACTGAACCGTACGGCTATAACTGATTTAAGGGCGATGTTTGCTCACCTCATTTTATTTGATGATGGTGATCTGTTGGCTGAGCTTTAGGTTAAACCAACGTGAATTGGGCAGATTAAGGGTAAGCAGTGGAGGACAAGTTTTTGGGTCTTCATTTTCGATAGGTTGAGAGTGGAAATACTGAGGATTTTGGACTGAATAACGAAGGGGTACTCTGTTTCCATGAAAGAATCTGTTTACCGAAAGACACTGAATTGAGGCAAAAAATACTGAGAGAAGCCCTTATGCTATGCATCTTGGCGAGAATAAGATGTACCAAGATCTTCGTGAGTTATATTGGTGGCCAGGTCTTAAACAAGAGGTTACTGAGTTTGTGGCTAAGTGTCTGACATGCCAGAGGTTAAGCCTGAGCATTAGTTACCTTCGGGTTTGCTGCAGCCGATTAAGATTCCTTTTTAGAAGTGGTAGCGAGTGACTATAGACTTCGTTAGTGGGTTGTCCCTAATACCCACTAAGAAGGATTCAGTATGGGTCATCGTGGATTGATTGACCAAGTTCGCCCACTTCATACCAGTTCGTACTTACTACTCTCTGTAGAAGCTGGCTAAATTGTATGTGTTAGAGATTGTGAGACTGCATCGGGTATCGATTTCGACCATCTCCGATAGGGATCTTTACTTCACGTCGCAATTCTGAAAAAAGCTACATGAAGCTCTAGGTACAAGGTTGGACTTAAATACTATGTTTCATCCTTAAACCGATGGTCAATCTGATAGGGTGATTCAGGTAATGGAGGATATTTTGAAGAGCTGTGTGATTGACTTTCAGGGCAGTTGGACGGAGTATTTGCCATTGGCAGAGTTTGCTTATAATAATAGTTATCGGTCTAACATACAGATGGCACCTTACGAGGCACTATATGGCCATAAGTGTTGCACTCCCTTGTGTTGGACTGAGTTGGGCGAGCGACATGTTCTGAGCCCTGAACTTGTTTCTCAGATAGAGGAGAAGGTCATATTAATATGGGATTAACTAAAAGCGGCATCTGATATGCAAAAGTTGTATGCAAATCTGAAGCATCGAGAGATAGAGTATTCTGTGGGGAACTACATGTTTTTCAATGTCTCACCATGGAAGAAAGTACTGAGATTTGGTCGCAAAGGCAAGCTGAGCCCTAGGTTTATTGGGCCTTACTATATTCTAAAACGAGTGGGACTAGTTGCCTGCCAGTTGGAGCTACCTCCAAAGTTGGAGTGGATTCATGATGTTTTACACGTCTCGATGTTGAGGCGCTACCGCTCTGATCCCACGTATACTATTCCTGTTGAGAAGATTAAGGTTAGGCCAGATCTGACTTTGGAGGAGGGGCCGGTTCAAATATTGGATCGTGATGTAAAGATTCTGAGAAAAGAGTCTATCCCACTGGTTAAGGTTTTATGGCGTAATCATAGCACCAAAGAGGCCACGTGGGAGCATGAGGATGCGATGCATCAACAGCATCCTCATCTATTCTGATAAGGTAAAATTTTGAGGCCGAAAGTTTCTTTTAGGGGGTAAAGTTGTAATGTCCCAAAAATAATTGTTTATGGTTCTGTACTAATTGACATAAATGTGTATCTACCTCAGTGGTTAAGTGTTCTGGGAGTGTTTGAGAAGTCTTGGGTTCAAGCCTTGACTTGGGAAAAAATTTTGTTTCTATATGAATAAAGCCCTATCTCTGGACAGTAGGCTTTTACTTAATTGTTGTAAAAACATGTCAGAATGTGCCTGTTGGTTTGGTGGTTACGTGGAATGTCAAGATGTTGGTGGTCTTCAGTTCGAATCCTTGTGCTTGCAAGGATGTTTTTTTTAGTACTTACCGTGTAGGAATTTGAAATGTGGTAAAATGCTGAGTGTTTGAGGTGTGCGGGAAGTAGTGGACAGTTTTGGAGTGTTTGACGGGTCCGGGGAAGTGTGGGAGCGAATTTAGGGATAAGTAGGAGAAAATTAGGGGATTATGGGGGGAATATCCAAAATCTGATCATTTTCTTTTCTTTATGGAAAAAAAGAGTCAGTTTTCTCTCCATCTTACTGACGATTTCTCTCCCCTATCTCTACCGTTTCATTCCTCAATTTCTTCCCTTGCTTTCGAATTCTATTTCTCTTCCCCCACCCTTGACGTTTCTTTTTGCTTTTCTTTGCTTCAATCGTTCTTTTGTGGCAACCTTCGTTTCCGTCTGTTTAGTAAGTGAAATAATGTGGATTTGGTTTTCTTCTCAACTTTCGGTTTCTCCCCTTCTCATTGAAAGTCTCTTGACGTTTCCCCTATTCCTTCCCTACCGAACCTTTGCCTTACTTCCTTCCCCTTTTCCGGTCCTTTTCCTTTCTGCTTTCTTTCTGTGCGACATTCTCTTTGCTTTTCTGGTAAGTTTAGTTTTGATTAAACTTTAAACTATGATGTGGACAAGTGTTAATATGGATTCTTTTAGTTTAGGGGTTTTTCGAAGGGTTGCTTATCACTTGTCAACATTTTGAAGACGGGGAATTCCTGCTACTCGATATAGGGTAATGGCTTATCGCTCAAAAGATGATTACTTTACTTCAGGATTTAGATGAATTCGATGGTTTAAACTAGTAATCAGGTGTTTATTATAGATTTTAGGCACTAGAGTGCTCGATAGATTTTAGACGTCAAAATTGAAGCAAGTGTGTAACCACAGCATTGAAAAAAATCAGTGAAAAGCCAAAAAATGAGGCTGTTGAGGCCACATGGGTGTGTGGCTACCCATGTGATAGGCTGTGTCATAGAACACGAGCGTGTGATTGATGTGGTAAGTCGTGTACGACGCACGGGCCAAACTGAATTAGGCCATGTAGGCCACACGGGCGTGTCAGCCCACATGGGTAGGCCACACAGGTAATCTACACGGGCGTGTGAGATATTGGCCAGGCTGTGTGATCCATACGGCCAAGGCTAATTTGGGTCGTGTGGGCCGACAAGCCCAGACAACACGGACGTGTGAGCCCATTTTCACTTATTTATTGCTAAGGTTGCACGGGTCGCTCGAGACAACTGTAAACCTACTGTAGGGTCAGTAAGCTTACCTAGACCTCTAATTGAATGAAATGACTGAATGGCTGTTATATACATATATGATATATATATGTATGATTGTATATTGAGCAGGTTGTTAATACTGTACTGATTATATGTATGAAACCATGATATAGCATGACATGACTATATAATGCAATTCATGGGGATGGGTTGATATTGATCGGAGGAAGTGTACTGAAAGGGTTCGAGCCTAATTTACTGGCAGCTCAGCTGCAAACTACTATCTAGTGCTGCATACGGTACTACTTTTAGTGTAGGAATGGGTGGGTTGATTATATCCCCATATGGAGTGTAAGGTTGGACAGAGATGGTGTGTAGAGACTGGTTGGGTAGGATTTTGTGACTCCATATCTGTTACTGCTACTGAACTGTGATGGGCTAAGGCCCTATTGCATGACTGTTTCTGTATTGAGATAAGACTGAAACTGTTTCTGATACTGAGTAGGGCTTAAGCCCAGTCTGTGATTGTTCATTGACTGACTGTTTGTTTGTGTGGGGATTACATGCTGAGTTTGTGAAAACTCACCCCTTCTGTTTAATCTGTACAGGTAATCTCCAGACATAGGCAGATCGGTACGGTGGAGGACTCAACGATGGCCACACGACTTCTTTAAAACTATTTATTATTTATTATTTTAAATTTTATTATGGGAAGTATTTTGTTGTAATCATGGCCTCTATGGATTTTATTCTATTTAATAATTTATATCTGCTAGTGGTAGGTAAAAGCTCGGCTTATCAAAAGAGATAAAAGTTTTAACAAAAATACCTTGAATATGCAAACTGTTTAAAAGCTTTCTCAATGAATAATGTTTGAAAAATGAACAACGTTTTGGAAATAAGTAACATTTTGAAAATGACCGACACGACTTAACATTAACATAAGATAATGAAAAGTGGTTATATAGAAAAAAAGATTAAACGATGACACATTTTCCAAAAGCACTGCCATGTGTTATCACCAGATTTGGCCATAATGTCTAGGCTGGGTTTGGGGTTTGGGGTGTTACAGGAAACATCAAGGATCCATATCGTTCAAAGCACAAGTACTTTTCAAGAAAATTTTATTGTTATAAATATCACAATCCAACTTGGTTTTCAAAATTTTATTGCCTTGTATTCTTGAAATATTTGATTTTGTAGCACTTTGTTCAACCTTGGGGATTGGCTGAATTAAATCATGTTAACTACACACGAAAGATTGAATAAAGTGGTGTACCTACTATTCATGCTTATGCATTTTTTTATAGGGGAACAATTGGATATTCATGTATCTGTTTGCGAGCTCAATTTTGGTTAGTTGGGTACTAAAACATGTAAATGTGAAACAAACTTGTATGAAGAGATATCGTGATAATATTTTGTATATGAACATATTATGCCAAATTGGAAATTTGTAACTTGAATCTTGATATGTTGACAGAAAGGTTATGATGTTATAATATTGTTATGATACTTGTTATTACTGACCTAAAACTTGAATAGGACCCTAATGGGTTCGGGTCTGATGCCATCAAGCTGTAGACTGAGCTTGCATACTAATAGATGTTCACAGGAGCGGTACCTATATTCTCCTATGAAATCACATGTGAGATCGCATTCAGGATGACATAAACACGTGTTAAGTCTAGAGTAGGATACGTGTTGATATGCATAGAACCTACCTAGTATGTCATATCAGTGAACAATGCCTATATCATATAAATAAGGAAACCTCACCATCTAAAAAAGACAGAAAAAATACTCAACAATTTGGTGCAATGAGTGCGGATAGATTTTCGACCAAAAGATTTTCAATTTGCAAAGAAAAATCAAAATGGCTTACCCAAATGAGAATTTCCCTATTAGCTTTTTGTCAAGAGAGGTCAGAGCTTCTAGCAACAGTAATCAACCTAGTGAGACTATTTTATTTGCTAGTTTTCCAAGCAGTCAAAAAAATTGGTTAATTCAGCTTATGTAGGAGCCTTCAATTCTTTGGACTTGAATATCTCATATGGTAAGGGATTACCACTCCTCTCTGATTAGGAGGCATCCCCACAGTAGCTTTTTGCTCTCTAAGAGAAAATGAGGTTGATGAGGGAGCAAATGACTTTGCAAAATGTTCAATTTGAGTAGTATCAAACATTTTAACAAGACTTATTGAAACAAAATGAAGAACTGAGGAGGAAGGTACAGTATGGTAATTTTAGTCTCTATGATAATGCCATCGTGCATGAAGAAGGTATTAGGGTACATGCAAAAACTTGGCAGAATGAAATGGACGCTCTATATAGAGATGTATGGGCTATGCATCTAGATGCTCAAGATATGGATTGACTATTTTGTTCTAACAATTCGCTGGCTCTTGAGGTTGTAACTGTGAGTTTACCGTCCAATTTTAAAGTTCCAAAAGAGATGTTTGAAGGTAGGAGGGACCTTCGATCACATCTCATGTGCTATGGGCTTTTGATGCTGTGAAGTGTAAGGCCTTCTCAATGACCCTTAAGGGAAGTAAAAAATATTGGTATCTTTTTCTCCCGTAAGGTTCCATTCAAATCTTGTCACGGTTAGGTCAAATGTTCTTGGGGTTGTTTCAAGTGCATAGGACAATAATGAGTACTCCTATATGTTTAATGTCTATCAAGCAGAAAGGAGAGAGTTTGTAGGATTACATCAAGCGTTTTCATGTAGTGACCTTAAAGACAAAAAATTTGGATGATCAATGGGCCATTGGTGCTTTTATTACGGGTGTTTTGAATGAGCATGTACAATACTCATTCATTAATAATAGGCTACAGAGTTTGGCAGATTTATATGAGAGAGCCCATAAATTTGCTAAAGCAGAAGAGATTAAAAAAGTAGCTTGTGCTACGTTCCAAATAGATTATAGGCATTCAAAGAATAGAGAGGAAGGTTGTGATCATCAGTATTCGTCTTCTCAGGGTGGGGGACAGCAGAAGGGACAATCATAGAATGAGTCATCTAGGGTACCTCAAAGGGACCAACTTAAGCATGTGAAAAGGTATCCTCCATATGGTAAATTTAAGACATATACTCCTTTATATGTTATATGTACATATATCCTCATCCAGGTAAAGAGTTTGGGCATCTTACCAACTCTTCCACTTATAAGACATAACGCTAGAAGGTTAAACTCAAGGGATAAGTGCACTTTTCATGATAATGCGGGCATAAGAGAAATAAACAAGAATGGTGAGCTGAAGGATTTTGTAGCTTAACATGATAATCAGCGAAGGGAGATTTCGAGGACTGAGGCTAAAAGTAGGAAAAAAGTTAAAGGAACTATTTATGTGATATTAGGGCCAGATGAAGATTGGGTGCCTCTTACACCAAGAAAAAGGCTCATTTATGAGTATTATGTCAGTTACCTCGCAAAGATGTTGCGTCAACAAGAAGAGTGGAAGGTGGTTGTGTCAGCAGCTATTGCAAGTTTTGAAGTAAAAAGAATATTAATGGATAGTGACAGTGTAGTAAAAGTGTTAACCTAGGATGCTTATTAGAAAATGGGATTGAAGGAATAAGCATTAAAGAAGGCAAGCCCATTGTATGATTTTGCGAACCATCCTGTTGAGGTAAAGGGTTGTATCACTTTACTTGTGACCTTGGGGGATGGTGAGAATACCATGACGTGGAACGTTCAATTCTTTTTGTTGATCATCCCATGGTGTACAATGCTATTTTTGGGCATCCCATAATGAAGATGTCTAAGATGATGATTGCAACTTTCTACGTGAAGATTAAATTTCCTACAAAAATAGGGGTAGGGTTCATGCAATCTGATCAGCGAATAGCTAGGTCGTGCCATATGCTATCGGTCAATTAAATGCGTGAGCACAAGCAACAAGGATAGAGCTTGCAGCAAACGAGACTGGATAGTCAAATGCTAGATCAGGATAGTCTTGATGCGAGGAGTAATGAGAGAATTAAGAGGTCAGAGATAGTAGAAGTTATGGAAACTTTACAATTATTTTATGATCATGTCGATAAGGGGGTGAGAATTTTATCAATGTTGGCAATAGAGGAAAAGAAGAATTTTGTTCAGTGTCTAAGGACAAATTCTAATGCTTTTGCATGGTCGACTGTAGATGTGTGGATCCTCAGATAATTGTTCATTTGTTAAATATGCCACCTGAGTTTAAATTGGTTAAATAGAAGAAAAGAAAATTTTCTCTAGAGGTTGTAGAAGCAGTAAAGCAAGAGGTAGGGAAATTGTTATTAGCAGGATTTGTCAGCGAGGTCGCATACCTGGATTGGGTTTCAAATGTTGTAATGGTTTAGAAGGCTAATGGCAAGTGGGTAATGTGTATTGACTTCATCAACCTTAATAAAGCTTGCCTTAAAGACAATTTTCCCTTACCCTTAATTGATAGATCAATTGATGCATCCTCAAGGCATAGATTTATGAGCTTTATGGATGCGTTCTTAGGTTCTAATCAGATATCTATGGCCTTTGAGGACCAAGACAAGACAACCTTTGTTGGTAAACAGAATTTTTAAAGATCAAATTAGGTGAAGTGTTGAAGTATAAGTTGATGATATGTTGGTGAAAATTTCTACTCTGAGAGGGCATGTTCAAGATTTGTTAGAGGCATTTGTTGTTGTACGAGCCTACAATATGAAACTTATCCTAAAAAGTGTGTTTTTTTGTGTTAAAGCTAGCAAATTTCTGGGGTTCATGATATTAGAGAGTGGAATAGAGGTTAATTCAGAGATGATTTGTGTCATTTTGGATATGCCTCCCCCGAAGACAATTAAGAATATTCAACGTTTAACGGGAAGGGCGGTGCACTTAATAGATTCATTTCTAGAATGGCAGAAAAATGCTTACCCTTCTTTAAAGCCTTGAGAACTTCTGTTTCTTGGACTGAGGAGTGCCAGATAGCTTTTGAAAAACTTAAGTCATAACTTACATCCCTACCACTGTTGATGTCACCTTGCGTAGGGGAGACTTTCTATATTTACATGGCAACCTCAAAGGAGATAGTTGTAGCTATTTTAATTAGGGTAGAAAGAGCTCAATAGTTCCCAATTTATTACGTTAGCAAGGTATTGCAAAACAGGGAGCAAAGGTATGCAAAAATAGAAAAACTTATTTTAGCTCTAATTGTTGCAACTCACAAGTTGCAACCGTACTTTCAGGCTCATCCTATTATTTTCATGATGAATCAACCTTTTAAAGATATATTGTCCAGAGTTAATACTTCAGGAAGAATAACAAATTGAGTTAGTTGAGTTTGGTGTAGAGTACACTCCAAGGAAGGTGATAAAAGGTTAGATTCTAGTTGACTTCATGGTGAAATGTTCTTTCAAAAAGTCAACTGATCTCACAGGTAACTTATAGTTTGAAAAATTATTTCATGAACAATTATTGGAATATCATTTAATAGATGTTTATTATTTCTTATGATGACATATTATGAATGCATGTTTAGTTGATTGTCTCATATAATGACTTATGCCAAATACATGTTTCATTCTAAGATTTCCCTTTTTTCATTTATCATGCAAGATATAATAATTAGTGTTCCACAAGGATATGTAAATTTGGTCGATAGGTCAAAGAGTTGGATAATTTATGTTGATGGCTCTACAACAAAGATAGGATCAGGGGCAGGAGTTCTTCTAATTGATCCTGATAAAAATGAGTGGCAATATGAGCTCTATTTTGGTTTTCAAACATCTAATAATGTTGCGGAGTACGAGGCCCTAATATGAAAATTACAGTTAGCTTAACAACTTGAGGCAAATGAGCTAATCATACATACATATTTACAACTAGTCGCAAAGCAGAGGAAATACAAGTATGATGTGAAGGAACCAATCTTGAAAAAAAAACTATTCTATAACAACTCAGCTACTCACAAGGTTTGATAAAGTGCAAGTCAAGAAGCTATCTAGAAAAGATAATACTCGGGCAGATGTTTTATCAAAGTTAGCATCATTTGTTGTTATTGAACAAAGAGAGAAAAATTGTTGTAATACAAAGATATCCTGAGCTATGTCATGCCACAGATCTTTAATTTGAACCAAGAAGAAACATGTATGACCCCTATTATCCAAACCTTGCAAGGCGAAGAAAGACATAGTGACAAGAAAGAGCTCGTCAAGTTACAATGCAAGGCCGTAAGGTATGACGTTATTACTTATATCTCGAATGCCTATTAAGTAGTAAAGTATTCCATTTCTGATTGATTAATAAATTGTTTCATTATACAATTGTTAGGTATACCTTTTTAGAGGGTGTACTCTATAAAAGGGGTATTCCCAACCATTGCTACGATGTTTAGCAGCATCAAAAGCTGAGTATGTGATGAGGGAGATTCATGAAGTAATTTGTGGTGACCATTTGGGTGGCAGGCTCCTTGCACATGAAATTTTCAAACAAGGATACTATTGTCCAACTATGCAAAAGGATGCATACGATATGGTTCACACTTGCAACTCTTTTCACATATATGCTCAAGTGCAGTGATCACCAGTAGACCTTTTAGAAATTATGTCAAGCCCTTAGCCATTTGCAAAATAGGGAATTGATATTCTAGGTCCATTTCCAATAGCTACAGTAAGAAAGAAGTTTATAGTAATTGTTGTAGATTATTTCATAAATGGATAAAAGCTGAAACCTTAGCCACAATTATAGAAAAGCAAATGGAATCCTTTCTATGGAAATATATTGTGTGCAGATTTGGCATCCCACGCCTAATTATAACAGAGAATAGAATACTATTTCAAGGGAAATTTAAAATTATTTTTGCAGAGATTTACAGATTGCTTTGGCTCAAAGTTCTGTCAAGACTCTCCAAACAAATCTCAAGTGGAGGCCATGAATAAAAATATTCTAACAACTTTGAAGAAGAAGGTTGATTATGCCAAGGGTGCTTGGTTAGAGGAGATACAAAGAATTGTTTGGGCTTTACGAACCTTGCCTCAAATGACAACTGGGGAGGCTGCATTCTCACTTGTCTATGGAGTGGAGGTAGTAATTCCTGCTAAAATAGGTATGCGATCACACATAACAATAAATTTTACTAAAGATGTCAACCAATAGGGCATGAAACTTAGCCTAGATTTTATCGATGAAGTTAGAGCTCAACAAGTAGCTAATCCTCGTGCCTCACAGCAGGGAAAGATGCTTCCAAATTGGAAATGACCCTTCAAGGTAATAAAGAAAATAGGTTATGGTGTCTACAAATTAGAAAAAATGGAGGGTCCTATTCTACCACGAACATTGAATACTCGCCATCTAAAGAAATATTATGTATGAAAGATTTCTTTTCTTCAATAAAGAAGCATTATTTACAAATGTTCATACCTAAGTTTTTGAGTTAGCTAATTTAAGATCGCAACTCCTAAACAGCTCGCTGACCTACATTCACATCTGATATTATAAAGGTTAGCTGATTTAAGATCAAAACCTTAGTTAATTTGAGTTAACTGATTTAAGATTGCAACCTAAGTTTATTTGAGTTAGCTTATTTAATATCGCAACTCCTAAATAGCTCGCTAATCAATGTTCACATCTGATATTATAGAGGTTAGTTGATTTAAGATTGCAACTCCTAAATAGCTCGTTGACCTATGTTCATAGCTGATATTTTAAAGGTTAGATGATTTAACATCGCGACCTAAGTTTAGTTGAGTTAGGTAATTTAAGATTGCAACCTAAGTTTATTTGAGTTAGCTGATTTAAGATCGCAACTCCTAAATAGCTTGCTGACCTACAATCACAGTTGATATTATAAAGGTTAACTAATTTAATATTATAACCTAAGTTTATTTGAGTTATCCGATTTGAGATCTCAACTCCTAAATAGCTCGCTGACCTACGTTCACAGCTGATATTATAAAGGTTAGTTGATTTAAGATTGCAACCTAAGTTTATTTGAGTTAGCTGATTTAAGATCACAACTCCTAAATAGCTCACTGACCTATGTTCACAACTGATATTATAAAGGTTAATTGATTTAAGATTACAACCTAAGTTTATTTGAGTTAGTTTATTTATGATTGAGACTCCTGAACAGGTCACTGATATACCTCCACACTGTTAAAGTTTAATGATTTTAGATTACAACCTAAGATTACTGGGTTTAAAATTATGGATGATTTCTCAAATTATTTTACTTGGAGTTATGAATAATTTTCTTAAAGTTCATTATTTTCATAACCTTTATTACTTAGCACATTTATCTTAGCAATATGATTATGTGAAGGATTGAAATAAGTTGGCGACCAAATACATTACCATATTAGTCAAAATTAAACTGAGATTTTCATTTTCAATTTAAAAACAACAACTACAATAAATACAATCAAAGCATGAGTTACTTATTTAGCTTTAGGGGCCAGCTAACACTTCATCTCCTATTCATCATTCCCTTCACATCCATCGCCTTGGCCTTCATTCATAAGAGCAACATTGGTATCAATAGGATTCTTAGGGGTGGAGTTTGTCTTAGCAGATCTTTAGGGAGGTAAAAACTAGTTGAGCTCTTCCATCTTGCTGCAAATTGCTCCCAGGCTGTTCTAGAGGGGAAATAAATGTCGAAGTCCATTTGACCACTAGTTAAATTGCTCAGAACATTAAAATTTACTCTTCGCGTATCAAAAGGGCTACCAGCTACTTGAGCAAGTAACAAAAAGTTAGCCTTTAAATTAAGTAAATATTCCTGCTGGCTTTGCATAGTCTATTTTTTGTATTTCTCTAAAGCTTTTTCATGGCCCTTCGCTAAATTAGCCATTGCAGCCTTGTGTTCTTCATCCATTTTCTTTAAACTAGCTTCCAACACAACCTTATTAATTGGCTCACCTACGATCACCCCATGTAGCTTCTCAATGTCTTTTTTAGCAACAGTAAGACGTTCTTGTAGAATTTTATTTTGGGCCTGCAATATCCTTTTTTTCAGCGAAGTTAGCAAAATGTTCGCGTGCCTACTTTAGTGTTCCCATAGTGGATTGATATATATTTTCATTTTCTCTCCTTTTAACTTCTATCTCATTGATACCTTCAAAGAGTCCTATGCTAGCCATACAAGCTTTATTCAACATCACTTCTAAAAATATTGCTAGCTCTTATAGTGAGGCTTCCTCATATCAATAAATGACACATTTGGGCAAAAAAGCTACTTGGTTTCATTAGGCATGAGACTATCCCATTGTCTCTTCACTTTAGTAGGGCTAAAAGGAAACTTATTTACATTAAGATGTTCGCGCCATGGAAACAAAGTCCCTGTTTCAACACTAGGAGTACTGATCTTCAAAAAACCACTAAGAGGCTATAATTCACAATGAACCCAAATGTATCATCATTGGCTGGCCTTGAAGGTAGTGAAGAGTTAACAGGAGAGATTATGAGGGATAAACTCATAGCAAGAGCTATGGTAATAGGAGTATCTGTACCATATGTTTCAAGGCTGTAATAGCCCAAATTTTAGTGATGTCAAAAATAATGGTTCGAGACCACCAAATTCAATAAATGAACTCGTAGATTATATTATTTAATATTTACGAGTCAAATGTAGTTTTTAAAAGATTTTTGAAACAATAAATTGTGTTTTATAAAGATTTATTTAATCAAGAAATCGAGAAAGAGAGGTATCAAGATCTCGGTGTTATAAATCGAGCCATAAATATTTTTATGAATATTTATGGAGTGTTAATAAGGTAATATTAAAATTTCATTAGAAAATTTTGACGTTTGGGTGGTTAATTAAATAAAAAGAACTAAATTGAAAAAGGTGTAAAAGTTGCTAGAAGGATTAAATAGCTCAATTGTTAAATGAGGAAGGACCTAAAGTGAAACTAAGCCCAAAGGAGATATTTTGGGCGGCAATAGCTGAGAAAAATCAGGGAATGGGAGAAATAAAGGCAAAATTGGAAAATTGCCAAAATTAGTTAAATAAAAATGGGACCAAATTGGAATATTTAGAATTCTCTTCATTTCTCTTCATTTTCTTCAGCTGAAAAAATAGCCATGGGAAAGACTTCAAGCTGATTTTCATACTCAAGCTTCATGTAAGTTTAATTCTTGCTTTCTCCTTGAAATTTCTATGTTTTGGCCTTTTACAATTGAGTCCAACTTATTAATTCATTAGTTTTTGATTTTATGGTTAATTTTTAAAGTTGCTATGGATGAGTGCTGGAAGCATATGATAAATAAAACTAGAATTAAAGCTTTAATTTTGTTATATGATGATTTTATCAAGTAAAATTAATGGAAATTGGTTTTAGGACCTAATTGTGAAAGAGTTGAAATTAAGACCTAGTGTTAAAATTCTAATTTTCAAATGTTATGAAGTAGTTTAAAATGATAGAGAAAAGTATTAAATGAGAAAATTAGCTCAATTGAGGGGTTAATTGAGCAAGAACTGAATTGTGTGAATTGTGGAATTTGGGACAAAAAAGAAATCAACATGTTGCACTAAAGCAGTTTTGGACAACAGTAGTTGTCTAACTTTGAAAAATCACCAAAAATGGTAGAAATTAAATTAGAAGTTGAGTGAGATATGGAGTTAAATCTTGTTGAGTCTATTTTCATATAAAAGAAACAAAGAAAGCAAAGAAAGTCTATATATTGAGATATTTAAATTTTTGTAAGACTAGTTTAGAACAACTTCACGATCCCCTATTCTTACTTTAGAAATTCACTAAAAATTGTACAAAAATAATTATGAGTTATAATTTATATGTTTGGATTCCTTAGTGAGTTTATTTTCATTAGAAATAATCAGAAACACTATATGAAAATTGTACTATGAGATAATTGATTTTTAGTGAAGAGAGGTTAGAGCTGTCAGACTGTGTAATAGGGGAGAATTTAACTAATAAACTGTACTAATTGACCACACCAAAAATTCTGGAAAAATTCTAGTAAGAAGATATATGAGTCTAGTTCTAGTAAAAATTAACGGATCTTAATTTGGAGTTTTGTAGCTCAAGATAAAAATAATTTGGAGTTTTGTAGCTTAAGTGTGTTATTGATACTAAGGATGCGGAATGGAGTGGAGGAAGAGGAAAATATATGAATGATTTGTATTTAAATTAATCATATGCCTAATTATAATCGATAAATTTTGAACTAGAAATGATATATTGTTTTATTGTGAATATTTATTATGGAATTATGGTTACTATTATGGTATAAAAATAGAATTTGTAAGTCTATATGGTAATATTTTAGTGATCATTTGTTAGTCTTGTGAATTTCATGATGTGTTATTTCATTTGTATTGTTGATAAAATTGTGACCAATGTAAAAGCATGAAAATTTAATAAATGCTCAAATTGAGTACTTCTACCTTGTGATAATCGACGAATTGACAGAAAAAAACCATGGCTGGACCGTGGCAACAAGTGATAAATGGTAGCTTCGGCTACAAGTGATAAGTGGTAGCTTCGGCTACAAGTGACAAGTGATTTTCTGTATAAGACCATAGCTGGGCTATGGCATCGGAATAAAGTGATAAGTGACTTCCATGTAAGACCATAGCTGGGCTATGGCATTGGGATAAAGTGAAAAGTGATTTTTCCGTGTAAGACCATATATGGGATATGGCATTGGAGTGATATGTTCTTTTGTGTAAGACCATATCTGGGATATGGCATCAGTGATATATGTGATCCATGTAAGACCATATCGGGGATATGTCATTGGTGTGATACGTGTTTAAGATGTAAGACCATAGCTAGGCTATGGCATTCTAATGAAAAGTGATTAATTGACGGATAAGTCCATGGTTTCACCATGGCATAATGATAGTGAAGATGTAAGACCATAGCTGGGCTATGGCATTCTATCAAAAAGTGATGAATTGACAGATAAGTGAAAAGACCATAGCTATGCTATGGCATCAGTGATTATTAGTGAAATTCAAAGCATACCGGCACACACCAATGAACGCGAGACCATGATTGTACCGTGCAGTAAGTGAATAAGTGAAACACCATAGCTGGATAAGACTATGGCACCAGTGAAAAATGATGATTTCCAAATTGATAAAGTTTTGGTAAGTATCATTTGAATTTATGTGATAGATTTTAATTGAACACTGAAATTAGGCTCAATAAGTGATTTGTCATTCTAAATTGTGATTGGAACAATAGTTAGTGAGTTACATGTTTGTGATGGTAAGTGATATGTGATTATTATTAGTATTGATTCTGATGTATGTGTACCCTTCGATGTTGACATGATTCAACGTATAAATCTTGCATATGAATGAGTATAAGACTAATACGAATTAGTACAAACATGTACATGAGCCTTACGAGTATTGAATTGATAAGACTTGTGAGTTGTTTAGTAAATTATGTGAAAGAACATGGTATGGATTAGTGAATCCTTACGAGTTACAATGTGAAATGAAAAACTGCTTTCATTATGTTATATTAAGTTATAAAATGTATAATGAATGTAAAATGTAATGGAGGTGGTTTAATTACATTTGTGGCACTTAATGTGCGAGATAATGAGTATTCAATATATTTGTATTGGTTCAATAGAAAAATATGATAATACAAGGATAAATAATAATACCGATTAATATGAGCTCGACAAGTAAGTGATATTTGATAAATTCATATATCGAGAAAGTGAAAGATTATAATTGCATATTTACGAATGGTTACATGTATTTATCTGGAATATAAGAAAATGATAGTTATTGATATATGGAAGTAAGAGACTATGAAGTATATATATAAGCATGGAATATGATTGATAAGTGAGTTCAATCACAATTATAAAATTGTGCTCCTCAAGTGTACTACTCGTGTAAAGATGGTATTTTAGATGATTTAATGAATAAAACTCAAATATGAAATAGTTAAAAACCAAGACAATTTGTTATGAAAATGTATATGAGATACAAGGATATGATGGCCGTATGTTATATGAATACTTAATGTGAAAAGGTATAAGAGAGAGTTAATAAGAATAGAGCCACTCGGCTAGTCCACGGGCATGTAGGTGGGTCGTGTGCCCCCTGCATCTTAATGCATGAAAATTTTAGATACTGAAATTATAACACGGGTTGAGCACACGAGCGTGTGCCATGGCCGTGGGAAAGAAACAGAATGTACAGGTTTTTGCACAAGGGTTGCGATACGGGCATGTCTCATCACGCACGGGCGTGTGGCCCTGTTTAAGGTTAAAAAATAAAAAAAAATAAAAAAATCATAAGTGCCCGAAAGTTCTCGAATCGGTTCCAGGGCACCTCAGATGTATGGGTTGGGCCTCGTAGGCCCATGATAAGGATCTGAAGAGAATAAATAAAAAGTTTAAAGATGAAAAGAAATTTGATGGCCCCTAGTTCATGAGTTTAAGCATGTATAAATCTGATAATGCCTAATAACTCATCCCGACGTTAGGCTCAGGTAAGGGGTGTTACAAGGGCGAACCCCCTTTTCTTTCGATAAAGTTCTTCCCTTGTGCTACCCTCGTCTTTGTTGCTTAAAAGAATATTGGCAACTCCTATAGCAGTCTTTTACTTTTTCTTATTGCTCGCGCTACCCTCACCAACATTGGTAGTAGAAGGACCACATTTCACACTTTACATATAGGAGTGTATGTCCATGTATTCATCAATTTCTCTTGACAAGCTGATGGATTCCTTAGAACTATCTTCGATACCTTGAGTTGTGCCTGTACCACCAGAAAATCTCATATTAACACCAATAATTAACATAAGTGGGTTCGTATCACTCTCTACATTCATTGAAGATTGTGAAGACCAAGTGTGGGACTTTAGTTTACAAAAATTATAAAAGTAATTCCTAGGGTCATCTTTATTTCCCAACAATATAAGAGCCAATTCATCAGTTGCCCCATGAGGCCACGTGAACTGTGCAAGAAGAAGTCCAATAATGTCTACCCCATTTCTTTGTGGTACAAACATAAGCCTTTGTTTCTACAACATTTCTTGTCTCCTGGTGTCGTAAAGGATTACTCGAAATAACACGACCACTGCCTCTGATTCTAGCTGTACTTTACCAGTGAAAATAGAAAGAAAAGTTGAGAATATAATAGGTATTTTAAAAAGATTACCTCTAAAATTATCCTTCCTGGCTATGTTTCTTCTTCAAAATTTTTAAACTTCAGTAATGTGATTTATAGGGCTCTATTAACCCCTTTAAAAGAAACTTTCCCTCACACTTTGATGATTCAAATGCCCCACTCTACACATGGTGAACTGTACGTCGTACGATGAAATATAAAATGTACTCGGTAAGTTTATTTGTATTACTTTTATTCTCACCAAACCAAGTTCCAACAAGAGTCACTTTATAACTATTTCTTGATTTAGATGGGGGAAAATTATTATAATACTTGTTATTACCGACCTAAAACCCGAATAGGACCCTAATGGGTTCAGGTCAGATGCTATCCAGCTCAAGTGTTGAGCTCGTAGACTGAGCTTGTTGGAAGCGTGATAAAAATAAATAACACAAATACTAATTTTTATTAGACACAAACAAAATACAATACAAACTCTTTTTTTTCTCTCCACACTAGCTGCTGCTAGTTTTTCTTACAACACTCCTTTTTTTTCTCTCAAATTCACTAATATTTTCTATATCACACATACACACAAACTATACATATATATAGATAGAGTTAGCCAACTTTCTTTTCTTGCCTTGTAAGACTTTTCTTCTTAGTTTCCATCATATTTGAATTTTCAAACATTATCCTCATCTTTGAATTTTCAAACATTATCCAATTTGCATGAGGTAAAAGCCAATTTGAATTTTACTTCTTTAGTTGCAACTTTTGACTTGAAAAGTAGGTTTGCTTTCTAACACTCCCCCTCAAACCAAACTTTCCATTCCAAGCTTTTCTTTAAGTTTATGGAATATGTCTGCTTTCAATGGCTTCGTAAAAATGTCTGCCAATTGATCTTCTGTTTTGCAATAGACTAACTCCACATTTTTATTTTTCAGTTGCTCTCGAATAAAATGATACTTTGTATCGATATGCTTGCTTCGACTATGAGACACTGGATTCTTTGCAAGAGATATAGTGGACTTGTTGTCAACATAAATTGTAATTGGACCTTCTTGCATAATAGATAATTCACCCAAAATATTCTTCAACCAAATTGCTTAACACGTGCATGTTGCAACAACCATGTATTTTGCTTCACATGTTGAGAGAGCTACTGTTTGTTACTTTTTCGATGACCATGAAAATGCTATGGAGCCACTATGGAATAAATGTCCAGATGTGCTTTTGCGATCATCCAAGTCACCACTATAATCACTATCTGAATAACCAACCAATTTTTAATTCTGTGAGTACGTATAAAATAAACCATGATCCATCGTACCTTTGATGTATCTCAAAATTCTCTTTGCTGCAATCAAGTGATCTTGTTTTGGCTTCTCCATGTATCTGCTAACTATTCCCATTGCGTACATGATGTCAGGCCGTGTGATAGTCAAGTATCTTAAACTTCCAATGATACTTTTAAACAACGTTGGATTTATTGGCTCTCTAGATCAATCAACACTTAATTTCATGCCTGGTTCTTCTGGCGTGGCTACTGGCTTGCAATCTTTCATATTGAATTTTCTTAAAATTTGTTCCCATACTTCTTTTGATACACGAATATGCCATCTTTCATTTGTTTCACTTCGACTCCAAGAAAGTATGACATTTCACCAATATTTGTCATTTCAAATTCTTTATCCATAACTTTCTTAAAGTCATTGAACATACCTGAATTGTTTCCCGTGAAAATCATATCATCCATATATAAGCACACGATCATGATGTCACCAACTTCATTTTTCTTCGTATATAGAGCATGCTCGTATGGGCTTTTCCTGAACCTGTTCTTCTGAAAGTATTCATCTATTCTTGTGTTCCATACTCTTGGAGCCTGCTTCAGTCCATACAAAGCTTTCTTCAAACGATAAACTTTGTCTTCTTGTCCTTGTTTGCTATATCCAGGTGGTTGTTCAATGTAGACTTCTTCTTCTAGGTAGCCATTAAGGAACGCTGACTTTACATCCATCTGATAAATTTTCCATTTATTTTGTGCTGCAATTGCCATAAGAAGCCTTATAGTATCACTTCTAGCGACTGGAGCAAATACTTCATCATAGTCTATGCCATATCTTTGCTTGTAGCCTTTTGCAACTAGTCTTGATTTGTATTTCTCCACTTTTCCTTCTTTGTTTTTCTTCATCTTATACACTCATTTGACTCCAATTGGACTATGTCCTTTTGGTAGACCTGTTAGCTCCCATGTGTCATTTCTTCTTATTGCTGCAATTTCTTCATCCATTGCCTTCTTCCATCTGACATATTTAATTGCATCTTCATATATCATTGGATCACATTCTGTCATTAAACAGAATGGTGAATAATCCAGTGTTGTTTCTATGGGTTCTGTAACCTCATAAATATCGCATAAACTACGCATTCTTACAGGTGCTTCCTCTGAGTTGCTGGTATTGCTACTGGTTGGTGATGATGATGTTGTAGGAATTATTGTAACAGGACTTGGAAGAGGGCTTTGATTGTCGCCTTGTTCTTGATTAATAAACTCATCATCTTTGTTATCACTGAAAAAGAATCCTTCAATTTTCTTCTCTTCTTCGCTCCATCTCCAATAATTAGCTCCATCAAATTCAACATCTCTTGAAATAATAACTTTCTTGGTGAGAGGGATATGCCTTGCTTCTCTTTTCATAACCAATAAAAATACATTTTACTCCTTTATCGCCAAGCTTCTTTCTCGTTTAGTCAGCAACATGAGCATATGCAATGCATCCAAAAATCTTGAGATGTCCGACTCCTAGCTTTTGATTGCTCCAAGCTTCGTTTGGCATCTTGTATTTCACACTTTTTGTTGGAGACTGATTTAACAAATAAACAACACATTGAACAGCTTCAGCCCAGAAAGTTCTTGGCAAATGCTTACCTTTAACCATGCTTCTTACCATATCAAGAATAGTACGATTCTTTCTTTCAGCAACTCCATTTTTTTGTGGTGTGTAAGCAATTGTCAATTGGTGAATAATTTCGTGTTCCTTGCATAAGCTCTCAAATAGCTTCTGATTTTGTTTTAAGAAGATATATCCAACTTTTTCTACTAAAATCATCAACAAAATTAACATAGTACCTGTTTCCACCAAGTGATGGTATATCAAAAGGACCTGCTATATTGAAGTGCACGATCTCCAATGGTCTCCTGGCTCGTCGAGTTTTTCCCACTTCAAAACTTTGTCTGTGTTGTTTTCCTTTAATGCAGGCTTCACATAGTTGATCAGGAGGATTAACTTCTGGCAACCCATTTACCATATTTTCTTTTAACAATAGCATTAGATTGGAAAATCCAATATGCTCGAACCTTAAATGCCACAACCATGATTCATCTTTAATTGCATTCTTCATAAATTTCACCTCTCCAGATTCAATGTCAATAGTAAATAAATGGTTACGTGTCATATCAACTTGGGCAATTAATTCACCACTCTTCTTTTTTAGGGCGAGCATGGAATCCTTCATATGTACTTCATATCCTTTTTCTAGAAGCTGTTCAAGGCTGATGATGTTGCTTTTCAAAGCTGGTACGTAATAAACATCTTATATGAACTTCTTTTCTCCATTCTTTTGGGTAATAGTAACTTTACCTTTGCCTTTGACTGTGGCATGCGATTCATCTCCAAACATTACTTGTCCATGAATATTCTCATCTAACTCTAAAAATAAGTCTTTTCGGCCACACATGTGATTGCTGGCATAATTATCAAGACACTAAATATTTTTTCTTGATTTTTCACTTTTTTTATAAGTGAAGAATACACTAGATTCCACGTTTTCTTCTTCTTTAGCTGCTGTTACATGATTTCTCTCCTCCATCTTGGGATTTAATCTACACTCATAACTATAATGGTCGTATTTATTGCAATTATAACATTATACTTGAGATTTATTTCCTTGTTGAAATCTACCTCGACCTCGGCCTCGAGTTCCTTGTCCACGACTTGACGTTTGATATTCTTCATTTGTTTAGACTTTACCATATGATTGATTGCCTCGTCCATGTTTACCTTGTCCACCTCTATTTCTGCCTCTATATCCTCCACGGTATCCTCTACAATTGCTTGTTCCTCGTCCAAAGTTATCCCTAGCTCCACTTTTATTGAAGGACAACTTGCTTTACAAGACTTGGTCCAAATTTCTAATACCATCACTTTGCTTCATTTTATGCTCACGGGCTTGGAGGGAACCCACAAGTTCGTCAATTGAAATTTGTGATAAATCTTTTGACTCTTCAATGGCAACCACCACATAATCAAATTTACGTGTCAATGATCGCAAAATTTTTTCCATTACTCTAACATCATCAAGTGTTTCTCCATTCCTTTTCATTTCATTTACCACCGCTTTCACTTGGGTGACATAATCATCAATGTTTTCTGAAGGTTTCATTTTCAAAGTCTCAAATTCGGCTCTAAGGTTTGTAAACATACCTTTTTGGCTTTTTCAGCTCCTTGAAGGGATTTTTGCAAAATTCCCCATGCTTCCTTCGATGTCTTCGCATCTGAAATTTTTTCAAAGGATGATTCATCAACACCTTGAAAAATAAAGAACAACACCCTCTTATTCTTTTTACGAGCTTCTTTCAATACTTTTTTCCTTCATTTGTCAAAGCTGCTTCGACAGCTGCATTTTCGGGCTCGACACATCCTTCTTCAACAATATCGTAACCATCTTGAGAATCGAGCAAAGCCCATATCTGGATGCTCCAGTTGCCATAAACTGTCTTTGTTAATTTCGGGATCTACTGTTGAATCATGTTTGCCATTGTGACATCAACACAAACCTAGCTCTGATACCACTTGTTGGAAGCTGATTGTGATTTCGATGAAGTAATAATAATGATCGTACCCGAAAACTAACTATTATCATGATAAAAGGCAAGCGCACCTAGTTAGTGGCAAGAAAGGAATATCGAATCCAATAAACTAAAAGTACTAGTAATGACTTTCTTCCTATTATCTAGCCTAAAAATAAAGAGGGATTTGTTTGTAAACTAAAATTCTAATTAACTAAAGACACGACAAAGAGTAAATTAGGGAATTACTTTGGAAAACTTAATTGACAAAGGCAATACTTAAGGAAGAATCCACCTAGACTTCACTTGTTATTTAACCCTGAACTAGACGATTTCTTCATTCAAATTGATCCGTATAGATCCCTAAATTATGTTAATATCTCCATCGAGAATAAGATTAAGTAACCCTAGGTTGATTAATTGAAATCTCTTTCCAATTAAAACCCCTAGTTTTGCATTAACTCGATCTATGGATCCCCTTATTAGATTTGACTCTAATCCGGTAGATTTTCATCGTCCTATGTCTAGGAGTGCGATCAACTCCGCTTAATTATGTTGGATCTACTCTTAAAAAGGGACTTTTGCTCCTCTAAATAAGCACATTCGACTTGAATTAATATCCTAAAATATCAATTCAAGAGTTAAAAACACAATTAAGAACAAATTGAATATTTATCATATAGTTCAGATAACAATAACAAGATTTGTCTTAGGTTTCATCCCCCTTAGGTATTTGGGGATTTAGTTCATAATGAAAAGAGAAAACATCTCAGAATAAAGAAAATAACAAAACATAAGGAAAACCCAAAAATCCTGAAAAGATTGAAAGGAGATCCTCAGTCTTGATGTTGATCCTTGCTTCTGAGATGGATCAATCGGCTTTCTTCGAGTAATTCCCTGCCTTTTATTGAGTCCTGGCGAGGACACTGTACACCCTTATAGTCGCCTCCTAGTGTCTTTATACAGAGTTTGGAATGTCTTTCTTAGCCCCTAAGTAGCTTTTTCCGGGTGAAATTAAACTTTGTCACGACAGGGACACGCTCGTGTGAGTCGAGCCCAGGCCGTGTTCAAGCCTGTTAATGTGGCATGGGCGTGTGGTTCACCCGTGTGAGGAGCTCTAGGCTATGTTGATCTCTTACTTTGGCCCATTTTCTCCTTTTTTGGCCCGTTTCTTATTCTTTTCGCTCTCCTATGCTCATTTAAGTATAAAACATGAAAGTAAAGGTTTAGGAGCATCAAATTCCAAAAATCAAGGAATAATTCATCCAAAAATATGCTAAGCATGGTGTAAAAATATATAATACGGTTTATCAAATACCCCCACTTAAGCATTTTCTTATCTTCAAGCAAAATCCTCAACCCACAATTAAAAATTATTCTTCTCAACTTATAACCTTTATCAATAATGTTTCGAACCAATCCATGAGTAATCATACATTGAGAATTCAACTAAAAGAACATTAAAGTTTCAAACAGTCTAAGTTGAGAATCTTATCACAGAAACGTAGGTATTCTCCATTCTTCTAAATAATTACCTTTAAATTCAAAATTTAACAAGGTTTGACATCCTCACTAAGGATTCACTCTAATCACTCAAAGTGTTTAGGGTTCAAGAATGAAGCACTCATTAGTTAATATGAAAAGTTATTACCATAGGCTTGCATGAAAATCACATCTCCACCACTATAGATTGATATGATACATCGATCAAAAGGTCTTTAGAAGGTTGTAATGGGGCTTTAGTTAGGGGTGTTGTGACAAGCTGAAAAAGAGGGTTAGAATCGAGATTAAATTGAAATATATATATACACATTTTTTTAAGAACAAATCGTTAAATATTTTACAAACTTAACTAACTGAAGAGGAAATCATAGCTAGATAATTATTCAATTCAAATCTCGACCAAAAATAGGGATCAAAATAATTAGGGGGATTTCAACAATAATGGTTAATGGGTTAATATTAAGGGTAAATCAATGGATGGTTTATTAGGCTCAAAGGGGTTCACTAATGGTTAATTTATAGAGGTAGGTTTTTATGGAGTAAGTGGGTTAAAACCTAGGTGCCTTTATCATCTCGGTATATCAAATCAATGATGTGGTCTCGACATATATAATCGAAGCAAGTTCTAGAATAACAAATCAATATTAACTCATTTAAATAAACAATAAAAGTGAGTATGAAATGATGTATGCTCAAAAGGCTCAAAGATCTCACTAGAGTTATGGCTTTTGATGTCAATCCTGCGAATTTCAAATTTCAAGATAATACCTAAATTTAGGGAAAATAACCTAGAAAAATTAAATTCTCAAAAATTTCAACTTGTCATGCTCGATTCTCTAATGCTTTAAAGTTTTAATAATCAAAGCACAAATACTTATGTCTTAATCCTAAACATATCAATAAAAATCAAAAATCCATCAGAATTCATCCTAAGAGTGATATGAGAACGTGACTTGAAAGACAAGACAAAATTCAGGGATTTGAGAATAATGCAAAAAGTAAAAGTGAGTCCCCCCACATTTAAGATGTACATTGCCCTCAATGTATAAGGATGGATTTATTTGAACTATAAGCATAAAATCATAAGATAGGGGGAGAAGTAAAACTCCCTGAAAATTGGATGGTATCCTTGAGTTGAAAGTGTGGAAACTTGATTCTGAGGAAAGGGTGTCAATCCACAATCTCTATGCCAAAAGAATATCATAATTCGTGTCGTAGTGGCTATGGTTGTGGTCGAGTAGGACCCAGCAGTCGTGGCAGGGATTTCCCATTAGAGTTGGATTTGAGCTTTTAAGCTCTTTGAAACTACGGTAACATTAATAAAACTTTAGGGAATGTAGATTAGCACAGTTACTCGTTAAGAAATAACCGATAAAAATTGTTTAAAATATATTATTCTAATTTTTAATTTAAATAAATAAAAGGATAAAGCTAAATAAACCTAAAAAGAAAAGCAAAAATAAAAATAAAAAACAAAAACAAAATAAAAAGGAAAATAAAGAAAAAGATAAGTGGACTCGAAAGCCCTAGTCCTTAGATGGTTCGTGAGGTGGGGGCAGTGATAAAATGTGAAGATGCTGGCATATCTGCTGTAGAGTAGCGTCAATATGATTGAAGCATTGGAAGCACTGCTGCTCGAATAGTGTAAGGCGCTCAGATATGTCAGCATATGAAGCAGCCGCATGAACTGGACGGTGAATGGGCGGTGGCTGAGACGGTGGCTCCTCGTGAGGTGGTGGGACATCATCAGTAATGTCCTCTGGGTTCTCCTGCTTAGCGGACTGGACTAAGCAGTACTGAGGAGGATCGGTCCCACGTCGGCGCTCGATCATCCTCATGTGAAGCATACTTTGGATGCCCTGTGGAGACATCTGGCCGATAAGAGTAAGAGAGGATGATTGTGCTGCAGTGTTGAAGAGACTGAAGTGGCGAGCCAAGCGAGTCGCATATGGGCCCATCGAAATCACCCCTTACGATGCCACTCCGTCTGGTGTTGAATGGTGTGGGCGATGAAATAAGCAAGGTCGAGCACGTGCCCTACGCCATGCTCCATAAAAAATAGGCATCATGGGTGTTAACGACGCCAGTGCTCTCTCGTCTGCCCGTCAGTGTATGTGCGAGGATGGCATGAAGGTACCTTAGTGATAGGGTGAGAGCTGTCGCCTTAGAGCGACTGGGGTCGTAGGTAGCTGAAATAGGGACCAGGGCCTGCCAACACTTTGATGGAGAGTAGTGAATGTGTCGGTTAAGCTCTAATAGGTCTTTTTCCTCCATGAATTTGTCGGTATACAGGCCTAAAGCGATACAAAACTCAAGTACGCTTAGTTGGCGTACCAAACAGCCGAGACAGAACTGGATCGTTCCAGGATCGCCATATTGGGTCATGACCATCTATAGGTGGAAGGTGGAGAAGAGCTCTAAAGTGAGCTCAAGGTATGTAGGTACAACAATCTCAAAGAATTAGTCTCATGGGTCAGTAGATAATAAGACCTGTATCGAGTCTACAATTGGACCTGCTCTAGTGTAGCCCATTCAATACATCTACCCACTTCGAAGGGTCTCGCCCTGAGTAGCTGAAATAGTTCCTCTTGGAAACCTTCCGGGAATTGGAGGAATAAGTGTCGGATCTTAGTGGTGACGCTAGACGAGGTAGCGTCGGGCCCCTTTCACTTCTTGGAAGTGGGGATAGTGGTTTTCTTGCCACGTGAAGATGACATTATGTATCAATAGATATGTGTTGATGCATGGTCGTGGTGGTGGCACACAGTCGTGGTGGTGGTGCACGGTCGTGGTGAGTGGGGGTTGAAATTTTGATGTGGTAGCAGGAATTTGATAGTGGGACTGAGGAAGCAGCGGCTAGGGTTGTGGCTTGAGGAAGGGGAAGATGAATAGTGACGTTTGAGAGAGGGTTTATATAGAAATTGGGGCACAAGGGCGTGTCACATGCCTATGTGTCTCGTGTTCAGCCCGTGTGGTTCACAAATTAGGGTTTTGGGCGCGCCTGATTCGCAGCCCACGCTCGTATTTCTTGGGCGTGTTGGGGCACACGGTCGTGTCGCACAATGTGTCCTTCGTTGTTCACTTCTCCCACACCCGTGTATGAGGTCACAAGCTCGTGTCTATTTATCAGGCTCAATCATGGGCCTAAGGCACAAGCGTGTCTCATGCCCCTATTGATTTAATAGGTTTGGCCACGACCACATCGCACGGTCGTGGCTGTTTATCGAAGATCGTGTCTTGGGAAAAATTTTACCCTGTTTGTACACAGGCGTATCGCACAACTGTGTCTCCGCTCGTGGTATGCCCACGACCTTAGGCATACCGGTGGGCCTGGTCGTGTGGCTTGAAAAGCTTGCATTTAGGAAGATCAGTTTATAAAATAGAGGTTAAGAGCTTAAGTTAAAGAAATTTACTATGTTAGTGCTCAGGTTGCCTCCCGAGAAGCGCTTGTTTAGAGTCTAAGCTTAACTTTTCTCAAGCTTGCACAGTCACGGTGGTTTGAGGAGTTGAAACTCCTCTATCTTGCTACCAGTTTTCGTATCAAAATAAAGTTTAAGCTGAGTATAATTTACCTTGAAGGTGCCAAACTCTTTATGCTTTATCTCGACTGTACCAGAGGGAAAGATTTTCATTACCATAAAGGGAGGTGTGCCACCTGTATGAGGCTTTGTATTCAAAATTCAGGGATACTCTTCCTCTAATAAGACCTTATCCCCTACCTTAAATTGATTCTATTTACCTGTAGGCTCATCATAGTAATGCTTTGGTTTGGTGTGGCTTGTCTTAAGTTTCTCTTGGCTGTAGTTCAGCCACTCGTCTAGTTCTTCGATCTGTAGCATTCGTTCCTCATGGATTGTTCCTTTGTTATTGTATGAACTCGAATGTAGTTCAATTGTACTTTCGCTGATAGTATCCTACAAAGAAGGTTAGACGGTGAGATCATTCTTATTACAAGAACTCGTAAGCATATCTTTATCATTAAGAATCTTATTAGAGCTACGAGCTTGCAAAGTAATTGTGTCATCACGTACACGAAGTGTGAGTTCACTTGTGCCTACATCAATAATGGTTCTAGCCGTTGCTAAAAAGGGTCGCCCTAAAATTAATGGCACATTGCTATCCTCATCTTTGTCTAAAACAACAAAGTCTATTGGGAAGATAAATTTATCAATTTTAACAAGCACATCTTTAATTATACCCTTAGGAAATCTAATGGTTTTATCTGCCAATTGTATGCTCATCCTAGTTTGTTTTGGCTTCCCAAGACCTAGTTGTTTAAACAATTTATAAGGCATTACGTTTATACTAGCTTCTAAATCAGCTAAGGTGTTTTTAACATCTAAGCTACCAATTAAACAAGGAATCGTGACACTCCCTAGATCTTTCAGTTTGCCGGGTAGCTTATTTTGTAAAATGGCTGAGCAAACTGCATTCAGCTCTACATGTGACGATTCGTCCAATTTCTGTTTGTTTGCTAAGAGCTCTTTTAAGAACTTAATCGCATTTGGCATCTGCAAAAGAGCTTTAATAAATGGTAAGTTAATGTATAATTTCTTTAAAAGTTTAAGGAATTTCCCGAATTGTTCATTAGTGCGGTCTTTCCTTATTGCATTTGGGTATGAGACACGAGGCTTATACTCTTTGACAATTGGTTCTTTGTGACTTACCTCACCCTTACCTTTTACTTACCTCAATTTCCTAGCTTAGCTCTGATTTGTCTTTAATTAACCCCTCTTTATCGATCATGTCAATGGCATGGAGTTGCTCCTTAGGGTTAGTCTTGGTGTTGCTCGGCAAACCACCTTGTGGTCTTTCAGAGATTAGTTTAGTGAGCTGGCCTATTTGAGTTTCAAGTCCTTGAATGGATGCTTATTGATTCTTAAGCACCGTCTCGATGTTTTGAAAATGAGTTTCTAACACTGAGATAAACTTTGTGAGCATCTCCTCTGGTAAGGAGGTTGTTGGAAGCCTGGAGAGGGTGGTGGCCTTTGATTTCCTTGATTGCCTTGTCCTCCCCATGAGAAATTAGGGTGGTTCCTCCAACATGCATTGTAAGTATTACTATAAGGATTGTTTTGAGGTCGAGGATTATTACTCATATAGTTGACTTGCTCATTTTCCATGCCATGTCCATAAGAGAAGTACTCTGGATTGCTCATGTTTCCTATAATTGAGTCACACTGCATCACTGGATGTACCTATATAGAACCAACAAAACTATCAATCTTTTTATTGAGAAGTTCTACCTGATTTGAAAGCATGGTGACCGCATCAACATTAAAAACTCTGGTAGCTTTTTGCGGCTTTGTTCTCATAACTTGCCACTGATAGTTATTCAGTGACATCTCCTCTATAAAATCATAAGCTGCTTCGAGTGTTTTGTTATTAATTGTTCCACTAGAGGGTGCATCAATCATCTGCCTCGTTGAGGGGTTCAATCCGTTGTGAAAAGTTTAAACCTGTAGCCACAAAGGTAACCCGTGGTGAGGGCACCTTCTCAACAAATAATTGTATCTCTCCCAAGCATCATAGAGTGTTTCTAAATCAATCTGCACAAAAGAAGAGATATCATTCCTCAACTTTGTCGTTTTAGCCTGCGAAAAATATTTGAGCAAAAATTTTTCGGTCATTTGTTCCCAGGTAGTGATAGATCCTTTGGGTAGAGAATTTAACCACTGTTTAGCTTTATTCCTCAAGGAAAAAAGAAATAACTGAAGACAAATGGCATCATCAGAAACGCCATTTATTTTAAATGTGTCGCAGAATTCTAGCAAATCAGCTAAATGTGAGTTAGGATCCTCATCCTGCAAACCATCAAACTGAACAAACTATTGTATCATTTGAATAGTGTTAGGCTTCAGTTCAAAATTATTTGCAGCAATAGCAGGCCTAACGATACTAGATTTAGTGCCAGCTAAATTAGGCTTAGCGTAATCATACATAGTACGAGGGACAGGGTTTTGATTAACAGGATCCGTGGCTATCGCAGGAGGTGGTAGATTATCCTGATTTGCGTCTATCTCTTCAGTAGTTTCAGTTTTGTTCTCTTGTCCTTGTTCTGTGTACTGTAAGCTTCGCCTTATGTTTCTTCGGTTTCTGCGAACTGTGGCTTATAAGTTGTTATCAAACAATAATGGTCCTGATAGGTTTTTTCTAGTCATAAACTAAAGATACCTGTCAGGGAAAGGAAAAAAAAAGATTTAGTAAGAAAAATAAAAATAGAAAATAAATTGTAAATAAAGTAAAAATAGATAAAGTAATATGAATCAAGTGTTCCTATTGTCTTAGTTCCTCGGTAACAGCGCAAAAACTTGATCATGATTTCGATGAAGCAATAATAATAACCGTACCTGGAAACTAACTATTATCACGATAAAAGGCAAGCGCACCTATCAAGTAGTAGTATAGTTAGTGGCAAGACCGGAATATCGAATCCAATGAACTAAAAGTACTATTAATGAATTTCTTCCTATTATCTAGCCTAAAAATAAAGAGGGATTTGTTTGTAAATTAAAATTCTAATTAACTAAAGACACGACAAAGAGTAAATTGGGGAATTACTTTGGGAAAACTTAATTGACAAAGGCAATACCTAAAGAAGAATCCACCTAGACTTCACTTGTTATTTAACCCTGAACTAGACGATTTCTTCATCCGACTTGATCCGTAGAGATCCCTAAATTATGTTAATATCTCCGTCGAGAATAAGAACAACTAACCCTAGGTTGATTAATTGAAATCTCTTTCTAATTAAAACCCCTAGTTTTGCATTAACTCGATTTATGGATCCCCCTATTAGATTTGACTCTAATCTGGCAGATTTTTGTCGTCCTATGTCTAGGACTGCGATCAACTCCGCTTAATTATGTTGGATCTACTTTTAAACAGGGATATTTGCTCCTCTGATTAAGCACATTCGACTTGAATTAAAATCCTGGAATATCAACTTAAGAGTTAAAAACATAATTAAGAACAAATCGAATATTTATCATATAATTCAGATAACAATAACAAGATTCGTCTTAGGTTTCATCCCCCTCAGGTATTTGGGGATTTGGTTCATAATGAAAAGGGAAAACATCTCAGAATAAAGAAAATAACAAAACATAAGGAAAACCCAAAACTCTTGAAAGGATTGGAGGGAGATCCTCAGTCTTGATGTAGATCCTTACTTTTGAGATGGATCAATCAGCTTTCTTCGAGTAATTCCCTGCCTTTTACTCTGAGTCCTGGCGGGGACACTGTACACCCTTATAGTCGCCTCCTAGGGTCTTTATATAAAGTTTGGAATGTTTTTCTTAGCCCCTAAGTAGCTTTTTCCGCGTGAAATTAAACTTTGTCACAACAGGGACACGCCGTGTGAGTCGAGCTTAGGCCGTGTTCAAGCTTGTTAATGTGGCACGGGCGTGTGGTTCACCCGTGTGAGGAGCTCCAGGCCATGTTGATCTCTTGCTTTGGCCCATTTTCTCCGTTTTTGGCCCGTTTCTCGTTCTTTTCGCTCTCTTATGCTCACCTAAGTATAAAACATGAAATAAAGGTTTAGGAGCATCAAATTCCACAAATCAACGAATAATTCATCCAAAAATATGCTAAGCATGGGGTAAAAATATGTATAAATTACAGTTTATCAGAAGCATGATAAAAATAAATAACACAAATACTAATTTTTATTAGACACAAATAAAATACAATACAAACTCTTTTTTTTCTCTCAATACTAGCTGCTGCTAGTTTTTCTTACACACTCCTTTTTTTTCTCTCAAATTCACTAACATTTTCTATATCACGCATACACACAAACTATACATATATATAGATAAAGTTAGCCAACTTCCTTTTCTTACATTGTAAGACTTTTCTTCTTAGTTGCCATCATCTTTGAATTTTCAAACATTATCCAATTTGCATGAGGTAAAAGCCAATTTGAATTTTACTTCTTTAGTTGCAAATTTTGACTTGAAAAGTAGGTTTACTTTCTAACTGAGCTTATATAATAATAGGTGTTCGCAGAAGGGGTACCTATATTCTCCTGTGAAGTCACACGTAAGATCGCATATGGAATTACATAAACACATGTTAAATCTAGAGTAGGATACATGTTGATATGTATGGAACCTACCTAGTATGTCATATCAGTGAACAATACCTATATCATATAAAAAGGGAAGCCTCGCCATCTAAAAGAGACAAGAGAAAAACAATCAACAAATATCATTTAAATTTACTATTGAGAGTATGATTATTTATGCTTATAAATGTGCATTATATTGTTGAGAATTTTGATTAAATGATGCTTTAACATGGATTGCAACTTAATGTTAGAGCATGGTATTTTGGAGTTGTTTTGCACCACTCAGCATATTGTGTTTAACATGCATATGTTTTTTCGTCACAAGTACTCAAATGAGTAAGTTGACTTGGAGATCAAGAAAAAGTTAGAAGGGGGTTCATTGGATATAGCCATCGAGTCTGTAATGTGTTTTGAGTATTTGTTTAGTTTTGGGCATGTATAGGACCCTGAAGTGGATTTTGAATTTGGAATGATTTCATATTAGTCTAGATGTTGGACATAGTGTAATTGAGCTTATATAGCATGTTGGTACTTTTGATATGTTTAAAAATGAGGTTTGACATCAAATTGAAGGTAAAGTATTTTATTGTTGTGTTTAAATTTTACTTAGGTAGCTTAATTTTGATCTACTGTGTTTGGAAGCCTGAAAGTTAATGCTTTAGACTTAATTTGCTATGTTAAAAGTGTTTAAATGGCCTCGATACATGTTAACCCTTGTTTAGTGTTGTTTGGAGAGATAAGAATATGACCTAAATTGTCATTTATGTAGATTTTCTATATTTGGGGTTGAGGTATCGGAACCTCTTCATAAAGTATCAGAGCATTGTATAAGGAATCAATACTTAGTCCAAGGTGTCAATACTTGCCCTATGTATCGATACATTGGCTCAAATTTATTGAAATTTGTACTCCTGTGGCTGTCTATTCAAATTTTATATACAAGCATCGATACATTGAGACAAAGTACCAAAACTTGTCCCCTAGTTTTGATATTTTTAGCCTCAAAAGTCATTCCAAATGTCGTTTTTATTGTATCTTTGCTTAGTTATTATTTTGGAAGTATGAATACTTATAAATGTTATTCGGTCATGTTTAACAAACATGAATTCGATTGTTTCGGTTTGGATTGAGGTTACTTAGATAATCAACGTGATATCGTGCATCAGGTTGTCTTCTAGATCGAATGAAGAGGGTTACATTTTGGCTATCTTGATGCTGCTAATAAGTAGCGAATCCATGGGGTTGGCTATCTTGATGTAATGGTAAAATTGCATTTTGCCCCCCAAATGATAAAAATTTGATTTAATCCTTTAAAAATTATAGGGTATTAAAACGGTAAAATTATATTTTACTATCGTAAAAAAATACAATTTAATTTTAACTTTCCTCAAAAAAATTTTGTCTTCGCCCCTATTGCCAATAGTGAGTTTGTGCGTGGTAACACAATGCTTAAGGCAACTAATATCGACTACCCAAAATATTGTATTAAGATCGGTATGTTGTCAAAGGCGAAAATAGACATGAAGAATGGCGAAGGTAATGGAGAAGAGGAGTTAACACTCACTAAGTTCTGGTAAGCACCACATCGGTAACCAATTTACGAAAGATCTTTGTGCGGGTATTTTGGAAAGAACATACTCATGAAAGGAAGCTAAGTCGATAATAGAGTTGGTAACCTTTGTTGGAGAACTGCTAATTGTTAAGTTTGCCTCCAATGTTGGTTGAGTGGTTTTATGCTACAAGTTGGGGTATCAAGAATTGTTTTGGGGTTACATGAACTAGAATCGTGAAAGAGAATTTTGCTAGTTACAGTACTGAGCTTAGTTAGAGGAGAATTCATACCTTTTTTTTTATTCAATTTCCATGGACAACGTCAATTGTTGGTGCTTTTTTATTGCATGTTGGACTAAGATTAGATTAGGTTATGTAGTCGAGAATCTGCGAAACAAATGTGAGCTAAATGGCACCAGAGTTAGAGACCCCAAAACAGCATTAATGCTTAAGCCAATGATTGGTGCAAAGGAATAAAAAGTTTAATGAGATTAATGAGGGGAAAAGTTTACCCGTGCAATCATATTTCCTTGGTATTTATAGAAATGTCTCAAGTTGCCATTGACCTGCTCAAGTCTACTTTCCGCACCCTATTGATTGATGAAGCAACTCACTCACTACTCATTCTCCCTTGGTTGCTCAGCTGAGCTAAATGCCTGTGTAGAATCTTCCTTCTATTGCATGAGGCCACTTGGCATGCTTACCACCATGGTTTCATGGGCTTATCTCATAAAAATGCTTTGAGCCTTCATTTTGGTATGACAAATATTTCACCTTTTTATCGGTTTCAAATATTTTAATATATTTTTAGGAATGACTTTTTTAATTAGATAAGTTGAATTTGAACTAAATCAACACTTCCCCTAAAATTTAACCACTTTAAATAATGTAAAATTTTAAATTTTGCATAAAGGATCACCATTTTTTTTTCGTTGGTGTAAAGAGTTGTTTATGAGTCGGATTACTCGTTCAAGTTCGAAGGTATGCTTGAAATTTGAGATAATTTGGGTAAAAATATTAGACTCAAAAAAATAGGTTTGGACAAAAAAAAATTAGGTTCGTTTAAAATATAGGTCGGGCTTAGGTTTGAATATTCAAGACTCGAGCCCAACCCAGCCCGATCCATTTTTAAGTTTATAATACTTAATATTTTGTTTTATATATGTATATATATTATGTAATTTAGTACACATTAAAAAAGTAGATCTATACTAAATATGTAATATTACTCTAATGTAAACATTAAAATAATGTTAAGAAAACTATATAAAAATTTTAATAAATAAAAAAATATAAAATTATTAAATATTAAAATAAAATAATATAAATATTTTTAAAAAAAAATTAAAAAAATAATATGAGCGAATTTAAAATAGATTTGGGTTAATCATTTGTAAATATGAATGAATTTAGACAAAATTTAAATTTCATATTCCGAACTGGACCAAACTTAAATAAAAAAAAAATGTTAATATTATATTTGTATTAACACATCTAGGTGTAATGTGTTATATGATTAATTTGATTTAAAACAATTTGGTGACATGCGGTATACTTTTGCCAGTTGTTTTTTTGTTCTTTATTCGCCTTACCGTATATGTCTGGCCGAAATGATGAAAAGAGTTAAATTTCGTCGTTGAAATTTGTAACATCATACTCAATTATTATACTTCTTTTGCCCTTTTTCCACTAAAATACTATATTACATCACCCCAACGTAGTTATTTGAATAATTGGACTTTGTTTTTGTGCATGCTCTCCACCAAATACCAATAGAGATTTTATTTGTATTTTTAAATTATTTTTAGATTTAATTCAGAAAAGAATTTTGAAATCATTTCGGTGAATATAATATTTTAATTTAATTCTAAATTTGTAGATTAAATCCCAATTAGGTGAGAATATATAGATGTATATATAATAATTAATAGGAACCAAAAATAAAAATAAAACCCAGATTCTAACTGTATTATTCATGTTTTCCTCTTTAAGTGGATGAATTTGTCTTCTTGAAAAAGACCAAAAATGTAATAAAAATAATTGTTTGCGTCCTATTTTATGTATTTACTCTTTTATCTCTCCTTTTTTTTTTTTTAATCGAAAATGTGAGATCAAAGAATAATTTAATTTTCTGTAAGATAATAATATTTTTATGCTTGTTCAGAAGAGGAAATTAGGTTAAGCTACTCGTTAGTTATTTTAATATGTTGTTCTTATTTTGGTTACCTCAAAATAATACGTAAAAATATACTGTTAATTTTTTCTTTGCTATTTAACGATATAGTTAGAGCATAATTAAAAGATGAAATTTGTTAAAAGATATAAAGGAACTTGGATGAAAATTATATATATATGAAGGATGAAAATTGTTAAAATAAAAACAAAAACTATATAAAGAACATAAATAAGGAACTTGGATGTCTCATGCAAGTGTGACATGTGATTATAGGAAAAAAGTAAAAAGGAGAGTACAGCAAGGAAGAGAGTAATATAAAATTAACTTTTATATTTCTATATTAACCAACCTAATTAATTTGAAGTTTTTTTTATAAGTTTTAGATATATTTTTAATTTAAAAAAATTAAATTATTTTTGCATTTCTATTTTATTTTCAACTTTTAGAATTTTTATTGAAAATTGAAAACCTTCTATAGTTTTTAAATTTTTTACATTTTTTATTTATTAAAATTTATTAAAATTAAAATTAATTGAGTTTTTTAAAATTTTGAGTTTACTAATGATGAAAGCATAATTATAAATATATAGAAAAGAAAGTATATTAAAGAAGAAAATAATGTGATGGCAAGAAAAAGAAGAGCTAAAGCACTTTCAAAGGACCCACACCTTGTCCCCTCAATTACCTCCATTGATGTGATCTTAATTTAGCCCCTCATATCTTCAAAAATTCTTTTGTTTTCCATTTCCATCTCCCCTCTTTGCCCTTTCCAGGTGAAAGCAATAATGATGTCAATCAACAAAGGCAAAGAAATAGCTGAAGGGTCTTCAAGACCAACCCCAGCCGGCGCGGGTGCTGATCAGCAAAGTCCGCCGGCTTTAAGCCGGTACGAGTCACAGAAGAGAAGGGATTGGAACACTTTCGGTCAGTACTTAAAGAACCAACGGCCACCGGTGGCACTTTCCCAGTGTAACGCGAATCATGTCCTTGATTTCCTTCGTTACCTAGATCAGTTTGGGAAGACTAAGGTGCACTTACAAGGTTGCATGTTCTTCGGCCAACCTGAACCGCCGGGACCATGTACGTGTCCTCTTAGACAAGCTTGGGGTAGCCTCGATGCTCTCATCGGTCGACTCCGAGCTGCTTACGAAGAGAATGGTGGGTTGCCGGAGACCAACCCTTTTGCAAGCGGTTCCATCCGGGTTTACCTTCGTGAAGTAAGGGATTCGCAAGCTAAAGCTCGAGGGATTCCTTATAAAAAGAAAAAAAAGAAGAAAAGTCCATTGAAGTCCAATGAAGATACCTCAAGCTTCACCGTGCAGCAATCTTGATTTTCTCTACGGGTTTTTTAATGTATAAAAAAAATGGTAATTTATTTATTTATTTATTTCACTTCAATACTGCCATAGCTGAAAAATAAACTAAGCTTTTTAATAATCTTGACAATTTAGGCCACACATTTTTGTTTCCCACTGTTAAAAAAAAAAAAAAAAACCCTAGAGCCCATGTTCATCAAAAACCCTAATTTTGTACAATAGTTTACTTTAAGAAAGACAAGACATAATAAACAGTACTTAGCAACTTTACCTTTAATTAAATAACATAACACTAGTTTTTCTTAATCTCTTTCCCCTTTATTTACATGCAAAAATCCCAATATTATTTATTTTGCTAATTTAAAATAAATTCTCATTTTTTAATTATTCTCTTCTATTCTTGCGATCCTAAAGTAACATATATTATATAGAGAAAGGATTATATGAAACTGTGATTCCACGTTATCTTTATCCATTTCTAATAACTCTTTCTAATAAGAGAATGATAAATCAGATTTTTTTTCTCCTGATTTTCAACAGTTTTGTTGGATTTAAAATTTTTCAAGAGGAAAAAGTTGAAAATCAGAAGGAAAAATTTAATTTGTCATTCTCCTATTAAAAAGAAATAAAGATGACGTGAAATAACAGTTTCATACCATCTCTTCTCTATTATATATGTATATATAAATATATTAATGTGATTTTCATAATCTCAAGGAAAATACATTAAAACATTAATGTTCTTTAATAATAATAATTATATAAAACATTTAATTACCGTGCAGCTAATATTAATTAGTGTGACACAAAATGAAATACTGTAAAAGCATCATAATTTATGGTTTTATGGTGTGAAATTGCTCCAAATTATTAACAAAATTCCACCAATTATATATCTTTTTCAAATATATCTCTAAAAACCCAAAATTTTTCAAGTACTTTATATTTAAGTCTATTGATTTTGATTAATTTCAGGTCCTAAAATAAAATTGCAAGAGTTTGAATCAGTTTGCTTCATCTGCATTTCCTTGTTGGATCAGTCAAGATATTGGTACTTTTTATACATAGGTAGCTCATCAGCACTGTTGTTTATTGTTTTAAATGAGAATCAAAAACTGTAGTTGAAGAGGGTAAGTAATTTTTTTCTCAGTTATTTAGTATTTTGCAGAAGCAGTCAAATTTACTCCATGAATGAAAAATTATATGTTCTACTTCAACTGTTCCATTTCTTTTTAATGATTTCAGATAAAAACTAGCATTTTACTGCTATGGAATCTTCCTTCATTATTTAGTACTAGGATGATAGTACCTTAAATTATTAGGAAAAAACAAAATACATTGAGAGGTTAGCATTTCTAGGATGTACATATATATTGAATTTTTTAATCCATAATAATTTTCTATTTTGCATATTAAATAATCTAACGATAAGTTTAGATTGGTGGTAAGATGCGGTACGGTGCGTTTAGTTTATTTATTGTCTCACACTACAGTATTACTATAATATCTAATCTCAACATCATTGTTATTTTTACACTAACTGTAAGTAAACACACTGCTTATCCACACTCACCCTAATTCCAGATCCATGAACATATCAATGAGTGGTATTGTACCTTAATATTGATTAAATATTAGGATTTAGGACTAATGGCAATCAAATAATAACCCTTTTTTTTTTTCATATCTTTTTCTTATTTCATAATTTCTAGTGGTATCCCCCACTTATATAGTATATTGTCCCATATCTTCATAATGTTGCTTGATTTATATGGTACATCATCGGATTCCTCTTCAAAGTTAATAACAAATTACATAATCTCCCCTCTTCCACTCAATGGTCAAGATTTCCTTTCCACCATTTTGATTTTTTTTTACATTGCAGTTAAATCTCGGAATTCACTATTTACATAATTATGTTTAAAGTTTTATATATATTTACGTAAATTTTAACACTTTAATAATTGATTTTATACTATTTTTGACATATAGTCGTGTGTTATTTTTTCTTGTATGCAATCGTATTGTTACTGAAATTATTAGGTACGTCTAATCAGAACTCAGTAATGTCAAGATCCCTAGCTAGCTAAGCTTTGGCTCATATGCCGTTCTTGTTAATTTCCATTGATAAATGGTCGGATGCTTTCGGCAAAAATCTTTACTCCATATATATAGACGGAAAATTGGGTTGAAGATTTTATTTGTTGTTCATATTTTCAAAGTACTTAAAGTTGTTCATATGCATTTCCAGTGATACTAGATCCCTAGATTCATCATAATTATTCTGTTACAATTCTTTTAAATGTATATTTTATTCATAACATTTTGCATACCAAGAAGTGATGGGGAATGTGACTTCATTTATACAATATTGGGTAAGGGATGAGTTTATATAGTTTAAATCTATGTGAAAAAAGGTGTTTAACAAAACTTTTAATCATCGTTCTTAATTATTAAAGTATTTTTATTATAAAGGTAATTTTTAAAAAAATATTTTTTTATAGGCATGAATAGCTTATTATTTACACACTATTTTAGTCTATAGCCCGAGGTATTCATATCTTATTATTTACAGCATCATTACGTTTGATCTTTGCTCCTGACAAACTCAGCCTAATTATCTCATTTAGCCTATCAAAACCCACTTGTTCAGATGTAAATTGCATAATTGCTTGTTAGTTCTCTCTTGCCATATCAAGTTGATATAAGATCTCCAAGCCAGCCTTAAAACTATGGAAATTAGAGCTTTCCCTTTTAACTTCTTCTTTGCCTATTCCAGCACTTTATCTTTGTAGTGAGCATAGTTGCAGGACCCCCCCCCCCCCCCGGGGCGCCCACAGAGACTTTAAGAACTGACACTCAAAGAAGATACAATCTCTAGTAGCTAAGATAGTGATAATAGCATTAACAATAATATAGAGACGATAGAAGAATTGTGAAGATGGAATTCAAAGAATTATCATATTGACTTTCAATTAATTAACTTTTGTTATCTTCGCTAGAAGTATTATTTTTTATACATGTTTTAATATGTGAGTTAGCAATAAACTAATTCAATTGGTAATATTTAGTCACTCTCATTACTTATTTTTTTAGCAAAAAGAAGGAAAATTTTTAGTTTACTTTGAAAAGGTCTAATTTTTTACATGAGTTTTTACCAATCTTTTTAATTTCAAGTTTAAATTTGTACTATTGGTAATGCAAAGTGGCATATCCCACATTGGTTGAGGAAAGGCTTATAAGAGAGTTTAAATACTGTCTTGTCTTTTACCCTTATTGAGTAATTGGGACTAAAGGCCAAACACACGCACGCCGTTGCCCGCCCAACCCATGTCCATGTTAACAGGTGTTTACGACAAGTACTGTGCATGTTTCTTTTTGGATTTTTTTTTTTTGTTTTTCTTTAAAATATTTTTTTTTCTTTTAGAAGTTTTTAGTTTCTAAGTTGTTATAATTTTGAAAAAGTATATTTCTGGTTGTTAGCTTATGGCTGCTTATGGCTGCTTCTGGCTGTTAGCTTATGGTTGTTTCTGGCTGTTAGACTGACCTTTCAGATTATCGTTTCGCCCCTTAAAAATGTCCTCTAAATTACTCAGATATTCTCCTCATTTTATGTAACAATACACAACAACAACCTATCTTTTCTCCCATAGTTCACCTATTTCTTTTCAGTATATTTTTCAATCAATTTTTTAACTCTATTTTCGGTTATTTTTCTTTGAGAAGACCAACACCAATTTTGTTAATCTTCTTTATTTGGATTTACAAATATTGAAGTATTGTGTTAACCTTGGGGGCGACGTCCATTATACAATTACACAAATCAGGGTGAATTTACTTCTAAGGTAGTGGTTATTCTATGACACAGTTATTATTCCATTTATTTACACACTATTTATTTATCTAGTCTGTGCTAACTATTTTGTTTTGTAGTAGTGTGTTTCCTACAATTTAGAAGCAAATTTTTTAATATTGTTAAACATGTCTGTCACGATGGACAAATACATTCCTAATCTCTCCAAGCTTGAGTCTCTCGATGAAAACCAACTACAAACGTTGGTCTCAAAGGATGGTTATATTTTTCAAGTAACTTGAAGTTGACTACATCCTCTTCAATCCATCTATCGCCAAGGAAGCTGGAGATTCTGATACCATTCCTAAAGACTAGGACATCGATGCCATAACAAAAGCCAAATTTGACAAAGACAATAGAATGGTAAGAGATCACATGTTAAGTCACACAGCTAACAATCTTTTCTACCTGTTTGTTAGGAATAAATTAGCCACATCCATCTAGGATACCTTGGAAAAGAAGTATAAATGTTTTGATGCTGGAATAAAAAGGTATGTCATTGAAGAGTGACTTAAATTCTAGATGACTAATGATAAGTCAATAATGGATCAAGTACATGCTTATGAGAAGTTAGTTTTTGACATCTTAGTTCAAGGGACGCAAATGTGCGAAATTCTCCAAGAAAACGTCTTAATTGAAAAGTTGTCGAAGTCTTGGTCCGACTATCGCAATTTTCTAAAGTATAAGAAGCGGGACATTTCATCGGAAGAACTGATTTCCTATACGAAGATTGAGGAAGCCAATCATCTTAAAGATAAGGATTTATTTACTTCAAAAGAATTTCATTTAAAAGTTAATCTAGTGGAATCTGGTTCTAGTTCCAATTTTAATAGGTCAAAAAGGACTAAAAACTCAAAGAAGATTGGAAAATTTCAGAACAAGAAGGCTATCAAGTTCAAGAAACCAGTAAAGAATAAAAAATCCAACATATCTATGAATTGCTATGTGTATAGCAAAGTTGGACACAAAGCATACAAATGCTATCGACACTCTGACCGCTAGAATTAGAACAAACCACAAGCACATTTAGTTGAAAATCCAAATGACATAATAGTCGCGATAGTTTCCGAAGTGAAACTGGTTGAGAACAAGGTTGACTGGATTGTAGACACAAGCACTTCCAAACACTTCTATTCAAATAGAGAAATGTTCCCCGAGTTTGAAAATGTAGCTAAAGGTGACAAGTCTACATAGGCAATTCTAGTAGTTCAGAAGTACTCAGTAAAAGAAAGATTTTAAACTTGCTTTTGGAAAAACATTAACATTGAATAATGTCCTTTATGTACCTACCTTGCATAATAATTTGATTAGTGGTGGATTATTGAATAAGACAAACATTAAACTAGTCCCTGAATTCGATAAACTTGTACTTTCTCGTAATGGAGCTTATGTTGGGAAAGGTTATCTGAGTGGAGGTTTATTTGTGATTGAGACTATATTTAATGATAATAAAACCACCACTTCTACTTATATTGTTGAATCTCTTGATATGTAGCATGCTAGATTAGGTCATGTGAATCTTCATTCTCTTAAAAAAAACTCATAAAAATGAATTTACTCCCTAATTTAGATGATAGTAGCTTTAATAAATGTGAAATTTGTAACGCCCCGAATTTTGGGCCTAGAAGTTTTGCATTTTGAGCATAGGGGCAATGAAGAAATTGTACACATGAGTTAAGTCGTGCATTGTAATGACAGAATAGGCCTGCTGGTTTGGTTGTTAAGTGGAGTGTTAAGTTACTGAGGGTCCTGTGTTCGAATCTCTGCGTGAGCAAGGGGGAGCCTTTTTATTTTGATTTGCTTAGTTAATAATTATAATTGTTTATAGTTATTAAATTAGTTGTTCTATGATTTTTTTTTTATTTTTTCATTTTCAATATACGTTCTTTTCCCTCTCCCTCTTTTGGCTTTCCCCCTTTTGTTTTTGGAAATGCATTATCAGCGGTTTCGGGAATTGCACTCCTCTATCATCATCTCTGATCTCATAATAGGTGTGGGATTCAAACCTTCTTCTATTTAATTTTTGAATTTGTATTCAATTCTCTTAGTAGCCGATGATGTTTATTAGGGATTTACAAACCCGTAATTTTCGATGTGGTTTGATTGTATTATGCTTAGAATTTATAAGTTTTAGTGTATTATCAAACTATCGAGGATTGGGGGGTATTTTAGTAGCTTTAACGGTAGTGTCGGGGCTGATTTGGGGTGGTTTCATAACCTCCCCGATGGCCACATAGGCGTGTGTTGACTCACACGGCTGTGTGGAATTGTGCATTAGGGTTTTTGATTGAATTTGGGAGCCAAATAGTCGTGTGTCTATTTTAGGGATTTTGTCAAAATTCACACAGTCGTGTCTCTTGGGTACACGGGTGTGTGGTTTTAGGAATTAGGGATTCAGTGATTTGGAGTCACATGATCGTCTGACCGATTTAGGGATTTAGGGATCCCACATGGGAGTGTGTTCGGGACACACGGCCGTAGTGGGCACACGAGCATGTGAGACCTTCACATGGTCGTGTCTGCCCTGCATCTGATTTAAGTGAAATTGGATAGTGAGTTACACGGCCTGATCACATGGCCATGCCCTTACTTCATACAGGCATGTGCCTCTGTTACATAGCCATGTGCTACCCTTCACACGGGTATTTCGACCCTCACAAGGCCTAGATTATCCCACATGGCCGATACACACAGGCATATGGCCCTATCTCGCCAAATAATGGTTCTAGGTCAAATTTAAGTGCAATTGTGACTTGATGTGTTTCAACTTATAGCTAGGCTTTGGTGAGGGTGACTAGACCTCTGTAACTATATCTATGCGATCCGTGTGTACTTTAACTATGATTAATTTGTGGTTGATCATGTGAGGAGTGCAATTATGACTGTGTGAGTAATTCTGTAACTGACTGACTGGATGTGAATGTTTGTCTAAAATTAGTAAGTTGTTTCTGTTCGTTTGCCTGCACTCATACATACAGATGCATAAAGCATTTTTGGATGGGATTTTGAAGAGAATGAAGACTGTAACTGAACTGAATTGGTAGTTTTACTGCAATTAGACTGTACAGTGGATTACCGTACTGCACCTTACAGTACGTATGTTAGTTACACTACGTACCATTGACTGATCTGGCAGCTCTGCTACAATTTACTGGTATAGTAGTTTACCGCATTGCACTGTACCACATGTACACTAGCTATGCTACGTATCCTTATCTGATCTGGCAGTTCATACTGCACGTCTGTATCGTGATTTACCACATAGCACTGTACAACTTATACGCTAGCTTTGCTGTATGATATATATATGAATTGGCAGTTTATCTGCCTACTGATATCCCTAATTCCCAGAGGGCCATGGGCAGTCCCAATACCCTGAGGGTCGTGGACTTACTAAAAGGCTCTTAAGCCTATTGACTGGCAGCTCAACTGCAAATTACTGTTTTGTGCCGCATTTAGTACTACTTGTAAGTGTAGGGATGGGTGGGTGATTTAATCCCCACAGTAAGTGCAGGGTTGGATAGAGAGGTATGTTGGTTGAATGGGTAGGCTATGCATTTCAACTACATTCATATGCATCTTATTAACTGTTCTGTGACTATGACAATTTGATTACATTGTTCGACTGAAAGGAACTTGTGCCTATGTGAAATTGTTAAACTTTGATTGTATCGATCTGACTGAATAGAACTTATGACTAATTGTGAGTTGATACGTGTAGACCGTTACTGTTTGTCGAGACTTCTGACTCGAGCTTACCGTCTGATTCTATAAGTACGATCTGGTTATCCATTTAACAGCTCTTTGTGTTAGACCGTCTAATTGTAATTATCTGACTAAACCATTACTGTGACTGTGTGACTGAATTAGAACCATCGTTGCTGTGACTGGATGGCATGTGCGATTGAATGTCTGAGTGTGTTTTTAACATGCTCTAAATATTGTTATTTTTTGGTACCTCTATTGTGAATGTACTAACTGTATCCGTATAGCGCTGTAAGTATGTTCCGTCTCTGAATTGCTTACTGCTTCTAATTTCTGGTTCTGTTTTTGACTCTGTAGATAGTCGGTTTAATCTCATACTGAGCTCGAGTAGTTTGCCCCCTCTTCTATTTCCTCTTTTAAGTACTTTCCTAGATTCTGATGTTGGACCTAACATGCAGAGGCCTCGGACAGTCTCGGCTGCAAAAGATTCTTTCAGCTGTATTTTCTTATTTACATTTTGATTACACTATTTTTGAATTGAAAAGATTTATAGTATTGTGGTACAGTTTCCATTTTAAACTTTTACCCATTTATTTGATTCTGACTAGTTATTAAACTTGTCCATAATTTTTTTAATTAATTTAAACAATTAAATTGTTTCAGAGATGGAATTTTGAACGACTGGATTTGTAAAATCTTCTCACGATCATTTTGGTGATCAATGTAGCATCCCAAATTCAGTTTAGACTTCTAAGCTAGGTTTGGGGTGTTATATTTAGTGGTATCAGAGCCAGGTTTACAAAAATTCAGCCTGTGTTTTTACGTAAATGCATATAAAAGTAATTATTTTCAAATATATTTGAAGAACTGTACCACATAAAGTTGAAATGGTTTGTGCTTTGGAAGTGGTTTGCGAAAATAAACTATCTGGAACTCCGATACTGGTCTAGGTAAAATTTAGAACTGTTAGATTAGAAATGTAGTAACTGTATGTGACAACTGTTTATCTGATTTAGTGGTTATGTGTTCTAGGGGTGTTTAAAAGGTCTTAAATTCAAATTAAGTGAGATAATATTTTGGGTTTAGGATGCGCATGGGGAGCATAGTGGTGTAGTGTGTTTATACGACTACTCTGTTAGCTGGAAATTTTGGGGACAAAATTTCTTTAAGGAGGAGTGAATTGTAACTCCCTGAATTTTGAGCCTAGAAGTTTTACGTTTTGAGCATAGGAGCAGTAAGGAGGTTGCACACATGAGTTAAGTCGTGTATTGTAATGACAGAATGGGTCTACTGGTCTAGTGGTTAAGTGGAGTGTTAAGTTACTGAGGGTCTTATGTTCGAATCTTTGTGTGGGTAAGGGGAGCCTTTTTTATTTCAATTTGTTTAGTTAATAATTATAATTGTTTATAGTTATTAAATTATTTGTTCTATAATTTTTTTATTTTTATTTATGGGTTTTCAATATACGTTCTTTTCCCTCTTCCGCTTTTGGCTTTCCCCCCTTTGTTTTTGGAAACACGTTGTCAGCGGTTTCAAGAATTGTGCTCCTCTGTCGTCATTTTCGATCGCATAACAAGTGTGGGATTCAATCCTTCTTCTATTTAATTTGTGAATTTGTATTCAATTCTTTTAAAAGCCGATGGTGTTGATTAGGTATTTGCAAACCTGTTATTTTTTATGTGGTTTGACTGTATTGTGCTTAGAATTCGTAAGTTTAGGTGTATTATAGAACTGTCAAGGATTGGAGGCTATTTTAGTGGCTTTAACAACAGTTTTAGAGCTATTTTAGAGTGGTTTTGTAACCTCTCAGACGGCCACACGAGCGTGTGTCGACTCACACGGCTGTGTGGAATTGTGCATCAGGGTTTTCGGTTAAATTTGGGAGCCATACGGCCGTGTGGCTGATTTGGGGATTTTGTCGGAATTCACATAGTCGTGTCCCTTGGGCCAATGGGTGTATAGGTTTGGGAATTAGGATTCAATGATTTGGAGTCAAACGGTCATCTAACTGATTTGTGGATTTAAGAATCCCACACTGGGGTGTGTTCGGGACACACGGCCGTGGTGGGCATACGGCCGTGTCTGCCCTGCATCTGATTTAAGTGAAATTGGACAGCGAATTACACGGGTTGATCACACAGCCATGTCCCTACTTCACACAGGTGTATGCCTCTGTCACACGACTGTATACTATGCCTCTGTCACACGACTGTATACTACCCTTCACACGGGTGTTTGGACCTCTATACGGCCTAGATTGTCCCATATGGCTGGGACATATGGGCGTGTGGCCCTATCTCGCCAAATAATGGTTCTAGGTCAAATTTAAGTGCAATTGTGACTTGATGTGTTCCAACCCATAGCTAGGCTTTGGTGAGGTTGACTAGACCTCTGTAACTGTATCTATGTAATCCGTGTGTGCTTGAATTGTGATTGATTTGTGGTTGATCGTGTGAAGAGTGAAATTATGACTATGCGAGTAATTCTGTAACTGACTGACTAGATGTAAATAACTATTTGAAATTAGTAAACTATTTCTGTTCGTTTACCTGCACTTATACATACATATGCATAAAGCATTTTTGGCTGAGATTTTGATAGAAGGAAGACTGTAACTGAAATAAACTGGCAGTTTTACTACAATTAGACTATACAACAAATTACCGTACTGCACCGTATAGTACGTACGTTAGCTATGCCACGTATCATTAACTGATCTGGCAGCTTTGCTGCAATTTACTAGTATAGTGGTTTACCGCATTGCACTGTACCGCATGTACGCCAGCTATGCTATGTACCCTTATCTAATCTAGCAGTTCATACTGCACTTTGTATCGTGGTTTACTGCATAGCACTGTACAGCTTATGCTCCAGCTTTGCTGGATGATATATATATGTCGAAACCATTTTTTTGAAAAAGGGAGAATCAACTTTGGATTTTGAAAATAAACGGGAGTCGCCACCGATCCATTTTTACTAAGGTGTGATCAGATCACCTTTGTTTTAATAAAACGTTTTGGTTTACTAAAACGGTGTTTTTGGTCTACGAAATTCGAGAAAACAGGTTCGAGAGTCGGTTACGTGCAAGGAAGGATTAGCACCCTTGTCACGCCCAAAATTGGTACCGAATCGATTAATTAATGTTCTAATGTCGAAAAATTTGAAAAGGTTTTGAAATGTGATTCCTTTTAAATGTTTTATAATGGATTTTAAAGATTCACTCGTCCCGAAAGATTAAAATGGCACATCTAGCACGTTAGGATATGACAGAGATCATCTCATAATTTAAAAATATAATTAAAAGGGTATTTAGTTATTCAGTTAGATGAAGAATCGCAACCCAGCACGTTAGGGCACAATTTTTGAATTTGTCCAAATACTAAATATGCCTTGTTTCGAAATTCTTTAAATCGACAAATTTGAAAATAATTTAATGCATTTAATTTGAAACGGGGTAAATTTGAGTTAAAATCATAAAATTACAATATAAATAATCGTGGAATAAACAAATGTAACAAGATTGCTTTGAACAACGCATAAAGATATAATATTACAAAAATACACAATATATATTAGAAACAATAAAAATAGCTATTAACACAATACATAAATACGTGCATATATATATATACAAATAATAATGGTATTAAAAAAATACAATATATAGTATTAGGAATATATACATAAAATAGTCTAAAAAAGATATAACTAATAAGGTTAAATATATACATAACATATATAAAAAATATAATATTAAAAATTTTTTATATACATAGTATATAAAAAATGTATACATAATATAGTATTAAAGTATTTACATGATATAATATAAAAAGTATGTAACTAATAGAATAAAAAATACATATATAATATATATAAAAAATATAATATATACATAATAGTATTAAAAATATATACATAAGATAGTATAAAATAATATATAACTATAATATTAAAATATATATATATAAATACAATATATACATAATATATAGTTAAAAATAATATATATAAAAAAGGTATTAATAATAAGAATATAAATAAAAATGAAAATAATCATATTAGTAATAATAATAGTAGTAATAATATAATAAAATAATACCAAAGTAAAACATAATAGAACTACTAATGTATTAATAAAGCTAATAATAATAATAGAAAAGTAGAAAACAATAATGGATTAATAAGAAAAATAATAATATAATAACTATAATAGCAAACATAACGAGATGGAGCATATAATAATAATAATGATATTAATAATAATAAATAATAGTGCGATTAATTAATAAAATAATAAAATAAAAAAATAAAGATTAAATTGAAAGCAAAACAGAAATTTAGGGCCAATTTTAAAAATAAATAAGGAGAGAATGATTGATTTGAAAGCGCGAAAATGTGTAGGGAGCAATAATGTAATAAATCCCTCTGGCCTAAAACACGCAGCAATATGGGGATCTAATTGAAAATCAGGCAAAAATTAAGGGCCAAATTGAAAATAAATTTGAACTTGATTTAAAACACAGAAAACGCGGAAGGGTTAAACGCCCAAATAGCCCATTGAATCAAAAACACGCGGATCCTGAACGGGTTTGGGGTCGGATCGGGTTGGTACTTGGGTTAAAAGGGTGAAGGCTCAAAACGGCGTCGTTTTGACCCGTTATAAAAGTAAAAATTTTGATTTTTTTTCATTTCTCTGCTGCTTCTAAAAAAGAGGGAGAGGAAGCTCTCCTCTCTCTCTGGCTTGGGCGATTTCCGGCCTCAACTCCGGTCGCCATCACCGCCGCGAGCGGCCGCCGCTGGCCACCGTACGCGGTGGCCAGATTTTCGAAAAAGGTAAAATTTTCCTTCTTTTTTTCATAAATTTATTTCCCCTTATTATTTATAATATATATTAAAAAAATCTAAAAAAATACAGATTCTAAAATGGAATAAATAAGAGATATGAAGTCACCTTCTTGCCAATTTGATTTCTCTGTTTTGGTTCGTTCTTGTTGTTTGGGTTGTATTTTCTTAATCTTTGTAGCGTTTTGAGTCACTATTTTTGCATTTGGAACTTTGTTTTTGTATTCATGAAAATTGTCGACTCGATTACATTGTTTTTGATGGCTTTTATAGCCTTTACACATTTTTGTTTATTATTTCTGTCTTTTCTCTTCTTTTGCAGGTGCAGAGGCAAGTGGAGGGCGGTGGATTTGACTTGGCGTGGGCAGTGGCCGCAGGCAGTGGAAGAGGTCAGATGGCAGAGGCGGCTAGGGTAGATTTAGGGTTTCACTTTTGTGTTTAGAATTTGGGCTTTGTAAATGGGCTTCGGGTTTAGTGATTGGTTTAGGGGTTTTGGGCTTAGGGCCAAAATTGGCCTACAACAATATATATATATGGATTGGCAGTTTATCTGCCTACTAATAGCCCTAATTCCTAAAGGGTCATGGGCAGTCTCAATACCTTGAGGGTTGTGGACTTATTGAAAGGCTCTTAAGCCTATTGACTGGCAGCTCAGCTGCAAATTACTATTTTGTGCCGCATTCGGTATTACTTGTAAGTATAGGGATGGGTGGGTAATTTAATCCCCACAGTAAGTGTAGGGTTGGACGAAGAGGTGTGTTAGCTGGATGGATGGGCTATGCATTTCAACTGCATTTATATGTGTAAGGGCCTAAATTTGCCCGGCCCGCATTATAATTAAAAAAAAACCAAAAAACAATAAACAAACACCAAAATCCAAATGTCCAAAGTCCCTTTACACATTAAATCCGACCTAATTACAAAACCAAAATTAACCCAAACCTAATCCAATGACCCTAGCCCTAAACTGTGGTGGCCCGTTAAGGCCCAAACACTTAGGCTAGGTTTCGGTTAGCCGAAACCCTAAAAGACACAACGCCGCATCCCCTCTGATCGGTCACATGCTTCCGTGGCTTTCCTAGCACCCGAGGTTCGGCTACAGCAGCCCCTTAGAACTGAAACGGAAGTTATATTTCATCTATTCCAGTTTTTTTTACTTTAGATCTACTGCATATATACATAGAAAAATGATAAAAAATAAAAACTTTACCTTTTTAGGATTATCGGAACCTCGAAGCCGAGGAGTTTTCGGTCTAGTTTCGGACTCTAGGGGGGATTTATGATTTCTTTCATCTGATTTTTTAGTTAGAAACAGAGATCAAAAAAGAAAAACGATGGTATGAGTCCCATCCCGTGTATACAAAAAAATCAAAAACAAGAATACAAGAAGGTTTTTTTTATTTCCTTTTCCTTTTTCTTTTCGTTTTTATCTTTATTTTATCATCTTTATTTGTATTTTCATTCAAAAATATAAAGAAAATAAGAAAAGAAAAGGAATGAGGGGCTTACCGAAGTTCTTTGGACTGTCATCGGATGCCCCCTCCGATCTAGAACCGAACCACAAAGAGGAATCAAAGACTACCCTTCACGATCTCCTTGGTCTTAAGGGCGCGGCCTTCATAAGGCCTTGAACGGGGAAAAAGGACCCGTATAGTCCGCCGTTGGCCATCGGAGGTGTCGGTAGTGTAGTGGATTACCGATGGAGCTGCAAACAGTGCCGAAGGGATGGGTATCAGGAACCCTAGCAGAGTAGGGGTGTTTTAAAATATTTTAAGGCTGTTGTTTTTTAAAACAAAAGAAGAGGGGAACGGGAATGAAAAAGAAAAGGGGGCTTAGGGTTTTGTTTCTCACGTGAAACAGCACCGTTTAGGTGCCGACCCGTTCTGACCCGATTTGGTACCCGAGAGAACCCACACGTTTGGCATAGAAGGGATATTCGCACAATTAGTCCCTCCCCTTTGCGCGATTCAAGGATTGGGGCTCGGTTTCAACTTTCTTTCCTCTTTTTGATTTGCCTCTGAAATTTCGACGCTTTTTCAATTTAGTCCACATTAAACGCGGTGTTTGACAAGTGGTTCATTTGCATTTTAGCCCCTTTTGTGTTTGCACATATCACGTTTGGGTCCCTGATCCCGTTTCAATAATTTTGTTCGTTCGTAAATTGTCTTTTTAATGTTGTTTGTTTTTCAATTAGATCCCCAACACTGCTGTGCGTTTGGAGGGTAGGGTTTATTACCCGTTTTAGTCCCCCATACTATCCACGCATTCCAAATGGGTCCCTCCTTTCATTTTTGTTTCAGATTTGCCCCCAAATTTCTGTTTTAAATTTAATCTATTCCCTTTTAGTTATTATTGTTAGTTTACTATTAATTAATTTTATATTTATTATATTATATTGTTTTGTTTTCTTTTTATGCTTATTTACTTATTATTGCTATTAATAAATATTATATACTTTAACTATGTGTTGCGTATATGTATATTATTCATATATATTTTTCATATTTATATACTTTTCAATATTATAGTTATATATATATATATATATATATTCTTTTATATTGTTTTATGTATATGTTTTCAACATTATCGTATATATTTTATATATATTATTTTTCAAATTATATACTGAGTATATACATTTATAGATGTTTTTTCTATATTATAGTTATATATATATCCTTTATTGTTATTTTATGTATGTATTTTCAATACTATTATATATGTTTTGTATATTACACCTATATTTTTTAAATTTATATTTTGTATACACTATATTCTTATATATTATATATGTATTTTTCATTCCAATAGTTACATACATTTTCATACCACTTCATGTGTATACTTTAATACTATTATAAATATTTTCGTATATTATATAAATTTATATATGTAAATATTTTTATATGCTATATTTTGTATTTGTCGTTCTTTCATATACTTTTCTATTATACTTTATCAATATTTTAAATACTATATTATATATGTACATACATATTTTCTATAGATATATGATTTCTTTACTATAAAGACCTTATTTTTATTATATAATGTATTACTTGTTTAAAATGTTATTTGAATTCTTATAACTCTAGACTCGCTTTCATAATTATTCACTTTCATTTGTTAAAAACTTATTAAATTTTACTCATTTTAATTTGTTTTGCACTTCTCTTGGATTTGTTTTAGTCTTCGAACGTTCATATTATTGTTGGCAATGAAGTTATTACGTATATCATTTTGCATTTGTTGATTATTCATAATTCATTATCGTAATGCATTGACTATGAATTATTTCTTTGCTTCTTATTTTATAATTCCATGTTTGTGTTTTAAAAGTCGTGTCTAATTTCATTTCGTTAAAAATTTTCATCCAAAAGCTTTCAAAAGAATAAGGGTATTTCGAGAAAATCGAGCCTTAACTTATTAGGTTCCGGTTTTTCTCACTAAATCCAAGTTATTGAGCATCGCTTTAAAAATAAAATACGAGGATTTTCAAACAAAACCTATTCTCGGGAATTGAAAGTGTTACGACCTAACTTACTGGACGTGGCATTCATTATCTCGAAATAAGAGATTCAAAATCAAGGCGATATTTTATGTTTTGGGATTTTAAAAAATCAAGCCCTAACTAACTGGGTTCCGGTTTTCTCGTTCGACCCCAAAATAAGTAAATATCCCTCTCCGATTTAAATACATGAGCCTTTTTGAGCAAAAAGGGCAAGCTTAATTTCAAAGATTGAGATGTTGCATCCTAACTTACTGGGTACGGCATTCTTATTTCTTCGAGATGAGCAAGCCTCGATTTTTACTTCAATATATTCAAATGTTTTACATAAAAGGGATCGTATTTTAAATTCTTTCAAATTTTCAAACATTCGACACTAGGACACTAATTAATCAACTAGGTACCAATTTTGCGCGTATCGAGGGTGCTAATCCTTCCTCGTGCGTAACCGAATCCCGGACCTATTTTAGTTAATTTTCGTAGACCAAAACTGTTGTTTTGATAAATCAAACTTGTTATTAAAAACAGCTACTTTCGAGGTGACCCGATCACACCTCAATAAAAAAGGAATCGGTGGCGACTCCCGTTTTAATTTTATTTTTAAAACCCAAGGTCGATCCTCGTTTTCAAGAAAATGGTTTCGACAATATGCATCTTATTGACTGTTTTGTGACTATGACTGTTTGATTGTATTGTTCGACTAAAAGGCACTTGTGTCTATGTGAAATTGTTAAACCCTGATTGTATCAATCTGACTGAATAGAACTTGTGACTTATTGTGAGTTGATATGTGTAGACCGTTACTGTTTTTCAAGACTTCTGTCTCGAGCTTACCGTCTGATTCTATAAGTACGATCTGGTTATCCGTTCGAGAATTCTTCGTGTTAGACTGTCTGATTGTAACTGTCTGACTGAACTATTGCTGTGACTGTATGACTAAATGAGAACCATCATTGCTGTGACTGGATGGTATGTGCGATTGAAAGTCTAAGTGTGTTTTTAACATGCTCTAAATATTGTTATTTGTCGGTACCTCCGTTGTGAGTGTACCAACTGTATCCGTATAGCATTGTAAGTATGTTTCCTCTCCGAACTGCTTACTGCTTTCTACTTTTTGATTCTATTTTTGACTTTATAGATAGTCAGTTTAATCTCACACTGAGCTCAAGTAGCTCATCCGCTCTTCTGTTTCCCTTTTCAAGTACTTTCTTGGATTCTAATACTGGACCAGTATGTAGAGGCCTCGGACAGTCTCGGTTGCAAAAGATTATTTTGATTGTATTTTCTAATTTATATTTTGATTACACTATTTTGGAATTGAAAAGCTTTATAGTATTGTGGTACAGTTTCCATTTTAAACTTTTACCCATTTATTTGATTCTAACTAGTTTATTAAACTTGTCCATAATTTTTTTAATTGATTTATACAATTAAATGGTTTCAAAGATGGAATTTTAAACGACTGGATTTGTAAAATCTTCTAAGGATCACTTCAGTGATCAATGTAGTATCTCAAATTCGGTCTAGACTTCTAGGTCGGGTTTGGGGTGTTACAAAATTTGTGTTGAAGCCAAGCATGCTAGAGATTCCATTAAAACTCTTACTGATAGGAAGATTAAACTTTTAGAGTTAGTTCATATTGATCTATCAAACTTTAAAAACACAAAGTAAGAGTGGAAAACACTACTACATCACATTTGTAAATGACTACTCTAGATATACAAAATTTTATCTCTTAAGATCGAAAGATGAAGCTGATAAAACTTTCCTACTTTATAAAGTATAAGTGGAAAACCAGCTTGATAGGAGAATAAAATGTCTTAGAACTGATAGAAGTGGTGAATATATCACTAATTTCCTTAAAGAGGTTTGTAAGCAAGACAACATTATACATGAATTTTTTGCTCCTTATTTCCCACAACAGAATGACATAGTTGAAAGGAAAAACATAACTCTAAAAGAAATGATGAATGTTTTACCACTTAGTTCTAGTTTACCTGACAATATATAGGGAAAGGCTGTACTTTATGCAAACCATATTCTTAATAGAGTGTCTCATAAAAAAATAGATTGTACCCCATATGAATTGTGGAAAGGTTATGCCTCTAATCTGTAATGCTGGAAAGTATGGGGATGCTTAGCAAAAGTAGGCTCGCTTGCTTTTGAAAAGAGCACTAGCAGATCTAAAATTGTTGAAGCTGTATTTGTTAGTTATGTTCTTAATAGTGTTACATATAGATTCATGTCTTTACATGATCATTCTATATGCAAATCTAGAGATGTTGTTTTCTTTGAGAATGTTTTTCCTCTAAAGAAATCTAAGATAAGTACTGATATGCAATTAAATGAGCATGTTTCTTCTAGTGCACATAATAAAGATGTTCTTAATGATGATATTGAACCTAGAAGGAGCAAAAGAAAAAGGACCGCCACTAGTTTCGGACTTGATTTCCTTACTTACTTTGTAACTAAGAATAGTGATTTAGACTTGATTAGTGATTTTATTGCTCATGCATTTTTTATAGATGAGAATTCAAAAAACCTATGATGAAGCCATGAAATCAATAGGTGCTAGTTTTTGGAAAGATGTCATCAATAATGAACTAGAATCTATTATGTCTAATCACACTTAGGAACTAGCAGACATGCCTAGAGGTTTTAGACCTATTAGTAATAAATGGGTCTTTAGAAAGAACTTAAACCAAATGGGTCAATACAGAGGTATAAGCCAAGACTAGTTGGAAAAGGGTTCATTTAAAAATTTGGAATAGATTATTTTGATACGTACTCTCCTCTGACTAAGATCTTAACCATTCATGTTTTGTTTGCTTTAGCTTCCATTCACAATTTGTTGATACATCAGATGGATGTAAAGACAACTTTCTTGATTGGTAATTTGGACGAGATCTATAATGGAGCAACCTTTAGGATTTGTGGCATCTGATATGGAAGATAAAGTTTACAAACTCAAAAAATCTTTGTATGGTCTCAAACAAGCTCCAAAACAATGGTATGAGAAATTTCTTAAGAATGTTCTTAGTTTTGGTTTCTTTCACGTCCCAAGCCTGACGAGTTCAAGGTTTCAGCATACAATGGTTGAATATGTTGTTTGGAGAAATGTAATTTTCCCATTTGTTTCTTTTGGCACATATGTGTAGGCATATAGTCACAACCGAATAAGTAAGTAAAAGCTTTAATTTCATATTACTCTACAATTAGAAGAGAAAATAAATTATAAGTAAAAAGGTTATTATGGACAAAGACAACGCCAAAGGTATAGAATGTTTGGTTTACTTGTAGTACCATGCTAGTTAAATTGTAATATAATATAGTTGGAAAGTAACAGGAAAAACTAGAATGATATTTAATGAGAAAAAAGTCTTCAGCAAGAAATTTTGCAAACTGTTTCATTAAATTTAAGAGTTTTTTAAAGTAGCACCCAAGATTCGGATCTGATGAATCAGATCAGGTTAAAGGTGTTACAGTTTTATTATTAATAGTGTAAATGCATGTGTGTATTCTAAAATGTTTGGTTTTGATTGTGTCATCATAAGCCTGTATGTGGATGACATGTTAATTTTCAGCACCAATATAGATTCCATTAATAGAACAAAAAATGTCTTATCTATCAAGTTTGATATGATTGATTTAAGAGAGGTAGATGTAACCTTAGGAATTAATGTTACTAATTTAGCAAAGGGATTTGCTTTAAACCAATCTCATTATATTGAAAAAATTATAAAAAAAAAGTTTAATAGCTTTGTTGTAATTCTTGTTAAAAACTCCTTTTGATTCTAATATACAACTAATGAAAAATAAAATAAATAGTGTTTCTCAATCAGGGTATGCTAAAATTATTAGAAGCCTTATGTTCTTGATGAACTACACTCGGCCTGATATTACTTATGCAGTCAGTAAACTAAGTAGATATACTTATAATCTTAGCAATGAGTATCAAAATGCTCTAAAGCATTTGCTTAAATACCTTAAAGGTACAATATGCCAAATTCATATTCCAACATGTCATTTCACTTCACTTACCCGAACTTGAGCACCATATGTTCGCCTATAGCTTTAAAACCTTAAACACAATCATTAACCATCAAATTTAAGTCATATTCTACAAGCCACCATCAAGTTACAAAGGTTCAACTATATTTTCAAGTCATTCACCTATTAGCCAAGTTACCATACCTATTTCGTTCATACCATCTCATATGTCATTCATATGCATATTAAAACATCACATTTTAGCTTAAATTCACATATAAGCCTAACACCATATACAAACCAAACACCAATTCAAACATAATATGCAATGGTTTAAACAAGCTTGCCACAAGTATTAACATTCACATGTCAATATGTATATTCCATAACACCTATATACATGCCACAACCTTAGACTCGAAATGACTAAATAGAAACTGAAATGAGGATAGTGTGAGCTTCGAGGTGATTCGACTTGACATGTTCTACAAGGTAATGATCTACAAGAAAAAGGGAAAACAACGGGGTAAGAATATAAAATGCTTAGTAAGTTCAAAATGGAATTTAAACATACCTTCAATATTTAAAGCGATTAGTTAATCAAGTTGGCATTCAACTTATCTATCCTTTGGTACATTATGACATAACTAGGCGTATAACAACATTGCCAAATAAACATGTTGGTCACATTTCCAAATTGTAAGTAATATCGAGACTTTAATGAAATCATGTAACCGTTCACATATCAATCATTGATAATTACCATTTCACTTCTAACTTATCTTTAAGTTTCCATTTAATGTATTGAATATTACCCGATGAAACTATAATAAAATGGACTTAGATAGAACAAGCTAACTTTATAATAAAGTTGCTCACACAAGCTAACATTATAATAGGATTACCCTGTCGAGAATCTACAAAAAATGCTATATTTCATAATAACATGTAAAATCCCTGATATGCCACGCATATAACCCAAATAGTATGTTATAAGTATCCTAACTTTTTTTACAAGTTTACACAAGCATCATTTCCGTATATATATATACATATCATTACCAATTTTTGTAATTACTCACAATTTAATCATATCTTGTAAATTACCATAATTTTCATTTACAATTTATATAATCAATAAATATTTGTATTTACACTTGACCATTTCAATATATTCAAATTTTACACAATTTACAATTGAGCCCATTTTAATACCTAAGTGTCAAATTTACTAATTCTACCCAATTCTAATATATATATGAATTAAAACACAAATGAACATAACATAAATTAAAGTAATAAGTTCCTTATGAACTTATCTAACCAAAACAGCAAAAAAATTGAATCTTCAAGCACTATTTGATAATTTTAGCTTTTTCTCGATTATCCTCGGTTCGATTCAATTCTCTATCTAAACAATTATTTTAGACAATTCATCAATACCAAACATTTATACACTATTCTATGATATGTATGAGCCTATGAAACATCATTTTTTGATACCCTTAAATTTTTACATTTTATTCAATTTAGTCCTTAAAACCAAAATAGTCATAACTTTCAATTTTGAGCTTCAGTTTGAAAGCCAATTTCAATTACAGCCCTTATGGACTCCCTATTATCTATTATTATTGAAATTTCACATCAACTTTGTAATTTATTAATTTTAGTCATTATGCTCAAAATTAACAATTAAACATTACAATATAGTCCTCTTTCACTTTTAAGCTTAAAATCTATTAGTTTAACACCAATTTATTTAAGAAATCATCAATGATAACTTTCAAAAACTTCAACAATTTTGCAAATTGGTAATAGGCTAGTTAAATCAAGCTTGCATTGCCTCAAAAGCATAAAAATTACAAGAAAAAGACTTAGAAATCTTTCCAATTGAGGGTCCAAATTTTTAAATGCTTTGAAACCCTTTTAATTTCTTTTAGTTTCAGGGGAGTAGAAGATGGAGAGAAAATGTTATTTTTTTTTTAATTTTAACTTATATATTTTTAATTAAGCTTAATTAACTATAATTAACTACTCCTTAATCATAATTAATCAAAATTAGTGGAACCTTACATCATTATCCACTAACTAATGAAGCAAAATGGTTTAATTACCATTTTTATCCCTTTGCAATTTAAAAATCTATAGTGATAAGACTTTTACAATTTAGTCCTTGTACCTAATTAACTATAAATTTGGCAAAATTACTAGACCAAAGTTTAATATATTTTAATACTAACCTAGTAATATTATTTAATATTTATGGGCTCTGTCGAAACCATCTTTTTTGAAAACAGGGATCGACTAGGGTTTTGAAAACGAAAATTAAAAACGGGAGTCGCCACTGATTTTTATTTCGAGGTGTTATCGGATCACCTCGTAATTTGGTTGTTTTAATAAAATGCTTTGTTCTACTAAAACATCGATTTTGGTCTACGAGGTTTGAGAAAATGGGTTCGGGAATCGATTACGCACGAGGAAGGATTAGCACCCTCGATACGCCCAAAATTGGTACCTAATTGGTTAATTGATGTCTTAATGTCGAAAGTTGAAAAATCTGTGAATAATTAGAAAAAAACGATCCTCTCTTTTATAAATGCTAATTTTAATGGGATGCTTTGGCAAATCGAATGCTTGAATAAATCAAAACGAACGTTAAAGACATTCTTATCTCGAAGTAATAAAATGCCACATCTAGTACATAGGACACGACATTTTAAGCCCTTGAAAATAAGCTTGTCTTTAGATTTCAAAACTCATGCATTTTAATGTTAAAAGGTTATTCGGTTATTTGAATCAATCGGGAAAATCGAAACCCAGTACGTAGGGCACAACCTCTTGAATTTCCAAACACGGAATATTGCCTTTATTTTAAAAATTTTATTTTTGAATAATAGCAAGTTCAATGTTTAAACAACGTGCATTTATTTTTTTTAGAGTAAAATAAAATTATCTACATCGAATAAAGATTTTGGGGTTTAATTCACGAAGTGATGACACGATATAAAATGAGCATAAAAAATAATGCATGAATATAATATTATGCCAGTGAATAGCAATAATACAAAAACGCTAATAATCGAATCATAGCACGTACAATGCCAACACTCACACCACATACATTATTTAAATACTAACATCAACCATTTAAGGACAATGAAATAAACATTATATGTAACAAAAGAATGTAAATCCGATTAAAATAAATAAAATGAAAAAAAGAATTATTTTAAAAGATGATAATAAGTAAGGTTAAAACCGATAATATAGAAAAGAATTTTTTAAAATCAATAGCATACTTAAAAAAACCTATATATTTTCTTAAAAAGAAAGGTGATATATAGACTATAATACTAGAAACGTATATACGTAATATATAAAAATATATCATAATTGTGCTAAAAATATATACGTAAGATAATAAAAAATATATATGAATAAAAACTATATACATAATGTAGTTATAACAAAATATATAAAAATATAATATTAAAAAAATACATATTATATACATTTGTGATAGAGTGTTCTAAAATATATATACGTAATATAGCATTAGACATGCATATATGTTAGTATATATAAATATATATATATATATATATATATATGCATAAATAACTAATAGTATTAAGTATTGTATGCATAATGTATAATATTAAAATATATACATAATATATACAAAACACGTAACATAGTATGAAAATATATATATATGCATAGGTATCAAGTAAAAATAATAATAATGAAATGCTAGTAAATAATAAATATAATAATAACAGTAATAAAATATAATAATATAAATAATATCGATATTAAAATAAAATAATGAGATAAAGTGGGAAAAAGGATGAAATTGAATTAGAAATGGAATTTTTGGGGTGAATTCGAAACAAAAACGAAAGGCAAGGGCTTATTTGGAAACGCACCCAACATGGAAGGATTAAAAGCGCAATAAATCCTTTTTTCAAAGCGCACAGCAGCAGTAGGGGTTAAAACGAAAACGAAACAAAACTTCGGGGCCAAATTCGTAAAATGAGAAAATTAAGTAAACGGGCCAGATTACAGCGCACCGTGAAAGCAGAAGGACCCCTCGCGCAATAAACCCAAAAGGGTGAAACACGCGGATCCCCATGGGTCACGGGTCGGCACCTAAACGATGCCGTTTCATACGTTAAACTAAAACCCTACCTTTCTTCTTTTTTCACTCAACCGTTTCCCCCTTTTCTTCTTCCAAAAAGTAGCAGCCACCTTCCCCTCACCCTATTCTGCCGAAGGGATCTCTTAGGTCTACCGTGCCAACATTATACCCGATGGTCGGCAAACCATGAGAGAGGGTACTTAACCCCCTTTTTGAAACACCCTTTGGAAGCCACACCACCAAATCATGAAGGCACCGAAGGGAGGAGGCTCTCGGCTCCCATTTGGGCCCGATTCCGGTGATGTACGCGGATTCACCGACGTCACTACTACGGGAGGCTCCGGGTGAGTTTCTTCCTCCTTATTCTTTTAATACTTTTTTTTAAATAACTAAAAAAATACAAAAAGAACTTAAAAGAATAGAAGAACGAAACGAAAAGAAAAATGAAAAAAAAAAATTTGAAATCTTGTTCTTTCTTTTTATTGCTGTCCTTTTCTCTTGTATTCGAAAACTCCTCTTTTTTTCTTACAATTGTTTTCGATTTTTTTCCCTTTAAACCGAACGAGATCCCCCCTTTTTACATTGATTTTAACATGGTTTTATAGCCGATTACAATAGATTTTCCTTTCTACTGTTTCTACTATGTTTCGTGCTCTATTACCTATTCTGTATTGTCTCCTTTCTGTCTTTTTTTCGTGTTATATTGCATCTGTCCCTGCTTTGGTCTGCTTTTGTTCATTTTGCAGGTTAATGGGTGGTCAACGAGCAGATGTTGGCCTATTTTGGTGCAACAGGGCCGAACCTGGGGCGGTGTGCACGCCGACGGAGGCACGTGGGTGGACATGTAGAGGTGCGGCGCAGGGGGAACCCTAGGGTTCCTCCGAAAATTCTGAATTTTGGGCCAATGGACCCTTCCTGTATTTGGGTTGTTTGGGCTTAGCTTGTTTGGGCCGTTGTAATTTGTAATGGGCTGATTTGGATTATTTTAGACTGTTTAATTTTGTATTTTGGTCTTTAGTTTTGGACCCGGGCAAATTTAGGACCGTACAGGCTCGATTTATGAAAATTGAGTTTCAAAACTACCTTTTTTGGTACCATTGAAAATTAGGCTACTACAATTCTCCCCATTAAGAAATTTCTTTCTCAAAATTTACTTGAGAAAAGATGAGGGTACTAAGATTTCATAGTCTCTTCCGAGTCCCACATAGCCTTTTCTATACTGTTACAGTACCACATCACTTTCACTAATATTACCCATTCGTTTCTCAATTCTTTTATTTCTCGAGCTAGAACCTTTATTGGTTCTTCACTATACGTTAGATCAGGCTAGTTCTGGAGGTAGAGTTAATCAGTACACTACCGATCTTCCTAATAAACCTCAGGCTGAGTTTCCTAGGGTGAAACTTTCAAAAAAAAACTTTATCACCAATCTCAAATTCAATGTCTTTTATTCTCAATTCAATATAAGACTTATGTCCTCTGAAATAGCTTCTAAACAATCTTGAATAATTCAGACCTTTTTCTTCTGTTTCTCACATCAAATTTGTTCCTACCATTCTTCTTTCACTCAATTTTGATTAAAATAGAGGACTTCGACATTTACTACTGTATAAAGCCTTGTGATGTGTCATTTTGATGCTCGACTGATAATTGTTGTTGTAAATAAACTCAACTAAAATAGTCATCTCGCTCCAAAGTCAAATGGGTATTAATTATCTTCAAAGCAAACATGAATTTTCGATTTAAGGCATCCGTCACAACATTAGCTTTTCCAAGATAATAATCTATAATCATATCATAATCTTTAAGCAATTCAAGCCACCTACGCTATCTTAAATTTATTTCTTTCTAAGTCAACAAGTATTTTAGAATTTTGTGATCAGCGAAGATATGACATTTCTCCCTGTATAAGTAATGTCTCCAGATTTTCAAAGCAAAAAAAAAAAAAAAAAAATCATCGTTGCAAGTTCCATATCATGTGTAGGATAGTTCTATAATGACCTAAAAGTTAGTGGTGTCAAAAACGGCGGTTTTGGAACCGTATTTCTGATGATCGAGACCGTAAATATTAAATATTAATATTTACGGTGTTAGTGTAAAGCTTAAATAAAATTTGGTCCTCTAATTTTGTCAATCAGATAGTTAATTAAGGTATAATGACTAAATTATAAAAGTGATAAAAATTAATTATTACGGATTTTAATTAATTGAAGTACCAGTTAAGAATTGGACCAATCTTAAAGTTTCAAACGGGGGTGAATGTTGTTTGTTATCCACTAAATTGATTAATTAAGGTTAAGATTTACTTAATTAAATTTTATTAAGTTAAATTAGATTAATTAATTATTAATATAAGTATATAAGTTAAAATAAAATGAAAAACAAACAATTTTCTCATCCTTTCATCTTCTCCACCGTACGAAGAAGGAAGAAAACAAAGAATTTTTGGTAAGTAATTTCAATTCTATTTCTTATAATTTTTATATTTTTGAGGTTTGAGAGCTTGATTTAATTAATTCATGTACCAATTTATAAAATTATTAAAGTTTTTAAAAATTGCTATTGTTGAATATTTGAGAAATATGGTGTAAATTTATTAGGTTTTAAGCTTAGATATTAAAAAGGACTAATTCGTAAAATTTAATTATTAATTTTTAAAAATAGGAACTAAAGTGCATAAATTTTAAATTTAATGTTAAATTTTTATAATTCTAAATAATAAAAAATTATAAATTAATAAAATTGAGATGGATTTCAAAATCGTAGGCATAATCAAGCCTTCAATGGATAACTTAGCCATAAACAAGTGTAATTAGTAGGCTACTATTTAGACTTTCACCGGATATTTTTACTTTTACGGTAAATATAGCACGGGAAAGAGTGGGGCACTCATAAGGCTAATGCCTCGTAGCTATTTATTTGAATCTGCTAGAGAAACATTAATTTATGTGCAACAATACTAAATTTGAACTCAAAATGTTGAATATGAATATATTTTTTATATGATGTACTTAATTTTTTTTGTATATTTAAAGGATAATATTTCGTATTCATATCCTACGTTTCTTAAGACATGTTCCTATTACCATTCGTCAAATAGGTAATTAGACAAAAGTCTTAGAAGATAGGAAAAAAGATGGAGGGATGGGGATTAGCTTCGGGCAAAGTGTCACATTGTGGTGAAAGAACTTGACAAAGAAATGAAGACATAGCACTATTAACCAAGGATCAAAATTACCGTATAATAATATATCAGAACTTCAACAAATCTATCTGTACCTTTTCGTCCTTTGTCAAGGCTAACAATTCGTGTATTCATGTTATTTTCGTGTATTTTTTTATCATAATTATGTTTGATTTTTTTCTTATATTCATATAGCTTTTGACAAATTAATAGATTTGGATTATACTGATTAGTATTTAGTATGCTTTGTGTATTCATGCCGTATTTTAGTCATTTTTTAATGTCTTTTAATCATGTAGAATGTGGAATTTGCAGCACTAAGCTTTGCAAAGAAACAAAAATATGGGTATAGATAGTAAGCTTATAACGGGAAGAGTTAACTATAGTTTGTTAGTGCGAACTTCATGCAGGTTAAAAATATGTTTGGAAATTCCATGTGATGGCATCATAGTTAAAAGTGTTCACTGTTTTAGATATAATTTGAATTTAAATCGCATTAATTACGTTTATTATTTAAACTTTACATTGTTATTATAATTCATCAAAAAAAAGTTTGAAAAGCATTAATTAATTTATTCTTAAAGTTTCAAAAAAAATTTATCTTAAAATTTTAATATGAAAAGCGTATTTTGGTAGAAATAAAAGAAATGGATATCAATTAATTTCGATTGGAACATTTGTGAATAATTGGATTCAGACTTGAAAAGTATGGAATAGTTCTCCTATCAATTACAACTAATTATGGGTTGGATTATTCGTTCAGGCTTGAAGGTCCGTCCAAAATTTAAGAGAGTTTGAAAAAAATTATTAAGCCCGAAAAATAGATTTGGGCAAAAAATTAAGCCCGTTTAAAATATAGATTGAATTTGAGCTTAAACATTTAAGATCCAAGCCCGGCCTAGTCTGACTTATTTTTTAAGTTTATAATATTTTATATTATATTATTTTTATATATTATGTAATTTATAACATATTAAAAAATAAACATATATTAAATATATAATACTATAATGTAAACATTAAAATAATATTAAGATGACTAAAAAATATCAATAAATAAAAAATATTAAATTAAAATAATATAAAGAATTTAAAAATAATATGAGCGTGCCTAAAATGAGTTTGGGTTAATCTTTTACAAAACTAAGCAGGTTTCGACAAAATTTTAGTATTATATTTTATGTCAAACTTGGGCAAACATAAAGTATATTAATATCATGCTTAAGCCCAACCTGAACTCGACTCGGCCCGGCCCATTAGCACCTCTTACTTCAAGTCCTCTATTATTATTATATTAAGAAAAGATTGTATGAAATAAGTGTATCATGTCATCCTATATCTCTTCCAATTATTTAACGACATTTCATCAAATTTTTCAATGTCATTAATACATAATTTTGATATTTTTTAACCTAAACCATAAACCTTAAACCCTCAAATTTTGAGTTTGTAGTTTAAGATTCAAGGTTGGGGGTTTCGGGTTTGAGGTCTAGAGTCCGAGGTTCAGGTTTAAAAAATTACCAAAATTATGCATCAATGACAAGGAAAAAATTGTTAAAATGTCATTAAATAATTAAAAAAAGATATAAAATAACATGGCACCACTATAAGTACTGAAATGTCATTAAATAAATGGAAATTAAATAAATGGAAATGAATATAAGACGATCTGATGCCCCTATTTATTACAATCCTTTCTCTATAATATTATAAATGAAAAAAAAATATGTGACTTGATTGGCAAGAAATATTTTTAATTTTATTTAAAATTTATATTTAAAATTTGGTGTTGATGGATTCTCTTTTAATAAAATAATCTCTAATGTTCAATAGCTAATAATATCTTGTTGAAATCATGATCAATGATAAAATTTTAAGGAAAATAAGCTAAAAGATAATATTTTTTAAAACCATCTGAAAGTCTTATTAGAAAAAACATCTAAAAGTGAAATATATATCTATTTCAATTATAATTCCTTCAACAATCTAGAGTTCTAAGGGCTACTCTCATTGTATCTTAACACCCGCATGCATGAATGCGAGTTAAGAAAACATAAAATAAATAAATACACTCATGTTAGAGGCATACCCACCCAAGACCTTATAACATACCTACATTCAGCTAATGTATGAATGGGAAAATCTACCATTGAGTGAAATGATTGCACTACATATATAAATACCTGGTTGTGATCCCCATATCCAAGTTTCTGCTCGTCACTTCGAAGCTCCCGAACGTCTCTTCCGATCATATCCTCTCCCAACCAGGTTAAAGGGGGAAAAACTCGAATAAATACTCGGACTTCATGTACATAACAAAAATCAGGATATATATTCATCCCCAGCATTTAATACTGGCACAACAGAAATACCTACCGGCTTATCCACATGCATGTACAAGAAGGATACCCCAATCAGCCCCTTTTAAAATATGGAACTTGATTGGAGATTGTGAGATTGTGAGATCGTGATGCGAGGATAAGATATCAACTTAGTCAATTCATAGAAAAATATCAAAGGATTTTGCTTAACCATAATGTTCTCAAACTAACAATTTAGATTCCTCCATCGAATGATTTTGGGATGAACCGTCATAGTTCAAGCTTTTTGAGACGTCAAAGAAATGTGCAACAGCTTCTTCAGGTGTCCCGACTAGAACTCCATGACCCAAGTTAAGAATGTGACCGCGTGGTCCTGCACACTTAACGACCCTGAAAAATAGATTGCACCAGTTTAAACACTGAACCGATGGGGCTGATTTTCTTACATCGGCCATAACAAAAATCAAACACAGTTTGAAATGACAAACCTTTGAATTTCTTTCGTCACTGCAGAAAGTGGAGAAAACAAGTAAGCAGGGTCGACATTTCCCTGCACACTGATATCGCTACCCAAACGCTTCCTTGCATCAGCCATATCCACTGTCCAGTCAAGTCCGATCACATCAACCCCAGTTCCTTTCATGCGTTCAAGAAGGCCACCGTTACCGTTAATGTAGAGAACAAGAGGTGTTTTAGGGCATTTATTTCGTACTACACTCACAATCTGCAATTGAAGGAACCCAATAAATGAGTACAAGGGTCAAATTAAAAGGTATAACAACATATTATCTGAGACAAATTTTCTCAAACCACCAAATAGGAGTTGATTGCATGTGGTAACTAGTGATGGAAGAGACAATTACCTATTGAAGACAAAACTATGCATAGTTTCATTATTTTCATGACAAAAGTAACGAGATCTGCCGTAAGTTCCAATTTACCTCAGTTATGTAAGGCTTTGACCATTGCTCCCACATGTCAGGTGGTAGTTGCCCACCCCAAGAATCAAATATTTGTATGCAATGTGCTCCAGACTCCACTTGGTAAATAATGTATTCAGATATGGCCTTTGTTAAATGAGAAAGAAGTGTCCTCAATAAATTCGGTGCTGTGTGGCACATACTCTTTATGGTTGTATAAGTTCGGGTTGTACCTCCCTCTACTATATATGTGGCGATCGTCCAAGGTGCTCCAACAAAACCTAGTACCGCTGCATGACCTCCAACCTACATAAAAAAAGAAGGTACAATAAAAAATGCCAATTATATTAATCAGAACTCTAGCTATAAAGCATGAAAAAGGAGAATCACCTCCTGGCGCAAAATCTTAAGTGATTCTCCAACAAAGTGTAGCTTTTCCAAGTCAATTGGATGCAATGCCTTCAAATCGTCCTCAGAGCGAATTGGTGACTGAATAACAGGGCCCCTTACTTCTTCAATGTCAAATGGGACCCCGAATGCAGGCAGTGGAGTAAGTATATCAGAGAAGATTATCACTCCATCAGGACGGAAAGCTTCCCAAGGCTGCAGAGAAATTTCCACAATGAGATCAGTTGTCTCTGATCTCTCTCTGAAGGATGGGTGTTTCTCGGCAAGCTTTCTGTAAACAGCCATATACCTTCCTGCCTGCCGCATCATCCATGCAGGAGGCCTACTTACAGGATCTCCTCTCGCAGCCTTAACCAACAATGGATCTAAATAAAAGATGAAGGGAGATAAGGAGCGTAAGTTTATAACACCTCTGAAGGCCAAAGACAAGAATGTTGTTGCCATCACTAGCATACCAACATCAATAAAAAAATTCCTTTTCCACTAGCAAGGAGAAATAATAGTCAAATTCATACAGGTTACACAAAAGCACACAGCTTTTAGAACTAAGAACATTCATCATATTATCATCTCTTCAAAAATTAAATAAGTTCAAAACATCACCTTAATAAAATTAGATATTAAAGCTCAAGAGCTAACTTTTAGATCCTAAACGAAAGCGTACCAGTCCCTATCTATGCTTCAACCATTACATTACTCAAAGAAATAAGCTTATACAAAGAATGTAATCCGTTTCCAGTATGGCCTGGCCTTATCTTCCAACCATGTTGGCATATTCAGAACAAACAATCTTCATTATCCAAATAGAACCTTGACCACATTTCCACCATAAGGTGCCAATTCTAGCTTCTCACAGAATGCATTCAAGTCTAAATCAAAATTCTCCTAATTACGACCTTCATAATATTTACGAAACACCCAAAATTTCTAATAAAAACAATGCAATGAATAAACAGATGACAACCCATTTTAAATCAATCCCCAAACATTAGAAACCCAGACAACCAAACCAAAAGGGGGAAAAGAAAAACAAAGAGAGGGAGCACTGAACTATACCAGTAGAAGAGCAAGCTATAGAAAACTTCTTAATTTTTGTTCTTTTGGGTGATGAAACAGAAGCTCCAGGGAACTTGTTATTTTCAGCAGTGTGAAAACCCAACTGCACTATCAAGCTTGATGATTTAACACCCAAGGAACTGCAAGCACTGCATTTCAAACAGTAAAGAAGAAAAAAGAATTAGGAAAAAGAATCTAAACAGTTGAAATCCATTTCTTTTCCGTATTGAAATGGGATTTTGACCTTGTTAGAGAAGAGAAGCTCATTTTTCTTTTTAACTATTGTTTTGGGGAAGAATTTGGGACAGATTTTTGCGAGTTTAGGCGGAAGTGCTCTCTGTTTTTGTTGACTCTGTTTTCTTATCTTTGAAAAGAGATCGATGGTTCGACCTGGGTATAGCAAGTTAAGTTGATGGTTGTGATCTTGCCACGTCAGAATACTGGATAAAACAGGGCCCTACATCGAGTTCCCTTTTGATTTCCTTTTTGTTTCGGTACAACTTAGAAAAACTTGAGGTAAACAACAACTTTCATCCTCTTATAAACTTGGTTTTTTCGATTTAGTCACTACATTTTTATTAACACCATTTTCACCAATTAAATATTTAACTTTATTAACACTATTTTCTCCAGTTTGTGTTTCCACGATGTTTATTTGGGATGCCAATTAAATAAATGTGCATAATAATAAAAATAGAACTTACAAAACAAGTGATAGAAGCAGATGCACCGACAGGGATGAATTAGGTTCACCACTATCAATAATAACCATTACACAAAAATTATACATCATTTGTACCAAAATAATCAATTTTTTTATACTTTTATGTATTTTTGGACGGGATAAATACGAAATTTATACAATATGCAATTTGACACATAAACTTTGAGTTACTACAATTAGATACATAAAAATTGAACTGTGGTTCATATGTATATATGAAACTTTGATTTTGATTTATTTGTACATATTTAAAGAATTGAATACATACATTTATGGTCATATTGGATTAATATAATTGTTTTTGTATGCAATATATCAACATAAAATGGTGCTAATTAGATAATATTGTTAGTGAATTGCGAATTAAATCAAATCAAAATTTCATGTATAAAATCTCACAAAATTAAACTTCATATATAACATTAGACAATAGACCAAAGCTCACGAATAGTTTTGATATTGATCTCTTTTTGAATTAATTAATTTTTTTTGAAATTTTTATGTATTTACATATATGTTAGATTCTTTAGAATTAATATCAAATTGATACAACCTGTAAATATCGAGGGCTAAATCTTTTAAAATTATGATCAAATTGGCATAATATATAAAAGTTAAGGTCAATATTATTATGCCAATTAAAAGAAGGCCACATCGTCTTACATCTAAGTGACCAAAAATTTAATGTTGAAAGCGTGGGTAATCAAATTATTATTTTTTCATATTTAAGTGATTAAAATAAAAATTTAAGTTTACCCAATAAAAAAATAGATAGAGCTCTAAAAAACCTATCAGATCCAAATGGTGATTGGTCATGTAACGGCCGAGGAGTGTGTATTGCTAAGAGTGAGAGAGGGTTTAGTTTTTTTTTTTTATAAAATTTGTTGATTAATTTTTAGATTTAAGATTAAATTGATAAAAAAAATGTAAATATTATAGAGCTAAATTAATTATTAGGCCAACAAAAAAATCTCACACTACTTTTTCATCACTCATTTAATGATAATTAATGGGGAAATGATTAAAATATTTTATTTTGAAAAATTAAATAATTAAACCAAAATAGAAAGAATTATATAATTATATAATTATTCTTGTAATTTATTTGAAAAAACCCTTAAAATCTCACTTTTTTTTATTTAGAATAAGAAATTAATAAGATGAATTTTATGTAGGGACAGACGAACCAAAAGTAACTTAATTTTAAAATATTTTAAACTTATTCCCAAAAAAAAAATTTAACTCAATGTTTTTTTAAATTGATAGCTTTGAATGTAAATAAATGAATTTTTTTAAAGTGTAATAAGCACAATATAATTAAAATATAAATACAAATACAAATATATGTCCTAGTAATTATAAGGCTCCGTTTGTTTAATTGAAAATGACTTTCGAAAAATAATTTTTGGAAAATGACTTACTTTTCTAAAAAAGTTAATTTTTTTTGTGTTTCGATGAATCTGTATAAATTATTTTATGTTATTTGACATATTTACTAAAATATATCATAAAGCTACTTTTAGTGAAACAAACCTACATTTGAGATTTTATTATCTTTTCATTGTTTAATTGAGTTTATTTCATAAAGCTTATTTATATTTTAATTTTAATTAATCTTCATTTACTTAATTAAGCTAAATTGTTAATTTCGTACATTAGAGAATATAAATTTATAGATATAAATTTTTGTTTAATTAAGCTGAAAGTGGTAAATATTTATTTTAAATATTATTTGGATGAGTAAGTTAAAAATTGATTTAATTTGATAAAAATTAAAGTAAGGACCACATTTTAAATTTTGAAAAAAATTTGAATTCTAAGATTTTAAATTTTGAAAAAAATTTGAATTTTAAGTGTTTGAGTAGTAAAATCTGAAACATTGATGTAGTAATTAAGTTATATGATTATGAAATATGAACATTTGGAAAGTTGAGCATAAAATAGTAAAATTTGAAACTATAGGGGCTAAATTGTAAAGATTTCAAAAATTGAGTTTTATGACTACCTTACATTATTTGAGAATTTACAATTTTGAAAAATAAAATATTAAAGCTTAACTGTTCAAAAATCAAGGACTAGTTTTTTGAAATTTTGACAATTTTAGTTGTAAGAACTAAATTAGAAAATTAGAAAATTTTAGAAAAGGAATTGTTTTGCAAAATTGTACAAAATGAGGTTTAGGACTGTAGAATAAGAAAATCTGTTTTTGAGGAATCAAATTGTAGAATAGTAAAAATTTAGATTTCAGGGACTAAATAGTAAAAAAATATAGAATTGGAATATAAGGGATTGTTTTCTTTGTCAGTGAAAAGAGTTTTCTTTTTTCTTTTTTTTGCTCTGAAAGCTTCCCGACCTTTTTGTTTCTTCGACAATAAAGACAATGAACAGATTTTTATCAATTTGGAAAATATCTTACGGAAAAAAAATTGGTAAGACAATTTTTCTTAAAAAAAGCCTTGATTTTACCCTTTTTTTGGAGAATGATTTCCTTTGGTAATTCATTTTCCACCAAACAAGCATAGTAAAACAATGAAAACCATACAAACAAATGGACCCTAAGTATCAAATTATTACAAACGAACTGTTTGAGTAATCCCAATGTAGAATCAAACTATTACAATACAAACGAACTAAGAATTGGTAGAGTCCAAATTAAAGCCAACAAAATGGACTAATTAGACTAAAACTCACAATGGCAATCGTGCATGATAAGATTCAAAGACCTACACATATAATATAATTGTGCACGATAAGTCTCATAAATATTTAAAAACCTCTATTCAAAAATAGCTTGTAAAAAATTGAGTCTATTCAAAATCAATGTGATCCCTCTAATTGATAGGATTGATTTTATTTTTCGATAAATATTTATTCTATGTTCTTATTTAAAAAAATATGATTAGCTGATTTTTTTTATTACCTAAAAACTTAAAAAGGGTTTTTTTTATGTGACAAAGAAAATAAATAGACTAGCTATGTAACATCCTTAACTCATATCCATCGTCAAAATAGGGTTCCGGAGCATTACCAAACATATCACATACATCAACATTCGTTTCACATACATAATTCATTCAAACACATTCATAAAGTCCCTAATACAAGCCATTGAGGCTCAAAACAATCATTGAAAGCAATTCGGGACTAATCCAAACACTTAGAAAAATTTTAAGAAACCTTTGTCATATACAGGGGACACAAGCCTGTGTGGCCAGGCCATGTGTCTCACATGGCCAAAAGACACGCCCGTGACATAGGCCGTGTGGACATTTGAAATGGGATCACATGGCCATGTCCCAAACTGTGTCCTACCCTGTGTAACTCTCTGACTTGTGTCACGCGGCCAACCACACGCCCGTGTGACTAGCCCGTGTAACTCTCTAACTTACTTCCTTTAAAAACTATAGGGGACACACGACCGTGTTACCTGACTGTGTGTCACACACGGCTGAGACACACGCCATGTCTTTGTCCGTGTGGACAAAAATAGGCTGTGATTCAAGCCACATTTCTCACCCAAACTTGCATTCACCTACTCACTCCAAAAGTATGCATTCCCAACTAAAAATAGGCATTCAAACAAACCTCAATCAAGCTTACAACCATGTTATAGTAATATCAACATCCGCAAAACACAAGCATCACAATTAACTACTCAGTTCCATACCAAATTCACAATCTCAAATCACCTAAATGGTCATTTCCAAGTATGCATTAATTTACCTAAATCACAAACAAACCAATCTCAACTTTTAACCATGTAATATCCATAATAGCAATTTCTCAACAAGCATCCCATATCAATTATTAAACACATTTCAAAAGCCACATGCACATATATCTACATGACTAAATAAACCAAAATAAGCCAACTTACATGGCCATATACAAAACCAAACACTTAACATTTACAAGCCAACTCAATTGGCTAAATTTATTTTTAACATATACGAAAATGACCAAAGCACCTATACATGCCATATAACCAAACATATAAATTCAAAAGTACCAAAGTGATAGCTTGATAGTGTGATGGAATCTCCAACGATTCCCAAATTTGAGCTAGCTTCGATATCACTATAAAACACGAAAAAATAAACAGAGTAAGCTATAAAGCTTAGTAAGTTCGTATAACAATAAACTTAGCTTACCAAATATGCACAATTTAAGTAATTTAAACATATCAAAACATATCTCATATTGAACCATCAACCTACCACATTTTCATTCACAAGGTTAGATATAAATTTCACAAGTTTCTTTGATTCAATGCTTGTACGGTTTATGTACATACCTGTACCATCTCGTATCAATTTCATACTCATCCACATATTTGATTTACCTGTTGAACCATTCGGAATACTATCAGGTACTCAGGAATCTCGCACCCTAAGTGCCACATACATAGCCGAAGCTATCTCAATTTCATATCACATATGATGCTCACTCTTGAGCTATCAACGGGTTTGCTCACACAAGCTGGCGTCAAGACATAGCTACACGGTGCTGCTCACACAAGCTGATGAGAATCTACAACACATGCCAGAAAACTCAGCCACCGGTAGAACGTACGGACCAGCACCCAAATCACATAACCCCTAATGACATGTCATTTGTATCCTAATCTATTCCTAAGATTTAACCAGGATTTCACAATCGTCGTATCTTCATCGAATATGTCCGCAGTGTTGTATTCACAATTTATGCAATATTAAAGCATTCTTAACACAATTATAATAATGCTTATTACATATGAACTTACCTCGAATGAAAAAATGACGAAATGATCGATTAGTCTAACATTTTATTTTTCCCCTATCTAAATCTGAATTTCGCTTTTCTTGATCTATATAATATCAAATTTAACTAATTTAATCATCACTCTATTCAATTTAGTCTAAAATACACATTATGGTAACTTTACACTTTTGCCCCTAATATTTCAACATTTTTACAGTTTAGTTCTTATCTAAATCCGAATTTCGCTTTTCTTGATCTATATAATATAAAATTTAAATAATTTAATCATCACTCTATTCAATTTAGTCTAAAATACACATTATGGTAACTTTACACTTTTGCCCCTAATATTTCAACATTTTTACAGTTTAGTTCTTATCTTATAAAAATACAAATTCATGTAATTTGGTCCCTACCCATGCTAGCCGAATTTCTATTATTACCAAAGCAATCCATATTTTTCATTTATTTCACAATTTAGCCACAAAATTTCCATATTTCTCAATTAAAACCCTAAATGACAAATTTGTCTAAAATAACTTTACAAATGTTGTTTATCTAACAACAACCATGCATTTTCTATCATCAAACATCAAAATACACATAGATTCATCAATGAAAAAACTCAAACACTATAACAGTTTTGTAAAATAGTCCCTGAGCTAGCTAGACTAAGCTACGACGATCTCAAAAACATAGAAATCATTAAAAACGGGACAAAATTTACTCATTAATTGCACAAATAAGCTTGGCTAAATGAAAAGGATAGAAATGGCTTCTTTTTGCCCTAGGTTTGGTTGAAGATGAAGAAAGAAATAGATGATACATGTTTTATTTCATTTAATTTACCTTTATTTACGAAATACCAAAATTAACCTTAATGAACATTAATTATTTCACTAAATGCCAAAGCATTATCATCCAATAACACATTAATGAGTTATTATCACTTAAGGACCTCCACTTTAAGATTCTATAGCTATTAAACACCTTTAGCTATTAGAACACCACTTTTGCACTTTACGCGATTTAGTCCTTTTTAACGAATAAAACATTCAAACGATAAAATTTCTTAATGAAATTTTCACACAATCATACTATCATACTTTAGACATTAAAATAATAATAAAATAATTATTTTGACCTTGGATTTGTGGTCCCAAAATTACTGTTCCGATTCGACTAAAAATAGGTTGTTACAACTCTCCCATTCTTAGGAATTTTCGTACTTGAAAATCTTACCAGAAAAGAGGTTAGGGTACTGTTTTCTCATAGCTTTCTCAGGTTCCCATGTAGCTTCTTTGACACTGTGGCGTTGCCATAGTACTTTCACTAAAGCTATGCTCTTATTTCTTAACTCTTTAATTTCTTGAGCTAGAATTTTGATCGGTTTTTCGTTATACGTCATATCTGGCTAAATTTCAATCTCTGTTAGAGAGATTACGTGTAACGTATCTAATCTATATCAGCGTAACATCGACACATGAAACACATTATGGATCTTTTCTAATTTTGACAGTAAATCTAGTTGATATGCCACTGACCCTATTCTTTCGAAAATCTCGTACGACCCGATAAATCACAGACTCAATTTACCTTTGCGACCAAATCGAAAGACCTTCTTCCATAGAAATACTTTCAAAAATACTCTATCACTGATCTGAAATTTTATGTCTTTAGAAATTAATAAGTAAAAATTAAGTTTTTATAAATTATCCCTTAATATAAAAATGAATTTATTATAAAAGATAAATAAAACCATTAATCCCGTTATAATATTCTTATATGTCTTAAAGAATGATTACAATCCCAATTTTATGTTACTAAAGTAAGAGATAACAATAGGCTACTTCATACTATTACCCAACAAGAGTCTCAAGTGGTTTTTCAGAAATAATAATTAAAATAATCCAATTTTATATTACTGTGGAGAAATATGGAACGTATAATTTTTTTTATTGAAAATCATGCATGAAACTTTGGTTATAACTAGAATACATGGAAAATATTGTGGAAAAGATGCTATAAACAAACCCTATAGCATCCATTGCTAATTCTTTCTCCTTCCATTTCGATGGATCCTCCTGCTCATTCTCTTTTCTGGGTTTCGCTTTATCATTTTCACTAACCAACGGGGTCTCCCAGTTGTGAAAACTATGTATCCCATGCTCAATCCTAACACTACTCCACTTCCATAACCCATCGCTGCAATTTTCCAAATAAGTGCTATTTCAGATTCATCAGCAACTGTTGATGGAGGTGACTTTGGTTCCTGGTCCTTGCCACATGTCTTTGACAATGGGAATCCACATAGCCCGGAGTTACCGGCGAAGGAATCGTTTGAGAAAGTATCGAAGTGATTAGCTAACGGTATAGGCCCTTCAAGATTGTTATGAGAAAGATTCAATGCTCCGAGAAATGTCAAGTTGGTTAATTGCATTGGAATTCTTCCTTGAAGCTTGTTTGATGAGAGATCCAATGATTCAAGTGCCGCCAATTTTCCAAGTGATGGTGGGATATTACCTGTTAAGCTGTTGTGTGAGAAGTTAAGCACTATGAGTGAGTTAAGTTCTCCAATTGCTTTAGGAATCGGCCCCTTGAAATGGTTGCTTGAAAAATCAATGATTGTGAAAATAGTTAAAATTCTCGCAAGTTCGAAGTCCGACCCTTTCATTGTTACAGTTACTGAGTCTTGATAATAATCTCCACCAATGTACTCTGGACCACCAGTTTTGTTTTCTTGAATATCTCTCATTGCTTTGAAATTTTCAAGGAGTTCAGGTGGCAAGTGACCAGTAAACTCATTTCGAGAGAGATCAATCATTCGTAAACTCCTGAAGGAATATGTGTCATTGAAATTCCGAATGTCACCATGGAATCTATTAGATCTAATGACAAGAACTTGCAGCTCCGGAAGTGTACCTAACCAATATGGAAATGTGTCCTCCAATTTGTTGTTGCCTAAATCTAAAACTTCCAAACGATTGCAGTTCGCCAATGATTGTGGAATAGATCCTTCAAGTTGGTTGCCATTAAGGTTAAGACTTCTCAACGAATCACTTCGAAGCCATGTTGGGATTTTTCCAATAAAGTAATTCATCTTCAAATTCACAACTTTGAGAAGGTCACTAAAATTCCCAGGACAGTCTGGAATAATTCCACCCAACTTGTTCTTGGACAAGTCGAGTACAGCAAGAATAGACAAATTACAAATCTTTGAAGGGATTTCTCCGACCAGCTCATTGTCTGAGATAAACAAATAAAGCAATGTTCGTGGCAGAGCTGGAAGTGGTCCTTGAAGTGAATTGGAACCAAGGTCGAGAGTCAATAGATTCTTCCCGGGAACTTGCTCTACGCCAGTCATGAAGTTCATAGAAAGTCTTAAAGTGGCCAAGTTCTCCCATCCTTCGGCTTCCCATTTTGTAATATAACCATGAATTTGATTATCAGAAATATCTAAAACTTGCAAGGACTTGGATGCATTCAAGAAGCTTGGGAAACGTTGCATGTTGCAAGAAGAGAAATAAAACTGATTTATCATGGGTAGGGTAGAATTGACATCATCACTACACCTAGTTACTGATAGTAAGTTGTTAAATGAAAGATCAAGCACCGTTAGATTCCTAAGCTTGACAAGCACGCATGACTTGATATTGTCACTCAAGTTATTAGATGAAAGGTCAAGAAAAGTAAGGTTGATGAGGTCAAAGAAAGAACTTGGAACTGTTCCCTGTATTTCATTCTTTGATAAATCGACTTGTTGGACAAGATTAGGCTCTTGGATGGGGTCAATGGGACCATTAAGTTTGTTAGAGCTGAGGTCTAGATACTGCAAAGATGGTAGACTAAACAACCAACCTGGTACTCTACCACTAAGCAAGTTTTTATATAAGTGGAGTTTTCGTAGATACGAAAGTCCACTTATGTTGTTGGGAAGGGTACCCTGAAGGAAATTGAAAGAGAAGTCCATGAAAGTAAGGCTGGTGAGGTTAAATGCTGATGATGGGAAGACACCACTGAAATTGTTAGAGGAAAAATCCATGGAACTTAGATCGTTTAAGTTCCCAAAAACATCTGGAATTTGCCCTTGGAACATGTTACTTGAGATATCCAAGAAGGTGAGTTTTGTGAGGTTTCCAAGTGTTGAAGGGATTGACCCCATAAAAACACAACTAGAAAGGCTAAGTGCTTTCAAGTGTTTAAGATTACCAATTGAGCCGGGTAACGCTTTTGGAAACCTTGTCCGTGAAACATCCAACAAACTAAGGGGACTGCTCCAATTTGTTTCTGGTAGATAACCAATGAGATTTGGATTACTTCTTAAAATGATGTTTTCAAGGTATGGAAGATGGAAAACCTGGGTTGGGAAATTTCCTTGCAAATCACAGTAAGAAAGACTTAGATGCTTCAATGAGACGGTCAAGTTAAGGAAAGAATAAGGTACAACCAGAGACAAACTCATACCGTCGAGGACAATAGTTTCTAATTTTGTAAGGTTATGGACAAGCATGTTAAAATCATGGTTCCTAAACAACAAACCATAATTCAGACTGAGGTCAAGCGAAACTAGATCTGACAAAAGAGAGATTTCAGGTGGGACAAAACCAGTGAATCCAGCGCCAGAGAGATTGAGATAAGTTAGACTCCTCAACTTACCAAACTCAGATGGGATTTCAGAGATGCCGAGATCATTGCCGGCAAGGTTGAGCCATCGAAGGTTTTGAAGTGAGAAGAGGGAACTATTTGATTGGAGAGAACCAATTAGTCCACTACAACTGAGATCAAGGCCGATCACATTGCCTTTCTTGTCATCACACATCACACCTTCCCATTTGCAACAGTTAGTACCTTCATCCCAAGAATCCGTCTTGTAAGAAGGAATGTAATCTTCTCCTAAACAATGAGTCTTATAAATGGAAATGGAAATGGAAAGGTTGCTCTTGAATTTCAGCAATGCAGAACTCTGTTCGGGACGACATAAATGTCTTGAAGAAAGAGACAAAGAAAGGGATAGCAATGAAGAGTTGAAGAAGCCCAAAAGGAAGCATAGGATTAAATATACCATCTTTCTCTTATGAACCCAATAGAAAAAAGATGAACAAAGAATTTGGTTGTAGAGTTGCTTTATAGAAGTTTCAAATGGAAACATTTCCACTACCATTAATTTATGCCTTTGGTCAACTCATTGAGTACCCTTTTCTTTGTTTCTATCTTGCTTGGACACATCAGCAATGGCCGGACATCTATACTTATTTACAGCAACCCATCGTTGTATTGACTGCATTTGGCATTATCACTCTTAAGGTTTCCTTAAAAGAAGTTAATTTAGTATAAATGGCGTCAAAAGCACTGGTCAAAGGTGAGAAGAATAAAATTAATGCATGTCTTGACAATAGTTGTTTGTCTTTTACTTGCACGACATTGTTACAGTCCAATTTTATGTTCTGAAATTATAGACAAAAATTAAGTCAAAGTTCTATACTTATTTATTATAAATGCATTATTATTTTGCAATGACTATATTCTATTCAAACAACTAGGCCTAATGTTGAAATAGATGAAACTGTTACCATTGTTGCAATTTTAAAATTTGTTGGATTTTACTTTGTTAAGTAGATTTATATGAATCAATAATTAAATTCGAATTAAGTGGTTGGCCATCTTCTATAATGTGCCTTGCAATATGGTTTTGTGGTGTTGAAATGTTGGTACATCTCTTTCCTTCGTGTGTGTATGTATATATATATATAAATACAAGTTTAGAAAAAATTGAAATTCATGAGAATATTTTTTATTTTTCAACATATTATTAAATTCACATTTTAAAATAAAAAATTTGAAGTAAAATAGAAATTGTGATGATTATATATTTAAAAATGATTATAATTTAATTAATTCAAGCTGTGATAATTATTATATATTTAAAAATAATAAAATTTAATTTACAATTATTAATTAAAAATATTTTATTTATTTAAAAATAGAATTATTACTTGAATTTGAATAGAACTCTAAGCATAAAATATAGTAGGGAAAGTTGTGATAATTATCATTTAAACTAAAAATTTTGATGTAAAGGAAAAAATGTGTTAATTTTATTGATGGAAAATATAATTATTACTTGAATAGAATTCTATTCATTTTAATTATCACTTAATTAATATATTAGGTTAATTATGTTAGTCAAATATTGTTTTGAATATTGTTACTTTACATTAATTGCAAAAAGTAAAATTGTATTGTATGTTAAATATGTTAAAAATGCTTTAATTATTATTTAAAAAAAATATTATAATATTTAAATTGATAAGTTAATATATTTTAATTATATTTAAGTAATAAATATTATTTTATGTTAATTACCAAAATTAAAATGCAATATTTGATACATTTAGGTCTTGTTCAAGCAAGTAAAAAGCGAAAAGATTATTAGTTGTACAAGACAATTTAACTTAAACACGCATAGAAACAATCCTAATCAAACCTTCTCCAATAAATTATGATAATCATATAAAAAAGGGCATGACTTATAAGATTGAACAATTCAATTAAAGATAATTGAATATCATTTTAATAAAAGAATATCTTATTTAACAATCGACATGATGAAAATAAACAAGTAAATATGATATTTATCCCATTTATTTCTTGTTTAATGCCGAAGCCTTGTAAGCCTATAAATTATGAGTTTACTTGTAGGATTATTGAGTCATTGTATTATTTTGTTCATTTAAGAGAGGATATGGTGCTTTGTATTTTCACTTTTGTGTTATTTATTTTCTACCTTTAGGCAAGGTGAGTGGGAGAGAGATCATGCTAAGTGTACTTCAGTGAGGCTATAATTATTCTGGAGTTAGGATATCTTGAGTTGAAATCTTTATTTGTGTAGTAAAATTTTTTCTCTAGATAACTAGGTAAGGCACTGCAAATATACTAGTCTTTTGGAAGAAAATATATGCTTTATTTCAATCATATATATATATATATATATCTCAAATTGGTACTTAAACTATATCATTTCTTCCATCTTGATAACTAAACTTTTTTTTAATCACAAGTGGTACCTAAACTGCTTTTTTCCCAAATTGGTATATCCGTTAATCAAACCGTTAAATCTATTTTAAAAAGGGCTTAACCCATAAATTAGTACCTAAAATATACTCTTTTCCTCCGGTTGGTACCTAAACTTTTTTTTTTATCACTAGTGGTACCGAAACTAATCTTATGTTACCTAGTTTACATCAAAATGTTATATTCATTAAAAAAATCCAACCAATATTAAACCGCCACATCATATAAACTTTTAAAAAATTATTTTCTTTTATTTTTCTTTTACATTATTTTTCTTTCTTTATTTTTTTTCTATTTTTCTTCTTCCTTTAGAATGTCTGGCAATGCTTGCAATGATCGAAATTTGCCCTCTCGAGGTCGAGATACTAATGATTAATTCTATTTTCAAACTTTATCGCCTGTTTGCTCTACTTGACTAGTACAATATTTTTCATCCATCAAATCAATATTTTTAGAACTAGACCAAGAATCGATCGGGGTACTGGTCTAAATATAGGAGTGAACTAATTGACTTGCGAACTGATATAGGCCAATTGAACCAAGCTAAACAACCAATTCATCCGGTTTTTTATTTAATTTTTAAATAGTTTAATTTTTTTGAATTTTTTAATAATTTATTTTATCAAAGTTGACAAACTGGTAAAATTAAGAATTTGTGGTTTGATTGGTTCAATCATTTGTCTAGTTCCAAAGAAAGAAAAGAAAAAGAAAAAGAACATGTATCTTTGAAGCAACAATCCTACTGTATGTGATTTTCTATGTGTGTGTAACACCCCTAACCAGTATCCGTCACCGGATTGGGGTTATGAAGTATTACTAGACCGGACACAACTTCCGAACAATTACATAAACACTTAGATCATTACGAATGCATACATAATAATTTATAAAACACATAGTAATTTTTTTTGTACGAAACATTAACATTAGACTAACACCTCATTTCATACTAAAATCCTGTCATATTCAAAAACAATCATACGAATATAATGTGTAACCATGCTTTGAAACATATAGCAACAATTAATAACTCGTAACTATTAAACATACAACAAATACTACATTAATAAATCTCACAAAAATCTCAAGCATGATTTCAAAAATTTATAACATTATGCGCATGGTGAATATTAGTAGGAACCATTTGATTAATACCTTGACTTAATTTGCATAAAAACAGTCATGATCCCTTATAACTTATATTACTATTTGTCGAAACCATTTTTGAACGGGGTTTGGAAAACGGGTTCGACTTTTTAAAAATGAAAATGGGAGTTGCCACCAATCAGTTTAAGTGTGATTGAACCACATTCAAACCATTTTTGTTTGAAATCATTTGTTTTGGTCTACGAAATCAAGAAAACGAATTCGGGAGTCGGTTACGTACGAGGAAGGGTTAGCACCCTCGTAACGCCCAAAATATTGGTACCAAATTGAATAACTTCCTGTCTTTAATGCTAAAATTTTGAAAGTATTTAAAAGTATGATCCCTTTTGAAATTAGAATAATTCGAGTTTAAAACTGAGATTCCATCGTTCAAAAGAATACGAATATCACACCCAGCATGATAGGACACAATATTCTAAAACTTTTGTAACTGAAGTCATCTCGTAATTTATAAAACCGTTTAGAAGGGTATTTTAGGCATTTAGACAAACAGGAAATCGCAACCCAGCATGATAGGGCACTATTCCCCGAATTCCTAAATACGAATAACATTGCCTTTATTTTAAAACATTTTTGATCATTTATTTTAAATATGATAATGTAGTTAAAATGATACATTACAAAATGTCAAAACAAAACTATTATAATACACGCTTCAATATAAATATAACATAGAGTGTAACAATATTACCAATATTAATATTTCATATGAATAAATATAAGGAATATAATTAACATTTCATGCAGATATAATCATAAATAACATAAATCTACATACGTTAACATTTCATGCAAAATAAAAAAATAACGAATAACAAGTAACTTATGCGATGAAATTTATATATTAAAACAATAATAAATGAACACAAATAAATTAATAAAATATGAACATATGTAAAATAAGTCAGAAAGAAGATAAAAATCAATAACAATCAACATAAGATGTTAGAAAAGTTAAAGCAATGTATAAAAGAAAACTTTAAAATGGTTTATATAACAATATACAATAACTTAGTTCATATAAGAATAATAATTCATTAAATAGAACCAAAATTTTGTAATAAATTTAGAATATCATGTAGCATATAAAAATATTTATTAATAATATATGAAAATATAATATTTGATAATTTGCAAAATTTTAAGGTATATATAATAAAATAAATAAAATATAAATAATATAGTGAATAATATATATAAATAAAAAATATAATAATATATAATAAAATGTAAAATGATTGATAAAATTTTTATACATATATAATACCATACTAAATAATTAAATAATGATATATATAAAAACGTAATATTTAATAATATTTTACACATTTAAAGTTATACATAATATAATAAGTAATATAAAATATAAATAATAAAATAATATATATAATAACATATAAAATAATATGATAAGTAATATATAAATGAATAATACATGACATATAATAAATAATTTATAAAATAATGATATGATAAAACAATTTATTTATATTAAAAGGAGTAAGTAATATATACAAAACATTTAAAATAATAAGTAATAATCTAAAAGAAATAAGTCAGAATAAAAGTAAAATTGAAAAAAGATTAAATAGGAATAAAATAAAATCCCTGGTTAAAAAACACAAAGGGAAATTCCCAAAAAGGGTCAAATCATAACATGCATAAAGATTAAGGGACTAATCTGGGAAATAGCCCAAGTCAAAGTGCACTGCGCCAAAACACGGATGTAATTAAAACCATACACAAATCTCAGGGAAGCAGTTCAGAAAACAAAGAAAATATGAACAGGTCAAATTAAATAACAGTATAAAGGAGAGGTGCTAGGTACGAATTTACCCTTTTGATCGGAAACGCGCGAACCCTTCCCTCATGCGGGTCGGGTCACACGGATCAAGCACCAAACGGTGCTGTTTTGTTAAGCAGTTTTAAAACCAAAATTTTTTGACTGAAATCCATCTCTGCTGCTTCAATTTCAAAAAGAAAACCAAAGGTTTTCTGCCTTCAATCCTTACCCGTTCGGCCAGCGTGCTTTCGTCGGAGTCCGACGTGCCTAGGCCTTGGACGGCGGTTTGGGCTTCACAAGATGGGGTACTCAATCCCCTTTCGAAACGGATCTGAAGTCTTAGCCTTCTATTCAAAAATGGGAAGAAAAACGAAGGGCCTCAACCCCGTTTGGCCTAACTCCAACAACGACGACGGATCTTCGACAGCGAGGACTTCTCAGATACTCTTTCTTTCCTCTTTTCCTTTTGTTTCGATTTCCTTTTTTTTTATGTATCGACGGTCAATGGTAAAGAACAATAAAAATAAAATAAAATTTGAAAATTTGCAATCAAGAAATGAATATAACTTAAAAAAATCAGTATGTTCCTGTATTGCTCGTATATCTCTGTATATGCGTAAATCCGTGTATCCATTACAATGAATTTGATCGGGTTTTATAGTGAAAGAAAAACGAAAGGAAAAAAAAAGAAACAAGTTTTTGCTGCCTATTTTGTTGTCCTCCTTTCCTTGTTTGCAGGTCAATGGCGACCACTCTGGCGCGATTCGCGCACTGACGGTGGCGCGACATCTGGCGGTAGAGGGTGCAATCCGTGCGCTGATTGTGGCGCACCTGGAGCAGTGATGGTGGCTTGCGGCGCTAGCATGCTGCTGCTAGGGTTAGGGATTTAGTTTATTTCGGCTAGGGGCTAATTGGGCTGTTTGTAACGGGTTAGGTTATGGGTAGTGTTTGAGTGGTGTATTGTGTTTGTATCAATGGGTGGTTGGGTTTGTTTGAGTCATGAGTCTTAATTTTGGACTGTAAAAAGGACTAAAAATGGACTCTTATTTATTTTGATTTTCTGTTTTTATTTCGTTTTGGGCCTTTAGTTGCCCGGGCAAAATTAGGTGCTTACACTATTCATTTGTTAATTTTTCAATGCCTTAGTCGGATATAAACTTGCTAAATACATATGATTATTCAATGTCCACTTTCATTTTACTCAATCATATCACACATATGTAACATTGCATAGAATAATTTCCACACATCAACCATAATTTCCATTTCATGTCAAACACTTCACAAGTTTATATATATATACATAATTTAACCAACCTCTCAAATCAAAAACAAACATATCAATAAAACATATAATTATGAACATGATTGAAACACATAAAATTTAATATTAATCTTAGCCATTTATAAATGAACATAAATTTCTTAATTAATCTATTACCGAATTACTAAGTCATTTACATCTATATACTATTCGTAAACCACATAACCAATTATATAGCCAAATACAAATTTTCTCATACTCATTAATGAGCCTAACCACAACCAAACTTTCAATCATTTTATTTCAACCAATTCGTTATACAATCATATATCTCTAACTATTATATATATATATATATCAAACCAATACATTATTTGCGTATATATATATATATATATGAAAGTGTCGAATCAACATAATTCATATCCATTTCTTCACTTAATGCAAGCATATTGAATTCGTCTTTATCACATACCATAACCAACATACCTTATTATAAAAATACATAGCAAAATTAAATAAAACATGTTTCACGTATTTATACATAGCATGGCCAAATCTTAAACCAAATATATCCTTTACCTAAATTCAACCTTTAACTGAATACACTCATCAACTAAATTAAACTATTACTATCAATTACAAAACATAGTCGAATCATTAAAACCATGAGTAACATAACATGCATGATTCATACTTATGCATATACCATAGCCAATTCAGCCAAACCAAAGCCAAACATAATCATCATTAAATTTTAAGCATAAGAACCGAGCTTAACTAAGTCATAAGCCATTTGCATGGCCTTTATACATAACCCAAGTCTAGTATTTCAAAACACATCCAGCCTATACATGCCATAATTTCAAAATGTAACTTTATAAAATACCGAAGGCGGTTGATAGTGTGAAAAGCTTCTCTGACGGTTCCTGAGCTCATAACTTGAATTCAAAATCTATAAAACAGAGTAAATATGAAAACACGGAGTAATCTATTATAGCTTAGTAAGTCATAAGCAAATAATAACTTAATAATATAGTCAACTCTTTAAATTTAAACTAAGCCAATTTACTATATCGATGCCATATTTAATCTCAACTTATACATTCCATAACCCATTTTTAACATAACTATCACTTTGGCCGAATACCTATAAGGTTAAATTTTACAATTTTTCATCCAACCTTCAAAGCCAAATATCATTACACATTCAAATATACTTCCACTCATTTACACAAGCTCACAAAACAGGATTTAACTTCATATACAAACATCACTTATTTGGCCGAATACACAAAATCATATATAACAGCACATATATATATTACCTATGTGGCCGAATAAGCCAAATCATATATGTGCATGTTTAAGAAACATTTCAATGATACTCAAGTTATTCATTCACAAGCCGAATACACATACCCTACACTATCATATTCACATTAAATCAGAAACTTACAATTCCATGTAAATCATATACTTTCACATATAGAATTAGTTGAAACCAAATGTACATGCATATATTAACAAAGTGCAATTACTCTCGTACACGAATACTCCTGAATCAAAATATAATTTAACATACATATTCATAATATAAGGCCGAATATACTACTCAAATACACATATGTTCACATTAATAACTTGTAAAATTTATCATAACATATCAAATGGCTAACCTACCTTAATTCAAATAAGTGATCAACTAACTCATACTTGATCGTTTAATTCATCTTACACCTTTAAACACAACTTATCTTTGCTCGATGAACCATTTGTAATTGAATAGGACACTTGGATAATCACATATATCATACAATGCCAATGTCCTAAATGTGGTCTTACATGTAATCACATATCGATACCACTGTCCCAGACAGGGTCTTACTCGCACACATATATCGGAATCACATATCGATGCCATGGTCTTACTCGCACACATAGACCGGAATCCTATGTCATGACATATGTATCCTAGCTATTCCTAAGATTCATACGGGGCTTTCGGTCGTCGTAACTTGATCGAATCGAACTCGTAAACTTAATTCTCAATCGTATACACATTCGGTTAGTAAGTATATAAAATCATAAAATTCAATTCAACATTTAAATCATATATGTAATACCCTAATTTTGCCCGGGCCTTAAAATAGATAAACCAAAATAATAAAATGTCCATTAAACAGTCCATTTAACCCATGACCCAAATATCCTAAGCCTACCCTTTAACCCATTTACAACCGTAGCCCACTATTAGCCAACAGAACCGGACTTAGATCCAATGTCCCAGCAAACCTATTACATTCAAAGACCCGACCCCTGATACCCTAAACTAATTCAAGCCCAATCCCAAAGCAGCCCAAATGGCCCAACGTTTTGTCCTTCAGTTAGGGTTTGAAACCCTAGCTCTTTGATCGCGCCGTAGCCAATAGCACTCCAAGCGTCACGCCCCCACTAGTGCCGTAACCCTAGCCTCGAATCACCAGCCTTCGGTCACGCCGCGATCAACGGGCAAAACAGCAGGGGTCTCTCGCACCAGATCGTCACCGGATTCCTCGTACGCGTCTGCAAACAAAAAGAAACAACAGAGAAGTAAATATGGCAGTAAATCGGAGAGAAATACTTACCTAATCTAAAACAGTGGCTATATAAGCCTGGATCTAACATCATTGTAACACATGAATACTGGAAAATAGACAATAAAAAACAGTTTTTTTTAATCAAGAGAGGTGATTTTCTATTTTATCTTTGTTTAAATCTACGCATTTATTTTTCTTATTTTCGTTTTTATTTAAATGATACGAGCAAATACTGAAGATCTTTGTTATTTTTTATTATTTATTCACAAAATAATATTTTAAAATAAAGAAAGGAGGTTTACCTAAAATTTGCCAGGAAAAGGGAGGTTTTTGGGCCTATACGCCGCCGTATACGACCGTGCGTGCGGTGGCGCGTGATTCCGGAGCTAGGACGGCTCAGACCGGAGCTCCAAAGCCTTCAGAGCATTCTGGAGGTTTTTTTTTTTAAAAACATAAGTTAAAATGATTTTTTTAACTAAAATTTGGCTTATATAGCCTTGCTAAAACGACGTCATTTTGGCTTAATTAAATAAGCATTAAACGGCGTCGTTTAGGGGAAGGATCCGCGTGTTGACCCGATCCAACCCGAAGGATCCGCGCGTTTTCTGTTAATGGTCTTATTTCCATTTCGGTCCTTCCGCATTTTCTATTTTTAAAATTAAGTTTATTTTATATTTTAATTTTTACCCAATTATTCAGTGTTAAGTTCAATTTAGTCCTTGTGCCCTTAAAGCATGGACGTTGGAATGGCACCGTTTTCGGACAAGGGTCGAATTACCCAATGAGTCCTTCGATTTTAACGCGCGTTCCAATTGGGCCCTAAAATTCTTTTTTTTTTGGTTTTTTTAAATTTAGCCCTAGAGTTTTATTTTAATTTAATTTTAATCCTTTTATTTTATTCTTATTTTAACTTAGTTATATATATATTTATTTTAATACTATATATATATTTTATCTTATATTTTATTAAAAATATTCATTATATATTTTTATATATTTTATATCTATTATAAATTGTTTTAAAATTATGTATATTATATCTTATTTTAAATTGAATTAAGATTTTATACATATAAATATATTCTTTGTATATTATTTTTTAAAATTATTATATATTTTATATATTTTTTATTTTATTTAAAAAAAGAAAATCTTAAGTTTATATTATTTATTTACAATACTTTAAATATTTTATATGTATAATGTTTTAATTGTAATAATAATAATTTTTTTTGTATATATATTATGTTTTATGTTAAATATTTTCATATAAACTAAATTATTATATATTATTCTTTCCTTTAAAATTTGTTTTTTACACATACTGTTTATTTAAATATGTCAATTGTTATATACAAATATGTTTTTAATATTATTTTCTTTTTACTTTTTTAGATTGATTTGATTTTTTAAGTATTCATACTTATTTTCTTTTAAATGTTATTTTGTCATTTTTTTATTATAAATTTTGATTTTCACTTCCATTTTTTATATTCTTAAATTTATTCTGAATTATTTTATATTTCTACTTGCTAACATTATATACTAGTCTATTTCTGCTCTAATATTATTGTCTTATCATGTATATTTTATTATCTCATGTTGAATTATATTATGTTATAATTTATTACTTTTGATATTTGCCTTACGGTGTATATCAATGCCATATCTCTACATAAATTATTGTTTTAAAAAAGAAATTCATTTTTACAAAAAAAAAAATCACTCAAAAGTTTAAAAAAAAAGGCAATGTTTGATGTTTGGAAGCTTCGAGAAATGTAGTGCCCTAACTTACTAGGTTGCAACTTTTTTTTCGTTGAGTTCGAATAGTCAAGCACCCTTCTAAGTGCTTTTTTTTTGTTTTCAAAATACAAACAACTATTTTGGGATTTCAAAACATTGTGTCCTAGCTTACTGGATATGGCGTTTTGTCGTTTCGAGATAGAGATTTTCAAAAAGGCTAGCTTAGCTTCGAATGTCTTAAAAATATTGTGTCCTAACTTACTGGGTGTGATATTTTGATTAGTTTGATACAAGTGAACCCTAATTTTCAAAATTAAAATATTGTAAAGAGGATTGCATCTTAAAATTTTTAAATTTTCGACATTAAAGACATTTGATAATCGATTAGGTACCAATTTTTGGGCGTTACGAGGGTGCTAACCCTTCCTCATACGTAACCGACTCCTGAACCCGTTTTCTTTATTTTGTGGACCAAAATTAATGATTTTAAAACAAAATATTTTAAAGGTGATCCAATCACACCTAGAAAGATTGGTGGCGACTCCCGTTTTCGTTTTTTCTTAAAGTCGAACCCCATTTTTCAAACCTGTTAAAAATAGTTTCAACAATATACATGTTCAAAATTATTAAAACTTATTTGCTTACAAACTTACCTCGGACGAAATAAAATGAAGTAGGACGACTAGTCCACAACTTTCGTTTTTCCCCAACCTAATTCCGATTTCTTTGATTCTTAATCTAAACATATTCAAATTAAGCCCATTCAACCTATTTTCATTCAATTTAGTCCAAAAATACATAAATGGGCAATTTACCATTTTACCCTTGACATTTACACTTTTTACAATTTAGTCCCTATTGCACAAAACACAGAATATGCAAAATTTCGCACACCCATGTTAGGCCGAACATTCCTAGTACTCATACAAGTCCTTATATTTCATCAATTTCACATTTTAGTCCCTCAAATTATTATTTTTGCAATTAAATCCTAATTACTCAAAATCATCAAAAATTTCGATACAAAATATGTTAACCCAAAACATATCTTTCAAAATTCATCATCAAACAACAAAAATCACAAGCTCTCATCAATGACATAACTCAAAATATTCATCAAAATAAAAAATTCAAGCATGAATTTTGTAGTATTCGAAGCAACGATCTCAAAAATATAAAAATTATCAAAAATTGACAAAGAACGAACCTTTAATTGTGCTTGGAAGTTGGCCGAACCTTAACTTTCTTCATTTCTTTCTCTTTTCTTTAGTTTCGGCAATGGTGAGGTAAAAATATGAGCACTAATACTTTGCTTATAATATATTTTATAATATACTAACTTAATTTAATAGTTTACTAAATTAACCTTGATAAAATAATATAAAAAAAAACTATATAATATAAGCCCACTAGCTATGTGGCCGAACATGAGAAAACCTTTTTCTTTCTCTTTTATTTTGGCATTCGGTGATGAAGAAACAAAAGACAAATGCATGATAAATTTTATTATAACATATATTATTATAATAACATTTTATTATTCATTTACTAATATAACCTTAATGATTTAATATAACAACTTAATAATGCATGCCCTTACCGTCCATTCATTTATTCAATGGCATAATTGCAACATAAATACTTCAAGTTATAAAGACATTCAATTTGGTCCCTACACATTAAACCATTAAATTTTCATTTTACGCAATTAAGTCCTTTTATTTAATTGGGCACTCAAACGATAAAATTAAATCACGAAAATTTTACATATATAAATTCACACAAAATAAACACAGAAAATAATTTTAAAATATTTTTCTGACTCAGAATCGTGGTCCCGAAACTACCGTTCCGATTAGGGTCAAAATCGAGTTGTTACAGTGTGCTTGAAAGAAATTAAGATTACAATATTCTTAATGAAAACAATGTTAAAAATGATGCTCATTTTTTTCTTTGTATTTAAGTATGAATTTATATTTTATATATTCCATAGTATGCTTGTTTACGATCTATGACTTTGAATAAGATTAAAGTATCAACAACTTCAATATTTTTGCTTAAATTTGTATATCTTTCATAACATATGTCATTGATATGATAACTATGTTACCTATTAGATTATTTCTAACACATGATTTGTGAGTGTAAATGAATTTGACTTTTTATATAGACAAATCCCAGAAGAGATTCAGATACTTGAAATTATGAATATAATGGGATATCCGAATCAGTTATGTCATAACTAAATATAATGGAGATGACAAAAGAAAATTGTTGTCAGCAACGATAATATATGTAGAACACTTCAATATTATGGAAAAGTGAGAATCTTGAATGAAAATATATTTGAAAGCATTGACATGGGAACAACTCATCAAAATAAAGAGCCACTTCTATTATAACTTATAAAATATATCTCGAACTTGAAGTCCAAACACCTTGAAGGTGTAAAACTAAGGGAAGTACATGTTAGGATAATAGCGAAAAAAAGTACAAGTCATAATAAATATAATTGACTTCTGACAAGAATTTTCACAAGACACTTGATTTTGGTTATTAAAAATGATTAATTTGTTGTGGATGCAAACACCAAATAAAGTTATTTATTTACATGTAGTGAATTTGTATTAAGCTAATATAGCATATTTGATAATATTGATGCCTGAAGCATAAAACTCGAGTTTCATGATAAAATCATTAAATGTAAATATGATTTTGTTCAGGAGTTTTCATTAATTAATGTATTTATACATATAGATTATTATCATCATTGTTGATATTAATGTACAAAAATCATTGGAGTTCCTGAAGAATTTCCAAGAGATATAATTGTTCGATAGATAAACTTTATAATGAAAGTATATCTAAAATTGAAAAATTGTCTTGATGTGAAGATCGAGTTTCAATAAGGACAAATTGTTATACAATGATATTATAAACAATTATTGTTGAGTATCCAATAGTGTTTATATAATCAAAACTAATCAAGCTAATTTTTCATGTAGATTGGAGATATATAAAAGGAATACAAATGGTCAAACAATAATATTGTAAAATGATGGTCCTAAAGTATTATTTCTTTATATGCCCAATGCACTCATTGTATTGGTAATAGTGGATGATACAATACATCATGTTTTATAATGTTGTTGGCGACATTTAAAGCACGAGAATGCAATTGAATTTTATTGTTATATTGATAGGCATCAACAAAATTTATTGTATATGTTGATAATTTATTATTGATAAATAATATTGAATGACTCAATATTGCGTTATAAAATGATATTCAAATAAGGGGAAAAAAATATGCATTGTTGTAACACCCTCATCCAATGCAAAGGATAATCGAGATTTCAATTAGTCACTCTCTACAACTACATTTGAGAAGTTAATTTTCAACATTAGATTGCGTCGTTTCAAATATCTTAAGTGATGCTTACATGAGGGGGAGTTAATTCACACTACGTTTTTCTTTTAAGGTTGTGACATACTCTATATTAAGGGATTATGTACTATTTTTTACCTTCACTAGGTTTTTGTCCTACAACTTTTTTCCTAATAAGATTTTTAATGAGGCATATCATTTATACAATGATCATTCAAGAGGAAGTGTTATGAATGTTATTAAGTGGATGCTCATTATTATCAACCGTTAACCTTTCACCTTTCATATTCCTTAACTTTTCACCTTTTATCTTATTGTAACCCCTTTCTTATTTATGTATTAGAAAATGAGGAGTCTAATCTCCCTATATATATAGGAGTATACTACTTGTGATGATGATGGAAAAGGAGAGAAATGCAATAGAAATCTCTCTTTATTCTCATTTATTATTCTTGTGTTCTTTGCATTATTATTTTACAACAAATTTAAAATTCAAAATAATATAGTTTGATATTTTGTTTATTCAAGTTATTTAAATTCAAAAACTCAACTCGGCTCAAACTCGAAATTAAAAAAAAATTCACATTGATTCAATTAACTAGATTCAAATAATTCGAAATTCGAACTCTTTTCTGATTTTTCAAATTAAATAGAATTTTGCTCACCCCTAATAAGCAGGACAAACAGTTTTTGCTTATCAACTCCCAAGTTTATTTTTAAGGTATACGCTATTGTTTTATACTAATTTCACTATGTAATTGCTTTTAGAACTTTTCAAATCTGATGTTCCATAAGAACATATATAGACTATGATTATGTATTTGGTAGTTATTTGGACTATATTTTAATTATGTATTTGGTTTAGTTCCATGTTTGGACCACATATATTTCTACTTTGAATAAAGTATCTTGATATAAGTTATAAATTTATTAAAATCATAATTCTTATAATGGAAAATAACATTATTAAATGAAATTAAAACAGTAGCAATTGGATCTATACCAACAGCCCAAACTGTTGCTATATGTTTAAGGATATAATTAGAAATTTGGTTTCTGCCGATGCAAGAATAAGGCACTCTACCGAAGGGTTTTACTATTGCTATATGTTAAGGGATATAATTGTAATTTCACTTCTCGCTATATGTTTGGTATCTATATTGATTGCTGATGTTTGGCAGCGCCTAAACTGTCGATATAAGCCTTTGTGCGAATTTCGACAGTCACATTTATTGTCACTAAAAGACTATACCGACATTCATTTAGCGGTTATTTTTTGTCGGAATATCCCATTTTGCCGTCAATATAGAGTTTTTAGACTTATATTTTCGTTTTTAGCGACAGCTCCGTATATAGCAAATTGTTTGCGGAGAAATTAATATTATATATTCATCCATATTTAATATAATCTCTAATTTAATTTAATTTTAATTAAAAAATTTAAAAACAAGTAATTCAAATTATATAAAAAGGGTCGAATGCTTTTTGATTTTTGATCAATTAAAATTGAAAAAAAGAAACGGGTGTACAAATGCTACTAAGGGATTCAGTTTCTTATCCTTCAATTTCAATCCATTTGGTCTCAATTTTTCTTTTTCAAAATCTTTTAATTAGCAAGAAATTTATAAAATCGATCAAAAAACTTAGAATAAAAACAAAGGCTACTAATGGCTTCTTTTTCAATACATTCAACATTTTCTTCGAATTAATAATTAAAATAATTCAATTTTATTTGTAATCGAGATTCTATGGCTTCGGAATGAGTATATATTTCCTGTAATAATTAAAATAATCCAATTTTATATTACTGTGGAGAAACATGACATGTCTAATTTTTTTTTATTGAAAATCATGCATGAAACTTTGGTTATAACTAAAATACACACAAAATATTGTGGATCCATTGCTAATCCTCCCTCCTTCCATTTCGATGGATCCTCCTCCTCATTCTCTTTTCTGGGTTTCGCTTTATCATTTTCACAACCCAACGAGGTCTCCCTGTTGTGAAAACTATGTATCCCATGCTCAATCCTAACACTACTCCACTTCCATAACCCATCGCTGCAATTTTCCAAATAAGTGCTATTTCAGATTCATCAGCAACTGTTGATGGAGGTGACTTTGGTTCCTGGTCCTTGCCACATGTCTTTGACAATGGGAATCCACATAGCCCGGGGTTGCCGGCGAAGGAATCATTTGTGAAAGTATCGAAGTGATTAGCTAACGGTATAGGCCCTTCAAGATTGTTATGAGAAAGATTCAATGCTCCGAGAAATGTCAAGTTGGTTAATTGCATTGGAATTCTTCCTTGAAGCTTGTTTGATGAGAGATCCAATGATTCAAGTGCCGCCAATTTTCCAAGTGATGGTGGGATATTACCTGTTAAGCTGTTGTGTGAGAAGTTAAGCACTATGAGTGAGTTAAGTTCTCCAATTGCTTTAGGAATCGGCCCCTTGAAACGGTTGCTTGAAAAATCAATGATTGTGAAAATAGTTAAAATTCTCGCAAGTTCGAAATCCGACCCTTTCATTGTTACAGTTACTGAGTCTTGATAATAATCTCCTCCAATGTACTCTGGACCACTTTTGTCTACCTGAATATCTTTCATTGAATTTAAATTTTCAAATAGCTCGGGTGGGATGTGACCAGTGAACTCATTTCGAGAGAGATCAATCATTTGAAGGCTGCTGAAGGAAAATGTTCCTTGTATGTCACCATGGAATCTATTAGATCGAAGGACAAGAACTTCAAGATTAGTAAGCGTACCTAACCAATAAGGAAATGTATCATTTATGTTGTTGTTGCCCAAATCTAAAACTTCCAAATTGTAGCAGTTCTTTAGTGACTGCGGAATTGATCCTTCAAGCTGGTTACCATTGAGATTAAGTGTTCTCAAAATCACATAAAGCTGGTCCCCAAAAGTCCCAAAACAATCTGGAATAGTTCCACCCAACTTGTTCTTAGACAAGTCAAGTACAGAAAGAAAACTCAAATTGCAAATCTTGGAAGGGATTTCTCCAACCAACTCATTGTTTGAGATTAATAAATAACTCAAATTCTGTGGTGGAGTTGGAAGTGGTCCTTGAAGTGAATTGGAGCGAAGGTCCAGAACAAACAGATGCTTCCCTGGAATTTGCTCAACGCTAGTCAAGAAGTTCATAGAAAGGTTCAAAGTGACCAAGTTCTCCCATCCTTCGGCTTCCCATTTTGTAATAGAACCATGAATTTGGTTATTAGAAAGATCTATAACTTGCAAGTACTTGGATGCATTCAAGAAGTTTGGGAAACGTTGCATGTTGCAAGAAGAGAAATGAAACTCAATGATCATGGGTAGTGTAGAATTGGCACCATTATTGCAGCTAGTTAATGATAGGAAGCTGTTATGTGAAAGATCAAGCGAGCTTAGATTCCTAAGCTTCACAAGCATGCATGACTTGATATTGCCACTCAAGTTATTAAATGAAAGGTCGAGAGAAGTAAGGTTGAGGAGGACAAAATTAGGCTCTTGGATTGGGTCAATGGGACCATTAAGTTTGTTAGAGTGGAGGTCTAGATACTCCAAAGATGGTAGACTAAACAACCAACCTGGTACTCCACCACTAAGCAAGTTTGCATATAAGTGGAGTTTTCGTAGATAAGAAAGTCCACTTATGTTGTTGGGAAGGGTACCCTGAAGGAAATTGGAAGAGAAGTCCATGAAAGTAAGGCTGGTGAGGTTAAATGCTGATGATGGCAAGACACTGCTGAAATTGTTAGAGGAAAAATCCATGAAACTTAGAACTTTTAAGTTCCCAAAAACATCAGGAATTTGCCCTTGCAACATGTTGCCTGAGATATCCAAGAAGGTGATTTTTGTGAGGTTTCCAAGTGCTGAAGGGATTGACCCCATAAAAACACAACTATCAAGGTTCAGTGTTTTCAAGTGTTTAAGGTTACCAATTGAGTCGGGTAACCCTTTTGAAAAGCTTGTCCCTGAAACATCCAACAACCTAAGGGGACCGCTCCAATTTGTTTCTGGTAGATAACCAGTGAGATTTGGATTACTACATAAAAAGATGTTCTGAAGATAGGGAAGATGGAAAACTTGGGTTGGGAAATTTCCTTGCAAATAACAGTGAGAAAGACTTAGATGCTTCAATGAGATAGTCAAGTTAAGGAAAGAATAAGGTACAACCAGAGACAAATTCATACCGTCAAGGACCATAATTTCTAATTTTGTAAGGTTTTGGACAAGCATGTTAAAATCATGGTTCCTAAACAACAAAGGATAATTTTGACCGAGATCAAGCGAAACTAGTTCCGATAAAAGAGAGATTTCAGGTGGGACAAGACCAGTGAGTCCAGTGTCAGAGAGATTGAGATAAGTTAGACTCCTCAACTTACCAAACTCAGATGGGATTTCAGAGTTGCCAAAATAATTACCGGCAAGGTTGAGCCATCGAAGGTTTTGAAGTGAGAAGAGGGAACTGTTTGATAGGAGAGAACCACTTAGTCCACTACAACTGAGATCAAGGCCGATTACATTGCCTTTCTTGTTACACACCACACCCTCCCATTTGCAACAGTCAGTACCTTCATCCCAAGAATCCGTCTTACGAAAAGAAGGAACGTGAAGTTCTCGTCCACAATTACTAATGGAAGCGGAAAGGTTGCTCTTGAAATTCAGCAATGCAGAACTCTGTTCGGGACGACATAAATGTGTTGGAGGAAGAACCAAAGAAAGGGATAGCAATGAAGAGTTGAAGAAGCCCAAAAGGAAGGTTAGGATTAAATATACCATCTTTCTCTTATGAACCCAATAGAAAGAAGATGAACCAAGAATTTGGTTGTGGAGTTGCTTATATAAGTTTGAAATGGAAACAATTCCCCTACCAATTTATGCCAATTCGTCAACTCATTGAGTACCCTTTCTGTTTTGTTTCTCTTTTGCTTAGACACATCCGGCAATGGCAGGACATTGTCACTCCATTTGGCATTATCACTCTTAAGCTTTCCTTAAAATAAGTTAATATAGTATAAATGGCATCAAAAGCACTGGTCAAAGGTGAGAAGAATAAATTTAATGCATGTCCTGATTTGATTTGCTTGTGTGTTACTTGCACGACGCAGTTACAGTCCAATTTTATATTCTGAATTAATATTTAATACACCAACACTATGCCTATGTATTAAATTATATATTATAAATGCATTAGTATTTTGCCATTACTTATATTCAGACCAAATAATTAGGCCTAATGTTGAAATAGATGAAACGGTTACCATTGTTGGGATTTAAACATTTGTTGGATTTTACTTTGTTAAGTAGATATAATCAACCAACATAATTAAATTCAAATTAAATCGTTGACAATCTTCCGTAATGTGCGTTGCAATATGGTTTCTAGTGTTGAAGTGTTGGTACATCTTTTCTTTTTTATTTATAATACATATAAAAATACGAATTTAAAAAAAATTTAAATTCATGAGAATGCTTTTTATTTTTCAACATGTTACTAAATTTACATTTTAAATAAAAAATTATAATAAAAATCCTAAAAACTTTTCTTTTTCTTTTTTGTTTAAGCTGTTTGTTTCTTCTATTTTGTTTTGTTCAGCGGCGGTGCCAACCTCTAAGGCTGGCTATTGCCCTTTTTTCCCCCTCCCACCAACTCTTTCTTTCTTTCTTCTTCTCATTCACTCCACTTGTCTTCTCTCTTTTTCAGTTTGTAGATCTATTTTGTGGGCATATTTGTTGTCTTCAAAAGTTGTGATGGATAGATGACGATGCTTGTTGTTCACTAAAACTCCATCGACCACCAATAGTTTTTCTTGGAAAGTGGGTGGCTCTTTGTTAGCTTCTTAATCTGTTTCTGTTTTGAGAATATTTTAAAATTATAAATGATTTCAAGAGTCAATTTGGAATTGTGTTGTCTTAAGTTTTATATGTTTTTTTATTTGTTTTACCATGATTTAATAAGTCTTTAGTTTTAGAAGTTTTTTTCTGCTCTTGTAGCATGGTTTTTAGTCTTATTTATGCATATAATCTTAGTTTTACAAGTGGTTTTAGGGATGGTTTTGGTGTCATCCTATATAGTTTGGTGAATGCTTGATTCTTTTTTTCAATTTTCGCTTGCCACTTTGGACCATCTAGGGCTGATTTCCTTATAGTGTTAAGTGCTTGCAATCAATCCAGATATGTCGTGCTTGAGTTGTGACAAAGCCAATTGGCAACGTGTTACAATGTTTTATTGATGCTAATGCTAAAGCCTTTGTTGTGTTGATGGAGCTTGTCCTTCCCCACCTACAATGAGTGTTTGTTATATTTTCCCCTGAATTGTATGATTCCATTCTTTGAATGAATTAATGAATTCACCTTTCAAAATAAAAAAAATTGAAATAAAATAGAAGTTGTGATAATTATACATTTAAAAATAATATAATTTAATCAAAGTTGTGATAATTATTATATATTTAAAAATATTAAAATAGTTATAAAATAAAGAGTAATGGAGAAAATAAAGAACAAAGAAAATATGAAAGCAATAGAGAATGTACTTTATTGATCAAATGGATGATTACAATGCTTCATCAAAGTCTCTATTTATAGGCATAAGAAGTATAAAAGAAGTAGAGATCTAATTCTAATAACTATTAGAATTTAAAGTACATCAAAACTTCATCTTGATTATGATGGACATCCACTTAATAAGATATTCATAATACTCCTCCTTAGATGTCCATTGGTAGATAATGTGCCTCGTTAAAACCTTATTAGGAAAAATCTAGTGGGATAAAAAACCTAATAAAGCAAAAAGAGTACACAATCTTCTATTACAAGCCACCTCGTTAAAAACCTTTACCAGGATAACTTAATGGGACAAAACCTTGGTTAAAGGAAAAGAGTACAACTTGTTTTTAGACTCCCCCTAATGGCAATATTACATTACATCTTTTAGTCGACACATTCCAATCTTGTGTAGTAGTCTTTCAAATGTTGAAGTTGGCAATGCCTTAGTAAAAAGATCTGCTAAATTATCACTAGAACGAATTTGTTGAACATTTATATCACCTCTTTTCTTAAGATCATGAGTGAAGAATAATTTTGGTGAAATATGTTTCGTTCTGTCACCTTTGATATAACCACCCTTCAATTGAGTTATATATTTTGCATTACCTTCATATAAAATAATTGACATCTTTTCCTATATGTTAGGTCAATAACCTTAGCTAAACACACTCTTGACTTGCCTTACACATTGCAATTATTTCTTCATGATTTGAAGAAGTAGCAGGTAATGTTTGCTTCGTTGAACGCCATGATATGGCAGTATCCCCACATGTAAATAAATATTCTATTGAGATTGACCTGTATGTGGATCCGATTAGTAGCCAGCATGTAACACCCCAAACTAGGCTTGGATGTTATGGTCGAATCTAGTGATGTCACATGAGAATGTTTTTGAAAATGCATTATCTTTAAAACCTTTCTAGATTATTATCTTTACTTAGTTTGGGAAAACGTGTACTGTTTGTTTTGCTTTAAAACATTTATTTCTTTTGCGGAAGCTTTTGAAATCATTTAATTTTTGAAATCGTATTTATTTATGAAAAATCTTAGTTTATTTTAAAAAAATCTTTACTTTGTTGTGTTGCAGTATATAAACTCAATTTTAATAGTTCAAAACCCAAATTAAAGTCCAAACAGTCCCAAAGTCTAAAATTACAACAAAAATTCCCAAAATAAATAATAAGGCAGTAAAAGCTTAAAAATCTTAAAATCAGTGTATATGTGGCAGTGGTTACTGTCGAATCCTCCGCTGCATCGATCCGTCTATTACTGGGGATTACCTAAACAGATTAAATAGAAAAAGGGTGAGTTTTCGCAAACTCAATGTGTAAATCCCTACAGAGAGCATGCATACAGAACACATATAAGATATCATAAATAAACCGTCCGTGCCGAAGCCCTTTATAGTATCAGTTAGGGCCTTAGCCCACTCAGATACAAAATCAGAAATATAATAGGGCCTTTAAGCCCAATCAGATACAGAATACAGAACATATCAGATTTACAATGCCCAACCCACTAACCCTGCACACCAACTCCGTCCAACCCTCACACCATGTGGGGATAAAATCGACCCACCTATCCCTACACACCAAATAGGGTGTATAACACTCATTCATCCCTACACACCATATAGTACCGTAAAGCGGCACATATCAGATTATGCAGCTTAGCTGCCAGATGACAGGCTTATAAAGCCTTTCAAATATTTCCTTCAGCTTCATCAATCCCACCCCCGATGCAATGCAATATACATAAATGTCATGCTTATATGCAGTCTATCATATTATTCAAATAGTTCAAATTTACATGCTAAGTATCACATGCTCAAATCACACATCACATAATCAGAACACATAACTAGGGGTCTAAGTAATGCTTACTGACCCTACGACAGGTCACATCGACTTGGGCGACCCGTGCAACCTTACAGATTATTTTAGAAAAATGGGCTCACATGCCCATGTGTCCTGCCCGTGTGGGCCCACACACCCGTGTGGCTGTGTGGATCACATGGTCTGACCCAAAATTCCACAAGCCCGTGTGGTTCACCCGTTTGAGTCTACACGACCCAATTGATCGAGCCCGTGTCTGGCACACGACCTCTCCAGCCATTACACGGCTGTGTCCTGCACTTGTGTCACGCGCGTACAGCCTGGTTCGTCAACCACAAAGCCGTGTATTGCTACACGGCCTACCACACGGGCGACCACACACCCATGTGGCGTCAACAGTGTTGTTTTTCAACTTTTGCTGATTCCCCTTTTTTGTGTTTTCGGGTATACACCTGGTTCGGTTTCGCTGCTAACCCAATCCCGAGCACTCTAGAACCTAAAATCGATAATTTTGAGTCCAATATTAGTCACTTAAAACGAGTAATTACGAAAAGGTAGAACTTTAGTTTTAACGAAACCCCTACCTTTGAGCGGACACTAACAAACATGCACTTTGTTGGCATTGTTTGGAGAATCACAACCACTTATAGGCCTCCTAAACATGAAATTACTCCCTTTTAGTAATCATTCGTGAAGAACAGACAAAATTAACGAAAAGCATAACTTGCCAATCGCGTGCTAACGTAGAGTGAAAGAGATGGAGTAGAAAACGGAATCAAAAGTGAAAAGGTGAGAGACAAACAAAAGAATTTGGCAGCACAAGGAGTGAAGGGAGGGAAAATTGGCAGCAAAAAGAGGGAAAGGGAGGTAGCCGAATTTTGTCAAAAAGAAAACCAAACTGATCAGAATTAGATTGTTTTCCGATAACTCCCAACCCAAATTTCCTTAATTCTCTCCACTGAACACTCTACTATCAGTATTTCAATTCCAATCAAACTCATCCAACCCTCCACACGCCACAAGCAAAAAGAAACACCCCATTGCTCACACCAGGATTCGAACACAAGACCTTCAATCAACTAACACTTCACTTAACCACCAGATCAATAGGCCTATTCTAATATAAGCTTACACACAATTAACTTTAAGCCTAATGAACCTAGTCAAGGCTTTATTTATAAAAATGCCAAAATTTATCCAAGTTGTGGCGTGAACTTAAGACCTCCCAACCACACCCAAAACACATAACCATTAAAGCAGATAGATATTTGTGTCAGATCAATGCAAAAACAAATTTTTAAAACTTGGGGCATTACACAGCATCAGCATAGCTGACTAATAGGTATTTTGCATCATTTGAATAAAATAACCCCATATTAATAGTCCCTCTAACATATCTAAATACATGTTTAATTTCATTCCAATGTCTACGTGTTGGAGAAGAACTAAATCTTGCTAACAAGCTTATAGTGAGAGCTATATCAGGTCTTGTGTTGTTTGTAAGATGCATCAATGCCCATATGCCACTTAAATATGGTATTTCAAGACCAAGAAACTCTTCACCATCCTAGCAAGGACGAAATTGATCTTTATTCACATTTAACGATTGTACAACCATTGGGGGTACTTAATGAGTGTGCTTTATCCATGTAAATTTTTTTAATATCTTTTTCGTATAAGTTGATTTATTTAATTTTAGTGATTAGATAATATATTAAACATGAATGATTGTTTGATGCTAATTTTATGTCTTTAGAAATTAAAGAGGAAAAATTAAGTTTTTATAAATTATTCCCTTAATATAAAAAAATTATTATAAAAGATAAATAAACCCTTAATCCCATTATAATATTCTTATATGTCTTAAAGAATAATTACAATCCCAATTTTATATTACTATATTAAGAGATGACAATAGGCTACTTCATACTAGTACCCAACAAGAGTCTCAAGTGGTTTTTTAGAAATAATAATTAAAATAATTCAATTTTATTTGTAATTGAGATTCTATGGCTTTGCAATGAATATAAATTTCCTGTAATAATTAAAATAATCCAATTTTATATTACTATGGAGAAACATGACATGTCCAATTTTTTTATTGAAAATCATGCATGAAACTTTGGTTATAACTAGAATACATGGAAAATATTGTCGAAAAGATGCTAGAAACAAACCCTATAGCATCCATTGCTAATTCTTTCTCCTTTCATTTCAATGGATCCTCCTTCTCATTCTCTTTTTTGGGTTTCGCTTTATCATTTTCACTAGCTAATGAGGTCTCCCAATTGTGAAAACAATGTATCCCATGCTCAATCCTAACACTAGTCCACTTCCATAACCCATTGTTGCAATTTTCCAAATAAGTGCTATTTCAAATTCATTTGCAATTGTTGATGGAATTGATTTTGGTTCCTGATTGTTGCCACATTTATTTGACAATGGAAATCCACATACTTCGGAGTTGCCATCGAAGGAATTGTTTAAGAGAGTAACAAATAGATTAGCTAACGGTATCTATTCCTGAAGATTGTTATGAGAAAGATTCAATGCTCCAAGAAATGTCAAGTCATTTAATTGCACTGGGATTATTCCTTGAAGCTTGTTTGACGAGAGATCTAATGACTCAAGTACTGCCATTTTTCCAAGTGATGGTAGGATATTACCTACTAAGCTATTGTGCGAGAAGTTAAGCACTATGAGTGAGTTAAGTTCTCCAATTGCTTTAGGAATCGACCCCTTAAAATGGTTGCTTGAAAAATCAATAACTGTCAAAGAAGTTAAAATTCTCTCAAATTTAAATCCAACCCATTCATTGTTAGAATTACAGAATCTTCATAATAATCTCCTCCTCTAATGTACACACGGCCGGAACACATACCCATGTATCAACCCGTGTGTCACACACAATCAAGACACACGTCTATGTGTTTACCTGTATGGACAAAATAAAACTATTTTCCAAGCTTTATTTCTCACCCTATTTCACCATCCACCTGTACAATCTTCACCAATACCAATCAACCAATTCAAGCATTATATTTAGGCCAATTTTAAACATCTAATATAACGCATTATCATATACACACCGATCAACCATACCTAACACATAGGGGTATATCATAATATAACTTTATAACTTTACCAAAACAAATCATTACTAGCCATTCCAATGGCTAGGTTACAACCACTTACTTACCAACATAAACAAAGTAGTTTATACATGCCATTGTACCAAAATAAGATTTCCAATTATACCAAAGTAAAATGGTGAATAGTGTGATGATGCTTTGACTGATCTCCAACCATCGTAAGCTTTTGAGCACTATAAAACAGAGAAAATAAAACTAACTAAGCACTTAGTGCTTAGTAAGTACGTATAACGGAAAGTTAACTTACCATAGATTTGTACAATAAGTAAACATACACATGCAATCCAAGCAATTTGGCCATATTCTAAGCACACAACACTGCAACCAACATATTAGTTACATATATCTCATGTAATTATCAATATCAGCGATGAGTTCATTAAATACTAATTTCCATGCATTTTAGGTTTTTCATGCACTTTCAAACATTGATTTCACTTTGATTTTCCTTATCCTCATGTCGAAATCTCTTTCATTGATTCATTTGCAATCTTGATGGATATGAGGGTGGTACATTTGAAGTGTACAATACTTTGAATCCGTCCATCAATTCTTAATCAGGAATGCTTTTATTAGCACTTAAATAGAAAGCTCTCTCTCAAGCACTTTAACATAATTTTCATGTGTGACTGAAACAGAAACCTATTCGGGCTTCGTAATAGAAAACTCACAAAGAGCTTATGTCAAGTAGTTCATGAGGAACCATATCGGTAAGTCATGTAACAAAAAGCTTGTCTGGGCTTAATAACAGAAAGTTCACAAAGAACTTGAATCGGGTAGCTCAAAAAAACACTTAACAGAAAGCACCAGATAGCCATATAACAGAAAGTTCTAGATAGCCATGTAATAGTAAGTTCAAGCAACCACTATCAGTAAGCTCTAGAGAGCTTTTAACAAAAAGTTCACAAAGAACTTATAAATAGAATGCTCATAGAGCGTAGGTGTGTCTACAACATATGCAGATCACGGCCATATCAAAATGCTCCGAAGAACATAAATAGGAAGCTTGCAGGAAAACTATAAAGGTAAGCTTGAGAGGGCTTAAGCTCTTTTGAGCTACAGATGTCCGTAACATATGCAGGACACTATCATTTTGAGAAACAGAACCCTATATCCAATCGAGTTCCATTCATATTATCAAGATTTATTCATTTATCTAGTATTTTCATATATGAAATTTCATTTCATATACATGGCCAATACATCTTTCACAAGTAATTCATACAAATCACTTCAAACATATAGTTATACAATTAAGTTATACGAACTTACCTCGACACTTATTTGTATACAAAAATCTACTGATCCAAAACCTTTTTTTTTCCTCGGCCTAACCCTATTTTTGAGTTGTCCAAATCTATATAAATGAATATAATCATCAATTTATCACATTTCATATTCAATTAGATTCAATTTTTACTCTAGGAAAAATTACTATTTTGCCCCTGTACTTTTTTATAAATTCTAATTTCATCGCTAGGCTCGGAAATTAAATTTCATGCAATCTAATCCTTACTCCAAGCCTAACCAAAATTTTCATATAACATTTACAGCACATATGTCTCACAAATTTTAGAATTTTCCCATAACTTCTACATCTTTATAATTTAATCCATAAATCATGTTTTCATAAAATTTCTCTTTGTAAAAGTTGTTTATCTATCAACAACCTTTCAATTCCTACCATAAATTTCCAATTTTCAGCATATTCATCCATGGCACAACTTTTATACTTTGACAACTTTTCAAATAAATCTCCAAATTAGATAGATTACACTATCTCGATCTCAAAAATATAAAAATCACTAAAAACAGGACTTGAATACTTACCCAATTATGCCAAGAAAGTTTGCTTTCTCTTTCTTAGGGTTTCCATAGAAAGTATTTGGGGATGAAGATGATAAATGATGATATTTCCTGTTATCATCTTTTAATTATTTTTGTTTCTAATTTAGTCCTTCCCTTTTCTAATTTTTCCATGGATGAATCATCCATAAATATCTACTAAGTTTTCTTAATGGTCTAATTATCATATAGGGACCTCTTATTTTGAATTTTATAGCTATTTAATCCTTCTAGCTTCTAGAATTCAACTTTTACATTTTATACAATTTAGTCCTTTCCCTAATTAGACCCGTAATCTATAAAATTTTCTTATCAATATTTTCATACGACTTTCCTATCATACTATAGACCATGTAATAATATTAAAATAAATTTTCTTTCTGACTTGGATTTGTGGTCTCGAAACCACTGTTCCGATTTCACTGAAAATGGGCTGTTATAGCTTTCCTCCTTTAAGAATTTTTATCCTCGAAAATCTTACCAATAAAGAGGTTTGGATATTGCTTTCTCATGGTATCCTCCAGTTCCCCGGTAGCCTCTTCAATCCCGTGTCATTGCCAAAGAACTTTCACTATAGCTACTTTTTATTTCTTAGTTCTTTTGTTTCTCATGCTAAAATTTTGATTTGTTCCTCACTGTAAGTCAAGTCAAACTGAATCTCAACTTCTGTCAGGGAAATAACATGTGAAGGATCCGACCGATACTATCGTAAAATGGACGCATGGAAAACATTGTGAATTTTATCAAGCTCTGGCGGTAATGCCAATCGATATGCAACATGTCAAATTCGTTCTATAACCTCATATGGCCCGATGAACTGGGACTCAATTTTCCTTTTCGACCAAACCAAAGAACTTTCTTCCAAGGTGATACTTTCAAAAATACTTTGTCACCAACTTGAAATTCTATTTCTTTTTGTTTAAGATCGGCATAAGGCTTTTGAAGATCATAAGCTACTTTCAAACTGTCCTGAATCACTTTCACCTTTTCTTTGGTTTCTTGAACCAAATCAACTCTATGTATCTTTTTCTTACTAAGCTCTGTCCAATTACCTTCAAATTCAAGTACACAACACCGAAGCATATCTTCTAAAATCTGTATAACCCATTCAGATTGTCCATCTGTTTGAAGATGGAAAGTAGTGCTGAAATGTAACTGTGTACCTAGTGCTTCTTACAACTTGCTCCAAAATCGAGATGTAAACCAAGGGTTTCTGTTTGAAATAATTGAGACCAGCACTTCATGCAAGCTAACAATCTCAGACACATAATTCAGCTAACTTATCCAAAGAGAAATCTATACGTACCAAAATAAAGTATGCTGACTTTTTCAACCGATCGACGATTACCCAAATGACATCTTTCTTCTTCGGAGACGAGGGTAATCCCGACACAAAGTCCATAGTAATTCTTTCCCATTTCCATTTCGATATCGTAACTAGCTATAACAAACTCAAAGGTACTTGATGTATCGGGTAATTCTTTTTATATGGTTTTAGCTGTCTTGAAACATAAACTATTACTTTACCTTCTTACATCAAGACATAGCCTACACCATTATATGACACATCATTGTAAATTATAAATTCCTTACCCGATTCAGGTTGAATTAATAAAAGTGCTTCTGCCAATAAGGCTTTCAATCTGTCAAAACTCAACTGGAATTCATCAAATCACTCAAATTTCACATCTTTTTGGAGCAGACGAGTCATCGGGGAAACTATCATTAAGAACCCTTGTACAAATCTTTGATAGTACCCGACTAAACCCAGAAAACTTTTGACTTTTGATACATTTTTCGGTGGTTTCTAGTTAACAATTGCTGAAATTTTACTTGGATCTACTCTAATGCCATCTGCAGATACTATATGCCCAGGAAAACCAACTTCCCGTAACCAAAATTCACATTTACTGAATTTGGCATACAACTACTTTTCACACACGGTTTGCAGTACAATTCTCAAATGATCAGCATACTCACTTTCATCTCAAGAATAAACTAAAATATTATCAATAAATAATACCATATACTTTTCTAGATATGGTCTAAAAATTCTGTTCATCAGATGCATGAATATTGTAGGTGCATTTGTCAGCCCAAACGACATCACAAGGAACTCATAATGTCCATACCTAGTTCTGAAAGTTGTCTTTGGTACATCTGATTCTTTTACTCGTAGCTGATGATAACCTGAACGGAGATCAATCTTTGAAAATACAGTAGCACCCTTTAACTAACGGAACAAGTCATCAATACATGGTAAATGATACTTATTCTTTATTGTAACTTTATTGAGCTGTCAGTAGTCTATGCACAGTCTCAAGAATTCGTCTTTCTTCTTTACAAATAAAATCGGTGCACCCCAAGGTGAATGACTGGGTCGAGCAAAGCTTCTGTCAATAAGTTCTTGTAACTGTGCTTTCAACTCATTTAATTCTGTAGAAGCCATTCTGTATGGTGCTATATAGATCAGTGTTGTCCCCGAAACAAGATCTATAGAAAATTCTACTTCTTTGACAGAGGGTGATCCAGGCAATTCTTCCGGAAACACATACGAAAATTCACAAACAACCGGTACTGACTAAATCTTTGACTTAGGTACTTTAATATCCAATACAAATGTGAGATAAGCATCTCATCCTTTTCTAACATACCTCTGTGTTGATATAACTGAAATCACATTAGACAACCTATCCAATTTATCAAATTCAACATAGAGCAATTTACCATTCTGGCATTTTAACACGATGTATTTCTGTTTACAATTCACTACTGCATCATGCTGAGTTAGCCAGTCCATTCCCAAAATTACATCAAATTCATCAAAAGGCAACAACATCAAATCAGCCAAGAAACAATATCCCTTAACCATCAATGGACAGGTTTTACAAATTTTATCTACCATAACATACTGACCCAGAGGGTTTGAATTCAACAGGTAAATTTTTAACAGACACTAACTTTGTGCATATGTATGAATGTGTGGAACCAGGATCAATCAAAGAAGTAATATCAATATACCAATAATGACATTTGGTGCAGAAGCATCCTCTCTAGCACGAAAGGCATATGTCCTTGTCGGTGCTCTGGTTTTAGATTTAACTGTTGAATCTTTTGTAGCTTCTCGGCTACCACTAACATTACCGGCGTGATGAGGTGGTCTACCTCTCGAAGTAGGGTTGACCGGTCTTAAAGTCTGATCAATATCTTTCTCAAGATTTTCTAAGCAGTCCTTAACATAGTGGTCAAAGGAACCACATCTAAAGCATGCTCTGCTTCTTATGCGGCACTCACCATAATAGAATTTATTACAGTGTTTACATCTCAGTTTAAAATTACCGACACTTCCCACACTTGTTATAAATAAAGATGAAGATCTCGAATTAGAATGTTGAGAACTCCACTCTTTACCAGAATATCCCGTAAATATGGTGGAACGGTCATGATATTTTTTTGATTTTTTGAAACTGAAGATTGTGATTTTCCCTATAGGTCTCTTTCCAAAAGTTCAGGCTTCTTTTTCTGCTTGTTTCTTTTCTTTGCTCAATTCTTCTACTTTGTGTGCTTAATCGACCAATACTACAAAATCCCTCAATTAAAGAATTATGATCAACAACTTGATATTTTCATTTAATCACTTTTCAAAATGTTTACACATATCAGCTTCAGTTGGAACCCACTCCCTGGCATACTTGCTCAACTGAAAAAATTTTCTTTCACATTCAGATATAGTCATGTTCCCCTATTTGAGCTCTAAAAATTCTTTCTTTTTCTGATCAAGGAATCTCTGACTAATATATTTCTTTCTGAGTTTAGTCTATAAAAATTCCCAAGTAACATTTTCCTTTAGCACAATAGAAATCAGAGTATTCCACCATTGATAGGCCAAATCCTTTAACAATGATACTGCACATTTCAAACATTCAGCAGGTATGCATGACAGTTCATCCAAAACCTTAATGGTATTTTCCAACCAAAACTCAGCTCTTTCTGCATCATCATCGGTAGTAGCCCTGAATTCCTTTGCCCCATATTTACGGATTTTATCTACAGTAGGCTTACCGATTCTAGCAGGTTCAATACCTTGTGGCATTTTGGGAACCGGTTGAGGAGCAGGAGGGGGAGGTGGTTATTGTACAGCCAGATTTGTTCTTACAAATTCAGTAAACCATTCAATCATCATTTGGAAAAAACTTCTTTTGCCTCTCATCTCCGACCTTTTGATACGAGCTTTCTACTACTATATGTTTCACTTTGAACTGATGCCGGAGCATGGCTCTTAACTTCCTCAGATTCAGCTCGGTTAGATGACATTACTATATAGAAAAAACACATCTAAAATGGTCAGGAGATATCACACTATCACAATTTATATAATGGCATGTATAGCTAAATCCATACTTGCTACGTTAGTCTGAGAATCAGTTAAATCGTAGCTCTGATACCAACAAATGTAACACTCTTAACCCGTATTCGTCACCAGAACAAGGTTACGAGCATTACCGGAGTTTACAGAACAATTACAGTTAATTTGTGTTATTTTACTATTCATATTTGAGACTAATCAAATCATCCCTTAATTTGACCTTCGAGGCCCAATTTAATCATTAGAGATGAGTCGGGACTAAATTAGAGTCTCAGAGAATTTTTCACAAAATTTGAAAACTTTTCCAAGGTACATGGGTCACACACCCGTGTGGTAAGGCCGTGTGGCTCACACGGCTAGATGATATGCCCATGTCTTCATTTACCCGTGTAACTCACTTATAAAACATGAAGTAATAGAAGCCACACGGCCAAGTCACACGCCCGTGTGCTAGGCTATGTGGTGAATTTAATTTTCAAAAATTAAGTACAAGTTTCACACGACTATGTTACACACCCATGTTCTAGGCCGTGTACCTCACACAATTAAAACATACACCTGTGTCTCTACCCATGTACTTAATTCTGAGCATTCAGTTTCTAAATTTTTTAGGATATAGGAGACATACGGCTGGAACACATGCCCATGTATCAAGTTGTGTGTCACACATGGTCAAGACACACGCCCTTCTGTCTACCTATGTAGACAAAATAATGCCATTTTCCAAGCCTTATTTCTCACTCTATTTCACCATCCACCCGCGTTATCTTTACCAATACCAATCAACCAATTCAAACATTATATTTAGGCTAATTTTAAACATCTAATGTAATACATTATCATATACACACCTATTAACCATACCTAACACATAAGGGTATATCATAGTATAACTTTATAACTTTACCAAAACAAATCATTACTAGCCATTCCAATGGCTAGGTTACAACCACTTACTTGCCAACATAAACAATGTGACAGCCCTATTTCGACCCTAGTCGGGAAGTGGTTTCGGGACCGCTAAACCGAGTCATTATATTAAATAAATACGGATTTTCATCTTAAAATTTAAAAATAATAATAATAATAATAATAATTTGTGTGAATAATTGATTTAGATTTGGTGCTGTTTGAATACGTGATTTCTTAGTATGAACTTATGTGTAAAGAAGTGAAAATGTGTGTGAAATTTTGTAAGAGTGCCGAATTAATACATGGCAAAAATGTTTGGACTTGCATGTCAATTTCCCATATATTACTTATAGTGGCCGGTCATGCTAATTTACTTCCACTAGTGTATGTTTCTTATATTAGAAAATTATTGAAAATTGGCCAAATGACTTAATAAAATAAATTAAAATAAGGATAGTGGGGTGAAAAGAACAAGGATATCTCCTTTTGTTCTTCAATTGCCGTGAGGGGAGAAAAAAAATTAAAAGGAGAAAAGGATTGGGACATTCGGTCAATGGGAAGGCAAAAATCCAAGGTAAATGCTTGATAATTTGTAATGTAATTGATGATTGGAGTTCCTTGTGATGTGTTCTAAACCCATGTTAGAATTTCGAATTTGGTAGAAGTATGAGCTCACGGTTTGGAATTTGGTTTGTATGAATAGGATGTTGTTTTCATGTAGTTGGAAGTAAATTCTTTGAATTGACTATGAAATTTGATTGTTAAGGCCATGTAGTAGAGAACCCATGGTTACCTTTCTTTTCTAAATGAGTTTGGTGCATTCGGCAATTGGGTAGTAATGTATAAAAATTCCAAGAACTTGTAATTCATGCTTAGATAATTAAGGGGGTTTTTGAATGGTTGCAAACAAATGTTAGATAGTAGTGTGGGCTTCTTATCTTGCTATTAACCGAGACTTAGTGGTAAATTTTGAATTCTTATAGTATATTAGTTTCGGCTATGGTAGTAAAATGCAAACATTAAGAGTTGATGTTTCGTATCTCATATCATGGATGAAGGAAGCATAATTCGGCTTTATATATATATATATATATATATATATATTTATATGTTAAAGTTTAGTCTATGTTTGTATAATGAAAGAAATTGCTTAGTGAAGAACTAGTCAAGTTGCCGAATGTACTCTTAATTCTTGCGATTAAGATTATTTGTGGTGTTGGGAGATGAATTTGAGTTAATTAGGAGAGGATGTGTGGAATAATTGGTAATGAGAAAATCGGTCAATTTAAGTTCATGTACACCTAGTGGTTGCCTTGAACTTAATAAAATTTGTTAAAAGAAATGTGGTATATAGATAGATAATAAAGAGAGTAATTGAAAGAATAAATAAGGTTATGCCTTGTGAGGGTACAAGTCATATTCGGCCAAGACTATGTGAGATGATTTTGTTAATAGCTTAATGTTTAATTAATTGTGGTGACTATGCTTTCGGTTTTATGTGTATGAATGCTTAAATTAAATGCGGGTATGAGTGCTAGTTGAATGTGGCTTGTGCTGTGTAATGATGAAAGTTATGCTATGCTCTGTTGGTCTGTGCTGCGTGAAAACATTCATAGATTAAAAAGGGATGAGAATGAACTAATAAAAGTAGATAATATACATAATTAGCTCTTGTTGCATTCGGTCAAGAGGAGTAACAATTGAGTTTGATAAGTTTCCAATTGCTTATTTTAGCTCAAGAGCTAAGAGAGCCACACTCGGATAAAGGATAGTCAAAGGTGGTGGAATAGTCGGTTCGTAGTTAATTGTCGACCATCGAGGTAAGTTTTAAGTTTTTAAATAGAATGAATATGAATTATGTATATACGTTAAAGTCAATGACTTTTCTAAATGATGGCATATATGGTGTTATGTTTAAATATGTGAATGAGAACTTTAAAGAGTAAATTTGTATAAATCTGCTTGGGACAGCAGCAGTAGCGTGATTTTAGAAAATCACCATAAATTTTTGGAGTGGAACTAGAGGCTGAATAAAATATGTAATCAAAGCTAAATGAGTCTAGTTTGTTGTAAAGGAAACCGTGTAAGCAAAGGAATTTCCTATAGAGAGATATTTAAAGTTGTGTGAGACAGTGTCAGAATGACTCCGAAATCCCCTGTTCTGTATTTAGAAAATCACTATAAATTGTATAAAAATTTTTATAAGATAAAATTTATATTCTTAGACTCTTTAATGAGTCTAGTTTCGAATAAAATAGGCAATGACATATTTTGGATTCTGTATAATGAGAAATTTGATTTGTAGTGAAGAGTGGTCAGTATAGTCAAACAGTGAAATAGGGGAAACTTTGAGAAAATACTGGTATTGATTGGCCAAACCAAAAATTCTTAAAATTTTATGGATAGAATATATATTAGTCTATTTTCAGATAAAATTAACGGCACTTCATTTGGAGTTTTTTAGCTCCAGTTACAAATAATTTAATGACTATTGCTCAGGAAAATAGCTTGTAGTGAATCTGTGATTTTGTTGTAAACATTGATGAAACTATTTGAGCTGCTTATAAGCTATTGCTGAAATTGATGTACAAGATAAATATATAGGTGGTGAGGCCAAAATGGCTAAAATTTAAATGTGTGCAAGTTATCCAAATGGTTATCTTATAAACGTAAGCAATGTATATGTAATATGTGTTGATAGTTTTATAAATTGGAGGTGTAGTGACATATATGTTGTTTAGCCGAATGGTTGTCATGAGAAGAATGTAAGTCATGTGTGTACTTGCTTATTTAGTTGGAAGTTTACTGAAAGGGATATATATATATAAATATGTATTAAAGTCGAATGATATTATGACATGAAGTTAAGGTGCATATTATATGCTTATATTCGAATGAGGTTAATGAATTACAAATGTGATAGTTTGTGTGAAATGTGGTAACATGTGATTAAATATGCATGGAATTTGGAAAGTATCCAGGTTAAGACTCGCTGACTACGTGATGTGGCCTAATGGCTCTTGTGAAATGAGACTAACTATATTGAGATACGAATAAGTTCGAAAGAAGTGATACCTTATTAATGTGTTTCCGTGATGGGAAAATCGAAGGTATGTGAATCGATGTGTATACAACTTTGTGAATTGACTATGATGATATGTCCGGGCTTAAAGTCCCGCAGGCTTGGTGCTGGTAACTGGATTCGAATTTCTAAATCTAGCAGGCTATGGCTAAGTGCCTTGAATTATTTCAAACCGAAGACCATTTGTATATCTTTAGGATAAGGATTTAATTAGTTTCATGAAAATCTACTAATTTGAGTTGTATGCGGCAGGATGTGCAAATACAAGGTATGGATGGCATTGGTCATTTATGTATATGTGTTAAGGAATATGTTTAGTCTTTTATATATGTATACGTAACTTTAATACTTGTCATGATTTGATTATTTAAAAATATTAATGTGAATATGAACTAAAGAATTAAGCTCCTAAATACATATATACATTTATGTATGTGCACGAAATGAGTGCATATGAATAAGCGGTTAGAGGTATTGAAAGATTGAATTGGTAATTGGTAAATATGGAAACTGTAAGTGTACAAAGGTTAAGTGTATGATAAGTGATACTTACTTGCTATGTGAACTCGATTTCGGTTGAATTACAAATGTGCTTGGGGAATCACGTATGAGATGGTTATAAGTTATATTCAACGAGTATTGACTCTATCAAATTGTTTATGTAAGATTAAAACATGAATATGTGTATCCAAATATGGAAATCGAATGTGATTATAGTGTTATGTTTTAGTTCGACTGATTAAATTAGAAGTAGCATTGATGTTTTTAAATGCGAAGGGGTATATACTCTTAAATTTGGATGAAATAGATGAATTATATATGTATACATGGGGTTTAAACTATTTGACCGAATGGTGATATATCTTGACATTTTGAAACGTGATTTGTGCAAGGCCTAAACTTAAGCGACTTGGGAATAAATCAACAATTACGGATGTTCAATACATTAAGTTGGCCAGGTATGTATTATGTACTTGTGTAGGCTTATTAAGCCGATCGAGACTTCACTTGGACTTTGTGTAAGTTATAAATGTATTTAATTCAGCAAAGTTAATTGTTTTACTTAAGACTTACTGAGCCTTGGAAGCTTACTCTGTTGTTACGTTTCTCTATTTTATAGATTATCGATTTTGGCCTTTGCTCGGGGATCGTTAGCAACTCGTCACACTATCACTATCCACTGTTTGGTACTGCTATGTTTTGGGTTATCTTATGGCATGTATAGAATAGACTAGTAGCGGAATAATATTTTGGTTAATGTATATAAGCCATGCGAAAATGGCATCTTTTGAATGTTTACTTATAGAAGTTTAAATTTTATCCCTGACTGCGTTTAGCATTTATCTAAATGAATGATCTTTATTTCAAGAAAAAGTTCAGAATTTTACTGTCCTGACATGAGTTACAAGTCCGGTAATGCCCCTTACCTATCCCGGCAACGGTTACGGGATAAGGGTGTTACAAACAAAGTAGTTTATACATGCCATTATACCAAAATAAGATTTCCAATTGTACCAAAGTACAGTGGTGAATAGTGTGATGATGCTACGACCGGTCTCCAACCTTCGCGAGCTTCTGAGCATTATAAAACAGAGAAAATGAAACTAAATAAACACTTAGTGCTTAGTAAGTACGTATAATAGAAAGTTATTACCGTATATTTGTATAATAAGTAAACATACACATACAATCCAAGCAATTTGGCCATATCCTAAGCACACAACAGTTCAACCAATATATTAGTTACATATATCTTATGTAATTATCAATATCAACGATGAGCTCATCAAATACCAATTTCCATGCATTTTAGGCTTTTCATGCACTTTCAAACATTGATTTCACTTTGATTTTCCTTATCCTCATGTCGAATTCTCTTTCATTTCTTCATTTGCAATCTCGATGGATACGAGGGTGGTACACTTGAAGTGTACAGTACTATGAATCCGTCCTTCAATTCTTAATCAGGAGTACTTTTATTAGCACTTAAACAAAAAGCTTTCTCTTAAGCACTGTAACAGAATGCTCATGTGAGCATGAAACAGAAACCTATTCAGGCTTGGTAACAGAAAGCTCACAAAGATCTTATGTCAAGTAGTTTACAAAGAACCATATTAGTAAGTCATGAAACAAAAAGCTTGTCCGAGCTTAATAGCAGAAAGTTCACAAAGAACTTGAATCGGGTAGCTCTGAAGAGCACTTAACAGAAAGCACCGAATAGCCATATAATAGAAAGCCCTGGATAGCCATGTAACAGTAAGTTCAAGCGAGCACTATCAGTAAGCTCTAGAGAGCTTTTAACAAAAAGGTCACAAAGAACTTATAAACAAAACGCTCATAGAGCGTAGGTGTGTCGACAACATATACAAATCACGACCATATTAGAATGCTCCGAAGAACATAAATAGGAAGCTCGTAGGAACACTATAACGGTAAGCTTGAGAGGGCTTAAGCTCTTTTGAGCTACAAATGTCCACAACATATGCAAGACACTATCATTTCGGGAAACAGAACCTTATATCCAATCGAGTTCCATTCATATTATCAGGACTTATGCATTTACTAGTATTTTGAAATATGAAATTTCATTTCATATACATGGCCAATACATCTTTCACAAGTAATTCATACAAATCACTTCAAACATATAATTATAAAATTAAGTTATACGAACTTACCTCGACACTTGTTTGTATACAAAAATCTACTGATCCGAAACCTTTTCTTTTCCTCAGTCTAACCCCGTTTTTGAGTTGTTCGAATCTATATAAATGAATTTAATCATCAATTTATCACATTTCATATTCAATTGGATTCAATTTTTAGTCTAGGAAAAATTACTATTTTGCCCCTATACTTTTTCATAAATTCTAATTTCTTTCCTAAACTTGGAAATTGAATTTCATGCAGTCTAACCCCTATTCCAAGCCTAACCAAAATTTTCATATAACATTTACAGTACATATGCTTCACAAAATTTAGAATTTTCCCATAACTTCTATATCTTTATAATTTAGTCCCTAAATCATGTTTTCATAAAAATTCCTTTTGTAAAAGTTGTTTATCTGTTAACAACCTTTCATTTCCTACCATAAATTTCCAATTTTCAGCATATTCATCTATGGCACAACTTTTATACTTTGATAACTTTTCAAATAAATTCCCAAATTAGATAGATTACACTATCTCGATCTCAAAAATATAAAAATCGCTAAAAACAGGACTTGAATACTTACCCAGTTAAGCCAAGAAAGTTTGCTTTCTCTTTTCTTTGGTTTCCATAGAAAATACTTAGGGATGAAGATGATAAATGATGAGATTTCCTATTATCATCTTTTAATTATTTTTGTTTCCAATTTAGTCATTGCCTTTTCTAATTTTTCCATGGATGAATCATCTATAAATATCTACTAAATTTTCTTACTGGTCTAATTACCATATAGGGATCTCTTATTTTGAATTTTATAGTTATTTAATCCTTCTAGCTTTTAGAATCTAACTTTTACATTTTATGCAATTTAGTCGTTTCCCTAATTAGACCCATAATCGGTAAAATTTTCTTATCCGTATTTTCATGCGACTTTCCTATCATACTATAAACCATGAAATAATATTAAAATAAATATGGTCCCGAAACCACTATTCTGATTTCATTGAAAATGGGCTGTTACAATTTGACTTGTGGGAGGTTGTCAACTCTAATGTTGAACCACCACCTTTGAGAGCCAACCCCATCGTGGCTCAGATCAGGCAACACTCTGATGGCAGAGCCAAGAGATGTAAAGTAATGTCTTACATTCAAAACAGTGTGTTAGACTTGATTTTCATAAGGATTATGGCTTGTGAGTCTCCAAAATAGGCTTGGGATAGGCCCAAGTAGGAGTTTCAAGGAACTGATAGAATAAGACAATAACAACTCCTAAATTCTAGAAAAAGAATATGAGATTTTGAAGATAAAGGAATCAGAAACAGTTAAGTAATACTCAGACAGGATCATGTCTGTTGTGAACAGCATCAAATTACTTAGGGACCAGTTCAGTGAAGCAAGAATAGTGACAAAGGTTATTTCAGCCTTAACTGAAAGATATGAAGCCAAAATCTCCTCCCTTGAAGACTCAAGAGATCTGTCAAGCATCTTTTTGACTGAGCTAATCAATGCTCTTTATGCTCAGGAACAAAGAAGAGCTAGCAAATAGGAAGAGCATCAAGAAGGTGCTTTCCAAGCAAAGAACAGACCAACCTCAAGCTCCTCTAGCTATAAAGGGAAGAAGACTTAGTCAGACAAGCCTAGAAGACATGGAGTAAGAAAAAGATATCCACCTAGCTCACATTGTAGAAGGCTTAGCCATTCAAAAGCAAACTGCTGGTTCAGACCTGATGTGGAGTGCAAAATTTGCAAACAGATGGGCCATGTTGAGAAGGTTTGCAAAAACAAAGGCAAGCTAAAGTAAAATCAGCCTCAACAGCCTAGAGCTGAAGCTCAAGTGGCAAAAAAAGTTTGTGATCAAGAAAAGCAAGTCTTTGCTATCTCCTACTCAGCTGCTAGAAAAAAAAACACAAAAGGGTAGACAATTAACAGTGGTTGCACAAACCACATGACACCAGATGATACTATTTTCAAAAGTATTGACAGATCCTTCAACATAAGAGTAAAAGTGGGAAATGGACACTACATTAAAGCAGAAGGCAAGGGAGATCCACTGATTGACATTCCTATAGGTGCCAAACTTGTTTCTAATGTCCTATTAGTACCTAAAATTGATAGAAATCTACTTAGTATAGCTCAACTAGTTGAAAAAGGCTACGTTATGGTTTTTGAAGACAAAGAATGCCTGATAAGTAATCCAAGTGGACCCAAGCTCATGTCAATAACCATGACTGATAGAAGCTTTATTGTTGATTGGAGTAAGAACTTGGTTTGTGCTTACACAATTGCCCTAGATGAATCCAAGCTGTGGCACAAAAGGTTAGGCCATGTCAACTACAAGTCTCTAGTTCAGCTAACAAAAAGGGACTTGGTTGAAAATTTCACAAAAACAGTAAAAAAGGAGGATTTTTGTGAAGTGTGTCAGCTAGGAAAGCAAGCTAGACTATCATTTCCATTTAAAAAAGCCTGGAGAGCCTCTAAAAAGCTGCAGTTAGTTCACACTAATGTGTATGGCCTATGCAGACATAGTCCTTAATGGTAGCAGGTATTTCATCCTTTTCATTGATGATTACTCAAGGTTCTTCTAGGTTTACTTCCTAAAGCATAAGTTAGAAGTGGCCTCAGCATTTTGGAAATTTAAGGCTACAACAGAAACAAAATTAGGTTGCAAACTCAAAATACTAAGGTCAGACAATGGTATAGAGTATACTTCAACAATGTTCCAAAGCTTTTGTGATGAAGCAGACATTAAACTTTAGCTTACAAACACTTACACACCTCAGCAAAATGGTGTTAGTGAGAGGAAGAATCAAACTCTAATAGATATGGCCAGATGCTTGATGTTTGAGAGAAATTTGCCTAAGACTTTTTGGGCTGAAGCAGTTAACATTGCAATTTATCTTCAAAACAGGTTACCAACCAGAGCTTTGTTTCAAAAAACTCCATTTGAGGCTTGGTTTGGGTTCAAGCCATCAGTTGCTCACTTGAAGATCTTTGGCTGTATTTGTTATGCACACATTCCTACAATCAAGAGGGACAAGCTGGCAAAGATGGCTCATCTTAGCATCTTAGTAGGCTACAGAAGTATTAAAAAGAGCTATAGGATTTTGGATCCCTCAACCTATAAAGCTTTTATGAGCAGAGATATTGTGTTTGATGAAAAATCAAGCTACAATTGGGACAAAAGTGAACCTGAAAGTATTGCTGAAGATTTGGTGACAGATTAGACTAAAGTTGATTAAAATGATCCTGAAATGGACATTGACCATGAACCATTTAGGAGAACTAAACCACTAACTAAAATATATGAAAAAGCAGATGTGGCTACTATAGAACCAACTTGTTTTGAAGAAGTTGAAGCTCAACAAGGATGGAGGCAAGCCATGCTTGATGAAATGAGCATGATTAACAAGAACCAGATCTGGGAGTTAGTTGTAACGCCAGCCAACAGGAAGGTCATAGGAGTAAAATGGGTGTTCCGAGCCAAGTACAATACTGATGGAACTCTAAACAAGCTGAAGGCAAGGTTAATTGTGAAGGGATTCAGTCAAAAGTATGTGATTGACTACTTTGAGACACTTGCACTAGTAGCTAGACTCGACACTATCAGATTATTGGTTGGATTAGCTGCACAAAAGAAGTGGAAAATACATTAACTTGATGTAAAATCTACTTTTTCGATGGCTTTCTTGATAAGGAGATCTATGTTGAACAACTTAAAGGTCACAAAGCTGTTGGTAAAGCAGACAAAGTATACAAGCTGAAAAAGGTTTTGTATGGCTTAAAATAGGCACCAAGGGCCTAGTATGATAGAATTGACACCTACCTAGTAAGCTTGGGTTTTGAGAGAAGCATCAATGAACCAACATTGTATGTGAAGAAAGAAGGTGATGAAACATAGCTCATAGTCTTCTTGTATGTGGATGACTTACTGGTGACAGGAAGAAATAATGATATGCTGGCAGATTTCAAAAGGAAAATGGAGAGCATGTTTGAAATGTTAGATTTAGGAGAAATGACATATTTTCTTGCTATGGAAGTGTCTCAGTCTCAACAAGAAATTTTCTTGAGCCAAAAGGCCATTACCTTGAAAATTCTGAATAGGTTTTCCATGTTGAACTGTAAAGCAACCAGCACACCAGTTGCTATTGGAAAAAAGTTGACAACCTAGGGTGATTTTGAGAAGGTAGCTGAGTTAACATATAGGAGCTTAGTTGGATGATTGCTGTACTTGACAGCCACAAAGCCAGACATAATATTTATAGTAAGTCTCCTATCCATATTTATGCATTGTTGCAATGTAAGCTATTTTCAAGCTGGTAAGAGAGTTCTTAGGTACATCAAAGGTACTCCAAGCTTTGGAATGATGTTCACCAAGGTTGACAGCATGAAGCTCCTTGGTTTTGCTAATAGTGATTGGGCAGGATCATTAGATGATATGAAAAGCACTTCAAGGTATCTGTTTACCTTTGGTTCAACCATTTTTTGTACGAGTTCAAAGAAGCAAACTATTGTTGCTCAATCAACAGCTGAGGCAGAGTATGTAGCAGCTGTAGAAGCTGTTAACCAAGCAATTTAGTTAAGGAAGATCATGGCAAACATGAACTTGCATCAAAGAGAAGCAACAAAGATCAGATGTGATAACCAATTTGCTACCACAATTGCAAAGAATCCAGTGTTTTATGGGAAAACCAAACATTTTAAAATCAAGTTTCATTTTGTTGGGGAAATGGAACAAACTCCAGAAATCAAACTTGTTCATTGCAATTCTAAAGATCAGTTAGCTGATATCATGACAAAGCTTCTTTATGTGTCAAGGTTCAAGAATTTGAGAGCCAAGTAGGGAGTTTGCAGCATGCAAGCTAAGAAGGAGTGTTGAAGTTGGCTTTCATGTAAACAAAAAAGTAGGGAAGCTAATAAACTATAATTATAACATATTTTTATCCATGCTTAGCATATTTTTGGATGATTTTCCTTATAATTTAATGAATTTGATGCTCCTAATCCTTTAATTGCATGTTTTATATTTAGGTGAGTATTGGAAAGTAAAAAGAGTAAGAAACGGGCTAAAAATGGACAAAATGGGCCAAAATCAACATTCAACATGGGCTAGACACCTCCATACGGAGGAGTTTATGGCTTCCAAGGATTTTCTCCACCTTCACCATCACATACATTACTCACCCTCCTGCTGTTGGATTGACCTTACGGCAAGTACTGTTCCCTATGACGCGAGTCGCTCGAAGGCGACTACTCTCCCTTCAGCACTTAGATACATCTACACTATTTTGGCTCATACCTTGATTGGACAGAGAGAGAGCACCGACGTCGTGTCCATTACTGATGTATATTATCTTTAGAGCATGGCAACAGGCCACATCTTCGACTTGGCTTATTTTATTGCGGTCACATTTTGCCATCAGATAGACTGCCATAGGAAAGGGCCTATCTGTTTGGACCCCTATGTGACTTGCCTCGTTCAACACTTCAGACTTTTCAACACACCAGAGATGTCATCCACATTGACCCTTATAAGCTAGATGTTTCCACAGGGCATCTCAAGCATGATCCATATGCAGATGATAGAGCGACGCCGTGGATTCGACCCTCTTTAGTACAGACTCATTCAATCTGATGATCAGGACGACCCTGAGGACATTCCTGATGATGTCCCTCCCCCTCATGAGGACCCACCCCCACCACCACCTAGTCACCGCCCTACTGTTGCCACATTGACAGATATATCCGAGTGACTCACTCACTTTGAGCAGCAGTGTTTTAAGTGGTTTGACAGCATCAATGCCACTCTTCAGCAGATATGCCACCACCTTCACATCTCTCATTCGGCACCGTAGTCCCCCGAGGCATCTGATGGTGAGGACCTTTGAGTCCATTTATATTTATTTTATTTTTTATTTTTCTTTATTTCTTATGTTTTTCCTTTTCCTTTTAAAGACTTATTATTTATATTTTGAACTTTGTTTATCCTTATATTTCTTATCGAGTAATGCTTTAATTCTCTTTCACAGTTGTATTTATTTTCTTAAGTAGCTCAGAATCATGCACTTCAAGTAGCTCTTTCCCTAATTCTGCTTTCACTATTCTAAGGATTTCATCCAAAATTCAGAAAGTTTCACTTCTTTCCTTATCTTATGATATCATGCTTATATTCTTATTATCTATCTTTGTACATTAAGGACAATGGACATCCTAAGTGTGGGGAGATTATTAATTTCATTATAAAAAAATCCTTGATTTTTGTCTTGTTATCAAGTAACTTTCTTATATAACTATTAGAATGAACTTTAATTGATTTATGATTTTTATTGATATGTCTTGAATTAAAACATAAGTACTTATGCTTTGACTATTTAAACTTTAAGACATTAGAGAATCAGGCATGATAAGTTGAATTTTTTTTTTTGAGAATTAAAAATTTTTCTAGGTTATTTCCCCAAATTTAGGTATTATCTTGAAGTTTAAAATCCATAGGATTGACATCAAAACCCATAATTTTTGTGAGATCTTGAGCCTTGAGAGCATATATTCTTTCTTGTTCACTTTTATTGTTGCTATGAGTGTGTCAATATTGATTTGTTATTCTAGAACTTGCTTCAATTATACATGTCGAGACCACATATTTGATTTGATACACTGAGATGATAAAGGCATTTAAGTGTTAACCCATTTGCTCTATAAAATAGCCTTGCCTCATATTTGACCCCTAATGAAACTCCTTTGAGCCTTAAACAACCTTTCTAATTCACCCTTAATATTAACCCATAACCTATTATTGTTGAAATCCCCTTAATTAATTTGATCTCTATTTTGTCGAGATTTGAATTGAATAATTATCTGGCTATGTTCTCCTTTTCAGTTAGTAAAGTTTCATTACTTGGTTTATTCCTAAAAAAAATACACAAAATTATTTTAGTTGTTAATCTACTGTTTAGCATATTATTACGAAGCTATATAATGCTTGAACTTGAATGATGTTATTCATGAGGAAAAGCTCAATTCTAGGAATACATATTTAGTAATGTAATTCCTCAACATTAGTATTTTTCTAGTTAGGTAATTGTTCAGTTTAATCTCGATTCTAACCTTACTTTTCATCTTGTGTCCACACCCCTAACCAAAGTCCCGTTACAACCCTTCAAAGACCTTTTGATTGGTGTGTCATCTCAATTCATAGTGGTGGAGACTTGATTTTCATGCAAGCCTATGGTAATAACTTTTCACGCTTGACTAATGAGTGCTTATTTTTGAACCTTAAACACCTTGAGTGATTTGAGTGAATCTTTAGTGAGGATGTCAACTATATGTAATTTTGAATTAAGGGTAATTACTTAGATAATGGGAGATGCCTATGTTTTTGTGATAAAATGGTCAACTTGGATTGTTTGAGACTCTGATGTTCTTTTAGTTGAATTCTTAATGTATGATTACTTGTAGATTATTTCGACATATTATTGATGAGAATTATAAGTTGAGAAGAATTAATTTTAATTGTGAGTTGAGGATTTTGCTTGAGGACAAGCAAAGGCTTAAGTGTGGGGATATTTGATAAACCATAATTATAACATATTTTTATCCCATGCTTAGCATATTTTTGGATAATTTTCCTTATAATTTAATGAATTTGATGCTCCTAATCCTTTAATTTCATGTTTTATATTTAGGTGAGTATAGAAAAGCAAAAAGAGCAAGAAACGGGCCAAAAAACGAACAAAATAGGCCAAAATCAGCATTTAACACGGCCTAGACACCTTGTGTGCCACACGGGCTGGCCACACACCTGTGTATCATAGCCGTGTCGACCTAAAACCAAGTCAGTATTGCACACGGCCTGAGCACCTTCACATGGGCTGGTCATACGCCCGTGTCCCTGTCGAGCCCTATTTCAATTTCACGCGGAAAAAGCTAATTTTTGGGTATTCTGGGCATTCCAAAGTCTATAAAAACAATTTAGGAGAGGATTAAAAATGGGACACAGAGTAAGAAACAAGGAATTACTCAAAGAACACTGATTGATTCATCTTAGGAGCAAGATCTCCATCAAGACTGAAGATCTCCCTTCAATTTCCTTCAGGAGTTTTTGAGTTTTCTCTATGTTTTGTTGTTTTCCTAATTTTGAGATGTTTTCTTTTATAAACATGAACTAAATCACCTAAACACCTGAGGGGGATGAAACCTAAGACGGATCTTGTTATTATTTTCTGAATTATACAGTAAATACTTTATTTGTTCTTAATTGTGTTATTAATTCTTGTGTTAATATTTCAGGATATTAATTCAAGATGAATGTGCTTATTTAGTGGAGCAAAAGTCCCTGTCTAAGAGTAGATCCAATGTGCTTATTTAGTGGAGCAAAAGTCCCTGTCTAAGAGTAGATCCAACACAATTAAGCGGAGTTGATTCCAATCCTAGAGATAGAACGACGAAAATCTACTGGATGAGAGTCAAATCTAATAGGGAAATCCATAGATCGAGTTAATGCAACAATAGGGGTTTTAATTAGAAAGAAATTTCAATTAATCAACCTAGAGTTAGTCATTTTTAGTCTCAAAAGAGATATTAACATAAATCAAAGATTTTTACGGATCAATTCAAGTGAATAAATCGTCTAATTCAGAATTGACTAATAAGTGAAGTCTAGGTGGATTCTTCCTTGGCTATTATCTTAATCAATCAGTTTTCTAAAAGTATTTTCTCAGTTTACTCTCTGTCACGTTCTTAGTTTAGTTAATTTTTAGTTTAAAAAGACTCCATTTGTTTCTAGGCTAGATAATAAAAAGAAAGTTAATACTAGTACTTTTAGTCCCTGTGGGTTCAACATTCCGGTCTTGCCATAAGCTATACTACTGTTCGATAGGTGCACTTGCTTTTATCGTGATAATAGTTTAGTTTTACAGGTACGATCATATAAATTATCACAACAGAAGCTATTCGAGCCATGCAGTTGCAGCTGAAGCATATGTTGTTGTTTTGTTATTTCAAGTTAATGTTTTGTTACTTAGATATGAACTAAGTTGTTAATGTATTTGATGTAATTAGGTGATGTTTAAGCTGATAAATCAGCTTTACCAAGTGTACAAGTTATGTTTAGCAAGTTACTAGGCTACTTAGTGGAGTTAGGTATATGCTTAGGTAATTTTTCTTATTTTGGCCAGCTAATTGACTGGTATATGTAATGGTATTGTACCTTCATTCAGAAAAATTAAATCTTTCAGAAATTCTTCTTCATATGGTCTTTACTTAAGCATTTTGTTCAAAAAGCTTTGGCTGGATTTTCTTATTTTGTTAAGCAATATATCGATGCTTCTTTCTTAGGTTTCTGTCAAAATTTATCATTCTGTTTTCTTAGTTCCAACAAGCTGGTCGCTAAAAACCCTAAAACAATCTGGAATAGTTTCGTCTAACTTGTTCTTAGACAAGTCAAGTACATAAAGAAAACTAAAATTGCAAATCTTAGAAGGGATTTCTCTAATAAACCCATTGTTTGAGATTAAGAAATAACCCAATGCCTGTGGTGGACTTAGCAGTGATCCTTGAAATGAATTATAGTGAAGGTCTAGAATAATCAGACGCTTCCCTGTAATTTGCTCAACGCTAGTCAAGAAGTTCATAGAAAGGTCCAAAATGCCCAATATCTCATATACTTCGGCTTCCCATTTTGTAATAGAACCATGAATTTGGTTATTAGAAAGATTTAAAACTTGCAAGAACTTGGATGCATTCAAGAAGCTTGGGAAACGTTGCATGTTGCAATAATAGAAATGAAACTGATTTATCATGCATATGGTAGAATTCACATCATTACTACACCTAGTTAATGATAGTGAGTTGTTAAATGAAAGATCAAGAGACCTTAGATTCTTAAGCTTGACAAGCATGCATGACTTGATATTGCAACTCAAGTTATTAGATGAAAGGTCAAGAATAGTAAGGTTGATTATGTCAAAGAAAGAACTTGGAATTGTTCCTTATATTTCATTCTGTGATAAATCAACAACTCCGACTAGATTGGGCTATTGGATTGTGTCAATGAGACTATTAAGTTTGTTAAAACTGAGATCTAGATACTCCAATGATGGTAAACTAAACAACCAACCCGGTACTCTGCTGCTAAGCAAGTTTGCATATAATTAGAGTTCTTGTAGAAACAAAAGTCCACTTATGTTGTTGGGAAGGGTACCTTGAAGGAAATTGGAAGAGAAGTCCATGAAAGTAAGGTTGGTGAGGTTAAATACTGATGATGGGAAGACACCGCTGAAATTGTTAGAGGAAAAATCCATGAAACTTAGATCATTCAAATTCCCAAAAACATCAGGAATTTGCCCTTGGAATATGTTGCTTGAGATAGCCAAGACGGTGATTTTTGTGAGGTTTCTGAGGGCTGAAGGGATTGACCCCATAAAAACACAATCATCAAGTTCAAGTGTTGAAGGTTACCAATTGAACTGAGTAACCCTTTTGAAAACCTGGTCCCTGAAACATCCAACAAACTAAGGGGATTGCTCCAATTTGTTTCTGGTAGATAACCAATGAGATTTGAATTACGTCTTAAAATGATGTTTTGAAGATATGGAAGATGGAAAACTTGGGTTGGGAAATTTCCTTGCAAATAATAGTGAGAAAGACTTAGATGCTTTAATGAGATAGTCAAGTTAAGGAAAGAATAAGGTACAACCAGAGACAAATTCATACCATCAAGGACCATAATTTCTAATTTTGTAAGGTTATGGACAAGCATGTTAAAATCATGGTTCCTAAACAACAAAGGATAATTTTGACTGAGATCAAGTAAAACTAGTTTCGACAAAAGAGAGATTTTAGGTGGGATAAGACCAGTGAGTCTACTGTTAGAGAGATTGAGATAAGTTAGACTCCTCAACTTACCAAACTCAAATGGGATTTAAGAGTTGCCAAAATCATTTCCGGCAAGGTTGAGCCATCGAAGGTTTTGAAGTGAGAAGAGGGTACTTTTTGATTGGAGAGAACCAATTAGTCCACTACAATTGAGATCAAGGCCGATCACATTACCTTTTTTGTTATCACATACCACACCCTTCCATTTGCAACAGTCAGTAGCTTTATCCCAATGTTTCGTCTTATGAAAAGAACGAATGTGAAGTTCTTGTGGGAAAATACTATAGGAAAGGGAAAGGTTTTTCTTGAATTTCAACAATGTAGAACTGTGTTCGAGACAACATAAATGTGTTGGAGGAAAAAACAAAGAAAGGGATAGCAATGAAGAGTTGAAGAAGCCCAGAAGGAAGCATAGGATTAAATATACCATCTCTCTCTTATGAACCCAATAGAAAAAAGATGAACTAAGAATTTGGTTGTGGAGTTGCTTATATAAGTTTCAAATGCAAACATTTCCACTACCAATTTCGTTGAGGTCCAGTTTTGATTGTATAACATATTATGCATGGAATTATGTCATAAGTCAGTAAAGGAATGAATTAATTGCTATGAATTGTATGTGGTTTGCTCCAATAACTGTAGTAGCATTCCAATTAGGGTCCGACGATTGGACCGAGCGAAGGGTGTTACAAGCTTGGTACCTGTTTTATGCTAACTTTCCAATCTTACCATTTGCTGTAATTTTTACAACATTTTCCCTACACAAAACATGCCAAAACATTTTTTGGGCCAAATATAATTTTTGAACAAAAACTAAAATTTTTTACTTCTACTTTTAGCTAAAAAATGCTTTTGCAAAACAATTTTTTTGTCTTAAAAGCATTTTTGGAAAGCTCAAAAATATCTTGTTTAGCAATGCTTTTATCTAAAAAGTGTTTTTTGTCTCAAAGTGCTTCTTAGAAGCAATGCTAAACTAGCCCTTAGTGTTACGATATTGAGAATACTGCTTTCAGTGTCGTGACACCCATTTCCTAATGTTGTGACATTGACCCTATTTACCCTATCTTGACTTGATGAAGCCCTAAATGATTTTTATCTATAACTAAACTTTAAAAGAAGCTTAGGAATGAATTAATTAGCTTCAAATAAGTCTAATTATGTTTAAAACAAAGTTTTAAAATTGATTTTCATGTTAAATAGTTTTAGTGTTCAAATGTAACACCTTTTCCTCGTAAGCTACAAGTTCATCCCAAGTAAGAGGTGTTACACATCGATCCAATTCCAAAAACATTGCATGAAAATAAAAATTATCTAAATCAAATTTCCACCTGATTGGAACCATCATTTGATTGGATTTTAAAAAAAATAAAATAAAACCTATCGTTATATATATATATATATATATCTATATATATCTAGTTTTTACTAATTTAAAAATAAAATATTAATTTTTATATAAAATATATTAAAAACTGATATGAAATAATACAAACAGAAGTAGATGGGAGTTTGATTTCGGTCCTATTTCGTCTTGTATTTTTTTGCTCAAATAATATGATGTCTTTGGTTCTGGGGTTTACATGATACTAAGTAAATTTATGGTTGAATTTTCATGTAAATGCATCATTCGATTCAAACTTTTATTTTGTGTCTACAATAATTGGTATCCATGCCGTAATCATAATCCATCCTTGTGAGATATTAATTAATAATTATTGTATAAATAAAAATAAATGTTACAAGCCACTACTTTGTTACTATAAAAATGGGTTGGGTTTGTTTGAAACTACCAATTTTTTATTATAGGTTGTATTTATCAAGGTTATTCAAGTTTTGGTTTATATATATTGACTGAATATTTCGTCGAATTTTCGTTTAAATTTATTTTTATTTTAACTATGAGACGTGATGACGTGATGTTATAGTTGCTTACATTAAAGTGATTGGAATTTTAATCTCAGTTAAAGAATTTGTTAAAGCTGTATGACCCAAATTCCTATTAAATAAGAGATTAAGTCAAGTTAAACAAAATATATTTTCTTTGTAGAAAATTTAGTATTTATTAGTATAATATATTTAACATTTATTTGTATAATTTATTTCACCTATGAATTTAAATTATAAATAAGCTCTTTTATAACATTAGAAAACACACTCATGTAAAATCTTAGAACTCATAATACTTTTGGAGAATTTTGTATTTACGTTTCGAGAATTCTTTGGTTTCGGGTTTCGGGGTTAGTTTTTGTCTTCATCTTTTGTACTATTCAATCTTTTGCCATTATAGTAAAAATATTTTTACCCGCGATTTTTTATTCTTTTAGGAGGGGTTTTTCTATGTTAAATTTGTGTGTTCAATTTCTTCCGCTATTTTTATTTGTTCATCATTTAATTAGGTCGATCTCCAATAGAATTAACCCTTCGAAAGAAATATAGTGAATTTTTATATTACTACAATCCAGAGGCGAATCTAGAGGCGGGAAAGGGCCCCGGTTCCCTCTAAAATGAGAAATTACTATTTAAGTCTTTTAAAAAATTTTAAAATTTAAATTAATAAAATTAACATTACACTTTAGCCCTCCTAAAATTCTAAAATTTTAATTTAATCATTTAAAAAATTATAAAAATATAAACTATTAAAAATTAAAATTTTATTTCCCCTACCAAAATTTCCCCCCATGCTGTAATCGAGAGCTGTGGCTTTGGAATGGAAATTTCTGTTTCCCGTAATAATTAAAATCCCAATTTTATGGTACTGTGGAGAAACAAGAGATGTTTAAACTTTTATTGAAAATCATGCATGAAACTTTGCTTATAACAAGAATTCACGGAAAATATTATGGAAAAGATGCTGGAAACAAACCCTATATCATCCACTGCTAATTCTTTCTCCTTCCATTTCGATGGATCCTTCTTCTCTTTTGTGAGTTTCGCTTGATCATCTTCACTAGCCAACGGGGTCTCCCAGTTGTGAAAACTATGTATCCCATACTCAATCCAAGCACTACTCCACTTCCATAACCCATTGCTGCAATTTTCCAAACAAGTGTTGTTTCAGATTCGTCCGCAACTGTTGATGGAGGTGATTCTGGTTCCTGATTGTTGCCACATTTCTTTGACAATGGAAATCCACATAGTCCGGAGTTGCCATCGAAGGAATCGTTTGAGAAAGTATCGAAATGATTAGCTAACGGTATCTGCCCCTCAAGATTGTTATGAGAAAGATTCAATGCTCCAAGATATGTCAAGTCAGTTAACTGCACTGGGATTCTTCCTTGAAGCTTGTTTGACGAGAGATCCAATGATTCAAGTGCTGCCATTTTTCCAAGTAATGGTGGGTTATTACCTGCTAAGCTATTTTGCGAGAAGTTGAGCACTATGAGTGAGTTAAGTTCTCCAACTTCTTTAGGAATCGACCCCTCGAAATGGTTGCTTGAAAAATCAATAACTGTGAAAGAAGTTAAAATTCTCTCAAGTTTGAAATCCAACCCTTTCAATGTTATAATTACAGAGTCCTGATAATAATCTCCTCCCATGTACTTTGGACCACTTTTGTTTACCGGAATATCTTTCATTGATTTTAAATTTTCAAATAGCTCAGGTTGGATGTTACCAGTGAACTTATTTCGAGAGAGATCAATCATTCGAAGGCTGCTGAAGGAAAATGTTCCATTGAAATTTTGCATGTCACCATGGAATCTATTAGATCGAAGGACAAGAACCTGCAGATTTGGAAGCGTACCTAACCAATAAGGAAATGTATCATTGATGTTGTTGTTGCCCAAATCTAAAACTTCCAAGAAGGAAAATGTTCCATTGAAATTTTGCATGTCACCATGGAATCTATTAGATCGAAGGACAAGAACTTTCAGATTTGGAAGCATACCTAACCAATAAGGAAATGTATCGTTTATGTTGTTGTTTCCCAAATCTAAAACTTCCAAACTGTGGCAGTTCGTTAATGACTGTGGAATTGATCCTTGAAGTTGATTACCATTGAGATTAACTGTTCTCAAAACAACCATTGAGAGCTGGTCGCTAAAAGTCCCAAAACAATCTGGAATAGTTCCGCCCAACTTGTTCATGGACAAGTCAAGTACATAAAGAAAACTCAAATTGCAAATCTTGGAAGGGATTTCTCCAACCAACCCATTGTTTGAGATTAAGAAATAATGCAATGCCTGTGGTGGAGTTGGAAGTGATCCTTCAAGTGAATTGTGGCGAAGGTCCACAACAGACAGATACTTCCCTGGAATTTGCTCTACGCTAGTCATGAAGTTCATAGAAAGGATCAAAATGCCCAAGTTCTCCCATCCTTCGGCTTCCCATTTTGTAATAGAACCATGAATTTGGTTATTAGAAAGATCTAAAATTTGCAAGGACTTGGACTCGTTCAAGAAGCTTGGGAAACGTCGTATGTTGCAAGAAGAGAAATGAAACAGCTCTATCATGGGTAGGGTAGAATTGACATCATTACTACACCTTGTTAATGACAGTAAGTTGTTAAATGAAAGATCAAGTATCCTTAGATTCCTAAGCTTCACAAGCATGCATGACTCGATATTGCCACTCAAGTTATTAAATGAAAGGTCAAGAAAAGTAAGGTTCATGAGATCAAAGAAAGAACTGGGAACTGTTCCCTGTATTTCATTCTGTGATAAATCAACAACTCGGACTAGATGGGGCTCTTGGATTGTGTCAATGGGACCATTAAGTTTGTTAGAGCTGAGATCTAAATGCTCCAACGATGGTAGACTAAACAACCAACCTGGTACTCTGCCGCTAAGCAAGTTTGCATATAATTGGAGTACTTGTAGATACGAAAGTCCACTTACGTTGTTGGGAAGGGTACCCTTAAGGAAATTGCCAGAGCATCTCATGTAAGTAAGGCTGGTGAGGTTAAATGCCGATGATGGGAAGACACCGCTGAAATTGTTAAAGGAAAAATCCATGAAACTTAGATCGTTTAAATTCCCAAAAACGTCTGGAATTTGCCCTTGGAACATGTTGTTTGAGATATCCAATAAGGTGATCTTTGTGAGGTTTCTAAGTGTTGAACGGATTGCCCCCATAAAAACACAATCCTCAAGGTTAAGTGTTTTCAAGAGCTTAAGATTACCTATTGAATCGGGTAACCCTTTTGAAAACTTTGTCCTTGAAACATCCAACAAACTAATGGGACTGCTCCAGTTTGTTTCTGGTAGATAACCAATGAGATTTGAATTACGTCTTAAAATGATGTTTTGAAGATATGGAAGATGGAAAACTTGGGTTGGGAAATTTCCTTGCAAATAACAGTGAGAAAGACTTAGATGCTTCAATGAGATAGTCAAGTTAAGGAAAGAATAAGGTACAACCAGAGACAAATTCATACCGTCAAGGACCATAATTTCTAATTTTGTAAGGTTATGAACAAGCATGTTAAAATCATGGTTCCTAAACAACAAAGGATAATTTTGACCGAGATCAAGCGAAACTAGTTCCGACAAAAGAGAGATTTCAGGTGGGACAAGACCAGTGAGTCCAGTGTCAGAGAGATTGAGATAAGTTAGACTCCTTAACTTACCAAACTCAGATGGGATTTCAGAGTTTCCGAAATAATTACCGGCAAGGTTGAGCCATCGAAGGTTTTGAAGTGAGAAGAGGGAACTGTTTGATAGGAGAGAACCACTTAGTCCACTACAACTGAGATCAAGGCCGATCACATTGCCTTTCTTGTTATCACACGCCACACCCTCCCATTTGCAACAGTCAGTACCTTCATCCCAAGAGTCCGTCTTAAGAAAAGAAGGAACGTGAAGTTCTTGTCCACAATTACTAATGGAAAGGGAAAGGTTGCTCTTGAAATTCAGCAATGCAGAACTTTGTTCGGGACGACATAAATGTGTTGGAGGAAGAGACAAAGAAAGGGATAGCAATGAAGAGTTGAAGAAGCCCAAAAGGAAGCATAGGATTAAATATAACATCTTTCTCTTATGAACCCAATAGAAAGAAGATGAACTAAGAATTTGATTGTGGAGTTGCTTATATAAGTTTCAAATGCAAACATTTCCACTACCAATTTATGCCATTCGTGAACTCATTGAGTACTTTTTTTTTTTTTTTTTGCTTGGAGACATCCAGCAATGGCCGGACATCTAGAAATATTGAAGAACAATAATTATTAACAGCAACCCATGGTTGTATTGGCTCCATTTGGCATTACCACTCAAAAGGTTTCCTTAAAAGAAGTTAATTTAGTATAAATGGAGTCAAAAGCGCAGGTCAAAGGTGAGAAGAATAATATCAATGCATGTCTTCATTTGATTTATGTATTCTGACCAAACAATTAGGCTTAATGTTGAAATAGATGAAACAGTTACCATTGTTGGCATTTAAACTTTTGTTCCATTTTATTTTGTTAAGTAGACATAATTAAATTCGAATTAAGTCGTTGAATATCTTTTGCAATGTGCCTTGCAATTTTAGTGGTGAAGTGTTGGTACATCTTTTTCCTGTATTGATTTGTAATATGTATTAAAACATGAGTTTAAATTTTTTTTTTTTTGAATTTATGAGAATTTTTTTATTTTTCAACATATTATTAAATTCACATTTTAAAATAAAAAAATTTGAAGTGAAATAGAAGTTGTGATAATTATATATTTAAAAATGATTTTAATTTAATTGAAGTTGTGATAATTATTATATATTTAAAAATAACAAAATTTAATTTACAATTATTAATTAAAAATAGGGTAAACTATCAAGATAGTTACTTTTGTTTGTCTCAAGGTACATTTTAGTCATTTATGTTTGAAATGTTACGTTTTAGTCACTTACGTTATCGTTTTATGATGAAATGGTAGCTTATGTTACATTATTTTTGCACTCAATTTTGATTGTAATTCATGCTTGGACACTTTATTGAATCAATCCTTTATTCTTCCATTTTGAATAAAAAATTCAACCGATTGATAGAGCACTCAATTTGATTTCTGTTGTTTCAATTCAACAAAGATGACCATGAAAAATGATAGTTTTTTCAATCAAAATGGAAACGAAAACTCAAATTTAACCTTCCATTATTAGTTAAAAAATGTTGTCCTAGTTTTTTTTTTTTTTTTTTGAAAGGTAAATTCATTAATTCATTCAATGAATGGAACCATACAATTCAAAGAGAAAAAATAGCAAACATTCGTCGTAGATGGTGAAAGACAAGCTCCATTAACACAACAAAGGCTTAGCCACAGCATCAATAGAATATTATGACACACTGACAATTGGATCTGTCATAACTCAAGCACAGCATATCTGGAGTAATTTTAAGCACTGAATACGATATGAAATTAGCTCCAGATGGTCCAAAGCGGCGAGCAAAAATCAACAAAAGAATCGAGCATTCACTAAACTAGAGAGGACGACAACAAAATCATCCCTAAAATCAGTAGTAAAACTAAAATTACATGTATAAACAAGACTAAAAAAGTGCTACAAGAGCAGACAAAAACTTTTAAAACTAAAGACTTATTAAACAATGGAAAAACAAACAAAAAAACATATAAAACTTAAGACAACATTGGTCCAAATCGACACGTGAAATCATTAAAACCACTTCTCAAGAAAAACTACTAGTGGCCAGTGGAGTTTTAGCGAACAACAGGCATCATCATATGTCCATCACAACTTATGAAGACAACAAACAAAATATTTCCTAACGCATACAATAGGAATCAAACACGAGACCAAACAAAATATAAATGTTTAACTAGTGAATCAACTGACTCATTCTTGACACAGGTTTACACAAATTTAAATAAAAGCCGAAATTTAGAATAAAAACATCACCTACGCTCACGCAGGGATTCAAACATAAGACCTCCAGCATATTAACACTCTACTTAACCACCAGAGCAGCAAGCCCATTTTGATATATACTTACAAACATTTAAATAAAAGCCTATTGACCAGAGATAGGGCTTAAGTAAAAAAATAATAAAATTTATCCAAGATAGGGCTTGAACTTGGACATCTCACACACACCCAATACACATAACCACTAAAGTAGATAGATATTAGTCTCAAAAATTCACAAAAAGCCAAAAAAAGAAATTTGGGGCACTATATCGGCATTGGAGGCTCGGTCATTTACTAGTATTTCAGTTTTCATATTAACTCAAATATCATATTCTCCTTTAACTACTTTTTACCACATATTATGAGCCCAAACACAGTCCGAGTGTTGACAAACCTGGCTCTGATACTACTAAACGTAACACCCTAAATCCAGCCTAGACGTTCAAATCAAGTCCAGAGAGTTACATTGTTGACATTAGGAAAACCATATTTATAAATCAGTCATAATGAAACCATTCAACATATTATAATTATCATAGCAATTAACTAACTATTTAATTTTCCTAAACATCATAATGTCATAGAAAACTGAAATTACTAATAGTAAAATTTAAAGGAAAGATAAATGGATTGACTGAGCTCCTGCAGTGTCGACCCATTCAAGTCTGAGAGCCCCCTGAAATCCAATCAACGATGAAATGAGTTGTGATCCCAGTGCATAAAAGACGTCTATTCAATTAAAGAACATTTATAAGGTAATTCTCGAATCCCAAGATTCAATTAGATGACAAAAGCAATTCCAATTTCAGATACAAAACAAATCAGATACATATGCAGTTATTCCTACCCCCATCCACTACACACCATCCCTGGCCATCCCAACACATTGTTAAAAGCGTTTAATACCCAATCATCCTACACACCATAAAGTGTATGTCTGACACGTTTATTGAGACACGGACTAGCTGGTAGCTCGAATTAAAACAAAATGCCAGATTCACATATATATATATATATATATATATATCGTGGCTTAGTCACCGATTCAAAGCAGATTACTTCCTCCTTTACAAAAATCCCAACCCATGCAAATGCAGATTACAGATATCAACAACATGTGTTCAATCATTCTGATTCAATTCATAAATAGTTAATACAGTATCATTAACAGTCATCACAGTATATATACATTTATATAATTCATATCTCAATCTCAGAGCATCAAATAGACCTAAAACATTCAAATTTAGATCATAAATCTATTGTGGAGGTCAATGCTCGTGTTAGACAACACTCATGGCCTTAGAAATAAAGTTTGGGTTCTATTTATATGCTATACAGCCAGGCACATGCCTGTATACTCATCTCTGTAGCTTACATGGCTTGACACACACCCGTGTTGTCTGCCCATGTGGTTCTAAATCGTAAACAGTGAATCACACAGCCTAGACACACGTCCGTGTTCTTGGCCCGTGTGATATCTAAAAACAACAACGAGTCATACGACTTAGGTACACGCCCATATCCTTGGCCTATGTGGTCTTTATTCTTAACTCAGTGAGTTACACAGCATAGACACACACCCCTTTCCTTTGCTCATGTGAACCTTACAATAACATGGCCACACACGGCCTGGACACACTCCCGTGTTCCTTGCCTATGTGGCTTGAATTCGATGAACAGTGAGTTACACGGCCTAGTACACGATTGTATGGCGTCGACAGCCATGTTTTTTGGCATCCAAATTTTGCAAAAAAAAAAGGAGTTTTCGGTACGCACATGAAGAGATTTTAAAGCGATAACAACATAGAAAGTCTCTGAAGCCTAAAACAACCATTCAATCTCTCAATCAACTAAATTTAATGACAATGATGCACAATTATACTCAGAAACTTATGTCAAAAACTTAACATAAAACTTTCAACGGAATCGATACTTACCGAAAGATTCACTGCGATTACTCGAATTAAATTGTCGAGGTTCATTACTTCCAACACCTATTCCTAAAACAAGGAAACCAAAATCGTTTAACGACGAGAATTTTTCCATTAGCGGAAAACTATCAACGACACGACACCGACGTTTCTTAAAACTTTTAACAAATTAACACAGTTGATATCACAAAAGACGTACTTACCCGACCCGTACAACATATCAGAATGAGAAGTCCAACGATCGACAACAAAACACTTAAACGATATATAAAAGACAACAAAAAGCGAAAGAAAAGGAAAAAGAAAAGAGAAAGGAAAGGAAAAGAAGAACATAAAAAGGAAAAGAGAAACCTTTAAAAAAAACGTATTTTGTCTTAACCACCAACAAGTTTTTCGACAACAAACAAAATATTCCTAACGCATACAATAGGAATCAAACAAGAGACCAAACAGAATATAAATGCTTAACCAGTGAATCAACAGACTCATTCTTAACATAAGTTTACACAAAATTAAATTTAAGTTAGTAGCCCAAATGTAGAGATTAGTTAAAATTGAATAACAAAACTTCCAAGATACAACTCAAGCTCCTAACCTCAAACACATAAGCAAAACATAGAACCACGAATACAAAGACTTAATTACAACAAATTCTAACAGTCATTCAATTAAATTTTTTTTCAAGCGTTACAAATATATTCTCTAATTTAATTTAATTTCAATTAAAAAATTATAAACAAGTAATTGAAATTATATAAAAAGGGCGGGATGTGTTTGAAAAAAAATGTATTAGCAGTATTTGTTTTTACTTTTTGTTTCTTCATCAATTTTTATAATTTTACTATCAAAACCTTGAATAAATTTTTTTGAGAAAAACTAAAAACAAATCAATTAAAATTGAGAAAGAAGAAACGAGTGTACAAATGCTACTATGGGCTTCAGTTTCTTTTCTTTCAATTTTAATCGTTTCAATTTTTCTTTTTGAAATTCTTTTAATTACAACTTTAATATAGTAGGATAAGAAATTTATAAAATCGACCCAAAAACATAAAATAAAAACAAAGGTTACTAATGGCATCTTTTTCAATTTTAATAATTTGGATTACTTATTTTTAAATTTTTAACTAAAATTAAATTGAATTAGAGAATATATTAAATAAATTGAATTAGAAAATATATTTTTTAAAAAGAAAAAGGAAATAATTGAATTAGTAAACAAGAGTCTCAAGTGGTTTTTCAGAAAGAATAATTAGAATAATCCAATTTTATTTGTAATCCAGATTCTATGGCTTTGGAATGAATATATATTTGCTGTAATAATTAAAATCATCCAATTTTTTTTTATTGAAAATCATTCATGAAACTTTGCTTATAACTAGAATACACGCAAAATATTGTGGATCCATTGCTAATTCTTTCTCCTTCCATTTCGATGGATCCTCCTTCTAAGTCTCTTTTCTGGGTTTCGCTTGATCATTTTCACTAGCCAACGAGGTCTCCCAGTTGTGAAAACTATGTATCCCATGCTCAATCCTAACACTACTCCACTTCCATAACCCATTGCTGCAATTTTCCAAATAAGTGCTATTTCAGATTCATCAGCAACTGTTGATGGAGGTGACTTTGATTCCTGGTCGTTGCCACATGTCTTTGACAATGGAAATCCACATAGTCCGGAGTTACCGATGAAGGAATCGTTTGAGAGAGTATCGAAGTGATTAGCTAACGGTATAGGCCCTTCAAGATTGTTATGAGAAAGATTCAATGCTCCGAGAAATGTCAAGTTGGTTAATTGCATTGGAATTCTTCCTTGAAGCTTGTTTGATGAGAGATCCAATGATTCAAGTGCCGCTAATTTTCCAAGTAATGGTTGGATATTACCTGCTAAGCTATTGTGCGAAAAGTTGAGCACTATGAGTGATTTAAGTTCTCCAACTTCTTTAGGAATCGACCCCGTGAAATGGTTGATTGAAAAATCAATAACTGTGAAAGAAATTAAAATTCTCTCAAGTTTGAAATCCGACCCTTTCATTGATACAATTACAGAGTCTTGATAATAATATTCTCCAATGTACACTGGATCACTTTTGCCTACCTGAATATCTTTCATTGATTTTAAATTTTCAAATAGCTCAGGTGGGATGTGACTAGTGAACTCATTTCGAGAGAGATCAATCATTCGAAGGCTGCTGAAGGAAAATGTTCCATTGAAATTTTGCATGTCACCATGGAATCTATTAGACCGAAGGACAAGAACTTCCAGATTTAGAAGCGTACCTAACCAATAAGGAAATGTATCATTTACGTTGTTGTTGCCCAAATCTAAAACTTCCAAACTGTAGCAGTTCGTTAATGACTTTGGAATTGGTCCTTCAAGTTGGTTACCATTGAGATTAACTGTTCTCAAAACATTTACTGAAGGTTGGTCTCTAAAAGCCCGAAAACAATCTGGAATAGTTCCACTCAACTTGTTCTTAGACAGGTCAAGTACAGAACGAAAACTCAAATTGCAAATCTTGGAAGAGATTTCTCCAACTAACTCATTGTTTGAGATTAAGAAATAACTCAATTCCTGTGGTGGAGTTGGAAGTAGTCCTTGAAGTGAATTGGAGCGAAGGTCCAGAAAAAACAGATGCTTCCCTGGAATTTGCTCAACGCTAGTCAAGAAGTTCATAGAAAGGTTCAAAGTGCCCAAGTCCTCCCATCCTTCGGCTTCCCATTTTGTAATAGAACCATGAATTTGGCTATTAGAAAGATCTAAAACTTGCAAGTGCTTGGATGCATTCAAGAAGCTTGGGAAACGTTGCATGTTGCAAGAAGAGAAATGGAACTCAATTATCATGGGTAGGGTAGAATTGACATCATTACTACACCTAGTTAATGATAGTAAGTTGTTAAATGAAAGATCAAGCCACCTTAGATTCCTAAGCTTCACAAGCATGCATGACTTGATATTGCCACTCAAGTTATTAGATGAAAGGTCAAGAGAAGTAAGGTTGAGGAGGACAAGATTAGGCTCTTGGATTGGGTCAATGGGACCATTAATTTTGTTAGAGTGGAGGTCTAGATACTCCAAAGATGGTAGACTAAACAACCAACCTGGTACTCTACCACCAAGCAAGTTTGCATATAAGTGGAGTTCTCGTAGATACTGTTGGAACGAAAAGGGAATTACCTATGATGGTAATTAGCTTTGTTGGAACTAGAAGGCAATTACCGATGGTTGAAACTAAGGTGATTACCTATATAGGTAAACAGCATGCAACATATCAGTAATAACAACAAGCAAGCTCAAGAAAACAAAATGAAACCGAGAGAGAAAACAGAGAACTTGAGCACTAATTTGATGAGAAATCAGCAACATTTTTTTGATTAAAAACAAAAGAAAATATATAGATACAAATTACAAGTTTCAAAGGTCAAATGACCATAGCATAATGATTTTACCTACACCTACTAATAAGACACTTGAGCTAGCTGGCATGGCTAGCTATTACATCAAAAATCAAATCAAAATAAGTCATTTTAGCTATATGGACAAATTATAATCAAACTAAATTAGGTTACATAGGAACAAAAAAATCCAAAATGAACTAAGCTTGCTGTTGGTTCTTTTGTTGCAATGCAGGCCAAATCTCAACACTCCTCCTTGGACTGTATGCAACAAACACCAATAGATTCCCTTAAAGCTTCAAATCGTGATGTTCCAAGTGGCTTTGTCAAAATGTCAGCCAACTGATCCTTTGAACAGCAATGCACTAAGCTAACTTCTCCTGATTATTCAACTTCTCGAACAAAATGGAATTTGATCTTGAAATGCTTGGTCTTTCCATGAAAGACTGGATTCTTGGCTATTGCAACTGCTGACTGGTTGTCAACCAAGATCTCAGTAGCATCAAGTTGCTTCTCATTCAAATCACTTAGCAACTTTCGAAGCCAAATGGCTTGATTTACTGCTGCTGCTGCTGCAATATACTCTGCCTCTGCTGTGGATTGAGCAACTGTCTGTTGCTTCTTCGAACTCCAACAGAACACACTCGAGCCAAGGGTGAAAAAGTACCCCGATGTGCTTCTCATGTCATCGATGCAGCCAGCCCAATCACTATCCGAGTAACAACCAGCTTCAACTCTTTTTCTTTCTTAAATAATACACCAAGCCTCAAGGTTCCCTTGATGTATCTCAACACCCTCTTAGCAGCCTTAAAATGCACCACATTCGAACAATGCATGAATCTTGCTAACAAGCTGACTGCATGCATCAAGTCAGGTCTAGTTGCTGTCAAATAGAGCAAACAGCCAACTAAGCTCCTATACTCCCTTTCATCGACCTTTTCATGATCACCAATGCTTGACAGCTTCTCGCTTTGAGACATAGGTGTGCTCACAGGTTTGCAATTCTGCATACTAAACTTGTTCAGAATCTTCAAGGCAAATGCTTGCTGACTAATGAAGATCCCTCGATCTGACTGATTTACTTCCATGCCAAGGAAATAGGTCATGGTCCCCAAGTCAGTCATGTCAAACGCTTCTTGCATCTGTGCTTTAAACTCATCAAAAATGACATCCTTGCTTCCAGTCACCAGCAAATCATCGACATAAATCGAGACAATTAGCAATGTCTCCATCTTTGATTTCTTCATAAAGAGTGTAGGCTCACTCAAGCTTTTCTCGAACCCGAGCCTCGACAGGTAAGCATCCACTCTGTCATACCAGGCTCTTGGCGCTTGCTTCAGACCATATAAGGCATTTTTAAGCCTATACACTTTGTTTTCTTGACCTTGAACCTTGTAGCCATCAGGTTGCTGATATATATCTCTTCCTTGAGAAAGCCATTCAAGAAGGCTGATTTAACATCCAATTGATGGATTCTCCATTGCTTCTGTGCAGCTAAAGAAAACAGAAGCTTGATGGTGTCTAATCGTGCGACTGGAGCAAAGGTCTCCTCAAAATCGATTCCGTATTGCTGGCTATACCCTTTGACCACCAATCTTGCCTTGTACTTGTTCAATGACCCATCAGCATTGAACTTAGCTCTAAAGACCCATCGAACACCAATAACCTTCTTCTTTTCTGGCCTCTCAACTAAGTCCCATGTCTGATTCTTTTGAATCATGTCCAATTCTGCCTCCATGGCCCTCTTCCAATTTATATCCCTAGCAGCTTCCTCATAGTTTGATGGCCCTACAATAGCCACATTGCACCTTTGATAAACTTCAGCAATAGGCCTAGTACCTCTCACAGGAGGTTCATCGACATTGTCACTGCTAGGCTCACCTTCAGCTAGATCCAAGTTGCCTTCAGCTGAATCTTCTTCAAACTGACATGCATTCGAACCATCCCAGTTCCAAGTCTTTTCTTCATCAAATCTGATATCTCTACTCACCAAAATCTTCCTTGTTGAAGGATCATAGACCCTATAGCCTTTCTTGTCACAGCTATAGCCCACAAAGATACATGGAATAGACCTCTTCTCGAGCTTGGTCCTTCTTTCAGCAGGTATAAGGACATAGCACACACATCCAAAGACTTTTAAATGAGACACTATTGGCTTGAGTTTATGCCATGCTTCAAAGGGTGTCTTATCCTTCACAGCATGTGTAGGTAGCCTGTTGAGCAGATACACAGAGCTGTTGACAGCCTCAGCCCACAATGAGCTTGGCAGCTTGCTTTGGAACAATAAGCACCTAGCCATATCCATCACAGTCCTATTCTTTCTCTCACACACTCCATTTTGCTGAGGAGTGTACACTGTAGTTAATTGATGATGGAATCCAGCCTGCTCACACAGCCTCCTAAACCTCTCAGACAAATATTTAGCCCCATTGTCTGTCCTCAATGTCTTGATCCTACAACCAACTTGATTCTCAGCCAATGCTTTGAACTTTACAAAGGCCTCAAACACATCAGATTTTTGTTTCAAGAAGAAAATCCAATAGAATCTGGTTATGTCATCAATAAAAAGAACAAAGTACTTACTCCCATTCAGTGAAGGAGTCTTCATCGGGCCACAAATGTCAGAATGCACTAGCTCAAGCTTCTCTCGAGCTCTTCATGCTTGATCAACAGGAAATGGCAGCCTTGCTTGCTTGCCAAGTTGACACACATCACAAACACCTTCAATTGGCTCTACTTTTGTCATATCCTCTGCCAAACTAAGTCTATGCAGTAGATCGAGTGATCTAAAGTTGGCATGGCCTAGCCTTCTGTGCCATAGGGTAGCACTGTCACATTGACTAGGATAAGCCTTCTTTTCAAGTTGGCTAACATCCAACATGAAACACTTATCTGCCATAGGAACAGTAGCAGTTTCCTACCCAAGAAAATCCTTGATGACACAAGAACCACTCTCGAACACCAACGAGTAGCCCTTCTCAACCAACTGACCAACACTTAACAGATTCTGATCAATATCGGGCACATACAACACATCAGTAATCAGCTTGTTACCTGAACTTGAGCTGATCAACACATCTCCCCTACCTTTAGCTTCAATCAGGCTTCCATTCCCGATCCTGATCCTCGAGCTGAAACTCCTGTCAAGCTTTTTGAATAAACTCACATCTGCTGCCATGTGATGCGAGCAGCCACTGTCCACTAGCCAACTGCACTTGGTTTTGCTTGTGGTTGCAAGGGAAGATGCACTGAAGACATGCTCCTCCTGAGCTTGAACATCTTCAGCAGCTTGTGCCTGATCTTGTTGTGTTGGTGCTTTGCCTTTGTTCCTGCAAAGCGTCTCAACATGACCAAATTGTTTGCATTTCCAGCATTGAACATCTGGTCTTCTCCAACAGAATTTCTCTGAGTGTGTGGTCCTTTTGCAATGAGTGCACGGTGGGTAACTCCTCTTGCTTGAATCTCTTCTCGATCTCTCCTTCTTGTCAAGCCAAGGCTTCTTGCCTTTTTGACTTGCATTGGAGCTCTCTCTGGCCTTTGCTTGGAAGGCTCCCTCCGGATGATCCTCTTGTCTATTAGCTCTTCTCTGCTCCAAGGCATAGAGTGAGTTAACTAATTCTGATAGAGAAATGGTGGTGAGGTCTCTCGAGTCTTCCAGTGAGGATATCTTAGACTCAAACCTCTCAGGAAGTGTGGTGATCATCTTCTCAACCACCCTGCTTTCAGCAAAGTCCATACCAAGCAGTCTTATGTTGTTCACTATGGCCATTATTCTATCAGCATATTGCTTGATAGTCTCAGCCTCCTTCATCTTGAGATTTTTAAAATATCTTCTCAAATTAATTTGCTGTTGCTGCCTGGTCTTCTCAGACTTCATAAACTCCTCCTTCAACCTGTCCCAAGCTTGCTTAGGTGAGTCACATGCCATAATGCGAGTGAAGATCACATCAGACACTCCATTCTGCAAGCAGGCCATGGCTTTTGGCTTCTTGGCAGACTCCTCAGCATGCTGCCTCATCTGAGCAATGGTGGGATTGGCTCTCAATGGAGGTGGCTCGATATCATTCTCCACAACATTCCACAGATCGTGTGCCTGGAGGTAAGTCTTCATCTTTACCATCCAAATGTGGTAGTTCTCACCAGTGAACACCGGAGGTGGAGGTGGTGTGAAGCTCATCCTGCTGCAACAAGTTTAACAGCCTCGATTTCCTACTTTCTTAAGCTTAAACTTTCAAACAACAAACAACAAGAGAAGGCCCTTAAAGACTTAGGCTCTTGATACCATTTGTTGGAACGAAAAGGGAATTACCTATGATGGTAATTAGCTTTGTTGGAACTAGAAGGCAATTACCGATGGTTGAAACTAAGGTGATTACCTATATAGGTAAACAGCATGCAACATATCAGTAATAACAAGCAAGCTCAAGAAAACAAAATGAAACCGAGAGAGAAAACAGAGAACTTGAGCACTAATTTGATGAGAAATCAGCAACATTTTTTTGATTAAAAACAAAAGAAAATATATAGATACAAATTACAAGTTTCAAAGGTCAAATGACCATAGCATAATGATTTTACCTACATCTACTAATAAGACACTTGAGCTAGCTGGCATGGCTAGCTATTACATCAAAAATCAAATCAAAATAAGTCATTTTAGCTATATGGACAAATTATAATCAAACTAAATTAGGTTACATAGGAACAAAAAAATCCAAAATGAACTAAGCTTGCTGTTGGTTCTTTTGTTGCAATGCAGGCCAAATCTCAACAGATACGAAAGTCCACTTATGTTGTTGGGAAGTGTACCCCAAAGGAAATTGGAAGAGAAGTCCATGAAAGTAAGGCTGGTGAGGTTAAATGCTGATGATGGGAAGACAGGATGAAATTGTTAAAGGAAAAATCCATGAAACTCAGATCATTTAAATTCCCAAAAAATCAGGAATTTGCCCTTGAAACATGTTGCCCGAGATATCCAAGACGGTGATTTTTGTGAGGTTTCCAAGTGCTGAAGGGATTGACCCCATAAAAACACAACTATCAAGGTTCAGTGTTTTCAAGTGTTTAAGGTTACCAATTGAGTCGGGTAACCCTTTTGAAAAGCTGTCCCTGAAACATCCAACAACCTAAGGGGGCCGCTCCAATTTGTTTCTGGTAGATAACCAGTGAGATTTGGATTACTACATAAAAAGATGTTCTGAAGATAGGGAAGATGGAAAACTTGGGTTGGGAAATTTCCTTGCAAATAACAGTGAGAAAGACTTAGATGCTTCAATGAGATAGTCAAGTTAAGGAAAGAATAAGGTACAACCAAAGACAAATTCATACCGTCAAGGACCATAATTTTTAATTTTGTAAGGTTTTGGACAAGCATGTTAAAATCATGGTTCCTAAACAACAAAGGATAATTTTGACCAAGATCAAGCGAAACTAGTTCCGATAAAAGAGAGGTTTCAGGTGGGACAAGACTAGTGAGTCCAGTGTCAGAGAGATTGAGATAAGTTAGACTCCTCAACTTACCAAACTCAGATGGGATTTCAGAGTTGCCAAAATAATTACCGGCAAGGTTGAGCCATCGAAGGTTTTGAAATGAGAAGAGGGAACTGTTTGATCGGAGAGAACCACTTAGTCCACTACAACCGAGATCAAGGCTGATTACATTGCCTTTCTTGTTACACACCACACCCTCCCATTTGCAACAGTCAGTACCTTCATCCCAAGAATCCGTCTTATGAACAGAAACAACGTGAAATTCTTGTGAACAAGAACTAATGGAAAGGGAAAGGTTGCTCTTGAATTGCAGCAATACAGAACTCTGCTGGGGACGACATAAATGTGTTGGAGGAAGAGACAAAGAAAGTGATAGCAATGAAGAGCTGAAGAAGCCCAAAAGGAAGCATAGGATTAAATGTAACATCTTTCTCTTATGAACTCAATAGAAAAAAGATGAACAAAGAATTTGGTTGTGTAGTTCCTTAATAAGTTTCCAATTGAAAGAATTCCTCTACCAATTTATGCCATTCATCAATTCATTGGGTACCCTTTTTCTTTTTGTGTTTCTATCTTGCTTGGACACATCCAGCAATGGTGGGACATCTATACTTACTGACTCCATTTGGCATTATCACTCGTAAGCTTTCCTTAAAATAAGTTAATTTAGTATAAATGGCGTCAAAAGCAGTGATGAAAGGAGCTAATGCATGTCTTCATTTGATTTATATATTCTAACCAAACAATTAGGCCTAATGTTGAAACAGTTACCATTGTTGCCATTTAAACTTTTGTTCCATTTTACTTTGTTATAATCAACATAATTAAATTCGAGTGAAGTCGTTGATCGTCTTCTGCAATCTGCCTTGCAACATGTTTTCTGGTTTTGAAGTGTTGGTACATCTTTTCCCTGTGTTGATTTATAATATGTATAAAAACACGACTATATATATATTTTTTTAATTCATGAGAATGCTTTTATTTTCAATATATTACTAAATTTATATTTTAAAATGAAAAAAAAATTGAAGTAAAATAAAAGTTATGATAATTATATATTTAAAAATAATTATAATTCAATCGAAGTTGCGTAATTACTATATATTTAAAAATACTAAAATTTAATTTATAATTATTAGTTAAAAAATAGGGTAATCTATTAGAAAATAATACTTTTTCTCTTTTTTTTTGCCACATGACAATTTTTAATTGGTTATTTTTTCAAATATACTTAACGATTTATCTAACGATTGAACTAGCAGAGATATTGACTTGAAAAATAATAGTTAGGACCACTTGTGACAAAAAAAAATTAGGTGTTGTTCAACTAAGCTTTACTTGCAAATTATTTTGATATAACAAATGTTATCAATAAAAATCATTGTAAATAAAACTTGGCAAAAATATTTAATTTCAAATGACCTAAAAAGAAAAAATTGTTAACTCATACTTAGAAAATATTTGTGAGGCCAAGTTGTTAAATTAACTTTCAAACAATTTTCAAACATGATAAACTTGCTCCAAGCCAAAAAGTATCAATCCAGTATCGATATTTTTTTGTCAAGTATTGATAGTTTTTAGTGAGTATCGATAGAATCAATATTTTATCGATATATTTTTCAATATTGATATCAAAATGGCATTCTGTTTTTCAAAGTTTACCAAATATTGATACCATTTGCTTGATATTGATAAATTTCTTCAAGTCTCAATAATGATATACTTTTATCGATACATTTTTCAATATCCATATGAAATGGCATTTTGACTTCCAAAGGATTCATCAAATATCGATACCTTTTATTTGGTATCGATAGAATTTCCTTGATATCAATATTGACGGTCCAACAGTCACTAAATTAGACATTAAATGCTATTGGTATCGATACTCATAGGAAAAATATTGATATATGTTATTGCAGGTGACATTAATGCACTGATATTTTCATTCCCAACGAATTTATTCAATATTCCAACAACAATAACGGTTGGAAATCAATTGGAGGTAAAAATACCAACTTCTAAAAGTCTTACAAAAATAAAGAGAAATCATCAAAGCAAAATTTTCAATCAATCAACCTTTGTACTTAAAATTTTCATACTTTTCTTTTATACACTTATGAGCTTCCATTATTATTCTATCAACTCAAGTGTTTTTCTTTGTAATTGTACTTAATTAGCAAACACTTGGATCTTGTAAGGGTTGTGAATAGCCCAATTTGCCCGGGGCCCATAAGCACACCCAAAACCTAACTCATAAACCCAACAGCCCACTAAACCAACCCAAACCCATTAAAACTCAAGACCCAAACTAAACTTAACCTAGCCTAAACCTAAGCCCAATACCTAAAATCAAAAAACAGAAAAAAGTAATAAATTTTCAAACCCTAACCCCTTCAGTGGCCGGCCCTAACTCTGCCTTCTGACATCATCACCTGCAGCACGCCACCATCGCTTCACCACCTGCTTCACCGCCATGCTCCACCGCCCACCAACTTGCACCTGCAAGAAAAGGAGAGACAAGACAACAAATAATATAAAACTTATAAAATAGTGGTTATAAAAGCCATTCAAAAAAGTTGTAAAGGGGTTCGATTTTCAGTAATAGAAAATGAGAGATTTAGCGCTAGAAGTAGTCAATTTTGAATGCAAGCAAATATATTTTCTAACACCACAAAATTAAGAAAGCAACGCCAAAGCAGAGAAATAACCAAAAACTAAAAAAAAAAAAAAAGGAAGCCCAAAAGAGGTGATTTTTCCCTTTTATTTCACTTTGTTTTCGAATCTTTTTTTCTTTCTTTTTTCTTTTCGGCACATATATACATATATTAGAGATATAAGAAATAAAAAAATTAAAATTTTACCTTTTTGGTCCCCCGACCACCGTGTACGGGACTCTGACGATGGCGCACGGTGGTCCGGCGATCGGGCGGTGGTCGGCCATGGGGCGTGCAAAGAGAGTTGAGAGCATCTTAGATTTTTTTTGGAATGGAGGGATTGAAATGAATTTTTTTTTAAAGCTTTTTAACTTATATAGGCCCCCCAAAACGACGTCGTTTTGGGACTGGCCTTAAACTCCCAAAACGACGTCGTTTTGCCATGTGGTGTGTACAACCACTATCCACTAGCCAATCACATCTAACTTTGCTTGAGGTTGCAAAGCAGGAGGCTGTAAAAACATGCTCCTCCTGAGCTTGAAAGTCCTCAGTAGCCTGAGCTTGCATTTGCTGCTGAGCTTGTGCCTTCCCTTTGTTTTTGCACACCCTCTCAACATGTCCAAACTATTTACAGCTTCTGCACTGAACATCTAGTCTGTACCAGTAGTTCTTATCTAGATGTGCGGTCTTTTTGCAGTGAGCAGATGGTGGAAACCTCTTCTTCCCTGCATCTCTCATTGGTTTCTCCCTTCTATCAACCCAAGGCTTCTTCCCTTTTTGGCTAGAACCTGAACCTTTCTTGGCATTTACTTGGAAAGCTCCTTCAGGATGTTCTTCCTGCCTGTTGGCCCTCCTTTGCTCAAGTGCATATAGGGAGTTTACCAACTTAGACAATGAGATGGTTGATAAGTCCTTCGAGTCCTCCAACGATGAAATCTTTGACTCAAACTTCTTAAAAAGAGTGGTGATGACCTTTTCAACAACTCTGCTCTTACTGAAATCATCTCCAATGAGCCTAATGTTGTTGACTATAGCCATTATCCTGTCACAGTACTGCTTGATGGTCTCTGATTCTCTCATCTTCAAACTCTCAAAATCTCTCCTAAGATTGATCAGTTGCTGATGCCTCGTTTTAGCTGATCCCATAAACTCCTTCTTCAGCTTCTCTCATGCTTGCTTAAGTGAGTCACAAGCCATTATTCTAGTGAAAATCACATCGGATACCCCATTTTGCAAGTAAGCCATTGCTTTATACTTCTTGGCACACTTTTAACTGTGTTGCCTCATCTGTACAATGGTTGGATTAGCTCTCAATAGAGCTAGTTCAGTATCATTCTCGATCACATTCCATAAATCGTGTGCTTGAAGATATGTCTTCATCTTTACCACCCAAATGTGGTAATTTTCTCCAGCAAACATAAGAGGTGGTGGTGGTGTAAAACTCATGCTTACAGCAAAAAAACAGACTAACAAAAGAGGTTTCTACTTCTTTTCTCTCAAACACAAATCACTCACAAATGAAAACACAACCAAGGTCCTCAAAGACTTAGGCTCTGATACCATTTGTTGAGTTTTTCACACAAGAAGATAAAACACAACCAAGTAACCCGGATAAAGTATGAATCTTTGTCTTAAAATAGAGCAACAATGTAAGTAACCGGGGTAAAGAATGAAAGAGATTTGAGATTCAAAGACTTTAGAGTTGCAGGACAAAACAATCAAGAACTGAAAAAATAAAGAAGAATTTTGAGAGAAAAGATGAATACTCCCCTTACATTTCAAAAGTTGTACACATACTACAAATACATTTGAAAAACAATAAAATAACTTAAGCAAGTGAACAAACATTAAATGCAACTTAATGATAACCTAGAACCTATCTAAAAATACAAGTGAGTAGCTGACTAGCTTTTTCTGCCAAAAGGTTTCTGCCAAATCAGATACAGGTCGATAGTAACACATAACATACTTAACCCGGTGAACATACGTTATACTTGAATGCTCTGTATTTTACCCGGGTAACGTACATACACCTGCATGGCTACATGATAACTTGCATGCTGCTGTAGTTGCCACCTTTAAACATCATAATCCATCCTTGTGAGATATTAATTAATAATTATTGTATAAATAGAAATAAATATTACAAGCCCCTACTTTGTTAATATAAAAATGGGTTGAGTTTGTTTGAAACTAGTAATTTTTTATTATAGGTTATATTTATGCCTACAAAAATTTTCCCCCATGCTATAATGGAGAGCTACGGCTTTGGAATGGATATTTCTGTTTCCTGTAATAATTAAAATCCCAATTTTATGGTACTGTGGAGAAACAAGAGATGTTTAAACTTTTATTGAAAATCATGCATGAAACTTTGCTTATAACAAGAATACACAGAAAATATTATGGAAAAGATGTTGGAAACAAACCCTATATCATCCACTGCTAATTCTTTCTCCTTCCATTTCGATGGATCCTTTTTCTCTTTTGTGGGTTTTGCTTGATCATCTTCACTAGCCAACGGGGTCTCCCAGTTGTGAAAACTATGTACCCCATACTCAATCCAAGCACTAGTCCACTTCCATAACCCATTGCTGCAATTTTCCAAACAAGTGTTGTTTCAGATTCATCCGCAACTGTTGATGGAGGTGACTTTGATTCCCGGTCGTTGCCACATGTCTTTGACAATGGAAATCCACATAGTCCAGAGTTACCGACGAAGGAATCGTTTGAGAAAGTATCGAAGTGATTAGCTAACGGTATAGGCCCTTCAAGATTGTTATGAGAAAGATTCAATGCTCCGAGAAATGTCAAGTTGGCTAATTGCATCGGAATTCTTCCTTGAAGCTTGTTTGATGAGAGATCCAATGATTCAAGTGCCGCCAATTTTCCAAGTAATGGTGGGATATTACCTGCTAAGCTATTGTGCGAAAAGTTGAGCACTATGAGTGAGTTAAGTTCTCCAACTTCTTTAGGAATCCACCCCTCGAAATGGTTGCTTGAAAAATCAATAACTGTGAAAGAAGTTAATATTCTCTCAAGTTTGAAATCCAACCCTTTCAATGTTATAATTACAGAGTCTTCATAATAATCTCCTCCCATGTACTTTGGACCACTTTTGTCTACCAGAATATCTTTCATTGATTTTAAATTTTCAAATAGCTCAGGTGGGATGTGACCAGTGAACTCATTTCGAGAGAGATCAATCATTCGAAGGCTGCTAAAGGAAAATGTTCCATTGAAATTTTGTATGTCACCATGGAATCTATTAGATCGAAGGACAAGAACTTTCAGATTTGGAAGCGTACCTAGCCAATAAGGAAATGTATCATTTATGTTGTTGTTGCCCAAATCTAAAACTTCCAATCTGTGGCAGTTCGTTAATGACTGTGGAATTGATCCTTCAAGTTGGTTACCATTGAGATTAACTGTTCTCAAAACAACCAGTGAGAGCTGGTCGCTAAAAGCCCCAAAACAATCTGGAATAGTTCCGCCCAACTTGTTCTTGGACAAGTCAAGTACATAAAGGAAACTCAAATTGCAAAACTTGGAAGGGATTTCTCCAACAAACCCATTGTTTGAGATTAAGAAATAACCCAATGCCTGTGGTGGAGTTGGAAGTGCTCCATGAAGTGAATTGTAGCGAAGGACCAGAACAGTCAGACGCTTCCCTGGAATTTGCTCAACGCTAGTCAAAAAGTTCATAGAAAGGTCCAAAATGTCCAAGATCTCCCATCCTTCGGCTTCCCATTTTGTAATAGAACCATGAATTTGGTTGTTAGAAAGATCTAAAACTTGCAAGTACTTGGATGCATTCAAGAAGCTTGGGAAACGTTGCATGTTGCAAGAAGAGAAACGAAACTGATTTATCATGGGTAGGGTAGAATTGACATCATTACTACACCTAGTCAATGATAGTAAGTTGTTAAATGAAAGATCAAGCGACATTAGATTCTTAAGCTTCACAAGCACGCATGACTTGATATTGCCACTCAAGTTATTAGATGAAAGGTCAAGAATAGTAAGGTTGATGAGGTCAAAGAAAGAACTTGGAATTGTTCCCTGTATTTCATTCTGTGATAAATTAACAACTCCGACTAGATTTGGCTCTTGGATTGTGTCAATGGGACCATTAAGTTTGTTAGAGCTGAGATCTAGATACTCCAAAGACGGTAGACTAAACAACCAAGCTGGTACTCTGCCGCTAAGCAAGTTTGAATATAATTGGAGTTCTCGTAGATACAAAAGTCCACTTATGTTGTTGGGAAGGGTACCCTGAAGGAAATTGTAAGAGAAGTCCATGAAAGTAAGGCTGGTGAGGTTAAATGCTGATGATGGGAAGACACCGCTGAAATTGTTAGAGGAAAAATCCATGAAACTTAGATCGTTTACATTCCCAAAAACATCAGGAATTTGCCCTTGGAACATGTTGCCTGAGATAGCCAATACGGTGATTTTTGTGAGGTTTCCGAGTGTTGAAGGGATTGACCCCATAAAAACACAATCATGAAGTTTAAGTGTTTTCAAATGTTTAAGATTACCAATTGAACTGGGTAACCCTTCTGAAAACCTTGTCGCTGAAACATCCAACAAACTAAGGGGACTGCTCCAATTTGTTTCTGGTAGATAACCAATGAGATTTGGATTACGTTTTAAAATGATGTTTTGAAGATATGGAAGACGGAAAACTTGGGTTGGGAAATTTCCTTGCAAATCACAGTCGAAAAGACTTAGATGCTTCAATGAGACAGTCAAGTTAAGGAAAGAATAAGGTACAACCAGAGACAAATTCATACCGTCAAGGACCATAATTTATAATTTTGTAAGGTTATGGACAAGCATGTTAAAATCACGGTTCCTAAACAACAAAGGATAATTTTGACCGAGATCAAGCGAAACTAGTTCTGACAAAAGAGAGATTTCAGGTGGGACAAGACCAGTGAGTCCAGCGTCAGAGAGATTGAGATAAGTTAAGACTCCTCAACTTACCAAACTCAGATGGGATTTCAGAGTTGCCGAAATCATTGCTGGCAAGGTTGAGCCATTGAAGGTTTTGAAGTGAGAAGAGGGAACTGTTTGATTGGAGAGAACCAATTAGTCCACTACAACTGAGATCAAGGCCGATCACATTGCCTTTCTTGTTATCACACACCACACCCTCCCATTTGCAGCAGTCAGTACCTTCATCCCAAGAATCCGTCTTACGAACAGATTCAATGTGAAATTCTTGTGAACAATTACTAATGGAAAGGGAAAGTTTGCTCTTGAATTTCAGCAATGCAGAACTGTGTTCGGGACGACATAAATGTGTTGGAGGAAGAGACAAAGAAAGGGATAGCAGTGAAGAGTTGAAGAAGCCCAAAAGGAAGCATAGGATTAAATATACCATCTTTCTCTTATGAACCCAAGAGAAAAAAGATGAACAAAGAATTTGGTTGTGGAGTTGCTTATATGAGTTTCCAATGGAAACGATTCCACTTCCAATTTATGCCATTCGTCAACTCATTGAGTACCTTTTTTTTTTTTTGCTTGGAGACATCCAGCAATGGCCGGACATGTAGAATTAGAAATATTGAAGAATAATAATTATTAACAGCAACCCATGGTTGTATTGGCTCCATTTGGCATTATCACTCTTAAGGTTTCCATAAATAAGTTAACTTAGTATAAATGGCGTCAAAAGCACTGGTCAAAGGTGAGAAAAATAATATTAATGCATGCCTTCATTTGATATTTATATATATTCTAACAATGTTGAAACAGATGAAACAGTTATCATTGTCGGCATTTAAACATTTGTTGGATTTTATTTTGTTAAGTAGACATAATTAAAATCAAAGTAAGTCGTTGATCCTCTTCTGTAATGTGCTTTGCAATATATTTTCTGGTGTCGAAGTATTGGTATATCTTTCCCAAAAGGAAGCATAGGATTACATATAACATCTTTCTCTTTTGAACTCAATAGAAAAAGACGAACAAAGAATTTGGTTGCGGAGTTGCTTATATAAGTTTCCAATGGAAACAATTCCTCTAGACCAATTCGTCAATTCATTGAGTACCCCTTTTTTTTTTTTTTTTTTGGTTTCTATCTTGCTTGGACACATCCAGCAATGGCGGGACATTTATACTTATTGACTCCATATGGCATTATCACTCGTAAGGTTTCCTTAAAATAAGTTAATTTAGTATAAATGGCGTCAAAAGCAGTGGTGAAAGGAGCTAATGCATGTCTTCATTTGATTTATATATTCTAACCAAACAATTAGGCCTAATGTTGAAACAGTTACCATTGTTGCCATTTAAACTTTTGTTCCATTTTTCTTTGTTATAATCAACATATTTAAATTCGAATCAAAACATTGATTATCTTCTGCAATGTGCCTTGCGATATATTTTCTAGTGTTAAAGTGTTGGTACAGCTTTTTCCTGTATTGATTTATAATATGTATAAAAATACGAGTTTTAATTTTTTTTAAAATTCTTGAGAAATATTTTTATTTTCAATGTATTACTAAATTTATATTTTAAAATAAAAAAATTGAAGTAAAATAAAAGTTATGAAAATTGTATATTTAAAAATAATTATAATTTAATCGAAATTACGTAGTTATTAAATATTTAAAACTACTAAAATTTTAATTTATAATTATTAGTTAAAAAATAGGGTAATCTATCAAGATAGTAACTTTTGTTTGCTTCAGATTACATTTTAATCACTTATATTATTATTTTGTTACAAAATGGTCACTTTTGTTACGTTATTTTTGCACTCAAATTTGATCGTAATTCATGCTTGGACCCTCCATTGAATCGATCCTTTATTCTTCCATTTTGAATAAAAAAATCCAATCGATTGATGGAGCACTCAGTTTGATTTCTACTGTTTCGGTTCAACAAAGATGACTATGAAAATGGATGGTTTTTTTAGTCAAAATGGAAATAAAAACTAAAAGAAAAAAAAAGACTAAGGGTTCTTTTTCCTGTTCAAGGATTAATCTAATGCATTTAGGGCTTAGATTGGTTTTGATTATTTTGGGAAACCAATTTAACATTTTCCTTTAATTAATTTAGAAAATTTAATTAATTAAAAAATCAATTAATTTACTTGGTTAGACATCCATGTTGGCATTTAAAATTCATTTTAACAGTCATGTTTGGACTGTCATTTGGGAGGTAACAGATCCTAACAGCAGAATGACCATTTCGTAACAAAACGATAACATAAGTGACTAAAACATAACATTTCAAACATAAGTGACTAAAATGTAACATGAGGCAAACAAAAGTGACCATTTTGATAGTTTACCCTAAAAAATATTGCGCTAATTTTAAATTGGAGTTGTCGAAACCATTTTTTTTAAAAATTGGTGAATCGACTTTGGGTTTTGAAAATAAAATAAGAACGGGGAGTCGCCACCGACCCTTTTCGAGGTGTTATCGGATCACCTTAAACTATTTTAATAAAACATTCTAAGTTATTAAAACAATTAATTTTGGTCTACGAAAATCAAAGAACGGGCTCGGGAGTCGGTTACGCACGAGGAAGGATTAGCACCCTCGATACGCCCAAAATTGGTACCTGGTTAATTAATTAGTGTCTTAGTGCCGAATGTTTGAAAATTTGGAAGAATTTAAAACACGATCCCTTTTATTAAAAACATTTGAATATGTCGAAGAAAAAATCGAGGCTCGCTTATTTCGAAGGAATAAGAATGCCGAACCCAGTAAGTTAGGATGCGACATATCAATTTCTTGAAATTAAGTCTGCTTTTTTTGCTTAAAAGGCTTATGTATTTAAATTGAGAAAGGAATATTTAATTATCTTGGATCGTACGAAAAACCAGAACCCAGTGGGTTAGGGCTCAATTTTTCAAAATCCCAAAACATAAAATATTGCCTTGATTTTGAAATTCTTATCTCGGGACAATGAATGCCACATTCAGTAAGTTAGAACATAGCACTTCGAGTCTCCGATAATAAGTTTTATTTGAAAGCTCACGTGCTTTGGTTTTGAAAGCGATACTCGATAGTTCGGGTTTGATGAGGAAAATCGGAACTTAGTAAGTTAAGGCTCGATTTCCTCGAAGCACCCAAACACGAGTCATTCTTTTGAAAGCTTTTGGATGAAAATTTTTATCGAAATAGAATTAGACACGACTTTTATAAAACATAAATGTGGAATTATAAAATACGAAATAAGAAACAATTCATAATCAATGCGCTACAACAACGAATCATGACTAATCAACAAATACAAAATGATTGTAATAACATCATTGTAAACAATAGTATGAACATTCAAATATTAACTAATTCAGGAAGTACAAAGAAAATAAGGAAGTTTAGTAAGTTTTTAGCAAATGAAAGTGAGTTATGGAAATAAGCTTAGAATTGTAAAAAGTTAAATAAAATTTTATACAAGTAATGTATTATATAATAAAAGATAAGACCTTTAACATAAAGAAATTGTACACTTATAAAATTATATGTATATATATGTATGATAGTATTTTAAAATATTCATATAATGTAATATATAAAAATGTAAAAGAGTAGCAAATACGTAATATAAAAATGTAGTTTATAATACAAAAATATTTGAATATACATATATGCGTGATGCGCGAAAATACTTATACGTAATAACATTTTAATTATATACTTGAGATAATATTAAAATGAGTGATACGATATGAAAATGTATACATAATATATATATATATATATATATATTAAAGATAATGATGAAATACAAAAATGACTATCAATACAATATAGATACATATGCACATAGATAATAATGGTATAAAAAAATAATTTAAGATGTGTAAAATATGGTAATGGGAAAATATATACATATGTAATTATTAGAATGAAAGATATATATATATATATTATATATAAGGATATAATGCATACAAAAATATAAATTTAAAAGATATAGTTATAATATACAAGACATATATAATAATATTAAAATACGTAAGTAAATTAACACGGAAGAATATACATATATATACCTAACTACAATACGGAAAAATATGTATAAATACACACACTCGGTATATAGTAAAAATATATATATATGTATTTATATATATAATATATAAAATATATATTAATAAGTATAAAAAGAAAACATGATAATAATAGGAACAATAACAGGAAATAATAACAATATGTATATAGGTAGAACCTGGAAAAATAAAACTAAATATAATGATTTATGTTAAAAAGATAATAAAATACCATAATAATGGAATAACAAAATGATATATATATATATATATATATATATTAGTAATACCAATAAAAAGGATACATCAATAAGAGTAGTAATAATAACAATAATAATAATAATAAAATCTATTAATTAATAACAAAATAATGCAAGTAAAAAAAAAGACTAAATTGAACGTTAAATACAAATGCACGGGGCAATTTTGAAATAACCTGCAAGGAGAGGGACCAGATTAAGAACAAAACAACATTTTAAGGCCAACCAGTGAATAAATAAACCATTAAAATCGAATTAGGGATCAAACAGAAACGCGCGTGAACTGGGAGGGATTAAAAACACAAATATCCCCAACCCCAAACCACTCCGTTTTAACGGGGACCAAGTTACAACCAAACACAAATCCCAAGACAAATCTGAAAAATATAAGAAGTGTAAAATAGCGTACAATTGAACATTAGAGCAACATACAAGGGCCTATTGCGCAAATTCCCCTTTAGAGCTAAAACACGCGGGTCTGCTCGGGTGCCGAATCGGGTAAAATGGGTAAGGGAACGGGTCGTTGATATGGCACCATTTTTAGGCCATAAAATCAGACCCTAAACAGTGCCGTTTTGCGTGGCATCCAAGGGCTAATTTAAAACCCTAATCAACAGATATCAAACCTCTTTTCAGGAAAAAAACAAAAAAAAAAAGAAAAACGCGGCCACCCTTAACTGACCGAAACGGAGGTGACCAAAGGACCATCGTTCGGCTACCAGATCGGCAGCAGCGCCCCGCGAAGGTCAAACCGAGGCCTATTCGTTAATATCCCGATCGGATATGCCGATATCGTGCCTCAAAAACCCCTACCCGACCCTTCAACCGTGACGAAGAGATCGGGGTTCGAAGGCAAACCCAAATAGGTAAACCCCTATATTTTTTAAGCGTACATGTAAAACAAGGGATTTAAAGAAGAAAAGAGTCAAAATCACCTTCAAAATCGAGACCTTTTTGATTGATTTCTTTGTTCTGTGTTAAAAAACAATCCCTTTCTCTTTTTAATCCTTTACAAATACTTAGCTAAAAAACCCCCGAAACCTTGTTTTTTGAATGTTAAAAAAAAAAAAAAAAGAAAAACCCCGATACATTTGCTTTGATTCAGGTCTATAGCCGAAATCAATTCAATTTTTGCTACTGTTTTCTTGCTCTGCTCTCTGTTGTTTCATTCGTCATGGTTGCAGGTGATGCGATGGGTTTGGTGACCGACTTTTGGTGGCTGCTTCTGAGGGTAGGTGCGGTGCTAGGTGGGGCTGATTAAAAGGCATAGGCGTACCATCAGAAGGCCCTAGGTGCAGCGCACCTAGGGTTTGCAATGTCTGATTTTTGTTGCTTACCGGGCTAGGGTAGTTTGGGCTACTTTAGGTTGGGTCTTGGGCCCGGTTGTATTATTTGTTTTTGGTTAGTTCTGGGTTTGTAACAAAAAACAATGGACTGTTAATTGTTTGTTATTTTTTGGGTTTGTTTTATTGGTTTGGTATTTGGTTGTTGGGTTGGTGTAATGGGCCGGGCATAATTTGGGTATTACAACTGCCCCCTCTTTGCTCATTGTCGTGTAACGGCAATAGAGCAAAGACCTTCAGGAAAGACCAAATTTGCCCAGTCCGGCCGAGTTGTGGTCCTTTTAGTGTTCCTGCTCTTCAGGTAGGCCAAATCTTCTATCTTCGATCTGCTCTAATAACCTCGGGGATATGAGACTTGCTATGGTAACCTCAATCTGCCCCTCTGCAACTGTAGTCTGCTCCGCTATAACTCTAGGGAGATAAGACTTGTAATTTTAACCTGCTCTACTGTAACTTCAGAGAGATAATGTTTGATGCGATCTGCTCTTCTGTAACTTCAGAGAGATAAGATCTTGTATCTTCAGTCTGCTCCGCTCTAACTTTAGGGAGATAAGACTTGATCTTCATTGCGAACTCAGGGAGGAGGGATTTGTAGTTTCAACCTACTCCACTAGAACTTCGAAGAAAAAGAAATCAGGGAGAAGAGATTCGTAACCTCAATCTTCTCTGCTGAAAACTTCAAAGAAATACTGATCCTCAAGGTAAACTCTGGGAGAAGGGATTTGTAGCTTCAACCTACTCCACTTGGAACTTTGAGGAGATGAAAATTCAGGGAGAAGAGATTCGTAACCTCAATCTTCTCTGCTGAACAAGGATTGATCCTCATCGTAAACTCTGGGATGAGGGATTTGTAGCCTCAACCTACTCCACTTGGAACTTCGAGGAGATGAAAATTCAGGGAGAAGAGATTCATAGTCTTAATCTTCTTTGCTGAACAAGGATTGATCCTCATTGTAAACTCTGGGAGGAGGGATTTGTAGCCTCAACCTACTCCACTTAGAACTTCGAGGAGATGAAAATTCAGGGAGAAGAGATTCGTAGTCTTAATCTTCTCTGCTGAACAAGGATTGATCTTCATCGTAAACTCTGGGAGGAGGGATTTGTAGCCTCAACCTACTCCACTTGGAACTTCGAGGAGATGAAAATTCAGGGAGAAGAGATTCGTAGTCTTAATCTTCTCTGCTGAACAAGGATTGATCCTCATCGTAAACTCTGGGATGAGAGATTTGTAGCCTCAACCTACTCCACTTGGAACTTCGAGGAGAATTCAGGGAGAAGAGATTCGTAACCTCAATCTTCTCTGCTGAAAAAGGGCTGATCCTCAATGTAAACTCTGGGAGAAGGGATTTGTAGCCTCAACCTACTCCACTTGGAACTTCGAGGAGATGAAAATTTAGGGAGAAGAGATTCGTAGTCTTAATCTTCTCTGCTGAACAAGGATTGATCCTCATCGTAAACTTTGGGAGGAGGGATTTGTAGCCTCAACCTACTCCACTTGGAACTTCGAGGAGAATTCAGGGAGAAGAGATTCGTAACCTCAATCTTCTCTACTGAAAAAGGGTTGATCCTCAATGTAAACTCTGGGAGAAGGGATTTGTAGCCTCAACCTACTCCACTTGGAACTTCAAGGAGAATTCAAGGAGAAGAGATTCGTAGCCTCAATCTTCTCTACTAAAACTTCAAAGAAATAAACTTCACTGTTTTCGATTTGCTCCACTGCTATCTCGAGGGAACAAGATCTGAAATTTGCAATCTGCTTCCTTGTTATTTCAGGAAGACTTCAATCTTTGGTCTGTCCCACTACCATTCCGAGGAGACAGAATCTGAATTTTTTCAACCTATTCCACTGTTGCTCAGGAAGATAAGGCTGTGAATTTACCGGTGTTGCTACATTGTTCTCTGAGGAACCTGTCCTGTATAACCAGTTTTATATGCTTATGCCTATGCAAAATGATTAGGATGCTGTGATCGAAATGAATCAAATGCTCCTAACTAAATGTGTCATGTATGACACTTGTATGAATGTAAAATGTCATGAGAAGATCTTAATTAGAGCGTCATCACTCGTTGCTCGTAATATGCTGCCCTCTTGATCAGCTGGTATTTTGTCCAAAATAATTCGTATTTTACTTAACAGCTTGCCCCATTATAAGTTTAGGGCTCATTTCACTGTATCACGGGGACATAGGGGACATAAGGCTTGTACCATATCCATAGTAACTCAGAGGTATAGGATCTGCATCCTCTTCAATCCAACCCGCCGCAAATCAAGGGTGTAGGGACTTGTTCCATCAACTGATCACACTCTAGGTGACCTGACCAGATGTGTATGTCTGATACTCGAGTAGAAATGGAATATCCTTTTGAGAATAACCCTGATTACTTATTTTTTTATCGAGATTGTATCACCACCCAATATCTCGTCTCTTTTGTTCAGCAAATATCTCCCACTGAAAATCTGAAGAGATGATTTCAATTTGGACTTAAATATTTCCAACCCTTAAGCATGGAAGGTCTTAAACAATGGTCCTGTTTTAGGTTTCTGTATTATTTAGAAACTTCTAGGGTAATACGCAAAACTCCTTTCATAAAAGTGTTCTAATCATTTTTTCAATATAAAATGCTTGAAAAAGGATCATGACAATGGATAAGAAGGAAATTGAATGCAAGCATAACTCGAAACAAGCAAGTTAAGCAAATACAATCAAGAAAGAATTTATTAGGAGCATAGCTCGACACGAATAAATTAATCAATAAGAAGGAAATGATCAGAAGCGTAGCCCGACATGAATCGAAGATAGCGAATATGATAAGAAGGATGAAGGCTAGGTGCCCCGGGTATCGCAACCTGAGCTTCTCTCTTCCGGCTTCTTTAGAACCATTCCAAGCTCAATATATGCCTAGGAGATTCAGAGTACTTTGTCGATGCCCTAAGACGTAGCATACTTTTTCATTGTCAATTCAAGCATGGCGAGACTACCTCGTGCCCCCACTTTGGATCAAAATTTGAGCCGTCCTTTTTGGGTTTTCAACTCAAATGCCCTTTGGACTCAAAGCGCCCTTTGCGGGTTTTCATTTTGGCCTTTCCTTTTTCTTTTTCTTTTTCTTTTCTTTTTTTCATTTCTCTTTTTCTTCCTTTTTCTCCTTCTTTTTTCTTTTTTTGGTCAACTTCCTTAGAAGGTCTCAATACGCCCTTTGCAAGTTTTCATTTTGATTTTCTTGAGAAATTCTTGTGGAAGAATCCTTCTCGTTATAAGTTTGTGTCACCCATTTTGACACGTTTGATTAGGATGGATACTCTCAAGTTAAGTTCACTAGGGATAATCAAACCTTGACTCTATCGAGGCTTGAAGGAAGAAATCTCGATCCATAAACCCATGAGAAAGATGTTGCCCCAGCAGTAATCCTAGTTGTCGTTTGACAAGCCTTATACAGAAAGATGGTTCAACGATTCTCAGCAAATAAGAATGAAGTTGCTGATATTCTTCTTCGACTTAGAAAGCTAAGGTTTATAAATGGTTCCCGGAGCAGTCACCCTACCATGGCTCGATGATGTCTCTGAAGCATCTTCAGACCTCATAAATTTCTCCAACTGTGAGGCTACCAATAGGAACAACTACAGGTATGGCAGTGGTGCTCCTTTGATATACATATATCAGAGAATGGATTATCTCCTGCGAATCATTAGCCAAAAGCCCCATCTGATCTAAGAGAACATGATAATGAATATGCCTCATAGTTCCAATCATTTCAGCATGGGCTCAAAGATAGAAGTCATTGTTCTTAGGATGACAGACTTTGTTGTCTATGGCGGTTCCAGACGGGACTTTGTCAGGAAATCTCTGCTGGAAAAACTTAGTATGATGGTTTTTCTGTGCCATAATGACCATGAACTTGGGGTTCCCTTTTTTGTCAAGGAACTTGATCAAATTCTTTGTTCAAAACTTGATTGAGCTGAGATTTGCTAACTCGATCCTTAGAAATAATGAGCTGATCAGGCTTCCTCTTCCCTGAATTTGTATAGAAGTCTTCCCTTCATCTACTTTGTCGGACACTGGTTTGAAGGGAAAATCTCTCATTTCAAGCTTCAGAGACTGTGTACAGACTGATGCCTTTGAAATCATAGGGATTTGAAGGTGTTTACTCAGTGAGTAAGTGATAGTTTCTTATACCAATCTTTACCAGTCTCGGTCATCTTCTTAAAGTTATTTCTTCTTCTTTTCTTTTCTTTTGGCAACCTTTATTGTGTGGTGCCTTATCTTTGAGTAGACTACAAACTTTTGACATTGTGCAGTTGGATATGATCTCTCCCTTTTTCTTTTTTTTTGTTTTTGTTTTTTGTTTTTTTGTTTTTTTATTTTTTTAATTCAAACTCGAATTTAGATACGGCTTTGAATTTGGATTTTGAATTTGAATTTGACTTTGATGACCGTTACTTGGTAACTTTGGCACACAAAGCGACCTTACTCTCTCGATGAAGTAATTAACCATCGTGAAGGTGACTCGAAGTCGGTGAAGCTAGCCCAGTGACGTTCATGCCCCACATGGAGAGTCTTCAAAGAAACATGAATCTTATCTCCCTCAATTTGACCTTTACAACACGCTGATGTAGTCTTCTTTCATGGCGAGTTAGCAATATTTCAGCCTTATGATCAGTCTGGCTGTTGTAAAACCACTAGCATGTGTCCTACAGATATTATTGAGGACCTCCTTTAAAATTTCAGTGTGCCCGTGTCTCAGTAGCCCAGGCACGTCTTGATATGGCTGTGCGATGACATATTTAAATTTTGAAATCACTCAATAATGTCACGCCTGTCTTGGTGGTGAGCTGGACTTCAATCTTTGTTTGCTCGCGATTTCCACTGACCTTGTGGGATTCATTCTCATCTTGTTCTACCATCTTTGACAAATCGGAAGATAGGTCACAATCTTTGTCATCTTCAAAGTTCTGAGATTCCCCTAAGCACATATTTTGCTCCCGATGAGACTCTAATTTAATAACAGTGTCACTCATGTTATTGATATCTGGAGACCCTTTTTATAGGTATAGAGAAAGATTTTAAAGAACAAATGAATTCATGAATGAGTATTTACATGTCATGATCATGAAGAAAGAATATTTGAAAGAGTTCGAAGAACACTAGAATCTAAGAACAATTGTGCAATATGGTTATAAATGAAAGAATAAGAAAATCTAAGAATAATCATTGTATAGTGTGAAATGAGAAATAAATGAAAATTTACTCAAAAGATGCATTCTTATTGAAATAAAGATTTTAGACAAAAGCCTATTTTCATAAAAGGATTCTTACTGCCTCTAGGCTTAAAGCAGTAAGCGTGTTCTGGGTATTACCCTAAATTAGCTCTAAAAGACACAGGGACTTCTTCTACAGTCCCATGGTTCAAAACATTCCCAGTACATAAGAGTTTGGAAACCTTTAAGTCATTGGTTCCCTTTTCAGAGGCGTCATTAATGTTCAAATTCCTCAATATCTCGCCTTACTCTAGAGGCCCGAACTTGATGCACCCTTGGATCCCATGCCCCTATTCATCATGGTACTCACAATGTTCATCCCTTGAACAGAATAGTCGGGTAACGGATTTTCTTCCTCAGAGGGATCATCTAATTTTATAACTCCAATTTTGATAAGTCTTTCGACTATCTTTTTAAAAGCGGTGCAGTTCTCAATCGAATGTCCCGTGTTTCCTCCATGGTACTCACATCGAGCGTTCAAATCATACTATTTGGGGTATGGAGGCTGCAACGATTTTATGTAAAATGGGGACACCACGTGTGCATCAAATAAACTTCGATATAGCTCCTTATACGACGTTGGAATTGGCGTAAATGAGAGCTTTTCAATACTTGGCCTTGGATTGGATTCTTGCTTTTGAGGAACCTGATGGCTAGTAATTGTTATTCCCGGCTGACCTAGGGTAACCAGTTTCAATACCTGCGAAGTATTACCTCGAGAACTCCGCTCTCGTTTTTTGAAAGCTTCACACTGTTTCAGATGCTCCATACTGGCCTGGGGTTTAGTGGTAACGGGCATCCCTTACGAAGGTGTGTCTGATTGAGTCTGGCCGTTTATTGGGGGGAATAAACGATGTCTTCATTCTCATCCTCGCTGTTGTCCACTAGTTTTTTTCTCCTTCTGAGCCCTTCGGCTAATAACTGTTTAAGCTGGCTAATCATATCCCTTTGGAGTTCTAACATTTGGCTCTGCACATCCTGTTGAATTCTGGATAACTGCTCTTGCATCTGTATCTGCCTTTGCTCTATTCTCTCTAACCTTCGTTCCATGGCTTTTAGGTTAACTGAAATAATTTTTATCTAATTAGGGTCATTTTGTAAAAACTTGATGCAAATGATGCGATGTAAATAATGCAATGCAACTGATGCAATACAAATACATGAAATGCAAATACAAATGGATGCAAGAAAAGAAGCGTCGACCTTATATTCAGTTCCATTAGAAGAGCTTTTCTAGAAGACAGATTTCTTCACATAAAATGGATCACATATGCGATCTTGCCCTTATAGTTTAAGCGAAGATACCGATCTTTCTCTTCATGTCTGAATACTGTGGTCGACTCTCGTAAATTTGCCAAAGGTGTCTTCATCAGTGCCTTTTTGCTTGGTCTAGGCCGTAACTCGTTGTTCACTCTTCCTCGCGATGCTCGCTTGCTCATTTAGGAAAGTCGAGACTTGACAGCTCTCGTATAATCTTCATCAATTTGAGTCTTTCGGGTAAAATCTTACATTCTTTTGCGAGCTATCATCCTTCTTCCGTTGTGCTCACTTAGACCATATATGGTCGACCGCATTATAATCCACTTTATCAAGAAATTCGTCCCCTTATGACGAACTCCCCTATTTAGGAATCGAATATGAATCAACACCTCTTTTCTATAACGATGCGATGTAATGTAATGCAATGCATGAATGCAAAAAGGCATCGATCTCGATTCAGTTTCTTTTAGAGAACTTTATTTGAAAAACAAAATCCTTTACACAAAATGGGCTACCAATATGCGTTTGCCCTCACGTTTAAAGTCTTAACAAAGCGAACTTTCGACCAAGATCAGATTGTAGCTCACATTGGAGCTTAATGTGCTCCATTTAAGCTATATCTTCACCCGTGAGGTAATCCCTACAACCAAGGACACCTCCTCCAATGTCTGAGAATTTATCTTGATTATCTTTGGAAAAGATTGGTGAACAAATAAGCACCCTTACTTCACAGCATACTGCCTTTTAAAAGGTATCCAACACTTTCAGTGCTTCCTTTGAGTCTTCAGATTCCTGCCCACACAGAACATTTTGAAATGCTCATATCTTCGCAGCATAGCTAATCTTCATCTTAAAGGTCCTTGAACGATACGATCTTCTTTAATCTCTTTCTTCTACGCCCATTTGAGCTGTCTAGGCCATCAGGGTTTGTATTTCCATAGGTGCACCATCCTAAGATGCCACGGTAGGCTCAAGCTCGTTGTTTGGTAGTGGTCTTATAGTAAGTAAGCCTTTTTCACCATCCTAGGAAAAATTCTTTCTGACCAACTCATTTTTGTAGGCCTCATGCACTCTGTCAATCACTTTCCTTCCTACACCCTCACCATGTACAGGGTAACCATCCTCATATGAAAAGGAAATGCTGTGATGGTAGAAATGTCCATCAGTACTCCCCATGCTTACTTTAAATTGTTCAATCATCTTCATGTCAAGCTAATACTGCAAGTCCCCACAGTTATCGTAGAACCACTGCTTGGCTACGTTACTCTATTGATCCCATATTGCCTTTTACTTCTAAAGATTATTTTGTGGCGCATTGGCGCAAGTGCAACCCCATAATTCTGATGTATATACTTCAACTAGGCAATCTCTTTTTGCTAGTTGTGTTTTCTTTGACCGTTTACGGACAGTCGCATTGTTCCCCACCTTATCAAGGACACGTTTTTCAAAACAAAGCTCTCTAAATTAGAAATGGAATGTAAATCGATAACTTTTAAATACGACATGATATGCAAATTATAGAAAAAACAAGAAAAACATAGAATGTCAATACAATGTATAAAATGAAATTCAGAACACGTATGAAAACAGATAAACAATCAAGGACCTATCAGGGTAATCACTAAGGTTCAACGTGGCTCTACCTAGGGTGGGCTCCTAAGGTTTGCTACATGAGGTTTGGTTCTAGAGTAAGGGTACTTGAACCAGCAGATTCCTCGATCTTCACCCATTATAGGCTCATATGGATCGAGTTCAGTTCAGGAGAACACATTTCCCTATGGCTGCACGGAGATGAAAATCTCACGAAGCACATAAGTACGGATGTATTCCGAAAGCGGTTCACTATCTTGCACGGAGGTGAAAACCTCACGAATGAGTAGCTTCTTGCTTCCACTTAAAGGGTGTGACCCGGTGGTCATGCAATGCAATGCGTAAGTATATACAAAAAAAAAACTTGAAACATAGAAAGAAAATAGGAACAAAATAACGAAGATCGCAAATTCAAAGACGGCTGAAATGCAAAAGAGGGATCGTATATTAAAATCAAAATTTCAATTTTCGACGAAAAAGACAAAAGTTAATCAACTTGAGGCTTGACTCACAAACTTGGTCCCCAGTGGAGTCGCCAAGCTGTCGAAACCATTTTTTTTAAAAATTGGTGAATCGACTTTGGGTTTTGAAAATAAAATAAGAACGGGGAGTCGCCACCGACCCTTTTCGAGGTGCTATCGGATCACCTTAAACTATTTTAATAAAACATTCTGAGTTATTAAAACAATTAATTTTGGTCTACGAAAATCAAAGAACGGGCTCGGGAGTCAGTTACGCACGAGGAAGGATTAGCACCCTCGATACGCCCAAAATTGGTACCTGGTTAATTAATTAGTGTCTTAGTGCCGAATATTTGAAAATTTGGAAGAATTTAAAACACGATCCCTTTTATTAAAAACATTTGAATATGTCGAAAAAAAATCGAGGCTCGCTTATTTCGAAGGAATAAGAATGCCGAACCCAGTAAGTTAGGATGCGACATATCAATTTCTTGAAATTAAGTTTGCCTTTTTTGCTTAAAAGGCTTATGTATTTAAATTGAGAAAGGAATATTTAATTATCTTGGATCGTATGAAAAACCAGAACCCAGTGGGTTAGGGCTCGATTTTTCAAAATCCCAAAACATAAAATATTGCCTTGATTTTGAAATTCTTATCTCGGGACAATGAATGCCACATTCAGTAAGTTAGAACATAGCACTTCGAGTCTCCGATAATAAGTTTTATTTGAAAGCTCACGTGCTTTGGTTTTGAAAGCGATACTCGATAGTTCGGGTTTGATGAGGAAAATCGGAACCTAGTAAGTTAAGGCTCGATTTCCTCGAAGCACCCAAACACGAGTCATTCTTTTGAAAGCTTTTGGATGAAAATTTTTATCGAAATAGAATTAGACACGAATTTTATAAAACATAAATGTGGAATTATAAAATACGAAATAAGAAACAATTCATAATCAATGCGCTACAACAACGAATCATGACTAATCAACAAATACAAAATGATTGTAATAATATCATTGTAAACAATAGTATGAACATTCAAATATTAACTAATTCAGGAAGTACAAAGAAAATAAGGAAGTTTAGTAAGTTTTTAGCAAATGAAAGTGAGTAATTATGGAAATAAGCTTAGAATTGTAAAAAGTTAAATAAAATTTTGTACAAGTAATGTATTATATAATAAAAGATAAGACCTTTAACATAAAGAAATTGTACACTTATAAAATTATATGTATATATATGTATGATAGTATTTTAAAATATTCATATAATGTAATATATAAAAATGTAAAAGAGTAGCAAATACGTAATATAAAAATGTAGTTTATAATACAAAAATATTTAAATATACATATATGCGTGATGCGCGAAAATACTTATACGTAATAACATTTTAATTATATACTTGAGATAATATTAAAATGAGTGATACGATATGAAAATGTATACATAATATATATATATATATATATATATATATATATTAAAGATAATGATGAAATACAAAAATGACTATCAATACAATATAGATACATATGCACATAGATAATAATGGTATAAAAAAATAATTTAAGATGTGTAAAATATGGTAATGGGAAAATATATACATATGTAATAATTAGAATGAAAGATATATATATATATATATATATATTATATATAAGGATATAATGCATACAAAAATATAAATTTAAAAGATATAGTTATAATATACAAGACATATATAATAATATTAAAATACGTAAGTAAATTAACACGGAAGAATATACATATATATACCTAACTACAATACGGAAAAATATGTATAAATACACACACTCGGTATATAGTAAAAATATATATATGTATTTATATATATATATAATATATACAATATATATTAATAAGTATAAAAAGAAAACATGATAATAATAGGAACAATAACAGGAAATAATAACAATATGTATATAGGTAGAACATGGAAAAATAAAACTAAATATAATGATTTATGTTAAAAAGATAATAAAATACCATAATAATGGAATAACAAAATGATATATATATATATATATATATATTAGTAATACCAATAAAAAAGATACATCAATAAGAGTAGTAATAATAACAATAATAATAATAATAAAATCTATTAATTAATAACAAAATAATGCAAGTAAAAAAAGACTAAATTGAACGTTAAATACAAATGCACGGGGCAATTTTGAAATAACCTGCAAGGAGAGGGACCAGATTAAGAACAAAACAACATTTTAAGGCCAACCAGTGAATAAATAAACCATTAAAATCGAATTAGGGATCAAACAGAAACGCGCGTGAACTGGGAGGGATTAAAAACACAAATATCCCCAACCCCAAAGCACCCCGTTTTAACGGGGACCAAGTTACAACCAAACACAAATCCCAAGACAAATCTGAAAAATATAAGAAGTGTAAAATAGCGTACAATTGAACATTAGAGCAACATACAAAGGCCTATTGCGCAAATTCCCCTTTAGAGCTAAAACACGCAGGTCTGCTCGGGTGCTGAATCGGGTAAAACGGGTAAGGGAACGGGTCGTTGATATGGCACCATTTTTAGGCCACAAAATCAGACCCTAAACGGTGCCGTTTTGCGTGGCATCCAAGGGCTAATTTAAAACCCTAATCAACAGATATCAAACCTCTTTTCAGGAAAAAAACAAAAAAAAAAAGAAAAACGCGGCCACCCTTAACCGACCGAAACGGAGGTGACCAAAGGACCATCGTTCGGCTACCAGATCGGCAGCAGCGCCCCGCGAAGGTCAAACCGAGGCCTATTCGCTAATATCCCGGTCGGATATGCCGATATCGTGCCTCGAAAACCCCTACCTGACCCTTCAACCGTGACGAAGAGATCGGGGTTCGAAGGCAACCCCAAACAGGTAAACCCCTATATTTTTTAAGCGTACATGTAAAACAAGGGATTTAAAGAAGAAAAGAGTCAAAATCACCTTCAAAATCGAGACCTTTTTGATTGATTTCTTTGTTCTGTGTTAAAAAACAATCCCTTTCTCTTTTTAATCCTTTACAAATACTTAGCTAAAAAACCCCCGAAACCTTGTTTTTTGAATGTTAAAAAAAAAAGAAAAACCCCGATACATTTGCTTTGATTCAGCTTTATAGCCGAAATCAATTCAATTTTTGCTACTGTTTTCTTGCTCTGTTCTCTGTTGTTTCATTCGTCATGGTTGCAGGTGATGCGATGGGTTTGGTGACCGGCTTCTGGTGGCTGCTTCTGAGGGTAGGTGCGACGCTAGTTGGGGCTGATTAGAAGGCATAGGCGTACCATCAGAAGGCCCTAGGTGCAGCGCACCTAGGGTTTGCAATGTCTGATTTTTGTTGCTTGCCGGGCTAGGGTAGTTTGGGCTACTTTAGGTTGGGTCTTGGGCCCGGTTGTATTATTTGTTTTTGGTTAGTTCTGGGTTTGTAACAAAAAAACAATGGACTGTTAATTGTTTGTTATTTTTTGGGTTTGTTTTATTGGTTTGGTATTTGGGTGTTGGGTTGGTGTAATGGGCCGGGCATAATTTGGGTATTACAGGAGTTATTACATGAATAAATCTATAACACCACATTTGGTTGGGGGAAATAGAATAGGTTTGTAACAAAATAGATTTGTAATATAATAGAACTCTAATCAGTAATTCAATTGTTTGATTAAATGGAATGGAATAGAGTTGTAATAGTATTTTTATGTTTGGTTGAATGGAACATATATTGAATAACATAAGGAAAAATACTTAAATGATCAGAGTACCTTATAACATAACTTTTTTTTTTTTTGTAAAATAGATGATTATTGTTATTGTTATTGAATTATAATAAAAATAAATAAATATATATAATATTAGTAATAAATTCTGAAGGAAAAGAACTTTGAGAAAGGTCATGTCTTTTAAAACAAAAAAGTGATTCTAACTTCGGGCATAAATTAAAATTACAAAATAAACCAAAAAAAAAAAAAGGCATCAACCACTAGTTTTTTAAAACAAAATTCAAGTTTGTTTTTTTAATTCATTCTCCTAATTAGCTCACTGATGTAATTCTCACGGGTGCAGACATCTCCACCTTCAACGTAATGATTCTTCTTCTTCCACCTTCGACATAATGGTTTCTCTTCTCCTTCAGACCACCCAAAAGAAGTTGTTGGCTTCCTTGAAATGAGATCTTTGACACAAATAATGCCGAACTTGCCTAGTGCTTAAAAACAACAATGCATGTTTTTGTTAAAATACTCGTATATGGTGCAAATCCAAGCATTGATACAAGGATAGGAGGAAAAGTTGTGATAATTATCATTTAAATTATAACTATTTATGTTAATTTTATTGATTCAATACAATTCTAATCATCTTAATTCTCATTTAATTAATATATTAGAGCTAATTATGTTACATTAATTACATAAAGTTAAATTAAAAATACTTTAATTATTATCTAAAAATTTTAAAAATTAATTAAATATTAAATACGTAAAATCTCATGTAACACATAAGTTAGTTTATTTAAAGTAGTAAAATTACATAGATTTATTTGATACACTTAGGTATTGTTCAAGCAAATAAAAAGCGAAAAGACTATTAGTTATACAAGACAATTTAACTTAAACATGCACAGACACAGTCCTGATCAAATTTTTTCACGATAAACTATAATAATCATATAAAAAATAGCATGGCTTATAAAATTCAACAAATCAGTTAAAGCTAATAAAAGACTATTGTTGGACAGTTCACATGGTGCAAATCAACTAATAAATATCATATTTATCCCTCTTGCTTAATATTGAAGCCTTGTATAAGTCTATAAATAATCCAAATTGAGAAGTTTTTTTCTAAGTAATTAGGTAAGACACCGAAAATATAGGTTCTTTTGCACTCTCTTTCTATTCCTGTATGCCAAACTGTGTTATAAAAGTGTTTCTTTTTAAAAAAAAAAGTATATGCTTTATTTTAATCATTCGTATATTTTTAAATTACATCACTTTTTCTATGTTAGTATCTAATTTTTTTTTCTCACTAGTGATAACCAAATTAATCTTATGTTACAATATTTACACCAAAACGTTATATTCATTAAAAAAATTCAACCAATATTAAACCGGCACATCATATAAACTTTAAAATTATTTTTGAATTCTTTTATTTTTCTTATTTTCTTTTATATTATTATCTTTCTTTATTTTTTTTTCTCATTTTTTCTTCTTCCTTTATAATGTCTGGCAATACTAGCAATGCTCGAAATTTGTCCTCCTGAGGTCGAGACACTAACAATTAATTCTATTTTCGAACTTTATCTCCTACTGGTACTACCTGATGAGATTGAAAAAATTATTTCACTTATCAAAATCAATAACTTTAGAACTAGTCCGGGAATTGATCAAGGTATTGGTCTAAAGATAAGAGTTGAACTGATTGACTTGCCAATTGTTACAGATCAATTGAACCAAGCTAAACAACCAATTGAACAAATTTTATCTATTTTTTAAAATATTTTTATGAATTATTTAAATTATTTATTTTATCAAATCAGAAAACTGATCAAATCAAGAATTGGTGGCTTGACTAGTTCAACTATCGGTTTAGTTCTAAAGAAAGAAAAAAAAAAGAAAAACGAAAAAAAATATATACATACATATATATATAAGAGAAAATAATATTTTGTCTCTTTTTTTGCCACATGACAATTTTTAATTCGTTATTTTTTCAAATATACTTAACTATTTATCTAACGATTAAACTAGCAGAGATATTGGCTTGAAAAATAACAGTTAAGGACTACTTGTGACAAAAAATAAAAAAAAATAGGTGTTGTTCAACTAAGCTTTACTTACAAATTATTTTGATATAACAAATGTTATGAATAAAAATCATTGTAAATAAAACTAGACAAAAATATTTAATTTCAAATGACATCTAAAAAGAAGAAATTGTTAACTCATACTTAGAAAATATTTGTGAGGTCAAGTTGTTAAGCTAACTTTCAAACAATTTTCAAACATGTTAAAACTGTTCCAGGCCAAAAAGTATCAATCCAGTATCGATATTTTTTGTCAAGTATTGATAGTTTTTATTGAGCATCGATAGAATCAATATTTCATCGATATATTTTTCTATATTGGTATCAGAATGGTATTATATTTTTCAAAGCATTTACCAAGTATTGATACCGTTTGCTTGATATTGATAAATTTCTTCAAGTCTCAATAATGATATACTTTTATTGATACATTTTTCAATATTGATATGAAATGGCATTTTGACTTCCGAAGGATTCATCAAATATAGATACCTTTTATTTGGTATCGATAGAATTTCCTTGATATCGATATTGATGGTCCAACAGTCATTAAATTAGACATTAAATGCTATTGGTATCGATAGGAAAAATATAGATATCTATTATTGCAGGTGACATTAATGTGCTGGTATTTTCATTCCCAATGACTATTCAATATTCCAACAACCATAACTGTTAGAAATCAATTGGAGGATATAAATACCAACTTCTAAAAGTCTTACAAAAATAAAGAGAGATCATCAAAGGAAAATTTCAATCAATCAACCTTTGTACTTAAAATTTTCATACTTTTATTTTATACACTTATGAGCTTCCATTATTATTCTATCAACTCAAGTGTTTTTCTTTGTAATTGTGCTTAATTGGCAAACTCTTTGATCTTGTAAGGGTTATTTCTTTATTTGCTTATTTGTTTCTTTTTAAGAGAGTTTGAGTCTTAAGATTTATGTAGAAATATTAAGGAAGTTATAAGGTTAAATATTGTCATCAAAGGTTGATCAAATTAGTAAATTTGGTAAAATCCTTAGTTATGGAAAAATTAAGGTAGTGGAGTAGGCAATTGGGGTCGAACCACTCTAATTGTTGTGTTCGATTTTCTTATCATTTTGCTCAAGCTTCCACAAAATTTTTAAAACTCAATTCATCCTCTCTTGATGATTTCGGATTGATTTATTAAGCTAACAGATACCAAAATAGAAAAAAAAAAAGAAAACATAGTTTAGATACCAATTTGTGAGTTAAGCCTATTTTAAAATAGACTTAACGATTTGACTAGCGGAGGTACTAACTTGAGAAGAAAAAGTAATTTAAGTATCACTTGTGACCAAAAGAAAATTTTAAATACCAAAATGAGAAATGAGTATAATGTAAGTGCCAACTTATATATATTCATAAAAACGAATCGGGCTTTCTTTTGTTATCGGGCCGAGAAAGAAAAAGCTTAATGGGCCTTAAAATCATCTCAAAGAAATTCGTTGTCTCCGACCAAAAACAAACTGAATTTCTCTCCCTAAAACGCAGCGTTTTGAGGGCTTTATTAGCTCAAAAATAATTCAAAAATTTTCTTTGATTTTCGCAGCACAAAATGCAGCCTCAGAATCTCTCCTCCTCTAAAACCCTAAACCCTTCCTTCCTTCTCTTTCCTTCCCCTAAACCTTGCCTCTTCTCTTCATTTCCCCTCCAGAACCACCCATTTTCGTGCCAGTATCCTCCCATTCTTTCCGTTCACCATCGAGACATCCGTGCATTTGCTGGCCGGAGCAAGAAGAAACAGGGACGCCAACCTTCGGGTCGACGCGAAGGAAATGCAGAGATAAGGCGCGTGGCGAGGCAAAATACGCGTCGGAAACAGAAGAAGCGAGCCAAATCACTATTCTACTGGTTGAAAAACCCGGGAAAAAGCATCCATGCCGATAACTTCAACGAAGAAGAGTTGGAAGCAATCGGGCTCGGTTATGACCGGATGGACCGGTTCATGGAAAAAGACGACCCGAATTTGAAACACCCTTTTGATTAATACAAGTATGGTGAATTTGGCCCCTATTCATGCCGTGGGGTTGTTGTTGGGGAACCAATTCGAGGGTGGTTCCCGGATGAAAGGGTCACAATGATAGGGGAAGTGAAGAATCATGAAGAATGGGAGAAGATAGAACAGTTCGAGACGGCTTCAGAGTTCGGTAAAAGACCGGAAATGATGGATAGAAATGTTGGTTTTAGGTATTGCTAGGTATTTGTTAGGCACCCAAAATGGAGGATCAATGAATTGCCTTGGGAACAATGGACTTTGGCTAGTGAAGTAGTCCTTGAAGCTAAGAAAACTGAGAGGTTAGATAAATGGAGTTTGATGGGAAGATTAGGAAACAAAGCGAGATCGTTGATTACACAATGTGCAGCTAGGATGAGACCAGATATCATTCATGTTAAGAAGCCTGTGTATCAGTGTAGATACGAGGGTCAAGGTGAGATCTTTAATGCATTGATACCGTTTCTCGATCCGAAAACAGAAAGGGATTTTTTGTTTGAGGTTAAAAAGAGTCAGGATGGGAGTGTGAAAATGTGTAGTTATTTTTAAGGATCGTGTAAGATTGTGAAGGTGAATCAAAAGGCTTTTGTGGATGATGTGGTGAAAGGGTTGGAAAAGTTGAGTGAAGAAGGGAAGCCTAGGTGTTTGGGGTTATTAATCCTCCTTTGCCTCTTTTGCATCCTTATACAAAGGAATGGAAGGCTAAGTTGGAGGAGATGGAACTCGGTTGTGATGCCCCAGATGACGATGAGGATGTTGGTAGACATCGAGAGTCGAGTGAGATGCAGTTCACAGATTGGATTGAGAATGATGACGATGATGCGGAGAAAGCAGTCCTCCTCCTCCTCCAGGCCAAGGGGATAATTTGAACATTATTATAGATAATGTGAATTTTACTAATGATGAGTGTAAAAATAAATATGTATTCAATCTTTTATATTTATTTTTTTATTATATATTTGTAAATGAAATTTTGGCTTGACTTTTAAGTATCTAAGTTCGAGATTCATCATGTACAATTATATGCATGCGTCTTTGAGTTTTACCAGGTGCGAGTTTTAGTCTGCGTAATTTTTTATACCAGTTCTTGTTCAAGTTGTGTTGTGAATGTTTGATTCTATTTTGTAATTATTCAGTGCTATAATAATTTAATAATTATGATTTCTTGAATAAAAATTTATATTTATATTTTGATTTTACTTATAATATATATTTAAAAGATTATTTTGTTATATTTTTTCCAATGTGTAACAATTGTCAAGCAAAAATATTTAAAAAAAAATGAAGTCTTAAATGACAGATGGAAAATCTCTTAATTTCTTTTTTTTATATTGAGGTATTATCAATATTTTTTAAATTAAATATGTGATTGACTCGATCAGATTATCAATTTATTAGTTTGATTAATTCAAATTTAAAAATTTCAGTCAAAAGATTCAACCAACAGTTCAATTAATTTTTAATTAATTTAATCGATTCAACCCCTAGTTGATATTGATTTTTTATCTAACTATTCAAAGTCACTTTTTAAACCAATCTCTCGACTAATTCTCGATCCAATTGGTTGAACTAACCAATCTAGTCTAATTCGAATAACACTATCATGCTCTTATATCTCAAATCCAAATATAGATATAAATAAAAGTGTTTTGAAAAAGAAAAAAAAAAAAAAAAGTAGAAGATGAAGGGCTGAGTTGGAAAGTCTCGTAAATGAGTGTGGGTTGGATTTAGGGCATTGTCGAAATTAGACGCCCAACCCAACCCATTACTATTAGGGATTTTACTGCCACGTCATCTCTTACTATAAATACTGAGCAAACCCTTCGCTTTCATCAATCCATTTATTATTACCAACATCCCAATTCTCAAAAATATCTTTTCTCTCTTTCATCCAAATACCCAAAAGTCAAGAGTAGATTAAACTAATGGCCGGAATCGGACCTTTGACTCAAGATTGGGAGCCTGTCGTTATTCGTAAAAAAGCCCCTACCGCCGCCGCCAAGAAGGATGAGAAAGTTGTTAACGCCGCCCGCCGTGCCGGTGCCGAGATCGAGTCCATCAAAAAATGTATTACCCTCTTTTTCTTTTGAAAAACACCACGGATTTAGTCATACAATGACGATTTCTTCAATTAGGGTTTTTTTTGTGTGTGTGAAATGGAAGGATAATGAAAAAAAACTTATTTTTGTAAATGCGAATTCGCAGCAAATGCTGGGACGAATAGGGCGGCATCAAGTAGTACTTCTTTGAACACAAGGAAGCTCGATGAAGACACTGAGAATCTTGCTCGTAAGAAATGTTTTATTCCTTTTTTATGTTTGATTAAAATTCCCATTTATTGCTCAAAAGAGAAAAACAGTTTAGAATGAAAGTTTTTGTAAGAAATTTATGTATAGAAGTAATACTGTCATTTTCTGGGAATTTATATGTTGGGATTGATTTTGATGATATGCATGCTTCTGATGCGAACTGATTGTTGATTTAAAGCTGGTTTTAGATTGTGTAATATTGTATGACTAGTAGTTTTTGCATTAATTTTTCGGCCTAAGGGATTTAACAAATGGTTTTGCAATATGAATTGAGGGGGTTATATGAGCTTATTTTTATTGTTTAGGTTTATCTGTGTGTGTTTTGATTTCTTCTTTCTTTGTGGGGTTAGGAGGTTATACAAGTTCATATGCATCTATGTATACTGTTAGAACGACTGGATGACTTCCACTTTTCAATTTTTTTTTCTTTTCTGTTTAAAAAAGGATGGCATTGGGCTGGTATAGTAACTAAAGAAATGGCTTTGCTTGTACATACATATTCTCCCCTTCATCCCAGAGAATGCTCCTCTCTCTAATATGTCCGTTTTATCAAACATCGTCCGAGCATATTGGATTGCTTTTGTCATATGGAAGTTGAATCACCTGTACTCCATATCTCCCTTACTATGGTAGATCAATTACGCTTAGTATTGCTTTTGTAATTTGCCTTCATGGAAGTCTTGGTTTACCTGATTACACATTTCAGTCATCTCTTCTGTGACAAGTGTTGGATAGTTTTGGTCATATGCAAGTTGAATAACCTATGCTATCCTTTACCATGGAAGATCATTTGGTAAACTTATATCTTTGATGTATAATACCTGCAGCTCTTACTGCTTATGATTTCACCAGTTTTCAACTTGTATAGTACTTTGTTTTTGAGGATGAGTCCATTGTAATTTTTCATTGATGTTTAAACTCATGAACAGATGACCGAGTGCCAACTGAGCTAAAGAAAGCCATCATGCAAGCTCGAATGGATAAGAAACTTACCCAGGCTCAACTTGCTCAGGTCTCTTCCTTGTATCCATGTGTATATATTTTCATGCATATTCCCTAAGACTAAAGAGTATGATGAGTCTTGACTTATATATTTTCAGTTCTTTAACTATATCATTTTGTCATCCCACAGATGATCAATGAGAAGCCCCAGATTATACAGGAGTATGAATCCGGAAAAGCCATCCCTAATCAACAAATAATTGGTAAACTGGAGAGGGCTCTTGGTGCGAAGCTGCGAGGGAAGAAGTGAGTGAGCGAGAGTCTCGTAGAAAGAACAAACAGAACTTGAATATCGCCCAGAATCTTCAGTCCTAAAACTTGGTGATGTAAATGAACGTTCTATGCCGTTGTTATGGGTCGCTTGTAAGAACACTGTTTTTGGACTTTGTGTGATGGCTTATGTCTGCGACTGCTTATGAAATGAAGTTTGTGTGTGTTCTTGACTGTAACATGGGATTCTCTGTGCTGTTTGTGTTTGTTTTTGGTCAATTTCGTATTATTTCTAAAAAACACTCCAAGAATAAACAGATGAAGATTTCAGCAAACTTAAAACTCCAGCAAATGACATCAAATTTGTTTTCGACATTTTAACTTGTTGCAATTGGAATTTTGTGCATGGAAATATATTGTAGGATGATTACAAGACAAAGTGAACTGCTCTTTATGTAAACTACACAGTGCTAACATAAGATGTGTTTTGCAGCCAATAATTTCAGAAAATGATATAGATACAATGGGAACATGTACACCATTTGCTTTGTATCACTGAACAAAGGTTGTCCAATCCTTTTGGAAGTAGAAATCATGCAGAAATAATTATATTAAACATGAAACTCAACTTGATATAGATATAAACACATCAAAATAAACTCATTCGCAAGCCAACTTTGTACCAAAGCTTGTAAGGCAGATGGCAAATGCAAGATAGGGGGACAAGGGTGACCTGTAATCCATGGTGAATGTATCATCCCCAACTTTCCCAAACTGGAGGAGAACTTTTTCTTCATCTCCTTTCCCTCCCGGTTGACTTGGATCTACAGTTGCAGCCAGCTGAAAGTTTTTCACAGATGCAACTGTAACCCGACCATGGAAATTCAAACACCAGCACTGTAAATGTTCATGCCATCTTGGAGCTTTGTTCTTCAAAATTGCAAGACCAGGTGCAGCTACCTCAGCCATTTTTGCTTTGGAGTCATCTAAATGCTTGTGAGCCGTTTCTTCTGGCAAAGGGCATTTCATTGAGCAAACCATCCTCCTTGGACCTCTTGATTTCAAGAGATTGAACTTGTAAGACACTTTTCCCACCTCAAAATTGCCAGCTGGAACTTGGGGGCTGATTCGCTTACTTGCAAATCTGCGACTTGTTCTGCTGCTTGAAGGCTTGGCACCACTGTGCGGGGGTTGACTATCAAAAATCGTAAAGTTGGTGCCTAGAAAATCCGAACTGCAAAGATTTTAAATTTGCATGTGAGTGTCAGCTAAAAGCTATAAAAGGAACTCTGAAATATCCTATTTCTACTATAACATGACAAAGGAAACAGTAATCGCATCATAAGATAAGACTGCTATTCCCACCATATAAGCAGTCTTCTACATGCTCTCTCAAATTCGACTGTATCTAACCTATAAACCAAATACTACAGCTTCTCTCTTCAGATCATTTTCTAAATTCCTCTGGTGACACTTAATAGCTGTATTCTTAAGGTTAAAAGATATACCCAAAATTCAAAGTGCAGATTCTGTCAACAGAGTTCCAGAAAGTGAAGGATCAAAACATAAAATACCTGACCAAAACATCATACGAGTCTCCTACCTTAACTTCCCGACATAGGCATTACTGCTTGGAGATAAGTCATCTGCATCAAGGGATATAATATACTCAATATGAGCACCATGTCGATATCTTCTTGCTGCCAATAGAAACTTCCCCTTGTCGGTGAAGGCTGCCAAAAATCAGGAAAAATACTCAATAAGGCAGATTTCAACCACTAACGTAATCCAGTTGCATGATGATGATGACCACAAATAAGGAAAGAGGTTGGCTTAAAACAATAGAACCCTTCTATATGGTCTCAAGAACTAATATCATAAGCAAAAGATGTACCATAGTTTCTATGCAGATGGCAACAAACTTAGATAGCTTTTCAACTGCCAACAATATTTTTGAGGAAAAACAATTGCTTGCAGACTTAAGGTTGGCGCATTCAGTTCGGCCAAAGCTATGGTAAGGCGTAAAGCTTTAAAAAGAAAAGACACCAGATATCAAAATAAAAGAAAAGACACCAGATATCAAAATAAGTAATGAAACAATAACAATTAAGCAGATGAATGGTCTTTGTTCAAATTTCTGGAGATTTTCAAGTTTAAGAACAAGTCATACTGACTTAGGCAAAGGTAAAAGGTCAGAAGACAGAAATGCACTACCTAGATAAAAGTCAAAAGTCAATAGAAGTTTAGGCAAAGTGGATTATGCCCCTTTCAACTTTTAGTCCACTTTTTTTTTCAACTTTATTATTCGCATATGAATAATTCAGCAAACCAATCAATCAACATGTTGCCATCCTATTTTCTTTGTAAAAGAAAAAAGAAAAGATCACTTACAAGGCGTAAGAGAAAGAAAAAGGTAGAATGTTGAGTTCTTTTTGCACCGCTTTATAATACAATGGTTTGGAAAATCACTTGGACCAGGCTGCATTAGAGAAGGGAAAAGAACCATCAATCACAAAAGATATAACAAATTAGTCGACTGACAGCGCTAAATTCTGAATACATTTTAGCGCCATTACCGGCAACCTCGAAGCAATTTGATTTCTAAAAACTACAACTCAAACTAACAGCAATAAGCGAACAAACACACTTAAAGATCACAAGGAGATAAATTCTAAATTATTTGTTCTGTTTTCAAAATCCATTTCTGTAATTGAAAACAACAAGTCACATTCTCATGATTGGGAGTGACAATCCCAGAATTCTGAACTGCCCAGAAAACAATCCTTGCCCTCAAAAGGATAATTTTCTCATAACTGAAAAAAGAAGTTTTCCTTTCTATTAGAAGCAAATCATGTTAAAAGCTAAAAAAAGACGATACATGACTAAAATTTCACCGAATTTTAGTTCCCAACCACCAATAGATGTTAGGATTGTCATTTCTAACAAATGTCCCCCCCCCCCAAAGTAACTTACATTTCCCTGAAATTTCCCAATACACAGAAGAAGCAAAAAAATGACTTCCTAAATTAAATTATAGGAACAAAATGCATCAATCAGAAATATCCAAATGCAAGAAAATTTACCGCAAATATTAAAATCCAAACAAATGAACAAAAGAAAACAAAATTTTCACCAATTCTGAACATTTAAAACAAAAAGTTACTCTATCCTTTCCACATGGAGTATCCTTGCGATATCCATGAGTTTGTAATGCTTGATTCTTATTAATGAGAGGTAGTGGCTACAAAGTTTAAATATATAAAATTTAAATTTTAGACTTTTAACATGTTATGAGATTATACATAAAATTTAATTAAAACAAAAATTGGAAAAAGAATAGAAGAAAATTTTAAATAACCTGTTTAAGACATGAAGGAAAAGTGATTTTGCCGCTTCCGGGTGAAGAAGCCCTAACGATCTCTCTCATAGCTTCTCTCCATTTCTTACAAACGCAGGCGCATGTGACGACGTTTTGCCTCTGAGGCCACTGATCTTCACTCGCCTCCACGCGCTCCATGATCTCACCTAGCAACTCCGGCAGCATCGTCGACCAAGATTGTCTTTCCTCGTCCTCCGCCTCCGCCGGAGGAGACGGCGGCGGCGACGAAGACGACGAAGAAATCTCCGGCTGGTTCACCGTTGCCAGCGCTGCCGTTTTGGCCAATGATCTCGATCCCGAGAATCTCCATGAAAGGCACGAAGACTTCCTGAACGACGACGAAAACGACATCGTTTCTTAGAACGGCTTTCTTTTGGCCTAATTTGCTTTTCAGGAGAGAGATTCAGAGAGAGACGGGGGATTTTGTTTGAAGAAATGGAAAGTAAAAAAGCAAAAAAAAAAAAAAAAATCGAGGGAAAATTGATAACGGCTGTACGAATTAACTGGGCTGTGAGGGGAATGTTAAGAAGGGCGAATAAGATCGGGGGCGGGGGGGAAAATAAGACGTGGCAGTATGTGATTGGCGGTGAGTGATTCGAGTTTGGTGTAGTTGCCTTGGGGTTACTTTTGACTCGCTCCCTTCTCTTCACTGTGAAGCGCTCAACCGTAGGTATTTCTTTTTTCAGTTGAAAATTAATTAAAAATAAAATAATAAATAAAGCAATAAATGAGTAGCAATTAAACAGGAATTGCAGGAGATGAGATGGTGGGTTAAGGTAGTTGGGTGTCAGCTTTCAATTCCAAAGCACTCATTTATTTCCAGTTTACCAGACTTCCCACTAAGAATAGGTTGTGAGATGAAATTTTAAACACAAGTTGTTGTAGTGCTGAGCATGATTTATGACAACATATACATGCATGCTTGTTACTTGTGATGTTCAAACCTTCCAAGTTTGTCTCAATTTTTAAAGACTAGAGTTTGATAATATATATATATATATATATATATAAATAAGTTTGAGTCGAATCCGTTTTCTAAATTTATAAAATATAAAATAATATATAATTTTATTACTTTAATAATGTTAAATTTGATACATATACCAATACTTGTACTTTCATAAAATGCTTAATGTGTTTTCTTATGGTATATGATATTAACATCATTAATGAATTGTTAAACTAACAAATGCAGCTCGACTCGTAAATTTTTTTTTCAACCCATCAAGTTTACATGAATAATATAATATTACTTGAAAATTAAATAAAACAAAAGTAAATATTAAACTTACATGAAAGTAGAAGTGCCCGAAGGCCCGCCCCAAAAAATGGGAGGGTTCGGGTAAAAATATAGGCCCGAAATATGAGTTTGGGCAAAAATACAAGGCCCGTTTAGAAAACGGGCCAGGCTCGGGCCAACTTTTTTTGGCCCGAGCCCGGCCCTGCCCGAATTATATAAATATATATATTTTTATTTTTTAACCATATTTTTAGTTCTAACTTGTTTCAATTTTAATATAACCATTTTTTATTATATTTTTAATTTGTGTATTGTTTTAATAATTGTTTGTCTCATTTTTATTTTGTTTCTTATTTTAATATTTATTTTTATGTTTTTACATATATTTAATTTATTATATTTTAATTTTTTTAATGAAAGGCAAAAAATTTAATATGGCCCCGGCCGGGCTGGGTCCGGGCCTAGAAAACGGGCCGAAATTTTTTTCTGGGCTCGGCCCGACCCATAATCACCTCTACATGAAAGTATAGCAAAACTACTTGTCTTCATGGATAATAAAATATATTATTTACAAATCAAATAAAAATGTTATTTCTAATGAAAAACTCTTTGGAGAAGATAACCATTTACTTATACGGAGAATATGATATTTTTATTTATATAAGTTTAGAATTTTCTTCTTCTTTTTTATTTACAATATGTTTAGTTATTTGATTTTAAATTTATTTATTTTATTTTTTTACATAATGTTATATCATTCATGTAGAATTGATGATTTGAAAAAAAATTGCCTATCAAATTTTTATTGCTTGATTTAACAATTTACTAACGATGTTTACACTCTTACCATAATAAAACATGTATTGATAGCTCCAAAATCACATTTGACTTTTTCAAAGTACATGTACCACATTAGACTTTTTATGAAAGTACATGTATTATAATAAATAACACATTAATAGTTTAAGTACAACATTAGACATTTTCAAAGTATAGGTATCATATTAGGCATTTTATGAAAGTACAAGTACCAAATGTGGTATTATCTTAAAATTAATTAAAGCTTTGGTTACAATGGTAAAAATAATTGCTTTTTATGCATGATGTTTCGGGTTCAAATCTTTATGTGATCAAACTTTTATTGACATATTATAAGAAAAGGACAAAAATGCCCTCATAAAATTATACTTAATTTGTATATGTGACACTAATTTAGTGATTTCATAGCTAATTCGATGCTCGATTGACCTATGACACCAACATTAACTCAGTAAAAAAATTAATATAAGTATAAAAAAATGTTAAGTTGCTTATATTTAAAATTTTAATAAATTTAAAAAAGCATATAAATTATTAATTATTAAGTTCAAAATAGTACAAATATTTAAAAAAAAATTGAAGGACGAACCTAAAATGTGCTTGAGTTAGCCATTTACAAAAATAGATGAACTTGGGCAAAATTTGAGGCTCATATTTCAAGGCAGCCCAAACTTGGACAAGTTTAATGTGTATATACCATACATAAATATGATTCGTACCTAACATGGCATGACCTACAAACTATTGGAAAAATTCAATTAAGAAAATGGTTTTTAAAACAACAAAAGTTTAAAAAATTTTCTAAACTAAGCTGGTTTGATATATTTATAGCAATAAACTTTTACCGAAATATACTTGTGCTGTTTGCAAGACGGATTTGGATCGTTCTTAGCTTTCAACTAAATGATCCACTATCCTTGTTTCTCGAATTGCGCTGAGTGTGGATTTAAGTAACACGAACCAAATATAGAACAAGAAATTGAATTATTACTTTCAATGGAGAAGTAATTTCTCTCTATAAACTGAAAAAAGTTTTTCTGACAAATAGAATTTATGCTTAGGAATAAATTTACCCTGTTTTTCAGTAGAACAACAATGTATCTGAAAAAGAAATTTGTTATTCTAGAAAATATAATTTATGCTTAGGAATAAATTTACCCTGTTTTTCAGTAGAATAATAATGTATCAATCAAACATCTTTTCCTCTACCAAATGTATCTATTTATAAAGAGAGATAAGAGAATACTAATTGAATAAAGTTTAAACAAATAATATTATTTAAATAGAAAACACTTTCCTAGTTTAACTGAGAAATGGGTTGGGCCTCTCATGTATTGGGTCTAATTTATACGTAGTTTTTATACTTTTAACCCAACATTTTATAATTTAATCCAACCCAAGATTTGTTTCCCGTTTCCCAAAATAGATATAATTTATTTGATTAATTTAATTAATTCAATTAACTAAATTAATTTCTCAATTAAATAATTTTCTCAATTCAATTCTAATTCCGAAAAAGTTATGACAACTTTAAAAGAATCTATGAGGAAATATATTTAATTTCTATATTCAATGGAGTCAGAATGACTAATTAATTTGATTTTATTTTCAAAATTCAATTATTTAATTAATTATAATTAAATAAAATAATTTAAAAATATTAAACTAATTCTTAAGTCATTTTCTATACTTAGTAAAAAGAAAAATGCTTTCATTTGTGAATGTGCCTCATTTCTCCAATTTCTTCATTTACATTCATTTATGTTCATTTGGTTTTATATGAATTTATTTTTGGTTTCAACGAGCTAGTGGAAAAACTGATTTGACATATATAATTAGAACTCAAATAATTTATAATTAAGTTCCAAATTCTCGCTTATTAATTATAAACTTATTTAGTCAAGAAGCCATTTCACTATAGTATTGTAACTAAGCTCTCCCTTATTACATACCATTACGAAGATGATTTAATAATTGCTTGTCCAATGACCTTGTAATAAGTGTGTTACCCTTTGTAACACCCCCTAACCCCAAACCGTCGCCGGAACAGGGTTACAGAGCATTATCGGAGCCATCGGACTATTTGTAATTAATACACAATTTATTATCAAACATAATATAAAATAACCTTATAGTCCCTTAAATGGATCTTTGAGGTCCAAAAATACGAGTTAAAAGATGTTCGGGACTAATTTAAGAATACGAAACAATTTTTGGTAACCTTTAAAAATTCTTCCTAGGTACAGGGCTCACACGCCCATGTGGGTTGGGGACACGCCCGTGTGACCCCAAATCATACCCGTATTGTTGAACCGTGTGGCTTAACACAGCCGTGGTGGTTTGAGACACGCCCGTGCCTCTTACCCGTGGACTACACTGACTTGTGCACACGGCTACAAGGCACGCCCGTGTGCTAGCCGTGTACCTCACACGGTCTGGACACACGCCCGTGTGCCAAACTATGTGGACTCTTTATGAGTCTAGAATACTAACCTAACCTTCCTTGCACATTTCAAACCAATTTTAAACTATTACTAATACTCAACCAGTTCAACATATAAGTATCATAACATATTAATCATAGTGAGCCATATCTTATAGCCAAATCAAATGATAAATACACAAAATACCAAGTTCCTATACATGCCATAGACTTATGAGATTTATTATTACCTTTTACTTCACCATGATAACATGATAGTGTGATGACATCTCCAATGATCTCCAACCCAAGCTAACATACAACCCTAAAGAGATGGAAAGGAAGGGGAGTAAGCTTCAAAGCTTAGTAAGTTTATATGCAAACAATAATAAGCAAGTAATAACTAGTTTGAATTTATTCTTAAAATTTTGTTTTCAAAGTGGTATAATCACCATTTTACTTAAATACACTTTTTATCCATGTTCCCATTGAGCTGTCCTATGGAGTTACTATCACTAAATTATTTATTGCTTGAGCTACAGAGCTCCAAATTAAGTTTCGTAAATTTTTCCTGAAACTAGACTCATATATCTTATTACCATAAAATTTCTAGAATTTTTGGTCTAGCCAATTAGTACAGTTTATTCATTAAATATTCCCCTGTTACTCCACTTGACAGTTTTGACCTTTCTCTACTAAAAATCAATTATCTCATTGTACAGAACTTGGATAAGGTTCATGTTTGTTTCTTTTGAAACTAGATTCACTAAGTAGTTCATCCATATAAATTACACTCCATAATCATTTTTATATAATTTTTAGTGGTTTTCCAAAGTTGGAACAGAGGATTCTGAAGTTCATTCTGACCCTGTCACAGAAACTTTAAATATATCCTACTCTGTAATTCTTTCACCTACACCATTTCTTTCATGTGAAAATAGACTCAATAAGATTTAATTACATATATCATTCAGATTCTAATTCAATTTACACCATTTTTAATGATTTTTTCAAAGTCACATGTCTGCTATTGTTCAAAATTGTCTTATAGCTAATTTTACTCTTTCATGTTTTCTTTGTAATACTTTCATTTATACTCATATAACACCCAACATGTCCATAGCTAGCCATTTCAATGTATACTTATTATCAAGTATTTACAAATATTAATAATAACACTTACTCCATATCAACCTTACCACAAATTCGATCATACATTGAGCAAGAGCATATTGTTCACAAACATACACACATATATACCTACACTCATTTATCACGTAATCAAACCCATCCAATAAAATTTCACATATATACTTGTGCTCAATTGTACACATAATCACATGCTTTCTCATCTTATTTATTCGTCAATTTACCCGTTGAACCATTTGGAATACTAAAGGATACACAGAAACTTGCACAAAAGTGCCACACTGAATTGTAGCCGAAACTACCACTAATATGTAGCCGAAGCTACCACTGATATGTAGCCGAAGCTACCACTGAAATGTAGCCGAAGCTACCACTGATCACTAAAGTATTCCTAAGGTTCAACGGGATTTTCCTTATATATTCAATAACACTTTCTCATTTCATTTATTTACTTATTTAACCAAAATTCATTCAATTTCCTCATTTCATCTATTTACCCCTATTAACATGACTCAGACTTTGGCGGATACACGGATCCAACCAAACACACCATATTGGCACCTAGTACCTCATCGGATAGTTCGAAGCAAAGTTGACACCCAGTGTCTCATCGGCCTTAGCCGAAGTAAACTGGTACCCAGTACCTCATCAAATCTAGCCGAAGCAATATGACACTCCAAGTATCTCATCGACTCGAGGTCGAAGTAACCCTAAACTCTTCCAATCCTATGGCATGCCAACTATCCCCACTAAGCCCGACTAGTTAATAGGGTATCAAAATCACTTAGTAATTTCACTTTCATTTAAAAATTCACTAGTCAATTAACACGTTGGTCACATTTATCATAAACATAAACATACAACACTCTTCCATGGCAACTTCCAATATCACCCACAAAATAAAAAACTAATGAATTCAATAAGTGGACCTAATTGTAAAAGTTACAAAAACATAAAAATTACAAAGAAAAAGCAAAGATTGAACTCACATGGTGCAAAAATGTGAAAAACCAGCTTTGGAGGTCTGCTATGGCGTTTTTGATGAAGCAAAATGAAGAAAAATTAAGAATTATCTAGATATCCAATTACATCCCATTTTAACTATTCAATTTTTACTTCTTTTCCAATTTTACCCCTTGTTCACACTTAGTTTCAAAATTTCCTGCACACATAGCCGTTCAGCCCAATAATATATGTTTATTAGCCAGCCTATTTAGTCCTCCTTTAATTATTACTTAAGCTATTTAATCACATTTCACAATTTTGCACTTAATTTAATTTAGTCATTTTCACCCAAATAACTACCAAAACCTAAAAATTTCTTAACGAAACTTTAATACTAACTTATTAACACTCCATAAATATTTATAAAAATATTTATAACTTGGTTTATAATTTCGAGGTATCAATACTCTGTTTTCAAAACTAATTATTCTAATAATTCTTCTAAAACACAAAATTCACTAATTTAAAAATATTTCTAAATTCATACTTAACTCATAAATTCTAGTTAATAAATTTTTCAAACTTGATTGTCGGATTTAATGATCTTAAATCACTATTTCCGACACTACTGAAAATTGAGCTGTTACACCCTCTTAGGATATTTTTAATCTCTTTGGGATAAATCAGTTCTCCTAATATGATCCTATTTTTTTCTCATGGTAACCATTACATCTTTAATATTGAAAAGTCAATTACTATCGAATAGTAATCAAGTCATTTATCACAAAGATAAACAACCCATGGCCATGTTTACTTTTCATCATCGTGTAATGTCGATGAGAGGATATCATTTACCCATTAGTTGGGCTATGAATTACAATATTGTGAATGATGATATATACTGTAAAAGGCACCCTCTTTTGTTTTCGTATCTATTTGAACTTAGGCTTTTACTTACACCAAAGTATACAAGTCACACATACAAAGTTTATCATTTACTCAGAATTAAATTATAACACATTATGAAAGTCACAAGCACATCAAATTGGTACATAGGCTATCTATCAAGGGCCCATTACCACAAATTTATAAAAATTACAAGAAAAGAACTTGGATTTCATGCCTAAGCAATGGTCAAATGGTTGAAGGGTTTGATAGCTATTCTCTTTTATTTTTCTTCTTCATTGGATGGAACAAACACGAAACGGAGAAGATGACACTATTCTCTCCACTAATTTAACTTATATACTATGATTAGGACTTAATTAATCTTGTTTAATTCAACTTAATTAAGCTTCAGCCCAGCATAATTATAATGTTAATCAACACAAGTGAACTCTCACATCATCATCCACTAAATTATAATTAAAGAATGGTTTAATTGTCATTTTGGATATTTGATTAATTTCTATTTAGGTCCTTGAGCCTTTTGTTAATTAAAATTCTATAGCGATTGGATAAAATTTCTCGACCATTCTTCAATATGTTTCTATATTAATTTTGTAAACATTCATATTTTATATTTATGAACTCAATTTATGAAAATGAGGTTATGAAATCGCATATTTCAATACCACTATAAATAGAGTCGTTACACCTAGCTACTAAAATCTTGGTAAACGGCTTTGCAAGGTTGTCTTCAGAAGCAACTTTGATTACATCCATTATTCAATCTGCTACTGTCTCCTTTATTATGTGATACTTTCTATTAATGTGTTTTATCCTCTTATGGTTTAAAGTTTTCTTAGTGTTAGATATTGCTGCAATGTTATCACAATATAGTGTAATAGTTTTTCCCATACCAAGAACGACTTTAAGATCTGTAAGGAATGATTGAAACCATATTGCTTTTTTTGTTGCCTCAGAAGTAGCCACATACCGACTTCCATAATGGATTCAACTGTACAACTTTGCTTGACACTTCTCCATACTATGAACCTAATGCCCAAGATAAAGACACAGCTCGATGTTGATTTTCTTGAATTTGGATATGTTTGGAAGCTAGAATCTTGGACTAAGATTCACTTGATATCAATCACCAACCCTATTGTGAAACAGATACTTATATGTGTGCATAACATAACATACATGAGACTTTTTATTACTAAAGCATAAGGAACTAATCTTACCATGTAAGACTGCTTATTATTAGGTAAACATTAGATAATCAGTAAGCCAATCTTTGCTTACATTTTGCTTTACATGCAAAAACATCGAGGAAAATATACAAAATTATGAGCTCATTAACTTGTAAAACATTGTAATTCATGCTAGTCATAAATAAAAGCCATAATGTGGATTTATAGGAAAGTTGGTTATAATAATTTTTTGTAGAATTATAAAGATATGTTAAGCTGTGAGAATCTAAATGTGCTTTACTTGCTTGAAATAAAGCGAATTCAGGTACTTGTATATTATTGGAGAGAAAATTAGGTGCATTTAATTGAAGTGGAGGTTATGATGTCGACTGAACAAGCTATGCAATGTCTAGTGAAGAAAGGTTCAAAGGATTGTATAACCTCTTTTATTTAAGTGTAACCAACTAATGAAGCTAAAAGGAGATTATGGGGTAGCCTTGTAGAATGTTTTTCACGTATATCATTTCCATGGATGGTGTTAGGAGGTTTTAATTGTAACACCCCTTAACCTCAAACCGTCGCCAGAATAGGGTTACGAGGCATTACTGAACATGTCGATCAATTTATGTACAATTCCTAAATAATAACAAACATATTAAAATTAAATCATAATGTCCCTTTAATGGACCCTCAATGCCCAAATCACATAGTAAAAAAATGGAATGGGACTTCTTCAAGTATTCCGAAATTTTTCGTAAATTATTTAAAAAAAAAAACTCAATATATCCCCTTTATAAATATCTAACCTTCCCTATAAATTTTTAGACAGCAACCAATACCAATTCTAGTATTTCAATCAATGCATTTACATAATTATACATACCTAAATCATATCTATGCCATTATCTTAGTAATTTAATCAATTAGCATCACAACATTAACTTAATTTTCAACTAAAAATTTTTATTCGTTTCCTAGATCAAGTTTAATGCATACATACTAAATTCAACATTATTTCCACATAAACTCTTAAAACCTTTACATGACCAAGTACATGCCAATTTAACAAAAAGTAAGATTACTTCACCAAAGTTGTGTCGAGGTTGGGATTGATCAGGATGCTGAACTGAGACCTTTATCTTCTATTAACCTGCACACAGAAACAACCGTACGCTGAGTATTTTATACTCAGTGGTATTACCATAACTCAAACTATATAACTTTGAGAATTTATAAAATTAAAACTTATAATAATATAATTATAAACTAAATTATAAACAAAGTCTTATAATATCTATAATAAATTGTTAATAAGTGTCACATAATAACAATTCAACCTTTTACCGAAATTCATAACCTTAAATTCATACTATCAGTTTAAAAATACCATTTTAATTCATTATTCATTTCACAACTTCTTTCTCAAACTCTCAAGTATACAAATCATCTCATTCATTCAATATACTCATTTTATTTATTACCCTATTAACAAAATTTAGACTTTGACAGATACACGGATTCCATCCAAACACACCAGAAATGTCCAACCAAAACACACCAGTATTATCCTCTAAAACACACCAGTATTATAAAGTCCTCCCAAACACACCAGAACAATATAATCCATCCAAAATACACTAGTATAGCACAGAGTGCCTCTTCGGATAAATCCGAAGGATATAAACATTGGTATCTCCAAATCCCTTCTTAAAATCATATAGCATGCCAATTATATCTGGCATAGTCAGACTAGTTAATAGGGTATTCTTTCACTTTTTCAACTTCAATTTCATTTCCATATCAATTTCAATTTCATTTCAATATACACTCAATTCAATATACTTCCAATCTCAATCCGCATGTAATTCAATACTAATACTTATCCATATTTCATTTCAAATATTAATACTTACCTTATAATGTACTTACCTTACATATAAATTTAAACATAAAATTTAATAAATAATAGTTTGAGTTATAGTAATCCAAACTGTAAATTTTCTCAAGCTACTCCTTGACTATCTTTTCCTTCCCCTTTTGCGTTGACATCTCGGGTTCTTTGTTAGCTAACAAAAATTAAAATAATTTACACTATTAATTACAACACTAGTTTAAAATAAATAATTAAATTCTATTCAATTTATATCCTATTTTCAATTTAATTCTAACTAAACTTACTTATTTTCTTAACTCAATTCATACTTTATTTTTATTCAAATTTCTTCCATATTCAACTCAACTATCTAGCATTCATAATAAAAACCTAACTTAAAATTTCTTTCAATTTAATCCCTCTAATACAAAATTTATAACTTACTTTACAATTTTATCCTTTTACTAATTCTAACTTAAAATTCATTCAATTCAATCCCTAATTCATCTTTTTCTTCAACATGAACTATGTTTAAAAAAACTCATAAACTTTCAAACTATCAAATTAATTTCATCAAAACCTTATTTTAATACTTCTAAAACATTAAAATTAAGAGAAAAGGGCTTAATTGAGCTTACTAATTAAACTTTAAGCTTCAGATTCTCTATTTCCTCTTTTACTTTCTTTTTCTCCTTTCTTTCTTCTTTCCCTGCTCTGTTTCGAAGGCCTCTGTTTCATTTCTTTGTTCTATTTCTTTTATTTGTTTTAGTTACTAATAATATATTTTAATAATTTAATAATTTAATAATATAATTTAATAATATATAAATATCTTCTACTTAATTAATAAGAAAACATATAATCATATTACAAGTGTATATTCATGTATTATTACACATGTTTATTTTCTTTTTCATACATTTGTTTTTTTTTTATCTAATCCATTTAATAATAATCTAATATTTTTATCTAATATATAATATATTTTTAATAAATATCTATTACTTAAATAAAAAGTAATTATATACAAGTATTACAGATGTATTTATTTTAATTTATACCCTTAGGCTTTATCACAAGTATACATTTTTCATAGATTTAATTTATTCATCAAATAAAATCTCATAACATAATTATTTAATTAATAATTATCTTTTACTTAATTTTTAAGTGACTAAATAAATATAATACAAATATATATATTACTAATACACTTGTATTAAATCTTTACCCTACATTTATCTTTACTTAATTTAATTCTAAATATAATGTTATTTAATATAATTTATAACTTAAATAAAATAATAGTAATAATAACTAATTAATTAATCAATAAACAATTATCTAAGAAAAGTCTTAGGGCCAGTTCTGCATTGTTTTTCAAAAATACTTCTAGCTTCAAAAGTACTTCTGGAAGAAAAGCTGTGCAGAACAAACTGCTTTTGGCTAAAATTTTTAGCTTTTTCTCTCCCAAAAGCACTTTAAGTGCTTAATTACTTTTTCACCTCTCCAATAACATAGTACTTTCTCCTTTTTTTTCTTGGTACTTAATTACAAATGTATTAAAATCATTAATTAAAAATAAAAAAATATTTTTTAAAGTACTAATTACAAATATTTAACAGTTATATTTAAATATTTAAAATATAGTTTATATATTCTAATTAAATTTATAAATAATTAATATTTATTGCTTAAAAATATTTGAAATTTATATTTTATATATTAAAATATTAACAAGAAGTTATAATAATTTTTTTATATTCTTACTAAAATATAATAATATTAACTAATTTAAATATTACTTAAATGCATATTTGTTACTTGATAATAATATGTTTAAAATGGACATTTTATTTCTTAAAAACACTTTTTGACAGTAATGCTAAACACTCAAATTTTAAACTAAACTTTTTAAAAGCACTTTTTCACGGTACTTTTTAAAAGCACTTTTCAAAAGCATTGCCAAACTAGCCCTTAAACCTTTAATAGCTTATGCCGCCTCATCTATGCTAATTGGTACTATTGCCATTTTAGCCCCTTATATTTTCAATGGTTTTATAATTCAACTTTTACCCTTTACTCAATATAGTCCTTTTTCTTAATTTCTTTTAATTAAGTTAAATTCACCTAATAAAAACCTAATTAAACACACTACTAGACTCATACTTATTTTTAATAATTATTTACGAACCCATTTCACTAAGACGGAGGCCCGATAAATAGTTTTCTCATGCCTGTGAATTTTGGGTCATTACATTAATGACTTCGCGACCCTTGATAAATACTGTGGTGGTAGTGGAGATTGTTTGGATCATATGATTCAATTTTAGAAGAGGTGAAATTAATGTAATTTGCTAGATGCAAGTTGTATGTGTTTATAATCCATGTGGGTAGGGAGGACTAATAGCAAAATTACACTACAAGAACGACTTGATTGAGTACTTATTAATACTCTAGCTTTGAATGATTTTCATAAATTAAATGTATTCATCATTCGCGTCTCTAGTTTGATCACCATCCTATCCTTTTTAACATTACTATTAGTTGTATGCCACCTAAAGATAAACATCCTTTCATATTTGAAACAACCTAGTTGGTTGCCAATGATTTCTTTGAAATATTTGAGAAGGGTTGGATGATAATGCTAGTTCCATTTCACTTTAGTTGTGAAAGTATAGAAGGACACAATTTTCATGAATCACGAAAAAGTGAACTACAATTTGTTGACTCAATGGAATTCAAAGATTGTCGTTATATATGCCTTTTTGATACATGTAAGGATGAGAAAATTAAGCTTGAAAAATCAGTTGACTCGCGATGAATTTTTGAATAACAAACATTTCTAAGTTGAGATGCCTTCACAATGTTTGAATATCTATCTCTTAACTTCAAAATACATTTTGAATAACTCGATTTTGAGTGTGAGAGCTCAATTTATGATAATTTTTAATTTTAATTTTGATTATATATAAGCACAAATTATATCTATTATGTTTTATATTTTTTATTGATTTATTCCAAAATTTAGGATATTTTTAAATATTTTAAGTTGTTTATGAGTTTTATGTTTCTTCGTTAACAAGAAAGTTTAGTTCCACTAGGACTACTTCTTGTTTAGGTTAATTAAAGTTTCATTCTATTTAGGATGATTTTATGTAATTAGATAGCCTATATAAATGTTTCTTTGTTATTCATTAAAGACATATTCATGAATAAATTTTCAACTCTTTGAGTATTTTCTCTTTGTGAGATTTCTCTTTTGTTGGTTTTAGAAGTAGATTTTGTTCCTAGTTTTTTTTTTCTTGAAGTCATGGGAAGCACTCTTCACCCTCTAATTTACTGGGTTCGGCCTTAAGGGGTTGGTTAGAGCCATTGGTTGAGCTTGTCAGGAAATCTCCCTTGAAGGGTTTAATCAAACATTTACCATTCTATCCATATCCATCAACTTATTCTATTCATCTTTCACCTTTTAATTTTTATTTATTATTTTGAATCTTTATTCTTTGTTCTGAATTTTCTTCTTTTAGTTGTGTTATTGTTTCTAATTTCATCTAACTCTTCTTGGCTCCCTTGTTACGTTTCAGGTTGCTTTTTCACAAAGTTAGGGTTTTCCCTTTTCGATTAAGTTTTTTCCTTGTCCAAACAACTTGAATAAGATCCTGGTCCACTGCCTACTCCCTTATCACCTTTTCCTTTTTACAACAACTTGAAATCAAGTTGAACAATGAGTATTAAAAAGTTCTAGCCCAAGAAGTACTATTGTGAACCAAAAAATCTCGTATAGAATGGATTTCTCAATGGGAGCATAACATAAAATTATTCCATTTTACAACGTTTATCCAAAGAAATAGAAATAGAGTAACATGATTATTTATTGATGATCAATGGGAAACTAAGCAAAAGAAACTCCAAGCTCATGTTGATGATTATTTTAAACAACTTTTTTTTGAAGAAGACAGTTAACAACCTATGAGGTAGCTAAGAACGATTTTGGTAAATGTTGACCAAAACTAAGTAAGAGGGATTACTAGAAGATGTCACTTTAGAGGAAATCTACACATCATTTTTTTATGAAGGGTTTGAAGGCACAACGGCTCAATGGCATACAAATGATCTTTTTTTATCAAAACATTGGGAGGTAGTAAAAAACACATTACTTCATTTTATTTTGGGAGCATTTGGATGATAATAGATTTGATGACGTCTTGTCAAAAGTGCTATTACTTCTTATTCTAAAGGCGACTAACGTGGATGGGTACTCTTTATCTATACTGACCAATATGTTAAACAAAAAATAAAGTCTTATCTAAGTATTTAGTTCATCGAATGAGACTCTTACTCTTGATTCAAGAAGAGGTAAAGTCTAGAGCCTTAAATTTTGATATTGAAGTGACCAAAGAAGTGCCTACTTCTACTGGCCCATCTCTAGTTGATAAAAGAAGGATGTGATCTATTGTGGAAAAATAACTTTCCAACATCACTATTGTGATGGAGAAGGAGAAAGGAAAGACTCTTGTGATTGCCAAAGACATTAAGAAGAGGAAGTTGCTACAATGTGCTAGTGAAAGTGCTCACTTCCATCACCACTATGCCAGTTTGCTACTTGCCCTATTTGGAAAATTGACAATTTATTGAAACAAATCTTTGGGCTATGTTGATTTCATAAGATTATTCAACCTCATCAATGAAGGTCAATTCACTTGGAGAAACATGTCTGAAGGATCGAATCGATTGTACCAAACCGATTGTACCAAAAATGTTGGATCAGATCGATTGTACCAAATTTCTTGGATTAGTGATGTTGAATCGAAACAAAACTTGGACACTTATCTTTCAATAGTCTACCTTACTTTGATAATTACTTTTATAGTGTATTTAGTTATTTTAACAATTGTTTAAAAGTGATTGTAATTGATCTTTAATATGTTAGCAAGTTTAAAAAATTGCTATATATTTGAGAGACTAGTATAGATTTATGTACTAAGTATTGAGAGCACTTACCAGTTTATTAAGGAACATTATTTATGAGAGTACATTTGAGAAAGTAAAACATTTTGTTGTTGATCTTACAAACTAAGTTCTCAGGGGGAGAATTCAATAGTAAAAAGTCTAATCTTTGAAATTCAAGAGTGAGAATTAATCGCTAGGGTGTGTTAGGTCTAAGATCAGTAGTTGTATTGAGTTCAAATATAGTAAATCATTTTACTGGCCAGGCTCTATAGACGTAAGAAATCCGAACTGCATGATTAATTTTGATATCCTTTTTTTTTTTTTGTGGTTATCACGGTTATAGCAAAAGTGGGCAGTTTTTCTCATTCGCTATTTCTTGCAACTTAATAACTAATTCAAATCAATAGAGTTTTTATACTCAATATAGATGGAGCAATGTAAGCGAACACCGACATTGCTTTTGCTAAAGCTTCATTCAAAAAGAGAATGGAGATTGAATTCATGGTTTCTTGCTAAAAATTGGTAAAGCTAATAGTTTACAAGCTGAGTTTTGGGGAGTTCAAAAAAGGGTGAAATTGGCCAAGTCTTTGGGGGATACAATAGTTGATTGTTGAGATAGACATGATGGTGGTGGTTAAATTTCTTAATATTCATTGCCATCTTTTTAAGCACCATGCTGAAGTATTGCGATGCATTAATCAATGAGGTTTAGGTAATACAAGCACGCTACATATTTAGAGAAGGCAATGAATGTGCAAATCATCTTGCAAATCTTGTTCAAAATTAAGAGATTAGTTGTGGTTAGAGGTGCTCATAGGCTGGACCAGATTGAGTTTGAGTTAAACCCATGTAAGTTATTTAAACTAATTTTCTAAACTTGAGCCTGACCTTCTTATATTTGATTTTCTTAGATTAGTTTTTATTATTTAAAAACAAATTTCTAAGAAAAATATAATACACTAAACACACTAAAAACGTTAAAATGAAAGTTTTCTAACACATTAAGAAATATTTATATTAAAAAATATTACCATAAATATAATAAATATTTTATTATATTAGAAACACCAATAAATACGACAAATGTGTTATTGTATTAAATATCATTTTTAAAATTTTATATTTTGGAATGAGGTATTTAGTTAAATAAGTTTTTTTTGAGTTTTAGGTAATTGGTTTAATTGTTATTGGGTTAGTGATTTAATATAAATATATAATTATTATTTAACATATATAAATAACATTATTAATTTTTATAACATTAGAAATCCTATCACACACTTATGCATGTGAAAATCACATATTTTAAACATATATATGTGTAAAAATAATATATAATAAATAATAAAACGTATGGTTTAAAACAGGCTCGTAGCTAGGGGTTGGCAAGGGCTCTGACCCCCCTTAAAATGGAAAATTTTTCATTTAGATCTTTTAAAAATTTTAAATTTTAAATTAGTAAAGGTAAAATTACACTTTGCCCCTCTAAAAATGATAAAAATTTAATTTAATCCTTTAAAAGTATATAAGCTATTAAAATGGTAAAATTGTATTTTTACTATCGTAAAAATTAAAATTTAATTTCGATCTCCCCTAAAAATTTTTCTAGCTTCACCCTTGGTTTAAAACTAATTAATCATAATTACATATGAAATATGCATAGTATTAAAAAATAGATTAAATTATGAGTAAAACGAGAGTTAAACACATAAATACATCAGATAAAGAATACTAAATGCACTTAAGTTATTTATCATAGTTTTGTCAATAATTATTAATTAGTGTCGAGTTGACTTGTGTCACCAACTCAATTAGCAACATTATTAATACTAGAAATCCTATCATATGCGTATGCGTGTGGAAACCACTAATATAAAACATAAATGTATGTTTAAAAATAACATACAATAAATAATGAAATGTGTGGTTTGAAATTAATTAATTATAATAACATATGAAATATGTATGATATTAAAATAAAAATATATATTAAATTTTGAGTAAAACAAAAATTAAGCACATAAATACATCAAATAAACAATACTAAATGTACTACAATTATTAATCATAGTTTTGTCAACAATTGTGAGTTAATATCGAGTTGATTTGTGCTCCAACTCAATTAACAACATTATTAATATATATTAAAAATTCTATCACACACATATGTGTGTGAAGATCACAAATTTAAAAACACAAATGCTTATTTAAAAGTAACATACAACAAACAATGAAATATGTGATTTGGAACTAATTATAAAATCGATGTACATAATAAATTGTGTATATTAAAATAAAAATATATTAAAATGAAGCTTTGATAGAGTGGTAAATTTAATATTTTAGTAATCTAATTGGTGTAGGTTCAAATCACACCATATGCATCTATTAATTAATTTTTTGTTAAAATGAAATGTCTAAAATATCCTAAATAATATAAAATTTTTAATTAAAAAGGACATTTTTGTAATTTCCTGATTGAGTTGGTGACTCGATTAAAGGTGACACCAATTCAATTAGGAGTTTAATAAATAGTATAGAAGTATAGATATATATATAAAACTTATGGAGATAATAAACAAAAAAAAAAAATACCAAAAATCAGATTAATACAACAATTTTTAAAAATAAATAATAAACAAAATCACTCAAAAATAAATAAATTGGTAGATAAAACATTCATGTAATAAAAGAAAAACTGTCATGGCAAAGATCCATACAAAAATCAAAAGCAAGTAAATAAATGAATGAATGAACTTTAAAAAACAAGGATTGAATTGAACAGGTCATAAAACAGGCCTAGGGACCAAATTGCATGAGTATGAATCAAGCTCAAGGATTAAAAAAGAATTGAAAAGTTAAGGGTGTAGCAGTAAATATCTTTTTTACAAAGTACAAAGCAAATTCATGCGGCAGTCATCTTTTGATATAAGTTTAGCCAAAATTATTCAATCGAATTTTTTTATTTCATGCCCATAAATCAAACAAGTTCTGTAATAATAATAGCTTTTTTAAGGAATAATAATATAATAGTTAAAATTGCCGAAACCATTTTTTTCTAGAATTTGAAAAATAGGGGATCGACTTTAAAATTTGAAAATAGAGTCGCCACCGACCTTTTTCGAGGTGCGATCGGGTCACCTTGAATTATTTTAATAAAACATTTTGAGTTATTAGAACAATTAATTTTGGTCTACGAAAATCAAAGAATAAGCTCGGGAGTCGGTTACGCACGAGGAAGGGTTAGCACCCTCGTAAAGCCAAAAATTGGTACCTAATTGATTACTTAATGTCCTATTATCAAACGATTGAAAAGATTTTAAAATACGATCCTTTTGTTTTGAAAAGCGTTTGAATATATCGATGTAAATCGAGGCTCACTTATCTCAGAGAAACAGGAATGCTGTACCCAGTAAGTTAGGATGCAACATCTCAAATTCTGAAATTAAGCTTGCCTTTTTGGTTTTAAAGAAACTCGTATTTAAATCAAAAAGGGATATTTTGTTATTTCGGATCGAACGAAAAATCGGAACCCAGTAAGTTAAGGCTCGATTTATCGAATTTTCCAAAACATAAAATATTGCCTCGATTTTGAAATTCTTATCTCGAGACAATGAGCGCCACATTCAGTAAGTTAGGATGTAGCATTTCAAGGTCTCGAGAATAGGTTTTATTTGAAAGCTCACGTGTTTTGACTTAGAAAGCAATACTCGATAGTTCGGGTTTAATGAGGAAAACCGAAACCTAGTAAGTTAAGGCTTGATTTCTGCAAATTCCCGAACATGAGTTATGTTATCGAAAACTTTTGAATGGAAGTTTTTACTAAAGTGATATTGAATACGATTTTTGAAATACAAGCATGGAATAATAACATTCAAAGCAAAGAAATAATTCATGAACAATATATCACACCAATGAATCGTGATAACCGATAAATATAAAATGATACACATAATAATAACAACTATGACACGCCATCATATGCAAATAATTATATTGAAATTCGAAGATTAAAAAACAAATTCAAAAGAAGCATAAAATAAATTAAAACAAATGAAATTTAACAAGTTTTTTAACAAATACGAACGAATATTTATGGAAAAGAAACTTAGGGTTACAAGAATTCAAATAAAAGTTTTAAACAAGCAACATATTATATAATAAAAAAGGTTTTTAAAGAAGAGAAATCATATACCTAGAAAATGTGTATATACATGCATGATATAGTATTTAAGATATCTATATAGTATAATACAAAAGTATATGAAAGAATGACAAATACAAAATATAACATATAAAAATATTTACATATATAAATTTATATAATACACAGAAATATTTATAATAGTATTAAAGTATACACGTGAAGTGATATGAAAATGTATGTAACTATTAGAATGAAAAATACATATATAATATATATAGGAATATAGTGTATACAAAATATAAATTTAAGATAGATGTATCATACAAAATATAATAGTATTAAAAATACCTATATAAAATAATGTGAAAGAACATATACAAAATATGTATATAATATATAAGGGTATAGTGTATATATAATATACTAAGTATAATCTCAAAATATATAGATATAATAAAACATATATGAAAACATTGAGAATATGTACATAAAATAATATGATAGAATATATATAACTATAATATTGAAAAACGTATAAATATATGTGAATACAATATACACAATGCATGATAAAATAAATATATATAATATATATTAAATATAACTTTAAAATCGATACAATATACAAAATATTTAAAATAGTATTGAAAATGCATATATAAAATACTACAAAAGAATATATATATATATATATAAGTACAACGTGTATATATATGCGCAACATATTGTTAAAATACTATATATAAAATATATAATATATTAGTAATAATAAATAATAATAAAGTGTTAGAAAATCAAATGAATGAATAAACATAAGAACAAATGAGGGTTAAACTGAAATTAAATGAAATTTAGAGTAAAAAATGAAAAATAAAAAGAAAAGAGCGGCCAAGGACTGAAATATAACGTGTTTAAATATGCGAGGACCAGTAGAGGCAATAACCCCTGATCCTAAAAAGCGCGCATTTAGCCTGGCATTCGAAGGCCCTATTTGAAAACAATAAGAAGTTTCAGGGCCAAATTAAGAGACAAAAGAAAGGGCCGATCGAAGGATGCATGAAAAAGGAAGGACCGATAGCGCAAATATCCCATTCTTGGGAATGCGTGGCTCCTGGGTTAGAACGCGGGTCGAGTCGCGTGGATTAGCACCTAAACGGTGCCGTTTTGATATTTTCTTAACAAAAGAAGAATTCAGCAGACCTCTGCTACATTTTAGACAAATTTCAACCCCCCGATTCTTCTTTCTCTGCTATTAGGGTTCTAAGACCCTCTTCTCGGCGCCGCTGTGGGTTCCTTTGGTGGTTTGTTCTACCACCGTCAAACCCGGTGATCGGCACGAGGCAGAACGGGCTACTCAGCCCTTGTTCTAGTGCATTTGAAGGCCGAATGCAGCCAAGAGAAACCGTGAAAGTGGGGAGACCCGTTCCCTTTCGGAGTCTAACCTCGTCGACGTAGACTAACTCCGATGACTCGACCACCGAGAGCTCTCGTAAGCCTCGGTTCCTTTTCTCTTTTTATTGCTATTTTATTAACTAAAAATGAAAAAGGAAGAAGAAACAGTAAATCGAAACTCAAGAAAAACCTTTTTTTTTTTTGTTTTGATTTCTGAAAATGTTTGTACAAGCCACTGGGGATTCCCAGATTACACTGATTTCGGATATTCAAAAATCCCCCCAAATACATTCTTTTTGTTTCGACTTTATAGCCGATTTGATACAATCTTTATGCTACTGTTTTCTCGCTCTATTCTCTGTTGCTGCTTTCGTCATGCTTGCAGGTCTCTGGAGGTCGATGGGGGGTGATGGGACAGAGGCAGGTTCGGCCAGGCCTCGGGACGATGCGCGTTGAGACTAGCTAGTGGTCGTACGGGGCCAGGCTGTCGAGGTGTGTGGCGCCGAACACTATGCCCTAGGGTTTCCGAAAGCTAGGCTATTGGGCTGCTGGTGTTGGGTTCCGGGTTGGATCATAAGAGATCCGGGTTTTGGGTTTGTGGTGGGAGTATGTTAATTTTGTTTTGGGCCACCGGGTATTGGGTATTAGGAATAGGTTTTAGGTTCTGATTGGGTTATTTTATTTGGGCTGTAAATGGACTGATGGACTTTATACTTTGGTTTGGGTTTTTTGGTTTTATTAGGGTTTTATTATTTATTTCTTGTATTTATTCTGGGCCGGGCAAAATGGCCCTATTACAAGTTAAAATAATGTACAAAAATAAATAAAAAGAAAAGAAATTACAGTTACTTGAAGCAGACGAGCGGCGAGGCTAGGATGGGCAGTGCAAGGCTAGGCGATGAACGTCTGGGTAATGGCGTAGCGGCAGAACAACGGTGGCACAACATAGTGAGGCGATGCAACTAGGTGGTGGTGTGAGCGGCATAATGACGACGCATGACCTTGAAGGAGCAGCGATGGAGGTCATTCTGGCAATGGAAGGCTGGAGTAGCAGCGGCGGCCTAACGTGGGGAAAAAGAAAGAAGAAAGAGGGCTTTTTATATAAATAATATAAAAAAATAATTAATTATGAAAATAGTCATTTGCTACAATGTTGGCTTTACATATAAGCAGCACAAAATTGAAATGTGATAAATTAAAATATTCAGGACTTAATATAAAAATTCCCATTTAGTTTGGCTAATGAAAAGAAATGAAGGATGACGCTGATAGCCTCTGTAACATCCCGAAATAGGGCCTAATCGGAATAGTGGTTTCGTAACCACAAATCCGAGATAGAAATAATTATTTTATAAATATTTTGAAGTTTATATTATGATTGCATGATAGTGTGAAAATTTCGTGAAGAAATTCTACGCGTAAAGTGCTTAACTTGGAGTTAGGGACTAAATCGAATAAATTGCAAAACTTGCATTCTAGAAGTTTTTATTATGAAATTGCTTTGGAATATTAATTAGGAGGGTTTAAATAGTAATTTGACCAATTTCTTAGTTCATGGACAAAATAGGACATGGGTGGAATTTTTGAAAGTTTAGTAAGGAGGGGCATTTTGGTCATTTGGTTATTAACATGAATAAAAAGGGAAAAGATGACAAAAAAAAAATCATCATCTTCTTCATTGCCACGAAATTTCAAGGGTTCTCCATAGCTAGGGTTTGTTTCAAGCTTCCAAGCTCCATAGTAAGTGATTCCAAGCCCCGTTTTTAATGTTCTTTACGTTTTCGTAGTCCCGGTAGCTCGATAAAGCTTATGTTAGCAATATTTTAAGTTAGGGTTCATATTTGGAAAAATACCCATAGGTGAAATTTGTGTATTTTGATGTTTTATGATAGAATATGAGGTTTTAAATTATGTTAGACAACTTGAGCTACTCGGTTTTAGGTAAAAACGAGTAAAAGGGCTTAATTGGTAAAAATACCGATTGTACATAAGTGTATGTTATAGTAGGAATTTGAAGATGATGTTGGTAAATAAATGATCAGCATGTCTTAAAATACAAGAATTTGTGATAAGTTTTGATTTCCGAGCCTTGGGGCAAAAGTGTAAATATGCAAAAGTTTAGGGGCAAAAATGTAATTTTGCCAAAGTTTGAGTAAAGGGCTGTTTTGATAAATGTTGATATTAAATAAGTTAAATTTGCTATTATAGATCAAGAAGAACGAAATTCAAGAGTAGATCGGGGAAAAGAAAAAGTAAAGGACTAAATTGTAAAGTTTAGTCACAATTTGTATCGAGGTAAGTTTACGGTAAATAAATGCAATATTTCATTGTTTTACATTGATGTTGTTAAATTCCAGCATTTATATATTTACTTTATGAAAATATTCAAAGTCGAAACGAAGAAGAGAAGACAGAGAGAAAGTATCAGAAAGCCCCGCTTGAACCTTAGGAATGTTAGGGGATTTGGGTTAACAGACAGGACAGTATTGCGCCATGTAAGCCCATGTCGTGTATATGGCCTTGGAGACAGGACAGTATTGAGCCATGTAAGTCCATATCGTATATATGGCTTTGGAGACAGGAATATTTCATGTAAGACCATGTCAAGGACATGGCATTGGCAGTATTTTATCAGACAGGAATAACCTGAGTATCCTTAGTATTCCGAGTGGTTCAACGGGTCATTGTACAAGTTAAATTCAGTGAACTATCAGCAAAGGGGAAGTTAGATTATGTTTATGAATAACGAAAGGTCAGGTAAAAAAAAATGTAGTAAGTGAGAAGTAAAGAAAGTTTATGATGCTAGACGATATTATGTATAATTGCTCAATATGTTAAATGTTGCAATTTATTTGCTTGTAAGCTTACTAAGCCTAGTGCTTACCCCTTTATTTTCTTTCTTATTATAGTTCTTGTCAAGCTTACTCAGGGATCGAAGGAAACGTCGGAGTTCAGATCACACTATCAAAGGAATCATTTTGGTATAACTAGACGATTCATTTTGTGTATGGCATGTATAGGGACTTAGTCTTTTATAGAATGATATGTTCAATATATGGTGTATAAATGCTTGGAAGTGAATAGCTAATGAAATGGCTAACCATGCATGTGTTTAATGGTATGTATGCTTAAATGGTAACTATCACATGAAAACTATGAAAAGTATAAAAGTAGCTTGAAAACAGATGCAAACAGCAGCAGTGACGTGAATTTGAAAAATCACTAAAAATAGTAGGAATGGAATTAAAAGGTGAATGAGGTATGAAATTAAAGCTTAATGAGTCTATTTTCATGTGGAAGAAACAGAGTAGGAAAAAGAGTTGTATATTATGAGAAATTTTCAGTTAAGTGAGACTGACTCTGTGATCCCCTGTTCTGACTTCAAAAATTCACTATAAATTGCACATAAATAATTAGGTATTATAGTTTATATGCCTAGATTCCTTATTGAGTCTAGTTTCTAATGAAATAGATGGTATTCCTGTTTGAATTTTGTACAGGGATAAAATTAGTTCGTAGTGAACAGAGGTCAGAGCAGTTGAGCTGTGTAACAGGGGAGATTTTAACTAATAAACTGTACTAATCGGCCCAGCCAAAAATTCTAGAAAAAAAATTAGCAGATAGATATATGAGTCTAGATTCAGGGAAAATTTACGGATCATGATTTCGAGTTTCGTAACTCGAGATATGATTTTTTTAGAGACCATGACTCAGAAAAACTGCTTATTCCGAAAATCAAAATAAATTATGTAAAGTTGTTTAAATGATAAATTATGTTCGGTAACACCTCAAGCTCGACTCCGGCAACGGTCTCGGGCGTGGGGGTGTTACAGCCTCGCCGCACCATACCTTAAATAGGATTAATTGCTTTGTAAACCCTTTTTGTTTATTATTTTCTTTTGTTCCCCTTCAACCCCAAATATAGAGAAGCCTCTTGCCAATTATTCAAAATTTTTTTTACCAAAAATTATTTTTTGTAAAAAGCAAGTTCCATTTGGAAATAAATTTTATTTATTTTTTGAATTTTTTATTCAAATTATGTTGGATATAACAGTTAACGATATTCATAGTAGTTTTTTTTCTCACATTATATCTGAAAAGTATAAATTTAACTAATAATTATAATTTATACATAATAAGATTTTTTTAAAGCTTTTATAATTATAATTTTTGTAACACCCCAAACCCGGCCCAGACGTTACGCCGAATCTAGCAATGTCACATTGAAGTGTTTTGAAAACGTGACCATATTCAGTCTGGATGTAAAAACCTTTTTAGTTTAGTAAAAATCATTAACCCAATTGATTCATTTGATCCTGTTATCAAAGTAGTTACCCTCGAAACTTGTTTATTGCGGAAGCTTTGCTATTTAACTTATTAGTTGTGATGTCGAGAAGTTTTGAAAACATAAAATTTTTGTGAAAATCGCGCCCTAGTTCTATCAGGTTTAAAATACGATTGCATAAAACCCAAATTTGAAGTTAAGAGTTAAGAAAGGCCTTATTACAACCCAAAAATGATAAATAAAGTAAATAAAATCCAAAGTAAATTTAAATGTGTGGTCTCCAAGTCCCTCGCAGCACCAAACCATCTATGCCTGGGGATTACCTGCATAGTTAAACAGTTGAGTGAATTTACGAAAACTCAATGTGCAATCCCATACAAACAAAGTCATACAGTGCAGTTTGGGCTTGAGCCCATTTAAGTAATAATAATAGACTGGGCCTAAGCACGTTTCAGAACAGAGGCAAAGTGGGTTTTAGCCCAAAAAGTACAGTGACAGAATAATTAAGCATGCAAAAAAACCTACTCATCCAACCTCTACACACCATCTCCGTCCAACCTTACACACCATGTAGAGATAAAATATCGACCAACCCATCCCTACACACCACATAATAGCATCGATGCGGCACTAAACAAAATTTACAACAGAGCTACCAAAACGATAGGCTTAAAGCCATCAGAGATATGCAGCAGAGCTGCCAAAACAGAATACTTCTTCCAATCACATAACCCAACCCCATGTTATGCAACATACATCAGTGACATGCTATTACATTTTATCATGCATGTAAACAGAACACATATACGTATACTAATTATCTCAGGGCATACATAGTCATCCATATATCCCATAGGGTTAAAATAGACCTTTTACCTATGGGGGTATTTTGGTCATTTTTAACGGTTTGGGCCCATAAGCTCCTAGGCCCACCAACAAGCCTATAGTCGTCTCAAGTGACTCGTGCGGCTATACAGTATAGAAAATTATTTTGGGCCCAAAGCTCACTAAGCTAGTCCATTTGGGCCCACGCAACCATGTGGCCCAAAGAGCCCAAGAATTGACTTAGGCCATGTGTGCGACATCGCCAATCCAGTTATGCCCATTAAACAGTAAGATTTACTCATATAGGGACCACGGCCTATTGGGCCCATATGGCCCATTCTGGCCTAAGCTCATGAAATCGCTCATGGTGGCCGCTTCTCAATGTAGGCCCACATTTCATGAGCTCGAATAATCACATGGACATTTGCAGGCCCATGCGGCCAAAAGCTCAATTTTTGGCTTTTCAGCTTTCTGGCATTTCGGCTTTTGCTGTTGTAGTCTAAGCAGTGTGAAAACACACCTGTTTGTGAAACGTATGAGTAAACCCACGCACACAAACCTTATAATCCATTAAAACACTTTGTTAGCTAATCAACGTTTTAAGGACTAATCACTTTTACACACTTAACTTTATCATCCGATACCTACCTTGTTCCCAGGAGTGACTAGCCTTGCTAGAAACGTTAACGAAGATTTACTAAAGAACTCCTTGATGAACACTGCATAATAAGCGAGTTTTTATTAATCAAGTTTACCTACACATGTGAGTCGAACCCAGAAACAGTAAAACATTCAGCCAATACTAAGGAATTCAAACCACAATACCTAGCTTAAAACAACAACCACGGATAACGCTACCTTCAATTGAGAGACAAGTGAAAGGTTCTGATTGAATCTGTAACACTTGTGCACTTCTCTACTCTTCGAGAAGTATTACCCCTAAAGAATACCAGAGTTATTAGAGAAAGAAATAAGTTTCGGCATCCAGAAAAAAGAAGAGAAAATCGAAAGAGCAGCAAAAACCAGGGACTTACCAGTTAATATTCGGCCAATCACTCCAGAAGAGGGGGAGAGAGTTGAGGGGGAGCCGAGAAAAGAAAAGAGAAGAAGAGGAGGCAAATATATTCGGTTTAACCCAAAAGAGCAAACAAATGCTAGAGGCCGACAGAAAGAAAAGAAGAAAATGAGAGGTTCGACAAAGGTAAGGAAATAATGAAGGGAGATGAGGATGAGGGAATAATTGAACTAGCAACCTACACAGTTGAAGAGTCGCCCAAAAACTCCCATGCGAAAATGCTCCCAGGTCACAAGTAGCATTCGGCTACCAATAAACAGTAAAACTGAAGGATGAAGGAAAAGAGAAAAAAACAAAAAAGGCAGATAAGGGATAGAACTAACGAATTTTGGAAGCACAAACCAAAAGTAATTTGGGCACCAAATTGCCTAACTATCCTATGATCGAATGGCTTAGGAGAAGTCCTCATTCCCCAAAACCAACTTAGCACAAAAGGAGTTCAAAACTCGGTAAACACCCTTCTCCCTTTCAAAACCCCTTAATCTTCTCCTTGAATTAAATCACCAACCAAGCTTGAGTTACTTTCAAACTCCTCCAAAACTCCAACCTTCAACCTTATCCCAAGAAACCTTTATCCTCCAAAGAGTTTCAGTCAACACTAATCACTCACCTTACAAAGACACAAAATAAGTGATCATTTCTATGGAGCCGCTCTTCAAACCCCAAACTTCAAGGCCATATTCATACGCCCCATCTACTTAAGCCACTAACCTTTATGCGTCTAAAACCCCACGTAAATAACTATAAGAGCTAAAGATTAGTAACAAAGTTATTTAAAGAAAACCCCAAAATTTTTACTACTACCTAAACTTGAACCCAAGCTCTTACACAAGCCATCTCACGCCACCACCACTAGGCCACCAGCTTATTTGTGACATAAACTAGTCACAATTTAATATAAGACCTAAATGCTTGCATCCAGATCCACATAAGAGCAAAAAATTAAAATTTTTGCAAAAATAAGGACTTAAACCTAGGCTTTCCTAACACTCCTAAATATGCCGAAACACTTAGCCATCACACCAAACAAACAATTTGTGTCATTTTCTTACAAGAAAAATTTTATGCGCTCCCATGCCTAAGCCCAACTCTTTTAGGCACAGAATTTGAGGCGTTACAATTTTATACCGTATTCGTAAATCAAATTGATAATAGGGATAACTATAAAAGATTTAGAAAAATCTTATTGTATAAATTATATTTATTAGTTAAATTTATAGTTTCCAAATATAATGTGAGTGAAAGAAAACTACTATGAATACCATTAATAGCTATGCCAGATATAATTTGAACAAAAGTATTATTTTTCGAAAAATAAATAAAATTGATTTCTATTTGAAGGGAAATAAAAAGAAAATAATAAATAAAGAGGGAAGGCAATTAACCTTATTTAAGCTTTTTTGAAGAAGTAAATCTAAATGATAATTTATATATCAGGTCTTTAAATATTTTAGTTGATCACATTTCAATTTGGTGCCACCAATATGTCAGGCGACATTGGCAGAATACTGTAACAAAACTATTTTTGTAATTAATCTGTTTCACAATTAATTATATTTTTATATTATTTATGTAAAAAAGCCAAGAAAGAGAGAAGGAAAATATGGGAAAATTGTAGGTTAAGGACCTGCAATTTTGAGCAGTATTTTTCGTGTCATTTTGGTGCTTTCATCTTTTTCCCTATCTCCCCTTGTGTGTCTGTTCATTCCCTTTTTATACTTTGGTTGAAGCTAAAGTATCACATTTAATAACTTGATTTTCTTCAAAGGGCGAGTTGGGAGCAGAAACTTTCATCTCTTTATAACCAGGATCCTACTGATAAAGTTTTGTCAGAAATCATGGAAGCTCAGATAGGGTTGAATATCGAAGCAGACAAGGAAGAGATCTGATAAACGATAAATTATACATATTTTTACCTCATGTTTAGCCTATATTTTGGATGAATTATTATCAAATATGTGAGAATTGATGCTCTTAATCTTTCTTTTTCATATCTTATATTCAGGAGAGCATAGGGAAGAGAAAAGAATGGAAAATGGACCGAAAATAAGGAAAATGGGCCAAATGAAAAAATGACACGGCCCAGGGAATCACCACACTGCCATGGCACACGGCCGTGCCACATGAAGATCACACGGTCCAGCCCTTGACAAGCACGGCCAGGCCACACGGCCGTGGCTCCATCGATAGATTCACACGGTGTAATGGCATAAATTCAAGGTTATCGGAACAGTGGTTTCGTAACCACAAATCAGATTTAAAGAGAAATTTATTTTAATATTTTTGCATAAATATTGATATGATAGGAAAATTTGTATGAAAATATCGATAAAATTTTTTTTTACCGATTTAGTGGTTAGTTAAGAAAAAAAAATTATTGAAGAAATTAGGTAAAGACAAGTTATCGAGACCTCGATCTCGTAAAACCAAGTCAAAAATATTTTTATAAATATTTGTGAAATGTTAGTAATATTGTATTAAAATTTCGTTAGAAAATTTTAACGTTTGGGCAGTCAATTAAATGAAAAGGACTAAATTAAAAAAAGTGTAAAAGTTGTTAAGATGATTAAATAGCTTAAGTGTTTAATGAGAAAGGATTTAAAAGGAAAATATACCCAAAATTTATTTGGTCTGGACGGCAAGGGCATAAAATCAGCAGAAAAATGGATGAATTAAGGGTAAAATTGGAATATTGCATTATTAACTAAACAAAACCAGGACTAATATGGAAATATCTAGATTTCTTGAGATTTCTCTTCATTCTAATCAGCCAAAACGCCATAGGAGGGGTTCTCTAAGCTGGTTTTTCATAATTTTTGCACCAAGTGAGTTAATCCTTGCCTTTTTCTTGTAATTTTTGTGTTTTTAAGACTTTTACAACTAGGTCCTACTATTAAATTCATTAGTTTTTGATTTTATGGATGTAATTGAAAGTCACCATGGTTGAGTGCTGTAAGTATATGAATATTTAGCATGGAATTTAAGCTTTAATCTTATTATATGGTGATTTTATGGAATAAAATGTAAAGAAAGTGGATAATTAGGACCTATTTGTAAAAGAGTGTGAAATTGAAGTTTGGTGCTGAAATTCTTATTCCCAAAGGTTATAAGGTAGTTTAAAATGATAGAATAAAGTATTAGTTGAGAAAAATTAGCTCAATTGAGAGGTTAATTGAGTAGGGACGAAATTATCACTTATTAAAAGCTTAGGGGAAAAATGGTAATAAACCTCTTGCACTAAAACAGTTTTGGACAGCGGCAGTAGTCCAACTTTGAAAAATCACCATAAATTGTATAAATTTAATTAGAGGGTGAAAAAAATATGGAATTAAAGCTTATTGAGTCTAGTTTCTCATAGAAGAAACGGTGTAAGCAATAGAATTCTAAATCTTAAGATATAATGCATTTTGTAAGACAAGGTCAGAATGATTTCGGGTTCCCCTGTTTTGAATTTGGAAAATCACCAAAAATTGTATAAAAATAATTAGGGACTTAAATTTATATTTTTAAAATCCTTAATGAGTTTATTTTCAATAGAAATAAGCGAGAACATCATCTGAGTTCCGTATGAGGAGATAATTAATTTTTAGTGAAGAAAGGTTGGAACTGTCATATAGCAGAACAGGGGTAAATTTAAAGAATAAACTGTACTAAATGGATAAACCAAAAATTCTGAAAATTTTATGGTTAGAATATATGTGAGTCTAGTTTCAGGGAAAATTTACATATCTTAATTTGGAGTCCCGTATCTCAAGATAAAAATAATTTAGTGACTATGACGCAAGTAGACAGCCTTGGATGAACTATAAATAGTAGTGGAATTGTAGAAAATGGTACATATGAACATGAAATGTTAATTTAATGAATAAATTTATTTATTTAGATCCTAAAGACTCAAACACGAAGCTAGATCGAGGAAAGGAAAAAGTTTGGGATTAGTAGATTTTTATATACAAACAAGTATCGAGGTAAGTTCGTGTAACTTGAATTATATTCTTAAATACTTGAAATGCATGTTATTGATGTGAATATGAATTGAATGTTCATTATATGAAAATTGATGAAACATTGGTATATTTGATAAAAAGGGGAAGAAATCCCGGTTGAATGAAAGGAAAATTCGATGGATCTCTGAAAAGGAATTGACGGTAAAAAGGATCTAGCCCGGACGGGTGATCCTATCCTGATATAGCCCTCCCGAAGAATATGTGGAAAATGGATTTAGCCCGGACGGGTAATCCAAATTAGGGTCTGAATTTAGCCTGGACTGGTAATTCAGATCCAAGCTCATTAGAGTAATTGTCGTTGCAGGGGATTTAGCCTGGACTGGTAATCCCGACAATACTCTATGAGTTTATATTACAGGGGATTTAGCCTGGACTGGTAATCCCACTGTAAAGATGAGGTTCGCGGGAGTGTGCTCTCTGAAATGGAAATGTGCGCACATGAATATGAATTGACGGACCCGGATTTGTTCACTAAAGTGTACCCCTAAAAATCCATTGAAATTCCGAGAAATTCAACGGGATAAATATGGGAAAATAATAATGGAATGGAAATTACGGTATTGATGAGCTCATCAATCTCAGTATATATTATTGATACATTGAAATTATTGTACTAACTTGAATGTTGAGTTTGTGCATGTTATGGTAACAATGCATTAAATGGATGTATGTATGTTTATTGTATTGCATTGAAAATATTAGGTAAGTATAATTCTTGTTACATGAGCTTACTAAGCACAATGTGCTTACCCTGTTTTCTTTTTCCCTGTTTTGTAGTATTAAGAGCTCGGAGGTCAGATTCGGTCGGAGATACATCACACTATCAACCTCAATATTTTGGTATATCTAGAAACTTTATTTTGGAAATCAATTGCATGTATAAGTTTATAAAGTAAATGTTGATACGAAAAGAATGTAAAGTTAGCCATTGGTATGGCTAACAAAACTTAGTTTGGTATATGATGAGATTAGCTTATGAATGTGCATGAGTCTATTTTAAAAATATGCTGAATTGGATTGGTTGATTTGGATTGGTCTCGGTTTAAGTTTTACAGGAAAGGTTACATGTTTATAAAGGGGATATATTGAGTTTTAAAAAAAAACTATTGTTCGGTAACCTTCGATAATGCCTCGTACCCTATTTCGGTGACGAATACGGGTAGGGGGTGTTACACACGGCCTCTTGTCGAAGTCACACGGGCATGGCACACGGGCGTGTTCTAGTCGTGAGGAAGAGGAATTTCACTCGGATTGGGATGCTTAAAGGCTAAGAAAGGCCCCCCAAAGCTCTATATAAAGACCCTAGGAGGCAACTTTAAGGGTGTGCTTATTTCCCCACAAGGGGAAGTATTCTTTGCTGCCAACACAGAGAGTGGAAGTAGGGATTACTCACAGGAAAGCTGATTGATTCATCCCAAAAGCCGGAGTTCTGCAGCAACATAGAGGATCTCCCTAAATTCCTTCAGGGGTTTTTGGTTTCTTTTATGTTTTGTTATTTTATATCTTCTGAGATGTTTTCTTTCTTTATTATGAACTAAACCCCTCAAATACTTGAGGGGTATGAAACCTAAGATAGATCTTGTTATTTATTCTTAATTTATTTGATAAATACTTGAATTGTTCTTAATTATGTGTTCTTCATTCTTGATTTAATAATCCTAGGTATTACTTCAAGAAATAGATGTGCTTAGAGCAGAGGAGCAAAAGTCCCTGTGATAAGAGTAGATCTACCATAATTAAGCGGAGTTGCATGCAACCCTAGACATAAGGCGACATAAATCTACCAAATTAGGGTCAAACCTAATATGGGAAGCCATAGATCGAATTAATGCAACCTAGGGAGTTAATTAATAAAGGAACTTTAATTAACAACTTAGGCCTAGTTGCTCTACGCCTCAACGGAGGGTTTAGCATAAGTTAGGGATCTCTACGGATCAAGTCAAGTAAATAAATCATATAGTTCAAGGAAAAAATAACAAGTGAAGTCTAGGCGGATTCTCCCTTGAGTATTGTCCATATCAATCAGCTTTTCCCTAAAAGTTTTCCCAATTTACTCTTTGTGATTTCTTAGTTTAGTTTAGAATTAGTTTAAACAACCCTCTTTTATTTTTAGGCTAGATAATAGGAAGGAAGTAAGTACTAGTACTTTTGGTTCCCTTGGGTACGATAACTCGGTCTTGCCACTAAGCTATACTACTGTTCGATAGGTGCGTTTGCCTTAACGTCGTGATATTAGTTAGTTTTGGTGTAATCAAGTTCTTTATAAATTTTATTACTTCATATCACGGATATCAAGTTTTTGGCACCGTTGTCGGGGAACTAAAATATTACGAACACTCGATTTCTATTAGTTTAGCCATTATTATATATATATATATATATATATTTATTTATATTTATATTTATTTTATTTTTATTTTTAATCTTCTTTTACTTTTCTAGGTTTTTCTAGTTTATGACTAGAAACAACCCAACAGGACCATTACTTGTCGACGACGATTTAGAAGCGACAGTTCGTCGAACTCGCCAAGAGATAGGAAAAAGTTTGCAATAACCAGAAGAAGGACAAGAAGAAGAACCTGAACGTACTGAAAAGATAGAAGCAAATCAGGATAATCAGCTACTTCCTGTAGTAGCCGCAAATCCTGTTGAGCAAAATCCTGCTCCGCGTACTATATATGATTATGCTAGACCTAATTTAGCAGGCACTGAATCTAGCATTTGTAGGCCTACTATTGCTGCAAATAATTTTAAACTGAAACCTAACACTATTCAAATGATACAGCAATTTGTTCAGTTTGATGGTTTGCAGGATGAGGATCCTAACTCGCATCTAGCTAATTTCTTGGAAATATGCGATACATTCAAAATAAATGGCATTTCTGATAATGCCATTCGTCTTAGGCTATTCCCATTCTCCTTGAGAAACAAGGCTAAACAGTGGTTAAATTCTCTACCACGAGGCTCAATCACTACATGGGGACAGATGACCGAAAAATTTTTACTTAAATATTTTCCTCCAGCTAAAACAGCTAAATTGCGAAATGATATCTCTTCTTTTGTGCATATGGATCTAGAGACACTTTATGATGCCTGGGAGAGATACAAAGATCTTTTGAGAAGGTGCCCTCACAATGGGTTGCCCTTGTGGTTACAAGTTCAAACCTTTCACAGCGGTTTGAGTCCATCAATAAGACAGATGATCGATGCGACCGCCGGAGGAACAATCAACAATAAAACACCAGAAGCAGCTTATGAATTTATAGAAAAGATGTCACTGAATAACTATCAGTGGCAAGTCATGAGGACAAAGCCGACAAAAGCTGCAGGAGTTTATAATATTGATGCTGTCACCATACTTACTAACCAGGTAAAACTTTTAAATAAAAAGTTTGATAATTTCGTTGGTTCTACGCAGGCACATCCAGTGATGCAATGTGACGCAATCCATGGAAATATGTTCAATCTAGATTACTCCTCTTATGGACATGGCATGGAAACTCAGCAAGCCAACTATATAGGTAACAATTCTAGACTTCAGTAATACTTATAATGCAGGTTGGCAGAGTCACCCTAATTTTTCACGGGAAAGACAAGGAAATCAAAGACAACTGCCTCCTCTAGGATTTCAACAGCCACTATTCCAACAAGAGAAAAAGCCAAACCTTGAAGAGATGCTCAAAAAATTTATTGCCATATCAGAAACACGTTTCCAAAACACCGAAACGGCAATGAAGAACCAGCAGGCATCCATTCAAGGACTTCAAACTCAAATGGGCCAGCTCGCCAAGCTAATCTCTGAAAGACCGCAAGGTGGATTACCAAGCAACACTGAGACTAACCCTAAGGAGCAACTCAATGCCGTGGATACGATAGATGATAGGGGGTTAACCAAAACCAACCCAAAGCCATGCAAAGAGCCTGTGGTAAGTAAAAGAAAGGATGAGGTAAGTTCCATAGATAAAATTGTCAAAGAATATAAACCTCGTATCCTATACCCAACCGTGCTAAAGAGAGACCGCACAGATGAGCAATTCGGTAAGTTTCTTAAACTCTTAAAGAAATTACCTATCAACTTACCATTTGTTGAAGCAATTACGCAGATGCCGGAATACGCAAAATTTTTAAAGGAACTCCTCACAAATAAAAGGAAGATGGAAGAGCTGTCCACAGTGGAACTCAACGAGGAATGCTCAGCTATTCTCCAAAATAAACTGCCAACCAAACTGAAAGATCCAGGGAGTTTTACTATTCCTTGTTTACTTGGTAGCCTAGACGCCAAAAATGCTTTAGCTGATTTAGGGGCTAGTATAGATGTCATGCCTTATAAACTGTTTAAACAACTAGGTCTTGGAAAACCTAAGCAAACTAAGATGAGCATTCAACTGGCTGATAAAACTATTAGGTTTCCTAAGGGAATAATTGAAGATGTGCTTGTCAAAATTGATAGATTCATATTCCCAGTTGACTTTGTTGTTTTAAACATTGATGAGGATAGCAATGTACCCTTAATTCTAGGGCGACCCTTTTTAGCAACTGCCAGAACAATAATTGATTTAGGAACAGGTGAACTTACACTACGTGTAGGTGTTGACCAAGTTATCTTACAAGCTCGAAACTCGATTAAAACTGTTGATAATAATATAGTCACAAGTCCTTGTAAAAACACTGAACTCACCACCCAACCTTCTGTGCAGGATACACTCCACATAAAGGCAACACAATCACAGACAAGTCCATCCAAGGGAGATGCACCTAAAAAGTGAATGCTTCAAATCAAGGAACTGGATGAGTGGCTGAACTATGAAAAGCCCAAAATATGCCACACCAACCCAGAGCATCACCAAGACAACCCCCAGGTAACAACAAACCAAATCAAGGTAGGGGATAAGGTAATCTTAGGGGAAGAAGACCCTCGAATCTCGAATTCGAAAGTACATGCAAGTGACATACCCTACTTCACGGTAATAAAAACCTTCCCCCATGGTACAGTAGAAATAAATCACGAGTCACTCGGCACTTTCAAGGTAAATCACACTCGACTCAAACATTATTTTGTTACTAACCATGAAAACAAATTGGAAGAGTTCCAACTCTTCAAATCGCTGTGAACATACAGCTCGAACAGAGTCGAGCTTAGACTATAAATAAGCACTTCTCGGGAGGCAACCCGAGCACTAACTTAGTCACTTATCTTCTATTTTGATTCTTAGCCTTTTTATACAACAACTAACCCCTTTTATGTAGGAATTTAGGACCACACGGCCATGCCCACGGGCATGTCCAAGGCCGTGTAAACACCCCAAGTAGAGACACGGTCCTGTACCGAGGCCGTGTAGGAACAAAGCACAAATTTTCCCAAACCACGGGCCACCCACAAATCCCCATGGCTGTGCAACATGGTCGTGGCAACCCTACAGTATCAGTACGAGCTTACACAAATCTCCACACACCCGTGTCCCCAGACCGTGGCCAACACTGCCAAATTAAACACAGCAGTGTGCCCTTCCACACGATTGTGGGAGTAGCGAAGCCTCATCGCACACGGCCGTGGTACATCTTACACGACCATGGCAAGTACGAACAAGATCGCACATGGCCGTGCAATATGGCCAATGCAGGCTAAACCCGAGCCACACGGGCATGTGCCTCTATTCTCCCATTTGGTTCTATTTTTCCCATTTTTCAAATTTATTTTTCCTTTCTTAGTTTCCTTTTTATTTTCAAATTTTATTTTTATGTTTTTAATCATTACAGTATTAGTATTCTTAGAACTTAGCTTATTATTTTTCTGTTATTTTCTGTCTTTCCTATCGGTCAATCCCTAACAAGTAATCTCTATTAATCAAAAATTCCCACTACTAATTAAATATTTCCTCAATTTCAAAAAGGAGCTCTACAGCTCATATTCGAACGGAAATGGGACCACCCCTGCCACAATTACCGACTCTTCCTCACAAATTCGTCCTAAATTCAGGGAGTTTCAATTCTCTCCCTATCTTATGATATTATACTTCTCTTGCTATTTATATATCTTTGTACATTGAGGGCAATGTACATCTTAAGTGTGGGGGGGAAGCTTACTTGAAATCTTTACATTATCTATGAAAATCCCTAAAATTGTACTTCATGCATTGTTCTTAACTAATTCTCAATCTCCTATTAGGAATTTATTCTGATTGATTTATGATTTCTATCGATATGTTGAGAATTAAGATATAGGTGCTTGTACTCTGATTATCCAAACTTTAAAACAGTAGGGAATCAAGCATGATAAGTTGAAATTTTTGAGAACCCCAATTTTTGCATAAGTTATTTTCTTTAATTCTAAGTATTATCTTGAGATTTGAAATTCACAGGATTGACATCGAAAGCCATAATTCTGGTGAGATTTGAGCCTTCCTGAGCATACATTCTTTCGTGCTCACTTTTATTATTGCTTTGAGTGAGTCAATACTGATTTGTTATTCTAGAACTTGCTTTCATTATACGTGTCAAGACCACATCATTGATTTGATATTTCGAGATGATAAAGGCACTTAGGATTTAATCCACTTACTCCACAAAAAGCCTACATCCATAATTTAACCCCTAGTGAACCCCGTTGAACTTAACGGCCCCTTCTTTGACTCACCTTCTAATTATTAACCAATAACCCATTTTTTGTTGAATCTCATTCAATTACTTTGACCCCTATTTTTTTTCTTTTCCTTTTTTTTGTCGAGATTTGATGTCGAATTATTATCTAGCTTTATTCTCTTTTCCAGTTTGTAAAGTTGTAAATATTCAAGTTATTTGATTTGAATTGTTCAAAAAAAACAAAAAAAAACATGTGTATATACAGTTAAGTTCGATTGTAATTTGTAATAGTTCAATAAGTTTTTGCATATTTCTATTTTAAGGCCACTAAGGCAGAAACAATATTATCATAAGAATTAGCCCTAGAAATATGTTTTAAAGTGATAGAGATTTTTCTAGCTAGATAATCTAACGCCCCCACCCGAATCCGTCACCGGAATAGAGTTACAGAGCATTACCGGAGTTACTAATTTATTTATCAGATATTTTATTTCATCTAGCATTCATATTTAGAACAAATTAAAATTAAACATATTGTCCCCTAAACATACTTATTTTTCTCAACATGTTTTACTTGAATTTTATTACTCGTCTCAGTATGCTTAATTTTCTTGTATTATCGTATCAAAAATAATCACATATTTACATGTCAAGATGAATATCATTTTCTTGCCATATCTTCATAAACTTAAATCAAGTAATTCATTATATCAAGATTTCATGTATTTAAAAATACAATTCAAGCTACACTAATTTACCTCGTTGCTTGTTTATGTTTATAATTTCACTAATCCGATATCTTTTCTTTTCCACGTTCAAGTCTCGTATTTTAGTTGCACGGATCTTTATAAATAAATTTAATCATTATTTTCATTCATTTCATATTCTAATACATTTAATTAATGCTCTAGGCAAAATTTCCATTTTACCCTTAAAACTTTTAATTAATTACAATTTCATCCTTGATTTCAGAAAAAATAAAATTATTGTCATTTAATCCTTGTTTACAGCCATTATTCTTATACATATTGATAACAACCCATGAATTTTATGAAATATCAGAATTTTCCATAATTTCAACACTTTTCAATTTAATCCCTAAAACATGTTTTCGCATGATCTTGATTTAAATTAATATTTTCATTCAATTTTTTAATTTAAATAATAAAATAATCCATTACATGCAATTTGATCATTTTTGACATTTTTACAAAATTGCCCAGAAAGTTCTACTTTTATTCAATTTAGTCCCTGAGCCTAAAACATACAAATTAGCCATGCTAGTTGAATATTCATACATATTTTCCTCCTCCTCCACTCCATTCCACATCCTTAATTTATATAACATGCTTATAAGTAACATTATCAAAACTTTCACTATTTACTTCTATGTATTTTCAAAACTGTCCATTTAAGTCATAGTCACTAAATTATTTATATCTTGAGATACAGAACTCCAAATTAAGATCCGCTAATTTTCCATGAAACTAGACTCACATATATTCTTACCATAAAATTTTTAGAATTTTTGGTTTAGCCAATTAGTACAGTTTATTCATTAAAATCTCCCTTATTTTACTGTTTGACAGTTCTGACCACTCTTCGGTAAAATTTAAGTATCTCTTTGTACAGAATTCAAATGATGTTTTTGTTTATTTATATTGAATATAGACTCATTCAGGAATCTAACCATATAAATTATGTCTCAAAATTATTTTTATACAATTTTTAATGATTTTCCCAATTCAGAACAGAGGATCCCAAAATTATTCTGAACCAGTCTCACAAAAATATAACTATCTTAAAATACAGAATTCTTTTACTTTCTATGTTTCTTTTATATGAAAATAGACTCAATAAGCTTTAATTTCATATTTTATTCATCCTCTAATTCGATTTCTACCATTTTTGGTGATTTTTCAAAGTTAAGCTTATGTTGCTGCCCAAAACTGTTTCTTATAGTTTATTTTGCAATTAAATCCTAACTAAGTTTACTTACTTTTACAACTCAATTCATACTTCATTTCTACTTAATCTCTTCCCATATTTAACTTAACCATCCAATGTTCATATTAGAACTCAAATTTAAAACTTCTTCCAATTCAATCCCTACTATATAAAACTTATGGCCTCTTTTACAATTTAATCCTCTTTTTCATTCTAACTTAAAATTCTATCAATTAAACCCCTATTTCATCTTCTTGCTCAACATGAACTACTCTTAGAAATCTATGAACTATCAAAATATGAACTTAATCTTAACAAGACTTTGTTTTAAAGCTTTTAAAACATCAAAATTAAAAGAAAAGGGCTTAATTGACTTACCTATTAAACATCCAAGCTTTAAATCCTCAATTTCTCTTTTTTCTTTTTCCTTCTCTTTTTCTTCCCTTCTTTACCGTTTGCTATTCTGTTTCTTTTCCCCCTTCACCCTTTTTTTTCTTTCCACACACAGATATATATATACTAAATAAAATAATAAAATATTAATAAATATCTTATTAAATATTAATAAAATAATATTTTTTAATAAAATAATTATAAAATATCATCAACATCATAATTACTTTCTAGATTTCTCTCTCTTCCAAATGACCATTTTGCCCTTTGTGATATTTTAAAATTCCATCCTTGAGTCATCACTTAATTGGGTAGAATTGCAATTTAGTCCCTCAAAATTCTTCACCTATTCAATTTGGTCCTAATTCATCCATTTTCCTTAATTTCTAGATTATTCCACCCCTAAAATATTTGCACGATTGGTCCTTCAACTTTTCATATTTACACTTTAACCCCTTAAATTTTGAGTATTTACTCTTGAGCAATAAAACTTTTCTCATTTTTACAATTTAGTCCTTTCTTAAATTAAAATGTCATAATATACTTCCCAATGACATAACTCAAATTTCCTCTTCTTGTCACTTTATTTCCTTATTTTACTATATCAAGGATAATATCTTACTGTAGAAATTTTCGGGGTGTTACAGATAATTTTTCAAGTTCAATCTCGATTCTAACCCTCTCTTGCAGCCTGTGACAACACCTATAACCAAGCCCTGTTACAACCAGTACAAGACCTTTTGATCGATGTATCATATCAATCTATAGTGGTGGAGATGTGATTTTCTTGCAAGCCTATGGTAATAACTTTTCAGATTGACTAGAGAGTGCTTAATTCTTGAACCCTAAACACTTCGAGTGGATAGAGTGAACCTTTAGTGAGTATGTCAACTTCTGTTAATTAAGATGGAGAGATAATTACTTAGAAGAGGAGAGAAAGCTTATGTTTCAATGATAAAATTCTCAACTTAAAGTGACTGAATCTTTAATGTTCTTCTGTTTGAATTTTCATTCTATGACTACCTGTAGATTACTTTGAAACGTTATTGATAAAGATTATAAGTTGAGAAGAATGATTCTTTATTAAGGAGTGAGATTTTGCTTGAGGACAAGCAAAGGCTTAAGTGTGGGGGTATTTGATAAACGATAAATTATACATATTTTTACCTCATGTTTAGCCTATATTTTGGATGAATTATTATCAATTATGTGAGAATTGATGCTCTTAATCTGAGAATTGATGCTCTTAATCTTTCTTTTTCATATCTTATATTCAAGAGAGCATAGGGAAGAGAAAAGAATGGAAAATGGACCGAAAAGAAGGAAAATGGGCCAAAATGCAAAAATGACGCGGCCTAGGGAATCACCACACAGCCGTGGCACACAGCCGTGCCACATGAAAATCACACGGTCCAGCCTCTGACAAGCACGGCTAGGCCACACGGCCGTGCCTCCATCGATAAATTCACACGGCCTCTTGTCGAAGTCACACGGGCGTGGCACACGGGCGTGTTCTAGTCGTGAGGAAGAGGAATTTCACTCGGATTGGAATGCTTAGAGGCTAATAAAGACCCCCCAAAGCTCTATATAAAGACCCTAGGAGGCAACTCTAAGGGTGTGCTTATTTCCCCACAAGGGGAAGTATTTTTTACTGCCAACACAGAGAGTGGAAGTAGGGATTACTCACAGGAAAGCTGATTGGTTCATCCCAGAAGCCGGAGTTCTGCAGCAACATAGAATATCTCCCTAAATTCCTTCAGGGGTTTTTGGTTTCTTTTATGTTTTGTTATTTTATATCTTCTGAGATGTTTTCTTTCTTTATTATGAACTAAACCCCTCAAATACTTGAGGGGGATGAAACCTAAAACAGATCTTGTTATTTATTCTTGATTTATTTGATAAATACTTGAATTGTTCTTAATTATATGTTCTTCATTCTTGATTTAATAATCTTAGGTATTACTTCAAGAAATAGATGTACTTAGAGCAGAGGAGCAAAAGTCCCTGTGATAAGAGTAGATCTACCATAATTAAGCGGAGTTGCATGCACCCCTAGACATAGGGCGACATAAATCTGCCGGATTAGGGTCAAACCTAATATGGGGAGCCATAGATCGAATTAATGCAACCTAGGGAGTTAATTAATAAAGGAACTTTAATTAACAACTTCGGCCTAGTTGTTTTACGCCTCGACGGAGGGTTTAGCATAAGTTAGGGATCTCTACGGATCAAGTCAAGTAAATAAATCATATAGTTCAAGGAAACAATAACAAGTGAAGTCTAGACGGATTCTCCCTTGAATATTGTCCATATCAATCAGCTTTTCCCTAAAAGTTTTCCCAATTTACTCTTTGTGATTTCTTAGTTTAGTTTAGAATTAGTTTAAACAATCCTCTTTTATTTTTAGGCTAGATAATAGGAAGGAAGTAAGTACTAGTACTTTTGGTTCCCTTGGGTACGATAACTCGGTCTTGCCACTAAGCTATACTACTGTTTGATAGGTGCGCTTGCCTTAACGTCGTGATATTAGTTAGTTTTAGTGTGATCAAGTTCTTTATAAATTTTATTACTTCATATCACAGATATCAAGATCTTTTGAGAGCAACGCGCTTGTGTTAATTGACTGAAGAATGGTGATAGAAACACTAATTTCTTCCACAAGGTAGTTGTATCCTGTAATAAATGTAATCAAATTTTGTTATTAAGTAACGATGATGGTAAGTGGATTTCAAATTTGGATGATATGCTGAGGGTCATCATGGAGCATTTTGGGAAACTTTTTACAGCCTCCGACGTAGTAGGAGATCATAGGGTGCTTAGCCTGGTTGAGGAGAAGGTTTCTTCGAGCATGAACGACGATCTCCTTAAGCTTTTCATTAAGGGGGATATTCGGCTTGCGGTCAAAGAGATAACACCTCTAAAGGCTCCAAGACTTAATGGTTTCCTAGCTATATTTTTCCAAAAATATTGGCATATTGTAGGGGACGAGGTCTCTAAATACTGTTTGAATATTCTAAATGGTAGGATTGCAATGGATGATATCAACAAAATCTATTTGGTTCTCATTCCAAAAATTGATAAGCCAGAACATGTTTCTCATTTTAGACCAATAAGTTTATGCTCTGTGATTTACAAGATCATTACGAAAGTTCTAGTGGGTCGAATGTCTTCGATATTAGATTCCTGTATTAATGAAACACAGGGTGCTTTTATTCCGGGGAGACACATTTCGGATAACACTTTAATTGCCTATGAGGTGTTACATTCGTTAAATATGAAGAAAAATGCAAAAAAAAAAGGAAATTTTGAGCTTAAACTAGACCTTAGTAAGGCATATGACAGAGTGGAATGGGACTTCATAGCAGGTATAATGTCTAGACTGGGTTTTCATTAGGATTGGATAATCCTTATTCTGCGGTGTGTTTGCTCGGTGACTTACGCAGTGGGTTTGAATGAGAACATTAGTGAGGTGTTCACTCCATCTACAGGGTTACGATAGGGTGATCCGCTCAGTCCCTATCTTTTTCTTATTTGGGTTGAAAGTCTTTCTATTTTGTTGAATGAAGTCAAAGCTAATGGTATGTTACGGAGTGCCTCAATTGGTCGGAACAAATTAGCCATAACCCATTTGCTTTTTGCTGACGATTGTATTATATTTGGTGATGCTTCTGTTAAAGGAGTGAATATCGTTCGCAATATTCTTGTAAAATATGAAGTAGCTTCGGGGCAACAAATTAATTTGGATAAGTCTCTTATTTATTTTGGAGCAAGCGTGGGGTCTGAAGATCGGAATTTGATTGCCAACACTTTGGGAGTTAGGATGGCTTTGAATCCGGAGAAATATTTGGGATCGCCTATGATGATCATGAGGAAAAAGAAATGGGCTTTTGCTAATTTGGTGGACAGATTTAGGAAGCGGATTGAAGGGTGGAGTTGTATTATTTCTCGATGGGTGGGAAGGAAGTGTTTATTAAATTGGTAATATAGGCCATCCCCGTTTAAGTCATGCAATGCTTTGCTTTGCCTAAATCCCTTTGTCATAAAATTGAAGGAATTTTGAATAAGTTTTGGTGGTCTCATAGTACAACAGCTAAAGGGATTCACTGGTGCACTTGGGATGCGCTATGCTTGCCCAAAGATTATGGTGGGATGGGTTTCAGATATTTATGTTTGTTTAATAAAGCTCTATTGGCTAAGCAATTTTGGCGTTTACTCTCTCAGCCAGACTGTTCGTTGGCTAAAGTTTTCAAATCTCGTTATTATTCTTTTTCTGATATTTTAATAGCTAAAGTTGGATCCTATCCTTCTCTTACCTAGAGAAGTATTTGTGGTGTTAGGGAGCTGTTTGATGATGGTCTTCTCTGGCGCATTAAAAACGGCAAGAAGGTAAATATATGGAATGATCCTTGGTTGCTTGACCCTGGGAATGACAGATTGTTAGTGCAAGCTATTGATACTCACTGGTCAACAATGGACCAATTGATTAATGCTGAAGACGGTACCTGAAATAGAGAAATTATCTCTAAAATTGTTTAGGGTCCTTAACTTCACCACATTCTTAACATTCCGCTTTCTAGCAGCAGAGTTCAAGATGTGCTGGTCTAGCGTCATGATGCTTCTGGAGATTATTCAGTGAAGAGCGGATACCGAGCGCTGCTTACAAGTAAATTCTCGCATTCAGGTTGGCCAATGAATTTAAAGGACAATTACAAACAATTTTTTAAATCCTTGTGGGATTTACAACTTCTGTCTAAAATACGAATACATATTTGGCGCCTTGTTAAAGATTTTGTTCCTCATTTCTCCAATTTAACCAAAAGGAGACTGCATGCAGAAGCCTTCTGTCCTCTTTGTATGGAAGCTTTAGAGGATTCTCATCATTTGTTGTGGAATTGTGGGGTTTTGCGCACTCTCTAGCTACAGCTCTAGATTCCTATTGACATCGGTCTGAACACCTCGGATGGGAAAATTCAATTTGTTAATTGTTTTCTTGTAGTGGCTAAGAATACCAGAAAAACTATGGCGATTGCTTTATGGGCTCTATGGCATAAAAGAAACAAACTAATCAATGAAGGGCTCAATTTTTCTATGCGAGAGACTGTGAGGTTTGTTTTGGGTTTTGCTCAGGAGGTTCGGGATTGCAATTCTATAGTTTTGTCATCTAGAGTCCCTATGCCTAGTATGTGGAGTCCACCTAATTTAGGTGTTGTTAAAATAAATTTTGATGCTTCTTTTCTAGTCGAAACTAATCAGGCTACTGTTGTTGTATTAGCAAGAAATGCAGATGGAAGAATTTTGGGTGCGGCACTTACTCGATTTTGGATGTGGCAGAAACGTTTATTGCAGAAGCCCGGGCTTGTGAAAGGGCCCTCCTTTTTACGAAAGACGTGGGTTTTCAGAAGTTTGTACTGGAAGGCGATTCTCTTACAATCATCAAGAAGCTAAAGGAAAATAGAACAAATAGATCCGTTCTTAAATCGATTATTCAAAAAATTAGGAGTTTAGAGAAGTTCTTTGAGTAGGTCACTTACCTTTTTGTTCCTCGAGATATTAATAGGGTAGCGCATGCGTTAGCAATAGAGAGGCGTGTTCGACAATCTTATCGCGTTTGGGTAGAAGAAGCACCTGAATCTGTGGTAAAACTGGTGGAAGTAGATCGGGATGCGTGGTTCCATAGGAGTTAAAGATCTGGGCTTTGAGTATGGAGAAGGTTCTGTTTGAATCTCCATTTTTGGGTTCTCGAAGCGGTTTTCAACCTTGTTTTTGAGATGAGCATGGTTCCTTTTTTCAAAGTTTTTTGGGCTGGTATTCATGGAGGTTTTACTGTGGGTGGTCTGTGGCTGTGTTTGTTTTCGTCTTTTGGTGTGTGTTTTGTTTTCTCTGGTTTCTTTTGTTTTTCCTGTGTGCTGTGTTTGGGTTTTTTTCACCTAGTTTTGTTACGGATCTTTTCTGGTTTTGACATTTTATTTGCTGTCAGCTTTAGTATGGTTTTATTTTATTTTAATGAATATCAATGTTTTTTTGAGGCAAAAAAAAAACTTGATTTCTTATAATCTTTTCCTTACAGGTTAAGGCAGGGTGTTGAAACCCTAAAAGCAACTTAGGTTCCACACATTTGGGCATCATTCACACTTGGGCTTTGAACTCAATTTTAATCCTAATTTGAACCTAAGAAAATGATTGACTTTTGGACCAAAAATAAATTAAATCTTAAAATTGAATTTAAAGATAATTCAAGCTTAAAATAATAATTACAATTTATTTTTATTTGAAAATTTTAATCTATAATTACTATTTTCTTTTAAATCGGAATTATTTAAAATTAGTCTCAAAATTAATTGAAACTAAAAATAAATATTATCCAATTTTAAATCAAATAAATTACAATTATCCATCACAATCCATTTGATCCAAATTCTGATTCCCATTTACAAACCAACTTTTAAATTTTAATTTTAAAATCAAATCAATAGTTCCAAATTTACATTAAATTCTGACTTATTTCAAAGAGCCCAAATAAGTCCCTTTCTAAAAATTTAAAACTCGACTAGCTCAAAATTGAACCATATGAATAAACTTAAGTGTCTACAATGGTTTTGTCAACTATTGTAAGTTAGTGTCAAGTTGATTTGTGACACAAACTCAATTAACAATTTTATTAATATATACTAGAAATTCTATCACATGTGTATACGTGTGAAAACCACATATTTAAAACATAGATATTTGTTTAAAAATAGCATACAATAAATAATAAAACATATGGTTTGAAACTAGTTATACAACCAATGTAGATAATAAATTGAGTATATTAAAACAAAAGTATATAAAATATATTTAAATGAAAATTTGGTTGAGTGATAAATTTAAGGTTTTAGTAATCTAATTGGTGAGGCTTCAAATCACATCATATGTGTATTTTCATTGATTTTTGTTAAAACGAAAAGACTAAAATACCCTGAGTAATACAACTTTTTTTTTAAAGTACAACAGGACTTTTCAATAATTTTTTGATCGTGTTGGTGACCCGGTCAATTAGGTGCATAATAAATAATATAGAAGTATAGATAGATATATAAATAATGGAGGTAATAGAATGTGCATAATAAAATAAAAATGTATAAAAATATCAAAATAATCTTTTAGTTGAGTGGTAAATTAAAGGTTTTATTGATACAATCAAAGTAGATTAAAAAAAGACTAAAATATCCTCGAATAATATATAACTTATTTTAATTATGGAAGGGCATTTTTATAATTTAACAACTGAGTTGGTAGTCCAGTTGAGGGTGACGCCAACTCAGTAAAATACTTAAATAATAGTATAGTTGGATATAAAATTAATAAAGGTCAAAGAGTGTGCATAATAAAATAAAAATATGTTGTGCATAATAAAATAAAAATATGTTAAATATTAAAACAATATTTTAGTTGAGTGATAAATTAAAGGTTTTACTGATATAATCAACGTGAGTTTGAATCTCACAATATGCATATTTTTATTGATTTTTTTTTTATAAATGAAAAAGATTGAAGTACCATTGAATAATGTATCCAGGCTGGACCAGACTTGAGTTAAAAAATCTTACCCAATGTCTAAGCTAAATAAAAAACTGGCCATAAATTTTACTCAAACCTATTTTTCGAGCTTCATAATTTTATTGAAACCCTCCCATTTTCGAGTGGGTCTTCAGTTATGAACGAATAACTCGTCCCATAAACAGATTTAGTTATCATAAATTAGCTTCTCCTGTGTCCAATCTTCCCTTACTGCAAAGCTTATGCTTGTGTTAGGGCAAGTTAAATTGTGGTAGTTAATTACTCTTTTTTATGTACCAAAAAGAATAATGTAGTGAAAAGTTGATTTCATTTTCCTTTATAAGTCCATACTTAATAACTTCAACCATTACATAAATAAAATGACTGGTGAATAAAAGTAAGCTATTCAAACCCTATTTAGGCAAACAAATTTAAGTTCATTCACTCTTCTAATAGTGTAAGCTTTAAGTTCATTCACTCTTCTAATAGTGAAAGCCTTTCATTCCAAACAACACACATATATATATATATCACGATGGTCGAAAATGAATATCCATTTTCACTTAAGGAGCTGCTGGAAATGCTCAGTCGAGTCCTGCACAGAATCATTGAAGAAAAAGAACAAAAATGGTCAATCAACACAATCTTGAGGTAGCTCATGCTCATCTTCTTAACAACAATTTTGTTGACATTACAAAATATTAAAGCATTACTTGGATTAAAGTATAATTTAGGATAATTTATTATAGGCATAATGATTTATTTAACTTTCTAATTTTATAAAAATAATCATTTTATCCCTCCTTTTAATTTATCGGATTTCTAGCCCTTAAACTTATGTTTTTTTTTTTTGTCAAATCACCTTAAAATGGATGGAAAAGTTAACGTTTGTTAACTTTGTTGATGTGGCATATACATGAATTGTCATGTGAATACACGTCAGCAATTAACTAATTTTCTAAAATTTTAAAATTTTTAAGAAAATAAAATTATTTTTTAAAATTGAAAATCATTAAATTATAAAAAATATTATTTTTAATATTTTAAAATTTTAAAAAATTAATTAAATGCTGACATGTAATCCACATGTATGTCACGTCAATAGAGTTAACAAATATTAAAATTTTCATCTATTTTTGGATGATTTGATAAAAAAACAAGTTTAAGGACTAAAAAGGACAAAAAATTAAATAAAGAGCTAAAATAAATTTTTTTATAAAGTTGGAGGGCGCAAAATATTATTATGCCTTTATTATATCCTATTTAATATAGTATTAAAGCTCATTCAATAATTCAAAACTGGGGGGAAAAACACAGTTGAATCAAGAATCTAAAGAGCACAAAACAAGCTTAGCTTATATGGCAAAGAAATGTAACAAAACTGATTTTCCGGAATTCAGATACAATTATCCATTCACACCGGTATGAATAGTATCTTTTTTAAAAAAAATTGATGTATTTGGAGTATCTTTGGAAGTGATATTCCCACATTTTTGTGGTCGATACTTCAAAACAAAATGTCTGAGTAACATAGGATGAAATTCCATTACCGTAATGGAATACCAAAGCAAATACTGGTAAACAAAGCAGGCAACATTCAAGAAAACTTAGGCATGGATTTGAGCGCTTCCCTCCCCTTTTTCCAAAAGATATAAGATCAATCCCTTTCATGCATCAACAAGAAAAAAAGTGAAGTTGAAAACATAATTATATACTTTGAAAATGAAATCATTACTTACATCATTCAGCTTAGGTTGTGTACCAGTCTCCAACATCAGTCCAAAATGAATGTGAGGGAAGCGTGCCCACTATATTAGTCGAGGACCCCAATATAACAACATAAACAAAGTCCATTAGTGGTACATATTATTTGATTGAATGAATATGAGATTCATTTGATCATTGCTTTAAAAGATTTTGATGGTGAAATGACTGTGTTAGACTTACATTTTTGGCAGCAGTGCTAAATGCCTCCCTATGACTGATATCAGGATTGTTCAGCTTGATCCTTTGAATCTCCTCTCTATATAAAAAGAAAACCCCATTTTTATTTTTCTCAAACCATTAAAAAAATCCATGAAAAATAGTTATAATAATCAAATTACAGTAACTATGTTTATAATTACTTGATGAACTGATTGTACAATGAAGGTGCCCTATGCCTCTTGTCAGGAGCTGAAAAAGAAAAGGAAAAATAAACAGTCCATAAAAATTTAGTATATATCAAAGAATAATAACAAAAAATGTAGGGTAAAGATTGGCTACTCACGTCGGTTCACAACCCTTTCTTGAGTGGTAGTATTCATATTTGTTGGTCGCTTTGGTAACTTGTTCTTGCCTTTGGAAGAAGAAGACCCTAACTCAATTCTATACTCCGGTGATGTGTAGTTAGGCACCTAAAACATTTTTCATTACACCAAACATCCATCAATTAACTCTATACCCCTGGCATTTAAGACCTTACTTATTACTTCTTCAGAGAGATGTTAGCTTACTTCTGGTATTAGCAGTCTTTTAAGTATTTTTATCCAAACAAATAAACCTATGTAACTTCTGTTTAATAAGAAGTAACGAATTTAAGGTAAATGACTTCCTTTCGGTGATTAAGTGACACCATCTATAACTCGAGACCATAACAACATATTATTGAGCTAGCCAAGCAACTAAATCCTAATGAACTCGAAAAGCAAATGTAAAAAAGAGATTTTTATCATTTTATCATCATTGTACCTAAATGTGGAATTAGTTGAAAATTAAAAAAATTATGGGTATTTTTATGCTCATTTAGTGAGGTTTTGGAATCACAATATGATTTATTTCTTGGTAAAATGTTGTAATATCTAAACTCATGGACTAGATAATACATATAGATGTATAAACAAAATAAATATTTAAAGTATAAATACTGAGATACTTTATTAATGGATTTGAAGTTAGCATTATAAATTTACTTTACTACTCCCAAAGACTGTGTTTATATCTATTTTCCCCATAAAATAAGGAAAAAGGAAGAAGCAAAACAAAGGAAAAAACAAAATTGAAGTGACTTAATCAATAAAATAAAGAAGATGCCTCTTTTTTTAGGAAAAAAAAAAAGGAGGAAAGCTTCTTGGAATCTAAAAGAACTTTTGAAATTTAGTGTAGTAGAATACAAAATTTAAGAAAAAGAGTAAATAGTGACTGAAAGCCTATAAACCCTAAAATTCATGTCAATCAAAATCAAGGTTAAATCTTTTACAAATTGCGGCTCAATGAATATTGAATGTGAAAAAAAAATCTCTAAAAACACTCAATTTGCCCTGAATAACCAACCATATACTGGCTTTTAACAAAGCTTTCAAGAATTAGGTTTTAAATTTGCAGGTAATTAGAGCAGTTCCTAGGGTTATGGGAAAAAAAATGATACTTTCATTATCAAATAGGTTTGAAGAAATGAGGCTTAAAACCCTAAATTTCAAGCCCCTATGAACATTTACTGGATTTTTTCTTAGAAATAGACAAAATCCCAGAAACCCTAGCTAGATCTCCAAGAAAAGAAAAAGATAGAAAAAAAAAGGGTAAAATATTTTCTTTAAAACAAAATTATGGTCATCACCTGGATCTCTTTTCCAGCTCTGGATTGAAAAGAAGCTGCCATGTTTATTGAACACAGATTGGTGCACTGCCCACATCGAACTGTCACGGTTTCAAACAAGCAGCTGCAGGGAACATTCACCTGCCAAAACCATTTATCTCGTAAAAAAACCCTTTTACATGAACATAATTTGCTTGTTAAAATTTAGGGTTTTCATTAAATCTTAATATGGTTTTTAAGAACAATAGCTTATACAAAGTTTTATGATCTTTCAAAGGAAGCAAAAGAGATGAAATATTATAAAATTAAATAACTTGGGATCTTTGCATAAAGGTAAAGGGTTTTTGGAAGTATATAAAGCTTTTGTTTGAGATCACAAATGGTACAAAATCTAGGGCTTTGTTTTTTTTATTTTCTTTTTTTGGGTAGTCAACACTTAACAATCCTTGATCTTTCTCATTGTTCAAAAACACTTTATGTACAAGAAATGGGGTTTTTGAGGAAGACAACTGAGGTAGTCCCTTTCATTTTCCATTATCAGTCTAAAAAAAGAAGCTTTTGCAAAAGAAAAAAAAAACTCAATGCAGGTACCTGCAGTATTTTAATGAGGAAAAGATTGAGGTAATCAGTGGAAAATATGCAGGAAATGTCATTTTTATTCATTCATTCATTCTATGTGTATATATATATCATCACATGCTTGTTTTTATCTTCTACAAAATTCAATATCCCATATTGAATAACTTCTCTCTAAGGGTAAGATCTGCAAAAGAAAAAAAAATCAAAGAGAATTTATGACTTTCCTGCAAACAAATAAGAAAAAGAAGTCTTAGGATAGTGACCTGACTTCATTACCAGAAGACCCTCGAATAAAATTTTAAAATACACCCAAGAAAGTGATAAAATCTGCCTTCAACATTAAGCATATAAATATAGAAGGAAAATAAAAGATAAAATAGGGTATGGAACTATGAATCAAAACTACATACCGCAAGAATGATGTTGCAAAGGTTGCAAGGGATGTAGCACAGTTGTTCTGGTGCAGAATTGTTGAGGCTTGACATTCTTGTATTTTGTTTAAGCTGAAGAAAATAAAGAGAACAGTGATGAAGAAAGCAACAAAACAAAGACACAAAAAAACTCTTGCAAGGAAATACTATACCCAAAGTACATATTTATGATCAAACAGCAAAGCACAATAATTATGAACTAAGAAAATGAAAAAAAGAAAATTCAAGCAACTATCTCTGTAAAGAAGGCAGAAGCAGACAGAGAAAAACGTGGGATTTGTAGTGCCATGGCAGGCAACACCAGAAAACAAAAAACAGTGCATTCTCTCTCTCTCACTTAGTAATATTTTCAAACACATACAGTCACTCACTCTCAAGAAAGAGGTAGAGATGGGTCCTTGGAGGAAATGGACAAAACAATATGGGGTTAGGGTTAGACACAAGGAAAGGGAAAGGTTTTGAAGGTAGTATCAACTTACAATTGAAAGATGATTGATGTTTGTTTGCTAAAACAAACTACACAACCTTTCTATTTTTCCCTTCTTCAAGAACAATATATTGAAGGAGATATTTCATTGGTAATTATTGCTTTCTATATATAGTGATATATGAAAGAATGAATGTGGTTTACTTGAGTAATGCCATATTCTTGACTAAATTGCGGGGGTTTGGTACTTGGTTTGGGTTCATAGACATATTCACACACACATGCAAATGTTGTAATATTTAGGGGACAGGGTTACTTTATTCGAGAATATAAAGTGTTTCTAAGTGTCCTATACAAGGGATTGATTGAACACCAATGGACCCTGTTGTAGGTGGCTAAGAACTAAGCCACCGTGAGGAATGTTTTAGATATTTTTCCCCCTTTCTCATTAACTGCAATCTAAAAAATTACAGCATAATATGAGTAGATGGTAAAGCAAATGAAGAAAGCAACTTTTGTAGTCAAAGTATGGAGAATTGTTGGATACAGCAAACTACTTGTAGTGGTGGAGGGAAAGATGATTTGGTTAGTGAGCTTGGGTTAATGTGCTTTCATCTGTCATTTTCGATCCCGATGTTTATACACTCAGCGTTTACACTCTCTGGACTTTACATGATTAAAGAGTGAATAAAAGGAAGCACATAATTAATGTTTCAGAAGCATTAGTAGGAGAGAGAGACTTTGGGTGGCGAATGGTTAACTTAATGGGCGATGTTTTTTTATTCTTTTGAATATTATTATTAATAAAAATCTAAAGCTACAAAGTCATCAAAAATAGTACAAATGATAAATAAATTATTATAAATTAATGTAAAAATGTAATGTCTATAGAATAATCTTAAAAAAGAAAAACAAATGACACTATGATTGTAATATTGGAATAAATCAAATATGCATGTATCAACTTGATCAAATAGTTGAAATTTTCTTCCTAGCTTTGTCATTAACAAATTAACCTTGTAACGCCCCGAATTTTGGGCTTAAAAGTATTGGGTCTTGAGCATAGGGACAGTATGGAGGTCGCACACATAAGTGAAGTTGTGCAAACTAGTAACAAGAATGGGCCTACTGGTTTGGTGATTAAGTGGAGCGCTAAGTGTGTTTAAGGTTTGGTGTTTGAGTCCTAGTGTGGACTTTTTATTTATGTCTTTTAGTTATTATCTTATTATAATAAGTATTTGATATTTTTGTTATGTAAAAATTTTCATTATTTTTATTTTTATTTTTGATTTTTATTTGGAATTTTCTAATTTTGGAACTTTTTTTCTTTTCCTGCTCCTCTTTGTTCCTTTTGTTTTTGCTTTTTCTTATTTGCTCAAACGTTTTAATTTTGGTTTTGGGATTGTCACTCCTCCGTCATTCTCTTCATCGTCAAATCAGGTGTGGGATTCGAATCACATCTTTGTTATTTCTGATTATTAGTTAATTTCATAACACTTTTGATTAATTTTTCTTGATTGTGTTGTAATCCGAAGAATTAGTGTTTTAGTTGTTGGAAGTGAAGGGAAAACTCCCTTTTTTTTTATGTACATTGATAGAGCAAAGGCGTGGGATTGTTAGGGTGGCTTATACGGTGATTTCGGGGCTAAATTGGGGTGGTTTCGTAGCCTCCCCGATGGCCACACGAGCGTGTGCTGAGGCACACGACCGTGTGGATGTGTAAATTAGGGTTCCGACCAATTTTGGGTGCCACACGGGCGTGTGGCTGATTTAGGAATTTTTGTCGAAAACCACATGGTCATGTCTCTTGTGTACACGACCGTGTGATTGATTTGGGTAATTAGGGCTTCCACACTAGTGTGTACAATGGGCCACACGGCCGTGTAACTGATTTGGGGAATTAAAGTTCCCACATGGGCGTATGCTTCGGGACACACGACCGTGTGACTGATTTTGGGGCCTAGGGATTCCACACGGGAATGTACTTCGGGACACACGGTTGTGTCTAATGGCCACACGGGCGTGTGACACCTTCACACGACCATGTCTGTCCTGCACTTGAATTTAGAGAAATTGGACAGTGAGTTACACGGGCGTTTACCTCTGCCACACGATCGTATGCTACCGTTTACATGGGCGTTTGGATCCTCACACGGTCGAAACATACGGCGTGTGGCTCTAACTCGTAAAAATCTGATTTTGGGGCAAGTTGAATGCCTTTGTGAGTCTATGTGTTCCAACCCCTCGACAAAGGTTACTGAGGGTGAACACGACTCTGTTCTGACCTTGATTTTTGCACTACTGGTTTTTGGTTGTGTGAAATGATAGGTATTGAAACTGAGTGCATAAGTATGGTCGTGTCTGAAACTGAATGGTTGTCTCTGAATGGTTATTTCCAATTGATTGCTTTTGAATGTCTGCTTCTGAATGACTGTTACTAATGGACTGTTTCTATTTGACTGTTACTGAATGACTGTCTATATTTGTGTTCTGAGTTGGTGCATCTGCATTCATAACATTTGCATGCATTCATCTGCATAAACCATTTTGGGTTGGGGTGTTGAAGAGAAGGAAGACTGATTTGATTTGGCAGTTCAACCGTATAGGTGATCATTGTTGCCGGGCAATCCTGGATGACATCGTATAGACGGTATAGCGGATTACCGTATTGCACCGTACTGCACATACGTTAGCTACGCTATGTACTAATATCTGATCTGGCAGTTCATACTGCATGTTTGTACTACAGTATTTCTTATTACACCGTACAGCTTATACGCTAGCATTACTACGTAATATACGAGACTGGCAGTTTATCTGTACACTGATAGTGCCAATACCCTAAGTGTCATGACAATACTAATAATTATCGTTGCCAGGCAACCCGGGGTTATATATATAAGGATATGTACTGAAAGGCTCTTAAGGCTGTTATCTGGTAGCTCAACTACAAATATATGTTTAGTGTCACAACTGGTGCTAATTGTAAGTGTAGGGATAGGATGGGTTAATTATATCCCCACAGTAAATGCAGGGTTGGACGAAGAGGTGTGTTGGCTGGATGGGTGGGTGCATTTTATAACTCATCTGCACTCATATGCATTTGATTGAAACCGATTGACTAAATGTGTTACTATAACTGAATGTATCTGTGTTGTTTCTTTGATATGTCTGATTGACTGTTTGCAAATGATTGATTGACTGAAAGGTGCTTGTGCCTAAGAGAATTCTATAGATTTGACTACTACTGTTTGACTAGATAGTTACTGAGATGGGTTAAAGCCCAAACTGGTACTAATTCTGAAAAGGGCTTAGGCCCAGAATGTGACTGTTGAGAACTACCGTTACTATGTCTGACAGAGCCATATGATGCAAAGTTACATATAGTCTATATTTGTTTAATCGATTTGTAAGTATGTTCTATTTTCGAACTATATTTGTTTGATCTCACACTGAGCTCATGTAGCTCACCACCTTTTCTGTTTTCCCTTCCAGATATAGTTCTGCATTCTAGATGCTGGACTCAGTATGCGAAGGTCTTAGACAGGCTTGGAGGAACTAAGCTATAAGCTTTATTTCAGTTTCTATTTGTTGTTCGGTTTAAATTGAACTGTAAAGTTTTATACTGTTGCGGTACAATTTTCATTTTATGTTTTTATTCGAGTAATTTAAATGGGTTTACACTGAGTTTTATTGTAAACTGTTACTGGTTAGTTATTAAACATTTTTAACTAATTTTTAATTCACTGAGATAAAATATTTTGTAAACTTTTCTCATGATTATTTCGGTGGTCAATGTAGCATTCTGAATTCGGCTTAGTCTTCTAGGCCGAGTTAGAGGTGTCACAAACCTAATGATGAACACGGACCAACCAAGAAGTTAGGCTCAAAAATACAAAAAAGGGTGAATTGTGATAAGTGCTAAAAGTAACATGCTTTAACCACATTCTTAATGCATTTTTGGGGGTATTATCTAATGTTAGTTGTGAATTTTGTCCTCATAATCCTTTAAATTTATGTTTTAATGCTTAATAGAGTACTTGGGAGCAAAAAAAGCAAAAAACGAGTGAAAATCGGAGCATCAAAGAAAGCTGTAAAAGCCACATGGCCAAACCACACAGCTGTATAACCCACATGGGTTGAACCATTCCACATGGCCAGACCACATGGCCGTGTGACACATACGGACGTGTGGCAAGCCATGTCGATTTCACGAAATTACGCACTGAACTACTAAAAATCACGATTTTTAGATTTTTCGGGTATTCTAAGACGTATATATTACAAAAATAAGAAGATAGGAGTGAGCTGTCAAAGAATATTCAAGAAAACAACTCGAAAAACACCATTGAAGCTGACTTTGAAGCAGATTTCCATCAAGATTGAAGATTCTTAGTTAATTTCTTAGGAAGTTATCATGAGTTTCTTTATTTCTTACGATTATACTGTGTCTTAGAATTTTTTATTTTCAAGCATGAACTAATTTTCTAAATAACTAAGGGAGATGCACCCTATGATGGATTTTGTCATTTGATTTTTTTATTTTACGCAACAAATATTTAGTTTCTTGTTCTCAATTATGTGTGCTTAACTCTTGGTTTGATATTTCTAGATTATTAATCTATGTTCTATGTACTTAAATTGGTGGTTGAATAGATTCTATTTAAGAGTAGTCCTTGCATAGTTAAGTGAAGTTGCATACAATCCTAGAAATAAGACGACATAAAGCTATTGGATTAGAGTCAAATCTAATAGGGAAATTCGTAACACAAGTTAATATGATAATAGGGGTTTTAATTAGAAACAAATTTCAGTTAATCAACCTAGAGTCTATTGTTCTTATGCTCAAAAGAGATATTTGCATAATTTAGAGATTTCTAAGGATCAAGTTACTAAGTAAGGAAATTGTGCAATTTAGATTGATAGTAACATATGAAATCTAGACGAATTCTTTCTTGAGTTTTGTTTTGCCCCTTAGTTGTTACTCGATTATTTTTGTGATTTTTTCGTCGTTTTTGTTAGTCAATTAATTTATTTAATTTTAGTTTTTAATCAATCACTAAAATTATTCGGTTAAATAATAGAAAGACAATAAGTACTAATACTTTTAATCTTTGTGGGAACAATATCTTTGCTCACCGTAGCTATACTATTAATTGATAGGTGCACTTGCCTTAGTTAAATTTTTAGTTAGTTTTGCAATGCAACAAATTGATAGTTTAAATTTTTTTACAAAATATTCTAAATGATAATGAAAGGGAATACAAGTTTGGGCAATTCGATTTATAGTGGTTCGACCCCAATTGTCTACCTCCATTACCTTGGTATACCTCAACCAAGGATTTCCCAATTCACTATACTTGAATTATTACATTTAAAGGAAAATGTATAACCTTTACAATCCTTATTTTTTTCACAAGGCTAAAATAAAACCTTCCCTCTTTTTTTGTAGCTTAATTAGAATTTTCTACCTTTTACAAAGCTCAACTATAATGTTTAACAATTTACTTAAGGTTTTATATCTAAAAAACCTTAAGTATCTTTTAGCAAGTACGAAGTAAAAATCTAAACAATGAAGACCTCTCAAAGGTATATATTTACAAGTGTTAAGCTTTCTCAAAGAAGTGAAATGAGAATCACTTACAAAAATATGAACAAGATAGAATGACTAAATAAATAATTTGATGTTCTTTTTCTTGATTTCAATATTGGGTTGTTTTTCTTTTGTGTCTTCAAGAGTTCTTGACATAAATATATACCTTCTAATTGATTTTTGAACATTTGGAGTTGTTGAAGGGTGTTCTTAGCTATTGGAAGAATTTATTTTGCGTGTTTAATGTAGCCTAAAACAATATATCCCGAGGCATATAACCCTTATCTCAAGACAAGAAAAAAAATATGACCATTAGAGCTTGAGGTGTAGCAACCCGATTTTCAGTGATATTAGAATAGTGGTTTTAGGATCACAATTCTAATGAGTAAATTATTATTTTATTATTTATTTAGTGTCTATGGGATTTTATTAAGGTCGTATTAAAATTTTGTTAAGAAATTTTAATGTTTAATTACTTAATTAAGTAAAAAGGACTACTTCATAAAAAGTGAAAAAGTTGAGTTTTAATAGTTAAGAGAGTCAAATAGCTTTATAAGTGAATGTTAATGGACTTGAAAGGTAATTATACCATATATGTTGATAGTGAATGTACATGGATTGGTATTATTGAAATTTTGATAATTTTTAAAAGGCAAAAAGGTAAATTAGTAAATAAAACTAAAAATAACACAAAAATAAAGTTCATCTTCTTCATTTTATATCATCACCATCGAAAATCACCATAGAAAGGTCTAAGGCATTCGATCAAGTTCATTTTCATTGCATGTAAGTGCATTCGATCAACCATGTGTTTGAAGCTCTGATTGTGGTATTTGGTTGAATTTTGAAGTGATTTTAGTTAGATTTTAATTTAAGGATTAAATTGTTAAAATGTCAAAATATCAAGGTTTAATAGTGAATTTTGATGTACAATAGGGACTTTTAAAAGGTCTATAAAATTTTGTTGTAATTTTGTTCCAAGAAAATTGTAACTCCCCAAATTTTTGAAATTCCGGCTTTTGTGATTTGTTGTGCACAAAAATATATGAATATGTTTCTATAATAATTTGACACAAATATTTGTCTGCTTCAGTGGTTATGTGTTTTGGGGTGTGTTGGGAAGGTCCCAAGTTCAAGTCAAAACTTGGGCTAAATTTAAGTTTTTATTGAGTAAAACCTTACTCTTGGTAATTAGGCTTATAACAAAAGTTGGTTAAATATGACAGAATGGGCCTGCTGGTCTGGTGGTTGAGTGGTGTGCCTATAAGTGGGAGGTCTTGTGTATGAGTCATTACTGAGGCTTTATTTTTGTTGTAAAGCTGTGTAAGAGTTTGTGTTGGAATTAAAAACTGAGTAGTGGAGGAAAATAAGAGAGGTTGGGGGTAATGGGAGCTATCAAATTTTATTTTGTTTCAGTCTCTCCTTCTCCAAAAACCTTTTTGCCATTTTTCCTCTCCTAAACTCTTGTCTCTTTGACGTTTTCTTCCCAAAACTTCCTCCCTTACAGCCGAATTCTCCCTTGATCAATTTTTGTTCGTTCCCTCATATTAGCGAACCTTACGACTCTTAGGAGTGGTAGTCGGTTGGTAAGTTTCTGTTACCTTAACTTGAATACTATTTCTATTAAGTGTTTAAATGGTGTTTCGGTTGTTGTTTAGGAGCCATGCAAGAGGCTGGTACTAACGTTTCGCCAACTTGAATCGATTTTGTGATTGTTTCAGTAACAGTAAGTCTGTTCTACGACTGTTGTATTGGGTTCTAAAATCTGTTTTTAGGCTGTAAAAGGATGGTATACTCTAATTATAGGTCTTAAAGTCTCGGGATTGTGTAACATCAAAAATAATTTAGGTGTGTACTCCGATTGCACAGAAAACGGGTTTCAGTGAAAGCTAAAAAGCTTGTTGTCGACACCACACGGGTGTGTGGACTGCCTGTGTAAAGGCCGTGTGGCGAGACACGACCTTGTAATCGACGAGCTAGGCCGCCCGCATGCAACACGGGAGCAACGGACACAGCTGTGTGAGGCTGGCGAGACCGTGTGCGAGACACAAGAAAGGCCAATTGGGCCGTGTGGGCCACACGGGCATGTAGGTCCACACGGACGTATGGGATTTTAGGCCAAGCCGTGTGATCCACACTGCCAAGACCGATTTGGGCCGTGTGGGCAGCATAGGTGTGGGCCTACACAGGCAGGCCATATGAGCGTGTGGGCCTATTTTTCTGAAATGTTCCGTAAAGTTGCACGGGTCGCCCAAGTTGACTGTGACCTGTTGTAAGGTCGGTAAGGATATCATAGACCCCGTTCTGTGTTCTGATATTGTGACATATTTGTTAACATGTTATACGTAGCATGTGTTTCGATGTTGTACTAGATATGAATGTATGTCTGTTATTTTGCATATTCACATCCATGATATTATGTTGCATTGGATTGGAGTGGGATAGTTGACGAAGTGAAGGAAGTATCTGAAAGGCTTGTAGCCTGTTATCTGGCAGCTATGCTGCATATATCTGTTATGTGCCATTATATGATACCCTATGGTGTGCAGGGTTGGGTGGGTTAATTTTATCCCCATACTTGGTGTGTAGGGCTGGGTGGGTTGATTTTATCCTCACATGGTGTGTAGGGTTAGGCGGAGATGGTATGCAGGGATGGTGGACATTTTTCTATTTTTTATCTAATATGCATGCGTTATCTATATGGGCTAAGGCCTGATTATATCTGATTCTGTTTTGAGTGGGCCAAGGCCCACACTGTTTCTGTTAAGGGCTCAGGCCCGAAGTACGACTGTATTCTGATATCTGTTTGTATGCATGCTATACTGTGGGGATGTACACACTGAGTTTGCAAAAACTCACCCCTTTATTTGTTTTGCCTGTCAGGTAATCCCTAACAGTAGATGGATCGGTGCAACAGAGGGCTCGACGTTGACCACCTCTTATGGAATCATTTATTTATGGAATATATTTATACCACTTTAATTATTTTTGGGATTATTTATGTATAAGGGACTTGGACTGTTTTGATTTTGATTTGGGTTTTTAATTTATTATTATTATTGGATTATAAACTGTGACACCATAAATGCATTTTTTTAACTAAATTGAACGGGTTTCAAAAGTTTCGCCTAAAAGAAATGTTTTAACAAAACGAATAGTTTCATTTTTCGGGCTTAAGTAAAATTTAATAATCTGAACGAGCTTTTATATCTGAATTGGTTTTTAAAACACTCTCATGTAACAATACCAGATTCGGTCATAACGTCTAGGCCAGGTTTGGGGTGTTACAGAAATAGTTAATTTGATGCTTTTCGGGTTAAAGGACTAAATTGTAAAAATTGTAAATGTTTAGGGAAAATGTGAAAATAATAAGAAGTTAAGGGTTGTGTATATTATATGAAATGTGAAATGTGTATGAGATTAATATATAGTATTTAATTATCATATGGATCAAAACATGGATAAAAAAGATAATAATCGAGGAAAAGGGAAAATAATGGATTACCTACGTGCTGGTCGGAATCGAATAATAGGTAAATTCATAGTGTTTCAGTAAGTAAATGAATTTCTATTTGTACTTTTACATTATAGATCCTTAGCTAAAGATCAACAATTAATTATTGAATGTTTGCACATTCGTGCTCCTGTTTATACTTCGGTACCCCTGTTTGCACATTCGTGCCCCTATCTGTACTTCAGTACCCCTGTTTGCACGTTAGTGCCCGTGTTTGTGTTTCGGTACCCCTGTTTGCACATGCGTGCCTCTGTTTGAATTTTGGTACCCCTGAACACATTTATGTGTGTTGTTGTACTCTAATAACCCTAAAATCTAATAGTATATGAATTTTATCTAATTATGTTAGATTGAAAGTAATATTATAATCTTACTAAGTTGTGTAAACTTACCGATTCTTGTGGATTTTTTTTTTAGAGTTCTATTACTGACACTTTGGAAGGATGAATCAACCGGCTCACACTATCCATCGAAGTTGGTAGTTTTTGTGTCTCTTAAGGTAGTTGCATGTATATGTGGCTAAATAGGTTATTTTGGTACAATTTGATACTTCACTAAACTATGTCAATACGTATTTTATCATGCTTATATATAGGTTTCTTTTTAGTATAATTATAATGGTATGAAAGTGAATACTTGTGGTATGTTTTGGTATATGATTGAACTAAATAACTATGCAAGAAATAGATCAATATTGATATGTTTTAGTTGATGTTTTGATTTCTTTTAAGCTACCTTTGAATGGAATATTGGTTAGTTGAATTAGGACCTTTGGAATGGCAATTATATGTATGTTTAGGTATGGTATGATGCCTTGTTAGTGTGCACAAGTTGTCCAATTGGTCATGCATGAAATGGTGTTGGGAATGGCTTGTTTTAGGTGAATTTTAGGTCCATATGGTCTGAGACAACGGGCATGTGGCCGTATGTCTCCTGAAGGTTCTTTTGTATGCAAGTTAGTGAGTTACACGACCAGTATACGGTCTAGCACATGGGCGCGTGGGGTAATTTTGAGAGTTACACGGCTTAGCACACGGGCGTGTGACACGGCCGTGTGACCTTACTCATAGAGTTACACGGGTAAGGACACTACCTGGCCACACGGCCGTGTGACCCTTGTATCCAAATTTTGGCAACTTTTTCTTAAACTTTCCAAATGTTTTCAATTTAGTCTCGAATCATTTCTAAGGTATTTCTAGGGCCTCGATGGCTCAATTTATGGATGAAATGAGCATGTATGGTTGATATATAATATGTTTATGTTAGTAAATGAAATGTTGTTTAAATGTTTTCGATTGTACGGTAATGCTCTGTAACCCTAACCCGATGAAGGATATGAGTTAGGGGTGTTGCATAAGGTCTTGAGACACAATAGGCCTTTCTTGAGATAATTGACCATTTGTCTTGAGACAATTGCTTGATTGTCTTGCAACAAGGCCCCCCTGAAGAATACCTTAGCTTTGATGTTGGTTGGTCTCGAGACAATATGCCTTGTGTTTCAAGACAAGGTTCCTTTGTAGCATTTTTAACTTCGGTGTTGGTCTGTTTCGAGACATACATGCTTGTATCTTGAGAAAAGACCAGGAACATTAAAAAATGTGTCTCGAAAACAGTTTAAAGGACTTGGAGTTCTCAAAAAATTTTGTAGAAAGTTTAAGGTAGAGAGAATGAAAGTGTTCGCTAAAACTGTTGGCACAATCAAATATGCCATCTATGGTAGAGAGAAGCATGAGAGCATGATGAGATAATGGTGGAGCTAAAGCCAGAGCATCCACAAAACTGCCTTGAGCAGTAGGAGGTGACACCTCACATTATTTCTCAGAAATATTCTAACCACCTTGTTGTTGATCTTGGCCACCTTCTTGAGGATCTTCACTGTCACCTTGATGTTCTTGAGCACATTGATCCACACTTTACTTCACCTATTGACCTATGTTGACCTTATAGCCACAACTGTTGAGTGGTCATTATCGATGTAACTTGTTATACGTACACCAATATCAATAGAGACATTGATAGAAAGATTCATGAAGATGTAACTAAGGTACATACCAAAACAAAGTGAAATACAGGACGTGATCGATTTACCTATAATAAAGGTTATATCGTTGAAAAAAAGATTGGCAAGGTTTGGAAGAATATCACTATAAACACACAACAACCACTATCAGTCTATGTTACGAAGATAGACATGGTTAGTTATTGGTCACCACACCAAAGTCAAGATGATGTGAAGAAGTCGGTCATAAAGTGAAAGGCGAGTGCCATTTTTAGCATCGGTGTAGGGACCACTAAGAACCAAACCATTCTCGAAAGTGTTACCATCATTGAGAAGATGGAGGAAAGAGGTAAATTTGGATTTTGAAAGAGAAATGTGTTTGCCCATAAGATAAGATGAGATCACGATGATCTCATCAGTATATTGGTCTTAGTTGAATGTGACATTGAAATGGAATGCTCGGACCAAGTTTTGGTGAACTGGACACTTGAATTTGAGAAAATTCAACCAACCCTGATGTTAAAAAATTGAAAGATTAGGGAATTCTGATTTCTCTCAAGAACTTAACATTAATAAGGAGATCGTGAGTGAGGGATTAGTTGTGGAAGTGAAGGTAAAAACGAGTTTTCATGGTTCGGTTGGAGAAATTGTCATTAAAAGGAGGTGTATTTGAAGAGGAGGGGTTCATGTAACCCCCCAAGCTTAGCCTAGAAGTTTCAGCCCAAATTTGGCGAGCTACATTGGCCACCGAAGTGACTCTTCATTGACTCTAACCCTAACCTACAACATGCCACTTAGGTCTTAACAAAAGTTGTGCTAACTTAAAACATAATAGCGAAAATCGAGAGAAAACATGTGAGCTTTACAAACAAACATAAGCAAGTTCGCATGACTAATAACAACATACTTAAGAGTTTGCATCACAAATTAGACTTTTCAATAACGACATAGTTCGCATAACGAGAAAAAAATATGATTGCACAGTTCAGTTTAAGGCATAGGCTTGCATACTTATCAGACTTCACATGAAATCACATATTACAAGAGTTCGCTTAACAACAATTAACACAAGTTCGCAAAGCACACAGGATATCATAGGATCACATATAAAGGAATAGGTTCGCTAAATATGAACAGTTCACAGATATATCATGTTTTTGCAAGTAGATAGACTTCGCAATCATAGGGAACATACATACAAGGGTTATTATATTTCAAAAGGGTTTGCATATAATTACGGGTTTGCATATCTTACCGGTGGTTCACTTGTAATAAAATAATCATAATAGGGGTATGCATGTAAATATGGCACGCTGCATGAAGTAAACCTTAATCATAAATCTAATTTTCATATGAATAAAACACAATACCTTTATGCATGGATAGCAACAACTTTATTTATGAATTAACAAGTACTTTAGACATGGTTCGCAAATAAACATACTTAGAATTTAAACTTAACTAAATAGTCTCAATTTTGAGTAATATTGTCATATTCATAAAGTAAAAAATATAACATTTAACTCGAAACCCATAACAATAATCCTATTGCCTTTAACCCAGGTTTGCCAACATCTGCTCAAGAGTGCACCTCACCACATCATTGACATTGCCAATACTAATCTGCGATCTACTTACTTGAGAAGAAGTAAGAAAGGAATGGGCGAGTTTATTGTAAACTCAGTGAATAATTAGAAACATTAGGATATATTTTAGAAATAGAGTTCTTAAAGAAAAGGAACTTTATTCTTGAAAACTTTTGCGTGCTGTGTTCGCGGGTGAGGTTGTGAGACCCAGTTCGCACATTCCGTCAAAAAACATAACTTTGGAAAACAACTTTGGAAACTTATTAGCATTTTCTTAAAACGTACTTGGTAGGGCTCACCTTAAAATTGCGAGGCCTATTTTGTTGATCAAAAGCCTATAAAAATTGAGTCTGGGTTTGCCCTAAAATTTTTAAGCCAGCTCACACTTTTTTTGACAAACCTTTTTCTTTGAACAGGGTCTGACTTAGTTCTCGAAATTAGTTCACACTTACAAGCAGAGTCTGCCTTAGGTCCCAAGACTGGCTCGTCACTTTGTCTGATTAGATATAATCTAACAGAACTCACAGAGGGGCATGTACTTTGAGACATATCACACTAGCTTGCATAGAGTTAGGCTCACTAAGGAGTACAATCACTTAAGCTCGCATGGGGAGCTTCGCTAATACATAGCTTGTCACTTAAGCTTATGTGAGGAGCTTTGTTGATACATAACTTATCACTTAAGCTCGCATAGGGAGCTTCACTAATACACAACTTATCTCTTAAGCTCACATAGAGAGTTTTGTTGATACACAACTTGTAAAACCACTTTTGAAAACATTCTTTAAAAACCTTATCTTGCATAGGAGCTCGCACAAAAACTATGCTTTTAAAAATCATATTTTCAAAATGTATTTAAAAACAGAGGTTCGTAGCTTTAAAATATATTTTTTAGAAAACTTGTTTTGAAAACATAATTTAAAAAAAAAAACATATTAGTAGAAACTGAACAATATGGTAGTTAACACACTTCATATAATTCCAGACCACTCACTGGAAAATGGAGAAACTTAAACAAGCTTAGCTTTGCCTTTATCCTTGCTGGTAGAAGGTCCAGCAGGTTCATAACAAACATACACACGTATTACTTAAGTAGAACAAGACATACATAATTCATGCACTGCGAACCTGGAAAAGTACACCCAACAAGACAGAGGCTTACCCTAATAGCTACGAACTAAACTTAGAATAGAGACTTTGACGATAGAATATTCAGTGAAGAATTTACAGAATTAAGGGCCATATTTATAGACCTAAGAGTCTTGATAATCTTTGGATACTCTTGACTTAGGAAAGTTACTACTTATACGTAAAGTATTCCTAGATATACTAAATCTTTACTTCCTAATTCGAGTCTGACTGTATCTTTGATTGGTGAATCCCTATTCCCAACTTATCTGGTGAACCCTAGTTTGCCAAATAGACTGGCGAATACCAGCTCACCATCACATTAGCCAATGTACCTCACTAAGAAACTAGCGAACCCAACTTGGTAATGGATCTGACAAACCTCTTACAACATATTCAAGCATAACCCCCTTGTTGATACTTTTTGGTGACTCTCCAGCTCTCCTAAACCTTAGTGAACACCCAATTCGTCAGAACACTGGTGAACTTGATAAACCGTAAATTATACATATTTTTACCTCATGCTTAGCACATTTACGGATGAATTATTCCTTGGTTTGTGTAATTTGATGCTCCTAAACCTTTAATTTCATATTTTATACTCAGGTGAGCTTAAAGGAGTGAAAAGAACAAGAAACGGGCCGAAAACGGAGAAAATAGGCCAAAACAAGAAATCAACACGGCCGGGAGTTTACCACACTAGCGTGTCACACGACCGTGCCACATAAACAGGCTCGAGCACAGCCTAGACTCGATTCATATGGGCAGCCCACACGGCCGTGCCACTTTAACAGGCTTGAACACGGCCTAGCATCGACTCACACGGGCGTGGCACACGGGCGTGTCCCTATGATGAGGAAGTTCAATTTCACGAGAAAAAAGCTACTTAGGGGCAAAGAAAGATTCTCTAAACTCTATATAAAGACCCTATGGGGCAACTACAAGGGGGCATCGTTCCCGCCAAAGGTACAGTCTTCCTGCCAAGACGGAGAGCTAAAGGCAGGAAATTACTCGAAGGAAAGCCGATTGATCCATCTTAGAAGCCAGGATCTACATTAAGACAGAGGATCTCCCTTCAATCCTTCAAGAGTTTTGGGTTTTCTTATGTTTTCTTATTTTATTTATTCTGAAATGTTTCTTTTTATAATTATGAACTAAAACCCCAAATCTCTAAGGGGGATGAAACCTAAGACGGATCTTGTTATTGTTATCTGAACTATATGATAAATATTTGTCTTGTTCCTAATTGTGTTTTTAATTCTTTAATTGATATTTCTGGGTTATTAATTTAAGTCGAATGTGCTTAGGCAGAGGAGCAAAAGTCTATGTTTAAGAGTAGATCCAACACAATTAAGCGGAGTTGATTGCAATCCTAGACATAGGACGACAAAAATCTGTCAGATTAGAGTCAAATCTAATATGGGGATCCATAGATCGAGTTAATGCAAGACTAGGGGTTTTAATTAGAAAGAGATTTCAATTAATCAACCTAGGATTAGTTGTTCTTATTCTCGACGGAGATATTAACATAATTTAGGGATCTCTACTGATCAAGTTGAATGAAGAAATCGTTGATAAACTGTAAATTATACATATTTTCTATCCCACATTTAGCACATTTATAGATGAATTATCATTGAGTTTGTGGAATTTGATGCTTCTAATCCTTTTATTTCATGTTTTATACTTAGGTGAGCATAAGGAAGAGAAAAGAGCAAGGAACGTGCCGAAAACGAGCAAATTAGGCCCAAATTAATAATCAACACGGCCTGGAAGTTTGTCACACGGGCGTGTCACACGGCCGTGCCACTTTAACAGGCTCGAACACGGCCTGGAAGTCGACTCACACGGGCGTGGCACACAGGCATGTCCCTATCATGAGAAAGTTCAATTTCACTCGAAAAAGGCTACTTAGGGGCTAAGAAAGACATTCTAAACTCTATATAAAGACCCTAGGAGGCAACTACAAGGACACATATTATTCTCGCTAAGACGGGGAGTTAAAGGTAGGGAATTACTCGAGGGAAAGCTGATTGATCCATCTCAGAAGCCAGGATCTACATCAAGACAGAGGATCTCCCTTCAATTCTTTCAAGAGTTTTAGGTTTTCTTATGTTTTGTTATTTTATTTATTCTGAGATGTTTTCTTTTATATTTATGAACTAAAACCCCAAATATCTAAGGGGGATGAAACCTAAGACAGATCTTGTTATTGTTATCTGAACTATGTGATAAATATTTAATTTGTTCTTAATTGTGTTTTTAACTCTTAAATCGATATTTCCGGGATATTGATTTAAGTCGAATATGCTTATGTAGAGGAGAAAAAGTCCCTACAGATCCAACACAATTAAGCGGAGTTGATCGTAATCCTAGACATAGGACGACGAAAATCTGCCGGATTAAAGTCAAATCTAATATGAGGAGCCATAGATCGAGTTAATGCAAGACTAGGGGTTTTAATTAGAAAGAGATTTCAATTAATCAACCTAGGATTAGTTGTTCTTATCCTCGACGGAGGTATTAACATAATTTAGGGATCTCTACGGATTAAGTCAAATGAAGAAATCATCTGGTTCAGAGTTAGATAACAAGTGAAGTCTAGGTGGATTCTTCCTTAGGTATTGCCCTCATCAATCAATTTTCCCAAAAGCAATCTCTCTCTTTACTTTTTGTCGTTTCTTTAGTTTAGTTTAGAATAGTTTACAACCAAACCCCTTTTATTTCTTAGGTTAGATAATAGGAAGGAGTCATTACTAGTACTTTTAGTTCCTTGGATTCAATATTCCGGTATTGCCACTAACTATACTACTATTTGATAGGTGCACTTGTCTTTTATTGTGATATTAGTTAGTTTCCAGGTACAACCAGATTTTATTACTTCATCACAATCACGAGATCAATCGTCTAGTTCAGAGCTAGATAACAAGTGAAGTCTAGGTGGATTCTTCCTTAGGTATTGTCCTTATCAATCAGTTTTCCAAAGGTAATTTTCCCCATTTACTCTTTGTCGTTTCTTTAGTTTAATTTAGAATAGTTTACAACCAAACCCCCTTTTATTTCTCAGGCTAGATAATAGGAAGAAAGTCATTACTAGTACTTTTAGTTCCTTGGATTTGATATTCCAGTCTTGCCACTAGCTATACTACTACTTGATAGGTTGACTTGCTTTTTATCATGATAATAGTTAGTCTTTTAGATACGATCAATTTATTACTTCATCACATTATGAGATCAGAACCCTTCACTTGCATGGCCAAAATTTTCAGGCCCGTTTATAGGATGTTATAGTTTAGTTGTGATGGGTTTGGTGGTGGAGAGTATGGATCATAAGAATGTTTATGGGTGGATGACATAGTATTGGTTGATTTTTTGTTGGCGGAACCGTTAACACATTAAGTCATATTTTTGGATGACACATAAATGGAAAAAACTACATGAAATATATAAAATAGTTGCATGAAAAACACACGATTATCCCTAATAACCTCAATCCATTGCCATCATTTGATTTTTTTTTAAATTCAAAATTAAAAAAAAACCGAAAAATGATGTTTTTAAGCAAATTGATAAAACAAAACAAAACTACTGATGTGAGTAAATATAAAACAAAACAAATTTAAGATAAATTCCCAACACACAATTTTTTTAAATTTGAAACATGCATTATAACTCTTAAAATTTTGTTTTTTTTAAAGAATAATGAGTAATAAGACATAATAAAACATGTATATACCATAAGTTTGTAGAAGAAAAAAGTAATTTTAACAAAAAATTGAAAAAAAAAAGTTAGGGTTTATGCCTTTAAAAATTTTGGATTAGCGATTTGAGGATAAAATCATGCAAAATAATGAAGGAATTTATGTTAGTGGGTTATGATTTCATGCAACAAATTTGAACTAGAACGAGTTTAAAATGAAAACTTTCGAGGAGGGAGATAAGAGGTTTCGAAATAGGGAAAACAATTTTAAAAAGGGTTTGAAAAATGACAAAATGAACTAAATTGAGAGGTTAAAAAACTTGATGTCTCAAGGCAGAAGATCCATGTATCAAAACAATTAACGTTCTGTCTCGAGACAATTGTTGTTTTGTCTTGGGATCGAAAGCACAAAAGTTATATTTTTGCTTTGAAGTGGCCCTATCTTGAGACATTCAACTCTTTGTCTCGAAGCATTTCTTGGTTTCCCAGGCTTGTGTCTCGAGACCAGAAGAACGTAGTGCGAGACTAGGCTTTGAAATTAAGAAATTATTCAAAAAAAAGAAAAGAAAATTACGGTAAACAACCTATGTAATAATTCTATCATGCATATAAACATAAAATATGTAAAACAAGCATAGAAAAGCATACAAACATATTTAAAATTAAAAAAAAAAAAAAACACTAGGTGACTTCTTTTGCAACCATAAAACATATTCAACCAAAGTAATAAGGGTAAAAAAAAACGAAATAAGGTATAACAACTTAGCACAATGAATGTTAAGTATGAGTCACACATTTCAGACATGTTTGTAAACACATGCTCTTATATACATGAATTAAACAAAACCTAATCTTTAAAACTTTTATAATTAATTTTTACTTTGAAAATGACCACTATAGAAATCAAAACTTAAAAACACAATTTTGACCAACTTGAACATTTCCAATATCTTTCAAAAAAATTTGTTGAAGTTATAAAATGGCTATAATTAAATTTTGAAATTATATTTCTTTAAATTTTGACTCAAAATGAAAAATTATGCTAAAGTATCGTTTCAAGGCTCTTTAAATCATTTAGTAAAGTCTTATAACCTATTTAATGTATGTTTATCTAGTTTCCATGCCCACAAATCATTAAAATAAAAATTTGATCATTTAAGCTTCAAGAGTCCTACACACTTGCATTTAAAGCATTAAAACTCAAATTATTGCAAGTTTTCAAAATTTCTTTGTCTAACAGGCTCAAAAGCAAATTCTCAACATTTTTGAATCATTTTCTAAAAACTCACTTGCTTAAACAATCTTCACAATTTTTGCCACACTTCATACCTAACTCGATCATTGGGTTCAAGATATAGGATGCCACATTCGTTACCGGAACAATTACGATCTTAATTGTAATTTAATTCAACAATTTATACATACTATTAAGTTCATTACACCATTACAACATATTATATAATCAATTTTGCGATTAAAACAAGCTTATGAAAGATCTTTTGATAACCCGAGGTCAATTTAAGACTAAAATGTGAAACACCATAACTATTGGGTAGATGTTGCAATGTCAGGGTATTACATCGTGACTTCAAATAAACAATAAGTGTTGTCATGATGTTAGGGGCCTGAGGTCGTTATGTCACCTACTGTTTCCAAAGTATGCAGATTATACCAATTTATATCAACCTAACAAAGTAACAATTTGCAAATTTAAACCATTTCAACTATTCATGCCAATCCCACATATGTATTTAACAATTCATATACATTAGACTCAAACTACATTGCTAATTCGATTTCAAATTGGTTATTTTGATACAAAAATGACTCCAAATGATAGGTACATGCCATATATCAAAACTTAAGGGAACTATACAAAAATTGCTGAGTTAAGAGTGGTGGTTTGGATGTTGTTTCACTTCACGGAACCTCAAAACCTATGAGAACCTAAACACGAGATAAATGAACCGTACATTGAGTGATAATGCTCAGTGGTACTTTCATGACTCAAGTCAATAATACAAAATCATTAACATGTTAAAGATACAACTGATACATGATCGATTATCAACCATTTCAATTCGCCTTTACATGTCTTATATACCAAATTAATGCACAACCGCATTTTACAATCCATATACATATATATTACCATGCTTTTGGTAATAGGTTGCTTTCTATCTATATGTGTAAACATGATATACCAATATAATCTTATCAACATTTCAAAATCCTATTTTACTCTTGTCAACCTGTGTTGCTCTGCAAAGATAACTTTTAGAATTTGAATATTCTACCATCTTGGGTGCCCTGTAACAACCCATTTTTTAATGATGTCGAAAACAGTGGTTTCAAAACCCCATTTTTTATGTTCGAGTCCATTTACGAGGTTAGTATAAATTTTAAGTAAAATTTGGTCCCTTAATTAAGGTACAAGGATTAGATTGTAAAAGTGGTAAAAGTTAATTGCTATTGATTTTAATTAATTGAAGGACCGATTGTGCAATTGAACCACTATATTATGTATAAACAGTGGTGGTGGTCAACTATTATCCACCAAATTTGTTAATTAATGTTAGTGTTAGTTAATTATAGTTAATTAAGTTAATTTTAATTAATTAATAAACTAATTAACTATATAAGATAAATTAAAAGAAAAAGATGAAACATTTTTTATTCATCTTCTTCAAACACACTGTAACAGCCCACTTTAAACCCTATTCAGAACGAGTGGTTTCGGGACCACTTAACCGAGTCAAATTATTATTTTTATTGGTTTAATATGTTTTATAGCATGATAGAATTACCGTGTGAAAGTTTCGTTTAGAAATTTTATCGTTTGACCGGTTAATTTGAGAAAAAGGACTAAATCGCATAAAGCGATAAACTTGAGTTCTATTTCATTAATGGCTTATTTGATGATGGCTTTTTAAGTGGAAGGCCTTAAATGGTTATTTTACCATTTTAAGTGGTAGGGGGCTTTTATGTCCTTATTATTATTGATTTTTAATGGTTTTATTAAAAGGTTAAAATGGTCATTTGGCTTTATTATATGTTTTAATTAATAAAACATGAAAATTCTTTCATATTTGCTTCTTCTTCACCGATTCTTCAACAAAACAAAAAGGGTTTTAAGCTTTTAAATTTCGGCAAGCTTGATTCTTCAATTGAGGTATGTTTTGACTTCGGTTTTTAGTGATTTTTACGTTTTTGAGATCGTTGCTTCGTATACTAGCCGACCCGTACCTCAATTTCTGATTTTGTGAATGTCTTTGAAAAATGCCATTGATGAATCTATGATATTTTAGAAGATTTTGATGAATTATTGTATATTATGTGGGAAAATACAAGAATTTTCAAGTAAATTTTGATGAAAATGAGTTTAAGAATTTATTTGTAAAAAGGTTGAATTTTTGAGGTTAAATTTGTGATTAATTGAAAGATATGTACTTGTACAAGTCCCTTGAATATTCGGCTAAGGGAAATTTAGGGATTATTTGTGTAATTTGTCATTTTGTGATAAAAGGACTATTTTGCAAAGTGTTGAAATTATAGGGGCTAAATTGCAAATATGCCAAAATACATGTTTTGGACTAAATTGAATAAGTTAGTGATTAAATAGCTAAATTTGTATTAATATAGATAAAGACGACCAAATTCCGAAACTTGATCGTGGAAAACGGAAAATAGACGAGTAGATACAGGATTACGAGGTAAGTTCGTATAATGAAATTTAATGTGTTTATGTTTATAATTGTTGTTAATGGAATATATGACATATTAGTTGATTGAATAGCCTATTTGGATGTATACATATGAAATTAAAATGAAATTGTTACAAGTGAGAAATGAATACCGAGCCCCGTTAGAACCGTAGAAGTCGATAGGATACAAGTGACATGTCACTAGGGCTACAGGGTGGTTCGAGCTCCTGCATTTGTTGCGGACTCACCATGTGCTCATGAGCTACAGGTTTATCCTTCGGGATCACATGTTTAGTCTTCGGACTCACCGTTAGCCTACGGGCTTACCGTTCATCCTTCGGGATCACATGTTCAGCCTTCGGGCATACCGATACAGGCTCGAAAGAGCATACATGATGCATTGACGGATTACAGGTTATATGTATATACACTTTGTGTGTATCACCCGAGTATCCCTCGATGTTCTTAAAGGTTTAACGGGCAATTACCGATACATGTTACATGAAGATTGAATGATATATGTATTACATGTTATATGAGACATGAGAATTACATGGATTATATGGTATAAGTTATATGAAATACATGTACAAGTATTTGAGCAGTGATATGATACATGAATGTTGTGGTTGGTACATGAATGAATTTATATGTTACATGAACTAACAAGTGTATACTTGTGAAATAGGCAACTTGAGTATATGAATTGAATTGGCATTGTTGTTGTAATTATCGCATTGATTCGGTACGGTTTAATTTCTATACTATACAGACTTACTAAGCTTTAGAAGCTTACTCTGTTCATTTCTTTCACTGTCTTATAGATTCGGAAGCTAGCTCGATAATCGGATGAGTCAGAGATCGCCATCACACTATCTATCAAACTTTGGTACTTTTGAAACTTTTGTAAATGAAATGGTCATGGCATGTATAGGCTAGATGGTTAGTGAATATGGCATAATTTGGTAAGTGATCAAGCTATGAGATGTGGCTTGGGTCACATATGTTTATAATCAAGTATTTTGGGATGGATTTTTTTTGGTTAAATGTGTTATGGCAAATTATGTGATTTTGATGAGTTCTTTGTGCTTGAGGATGATGATGATTTTGGGGTTCATAATATACTTGAATTGGTATGTTTGTAGATGGTAAATTGGCTTGAAATGTTGCATATTCTTGGCTTGTAAGAATGACCCTTGTTGGGTGGCAATTTGGCTTAAACCAAGCCTATATTGTGCCACACGGCCAGGGAACACGGGCGTGTACTTCGACCGTGTGTCACCTGCACCTTAAACGTTTTGGTTAGTTTTGGTACACGGCCTAGACAAACAGGCGTGTCTGGTAACTTGTAGCCGTGTGAAATTTGGCAGTATAGTCACACGGTCTACTCTGTTTTGTACACGGACGTGTCTGGTAGCCGTGTGTCAATTGACAGTTTCGGCCACAGGGTAAGGGCACGGGTGTGCTTAGGCCTTGGGTGACACACAGCCTAACCCCATGGGCGTGTTAGACAGCCGTGTGGGAAGTCAGAATCGACCACGGGCTGAGAGGTTTGGGCGTGTCTGAAGGGACACGACCGTGTGAGAGGAACAGGGCAAGGGGCACGGCCGTGTGTCCCTAACTTGAAAATTTATGATTATTTTCCTACCTTTTTGCTATGTTTTCAATTTGACCCTCAATAGTTATATGCATCATTTTACGATCATTTGAAGTATGCTTTGTTGATTGAAAATACATGTTGGATTTTGACTAAAAAGTTCAAAATTTTTACTATTCTAACATGAGATGCAAGTCCGGTAATGCCCCTTACCTATTCCGGTGACGGTCACGGGATAGGGGTGTTACACACACAAATAAAAAAAAGAAAGAGGGTTGAAGCTTTCCAAAAATTCGACTAAAATGGTAAGCTATTTTTAAGTAATTTTATTATAATTTTTATGTTTTTGAGGTCCTGAAAGCTTGATTCAGCTAGCTCGTGTACCAATTTGTAAAATTTATAAAGTTTTCAAAAGTTTCCATTGTTGATTTCTTGAAGATTTTAGTACTCAATTGTTAAATTTTAAGCTTAGATATGAAAAAAAGACTAGTTTGTAAAGTCTGATGGCTAGTTTTTGAACATATGGACTAAATTGCATAAGTTTAGAAATTGGTGTAATATTTTTGCAATTATTGATAGTACAAGATTATAAGTAGATGTAATAGAGATCGGTTATGAAACCAAAGCTCAAATTTGAAAGTTATGTCAATTTCAGTTTTTAAGACTGAATTGAATAAAACACAAAACTTTAGGGGCATTCAAATAATAAAATTGAATTTACATACACATATTTTAGGATGTTATAAAAGGGTTGGAATTGATAAATTGAATTAAATTATTATATGGACCGAGAATTGAATCGAACAGAGGATAATTGGGGAAGAGACAAAATTATTAATTAGTCCTTTCAAATTCAATTGCTTGTGGTTTCACCAAGTAAGTTCATATGAAATTTTCAGCATTGTATTATTTTATGATTAAATTGTGTTTACTTTACTTGGTAGTCTATTTAAATGTAAAATTAGTAGTTTTGGTGTTAATTGGACTGGATCATAAAATATAGAAATTTTGATTTTTGAATTGATACGAAGAATTGAAATGGACAGTCTATTTACCCGAACAGATTGACCCAATGGACTCAGTACAAAAATCTCAGCAGAAGTACTCTCAACAGTAACCCCCAAGTTTTCAGAGACAGAACCAGCTACATATAAGTATGTTGACCCTATGTCTATCAAAGCAATATACGGAACATCATAAATAAGAAACGTGTGTCTAGGTCGTATAACTCACTCACTTGATTCTATTCGGTGCTTTAGGGGACACACGGTCCTGTCACCTAATCGTATGTCACACACGGCTGAATAGGCCATTTACAAGGCCATTTTGCCACCCAAATCACATACACCTAAAACAATTTAAATGGTACCATTTCCAAATACAAATAGGCAGCCAAACATCAATATTCAAGGCATATAATATACCATTTCAACATCAACTAATTTGATCATCAAGTTATTACAATTATACATTCAATCCCATGCCAAATTATCAAGTTTCACTAACCATAAATCATATACATAGCAAGTCCTATAATTCAACCATAATATCAACCAAAACCAAACATAACCAAGCATCTTCCACTTTATGTATTTATCACCTTTCAATATAACCATTTTCACATTTCCATTCCTTCATCAAACTTGCCAAAACATACCATATCATATATACATATTGACAACCAAAAACATTATGCCAAATTAGCCTATTCACATGGCTTAACTCATAACAAAACATATAAACTTCACAAGCTAAAGTGACCAAAATCATCATCTATATAACTAGCCTATACATGGCATATTAACACATTTCTTTAAGTTCAAAAGTACCAATTGGCAATTGGATAGTGTGATGTGTGTCTCCGACGTCGTTCAAATCAAGCGAGCTTTTGAAATTCTATAAAACACGGAAAATAAATGGAGTAAGCTTTATAGCTTAGTAAGCCCATAAAATTCAGAATTTAACTTACCATTCACATTATCAATACAAATAAACATAGTATATCCAATTTAACTTGCCAAATGCCTATACACAATCATTCATCAACATGTTAGTCATATAAATACACATAATCATCCATTCATAAGGATGTAATCAACCATTCTCAATTTCATACTCAATGCATTATATCGTACCGAATTCATGTAACATGTATAACATTTGTAACATTTTACTTTCATTCATGTAAATGCTAATTCATCAGTATAACCAATAACTCATTCGTATAACAAGTAACTCATTCGTATAACCAGTAACTCGTTCATATAACCAGTAGCAGAAGTTATGCCCGTTAAACCTCTTAGAATGTCGATGGATACTCGGGTGAAACACATTAAGTGTATTAATCAGTAATCCATTAATTCATTATCATTTCTACTCCTCTTGAGCTGATGGACAGTAAGCTCTATCGAGCTGAAAACAGTAAACTCTGACAACCTGAGATATCAGTAAGCTCATACGAGCTGTGGTGAGTCGACAACACATGTAGAATCTTAACTAAAACGGTAACCCTAGTGACATGTCACCGTATCCTACGAATTCCTACTGTTCAAACGTGACTCAATATTCAATAATTCTCATCAATTAGGCATTCAAACTTCAAGAATGTCATTTACTCAATTATACATTCATTTCAAATAACTAAAAGTATTTAAAAGTTTTATTCTAATTATACGAACTTACCTCGAGTCATTTGGATGATAATTATTAGCTAATCGTCAATTTTTCCTTTTCCCCGATCTAGATTCAATCCTTGCTTATCTTGATCTTAATCTAGCCTTCAATGTGATCGAATGTTCAAGCTTGTTTAATGGCTTTCTAAAGCCTTAGTTTTGGTGGAGAAGATGAACATTTGCATGCATTTCATGTTTTGTTTTATTTAATATAGCATAATAACCAAATTACCAAAATACCCTTTGTTGAATCATTTAAACATTCACTAATCCATTCACATAACCGTCCACTTACCTCATCAAAGGGCTAATTACAAAATAAGGACACCCACTAAGTAATTTCATAGCCATTTAGTACCTTTAACTATTAGAACTCCACTTTTGCGCTTTACGCGATTTAGTACTTTTTACCAAATTAAGCATTCAAACGGTAAAATTTCTTTACGAAACTTAACACAATAATTCTATCATGCTATAGACCTTAATAAAATAATAAAATAATTTTTTTACTTTAGATTTGTGCTCTCGAAACCACTGTTCTGATTTGACCTAAAACGGGCTGTTACAACTCTCCCCTTAGGGATTTTCTTTCCCGAAATCTTACCGGTAAAAAGGTTAGGGTACTGTTTTCATATAGCTTCCTCGGTTTCCCACGTAACTTCCTCGATCCCATGTTTATACCAAAGGACTTTCACCAGAGCTATACGTTTGTTTCTCAACTATTGGATCTCACGAGCCAGAATTCTGATTGGTTCTTTGCTATAAGACATATAGGGCTGAATTCAACTTTGGTCAGAGAAATGACGTGTGATGGATCAGATCTATAACATTGTAGCATGGAAACATGAAACACATGATGAATCTTTTCAAGTTCAAACAGTAAAGCTAGTCGATAAGCTACTAGCCCTATTCTTTTGATGATCTCATACGGCCAAATGAATCACGGACTTAGCTTTCTTTTACGGCCGAATTGAAGAATCTTTTTCCACAGTGACATCTTTAAAAACACTCAATCCTCAAGTTGAAACTCAATTTCTTTACATTTTAAATTCGCATATGATTTCTATCAATCCGAAGCTGCTTTCAAATTGTCACGAATTACTTTCACTTTTTCTTCAGTTTCTCTGATCAATTCAACCCCGTGAATCTTTTTCTCACTCAGCTCAGTCCAGTATAATGGAGTTTGAAATTTATCACTGTATAGAGCTTCGTACGGTGCCATCTTAATACTTGATTGAAAACTGTTATTATAAGCAAATTCAATCAACGGTAGGTATTTTTCCAAACTGCCCTCAAACTCTAAAATACAATATTGCAACATGTTTTCGAGAATCTGAATAACTCTATCGAATTGACCATCAGTTTGAGGATGAAAAATAGTACTAAAATTCAACTGTGTACCCAAAGCTTCTTGCAGTTTCTTCCAGAACTGTGATATAAATCTCGGATCTCTATCAGAAATAATAGATAGTGGCACCTCATGCAATCAGACAATCTCAGAAATATACAATTCAGTTAATAAATCAAGTGAGTAATATGTATGTACCGGTATGAAATTAGTAGATTTCGTTAGTCGATCAACGACAACCCATATAGCATCTTTCTTTTTCGAAGATAGCGTTAAAGCCGATACGGAATCCATCCTAACTTTATCCCATCTCTATTCCGGTATCATTATAGGATGTAGCAATCTCGAAGGCACTTGATGTTCAGCTTTGACTTGCTGACAAATCAAACATTTCGATACAAACTCAGATATGTCTCGTTTCATACCCAACCACCAATACAACTGTTTTAAATCGTTATACATTTTAATACTTCCTGGATGAACAGACAAACATCCACTGTGTGCTTCATAAAGGATTTTCTAAATAAATTCAGGATTCCTTGGAATACAAATTCTAGTTCGAAACATTAAACAATCATCATCTCCAATTTGAAACTCTGAATCAGAAATAGACTCACACTGAATTCGTTTTGCACTATAATTTTTCTAAGCCTCACAGATTTGTTGAAGAAATACCTGTTTAGCTTTTAATTAAGCTAAAATTGACCTATCGTCACATATCAACAACTGTGTATTCACTATCCGTAATGTAAATAAAGATTTTCTACTCAATGCATCCACAACTACATTTATTTTCCCCAGATGATAATCAATCACAAATTCATAATCTTTCAATAACTCGAGCCATCTTCATTGTCGCAAGTTCAAATCTTTCTGTGACATTAAATATTATAAGCTTTTGTGTTCCGTAAATTATGTGGCCTTTTTCACCGTACAAGTAATGTCGCCAAATATTCAATACGAATACAATTGCAGTTAACTTTAAGTCATGTGCCAGATAATTCTTTTCGTGCAGTTTCAACTGTTGGGAAGCATAAGCTATAATTTTTCCTTCTTGGATCAGAACACAACCCAATCCATTTAATGACATGTCATTATAAATCACGAAATTTTTACCCTATTCAGGTTGAACTAAAACTGGTGATTCAGTTAACAGTACTTTCAGATGATCAAAACTCTGTTGACATTTCTCAAACCACTCGAACTTCACATCTTTCTGTAACAATCGAGTCATCAACATAGTAATCATGGAGAATCCTTTTACAAATATTCGGTAATAGCCCGCTAAACCCAAAAAACTTCTAATCTTAGATATGTTTTTTGGTGGTTTCCAATTAACAATAGCAGAAATTTTACTCAGGTCAACTCGAATACCTTCCGCTGAAACAATGTGTCCCAAAAATCCAACCTCTCGTAGCCAAAATTCACATTTGCTGAATTTAGCATAAAGTTGTTTATCTCTCAAAGTTTGTAATACTATTCTCAAATGCTCAGTATGCTCTATCTCATCTCGAGAATAAATCAGAATGTCGTCAATGAATACAACAACGAATCTATCTAAATACGGTCTGAATATTCAATTCATCAAATCCATGAAGACTGCAGGAGCGTTAGTTAATCCAAAAGGCATAACAAAGAATTCATAATGTTCATATATCATTTTGAACACAGTTTTCTACACATCTGACTCTTTAACTCATAGCTGATAATAACCAAATCGCAAGTTAATCTTTGAAAATACTGTAGCCCCTTTCAATTGATCAAATAAATCGTCTATTTGTGGCAAGGGCATTTATTTTTGATCGTCACTTTATTGAGCTGTCGGTAGTCAATGCACATTCTTATCGATCCATCTTTCTTTTTTACAAATAACACTGGTGCACCCCAGGGCGAGAAACTCAATCTTGCAAAACCTCTATTTGTTAACTCTTGCAATTGAGCTTTTAATTCTTTCTAATCTATCGGTGCCATTCTGTACGAAGCTATTGATATCGGTGTTGTTCCCGGTACTAAATCAATACCAAATTCAACCTCTCTGATCGGTGGTAACGCCAGTAATTCTTCTGGAAATACATCCGGATACTCACAAACAACAGGCACAGATTCAATCTTTGATTCAGACTTTTTTTATCCAATACGTATACAAGATATGCATCACAACCCTTCCTTACATATATTTGAGCTAGCATAGACGATATCATATTATGCAATTCACTCAAATCATCAAATTCAATCCGAAGAATTTAACCATTCTAACATTTCACTTTAGTAATCTTTCGTCTAAAATTCACAACTGCATCGTGCAGAGTCAACCAATCCATACCCAGAATTACATCAAACCCATTAAACAGTAGAAGTATCAAGTCAGCCGAAAAATAGTAACCCCGACTCATTAAAAGACAATTTTTGCAAACCTTATTGAATAGGACAGACTTTTCTAAGAGGTTTGATACTTTGATTACTAACTCAATAGATTCAACAAGTAAACTCTTTTTAAACACCAAATTCATATAGACATATGAATGAGTTGATCCAGGATCTATCAACGCAACTATATCAGTGTAAGAGTATGCCCAAAGACCAATCACGAGATAGTTGTAATAACATACTTGATTTATCATGTTTATTAATATAAGGTATTGCCATTATTATTTCAGTTTCTTTTCTATATGCATAAATAAACTGGTTTATAATAATGTCTTTAGAATAATATGATTATTCTTAAAAGATCCTTAGCCAAGTATTATTGTTGGCTAGGACAACAATAATGCATTAAAACTAACATGTAGTTGATTGATGATAAAGAGTTGTCATTGACATGGAGTGTCAGAATCAATGCATGAATATGTGTGTTAGAGAACAACATATTGGACTGACCCGCTATGAGTATGTTTCTTGGATTATTATGTAATTGTCACAACATTACTCATAGTGATTAATATGTATATGATCCTCATACTTGAGATCATTATTATCTCAACATCATGAGTTGTATATTTTGATATAGTCAAACGAACACCGTAACTGGTTGTTATAAAGAATGATGTTGGATATACCACAATCTATGTAGAGGGATATGGTTGATCAATATAGGATAAGTCCCTCCTACATAATGGGAGTAATATCTCAGGCCACTTGATTAAGTGAGACTAGAAATGCATGGCCATGCTCAAATAAGTTGATATGAGATGTCATACTTATTTGTGTATCATAGTCTACTCAAGGTATCAAGAAACATGGGATGGACTATGCAAGTGCGACTATTCCATGACTTGTGTCCATTCCAAAGATATAGGACTTAAGGATTAATGCATGAAAGGTTAATCACAAAAGGTTATGTTGAATCATGACTTCTTGTAACTTAGGTAGCAATGATACATTGCTAGATGCCACTCATTGTTTGTAACATTAGAATCGTTCTAATATTACTGCTAACATTACAAGAACCTATAGGGTCACACCCTATGGTTGAAATGAACGGAATAAAACATAGTTGGTATTGTATTTGGTTGTCACATGAATTAAATTAATTATAGAATTAATTTAATTGGGCAATCAAATTGTTGAACATACTATATGTACAAGGATGTTGTACACATAATCAGAACATAATTTTATTAATATATGAATTTGGTTCGTATATAAGTTTAAATAAATATAGTTTACCGAAATCTTTATTATAATTAATGTAATTATAATTTTCAGTTAAATATTATTATATTTATTTTAATGATGATTATTATGTTTCGGATTAATTTTTAATGAATTAAAATTCGTTATAAAGATATACCAATTAAAAGAGAGTTATATATAGCAAGGGTAAAAACCCCAAAAAGTTAATATATAAACAAGCCCGAAACTATGCTACTAGGTCTAGCAGCGTCAAGCAAAAATAATCTCTGAAAATAGTTTTCTGGGATTTCTACTGTTCATTGTCAATTGGGTGGACTACGTAGAGGCCGACATCGAAAAAGGTTACGGCTTGGTTCGATAGTGGTTCAGGATTCCCGTTGCCTAGGTCTCACTGTCTACTCAGATTGAAGTTTCGGTAATTTCGAAACCTTTTATCACCCCAATCCGTTCCTTACACATGGATCCATGGTTTGGATCGCCAGATTATTTTATTTTTCCGCTGCGCCTTGGAGGCACCGGCGTTCCAACAATCAAGTCATAAAGAGAAAGAATATCGGTAATAACATCTGGCAATGAAGCCTCCTCATGTGCTCAAATGGCATAGGCTCTAGCAGGTGCTTGTGCCTCAGAACCCACAGCAGAATCTCTCGTAGCACCATGGTTACCAATCGTATTTCCAGTGTTTCGGGGTTGTCTCCCTTTAGCAGTCATATTACTTACTTTCGCCAGTTGATCTTTTTCAGCTACAAACTTTTCTGGACAATCTCCGAGATAGTGATCGAGAGATCCACAACTAAAACATGCTCTGCTCTTTACTCGGCATTCACCGTAATGTCGCTTGTTGTAGTGCTTACGTTCAGGTCCAACATTTTTCATGCTACCCCACACTGGTAATAGATATCGTCTAAGTTTTAGAACTGTAGTATCTTGTATCCCTATCATAAATAAGAAACGTGTGTCTAGGCCGTGTAACTCACTCACTTGATTCTATTAGGTGCTTCAGGAGACACAGTGCCGTGTCACTTAACTGTGTGTCGCACACGACTGAGACACACGCCCGTGTCTCTATCCGTGTGGACAAAAATAGGCCATTTACAGGGCCCTTTTTCCACCCAAATCACATACACCTACAACAATTCAAATGGCAACATTTTCAAATACAAATAGGCAACCAAACATCAATATCCAATGCACATAATATACCATTTCAACATCAACTAATTCGATCATCAAGTTATTACAATTATACATTCAATCACATGCCAAATTATCAAGTTTCACTAACCATAACTCATATACATAGCAAGTCCTATAATTCATCCATAATATCAACCAAAACCAAACATAACCAAGCATATTCAACTTCATGTATCTATCACCTTTCAATATAACCATTTGCACATTTCCATTTCTTCATCAAACTTGCCAAAACATACCTTATCACATACACATGTTGACAACTAAAAACATTATGCCAAATTAACCCATTCACATGGCTTAACTCCTAACAAAATATATAAACTTCACAAGCTAAAGTGACCAAAATCATCATCTATGTAACTAGCTTATACATGCCATATTAACACATTTCTTTAAGTTCAAAAGTACCAATCGGCAACTAGATAGTGTGATGTGAGTCTCCGACATCGTCTGAATCGAGCGAGCTTCCGAAACTTTATAAAACACGGAAAATAAACAGAGTAAGCTTTATAGCTTAGTAAGCCCGTAAAATTCAGAATTTAACTTACCATTCATATTATCAATACACATAAACATAATATATCCAATTTAACTTGCCAAATGCCTATACACAATCATTCATCAACATGTTAGTCAGATAAATACACATAATCATCTATTAATAAGGATGTAATCAACCACTCTCAATTTCATACTCAATGCATTATATCGTACCGAATTCATGTAACATGTATAACATTTGTAATATTTCACTTTCATTTATGTAAACGGTAATTCATTTGTATAACCAGTAACTCGTTCTTATAACCGGTAACTCATTCATATAACCAGTAGCAGAAGTTATGCCCGTTAAACCTCTTAAAATGTCAATGGATACTCGGGTGAAACACATTAAGTGTATTAATCAGTAATCCATCAATTTATTATCATTTTTGCTCCTTCAAGCCATGATCGGTAAGCTCCTCATGAGCTGATGGACAGTAAGCTCTAACGAGCTGAGATATCAATAAGCTCATACGAGCTAAAGTATTAGTAAGCTCATACAATCTGTGGTGAGTCCGCAACACATACAGGATCTCAACCAAAATGGTATCCTTAGTGTCATGTCACTCGTATCCTACGAATTCCTACGGTTCAAACAGGACTCAATATTCAATAATTCTCATCAATTAGGCATTTGAACTTCAAGAATGTCATTTACTCAATTATACATTCATTTCAAATAATTACAAGTTCAACACCATTAGACCAAAGTCATTCAATTACTGACAACTCCCAGAACTAGAATGGGGTCCAACGACCTTCTCCAACACCCTTACCATAGCTTGTAATGCCCTAAAATTTTTAATTTTTATTTTCGAGTCTACGTGACACAATTGACTGACTGCTTCAGTGGTTAAGTGTTCTGGGTGTGTATGAAAGGTCCCAAGTTCAAGTCATGACTTGGATAAATTTTAGTATTTTTATGAATAAAGCCCTATATCTGGTTCGTAGGATTTTATTGAAATACTTGTAAGTATGTATCAGAATGAGCCTGCTGGATAAGTGGAGTGTTAGTGTGATGGAGGTCCTGTGTTCGAGTACTAGTGTAGGCATTATTTTTGCTTAAAAATTCAGTTAGAGTTGTGCTAAAAGAAGACATGAGTAGTGGATGTGTAGTGGGAGTTGAGGTAGGAAATTAAGTGATTTTGAGATGCTATCAAAATCTTTTTGCTAATTTCAGTTCATCCAAAAGAAAATTTTGTTCTCTTTTCCTTAAATTTCTCCCATCATTCTGATAATTTTTCACCCCTCTTTTGTCGAATTTCCATTGTTTTTTTCCTCTTCTCTTTTGATTTCTTTTGTGCTTCCACCTTGTTTGACAGTTGAATTTGCTTGATTCGGTAAGTTTTCGTTTCGCCTCCTTTTCTCATCCATAGTTAGTTTTCTAAAAAGGGCGTGTTTTGGTTCTTTCGAATTAAGTAAAAATCAAGTAGCGATTGGTGCTTCTGTAGATTTTGAACGGTTGGGTTCTCGGTTCACCGTTGGTAAGTGATCAAGTTCACTTTTCCAATATTCTAAGGTCCCGTTGTGAAATTTTCCCAGTTTAGTTTTTGAAAGCTAAAGTTCTTTCCTAAATTTTCCCATTGGTAATTTACGATTTTCAAAAAGCTAAAGTTCTTTCCTAATCTCACGATTATTTAAATTGTTTTTAAAGCTTCCACAATGAACTATGTTTTCAAACTATCAAATAATTAAGTAAGAGAATTTGAAACTAATAAGAGATTAAGGAAGATAATAAAACGGAATTGGTTTTATCTCAACAACATAGCTTTTTAAACACCCTATCATGTGACATCGCTAGATACAGCCATAACGTCTAGGCCAGGTTTGGGGTGTTATATGGCTTGGGACAGTGCGTCGTCCCCAACCGAGCGGCTTTGAGACCCGATGTCAGCAGTAGGTGTAGTCGGAGTCTTGCTCACATCTAGATTAGGCATACTGCCCAACGAGGAAGACTCAGCTCGAGCCCCCTTACGACGCCCATCACGTCCATGAATACCACGACTACGTGTTCCATGAGTGCTCATCGTAATTACTATTTTATCTATATTACAAAATTTTATGTATCAGTTCTAGTGTTTATTAGCAAGTGTTTTATGCTTCAAATATTTATCAGAAGTTTTAGAAATCTTAATTTCTAACTAACTCAGTACAGTTTCAAAAAGTTCAAAGTTTTTTAACTACAGTATTTCTAAGTTTAGAAGTACTTATAGGATCAACACCAGAGACTTAGTGTACCACATACTTACTCAAAAAGAAACAATCTTTGTTTGAAAACCAGATCTTTTATAAATATAATTTTGAACCCAAAATTCACAGCTCGAGTTTTGCAACCTGACACTGATACCACTAAATGTAACACCCCAAACCCAGCCTAGACGTTATGGTCGAATCTGGGAATATTACGAAGAATGGTTTTGAAACTAAACTTATCACGTTAAAAACCTCATTTAGTATATTGTTAAAAAGGAGTCTATTTTATAAAACATATCTAGTCATATATTCATTACTGAAATCATCGATAGTTTGTTCTTTCAAAAAAACTTAATTTGTAGTGAAAATCTTAAGAGTCATTATATTTAAAAACTGAGTTGGATTTTCCAAAACATTTATTTGCGAAGAACCGTTATTTTTGAAAAATTGTTTGTTGTGCGCCATAGAAAACATAATCAAAACCAATCACAAAGAAAAACCAAAAGAAATCCAAAAGTCCTGAGAGTCCCAAAATTACAATTCTCTTAAGAAAAACCAGAAATTTGAATAAAACCATTAATAAAAGATAGTTTTCAGACTAGTGGTCACCGCTGAGCCTCTGTCGCATCGACCCGCCTATGTCTGAGGATTACCTGAACAGAGCAGACAAATAGATATGAGTTTTCAAAACTCAATGTGTAACTTAACAGAGACATACATACATATAAACTCAGTTTTCTCATGTAGCAAATCAAATACGGACATAAGTCCTTAGCAGAATCAGATAATAATAGAGTCATACAAATATGCAAATTTCTACCTCCATCCTTTTTACACCAACTCCGACCATCCCAACACACTACGTGGGGTATAAAACACCCACCCATCCCTACTCACCACATAATGTCTATACGACACTAATCAGAACAGTTTGCAGCCAAACTGCCAGTATATCGGTGAAATGTCGCCTCACAAAATACTTCCTCCACATATACAAATCCCACCCCATATACAAATACAGATAACAAATAAATAGATATAACAGAAATTACATGTCCCGCATGCTCATATATAGATATTATACATATTTATACAAAGCAGTCAAATCATGCATATCGGTTTTCCTAATATTCAAAACAGTCTATCAGAATATCAGATCTCATGCATTAGGGTTTGGTTTGCCCTTACCGACCATACGGAAGGCCCACAGTCAATCAGAACAACGTGTGCGACGGAAGCTCAACGATGACCACTAGTATGGAAACTGTTTTTAGTTAATAATTTAATTAATTTTTTGGATTTTCTCTGAGAGTTTTGTAATTTTGGGACTCCCTAGACTATTTTTTTTGAAATTTTGGTTTTGAATGTATTTTTTTATACTGCAATATTTGACAAAACCACGGTTTTACGTAAACAAATATTTTTTAAAATACAAGCTCGGTTTTCAAATATTACGTCTTTCAAAATTTCGCTGCAAAGTTATGTTTTACTTAAAAGGACAAATAAATAAGGGTTACACTAAAGAGTACAATAAAATGTTTTCCTAAAATGTGGACTCTTCTAGTAACAACTAATACAAGAAATTTGACATGTTAAGATTGGTTTCAAAATCCTTCTTCGTAACTTTCTCAGATTCAACCATAATGTCTAGGCCAGGTTTGGAGTGTTACAAAGTCTCAATAAGACAATCAGCTAGAATAAATAATAGATTGATCAATTCTAAAGATGAAGTTTTTTCCAGATGGTCATATAGTGGAGGCAGGTGCTCCAAAAGAGACCCAAAACATAACTAATAAGTAAAACTCTAGAAAAGATTCAGGTACCTAAAATTGAAGATTAAAATAATGAAAATAAGATATTTCAATAAGTTATGTCAATTTGAGAAAATGTGGAATCGAATAATAAAAATGATCGAGAATGATTTGGCATGCAATATTATTATTGGAATAATAAAATAAAAGGAGGATCTTGAATAAATCTATTGAGAAATATAAATATGAAATAAATTGATCAAAATAGAAAGACGCAACTCAAGTACAATTAAATTCGTGGAGTTTTTGGACCAGTAGTCAAATATCTAAAGGTACAAAGCCAGTGAGAGTGCAATTGAAGTAGTTTTGCAAAAGCATAATAAAATATGAAGTTTTTCGCAAGTCATAGCATTGATTATGAAAAGATATAATATTCTTTTGTGGTGGATGCAATAACCTTTAGATATATTATTTTGACAATTTATAAAAGATTTAACTTGTGTCTAATGGTTGTTGGTAAAACCTTTTATGAACCACTATATAGTAAAGTTTATATTAAAATCCTTGAAGGATTTAGGATGCTAGAAGCATATTGAAATTCTCGGGAATTTTTTCATTTATATGAATTGAAATAATTTGAACATATGTGGTAAATAGTAGTTAAAGGAGGATTATAAAATGGTCCAAAATACCTATTTGTGTTTTTATTGAAGAATCATGATTAAAGTTTGTTATGACTATTGTTGAAACTCCTGGAGAGATCACAATATATTTCCCCCAAAATTTTCTCTCACTCATGACTTTCAAAAGAATGGTGATATAAATACTTAATAGATACATTCAAATAGTCATTTGAAAGACTAGTATTCAAGATTGAATACGTAAAATATGAGAAAGTATGTGATGTTTTCATGAGGGGGAGTAAATATGCGCTGTACTCTTTTTCCCTTTACCGAGGTTTTGTCCCATTAGATTTTCCTGGTAATTTTTTTAATGAGATAGCATATTATATGTATTATAGATATGTATACTCTTTTTCCTTCACTAAGATTTTTTTCCATGGGGTTTTTATCTTAGTAAGGTTTTAACGAGACACAGTATCTACCAATGGACATCCAATGAGGAGTGTTATGAATATCATATTAAGTGGATATCCATAAAGATAAAGATAAGTTTTGATGTACTTTAAATTGTTATAATCATTAGAATTAGATCTCTACTTCATTTATACTTCTTATGCCTATAAATATAGACTTTGGAGAAGTTTTGTAAATATTCTGATTGATCAATAAAATACGCTCTCTCTTTTGCTCTCCCGTTTTATTTGTTCTTTACTCTCTATCTATTTATTTTATAACAAAAATAAAATACCATATTAATATTTATGCGTTATTGTAAATAAATTTAAATTTGAAATATCAATTTATTATTAAAATTTTAATTCTAACTAATGTGAAATACATGTGCTTCCATGAATAATAAAAAATATTATTTAAAAATTAATTAAAAATATTATTTTAAATGAATTTTTTTTTTTTTGATTTATTTAGTTTTACACATAATGATATATTATCTATGTGGATTTGATGGTTTGAGAAGGATTTCTATGTATTAAATTTTTATTGGCCTTTTTAGCAGCATTGAATACTATAATAAAACGCAAATTAATAGTTCAAATACCATATTAGACATTTTTTAAAATATAAATATCACGTTAGACATTTTATAAAAACACATATTCTATAATAAACCACATATTGATAGTTCAAGTACCATATTAAATATTTTCAAACTACAATACAACATTCTTTACGTGGCCGTAGTCTTGTTTTCAATTGATGTATGGCTAATTACTTTGCACCCTAAAAAATTCACATCTCTTATACTTATATATTTCAAAATTAAAAAGAATTTATATTTTTACTAATTTCATTTAAAAATAATACTTTTATTAATTGAATCGGTGGTATACTCAATTTATAACCCTCAACTTAGCAACTAAAATTATTATTTCAATGTTTTATCAAAAAAAAATATATTATTTCAATGTATTAAAAGTTAGATAAATATTAGTTAATGAAGCCTTAAATTAACAGTAAAATTGAGATATTAAAGATTTTGAAAATAGAACTCTAACACCTAGTATATATATGTTCCTAGAAAAAATCTATCCATATTTATTTTAGAATAATAATTCTTTAAAAAAATTTAATTTTTTAAATTAGATTTTGTCATACTCATAATATGGGTGAACTAAAATATTTTATATTAAAAATATTTTTTAATTTATTCAATAATAAATATAATAGAAGTGATAAAAAATTTGTATTTTTTATTGAACATGTGTTTAATTCTTGAATTTGTAATTTTTAGTTCTTTTATTTACAATCGGTATAAAAGTATAAAAATACAAATAAAAATATCATCTTTGTAATATTAATTATAATTTAAAAGAAGATATATTTTTATAATTTTATAACTAAATTGGTAATCCGGTTAAGGGTTGACATTAACTCAATAAAATGCTTAAATATAGGTATTAGATGCAAACTCTAACATACTCATATTTAATACTTTAGTTTTTACCCTTCAAAAAATAATTTATTTTTATATTTATCAAAGGATTGTTTTAAATTATTAACAAGTGATTGAAAATAGTGGAAGTGAATTTCTTTTCTATGTATTTTTATCTAAATACTACCCTAACCGAGTCAAACTGAAAACGGAATACAACAATTTGTTATTATAAAAAAGTGTAAACTACATTAGTAGTCACTCAATCATGTACTTTTTTTATTCTTGGTCGCCCAATAAAAAAATTACAAAATATCATTTAATGGTTTAATTTTAATTATCTTAGATTTTTTTATTATTTTTATTTTTACATTAGCTAATTAGTAACTGAAAACGATAAATTATGATATTTTGTAACTTTTTTATAATTAATTAATTAAAAAATACTAATAATTAAGTGCTTAAAAATGACAAAATTAAATAATCCAGTGAGGGAAAACAAATATAATTGGTGACCTCTATTATATTTTACCCTAAAAAGTTAAAAAGAATGTACAAGTTCATCTGAATGATTAATTAGTTGGGTAAGAACCGAGAAGGTAGACTGACTCGTAAAAGAAAGGGCAAAATAAAAGACCTATAAAATGAGATAATGAGTTAGTCTAGGGTCTATAAATATTTACTTACCATATAAGCTTTTCATTTTCCAAAAGAATTGAAGCTGACAAATTACCAATATATGAAGATGACAATTTAATTGCTAATCAACCTGAAATTGTCAGAATCCGTAGTCAAATTGAAATTTAATATAAAATAAAATAACAAGCTTCTTTCTTATTAAATTAAATTTTCACCGAAAGAAGACAAGATGGGGTAGGCCCTGTGAATTTCAGAGGCTAAGGGCTAAAATTGATGCCATGGAAGGTAGGCCTGTCCTTTCTTCCATGACCAATATACAATACCTTCAAAGCAGTTTCACTCAATTTCTTGACTGCCATATTCTTAAATTGCTGCACGCAAAACTTACCACCATACTAAAAAGGGTAAATTTCATAGGAGGTCACACAATTATGTTTATATTTCTTTCTTAGTTGTCTAATTATAAAATATTACAAAATTGTCACCCAATTAATCACACCAATGGTTAACTTAGTAATGGGAATCTGATGTAGCTGTTATAAAATAAACCTAATTTCCACATCATTTTCTAAAACAATTGTTTTAAACCTAAGTCTTTATATCCCTTAATTCCCCACACTTGTTAGAAACCCTTAAAACATTTTCTAACTTGCTAAACCCTTAATTGGTGAAGAAAAACAAAAAGGGGAAGCAAAGAAAGAACGAAGAAAATCTTGAGAAATTTTATGTATGTTGTATTATGGGATGTTTAGCAAGCATATCATGTCCTTGAAGCCAAGTTCGCCGAGAGGGTCTTAATCTTGCATAGGCCTTGCCAGCCCACCCAACACATCCCTGAATCGTTATCCTTCATTCTCGACCAATAGGCAGAAATAATAGAATTCAACCAAAAACAAAAAGTCTTAGGAAAACGAAAGCGACTCATTTGATATTTAGGCAAAGCTTGTGAGGCATCTTTAATGAATACAGCTTTCCACTACGAGAGAGGACCCTAGTACACCAATCGTTAATAGAAGAAAGCAGTTCCTTTTTCAAAGCTATAAAAACTCGTTTCTTATTTCTACCAACCATAGACGGAAGGGCCCAAATGCTTTTCCATTATTGATGCTTCCTAAACCCCTAGGATTTGCCCAAAATGAGACTTCATATCCTGAGTCGTATTTGTACTAAAAAAAAAAAGATTTATCAAAGTTTACTAGCTACCTTAAACAACTAAAGTATTCCAGGATAATTTCCGTTAAGGAACCTTGTTGAGACACCACCCCCAAATAAAAGATTGCCATTAGCAAAAAGGAGGTGGATGAAATTAGGCATAGTAGAACAAGCTTGAACACATTTAATATATTGATTAAGCATCGTTTGCCTAATAAGACTAGAAAAAGCCTCACGATAAAATATAAATAAATATGGGGATAAGGGACCCCCTTGTGTCAAACCCTGATAGGGTTGAAAGTATTCAGTAATAGAATAGGAGATCAAGGTTATGCACCTCATTACCAAGTCAACCCGCCTCTTGTCTAGCTTTAGAGAAAAAAGCCTTTTCTTCCTTATCTCTTATGTTTATTAGAGTAAAGATTCTTAAAAGCGATTAAAGCATTGCAACAATAAGCTTATCAAGGATGAAGGCACTCTGGGCCTCGTCAATACAAACATCCAACATAAATTTAAATCTATTAAGAATGGCTTTAGAGACCATTTTGTAAAGCACGTTAGACAATCCAATAGGCCAAAATTGACTTATCAATTGAAGGTTTTTAACTTTAGGAATCAAGTAGTATTAATCAAGTAATATCAGTTTGATTAATGGCATGCATATTAGCTCTAGAATTTATGCTTTTAGGGGATGCATTTGAAACACTGCTTCTTTAATCTCCTCAATAGTATTTGGTGATAAGCATTTTAGTATCTTCATAAACAATCTCTTCTCTCTAAGAGCTTCTCCCCTCAATGGCTTCTATAACTGAAACCCTAGTTTGCTCAAACTATCCCTCTCCTTTCGCCAGATCAATTGTAACCAAACTGAGTTGCTCCAATTTCTCCTTACGAGGTGTTATTCTTCTTCCAAGATAGTGGAAACTGTTTGGACCAAATAGATGTCATTGGCTATATCATGGCATCACCTCATTGCCTTTTACATGAGTTTGTCTTGTAGCTTATGATTAGAAGTAGTAGATACAAAATGTTCCACTCGAGAATAAGGGTATTAGCAGTTCCTTTGACCAAACGTTCCCTAATATGAGTTTAATAATATCTATCTTTTTAGGCTCAAAAATACCAAGAGTGAGTTAATCGATATTCTAAAAATCTCTACTAACTTTCCTAAATAATAAGGAAATGAAAGAAAAACTTAGATAATTTGATTTATAGTGGTTCAACCCAAATTATCTAGTACCACTACTTTGTTGTACCTCAACCAAGGATTTTTAAATTCACTATAGTTAAAATTTTACCTTTCAAGGAAAATGTAATAACATTTATAATAGTAACACTGCAAACCCAGCCTAGACGTTACGTCTGAATCTGACGATGTCAAATGGTAGTGTTTTTCAGAAAATGTGTCGTCGTTAAAACCTCTTTTCTATATAACCTATTTTCATTATCTATTGTTAATTCTAAGTCGTGTCGATCATTTTCAAAACGTTATTCATTTTCAAAACGATATTCATTCTCAAAACATTATTCGTTTTTAAAACGTTATTCGTTACGAAAGCTTTTAAAACAGTTTGCGTATTCGTGAGTATTTGTTAAAACGTTTGTTTCTTTTGAAAACCTGAGTTTTCCTAAAACTAGCAGTTATAATCCATAACCAATAAAAATCCCAAATTAAAATAAAAATCCATAGAGGCCATATGTATAATAAAATACCCAAACAAAATTTAAAATAAGTATGAAACATAGTCAAAGAAACCGCTGAGTCCTCTGCCGCACCGATCTGCCTAAGCTTGGGGATTACCTGTACAGATAAATCAGAAGGGTAAGTTTGCAAAAACTTAGCGTGTGATCCTCATATAGAACAAACAGACAGAATGCAATCATAGTCTGGGCCTAAGCTCAGATTTAGTTTGAGTTAGGGCCTTAGCCCATTCTCAGTACAAAAGCAGCCATGTATTAGGGCCTTGGCCCATTATAGTATTAGTATCAGTATAGTAATAGATATGCAGTCACAAAATCCTACCCAGCCAGCCTCTACACACCATCTCCGTCTAACCCTACACTTCATGTGGGCATATAATCGACCCACCATCCCTACACTCCAAATGGTACCAAATGCGGCACTAAACAATAGTTGGAACTAAGCTGCCAGTAAAATAGGCTCGAAGCCTTTCAGTACACTTCCTCCGAACAATATCAGTGTAACGCCCCTAAACCGGGTCCCATCGCAGGAGGGTCATGAGGCACCACAGACCAATTTTTTTTATTATTATTTTTTTTTTTTAGCCACAAGATACTAACAGAAAATCTTTACTAACATATTGGTATACTTGTCACTGTTGGGCAAATGCTTATCCACCGAAAACAACTATACCGATTTACAAAGTTTAAAACGATGTACGAAATAAAACTTGTCCCTAGTCACATTCAATACCTAAATTTCATAGACCACCATTAATAAGGTATAACATGCTTCGAAATTTGCTTACAAACATGCACATTGCAACCATTCACATATAACATAATCTAGTTAATACCATAACTATAAAAGTAGAGAAAAAAAAAATTTTAAGAGAGCCATTTATGCATGGCCTAACTTAGTTACAAAATCAAAAGGTGTTTGCATGACTGCCAAAGGCTAAACCTATACATGCCATTTCTAGACTTGGTTACCCGTACCAAAAAAAAATAAGTGATAGTGTAGATGACTTCAATTTCCGAAATTCCCGAGACCGTAGCTTTCGATCAAGAATCTACAAAATTGAGAGCAGGGACAACAGAGTAAGCAAATACTTGCTTAGTAAGTACTTAAGTAACTTAATCAAAATAAATGAAAGGCATAGTATTATCAACTCATGATTAAACTTTCTTTGGCCGATTATGATCATTACCCATAATACTAAGTTGCTCACATGTATATCACAAAAGGAAGCTTAATACAATCAAAGAGTTATTCACTCAAATCAAACAGTTCCATTTTCTTCTTTATATAATCAATCGAGTACGTAATCGTACACCCCCACATCCGATTTCTTATTCATGCAATTAATATTAAACAATAGTTCACAATTCCTTACCAGGCTCAACTAAATAAAATTCAATGACATTCCAAATCATTGAGAGCATAGAATGCATACCTGTTTCCTTTACTTTAAGTGGCGCATTTGTTATGTCAAGGGCGATATTATTTTAAATAATTATTCATACATGAGCCTGTTCATTTAACCTATATCCGATCTTCACCACGAATAGGCTTCAAGGCCATACCTGAAACTTACCACTGGCTTTAAGCCCTTCGAGACTAAGCTCGACTTTAACTCTGGCTCGAAAGCCCTTCGAGACTAAGCTCGGCTTTAACTCTGGCTCGAAAGCCCTTCGAGACTAAGCTCGGCTTTAACTCTGGCTCGAAAGCCCTTCGAGACTAAGCTCGGCTTTAACAAGAAATTTATATTCGTACATATCAGCATATCTTTCATATCATCTTTCAATAACCGTTCAGATACACACCCAGAATTTCGGCATAATACCAATCATACTGCATACAGTTTGTTTATTTGTAAGCAAAGAACAAAATTTTCACATCTAAACACATTAATATTACACCTTAGAAATCGGCTTCCAACAATTTCTCACACATTCATTTCCAAAAATTTACATTCGAACATACCGTCTTTCATTAAGCATCACATATTGTACAAATGCATTATAACATCACCTTATCATAAATGAAGATTTGTTACTCAAGGACTTACCTCGTATCTTCTTGTTTAGTGCACGATTTAGCTATTCCACGACCTTCGCTTTTCCTTTGTCCGAGGGTGTCCTTCTTTGTTCTTGATCTTAATTTAAACAAATTTAATTAGGTTAGACTTTATTCATTCCTCTCACCTCTTCGCCTTATTAGCAAACCAGCAAAACATATATACAAACTTCATGTACAATCACATTCGGCTGAACCTAATTAAGTTACATGTCATATAAAGACTAAAGATTTAGGGCAAGTATACATAGCTTTCTTAACCAACTTAATACATAACTTCAAACTACCTCTAAATGAACATCTTTAATGATATACTATACCTTATGGCCGAATGTTAATATCAAACAAATCAAAACATCTAAATCCTCTAATTAACAAAATGACTAAAGACTTCATTTTTCTTAATATCAAAATCGAATTCATGAGTTAACAACATAGTTCACTATTTCTATTTTAAAAGTCTATTTAATACACAATTGGTTCATTCGGCAAATCTTAATAATATGTACTAAACTCCATAGTACTTTAATTTCATGGCATAATTTCACACCCCATATATTAATCATATAAAACATGCTAAATTTCATTCTTTAGTAGCCGTGAATCCCCCTTAGCACCCACATCCACAATTTCACCAAGTCTCACCTATTTCTATATTCGACCAACACTTAAATTTGTTAGTCAAAAATACTCACACTCATATAAACCTCTATTGAAACTCAATTTAACAAAATTTAAGTCTTCCCTATCCGAAATCCCAAAGAGAAAATAGCAAATACGTTCACAACCATTTTCTTAGATCTTCTACATTACCGAAAGCTCAAAATACTTCCACATTCACAAAAATCTAAACGTGGGCTAGCTAGAAGATGTTCTAACCATTCCAACTTCTAAAAATCATCAAAAACTAATCATAATTTCATACCTTATTTTGGTTTTGAAGGTGACCGAATATTCAAGCTCTACACCCCTCCATTTCAATCCTCATTCACGGCCAAAGAAAGAAAGAAATGGCTTCCTTTTGATTATTTCCATTAAATCTTATTTTATGCATTATCTCTTATTTTCTAATAAAACAAAAATGCATATAATATAATTAAACATCATCATTACCGTCCACTAGAGTGGAAATGGTAAATTTGACATGCAAAGACAATTCTTTGTAAATTTCTACTTTTTAGTCACTTTGATTTTTGCCTACTATAATTCCAAAGTTCAACACTTAAGCCCTCTTTAAGCAATTACTCATTTTAAAGGTCAAATTTTCACACAATTTTTATAACACATACCAAAACTCATATCAACTACACAACTCACATAATTCATTTTTTTTTACTCGGTTTAGCAGTCCCGAAACCACTTCCCGACTATGGTCGAACTAGGGCTGTCACAATCAGCCTCTAACCCAATGCAATGTAATATACAATTATGACATGCTACAACATGGCAACAATGCATACAATATCAATTTAGTAAATATCATTATACTCAACATGTAAATCTATATATGTATATATAAATCAATCATACAGTCATTTCATTTAATTAAGGGTCTAAGTAACCTTACCCATCCTACAGTAGGTCCACAGTCGACTCGGGTGACCCGTGCTACCTTAACAACAAAACAGTAAAAATGGGCCCACACGCCCATGTTGTCTGCCGTGTGGGCCCACAAGGCCCAAAATGGCCTTGGCCATGTGGATCACACAACTTGACCTAAAAAAATTTCACACGCCTGTGTGGTTCACCCGTGTGGGCCCACATGCTTGTGAGGCCCACACGGCCTAATTTGGCCCTACTCGTATGTCGCACACGGCCTGCCTCGTCAATCACACGCTCGTGTTCCATCACACGGCCTATCACACGTGCGCCTACAAGCCCATATGGCGTCGATTGTCCCATTTTTTAACTTTTTACTGATTACCGTTTTTAATGTTGTGGTTACACACCTGAAACATTTTTTATGCTAGCACTACCACGATCACTCCAGCACCCTAAAAATGTCAAATTAGAGTTTAGTACGGATTTAATCATGATCAAATTGCGGTAGTAAAATCAACAACAACAACGGTTATTCAAAAGCTCACTTACCCTCAACACTTCGATGATCCACTACAAGTCATTACTATAACAGCCCCGTTCCACCCAATTCATTACTGTCAAAACAAAAAGTAACCCTCCAATTAGTCACTTTTAATCGATAACTAATTAAAATTCGGTGAGGTAAAGCAAACTATAATTGTAAAATCCCTTACCTTCAGTCGTACACTGATGAATCCTCACAACTATAGCACCGTTGAGAACTACCTCAGTCCCTTAGTTATTTCCTAACACCAAACAAAAATGCCCCTTAAAACGCATAACCAAACCAAGATGGAGAGCAAAGTAACCATACTTACCGAAATGTCACAAGGCCTACAGACGGAGTTAGCAACAGAAAGCAAGGAAAAAAATCGAGATGGAGTGGCAGTAAGAGATAAAGTAACGTAAAGTAGAAAGAGAGAAAAACGGAGAAAAAAATAGATAAGAAAGTTGGAAAAAAGAAATAAAACGTCAATGGTGGGGAAAGAGAAGCAGAATTCGATAGAGAAGTTTTTGAAAACCACAATTCGATAATGGGGAAAAATAAAAGCCAAAAGAGGGAATTGTCAGAAAATTGAGAGAGTGAAGGGAGAACGGAACTTACAACCACAATTTGAATATTTTTAAACTCTCCACCCCTTAATTTTCTCACTATATCCCTAAATCTAATCCTTAAAACCGTCATCCCCTCCCTCAACCACTGAATTCAAATTTCACTCAATCACTTCAGAATTTCGGTTAAACTACAATACCCACACGCCACCGTAGTAAAATAAACCCCTTGTTTGCACAAATATTCGAACTTCAGACCTCTTACTCTGTTGCTCTCTACTTAACCACCAAACTAGCAGGCCTATTCTAACATATTTTACCCACATTTAATTATAAGCCTACTGATCAGAGATAGGGCTTTATTCATAAAAATGCCAAAATTTTCCCAAGTCAATGTTTGAACCCAAGACTTCTCAGACACTCCTAGAACACTTAACCACTAAAGTAGACAGATATTTGTGTCAAAAACACATGAAAATAAATATAAGAGATTTTTGGGACATTACAACTCTACCCCGTAAAAGAAAATTTCAGCCTTGAAATTTACCTGATCAGAACAGATGTGGATACTGCTGATGCATCGCACCCTCAGACTCCCAGTAGCCTCCTTAGTGCTATGGTTATGCCATAAAACTTTAACCAGTGGGATAGACTTCCTCCTCAGAACTCTTACGTCTCACTCTAATATCTGAACCGGTTCCTCCTCGAAAGTCAGATCTGGCCTAACTTTGATCTCCTCTATAAGAACAACATGCGTGGGATTAGAGCGGTAGTGCTTTAACATCAAGATGTGAAATACATCAGGAATCCAACTCAGCTCCGGAGGTAACTCCAACTAGTAGGCAACTGGTCCTACTCTCTTCAAAATATGATAAGGCCCAATGAATCTAGGGCTCAACTTGCCCTTACGACCAAACCTCAATACCTTCTTCCATGGTGAGACTTTAAGAAAAATGGAGTCTCCCACAGAATACTCGATTTCACGTCGCTTTAGGTCTGTGTAGGACTTTTGTCTGTCTGACGTCGCTTTCATTCGGTCTCAAATCAATCTAACTTTATCCTCAGTATCAGAAACTAGTTTATGGCTCAAAATACGTCGCTCGCCCAACTCAGTCCAACATAAGGGAGTGCGACACTTACGACCATAAGTGCCTCATAAGGTGCCATCTGAATGCAAGACTGATAGTTGTTGTTATAAGCAAATTCTGCTAGCGACAGGTAATCCTCCCAACTGCCTAGGAAGTCAATGACATAGCTCTTCAATATATCCTTCAGTATCTGAATCACCCTCTTAGATTGACCATCTGTTTGAAGATAGAACGTAGTACTAAAGTCCAACCTTGTACCTAAAGCTTCATGTAACTTTTTTCATAATTGAGACGTGAAGCGAGGATCCCTATCAGATATGATCGAAATCGGTACCACATGCAATCTCGCTATCTCAAACCCATACAGTTTAGCCAGCTTCTGTAGCGAGTAGTCAGTACGAACCGGTATGAAATGGGTGGACTTGGTCAATCGATCCACGATGACCCATACAAAATCTTTCTTAGTGGGTGTGAGAGGTAACCCACTAACGAAGTCTATAGTTACACGCCCCCACTTCCAAAGCGGAATCTTGACTAGCTACAATAAACCCAAAGGTAATCGATGCTTAGCTTTAACCTGCTGACGTCTCAAACACTTAGCCACAAAATCGGTAACCTCTCATTTAAGACCTGGCCACCAGTATAACTCACGAAGGTCTTGATACATTTTATTTCTACCAGGATGCATAGCATAAGGGCTACTATGCGCCTCTCACAGTATAGACTGCCTTAATTCAGTATCTTTCAAGACACAGATTCTCCCACGGAAACAAAGTACCACTTCGCTATTCGTCTAAAATCGACAGTATTCCTACTCTCAACCTGTTGAAAGCGAAGACCCAAAGACTCGTCCTCCAACTACTTACCCTTAATCATCAAATAAACTGAGGTGAGGAGTTTATTTGGCCTGTATGATTGAATATCAAATAAACTGAGGATGATTGAATATCAAACAAACTACATTGGTCTTACTAGGATGATATTCAATCATACAGTCATAGTCTTTAAGCAGCTTAATCTATTTACGCTGCCTAAGATTCAGTTCCTTCTGAGTGAGGAGGTACTTGAGGCTCTTGTCATTAGTGTAGATGATACATTTCTCGCCGTACAAATATTACCTCTAAATTTTCAGTGCGAATACCACAGTGGCCAACTCCAAGTCATGCGTTGGATAATTCACCTCATAAGTCTTAAGTTGATGAGATGTATACACTACCACTTTACCCTCATGCATCAACACATATCCTAAACCAACATGTGATGCGTCACTGTAAATAGTAAACTCTTTTCCAGACTCTGGCTGTATCAGAATAAGGGCTTCAGTCAGTACAGTCTTGAGCTTCTCAAAGCTCTCTTACTGTACATTAGTCTATTTAAATAGTATATCCATATGTAGCAGCTTAGTCAAAGGTGTCGCAATCAGTGAAAACCCTTCTACAAAATGTCGATAATACCCTGCTAGTCCCAGAAAACTGCGGATCTCAAATACAGTCTTAGGCTACTACCAATCTAAGATAGCCTCAATCCTTTGAGGATCGACTCTAATCCCCTCAGCAGAAACCACATGTTTTAGAAATGTTACTTCACGTAACCAGAACTCATATTTACTGAACTTGGCGTATAGTTTTTTCTCACATTGTCTGACCCATCTCACATTGTCTCTGTTGAGGAGATTGAGGTTAGACCAACTTGACTTTTGAGGAGGAGCCAGTTCGGATTCTAGAGTGAGACGCTAAAGTTCTGTAGAGGAAGTCCATACCATTAGTGAAGGTTTTGTGGTGAAATCATGGCGCTAAGGAAGCCAAGTGGGAACATAAGGACTCGATGCGTTAGCAATATCCTTATCTACTCTGATCAGGTAAATTTCAAGGTCGAAATTTCTTTTAGAGGGTAGAGTTGTAACGCCCCAAATAATTTATCTCTGCTTTTGTAATCGTTTGACACAAATATGTATTTGCTTCAGTGGTTAAGTGTTCTAGGTGTGTCTGAGAGGTTTTGGGTTCAAACCCTACCTTTAGTAATTTTGTTATTTTTCTGATCTAAGCCTTACATTTGGAGAATGGACTTATATTTAATTGTCTATAAAACTATATTAGAATGAGCCTACTGGTTCAAGTGGTAAGGGTGTCAGTGTGTTGGAGGTCTTGTGTTCGAATCCCTGTGTGTAAGCAATGATGTTAAATTTTTGCTCGGTTGTTAAAGAGAGTTTTAGTTGTATTAGAAATCTGAGTAGTAGGTAGTTTGGTGGAGAGAATATAAGGGAGTTATCAAAATCTAATTTGATTTTATTTTTAAAAAAAATATTTTTCTCTCTCTCCCAAATTCTGATATCCCTACTCTCATTTTTCGGGTTCTTTGCAAATTTCTTTTGTTATCATCTTTTCACAAATTTTGTCACTTTTGCTTTTGTGCAAATCACCTTATTTCGGAATTTTGGTGATTCTTGTGCGCTTTGGCAAGTGTGGTAACTGTGGCTTTGGCTTTGTTAGTAAATTTGTTAGGTTTTGTTTTGTGGTTCAGGAGAAGTTTAGGGGGCTGGAGGCTGCTAATCGACACTTTTGTTGTTCAAAATCGTCGTTACTCGCTTGAAAGTAAGGTTTTCAATAAGATTAAGAGTTGTCTTTTCATTATAGTTCGATTTTAGATTATTTTAAAACGTTTAATTCGGTGTTGTTGTTGGTCGATTATAGGTTCTGGTGGTCTCAAGAGAGTTTTCGCACCAAAACAATACCAGGTGTGTACCCGAAACGTAAAAAAAAGAGACTCGATAAAAGTTAAAAACCTTACTGTCGACGCCACACGAGCATGTGGTTGCCTGTGTGGTAGGCCGTATACGATGACACTGCTGTGTAATCGATAAAAGCATGGCCGTATGTAAGACACGGTTGTGTGGTGGCCAGAGTGTGGCTGTGTGAGCCACACGAGCTAGGCCAAGTTGGACGTGTGGGCCTCACTGGCTTGTGGGCCCACACGGACAGTTCACATAAGTGTGTGGTTTTTTGGGCCAAGTCGTATAGACCACACGGGCAAGGCTAATATGGGCTTGTGGGCTACACAGGCAAGGCTAATCTGGGCTTATGGGCCCAAAATTCTAAAATTTTCCTTAGGGTCACACGGGTCGTCCCAAATGACTATGGGTCTATCGCAGGGTCGGTAAGGGCTATCCAAATCCTATAAACTGTAGAATAACATTATGTTCCGTGTATGATAATGATTAAGTATGTTTGATTGTTCTGATATATGTGTATTAGCTTGTATAATATGTTAAATCTATATGTGATATTTGTATTTATTTTGGGGATGGGTTGATATATATGGAGAAAGTGTTCTGAAATGCGACTTTCGTCTATATTCTGGTAGCAAGGCTACACTTTACCTGTTACATGTCGTATCAGCACAATATGGTGTGTAGGGTTGGATAGGTGTTTTTAACCCCACATGGTGTGATGGGATAGTCGGAGATGGTGTGTAAAGGATGGAGATAGGATTCTATTATCTGATCTACATATCTGTATCTAATTTTGTATCTAAAATAGGCTTAGGCCCGAATCTGTATCTGTCTGTTATGTAATAATCTGTTTGTGTGCATGCTTAATTCTGTTGAGTTACACACTGAGTTTATATAAACTCACCCCTTTCTGTCTATTCTGTACAGGTAATCTACACTCTTAGGCAGATTGGTGTAATGGAGGCTCAACAGTGATCACTTGATTGAGAATTTATTTTACCTAGTTATTTCTGTTTCTTAAATTTATCTCTGGTTTTCTTTAGAAGTTTGTAATTTAATGGGCTTTCGGAACTGTTTGGTTTAATTCTGAAACTTGAATTTTGTTTTACATTAATGTCTGTGAAGGATATCTAGACTATGATTTCTTTTCCTAAAATCAAGGTTTTTTAAAAATTTCAAACTATTTTTTTAAACATAACATTTTCATAAGCTTCCGCGACTAAACACATATTAAATCGAATTGATTTTGAATAAAAGTTTGACTATGACTAAAAGCAAATAAGAATTGAAAAGTTGAAATGGTTTTATAGTATTGACTCTGTTTTCAAAACCCACTCATTGTGACACCTCCAGATTCAGCCATAATGTCTAGGCCGGGTTTGGGGTGTTACAGTGACTATTTCAAATCATAAAGGGACTTTTTCAACAAGTAAACATAGTCCTCTTTTTCTGAGACTGTAAAACCCTCCGGTTGTTGTATGTAAATATCCTCCTCAAGTTCTCCATTCAAAATTACAGTTTTTACATCAAACTGCTCAAGCTCTAAATCATGCATGGCCACAATACCAAGCAAAATTTGAATCAAACTATGCTTCACAGCTAGGGAGAACACACTTGTGAAGTCCACTCCTAAAATTTGACTATAGCCCTTTGCAACAAGCCTTATTTTATACATGGGTTCTTCAACTTCTAGAGCTCCTTCTTTCTTTTTAAACACTCATTTACAACAAACAACCTTTTTGCCTTTAGGAAATTTCACAATATTCCCTTCTTTTTTTTTGTGTGGAGTGATACATCTCCTCTTGCATAGAAAACATCCACTTTTTTAAGTCTTCACAGCTAACTACCTTAAAATAAGTAGATGGCTCTTGGTTTACATCTATATCTTTGGCCACATTTAAAGCATAAGCAACTAGATCAGCCTCAGCATACCTCTTTGAAAGTTTAATTTCTCTTCTAGTTCTGTTTTTTGCAATAGAGTATTATGGTAAAGAAACAATTCTATTCTGAAATTCTATACTGGCTTGAGGAGTCGACTCTATTGTGGATTCTAGATTAATTTGATACTCCACTTGTTTTTGTTGTTCTTTATTAGAAGATTCTTTAAGAGATAAGTTAGATAGCATAGTAGTTTCATCAAAAACAACATCTCTACTAATCATAACTTTTCTATTTTCAAGACACCATAACTTATACCCTTTTACAGTAGCTTTATAACCAAGAAAAACACATTTAATGGATCTCGATTCCAATTTTCCATTATCAACATGAGCATACGTAGAAGACCCAAAGATCTTTAAATCAGAATAATCAGCAGGATTACCAGACCATATCTCTTGTGGTGTCTTTTTTCTCAATGGCAACTGATGGAGAACAATTGATAAAAAAATATGCAGTATAGGCTTCTTCGGCCCAAAATGAATTTGGTAAGTTGGCATTCGACAACATACACCGAACCTTCTCCATGATCATTCTATTCATTCGTTTTGCAACTGTAACACCCCCACGCCCGAGACCGTCGCCGGAGTCGAGCCTGAGGTGTTACCGAACATAATTTATCATTTAAACAACTTTACAAAATCTATTTTCATTTTCGGAATAAACTGTTTTATGCATCATGGTCGCTCAAAAATTCATATCTCGAGTTACGAAACTCAAAATCAAGATCCGTAAATTTTCCCTGAAACTAGACTCATATGGCTATTTACTAATTTTTTTCTAGAATTTTTGGCTTGGCCAATTAGTACAGTTTATTAGTTAAAGTCTCCCCTGTTACACCGCTCAACTGCTCTGACCTCTGTTCACTACGAACTAATTTTCTCCCTGTACAAAATTCAAACAGGCATGCCATCTATTTCATTAGAAACTAGACTCAATAAGGAATCTAGGCATATAAACTATAATACCTAATTATTTATGTGCAATTTATAGTGAATTTTTGAAGTCAGAACAGGGGATCACAGAGTCAGTCTCACTCAACTAAAAATTTCTCATAATATACAACTCTTTTTCCTACTCTGTTTCTTCCACATGAAAATAGACCCATTAAGTTTTAATTTCATACCTTATTCACCTTTTAATTCCATTCCTACTATTTTAGTGATTTTTCAAATTCACGTCACTGCTGCTGTTTGCATCTGTTTTCAAGCTACTTTTATACTTTTCATAGTTTTCATGTGATAGTTACCATTTAAGCACACATACCATTAAACACATGCATGGTTAGCCATTTCATTAGCTACTCACTTCCAAGCATTTATACACCATATATTGAACATATCATTCCATAAAAGACTAAGTCCCTATACATGCCATACACAAAATGAAACGTCTAGTTATACCAAAATGATTCCTTTGATAGTGTGATCTGAACTCCGACGTTTCCTTCGATCCCCGAGTAAGCTTGGCAAGAACTATAATAAGAAAGAAAATAAAGGGGTAAGCACTAGGCTTAGTAAGCTTACAAGCAAATAAATTGCAACATTTAACATATTGAGCAATTATACATAATATCGTCTAGCATCATAAACTTTCTTTACTTCTCACTTACTACCTTCTTTCTTACCTGACCTTTCGTTATTCATAAACAGAATCTAACTTCCCTTTGCTGATAGTTCACTGAATTTAACTTGTACAATGACCCGTTGAACCACTCGGAATACTAAGGATACTCAGGTTATTTTTGTCTGATAAAATACTGCCAATGCCATGTCCTTGACATGGTCTTACATGAAATATTCCTGTCTCCAAAGCCATATATACGATATGGACTTACATGGCTCAATACTGTCCTGTCTCCAAGGCCATATACACGATATGGGCTTACATGGCGCAATACTGTCCTGTCTCCAAAGCCATATGTTTAATATGGACTTACATGGCTCATTACTGTCTGTCTGTTAACCCAAATATCCTAGCATTCCTAAGGCTCAAACGAGGCTTTCTAATGCTTCTTCTCTGTCACTTCTCTTTAAATTCGACTTTGAATATTTCCATAAAATAAATATATGAATGCTGGAAATTGACAATATCAATGTAAAACAATGAAATATTGCATTTATTTACCGTAAACTTACCTCAATACAAATTGTGACTAAACTTTACAATTTAGTCCTTTACTTTTTCTTTTCCCCGATCTACTCTTGAATTTCATTCTTCTTGATCTATAATAGCAAATTTAACTTATTTAATATCAACATTTATCAAAACAGCCCTTTACTCAAACTTTGGCAAAATTACATTTTTGCCCCTAAACTTTTGCATATTTACACTTTTTCCCCAAGGCTCGGAAATCAAAACTTATCACAAATTCTTGTATTTTAAGACATGCTGATCATTTATTTACCAACATCATCTTCAAATTCCTACTATAACATACACTTATGTACAATCGGTATTTTTACCAATTAAGCCCTTTTACTCGTTTTTACCTAAAACCGAGTAGCTCAAGTTGTCTAACATAATTTAAAACCTCATATTCTATCATAAAAAATCAAAATACACAAATTTCACCTATGGGTATTTTTCCAAATATGAACCCTAACTTAAAATATTGCTAACATAAGCTTTATCGAGCTACCGGGACTACGAAAACGTAAAGAACATTAAAAACAGGGCTTGGAATCACTTACTATGGAGCTTGGAAGCTTGAAACAAACCCTAGCTATGGAGAACCCTTGAAATTTCGTGGCAATGAAGAAGATGATGATTTTTTTGTCATCTTTTCCCTTTTTATTCATGTTAATAACCAAATGACCAAAATGCCCCTCCTTACTAAACTTTCAAAAATTCCACCCATGTCCTATTTTGTCCATGAGCTAAGAAATTGGTCAAATTACTTTTAGAATGCAAGTTTTGCAAGTTTTGCAATTTATTCGATTTAGTCCCTAACTTTTAGAATGCAAGTTTTGCAATTTATTCGATTTAGTCCCTAACTCCAAGTTAAGCACTTTATGCGTAGAATTTCTTCACGAAATTTTCACACTATCATGCAATCATAATATAAACTTCAAAATATTTATAAAATAATTATTTCTATCTCGGATTTGTGGTTACGAAACCACTATTCCGATTAGGCCCTATTTCGGGATGTTACATTTCTCCCCCTTTAGGGATTTTCGTCCCCGAAAATCTTACCTGTAAAGAGATTTGGGTACTGTTTTCGCATGGCCTCTTCGGGTTCCCATGTAGCCTCATCCACCCCATGTCTATTCCATAACACTTTCACAAGAGCAACACTTTTATTCCTTAATTGCTTTACCTCTCGAGCTAGAATTTTTATTGGTTCCTCATCATAAGTCATATCTGGTTGAATCTCAACCTCTGTCGGAGAAATCACATGCGATGGATCTGACCGATAACGTCGTAACATTGACACATGGAACACATCATGAATCTTCTCTAACTCAGTCGGCAAAACTAATCGGTATGCTAATGGCCCAATTCTCTCAATCACTTCAAACGGTCCAATAAAACAAGGACTTAACTTGCCTTTCCTGCCAAATCTAAGAACTTTCTTCCACGGGGATACTTTCAAAAATACTTTGTCGCCAACCTGATATTCGATCTTTTTTCTTTTTAAATCTGCGTACGACTTCTGCCTTTCTGAAGCTGCTTTCAAACAATTTCTGATAACTTTCACTTTGTCTTCTGTTTCTTTGACTAGATCAACCCCGTAAATCTGTTTTTCTTTAAGTTCTGTCCAATATAAAGGTGTACGACATTTGCGTCCATACAAAGCTTCATAGGGTGCCATCTTCAAACTCGACTGATAACTATTATTATAGGCAAACTCTACTAATGGTAAGTATTTTTCCCAACTGCCTTGAAATTCCAATATACAACATCTAAGCATATCTTCAAGTACCTAAATAACTCTCTCTGACTGACCATCGGTCTGAGGATGAAAAGCCGTACTGAAACTCAACTTTGTACCCAAAGCTTCTTGTAATTTTTTCCAAAATCGTGAAGTAAATCTCGGACCTCTGTCTGAAATGATTGATAATGGTACTCCATGTAGTCTGACTATCTCTGAAATGTACAACTCAGCCAACCTGTCAAGTGAATAATCCATACGAACTGGGATAAAATGAGCCGACTTAGTTAGCTTATCAATTACAACCCAAACTGCATCTTTCTTTTTCGGCGTTAACGGCAATCCGGTCACAAAATCCATAGTAACTCTGTCCCATTTCCACTCCGGAACTAGCACAGGCTGCAATAAACCCAAGGGTACCTGATGTTTGGCCTGTACCTGTTGACAAATCAAGCATCTGGAAACAAACTCTGAAATATCTCTTTTCATTCCTGCCCACCAGTACAATTTCTTCAAATCATTATACATCTTTGTGCTACCTGGGTGAATAGACAAGGAACTGCTATGTGCTTCCTGTAAAATCTTCCGAATAAGCTTATCATTCTTTGGTACACATATTCTATCTCTAAACATCAAACAACCATCCGAACTAATCCGGAAATCTGATTCTATGTCTGACTCACATTGAACTCTTTTAGCTTGTAACTCATTGTCATCTTTTTGAGCTTCACAAATTTCTTCAAGAAATACCGGTTTAGCTTTCAATTCAGCTAAAATAGAACCATCATCCGACATGGCTAAATTAGTATTCAAAGCTCGCAATGTAAATAAGAGTTTTCTACTTAAAGCATCAGCAACTACATTTGCCTTACCCGGGTGATAATCAATCACTAGCTCATAATCTTTAATCAACTCTAGCCATCTTCTTTGCCTCAGGTTAAAATCTTTTTGAGTCATTAAGTATTTCAAACTTTTATGATCGGTGAATATCCGGCACCTTTCACCATACAAATAATGTCTCCAAATCTTCAATGCAAATACAATAGCAGCTAACTCTAAATCATGTGTCGGATAATTTTTCTCATGTGGCTTTAGTTGTCTAGAGGCATAAGCAATTACCTTTCCTTCCTGCATGAGTACACAACCGAGCCCACTCAAAGATGCATCACTATAAATTACAAATTATTTACCCGGTTCTGGCTGTACTAAGATAGGAGCTTTAGTCAACAATGCCTTTAACTTGTCAAAACTCTGCTGGCACTTCTCAGTCCATTCAAACTTAACATCCTTCCGTAGCAGTCTCGTTAATGGGGTAGCTATCATGGAAAATCCCTCCACAAACTGTCTGTAATAACCAGCTAAACCAAGAAAACTTCTGACTTCCGAAACATTCTTGGGAGGCTTCCAATCGACAATGGCTGAAATTTTGCTCGGATCAACTCTAATACCTTCACCTGAAACAATATGTCCAAGAAATCCAACTTCTCGGAGCCAAAACTCACTTTTAATGAACTTAGCATACAACTGATTATCTCTCAAAATTTGTAGAACTGTTCTCAAATGTTTTTCATGTTCAATTTCATCAGGAGAATAAATCAAGATATCATCAATGAACACAACTACAAACTTGTCCAAATATGGTCTAAATATTCGGTTCATTAAGTCCATAAAAACAGCAGGGGCATTGGTTAAGCCAAAGGGCATCACAAGAAACTCATAATGACCATACCTAGTTCGGAATGCAGTTTTCGGAACATCTGACTTCTTAACTCGCATCTGATAATATCCGGATCTCAGATCGATCTTGGAAAACACAGTGGCTCCCTTCAACTGATCAAACAAATCATCAATTCTGGGCAATGGATATTTGTTCTTGATAGTTACCTTGTTAAGCTGTCGATAATCTATGCATAATCTCATCGAACCATCTTTCTTTTTCACAAATAGCACTGGTGCACCCCATGGTGAACTACTGGGTCTTACAAAACCTTTATCAGTTAATTCCTGCAACTGAGCTTTCAATTCTTTCAATTCCGACGAAGCCATTCTATAAGGAGTAATGGAAATAGGTGTGGTACCTGGAATCAGCTCAATACCAAACTCAACTTCTCTAACAGGAGGCAAACCTGGTAATTCTTCCGGAAATACATCTGGATACTCGCACACTATGGGCACTGATTCAACTTTCAATTCTGAATCTCTAGTATTCAATACAAAAGCAAGATAAGCCTCACACCCCTTTCTCAAATATTTTTGGGCTGTCATAACAGAAATCATAGCAAATGAACTATCTGACTCATCTGAATTAACCCGAAGAATCTCACCATTTTCACATTTTAACTCAATGAATTTCCTTCCACAATTCACTACCACATCATGTGCCGTCAACCAATCCATGCCCAAAATAACATCAAACTCATCAAACGGCAATAACATGAGATCGGCCGGAAAACAGTGACCTCTAATCATTAAGGGACAATTTCTACATAATTTATCTACCAATACACACTTGCCTAGTGGATTTGATACTTTAATCACAAATTCTGTGAATTCTATAGGCATACTCATTTTAGGCATCAATTTCATACAAACATAAGAATGGGTCGAACCCGGATCAATCAAAGCAACAACATTAATATCATGTAAAGAAAATGTACCCGTAATCACATCGGGGGAGGATGCCTCTTCACGAGCACGAATAGCATAAGTCCTTGCAGAAGCTCTAGCATCTGGTCTCACAGCCGAATCTCTAGAGGTACCTCTGTTACTTGCTCCTACTCCCGGTTGTCTCGGTGATCTGCCTCTGGTAGGAGCATTTCCGGATCTAGCATTCTGTGTTACTTCCCGTTGAGTCACCTTTGGACAATCTCGTACAAAATGATCTGGAGCACCACATTTATAACAAACATTTTCGCCTGCCCGACAAGGACCATAATGTAGTCTACCACACCGTGGACATCCTGATCTCCCTGATCTAACATTACCTACACTTGCGGTCGAAGTAGTCTGAGCTTTCAAATCTTTAAATCTACTACCTCTATTCTGACTAGATTGCCCTACCGAAAAGCTAGATCTGGTAGAAAACTCTTTGGGCCTCTTAGATGTAGCCTGAAATGATCTGCTCATCTGTCTTTTCTTCGTGTCTCGCGTTTCTGTTTCAGTTTTACCTTTTCTTTTTAACAACTCCTCTGCTTTACAGGCTCGGTCCACTAAAACAACAAACTCTTTTATTTCCAGAACCCCCACTGATAGTCGGATATCATCATTTAACCCATCCTCAAACCTTTTACACATAATAGCCTCTGTAGATACACATTCTCGGGCATATTTACTAAGCCTGACGAATTCACGCTCGTAATCAGTCACTGTCATATTACCTTGTTTCAACTCTAAGAACTCTTTTCTCTTCTGATCAATAAACCTCTGGCTGATGTACTTTTTACGGAATTCCTCCTGAAAGAAATCCCAAGTAACCCTTTCTTTCGGTACAACTGATACTAATGTCTTCCACCAGTGGTAGGCTGAGTCTCTAAGGAGTGATACTACACATTTCATACATTCCTCAGGTGTACAGGATAATTCATCGAAAACTCTGATGGTATTTTCTATCCAAAACTCTGCTCTTTCTGCATCATCATCTTTTGTTGCTCGGAACTCTTCTGCCCCATATTTCCTGATTTTATCGACTGGTGGCTTTTCTCTTATCACTGTACCTGTGGCTAGGGGAGCTTGAGCTACATGGGTTGCCTGAGAATCATGAGGGGGTGGAGGTCTAACTGCCGGATTCGTACGAACGAACTCGGCAAACCAATCATTCAGAGCTTGGAAGAGAACTTCTCGAGTTACTCCTCCCTGATCAACTGTTACTGGCCTATTTCCATATGGCGCTGCCCCTTCCGCGGAAGCAGGCGCATTACCTTCCACATCATCATCACCAACTCGTTCGGGATCCATTACTATAAAACAAAATATTTAAAAATCGTCAGGAGTCGTCACACTATCAAAATGCAAGTATGGCATGTATAGCTAGACTTCTACTCACATTAACTGTTCCGAGAACCGACTAAACCTGCTCTGATACCAATAAATGTAACACCCCCACGCCCGAGACCGTCGCCGGAGTCGAGCCTGAGGTGTTACCGAACATAATTTATCATTTAAACAACTTTACAAAATCTATTTTCATTTTCGGAATAAACTGTTTTATACATCATGGTCGCTCAAAAATTCATATCTCGAGTTACGAAACTCAAAATCAAGATCCGTAAATTTTCCCTGAAACTAGACTCATATGGCTATTTACTAATTTTTTTCTAGAATTTTTGGCTTGGCCAATTAGTACAGCTTATTAGTTAAAGTCTCCCCTGTTACACCGCTCAACTGCTCTGACCTCTGTTCACTACGAACTAATTTTCTCCCTGTACAAAATTCAAACAGGCATGCCATCTATTTCATTAGAAACTAGACTCAATAAGGAATCTAGGCATATAAACTATAATACCTAATTATTTATGTGCAATTTATAGTGAATTTTTGAAGTCAGAACAGGGGATCACAGAGTCAGTCTCACTCAACTAAAAATTTCTCATAATATACAACTCTTTTTCCTACTCTGTTTCTTCCACATGAAAATAGACCCATTAAGTTTTAATTTCATACCTTATTCACCTTTTAATTCCATTCCTACTATTTTAGTGATTTTTCAAATTCACGTCACTGCTGCTGTTTGCATCTGTTTTCAAGCTACTTTTATACTTTTCATAGTTTTCATGTGATAGTTACCATTTAAGCACACATACCATTAAACACATGCATGGTTAGCCATTTCATTAGCTACTCACTTCCAAGCATTTATACACCATATATTGAACATATCATTCCATAAAAGACTAAGTCCCTATACATGCCATACACAAAATGAAACGTCTAGTTATACCAAAATGATTCCTTTGATAGTGTGATCTGAACTCCGACGTTTCCTTCGATCCCCGAGTAAGCTTGGCAAGAACTATAATAAGAAAGAAAATAAAGGGGTAAGCACTAGGCTTAGTAAGCTTACAAGCAAATAAATTGCAACATTTAACATATTGAGCAATTATACATAATATCGTCTAGCATCATAAACTTTCTTTACTTCTCACTTACTACCTTCTTTCTTACCTGACCTTTCGTTATTCATAAACAGAATCTAACTTCCCTTTGCTGATAGTTCACTGAATTTAACTTGTACAATGACCCGTTGAACCACTCGGAATACTAAGGATACTCAGGTTATTCCTGTCTGATAAAATACTGCCAATGCCATGTCCTTGACATGGTCTTACATGAAATATTCCTGTCTCCAAAGCCATATATACGATATGGACTTACATGGCTCAATACTGTCCTGTCTCCAAGGCCATATACACGATATGGGCTTACATGGCGCAATACTGTCCTGTCTCCAAAGCCATATGTTTAATATGGACTTACATGGCTCATTACTGTCTGTCTGTTAACCCAAATATCCTAGCATTCCTAAGGCTCAAACGAGGCTTTCTAATGCTTCTTCTCTGTCACTTCTCTTTAAATTCGACTTTGAATATTTCCATAAAATAAATATATGAATGCTGGAAATTGACAATATCAATGTAAAACAATGAAATATTGCATTTATTTACCGTAAACTTACCTCGATACAAATTGTGACTAAACTTTACAATTTAGTCCTTTACTTTTTCTTTTCCCCGATCTACTCTTGAATTTCGTTCTTCTTGATCTATAATAGCAAATTTAACTTATTTAATATCAACATTTATCAAAACAGCCCTTTACTCAAACTTTGGCAAAATTACATTTTTGCCCCTAAACTTTTGCATATTTACACTTTTTCCCCAAGGCTCGGAAATCAAAACTTATCACAAATTCTTGTATTTTAAGACATGCTGATCATTTATTTACCAACATCATCTTCAAATTCCTACTATAACATACACTTATGTACAATCGGTATTTTTACCAATTAAGCCCTTTTACTCGTTTTTACCTAAAACCGAGTAGCTCAAGTTGTCTAACATAATTTAAAACCTCATATTCTATCATAAAACATCAAAATACACAAATTCACCTATGGGTATTTTTCCAAATATGAACCCTAACTTAAAATATTGCTAACATAAGCTTTATCGAGCTATCGGGACTACGAAAACGTAAAGAACATTAAAAACGGGGCTTGGAATCACTTACTATGGAGCTTGGAAGCTTGAAACAAACCCTAGCTATGGAGAACCCTTGAAATTTCGTGGCAATGAAGAAGATGATGATTTTTTTGTCATCTTTTCCCTTTTTATTCATGTTAATAACCAAATGACCAAAATGCCCCTTCTTACTAAACTTTCAAAAATTCCACCCATGTCCTATTTTGTCCATGAGCTAAGAAATTGGTCAAATTACTATTTAAACCCTCCTAATTAATATTCCAAAGCAATTTCATAATAAAAACTTTTAGAATGCAAGTTTTGCAATTTATTCGATTTAGTCCCTAACTCCAAGTTAAGCACTTTACGCGTAGAATTTCTTCACGAAATTTTCACACTATCATGCAATCATAATATAAACTTCAAAATATTTATAAAATAATTATTTCTATCTCGGATTTGTGGTTACGAAACCACTATTCTGATTAGGCCCTATTTCGGGATGTTACAGCAACGCTGTTTTGTTGTAGAGTATGACGAATTGTTAAGTGTCTCACGATCCCTTCTGACTTGCAGAGCTAATTAAACTCATCAGAATAGAACTCTAATCCATTGTTTGTGTGGAGGTGTTTTATTTATTTTCCTGTATGTTATTCAATCATAGTTTTTCAAGACTTAAATGCGAAAAACACATCGCTTTTCTGCTTCAGGAAAAATGTTCAAACTTTTCTAGAAAAATCATCAATAAGTGTTAACATATATTTAGTTCCACCTCCTGGAGGCACTCTAGATAACCCCCACAGATCAGAATGAATATACTCCAATGTTCTCTTAGTGTTATGTATTCCTCTGGTGAAGCAAACTCTTTTTTGTTTCCCAAAAATGCAGTACTTACAGAACTTCAGTTTGCAAATTACTTGCCCATCAAGAAGTCCTCTTTTGCTCAATTCTGCCATGTCATTCTCACTCATATGACCTAATGTATATGCCAAAGTCTAGTAATATCATTATCTGACAAGGAAAATGAAGTGACAACTGCATTACCAATAACTGTAGAACCCTACAAAACATATAACTTGGGAGCCTTTCTCTGACCTTTCATCACAATGAGGGAACCTTTGGAAACCTTCAAAACCCCACTTTCAGTTGTGTATTTGTACCATTTTAAATCAAAAGTACTCAATGAAATCAAATTTCTCTTCAATTTTGGAACATGTCTCACATCACTAAGTGTTCTACAACTCCATCAAACATCTTAACTTTAACCGTTCCAACACCTGCGATTTTACATAAAGCATTATTTCCTATCAAAAAAACACCTTTAGATACTGTTTCGTAAGTTGTAAACCAATCCCGATTGGGACTCATGTGGAAGGTGTAGCCCGAATCAAGGATCCACTCCTCGCTCACTTTAGAATTGTTGACAAAAGCGACTAGAAGTTCACATCCACTGTAGTCTTCTACAACATTAACTTCACCAGATTTTTCTAGTTGTTTGCTCTTTGTGTAGGTCATTTTTTAAAAAAAATGTAGGTTATTTTTCAAAAAAAAAAGAGAACTCCTTTGTAAGTAATTTTATTTTGATATAAAAATTAACTTGAACCAAGTTTAATAATTATTTACTTTTTAAAAAATATTTAAAAATATCAAAATATTAATATCAATATTATTAAACATATATTTAATAACTTATTAATATAATTTATTAAATTTAATATTACAAATTTATTTTAATAATAACTTTTAACAATAATAATTTTAAATAATATTCTTAAAATGTTATTAAAAATTTAAAATAATATTTTAATGATAAATATATATTACAATTTATAAATATTTAATAATAAATTTTATGTAGTATAAAATAGTAATATTTTAATTATTTAAATATGAGTATTTGTTTAAATCAAGTTTAACTCCGTTTATCTCTTCAATTCAAATGTGTCACTATCCACTCTCATATGTGTAACATGTGTTATTTAAATTAAGTCTAAGTTAGGCATTGTTTATTATGAAGTTCATATATGATATTAATTATTATAAAATAAATTTCAATTGTCAAAACAAAATGTTACTATAATATTTTTTTAACAATTATATTTATGTTGTGTTTGTTTCACTAAGAACAACATTTAGAAAATAATTTTAGAAAAAATTATCAAATAACGGAAAATATTTTATGCAGAATTATCCAAACACCAGAAAATATTATTTTTTTTCAACTGAAAAAGAAAAATAGGAGTAATTATTGTGATGGTACATTGGGGGATGCTGATTTCTGCTTCAGAGTGGTAATTTTCAACTGAAAAAGAAAAATAGGAGTAATTATCGTCGCAAAAAGTTTGATGAGAGTTTAGTCAGGTTTTTGTTCTTAAAACTTAATAGCGACAGACATATTGTTATTATAACTATTGTAAAAATAATGGATGAAGGTGGCAGAAATTGGAAGCAATGCTTGAGAGTTTTGGAAAGCTACTAGTAATGGTACTTATAGCTACCAAAGTAATGGGTATCAAGGACCACACTTCTGTCATATTCTCACCATCTGAATTACATTAGGCTTTTAAACTCGACTTTAATGCATGCAAATAATTTTTTATTAGTTCTTATAAGATATATAACTTATTAGGGCATCTAAATAGAAGTTGTCGAAGAGAGTTGGGTTTCGGATCTTCAATGGTAGGTATTGTTTCATTTGGGGGTTGTCTTTCTAACTTCGATGAAAGTCCAATTAGGTTCACAAAATTTAGGGAGCATCTCGGTTGATATAGATATGACTTGCAAGCTCATAGGAGAGGTGTTAGTATTGGTAGAAATACAATCAGCCATTTCTATAACAACCACCTGCTATAACAACTAAGTGTCTAGTAGAACCAATTTTTTATGTTTTATTTTCACCTTCTATAATAACTTTTCACTTATAATAACAACAACAAGGATATTATTCTTTTTCAATAGTTTAATTCCACATTAAAAAAATCATCTTGAATTTCAAGATTTTCATTTGGATTTGATTTTTTTTTTAGCATGAAAATCCTGAAATTCAGGATGAAAATGTTAATGTGACATTAAATTATTTGAAAAGGATAATATCCCTATTCATACAATCTTTCTCCATTTATTAAATTAGTGCTTTATAATAGCATATTATCTAAAATTTTAAGTAAAATTATAACTATTTCATATAAGCAAGCCTATTAACTATAATTTATTAAATAAAAATTATTGTAATTAAAATATTATTTCAATAAAATGTTTAATTTTCACATAAAAAATCTATTAATCATATTTTATTAAATGAAAATAATCTTCAGTGGGTAGAATTAAAGATATCAATTCAATAAATTGTTAAGTTTCCTAAATAAATATTCTATTGTGAATTTGGAACACCATAAACTTATAAATTGATTACTTTAATTTAATAACTTATGCTAAATTATTTAATTTAATTTGATGACTCATATTGATTAATTGGGCTTGTTAGATTTATGAACATTATAATTAATCATGTGAAAGAATGTAAAGTAAAATATGCATGAAAGCAATAATGCATGCACTATTATACATCTTTTAATTTTGTTGATTTGATTCCCACTTTTTTTTTTAACATAATTTTAAGTTCATTTATTTGATGAAAATTCATATCTATGGTAAGTTTACAATAATTATCTCTCTATAACAGCTTATTTTTATAGGTGTATAAAATCCACCTCTTTATAACAAACAAAATCTTGGCCGACAAATAGGGTTGTTCTAGAGAAGAGAGATTGTATTAATTATAAAAGTTGCGTCTGTAAGGGATCAAATCATCAACCAAGGCTACGTATGCCTTGGTTGGTGGTTCGATCCCTTGCGCACACATCTTCCACGATTAATTATCTACACATCCTTCAGGGGAAGATGTGTGCACGGGGGATCGAACCACCAACCAAGGCATAAGTAGCCTTTTCAAGGAGACATGGTAACACTTCTCTCAAAGGAGTTAATCCCCCTCAACAAACCTAGGTACTCTCATTCCGTGAACCTATGATGCTCTCCGCAAAGTTAGGAGACAAAACTCAGACCCAGGACAATTTCTTCAATTGTTGAAGGTCCCATCAACTGCCTTGCGTACGATACTTTAGAGACTTCTCCTGAAGGAGTCAATTCCCCCCAACAAACCAAGGCACTACCACCCCGTGAACCTGCGGAGCTCTTTGCGGAGTTAAGATACAAAACCCAGACCCGGGACAATACCTTCAATTATTGAGTACTATATATACTACCTAACAAACGACACTTTGAAAATTTCTATCGAAGGAATCGATACCCCTCAATAAAAGTAAAGAAACTTATCTACATGATGTAGGATCAATTCTTCTAAAATTTTATCTATATCCAAAAATAAAAATAAGTAGGGTAGAGAAGATATGACAACGATTGAGACATTGTTTCAACAAAGTCTAACACAAGGAATCATTAGCCAACAAAAAGGAGTCGTCGCTATAAATGGTGTGAGCGGCACTGCCGTTACTTTTAACGTGTTTTAGCTTCAATAATGGAAGGTAAATCACCATTTCCTTGTGCCTTTATTAATGGTACGTTCATAAGCTTGATTCAGATCAAATTTTGAATAAAAATTTTGATGCTTCAAGTTGTTTGAATTGGATGAGTAGATTGAATCGATTAGATTGAGAATCGATTAAAGTATCGATTGGAATAAAGATTTTAATCCAATTGAGATATGAATTAATAAGGATCAATTGAATCAGGTAAAAAACACTAATTAAATTATAATTGTTTTTTTTTAATAATTTTTTATTCAATCTGATTAAATTGACAAATCAAGAACTTAACCAATTTAACCTCCAGTCCAAATTAAAAAAAACATTAACTTCAAAACCTCCCACTTAATCCAAATATTGTTTTTCTTTAATTTTTTAATATCAAATGAACAATAAGTTGTGCTGACGAGGCGAATCAAGTTGATTGGTTTGAAATTAAAATTCTTTATCCAAGCTCAACATGGACTAAACTAAACTTACTGACACTTGGATAAGTGTATTAATGAGTATATCACATAATATAAAGTTTATATCTCAACTTTAGTCTCAAATGCAATATGATACATGATTTTTTATTTTTTTAATTTGATTCAATTTTCACGAACAATTAATATCATAATTGACATAGTACATTTATATATATATATTATGCAGGGGTAAAGTTAGAACAAATTTTTAGGGGAGTGAATAATTTTTTTTATAGTCTATATCTTTATAATTTTAAAGGATTAAATCGAATTTTTAAAATATTAGGAGGCCAAAGTGTAATTTTACCTTTACTAATTTAAAATTTTAAAAAATTTTAAAGGACCTAAATAGAAATTTTCTATTTGGGGGAACGGGCTCATGCCAGCCCCCTAGATCCGCCTCTGATATTACCTACACAAATAATTACATTAATTCAATTTGAAAGCAAAGGAATGTTTTCATTTTTGTAAAATATGTATAATTAAATAAAAACTAAAATCTCATTTATATATTTGAATTACAATTAAAATATATAATTGCTCTAAATCAAAATTAATGTAGAATTAAAATTCAATATTTATCCCTAAAGCTTTCTTCAATATTAATGTTAATACTATTATATCTCAATTGAAATAAAATAAGATATTGGGTAAGAGAGAGCTTAAAATCAAGAGCAAAGCCTAGTTTGGGAAGTACCCAGGTTTGGTAGGATAGTAGGCCCAGTTACAGGTCTAACCCAAAGCCATTATATCAATTCATTTTATATTTTTCTTTCACTTTATATGTACAAAACACCCTTAGAAAATTTTAAAAAAATGAATTGAGTTTTTGCACTAATTTTACATTTAATTGACTAAAAATATCAATTAAGTTACATTCTTAATGGTTTCTATGTTTGATTATATTTGGTGAATCAATCAGATGACAATCTGTGACAGTTTTTTATTTAATCCAATATTTTTCTCAAAAAAATCATAAAATTAACAATAATAATAATAATATAATATATTAAAATTTTAAATTGAATTATTAAAATTATAAAACTTATAAAAATTCAAATAAATTATAAAAATAATAAAAAAATTAAGCATATTTAAAAAATTTTAAAATTTTCTATAAAATTGTAAAAATTATAAAAAAATCATAAATTTTATCAATATTATAATAAATTATAGAAAATATAAAAAAATCATGATTGTCAATAATTATAAAACTTATAATAAAATCATAAAAAATCAAGACAAGTTCTAATAAATTATAAAAAATTATAATTTTTTAAATTAAAAAATATTAAAATATAAAAATTTATAAAAATTCATTTATTGGTTCCTCATTTTGAAAATTAAATTCACAAAATTAAAATGAACATGTGACATTAGACCAATCATTAAATAATGAGAATAGTCGTCAAAATATTTCATGTTGACATATGTTGATAGTTGCAACCATTGGATAATGAAATTCTGATTTTCTAGTATCTAACTGTACCAAAAATAATTTATATTATACAATTCTTAGCAACCAATTTTCAACTTTTCAATGTCCAAATTAATGTATTGTATATAAAAAACTAGAGATAATTATTTTTTAAAAAAAATCTATCAATAAAAAAGAGAGATTCTTGCAATTATTGATTTATTTGTGGAAGATTAAGAACAATTTATTTAACATGAAAATGACCCTAATGGTGATTATTCTCATTATCCAATTGTTGGTCTCATGCATGTGTTCTTTGTGATTTTAGGGGTTAAATGATTTTTTATATTTTTTATATATTAATTTTTTTGAATTTTTATATTATTTATAAGTTTTTTATGAATTTTTATAAATATTTAGATAATATTTATAAGTTTTAAGTTTTTTATATATTTTATATTTTTTAATAAATTTTATAAGTTTTATATTAATTTTAATATTTTTTTATGATCTTTTATGATTCTTTGTAAGAAAAATAAAAATTAAATCAGAAATTGTCACATGTGGTTCATCAATTGATGTTTAATGGTCAATGTGTCCAAAAACAAAAACCGTTAATAAAATAACTTCGTTGATTTTGATGTTTAATATAGCACAACAATAAGACACATGAAAATAGAGAGCTTAGCGTCTAAAATGCATCTCAAAATCATACTTGCTCAGAATATCTGCCATTGTTATTTCATCCCTTTGCTTGGACTTGTATGTATAAGCAACCAATATCAAAAGGAACAACTAAACTAAATGGAAAACGATTGAGGAGAAGACTCGAAAACAAAGTAATTACAATATTTCAAATATGATCCTAAACGACTCATAATGAGACATTTATATAATAATCATCTCCTACATTATTTGAAAACAATTAAACAAGCTGTAAAGAATAATAGGAAAGATAGCTCCACTTCACCCTTAACTATTTCATCCACGATAAGATTAATGGCAAGTAGTTAAGATATTTAGATTAACATATTTAATTGTCACAAAAAGATATGAAATACTCCTTCATTGTGAACCCAACGACGTGCTAATGTCATGGGGCTAGATCTTTCGTCTCTCAATCTGTGCGGCCTTAGACAGTTCCTTCGCCCAAACTTACCTAAGTCAGTATTTACTTAAGTAAGGATTCCTTAAGAACTCCTCCAAAGCACCAAATTGTAAAGCGAAAGCGATTTATGCCAAAAGAAGCTTACAAAGAACAACAAAAAAAGCGCACACAAAGTGTTTGAGTAAATACTCTCTAATCTCTTATTCACAAAGAATAATGAAACAATGAATGGAGAGTACAAATGAGGGGGGCTCTCTATTTATAGTTGAGCTCCCCCAAAATCGACGTTCAAGATATATTTACATTGATGGACGAGATTAACCATATCCCATGATGTAAGGGATTTACAAGTTATGATTCCTATCAATCTTCTAAGATTAGTTACCATATTAGCCTAAGCTGCCATATCTTCATTATCAGGCCAACCAGGCTTCAATCTGATAGGATTTTTCAACAGTTCCTTGAATCGGGCCAGTTCTCGTGGGCTAAATGATCCCCATCTTATCGATAAATCTCCATAGGGTGCATCTTGTGCCATGGTCACAGGCTTTGCACTCTGACCCGTGACACTAACACATTCTCTAGAGGTAAACTAAGTTCTCAATTCGAATCAATTGAAAGAGTTGCTAGTAGAGAAGTGGGAGATTGACCAAATGAAGGACGTACAAGAGAAACATGAAAAACTGGATGTACCTTGGAATCAGTTGGTAATTCTAACTTTTGAGCCACTGGATCGATTCAACCAAGAAATTTGTAAGGTCTAAATAATCTCAGGGACAATTTTTCATACCATCTTTTGGAAAACGGACATTACCTAAAAAGTTGTATGTGAAGAGACACAACATCGCATTAACTAAAAGATAGCTCACAACATTTGAAATTAGTCCGTGCCTTCATCTTTTATTGTTTGTGCCTTCATATATTATCTTTGAAGTAGCCGTGCTTCCAAGGCAACCATGTTATTTTCCTCTTTTGCAAATGGATAAAACGTTGGAGGGTCTCTTCCATATAAAATCTTAAAAGGCGTGGTTTTTGTTAAGGAACAGAAACCAATGTTGTAAGAATACTCATCCCAACATAAGTATGTGCTCCAAAGTTAGAGGTGTTCATGTGTGAAGTATCGAAGGTAAGCCTCTAAACACCGATTGGCCACTTCAATTTGTTTGTCAATTTGGGGGTGATAATAAGTGCTTATGCGTAGCTATGTTTGCTATAACCAAAACAATCCTGGCCAAAATACACTTATAAAAGGAAATTCATAGTTGAAAAAAATTGGTCGAGGCACACCATGAAGGCTGATCATTTCCTTGCAAAAAGTGCCAGCCACATTCTTTGCGGTTAAAAGGTGAGATAAAGCTATAAAATGGCTATATTTGCTGAACTTGTCTACCACCACTAATATGGTATCATGCATACCCATTTGATTTGGGAGAACTCAAGATGAAATCTGTAAGTATTTTATGAAAAAAAAACTCAATGGAAGAAGGAAACTGAACATACTTTATTCAACAATCATTCAGAATTTATACAAAATAAAATCAACAACCCACTAACTTTCTCCTAAACTTAAGCAACACACAAATAACTAATTATTCCTAAAAACAGGAACAAACTTTGACACAATCAACTTAACAAAAAAACACATGTGGACATGTTTTAGTCCTGAAGCATTTTTCTTAACACCCATTGCTTTAGAAGCTGCAAATACCAAGTTTTGACCTTAGAAATTCGAACTTACAAGTAGGCAATGGTTTGGTTAAAATGTCTGCAACTTGATTTTCTATTTTGCAGTAGACAAAAATCACATCTCCATGTTTCTGTACTTCCCTCAGGAAGAATAGCTTGATATTAAAATATTTAGTCTTCCCATGAAACACAGGATTATGAGAGATAGCAATAGTAGCTTGGTTGTCAACAAGAATCTCTGTGCTTTCCTTCTGCTCCAGATCAAGATCAAGTAAAATTTTCCTCAGCCATAAAGCTTGATTAACAGTAGCTATTGCAATAATAAACTCTGCTTCGACAGTGGATTGGGCTACAGTTTCTTACTTCTTCGAGCTCCATGAGAAAACACCAAAGCTAAGAGTAAAACAGTAGCCTGAAGTGCTCCTCATATCATCAATGGAACCTCCCAAGTCACTGTCAGAAAAACCAACCAGCTTGAACTCCTTGTTCCTTATGAATTTAACACCAAAATCACTTATGCCCTTGACATATCGCATCACTCTTTTGGCAGCCTTGAGATGTAATTCACTTGCACAATGCATGAATCGAGACAAAATACTTACAGCATTCAAAATATCAAGCCTTGTTACTGTGAGATACATCGAGCAACCAATTAAACTCCTGAAATATCCTTTATCAAATTTGTTAGCATCGTATTCTTTGCACAACTTCTCTTTCTGATTCATTGGAGTGATTGCCGCCCTACACTCCTCCATCTAAAACTTCTTCAGTATTTATTTTGCATACTTTTTTTGGCAGATGAAAACTTCACATTGCCTTGCTTGATCACCATGCCAAGGAAGTAGGAAATGAACTCAAGATCTGTTATTTCAAACACCTTCATCATCTCCTATTTGAAATTTTGAATATGATCTATATTGTTTCCTGTAACTAGTAGGTCATTGACATACTGTAAAATAATAAGAATGTCTGTTCATTGTGCTTGACATACAAGGTTGTTTCTGATAGACGTTTCACAAATCCCAAGTTCAACAAATGTTAATCAATTTTGCTATACCAAGCTCTTGGACCTTGTTTTAGACCATAAAGGGCCTTTTTAAAAAAGATAGACTTTATCCCCTTCACCTTCCTTCCCAAATCCATGAGGCTGCTCAACATGAATTTCTTCCTGTAAGACACCATTTAAAAAGCTGATTTGACATCCAATTGCAACACTTTCTAACCTTTTTGTGCAGCTATTGCAAGCAGTAACCTGATTGTGTCCAATCTAACAACAGGAGCAAAAGTGTCAAAGTAACCAACACCAAAGATTTGGGCATACCCTTTAACCACAAGCCTGGCTTTGTGCTTGTTGAGTAAGCCATCAGCGTTAAGCTTGGTTCTAAATACCCTTTACTCCAATTTCCTTCATGCTTTGAGGTTTGTCCACAAGAATCTAAGCCTTGTTCTTCTCTATCATTAACAGCTCCTCATCTATTGCAGCTATCCACCTTTAATCCTTTTTGCTTCTACATAGTTGGCAGGTTCACACAAAGAAACATTGCACCTTTCATAAATATCTCATAGTAACCTTGCTCTTCTCGGGAAGCATCATCCACTATTTCATTCTGCTAGTTAGCTTATTCTACAATGCTTGAATCAGAAAACTTCAATTTCAGCTCTGTCATAGTTTGACCCTTCTTCTCCGCATCATCCTAGCTCCAGTTTTCATCCTTCATGAAGTGAACATCCCTACTAACAACAATATTTCCAGTTTGTGGCCAAAAAATTTTATAAGCCTTACTACCAGTACTATAGCATATAAATATACCTGGTGAAGCTATCCTATCGAGCTTGTTACGCTTGCTCTGTGGAACATGAATGAAACACAAGCAACCAAATACTTTAAGGAATTTCAGAGATGGTTTGTAACCATACCATGCCTCAAATGGTGTTTGTTCCTTCACCGCCTTTGTTGGAAGCCTATTTTAGAGAAACACAGCCATATTTGCTACCTCTACCCAAAACTTCTTTGGCAAATTCTTCTCATGCAGCATGCATCTCGACATCTCCATGATGTAGCTATTTCTCCTTTCACTAACTCCATTTTATTGAGGTGTGTAAGGGGTTGTAAGGTGATGCTCTATGCCTAAATCTTCACAAAACTTGTCAAATTCTGTCGAAATGCACTCTTTCTTATTGTCAGTCCTTATACTCTAAATTTTGTAGCCACTTTCATTCTCAACTCTTGCCTTGAACTTCCAAAAAACTTGAGCTATTTCTGATTTAAACGTCAAGAAAAAAATCCAGCACATTATGGTGAAGTCATCAATAAAGGTAATATAATAACGACTACATTTTAAAGAAAGTGTTTTTTGAGGGCCTGCACCATCCGTGTGGATGAGATACAATTTGTGAGTGGCTCTCCAAGTTGACTTCAGAAATGGCTTTCTATTTTGCTTTCCAAACTGACACGCTTTGGAACTTGAGATTGCATCACTAAGCTTGGGAATATCAAGTGCCAACTCTTTTTCTCTTAGTTGTAGTAGTGTTTGATGATTATAGTGTCCGACTCTCTTGTGCTAAATCTGTGTGACATTTTATTTGAGAGGAAAAGCAGATTGCTCATCCTCTAAAGGATTGAGTGAAAAACTCTTTCCTTCCATTTTTACTTTAAAGATATCTTGATTAGCTGCATCCTTAATCAAGCAATATTCATATTCAAAAGTAACTTTAAAGCCTTTTTCAATAAGTTGACCCACACTCAATAGATTTTGGTCAATGTTAGGAACAAAGAGAATATCATGTATATGTTTTATACCCGTACACCTTGCAATCGCAACAGTCCGCTTTCCTTTGATAGAGATGTAATCCCCATTGCCAATTCTAACTTTATAGGTTATGCATTCATAATGCATGATGGTTAGAGTTTTAATTTGTATTTAAATTACTTTCCTGAAGTCATCTTTCATTTTGTTATTTGCAAGTAAGTAAATTTGATTTTATTGTCTTCAATTTTATCTACCATTACATTTGTATTTTTGTCACAGTCATGTTCTTCCCTTGCTTCACTTTTTTGGACTAAAGCTTCATAATACTTGAAAGCTAATTAAAAAGTCGTTCGCAATGAATTTACATTACATTGCTTAAAGGTTTTATTTTGAATATGAATTCATATTTATTATTTTTTTTTTCACTTAAGCAATATTTAAATCATATTGAAAGCAGTTTAGAGATACTAGGGCTATTGGTACCATGGTTGCAAGGTAAACGTTACATATGCATTAGTTTGTGCTTTGAATCTTTATAGGCACATTCTCCATAATTAATATTATACACTACACTAATGTCTCTCCTGTGAGCTTGTAGGTATGTATCTCCACCAATTGAGGCGCCTCTCATATGTGAACTGTACCACAGCTATTCGTGGAGATTGAGGATAAAACTCTAACACGGGAGACATGAGAAAAGTTTTTCCTTTACATATATAATGTTGGGGATCGACTCGTATAAACAACAAGATAATAAAGTGGAGAAGAATGAATACAAATATTTTATGTGGAAAACCCTCAAAGAGGGAAAAATCACAGGCAAATAAGGCTTCGACATTTCACTAAATGAGTAAACAAAAGAGAGTACAATATGGAGAAAATTAACCTAAATGTACTAAACATACATTACCCAAAACCCCGAATACAAAGCTCAAACTCTCAAAGGACATATCGGTAAACAAAACCCTAAATCTTATTGGGCACTCACAAAAGGGGTATAAAATATCTCCATAATTACCATAAAACTTTGACCAAAACTTATATGATGCTAAATCTTGTCACCCATAAAGAAAAACTCTTTTTTTTTCTGATTGGCATCACAAAACAAAGACACAAGGCCCTTTTAAATAAGCTAAGTTAAAGTTCTAATCATACTAAAATATCCTTGAAAAAATCAAAGTTTAATTGGAAAAAGATAACAGAGTTTAACTGGGAGAAGAATGTGAGGCACACCTCACAAATCTCCACCTTGACTTGTATTTATCACGCCTCCTTTTCCATTCTCCATCATAGGTCTAACTCAAATTTTTGGAGAATGTCAACCAAGTCTAAAACTATCTCCAACTTAAAACTAAAAGACTCCTAGTCTTCAAATCAAAATTGTATAATACAACAATGGCCAATAATGCTCGAACAAGATAGACTCTCTCCATCTAACCGTAACCCTCTATAACCAACCTTGCCTTAAACACTTTGCGAACCACTTGAGTCTTAAAGACCAAAAAAATAGATGAGATTCTTCTCTAAATTAGGCACTTGCCTGATATCTAAAATGACTCCACTTTCAATTGGATTATATGGAGAGTAACGAATCATCAACCTTGTCTTCTACCACATCAGCTACTTCCGTATTTATTTGAAACTGTAAGAAATTGAAATTTGTGATCCATTGAACTTCTCGATATCCAAAATTGTTGTTTTGTCATTGAACAAGTCGTTTTTGTGAAAGTTGAATCGTAGCTATGGTACTAGTTTGTTGGGGATCAACCCATATAAACAACAAGATAATAAATGTGGAAAAAAACGAACACATATATTTTACGTGGAAAACCCACAAAGAAGGAAAAATCACGAACAAATGAGGTTTCGACTTTTCACTAAATGAATAAACAAATGAGAGTATAATATGGAGAAAATTAACTTAAATGTACTAAATGTACATTACCCGAAACCCCGAATACAAAGCTCAATATCTCAAAGAGCAAACCGATAAACAAAACCCTAAATCTTATATGGCACTCATAAAAGTAGTATAAAATAGTCTCCATAATTACCACGAAGCTCTCACTGGCATCACAAAACAAAGGAACAAGACCCCTTTAAATAAGCTAAGATTATAATTCTAATCATACTAAAATATATCTGAAATAATTAGAGTTTAACTGAGAAAAGATAGTAAAATTTAATTGGGAGAAAAATACGAGGCACAACCCACATATAAATCTCTTTTTTATGTTACATATATATAAGTCTTTTACTTATATTTTACATTTAAAAAATATTTAATAATTATTTCTAGCAATAAGATAAAAATAATCAAACGGGAGGAAAAAAGCTTGAATTTAGGACTTCTAAAATAGGGGACTAATACTTAACCATTAAGGCTAAAACTCATTTCTAGTTTAATCATTTCAATTAACCCCTTTTTTTCGAGGCATGACAAGTAAATTTTAAAATATTAAAAAATATCAAACCACTATTTTATTTAAAATGTATGCATTTAGTGATTATATGTTAATCTAAATAACTTAATTATCTTTGAACAAATAAAAATATGAGATTAAACTATATAAGTTATAAAACTCCTTTAAAATATTACAAATACTTAATTTATGTTTTCGCCTTTAAAGTATACATGCGTTTCCACTTTGGTAAATAATTTTTTTTCTATCTCAATTTAGTACCTAAAGTATAGTCAAATTCTCAAATTGGTATCTAAAGTATGCCCCCGTTATATTTTTTTGTCCATCATTTGATAGACATTAAAAAAATCTTATAGCCAATTACAAAGCGCCACGTAATGTTTTTATGTAAAAAAACAAATATTATCTTTTATTAAATGTATATACACATTAAAAATATAAAAACATGGAAATAAATATATAAAAATTTAGAATATATATATAATATGGAAAAAAACATATAATTATAAAAAATTTATAAAAATAAAATTTATAAAAAATAAGATAATTGAAAAGAAATTAGTTGAAATTAATAATATTATCCCAAACATGTAAAAATATGTAAAAGAAATTTAAAAAACAATTTTTTATATAATCCTAAAATTATAAAAAGTAATTAAATTTCAAGTTTTTTTTTTTCAGTTACTTGAAATTTAAATGACTTTTGTTTATCTTTATAAAATTTTTAATTTTTATATATTATTTTGAATTTTTAAAAATAATAATAATGTATTTTAGAATTTTATAAATAAAATTTTTTAATTTTTTATATATTATATATGATTTTTTTTATATTTTTAATTACTATAATATATATAATATTAAAAAATAAAAAAAGAACATGTGGCGTGGTCTAATAGCGCAAGTGATCTGTCAATGTTGGGTCAACATTGATCAACAACAGTCAACACTAATCAATGGTCAGTCAAAGAGAAAACTGTTTTTTAATATTTAGTTAGAATATATCACGTGTCTTTTTTTTGTATTATATATATTATATTAATTAAAATGTAAAAAAATCATATATAATATATAAGCTTTTTAAAAATAATTAAAAATAGTTTTTATAGAATTCTAAAATATATCATTATAAATTTTAAAAAATTAAAATAATATATAAAAATTGAAAAATATTATAAAATTAAAAAAATATATTTAAATTTCTAAGTAACCGCAAAAAAAATAAAACTTATACCTTTTTAGAATTTTAGAATTATATGTTTTAAAATTTTATACAAATATTTTCAAACTTATTTTTAAAAAATTACAATTTTTTATATTTTTTATATTTTTTTGTAATATTATTAATTTCAACTAATTTCTTTTCAATTATAGTATTTTTTGAAAATTTTATTTTTTAACTTTTTTATAATTTATATGTTTTTTTTTAAATTTATATATCTGAACTTTTTTTTATATATTTGTAATGTGTATGTAAATTTAATAAAAGAAAATATTTGTTTTTTGTAATATAAAGATGTCACGTGATGTTTTGTGATTGACTATAAAAATTTATTTTGCATTTGTCAAAAAAATAGACTAAAAATATAATGGAGTCATACTTTTGATACCAAATTAAAAAATTAAATGTACGTTAAATATCAAATTAAAATAATAAAAAATTAAATACAAAAAAAAAACAGGCATAAAAATTAAATCATGAATTAAACCTATTATAAAACATAAAAAATTTTAATGACATTTCTTTTTGATTAAAGCACATTTGGCCTGGGGAGAAAATTATAAAGCAGAAGATTCATACTTATTTTATGTAAATATATATAAAAGCCTTTAACACACATTAGTTTTAAAAGTATTTGGGAGGTGGGTATATTATAAAAATTAAAACGAATTAATTCTTTTATTATTAAAAGAATATTATTAAAAAGAATTAAATAAATTTAAATTATAATAAAATTAATATTTATCATATAAAATATCTTGAAAATTATATTTTTTATCAATTCCAAATAAAAGAAATTTTATTTATAAAATCTCAAAAATTTTAAAAATATTTTTTAAATAATAAAAGTTAATTCTATTTAATTTTAATTAATAATATAAAATTAAATTAATCTATTTAAAAATAAAATACAAATTTAACCATGTGGTGCAATAATTTCAAAAGACCGTAAGCTATCTTCCAAACAAGTGTTTTGGGTCATTTAATAATAGAATACTAACTTAATCATGTCCTACAATTTTCAAATACATTCACCCTCATAAACTTTAATCACTCAGACGGCTACACAAATAAAATAAAGAAATTGGAGGGTGCAATAATTTCAAAGACTGAGTTGTTTTCCACTTGTGTTTTCCCATTAATGCTGCTTTCCAATAGCCGTTTGGGGTCTATCTCTATTTCTTTCCCCGAATTTCCCATTTGCTTGTTTATCTCTCTGTTTGATTTCTTTGTCGTAATTCTGCCATGTCTATCATTGGAGAGGCTGTTCTTTCTGCGTTTTTGGAGCTGTTGTCTGGCAAGTTGGTTGACTCTGTACTAAACTTTGTGGCCGATCACAGGCAAGTGCACCAGCAACTCAAGCAGTGGCAATCCATATTACCTGAGATCAAAGCAGTGTTGAACCATGCAGATGAGAAGCAGATCAAGGACAAGGGTGTGAAGAATTGGTTGGACGATTTCCAAGACTTAGCTTACGATGTGGATGACATCTTGGATGAGTTCGCTTACCAAGAGTTATGTCTCAAGCTCCAAAAAACTCAAGCTCAAGCCAGCACTAGTAAGGTACAGAAACTCATTCCTACCTGCTGTACTGGTGCTAATTTCTCTCCAACCTCTTTTATGTTCAATGCTAAGATGATTTCAAAGATAAAAGATATCACTGATAAACTGAATAGTTTGAACACTCAAAGAAGTAGTTTGGGGTTGAGTGAGATCATGTCTCAAGGCGCAACTTCCAAGGGAAAGAAACCCAGGCTGCAACCAACTTCCTTGATGGATGGAGCTGTAGAGTATGTTGGTAGAGACAATGAGAAGTAAGAAATGCTTGAGTTGCTCAAAAGTAACAACTCCGATGGAGTTTGTATCCTTTCCATCGTTGGCATGGAAGGGATGGGGAAAACAACTCTTGCTCAGCTTGTTTACAATGATACCAGCATTAAAGAGTCTTTTGATCACAAGGCCCTGGGAGTGTTTTCTGATGACTTTGATGCAGTTAACATAACAAAGACGATTTTAAAGTCCATCGATGCTGGCTCGCATGATGACAATGACTTGAAATTACTTCAAGTCAAGTTGAAGGAGAAATTATCCGGAAAAAGGTTCTTACTTGTTTTAGATGACATTTGGAACGAGAGTTACACTGATTGGACCATCTTACGAGCTCCATTTGGAGCAGGAACCAAGATTATTGTAACAACTCGACTGGAACAGGTTTCATCTAACGTGGATTCGATAAAAGCTTTTAAATTAGATAAACTTTCACATCATGATTGTTTATCCATATTTGCTCAGCATGCTTTGAAAGCAAGAAACTTTGATGGGCATCTCTGATTTAAAGAACTTGGTGAGAACATAGTGAGAAGATGCAACGGCTTACCTTTGGCAGCAAAAGCTATTGGAAGCTTATTACGCACAGTTAAGGATGATAGTAAATGGGAAGAAGTATATGAGAGTGAGATATGTGACCTACCAGAAGATCCATGTGGCTTAATTCCAGCTTTGCGATTAAGCTACCATTATCTTCCTCCGCATTTGAAATGATGTTTTGCATACTGCTTCATATTTCCTAAAGATTATGAATTTGAAGAAGAAGAGATAATCTTGTTATGGAAAGCAGAAGGTTTCCTACAACCAAAAGCTAAATGTCAAGCCAAAGGTATTGGAAACCAATATTTTCAAGATTTGGTGTCAATGTCATTTTTCCAAATATCTAGTAAAGATAAATCTTGTTTCGTGACGCATGATCTTATGAATGATTTAGCTCAACTAGTTACAGGAGAAATATGTTGCAAACTGGAGGAAGATAAGCAACCTGTTGGGGTTTTGGAGGCAAGTATTACCGATGTTGGTAAACTTTGCTTTAACAGCAAGCCTGTGCTGAAATGAACCTTGGTTACGAGGAGGCGAATTACCTATAATGGTAATACTTGTGTTGCACAGCAGGCCTTAGAACAGCCAAGCAGAAATCGGGCAAGAAGGTAAAAAAAGAAAAAAAATTAAAAGGAAGTTTGAGACGTATTGAAGAAATTCAATATGAATTCATTCATTGCTATCATTGGCATGTTGCCATTACATATATATCAAATAAAGAAAAGTTTACAAGTCAAAAACTTTTACCTAGACACATACCTACTACCACTTAACATAAGAAATAAGTTAACTTAGCTTGTACATAAAAACAAAGCTGGTTAACAGCTACATCAATCAACAAATTACATCAATCATATAATTCAAAATGAACTAGACTTCAAAAGCAACTAGATCAAGTTAGAATTCAAAGCTTCATGGTTCCTAGTTGCTGCCAAAATGGTTCACGTGCATGACCTTTGTATGGCCACCTTGTGCACTTTCAGCTTAATATCAGCTGTATGGAGGTCAACTTCAACACTCCTCCTTGAGCTCTATGCTGCAAATACCCAATTTAGTTCTTAATTTAAGAAACCGAGTCACACTAAGAGGTTTTGTGAAAATGTCAGCGAGTTACTTCTCTGAACTGCAATGAACCAGTTTCACTTCATGTGTTTCTTCCATTTCTCTTACAACATGAAGTTTAATGCTGAAGTGTTTTGTCCTTCCATGAAAAACTGGATTCTTTGCAATTGCAACAGCAGATTGATTGTCACAATAAATCACTGTTGCTCCCTCTTAGTGTAAATTTAAATCTGTTAAGATTTTTCTTAGCCATATGGCTTGATTCACAGCCCCAACAGCTGCTATGTATTCAGCTTCAGCAGTCGATTGTGCAACCAAGGTCTGTTTCTTTGAGCTCCAGCGGAAAATACCTGAGGCAAGGGTGAAAGCATACCCTGAAGTGCTCTTCATGTCATCTTTCGAGCCTGCCCAATCACTATCGGTAAACCCAACTAGCCTTATTTTTTCAGCCCTGCTATGCAACAAGCCATAATTCAAGGTACCTTTAATGTACCTGAGTACCCTTTTTGCTGCTCGAAAATGCTCCTCACTACAGCAGTGCATGAATCTTGATAGTAATCCCACAGCAAACATGATATTCGGTCTAGTGGCAGTTAAATACAACAAGCATCCCACTAGACTCCTGTAGGTTGTTTCGCAAACCTTGTTAGAATTACTTTGGCTTGTTAATTTTACTCCAACAGCAACTGGAGTATTTATTGCTTTACAGTTCTGCATAGAGAACTTATTCAAAATCTTCATAGCAAATCTTCTTTGACTTAAAAAAAAGCCTTCATGTGATTGTGTTACTTCCATCCCTAGGAAATAAGTCATTTTCCCGAGGTCGGTCATTTCAAACATTGTTTGCATCTTTGCTTTGAAATCTCCAAGTAAGGCTTGATCTCCTCCAACATACACAGACACAATCAGCTGTGTTTCATCATTTTCCTTCTTGACATATAAAGTAGGCTCACTGGAGCTTCTTTGAAATCCCAGGCTCAGTAGATAGCTGTCGATCCTGCTGTACCAGGCTCTTGGTGCCTGTTTTAAGCCATATAAGGCTTTCTTGAGCTTGTAGAACATTTCTTCCTTTCCTGGCACTTTGAAGCCTTCAGTTTGCTCGACATATATTTTCTCTTCAAGATAGCCATTGAGAAAAACCGATTTTACATCGAGCTGGTGGATTTTCCACTTCATTTGAGCTACTAAGGCAACCAGCAGCCTGATGGTATCTAACCTGGCCACTGGAGCAAAGGTTTCTTGATAGTCTAGACCATATTGTTGGCCAAAACCTTTTGCAACTAGCCTGGCTTTGAGTTTGTTTAAACTCCCATCTGTATTCTGCTTGGCTCGATAGACCCACTTTACTTCAATAATTTTCCTGTTGGTTGGTTTTTCAACCAATTTCTAGGTTTGGTTTTTCTCAATCATAGCAATCTCATCAGCCATTGCTTTCCTCCAGCCTTGATCTGCTTCAGCTTCTTCAAAGTAGGTTGGTTCTTCTTGTGCCAATTGAGCCCTCTCATAAATTTCAATCAAGGGTCTGGTTCTCCTGACTGTCATCTATGTCCATATTAGGACCATTTTGCTGACTTCAGTTTGATCAGCTAAGAGTTCTTCAAAAACTGACTCTGGTTCATTCTTTTCTCAGTTCCAGCCTGCACTCTCATTGAACACCACATCTCTGCTTGCAAACACCTTGTTTGTTAAAGGATCCAAGATTCTGTACCCTTTTTTTACTGAGCTATAGCCTACCAAGATGCCTGCTTGTGCTCTTTTATCGAGCTTGCTTCTTTTGACTGCTGGGACTTGCGAATAGCACAAGCAACCAAAACTCTCAAGTGAGCCACAGATGGTTTGAATCCAAACCAGGCCTCAAACGGAGTCTTGTGCTCTAAAGCCTTGGTTGGAAGTCTATTTTGAAGGTACACAGCAGTGTTAACTGCTTCAGCCCACAAGGTTTTGCGTAGATTTTTCTCAAACAAGAGGCATCTAGCCATATCCAGTAGACTTCGATTTTTTCTTTCACTTACCCTTTTTTGTTGAGGTGTATACACATTAGTGAGCTGATGCTTAATGCCAGTATCATTGCAGAGGGCTTAAAACTGAGCTGATGTATACTCATCTCCATTATCTGACCTGATAGTTTTCAATTTGCAGCCTGTTTCGGTTTCAGCTGCAGCTTTGAACTTTGTAAACATACGAGCTGCTTTTGACTTTGTTTTAAAAAATAAATCCAGCAATATCTGGAATGATCATCAATAAAGAGAATGAAGTACTTACTTCCATTCAAGGATTCTGTTTTCATTGGACCACAGACATCTGTATGCACTAATTGCAGCCTTTTAGAGGCTCTCCAAGCCTTGTTTGAAGGAAATGGCAATCTGGCCTGCTTACCTAGTTGACAAACTTCACATACTTCATCACTTTATGCTGGACCAGTAAAGTTTTCTACAAGGTCCTTGCTGGCCAATTGAGCCATCGACTTGAAGTTAACATGTCCAAGTCTTTGGTGCCAAAACTTGGAGTCTTTTGTGGAAGCAAAATAGACCTTATCTAGGCCTTTATCCCAATCCACAATAAAGCTCTTGTCTGTCATGGCCACTATCATAAACATGGATCCTCTTGGATCATAAATTTGACATTCACTACATTTGAAAACCACAGTATAACCCTTCTCAAGCAATTGAGCTATACTTAGCAAGTTTCTGTCAATTTCAGGTACAAACAATACATTTGAAATGAGTTTGTTACCTGTTGGAGTGCATATCACTACATCACCCTTTCCTTTAGCTTCAATGAATTGACTATTTCCTATTTTCACCTTGGTTTTGCATCTTGTGTCCAAGGTTTTGAAAATGTTTGCATCTGGTGACATGTGGTTGGTACAGCCACTATCAAGCAGCCACCATTTGGTAACTTTTCCTTTTGCAGCTAAGCATGAGATTGCAAAAACTTGTTCTTCACTGTCACTCCCTTGTTCAGCTACTTGAACCTCAGCCTTTGGCTGCTCCGGTTGGTTCTGTCTTGGTCTGCTTTTGCACACTCGTTGAACATGACCTTTCTTCTTACAATGCTGATATATAGCATCTGGCTTGAACCAACATCTATTTTCAGGATGACCTGGTCTCTTGCAATGCCTGCAAGGTTTGTCTTCTTTTCTTGTAGCATCAGACTTGGGTCTGTTTTTCCAGGCCTTTTTACCTTTGTAGGTAAATGAGCTCGAAGCAGGCTTGGCCTTGGCTTGAAATGCACCCTCCTGGTGCTCCTCTTGTCTGTTGGCCCTCCTTTACTCTTGAGCATATAGGACATTGATGAGTTCTGTCAATGTGATGCTTGCCAGGTCTCTTGAATCCTCTAGTGAAGATATCTTGGCTTCATATCTCTCTGGTAAAGTAGAGAGAACCTTCTCAACTATTCTTGCTTTATCAAATTACTCACCAATGAGCCTTATGCTGTTTACAACAGCCATTATCCTGTCAGAGTATTGCTTGACATTTTCATCTTCTTTCATTTTTAGATTCTCGAAATCCCTTCTAAGGTTAAGAAGCTGCTGCTGCCTCGTCCTTTCAGAGCCTTGGAACTCCTCCTTCAATTTATCCTAGGCCTGCTTCGGTGTCTCGCAGGCCATGATCCTTGTGAAGATCACATCTGAGACACTATTCTGAATACAGGATATGGATTTATGCCTTTTAGTCCTTTCATCAGCATGTTGTCCGATCTGTGCCACCGTGGGGTTAGCTCTAAGTGGAGCTGGCTCAGCATCGGTGTTGACAACCTCCCATAAATCAAAGGCTTGTAGGTAGGTTCTCATTTTAACTGCCCATATGTGGAAGCCTTCACCATTAAAGACCGGTAGTGCTACTGGAGAAAAGCCTGATGAAGCCATTCAATCTACTACAACAGGTCCTCTAAGATGACAGCTCTAGATACCAATTGTTGGGGTTTTGGAGGCAAGTATTACCGATGTTGGTAAACTTTACTTTAACAGCAAGTCTGTGCTGAAATGAACCTTGTTTACGAGGAGGCAAATTACCTATAATGGTAATACTTGTGTTGCACAGCAGGCCTCAGAACAGCAAAGCAGAAATCGAGCAAGAATGTAAAAAAAGAAAGAAAAGCAAAAGGAAGTTTGAGACGTATTGAAGAAATTCAATATGAATTCATTCATTGCTATCATTGGCATGTTGCCATTACATATATATCAAATAAAGAAAAGTTTACAAGTCAAAAACTTTTACCTAGACACATACCTACTACCACTTAACATAAGAAATAAGTTAACTTAGCTTGTACATAAAAACAAAGCTGGTTAACAGCTACATCAATCAACAAATTACATCAATCATATAATTCAAAATGAACTAGACTTCAAAAGCAACTAGATCAAGTTAGAATTCAAAGCTTCATGGTTCCTAGTTGCTGCCAAAATGGTTCACGTGCATGACCTTTGCATGGCCACCTTGTGCACTTTCAGCTTCATATCAGCTGCATGGAGGTCAACTTCAACACAACCAAAGTTTTCGCATCGCTCTCGTTATTCGTCTTTTATATCTTTTCAATGGTCAGTGTCATAGTGTAAAGAAGTTTGAAGCATTTTATCAAATGACTTTTTTACGCACTTTCCTACCCTTAGTACCTCCTCAAATACATTTGACATTCTGTTTAACTAATGTTGTCTCGGATGATTTGTTGCCAAGACTTAGGTACTTAAGGGTTCTTTCTGTGTGTGGGTATGCGATCAATGATTTACGCAACTTTTTTGAAAATTTAGAACATCTACGATACTTAAATTTGTCCAGAACTTCAATCACATGTTTACTTGATTCTTTGTGTACTCTTTATCATTTAGAGACTTTACTATTAAGAAATTGTTCAAAGCTCAATAATTTACCCTCTAAGATCGAAAACCTTGTGAACTTGCATTTTCTTAATGTTAGAGGTGCGGATTCAATGGAATAGATGCCCTCCGGATTTGATCAGCTAATCAAGCTTCAAACGTTATCTGATTTTGTTATAGGAAAAGGTGGTGGACATCTTACTAAGGAATTGAAAAATTTGTCGAACCTTAGAGGTAATTTTCGTCTTTCTGGGTTGGAGAATGTTAATAGTCAAGATGCAAGGGAAGCTAAGTTAAATGAGAAGCTAGGCATTGATGTGTTTGAACTACGATGGGGTACATACTTGGAGAATAATACAAGGAAAAAAGAAGTTGAAGAGCGGGTGCTGAAATTTCTTTGTCCTCAGAAAAAGCTTAAGCAACTCATCATTGCGAATTACGGTGGTGCAAAATTCTCGACTTGGATAGGAAATCTTTCCTTCAAGAATTTATCGTCTTCAAAGCTTCGCAATTGTAAAAATTACAAATCACTACCATCAGTTGGAAGGTTGCCATTGTTAAAAAATCTTTAAATTTTTGGTTTCGATCAGGTACAAAAGATTGGTGTTGAGTTCTTCGGAGAAAATGAATTGAATACATTTGCATCTTAGATATTCTGTCTTTTGTGAGTCTTCCAAACTGGAAGGAGTTGGACACTTGTGAAAGAGACGAAAAGGTTATGAAATTTTCCAACCTTCGTAAGCTTTCAATCAATGCCTGGCCTCAATTGTTGGGAAGGTTGCCTACCCATGTTTCCTCCTTGCAGATACTTGAAATTGATGGGTGTACAAGTTTGGTAGTTTCAATATCAAGTTTTCCAACACTGTGTGAATTAAGTATACGAGGGTGTGCAGAAGTGATGGATGACCGCTCTTCTCCTGCAAATGAGGTTTCCTCTTTGTAAACTTTGTCTCTTTCAACATTTCAAAGTTTAATATTCCAGCAGAAACATTTTCGAATTGTTGGTTGGGAGGGGTTGGCATCTTTATCACAACATGGGTTAAGTTTAGTTGGACATCGTTCCATTACAGTTCGGTATTGTCATCAATTGCACTCTTTGGAAACTGAGGAAGCCGAATTGCAACCTGACAAGATTTCACGTGTTGAATCTCTGGTGATAGGTGGCTGTGATAGGCTCAATAGACTGCTAAATTTCTTACATGAACTCACATTCCTTACAATGATGGAAATTGATCATTGTGTAGGCTTGGTTTCTTTTGCAGGGAATAACTTACCTCCTAATTTAAAAAAGCTGCACATTTCAGTATGTACAAATTTAAAGTATTTGGTTGATGAAATAGAAGACAATAAGAGTATGAGTAGTAACCTCTGTCTTCTTAAGGACTTGAAAATAGAATGGTGTGGATCTCTAATGTCTTTGTCATTGAAAGGGCACAAAAATATTTGCAATCAGCTTCAACGTCTCCAAATTACCCACTGCTCAAAGCTGAGTTGCCTATTTTCAAGCATCATGTTACCCATAAGGCTTAAACATTTGGAAATTGATGGATGTCCAAAGTTTGAATACATTGCCGAAGAGTTTGAGGAAACCGCTTGTCTTGAATCTATTCTAATTGAGAGTTCTGGAATTAAATCTCTACCAAGAATACTAGACAAGCTCTTTCATCTCCAGGAGATTCGATTGAGGAAATGTTCAAATTTGGTTTCTTTTGAAGAAAGTGAGTTGCTCAGCACCAACCTCAGAGCTTTCTCAGTTGATGGTTGTGAAAATGTTGGAGCCCTTCCTAAGTGCATGGTCAGCATCACCTCCCTTCGACAATTATGTGTGTTCGACTGTTCGACTAACATATCATTTCCATCGGAGAGTTTCCCTCCCAATCTCACATCACTTGCAATCTCAAACGCACCCAAAATTTATAGGTCACTTGTGGAATGGGGATTAAATAGACTCACCTCTCTTCAACGCCTCGTCATCGGAAAATTTGTAATTATTTTTAATTAGCAATTTGTAATGTATTTTTAACATCTTTTAAACATTTATGTAAACTTCTATAAAATTTGAAAAAAATTTAAAATTATTTTAAATTAAGCTTATTAAATCGTTTAAAAATTTTAAATTTTTTGAAAAATATGAAAATATTTTTTAATTTAATTTCAAAATTTTAGACATTTATTTAAAAAAAGTTATATATGATGTAATTATATAAGCATAAACTATAATATTGATTAAAAGTAACTGTACTTTTTGAAAATTAAGATTTAGCTTAAAAAGTTAAAAAAAAAAACCAGAAAATCGTAAGATTTTACTATTTTTTTAATTAGAAGGTATTTTAATTAAACATTAAAATTAATTGTTATTGAAAATGTAAAAACTATAATTTTTTTTTATCAAAATGGTATATTTTACCTAAATGTTTGTAAAGTAGTGATATAGCTTAAAGAAAAAGAACATATTGAACGACTTATTATTAAACAAATTTTAAAAGGTAGAAAAATTGTATGTTGAATTATTGAATATAAATAAATTGGAAGAATTTATTGTGAAATATAATTTGTAGAACACAATTAAAAATATATAAAAAATGAGGAGTTGTTGTTGGAATTTTTCCCTCCATAAATTCTTTATTTATTTTCATGTCACATGCCAAAATTTATCTTTATAATGTGAACACATTTGAAATCACCAAAGCTATTAATCTAAGGTTCCTCCGATGTCATTTCGAGTCTTAAGTCTCTACGTTACCTGAAAGGTAAAGAAGGGGGAGTGAGCTTATGATAGCTCAATGTGAGTTGTCGAAACTTTTTTTTTAAAAAAGGGTTGACTTTTGTTTAAAAAAGAAAATGGAGTCACTACCAATATTTTTTATGAGGTGTGATCGGATCACCTCGTAATTTGATTTTTTAATAAAATTTTTATTTATTAAAACAATTTTGGTCTACAAAATTCGAGAAAACGGGCTCGGGAGTCAGTTACGTGTGAGGAAGGATTAGCACCCTCGTCACGCCCAAAATTGGTACCTAATTGATTAATTAATATCTTAATGTCGAAAGTTAAAAATTCGTAAAGAATTTAAAATACGATCCTCTTTTTTATTAATGCTAATTTTTTTAAAAAAATTGCTTGAATAAATTGAAACGAGATTAAAAGGCCCTCTCGCCCCAGATAACAAAATGCCACATCCCGTAAGTTAGGACACGACATTCGAATCCTTGAGAATAAGCTTGCCTTTTAATTTTAATTGAAATTTTATGTATTTTGAAATTTAAAAGGATATTTGGCCATTTAGGTCTAACAAGAAAATCGAAACCCCGTAAGTTAGGTACAATTTCTCAAATTTCCAAAACGTGAAATATTGTCTTATTTTAAAAAATTTTCTTTTTTATGTGTCGGGTAAAGATTAATGTAACACGATTTTGCAATAAAGATGTAAAAATAAATTACGGCTCATGGCATGATAATAAAATGAGGATAAGTTTGAATGAAACAAAAATAATGAATACACAGTGGCATTAATTAATTAAGTTTAATTTATTAAATGAAATAATAATAATGATGAAAATGACAATAATGATAATAACAATAACGGTAACAAGTAATAATAGTAATAAAATAATAATAATAATAATAATAATAATAATGATAATACTAGCACAAACAATAATAAAGATAGTTAAAATGATATTAATACGAATAATAGAATAATAGAAAAGAAAATGATAAATATAAATAACAATTATGAGGTAATAAATAAAAAGGGTTCAATTTAGAAATAAAATGAAAATTAGGGCAAAATATAAACAAACAAAAAAATGTAAAAAATAAAATAAGAAAATAAAAATGTAAAAGGATTGAATTCATAAATTAAGGTGAGATTAAAGTGAATATAAAAATAAAAACTTAAATAAAATAAATAAAAATGCAAAACAGAAAGAATGCGAAAATATTTAAAGAAAATAAAATAAGGACCAAAATTGGAGGGTAAATAAATTTTAGGGGTGAAATCAAAAATAAAAGAAAGATAATGGACCAAGCTAAATGCGCAAATAACAAGGAGAGACTAAATGGGAAGTTTTCCCTTCTTCTGTAACACCTCCTACCCGTATTTGTTACCGGAATAGGGTACGAGGCATTACCGGAGTTTACTGAATTAATTTTTTTTAGTTATTACGAGTTAAATACTATTCATTTACCGAAACATGTTATGACGTCCCTTAGATGGGCCTCCGAAGCCCAAAACATACATCGGGACCAAACCGGGATTAAATCGAAACCACAAGGAAATTTTTTTTCAAGATTAACTCAATATAACCCTTTTATAAATATCTAACTTTCCCTGTAAAATTTAAACCGAGACCTATCCAAATCAACCAATCCAATTCAACATATTTTCAAGATAGATTTATGCATATCCATAAGATAACCTTATCACATAACAAAACCAAGATTTGTTAGTCACACCAATGGCTAACTTTATATTCTTTCACATTAACATTTACTTTATTAACTTATACATGCCATTAATTTCTAAAATAAAGTTTCTTGATATACCAAAATGTTGAGGTTGATAGTGTGATGTGTCTCCAACTGAATCCGACCTCCGAGCTCTTAATACTACAAAACAGGAAAAAAAGAAATAGGGTAAGCACATTGTGCTTAGTAAGCTCGTGTAACAAGAATTATACTTACCCAATATTTTCAATACAATACAATAAACATTTATACATCCATTCAATGCATTGTTACCTTAACATGCACAAAACTCAATATTCAAGTTAGTTCAATAATTTCAATGTATCAATAATATATACCATGATTGATGAGCTCATCAAAACCATGATTTCTATTCCATTATCCCATATTTATCCCATTAAATTTCTCGAAATTTCGATGGATTTTTAAGGGTACACTTTAGTGTACAAATCCGAGTCCGTCAATTTATATTCATGTGCGCACATTTCTATTTCAGAGAGCACACTCCCGCGAACCTCATCCTTACGGCGGGATTACCAGTCCAAGCTAAATCCCCTGTAATATAAACTCATAGAGTATTGTCGGGATAACCAGCCTAGGATAAATCCCCTTGAACGACAATTACTCTAATGAGCCTGTATTTGAATTACCAGTCCAGGCTAAATTCAGACCCTAATTCGGATTACCTATCCGGACTAAATCCATTTTACACATATTCTTCGGAAGGGCTATATCAGGATAGGATCACCCGTCCGGGCTAGATCCTTTTTACCGTTAATTCCTTTTCAGAGATCCATCGAAGTTTTCTTTCATTCAACCGGAATTTCTTCCCCTTTTTATCAAATATATCAATGTTTCATCAATTTTCATACAATGAACATTCAAATCATATTCATATCAATAACATACATTTCAAGCATTTAAGAATATTTAATTCAAGTTACACGAACTTACCTCGATACTTGTTCGTATAAAAAAATTCTACTAATTCCAAACTTTTTCCTTTCCTTGATCTAGCTTTGTATTTGAGTCTTCAGGATCTAAATAAATAAATTTAATCATCAATTTAACATTTCATGTTCATATGTAGCATTCTCTACAATTCCACTATTATTTATAGTTCATTCAAAGCTGTCTACTTGAGTTGTATTCACTAAATTATTTTTATATTGAGCTATGGAACTCCAAATTAAGGTCCACTAATTTTCCCTAAAATGAGATTCACATATCTTCTTACCATAAAATTTTAGTAATTTTGGTTTAGCCAATAAGTACATTTTATTCTTTAAAGTCACCCCTGTTTTGCTGTCTGATAGTTCCGACCCTTCTTCACTAAAAATTAATTATCTCCCTATACAGGATTTGGATGATGTTTCTGTTTGTTTCTCTTAAAAATAGACTCATTGAGGATTTCAAACATATAAATTTAAGCCTGTAATTATTTTTTTCCAATTTTTTTTGTGATTTTCCAAAGTCAAAATAGGGGAACCCGAAGTTATTCTAACCTTATTTCACAAAATTTATTATATCTCATGATTTACAAATCTATTGCTTACACCATTTCTTCTATGAGAAACTAGGCTCAATAAGATTTAACTCCATATTTTGTTCATCCTCTAATTCTATTTCTACAATTTATGGTGATTTTTCAAAGTTAGCCTACTGCTGATGTCCAAAACTATTTTAGTGCAAGTAGTTTATTACCATTTTTCCTCTAAGCTTTTAATAAATGATAATTTCATCCCTACTCAATTAACCTATCAATTGAACTGATTTTTCTCAATTAACATTTTATTCTATCATTTTCAACTACTTTATAGCCTTTGAAAATCAGAATTTTAGCACTAGACTTCAATTTCACACTCTTTTACAAATAGGTCCTAAATATCCACTTCTTGTTCATTTCATTCAATAAAATCATCATATAATAAGATTAAAGCTTCAATTCCATTATAAATCGTCATATACTTACAGCACTCAACCATGGTGACTTTCAATTTCATCCATGAAATAAAAAACTAATGAATTTAATAGTAGGACATAGTTGTAAAAGTCTTAAAAACACAAAAATTACAAGAAAAAAAGCATGTACTAACTCACTTGGTGCAAAAATTATGAAAGAAAAGCTTAAAGAACCCCTCTTATGGCATTTTGGCTGATGAGAATGAAGAGAAATCACAAAAATATAGATATTTCTATATTAGTCCTAATTTTATTTAGTTAATAATGTAATATTTCAATTTTGCCCTTAGATCATCCATTTTCTTGCTGATTTCATGCCCTTGCCGTCCAGCCCAAATAAATTTTGGGACTAATTCCTTTTAAATCCTTTCTCATTAGACACTTAAGCTATTTAACCATCCCAACTACTTTTACACCTTTTCCAATTTAGTCATTTTCATTTAATTGATTGCCTAAACGTTAAAATTTTCTAACGAAATTTTAATACCATATTACTAACATTTCATAAATATTTATAAAAACATTTCCAACTCGGTTTTACGAGATCAAGGTCTCGATACCTTTTTTTACCCAATTTCTTCAATATTTTTTCTAACTAACCAATAAATAGGTAAAATTTTTCTATCGACATGTTCATACAATTTTCCTATCATATCAATATTCATGTAAAAATATTAAAATAAATTTCTCTTTAAATCAGATTTGTGGTTATGAAACCACTGTTCCGATAGCCTTGAATTTAGGCCATTACCTCTCCTCCAAAATGCGCCGTTTCAAACGAACCACATTGAAACTGAAATAAAATTATAAGGTGTAAATTAGAAATAAGAAAAGAACTGAATTAAAAGAGTTAAAAAATACGGAAGGACTCAGGGAGCAAATATACCATCTGGTCTAAAACGCGCAAAGCTCAACCCAGAGAGGGTTGGGTCTTGGGTCCCCTCTACTAAACGACATTGTTTGAAGCTTAAAAAGCCTAAGTGAAACGATGCCATTTCACGAAAGCTATTTAAATCATTTTTTTAAATTTCATTTTTATCTATTTCTAAAAGAAACACAAAAAAGGCTCTCAAATCCTCTCCCCCTTTTGATCTCCGATCTAAGGTCTAGCCAGGCTCCGGTGAGGCTCTGCCATGGCTCCACCATGGCCGGAGACAGCCTTTCAAAAATTTTTTTATATATTTTTTATATATAAAAAACTTGAATCTAGGATAGATTTCAAAATAAAAAGCAACAAAAAACGAAAGAAAAAGGGGGAGATTCGCAAGGGAAAGAACCTCGGTCTTCGTTTCTCCTCCAACCCTCATCGGAACCCGAATGGGTTTTGTGATGTTTGGGTTACCGGAGGCTCTCAACAGCGACGGAGAACGGATCGGTGGTGAGATTCTTTATTACTACTTATGTTCTTATTTTGAATGAAAATAAAATAATAAAGGAGGCACCTTTAAGTTTTTGCTTCCGATTGTTTTCCTTTTTTTGTATTCAAAAAATCGTCCCGATTACATTAGTGTTTTTTGTGCTTTTATAGCCGAATAACTTTTGTTTTATTTCTCCCTTTGCTACTGTTTGGTGCTGTCTGCCCTTTTGTGTTGCTATTTCCATACTTCTTCTGGTGTGTCTGCAGGTTAAGGGGAAGGTTAACGAGACTTCTTACCACTTTGGTGCAAAGTAGGCCACCTCGGGAGGTGGACATGTTGACAAGGCACGTGGGGAGCGACATGGCGCCAGGCTAGGATTAGGGTTTTTTCTTTTTTGTTTTTTCTGGGTCATAAGATTTGGGCTTGTAATTGGGCTAGTGTAGTTGGGTTTGTTGTTTGCAATTTTGGGTTGGTTTTAATGTGTTTGGGTTGTTCGGGATTTGGGTCTAATATGTAAATGGACATTTAGTAATTGGATTTTGGATTATTACTTTTATTTTGGTTTTGGTTTTTTGTTTTATGTTTGTTAGGTTAGGTTTGGCCTATTACATGAGTCTAATTTTTAAACCATTATATATAATCATTCAAACATTAAAGCATTTAATTTGTAGCATAATAACAAATTAAGCATAATATAAGGAACATATAGTTAATCAATGCATATACAGTTTATATTCAAGATGCAATGCAATTATAGTTTTTAATTCCCACCTACCCATCCTATTTGCCCTCGAGCATCGCTCAACATAGCAAAACATATATCAATAACTAACCATCACGTGACGATAACTTTTACCAGAATAACTTACAATCCTGGTTGCCTAATTTTGATGGATTTTTAAGCTATCATCTCATTTATCCGATATTGATGACATTGTCACCTACTTCATGTAGTATTGACTTTCAATGTGGACTTAATTTTCCACTTTCTCCTACGGAACTCTTTCGTCCTCCATACCCAATTTCATGCTATCATGCACATAAACTCAACATAATATGCTATTCAACAGTCAATGCTATACTAGTTAAGCACATTCAATATCTCTTACTATCATTTAATGACATGTATTCATGTATTCTTTCAAATCAGATACAATTTCTTTATGCAAATTAAAAACTTGTAAATGTATATTGATATTAGATTATTTATCATGCTAGTTCAACTAACACATACATAACAGATTTGCATATAGGGTTTGCCTATAGGGTTTGCACATATAAGGTTCGCATAGTATATAGGGTTCGTAGAATATGTAGGGTTTGCATGATATATAGAGGTCACATATATGGGGTTCGAATACATAGGCTCGCTTATAGGGGTTTGCCTATAGGGGGTTTGCATACAGGGGTTCGCTTATAAGGGTTCACCTATTGCTTACTTTCTAAAACTTCAATTGATTATACATAATGATTTAAGTTTAGATCCTACACCTGATTTGGAAACAAAATCCTTAATTTGGATGAGGAGATTGACGATCTACTTGGGAGGTGAGGGAAGATTTTGAAAACCTTGATTTTTTTTGCTTGAAAATTGACTTTGTAATGGTGGAGAAAAAGGAAGAATTTTTGGAGTTTTTCTTGAAAAATTCACTAGATATAAATTCTAGGGTTTGAAAAGATTAGTTATTTATAAAACTCTTTTTCTCTAATTGAAATAGGTTTTAGGAATTTATGTAGAATTAGGAATATTTTAAATTAAGGACTAAATTTAAAAAAAAAAGGTTTTGGGTTGAGTTAGTTTGAAAATTCACCGCTTTTATGAGGTAAAAGTAAGAAAATAGAATATTTTGGTTGAAAGGTGCAAAAGGGGTTTTTCAAACCTGAAACCTAAGGGGAAGCTAAGATCTTACCACTGAACTAGCAGACTTATTCCTGTTACTTCTTTTAACACAAATAATTTTTAAGGCATTCTAATTCTCTTACCCTTTGCTTTAAAAAAATAAAATTCTAATTTTATTCCTATTTTTTCTAGCCATATTTTTGAGATGAGACAAATCTTTCTCCATTAAAAAAATAATTCTCTAATTTTAACTTACCTTATTCGAACAAGTGAGGATATTGTTAACAAATCAACTCCTCAAGTTCTCACGTTGCTTCTTGGGTTCCATGGTTTTGCCATAAAATTTTAACTAGAGGAATTTTCTTATTTCTTAGAGTTGTAACCTCTCTACCTATCATTTTAATTGGTTCCTCTTCAAAAGATAAGTTTGGTTGGAGCTCGATCTCTTCAATGAAAACGATATGGGCCTATCACGCTTCTATTGTGCCACTCTGTTTTTTTATGTATTTTTCTCTTTTTCTACTTCGGGTGTCTACTACAACATTTACTCTGTGATGACATCGATGACATCCTTATCATCTTGTCCTCTTACTGCATAAACTGAGGTTCGTTGCTTCGTTTCAACATGGTTTGCACCTTGTGTCAGCGCTCTCTGGCCTCAATTTCCATTGTTCCAGTTAAGACATTTGTTTCCTTATTTTTGGATCTGGTTTTGTCCCTGATTTTTCTATTGAGTGGAATTATTCCAATAGGGATGATCTTTTATTTTATGTTCTGTTGATTCGCACTTAGAACAAGCAACGATCTTCCTCCAACATTTAGCTTTGTGGTGTTTTTCACAATATTGACACTTTGGAGCATATTTGTCAGTGTGCTCAAGTTGAGTGTGATTGGGTTGTGACCTAGCCCTTTTTATAGGCATGTGGTTCAAATTATTTAAAATTGAATCTCTTTTGTTAGGTGCCTTTTCCCATTTTTCTTGCTATACACATTTAATTTCTTCTAAGATTTTGGTCTTTTCAACCAAATTTTCAAAATTTCTTTTTTAATGCCCTAAAAATTTATATTTGTTTCCGTGTATTTATGACACAAATATCTATTTGCTTCAATGGTTATGTGTTTTGGGAGTGTCTGAGAAGTCTTGAGTTCAAACCTTGACTGGGGCAAATTTTTGGTATTTAAAGAATAAACCCCTATCACTAATCAGTAAGCTTATAAATAGATGTTGGTGAAATATGTCAGAATGAGCTTGTTGGTCTAATGGTTAAGTAACGTGTTAAGTGCCTAGAGGTTTGGAGTTCGAATCCCTATGCAAACAAGGGATTTATTTTACTGCTTATGCCATGTGAGAGTTTGAGTAGAATGGGATTCTGATTAGTAGATTTAGTGGGGAGACTGCGTAGAGAAATTTGAGGAGATTTTGGGGGAGTGGTTATCAGGATAATCTTGTGAATTTGTTTCCATTATCGAAATTTTTCCCCTTTTTTCCCAAACTTCTATCGTTTTTTTCCTTGCCTCCCATTCTGCCAAATTCTATTTTTTCTCCTTGTTGACATCTCAATTGCTATTCCCTTAGCCAAATTCTATTTTGGCTTCCTCCCCATTCATATCAATTTTCATTTTGGTTCTTATTAGCACAACGTTCTCTTTTCGTATTCGGTAAGTGAGGATTTCAATCATTTTCTTTAACTGTTTATCTTGATTAGTTGGTAAATAAGGGTTTATGTCATGGTTAGGGGAAGATCGAAGTGCTAAAACTGGGTTACCGGCGTTGTAAACGTTCGAATTCTCGCTACTCACATTAAGGTAAAGGTTTTAGTCGTTTTAAAAGGTGAATCTATTCCTTTTAGTTTGGTTTAGGATTGTTCTAAACGCTCATTTAAGGGTTCAGTTGGTCAATTGTAAGTACCGAAATGCTCGGGAGTGCTTAGACATCAGAATCATTATAGGTGTGTACTCAATTGCATTGAAAATGTGATTCGATGAAAGCCAAAAAATTGTATTCCGTCAATGCCACATGGGCGTATGATCGTCCGTGTGATAAGCCGTGTGGCTGGACATGGCCGTGTGAATGACAAGCCAAGCCGTGCGTGCATGACACAGGCAGTCCAACACGGGCATGTGAGCCTATTTTATTGATTTGTTTGTTAGGTTGCACAGGTTGCCCGAGACAACTGTGGACCTACTGTAGGGCCGGTAAGCCATACGTAGACCTCTATCTATATGATATGACTGTATGATTGAGATGTGTTATTGAGCGTGAGTTTATTTTGTTAAATGATACTATATATACTGATATCACGACATGGCATGGTATACTGTATGTTGCATTGCATGGGGTTAGGATGATATATATGGAAGAAGTATACTGAAAGGCTTAATGCTTGTTATACTGGCAGTTATATTGCCATTCACTGATTGTTTTAAGCCTATTATATTACTGGCAGCACTACTACAAATACTATTTAGTGCCGCAACCGGTGCTAACTTGTAAGTGTAGGGATGGGTGGGTGATTTATTCCTCATAGGAGTGCAATGTTAGACAGGAGATCGTGTATAGTGGTTGGTTGGGTAGGACTTGCATACTGTATACCACATTACTGCATATTGTTACTGTGATGGACTAAGGCCCTACTACTACTGTTACTGTTACTAACACTATTACTGAACTGTAATGGGCTAAGGCCCTATTGCTTACTGTACTGAGATTGGCTAAGGCCCAAACTGATACTGTTACTGAGAAAGGCTTAGGCTCAGTCTGTTATTGCTAGCATTATGTTTTCATGACTGTATGGGGATTACACATTGAGTTTTCGTAAACTCACCTCTTTTGTTTTACTGTACAGGTAATCCTCAGACATAGGCAAATCGGTGCGACGGAGGACTCGGCAGTAGCCACACAACTATTTACTTTTCGTACTTTCTTATGATTTTAAGTATAATTTGGGGTATTTTTCTGTAATCATGGCCTCTACAGATTTTTGGTTTAAATTTGGATTTTTATATTGTTTATGCCTTTTAATTGTTAGTGGTAGGAAAACGCAGATTTTCAAAAGAGATGCATGTTTTACCAAAACATCACAAATACGCAAACTGTTTTGTTTAAAAAGCTTCCACAAAGTAAAATTTTGGAATAGTATAACAAAATGTATCTAGATAATATTTTGAAAATGGGTAAACGATTTGAAAGCACTTCCATGAAACCTCGCCAGATTCGACCATAACGTCTAGGTCGAGTTTGGGGTGTTACATCTTTCTTGGAGGAGTGCCACTTGTACTTTTAGGTCATATCACAACCCATCTTCGAATCTTGTACTTTTATCTTGCTCGGTTGCTACCGATCCAGGAGTATAAAGACTTAATCTTAAAAATCTGACATATCTCATTGTTTTAGTTCAATGAATTCATGTCTTTAGGCTTCAACATAACGAGGACCCATATACTTTTTTTGAAAAGCTTCCTAGAAATAATACCAAGTTATTTGTTCCACAAGCGTGTCCCTAAAAATAGCTTGCCACCATCTATATGTTTCATCTCTTAATAGAGACATGACTCATTTTATCTTTTGTTTCAAAGTGCAATCTAGGTCATCCAAAATTACTTATGTAGTTTCCATCTAGTACTTCGTTATAGTGAGAGTTGTTCCGGTGACTCCTTTGAATAATTCGACTCTATTAGATTTGAGCTTTTCAACTACCATATTTTCGTTTCCCTTATTCGATCCAAAAAACTTTTTGAGAGCTCTCAGCATAGCTCGAGTCATAACATTATCTCTAACAGTTCCATCGTTTTAATTTCACATTCTCATGTCTCTATTCTCATGAACTTCGCCATCATTAGCGGTAGAATTTTCTACGTATTCCTGGGTTGAGTTTTCTCCTTGTATCATGGGCGGTTCAATTGGTACAAGCCTATGTGGTCTACCCTTACCACACTTGCCTTGAGTGCTCATAATGATATTTTATGAAAATCTACAATTTCTAACAATTAACACTTAATTCAAAATTTCAGTTTATACTATGTTTCTATCTAAAGTTCTTCTACTACTAGAAAGTTTTCTATAGTACCTGGCATTAGATTTCTCGAACTAATTTTCAAAAAATAATTTATCCCCATGCATGCATACTCTTTCAAAAGTTGAAAACCGTGTTTTAGAAAACCCAGGCTCTAATAGCACCTAATGTAACACCCTCAACCCGACCTAGGAGTTTGGCTAAGTCAAAGGCATTACATTTGATCACCAAAGTGTTCCTTGAAAGCCATTTTGTAGAGTTGTTTTGTATGAAGATCACTTTTTTTATTTTTTAAGGAAATTCATTCATTCATATAAACCGACTTTACCTAGTAATTCACTTTACAACATTATTAATATGAAGTTTTGAAAAACGATTTAAGGTTTTTAAGAAAAGACTTATTAAATCTTTTAAGCATATTGTAAAGTAGTAGAAAACATTTATTAAAAATAGTACTTTTCCAAACCAAATAGCATGCATATATCAAAATATTAATTAAACATCATGCTTAAAATAAATAAGCTAACAATCCTAAACCTACCGTTATAAAAACAAGAAAATAATTAATAATTATAACAACAAAAAACAATTAAGGAAAAACTTCCATGGAAACTTAAAACAAGTTACCAATCTGAGGTTCCTCCAATATCATTCTGAGTCATAAGTCTCTACGTTATTTAAAAAGTAAAGAAATGGGGTGAGTTATGACAACTCAATGTGAGTCTAAATTTTAAACCATTATATATAATCGATCAAACATTAAAGCATTTAATTTATAATATAATAACAAATTAAACATAATATAATGAACATATAGTGAATCAATGCATATACAGTTTATATTCATGATACAATGTGATTATAGTTTTTAATTCCCGCCCACCTATCCTATCAACCCTCGAGTATCGCTTGACACACCAAAACACATATAAATAACTAACCATCCTGGATTTCCCGGTGAAGATGGTCTCTCACTTGTCATCTGTGACAATGATTTTTACTACAATAACTTACCATCTTGATTGCCTGATTTTGATGGCTTTTTAAGCTATCATCTCGGTTTATCTGATATTGATGACATTGTCGCCTATTTCGTGTAGTACTAGCTTTCGTTGTGGACTTAATTTGCCACTTTCTCCTACGGAACTCTTCCATCCTTCGTACCCAATTTCATGTAATCTTGCACATAAACTTAGCATATTATGCTATTCAACAATCGATGCTATGCTAGTCAAGTACATTCAATATTTCATACTATCATTTAATGACATTTATTCATGCATTCATTCATATCGTATACAATTTCTTCATGCAAACTAAAAACTTGTAAAAGTATATTGATATTAGATTATTTATCATGCTAGTTCGGCTAACACATATATAACAAGTTTTCACGCCTATAGGGTTTGCACATATAAGGTTCACACATGTAGGGTTCGCACAGATAAGGTTTACATATTATATAGGGTTTGCATAATATGTAGAGTTCGTATGATATATAGGGTTTGCATAAATATATTTAGAGTTCACATACTAAATCATATAAGGTTATGTATATAGGTTCACATATATGGGGTTCACATACATGGGCTCGCATACAAGGGTTCGCCTATAGGGGGTTCACATACAGGCATTCATTTATAGGGGTTCGCATACAGGGGTTCACGTATAGTGGTTTGCCTATAGGGGTTTGCCGATTGCTTACTTACGTTCTAAAACTTCAATTAATCATACATAGTGATTTAAGTTTAGATCCCACACTTGATTTGAAGACACAAAATCCTTAATTTGGATGAAAAGATTGATTATCTACTTGGGAAGTGAGGGACGACTTTGAAAAGCTTGATTTCTTTTGCTTGAATATTAATTTAGTAATAGTGGAGAAAAGGAAAAAATTTGGGAGTTTTTCTTGAAAAATTCACTAGATATAAATTGTAAGGTTTGAAAAGATTAGCTATTTATAAAATTCCTTTTTCCTAATTGAAATAAATTTTAGGAATTTATGTAGAATTATGACTATTTTAAATTAACGACTAAATTAAAAAAATAAGTTTTTGGATTGGGCTAATTTAAAAATTCAGTACTTTTATGGGGTAAAAATAAGAAAATAATTTATTTTGATCAAAATGTGCAAAAGGGGTTTTGAACTTGAAACTTAAGGGGAAGCTAAAATTTTACTATTAAACCAATAAGCTCATTCTTATTATTTGCTTAACACAAATAATTTTTATGGCATTCTAATTCTCTTACCCTATGCTTTTAAAAAAATAAAATTTTAAATTTTATTCCTATTTTTGTAGACTTATTTTTGGATGTGCCATGCCAAATTATGGAGTAAAATTTAAAAAAAAATTAAATTCTCTATTATTTTTTATTTTCCATGTTTGTTTTACAATTCAAATTTTAAGGTTCGTGTCTGCTTCTCTTAAGAATGCAGTCTCTAAAATTAAAAATAACTATTTTAAGATATTTTTAATTCAACATATCTTTTTCTATGCCTTTACTTTATTTTTTTATGTAGAATTACTTTAAATATTTCAATATTAAATTAAAAATAAATATTTTAATTAATATGTACAATTAATCCGTGTATAACATGTAGTATTTTAATAATGAAAGTAACAGATTATAAAAATCAAAGTAGTAAATTTTAAAATATTACAAAATATCAAATATCTATTATATTTAAAAAATATGTATTCAATTACTATATGTTAATATAAATAACTTAATTATCTTTGAATAAATAAATACCTGAGACTAAATTAAATAAATTATATAACTCTTTTAAAATTATACAAAGATTTAATTTACGAATTAGTCATTAAAGTATATCTATTTTTTTATTTTAGTATTTAATTTTTTCTTATCTTAATTTTATATCTAAAGTACAGTTAAATTTTTAATTTGGTTCTTAAAGTATGTCTTCGTTATATTTCTTCAGTCCATTTTCATATAGACATTAAAAATTTTTTTATAACCAATTATAAAGGGCTACGTGATGTTTTTATTTAAAAAATGAATATTTTCTATGTACATATACATTGAAAAATATAAAAATAGAAATAGATATATAAAAAAATTCAAAAAAAATATAAATCTAGAAACAACATATAAATTATAAAAATTAAATTTACAAAAAATATGATAATTGAAAGAAATGAGTTGAAATTAATAATATTATTAAAAATGTAAAAAATTGGAAATATTTTTTTAAAAAATTAAAAATATATAATTTTAAATTTCTAAAAAGCATTTAAATTTGAAGTTATTTTTCGGTTACTTGAAATTGAAATGACTCTTTTATTTTTTATAACAATTTTTTTTTAATTTTTGTGTATTATTTTGATTTTTTAAAATTAATAATTATGTATTTTTAAATTTTATAAAAAAATTATATACAAATATATATAATTCTAAAAACATCGGGATTCTAAATATCGCATGTTTCCAATGTATCTTTGACTGACACATCGGGGAACCAACAGTAATTTTTTAAAATTCAAAACGGTGTGCTTGACACAGAGGGGAACCGACTTGAAAAAATATATTTTTTTTTCCCTTTTGCTTAGAAAGTAAGTTTATTTGCCCTGTTTTTTAATCACAAATAAAATAAAGAAATTAGAGTGTGCAATGATTCCCAAGATAAAAGAAATCACTGATGGACTGAATACTTTGAACACTCGTACAAGTAATTTGGGGTTGAGTGAGATCATATCTCAAAGGCGGAACTTCCAAGGGAAAGAAACCCAGGCTGCAACCGACTTCCTTGATGGATGGAGCTGTGGAGTATCTTGGTAGAGCCAATGAGAAGCCAGAAATACTTGAGTTGCTCCAAAGTAACAACTCCGATGGAGTTTGTGTCCTTTCCATCGTTGGCCTGGGAGGGATGGGGAAAACAACGCTTGCTCAACTTGTTTACGATGATCCCAGCATTAACGAGTCTTTTGATCACAAGGCCTGGGTATGTGTCTCTGATGAATTTGATGCAGTTAACATAACAAAGACCATTTTAAAATCCATCGATGCTGACTCGCGTGATGTGAATGACTTGAACTTACTTCAAGCCAAGATGAAGGGGAAGTTGTCCGGAAAAAGGAAAGATGAGCCGCAAAATCTGTGATTGGTTTCATCACAGTCATGGGACTGGTAAAAAGAACCATTTCAAAAATTTCAGAGCTTTTCAGTTTCATACATCTAACTTTCCTTAGGAGCAAGATAATAATAGCAATATTTTTATTGATTTTTGCAGGCATTAAAAGCTAAGTTGGTGTGGAAGTGGGCTTTCAGAAAGATCCTTCCAAGGAAAAGTAAATATATTCAACAGATCAACTTTAGCTTATTTGATTTAATATAGGAGCAGTTAGTTAATTCTCTGGTACACTCATTGAGCAATTTGCATGATTTGATAATGACTTTGCTACACTCGTTGAACAGATTACTTGTCTGCTACAAATAAAATTGATTTGATCTCACAAAATGGAAAACTCAGAGAAAATAAATGAATCTTAGTTTCAACATGGTATGTCTCGATCTTAAATTTCTTAATTTTTTTTAGGATAATGTGTTTATTTGGTTGTACATGCAGAACTTGAAGCACAAAGGATTATAATCATAAACATTTTAATCAACATGAAGATTGCACTGTTTTTCTTTCTAAGTATTGAGAAAGAAAATTGCAACTGTTATGACCATGTATATTGCATTTCTTTATACTACTGAAAGATGCTTATAGATATGCAATCATCTTCACAATCTTTAATACATATTCTTCAAGGGCTTCCAAGATGTCGCTTCTCTTTGGTATATAACCATCCTAATTCCATTGAAGAGAACTTTTTTTTTTAATTCGTTTTGGAGAATATTTTGGATTCGTAGATGTGATGAATTTGGTATAATATGAGCTTGAAATTATATTTAAACCAAATGATATAAGCATGTGAAACTTTACTTATTTCCATCAATTTGCAGTATTCCCGTCTGACCTTTCTCATATATTTATTTATTTTTACAAGTAAAGAAAGCTAAATTGACAAGGTAGTGTTCATTTCAAAAGATCCTTTCAAGAAAACTAATGAAGGCATTCAACTGATCTGCTTTAGCTTTTATGATATTTTACAAAGCAGTTATTTAGTTATCTGCAACATTTATTTACCAAATTGAATGTTGTGTTTTCATCTGCATGTTCTCATTTCTGTATATGTTGCTTACCAATTATGCCATCCTTGTATTTAAGATCTTCTATACTACGTGGAATAAGTATAGTTCCTTTTGACATTGGTATGCCAATCCTAAATTCGTTAAATCTTTTTGAATATGGGAATGGAATTTTAGTTAAAAATATGACACTTCATTACAGTTTCAAGCTTAGGCCACATGCAGGAAACCACTTAAAATATAGGCAAAGATAATGAATAACTATATTTGGTTTTCCTTAGATAGGTTATGGTAACTACGATATGTTATTGATCATTTTTACAGGCTATGAGAAGCTTCAAAGCTAAATCTGTCACAACAGGCTTTCCATCACTCTTTATATGAAGTTGCATTACTTCAAAGGCTTCACCTTCTCTCTTTTTTCCACTTACAATGATGTTAGCAATAACTTCTTGTTGTTGTTGTTAAAGGACCCTTCATAGAAAGAAATGGAGCCAAATATTGTCGGGGAATTAAGGAAAAGAAATGGAGCCAAATATTGCTGGGGAATTAAGGAAAGGAGTGGTAAGTTAATTTTCTATTGTTTCAAGTCTTTTCGGATGATTAATAGATGCTATGATACGCAGAATTGTATTTTAGATTGAAAAATAAATGTTATTGGCAGGTATTTCCCATGTTGTGATTGAGTGTCCCTTCCCAACATTACCTCACTTTGGGACAATGCATGCATCAATGGTTGTCCTCTGCTAAATAAGGTTGGAATTTGGCTGGTAATTTCACTCAAGCCTTATGCATGTATCAATGGTGTTTTAGTATTTCACTATAGTAAAATAGGTTTTCAGCGGCATTTTTTGGGGCTTATAAGCGCTGCTAAAATTATTTGCGGCGTTTTGATAAGAGCTGCAAAAAAAGCCGTCATAGCTAATGTCGTTAAATTTTGCGGTCTTTATGTGAAAAAACGCCATTATATAACATGACCTTTAACGATAGAACATGACCTTTAGCGGTGCTTTTCCCACATATGTCGTCGCTATAGAAATGACTTTTAGTGGCGTTTTTACCACAGACGCCGCTATAGAACATAACTTTTAGTTGCACTTTATCCACTAACGCCGCTATAGAACATGACTTTTAGCGGCGCTTTAGCTACAAACGCTGAAGTTATGTTTTTTGGCGGCGTTTGTGAAACTTCATCAAATCTTTAACAACTCATTTTCATTCGTATAGAATCTAAAATGTCAACATAATTTTTTGTAACATCAAATCCAATTAAAAATTACAAATCTAAATAATATTTCAAATCCAACAAAAGAAATATGTATATAATCTAAATTAATATATAAAATAATAATTTATTATATTCAAAAGTTATATTGTTAAAATATTCTTATAATAAGAAAATGAAAATCTAAGATGGCAGATTCTGTGATTGCCAGAAACATTTTCATCATATTCTGAAATTGTAGTTGGAGTTCATTAAGTATTTTGCTTGCCTCTGCTTCCTTTGCTGCTGTTTATACTTTAAGTTGTAGTTTGAGTTTTTTATATTTTCTTTGAGCCTTTGCTTCTCTTGATACTACCTCAGCTTTAAGTTGAGCAATTTGCTCAACTGTGCTTGCTTGCTTCTGAGTCATTTGGTCTCTTAACCTTTGAATTTTAGCTTGAGCTTAATTCTTTGGAGGCATGTATTGATGCGAGTTGGATCTAAGACATTGGATTGTGTTAACAAAAGATCCTTAAAATTGAATTTGACCATACTTTTCAAAACCTAAAACTTCAGTAATAATTTGATTATTAATCGCGTCAAGATTCACAGAACTCTCACTCAAAAGCGATTGTTTCATACTTCCCTTTTTATTTTTTAGTTCCTCTTAATAAATCAAAACAAATTCAATATAATATTATTTGTATTACAAAATGACAAATTAAACCATTATAATTGAAAATAATGAATATTTAAAATAATTTAAATTTTATTAAGTAAATATACCATAATTTTTGCAGTTTTAATAATCATAGGAGGTCCATCTTTCTATGTGTAAGGTTAAAAGCTGAAGGTGTGAACTTTTTGACCAGATGATAGTTCTTACAATATGGTAGGAAAAAATATTATTTAGTAGAAAATAATTAATATGAAATTATTATTACATATATAGTAAATATTATAAACTAAAATAATTATAAAAGTTTGAAAGTACGCAATACCTTTTCTTTTTGTAAATTTTAAAATTTAACTACATCTTCCTATTGGTACCTCGAAAATCTTGGGGAGATATTTTACAATTTCTCTTTAAGGCTTATATTTTTGTTAAAATATTCTTTCTTTAAAGTACTTTTATGTTTTTATTTTTTCTTAATGCATTTTTCACATAATTATTCGAGACCTCAAAATTAAATTTTTCTTGCAAATAACACAAGTTTAGAAAATTAATATAAATGAAACTGAAATCAAAGTATTATAAATTACATTCATATTATTACCTTAATATTATCGAGAGCTTGATTTGTGTTACTATCAAGCATATGATGCCATGACTCGTAGTTGATAGGCAATATATTGGCATTTAGTGCTATAATGCTTAAGTATCCTTTTAAAAGTTGAGCTTCTGATCCAGTAGGCTGATCATGATTATTTTTAGCTACTTTGACGCACTCGTATAAATCTTTTAATAGCGTGTCTTCGAGTTTTGCGCGTCCCATCACTTTTAGCTAAAAAATTATATATTGTAATATAAGAATTTGAAACAAAAATCAATAATAAAAGTTTACCTTTAATTTTTTATCGAAACTGTGTATTTTAAAATTCAAAAGAGTATTTGGCTATTTAGGTTTAACAAGAAAATTGAAACCTCGTAAGGTAGGGTACGATTTCTTGAATTCCTGAAACCGAAATATGTCTTACTTCGAAGATTTTTCTTTTTGAATAATAATGAGCGTGATACTTAGCAATGTGTGTTTTTTTTTTTGTTGGAAATAAAATAAAATGGTCTATATTGAATAAATACACAATAGGATCTAAATGGAACGGGAAGGAATGACAATATCGAACATGGCATATAATAATTTGCAAATAAAAAATACTACGATAATGAATCACAATGACATGAAGATATGAATAAACGAATTATATAAAAAAAACATAATGGCGATAATCATACAACGTGTCATTTTATATTTTTACGTTAGTAATCAAAGAAAAATGAAGTGAATGACATCAAGCAATTTAAAATAAACAATAAGATAATTTTAAAATGAATAATACGTGGAAAAATAAATTTAAAATAGATACTATATAAAAATAATTATAAGTATATAGTATAAATCAAGTTAAAATCATTGATATATATATATAAAAGATAGTGCAAACTCGAAACAAATAGTTTATAAAACATTTCAAAATAACATGAAAGATTTAAAATAAGTAATATATATAAAATATACATAAATATAAACAATTTAATATAAGTAATATATGAAATCTTAAAATAAATAATAATAAAGAGGTTTACAATACATAATATAAGAGTTTAAAATAGTTAGCATGTGAAATAGTATGACTAAATGACATATAAGAAACTTAAAATAAGTATTATACGTATAAAATAGTGTAAAGTAAAAGGTATATGTATAAAATTTCAAAATAATAATATGTATGATAGTTTAAAATAAATAATACCTATATAAAAAAGGAATAATAGTTTAAAATGTGTAAGATAAACTTAATACATAACAATAAAATGATTTAAAATAAATAATATATGGATACAAACTTAAAATAAATAAAACTAAAGCATTTCCTAAAAAAAATTGGATAAATAAACAAATAGATAAATTAACAGACTAGGATTAAGTTGAGATCGAATTGAAATTTAAGGGTAAAACTTGTAAATAACAAAAAATAGGCCGTCGAGGACCTGGATGAAACACGTTGAAACAAATGAGGGACTGATTGGGAAACATCCCTGGCCTCAATGCGCTGTGTTTTGAGATGGGCCAAACTGAAGCAAACACAAAGCATGCGATAAAAATTAAGAAAACGAAAGAAACAAGTAAATGTTAGATTGTAGTGCGCTTTAAAAATGGAGGGACCAAAGGGATAACTATCCCTAAAAGGCAAAACATGCGGATCCCCCTAGAGTGCGTCGAGTCGCGCACGTGCGTGCCATAAATGACGTCGTTTCGGCGTTGGGGTCCTTGGTTCCCGAACGGTACCGTTTTGTGCCTTTATTTAAGTTAAAAATTTTTATTTTTTTGAGAGTGGAGTCTAGAATTAAACGCGTGTTGTCAAAATTTTCGAAATTTCTTTTTCAAATAATATTTAGTCGTAATCCTTAAATTTTGTTTTCTGAAAAGTCATGCATTTGCATCATGTTGTAAATATTTTTCTCACTTGTTTTAACTTTTTGTTTGTCAGCTTTAAGTTTTTACGATTTTAGTTTTTTTAGTTTTAAAATAAAAACGAAAAGGTTTGTGAGTTTCTCCCTATACACCGTGCACTTGTAATTTTGCATAACATGAGCTTCTTACCCAGCTTCGTCCGCTTAAGTGGAAGTAAACGCTATGCCTTCGTGAGTTAGCTCGTCCTTTCGCACAGGCTAGTGAATACTTTTGTGTTACGTATGACTTATGCTTTCGTGAGTTAAATTGTCCTCCCACATAGGCATAAGTAAATGTAACCCTCGAATTGAACTCGTGAGCCTGTGATGGGCAATTACCGAGGCTCCGTACTAATTTTAGTAGACGATAGTACGAACAATTCGAGTACCTCTCTAGAACCGAAATCGCATATAGTGAACCATACGAGCCACCTAACTAGAGCCATGTCGAACTTTCGTCCGTTTAATAATCACCAAAATTAGTACATGGGTGAAACGCTTTTTACCTTTTTTTACAAGGAAATCGGGTCTGTTTAGTAAATAAGATCGGGTAGATTATTTGATGTATATGTGGGGGTAGATTTTTATAAAGCATGACGGCGCAAAGAAAAATAAATATAATAAATAAATAAATGCACGATTGAATAGCTTAACTTGTTAGATTTTCTGTAGTTTTCTTCTGTTCATATTTGGTGTGATTACTAACCAATGTTATTTGTCTTTATTTTTATTTTTATTTTTTATTTATCATGCATCATAGGAATTTTGTTAGGAAGGTGTTGATTAAATATTGGTTGCTAAAAACGGGTTTTTGATGGAGGAGTCAATTACGCAAGTAACTGTGAAAAATGTCGTGGTTCGATACAGATTTTTAAAAACTGAGAAAGCGAAAGGGGACAGTTTAAAAGAATGATATATCTCCAATCTTCCTAAGCTTGTAATTTCGAATTCTCGTCAAAATAATCTTGAAGACTTGACTTGGATCTAGAAACAATGAGACTCAGACACTAGAGGTATATTCACTGAAAAGTACGGGGATATAGTTCACTTGATCGCCATCAACATAGACGAATAGTTGATTCAAGCCTTGGTTCGATTTTGGGACTCAGCTTACCAATGTTTCACTTTCAATCAGGAAGATATGACTCTAACCATAGAAGAGTATGCTGCCTTGCTTCGCGTTGACAATGTACAATTCAACAAGATATACGTGAAAGAGCCCAAACCAATGATTTTCAAGAAAAAGCTAATGAAGTTGACGAGAATGATCGATACATGGGCTGAAAAACAGATAAAGGAAAAGAGCAAAGTTGTGTTCCGTGGTTTTCTCTACGAGATTTAGTTCAAAACTATCCAGATATTTTGAAGAGAATGGATCAGTTGCTTTGGCCATTTACAGATTAATTGTCTTTCCAAAGGTTCTTGGGCATATAGAAATTGCGGTAGTAGATTTTTTTGAAAGGTTGAAGCAAGGAATCAATCCCGTCCTCACTATCTTGGCTTGAGACCTTTAGATCTGTAAGTTGTTGTAGGAGAAAAGGGGGATGACGTTTTATTATATATACACAGTTACTTAATGTTTGGATTTTGAGCTATTTTTAAAAAGTGGAGTGCACACATTTTCACATGTTTTCAAAAATATTCGCCCCATTGAAAGCTTACTTTGGAAAAGATTGGCCAAAGAATGTCATCGAATAGCATTGGGTTTCGGTTTTTTTAAAATTTTCATGCTGAGGATATAACTTGGAGAGCATCATGGTCCGTCTTTCGGTTCTGTTATACAAGTGTGGAAGTCAAGATTGGGTGCCTTTACTCGGATTGTGGGGAGGAGTTGGATATGCTCCTTTAATGGTTGAAAGGTAGTTTACTTCACGACAGTTCATACCCGCTACCGGGGGATTGGCACAGTCTGGGTTTACTTTTACAGGTGAGGATTACATGAAAAGAGTCCGAGATATTGCAAAATCTTAGAAGGAAATTTACCTAATTGAGTTAGCTCTCTATGTTGATACTATCACTCAAGATTATGACATATGAAGACGAGTGAATAGTAAACAAATCTTACACTTTTTATAATCATTTTTCAAAAGAAATGCTATCCGAACTGAAAATATCAAGACATGAATTTAAACGTGAAAAGGCCAATCTGTTACGGGATATTAATTTTCTTTAAGAAGAAAACTATCAACTAAAGATCGATGTTGAAATTAAAAAATCTATAACCGTAAAAGCTCTAAAAGAAGCTGAGATCATGAGAAATATTTTAAGGGATCTTCATTTAAAAAATAAGAAATTAAGAGGCACTATAAGGAATAGTAGGTTAGGCAAATCATTGGCAGAATGAAAGGAAAAACTAAGCAACATCAAAGATGGGATTGAATTTTGAAAAAGGAAAGCAAAAAAAGAAGAGGAAAAAGTTGCGCGTACTATGATAGAGTTAAGGAAAAAGAATGTTGAATATGAAAATGTGTCTGCAGAATTAATGACTAGTCAGTCTAAACGTCAAGAGCTAAGAAGAAAAATACAAGATTTAAAAAATACGCTGCAAGTTCATCAGCAACAGTTGGATACTCTCCTAAGAGCCCTAGAAGAAAAAAATGGTCAGCATTACAGAGACACTCGTATTTATGAAAGCTTTCCATGAAAGGGAAATGCATCTCAGTAATTTGATCAATGAAATTTGCAAGGCGGTTGTACAAATTGTGTAATTATCAGATGAAGCTGAAGCTCTTAATTGTCAATTTCTTTTGAGCCAAAGATCAAGAATGTCAAGAGGTCTTAGAACGAGTGAAGAAACAAGGCGATGTGGCTAAGAAATTTGTGTAACTATTAAATAAAAAATGACAACGTTTTGTAATACTCTTTTGATTAATGAAATGCCTAAGTATAGGCCTATCTTGAAATTAACACCAAAATACTTGCGTATTTATTCATGACTAACATTTATTTGTCATTCATTCATTTATCCATTCATTGCATGTGCATATCACCCTAATCATTCACAGAGGCTAAAATTATATAATCCACAGTTACGACACTACAAGTCTGGAATCACGCTATTCTTATAGGACGTGTCTAAGGGCTAGAATTATGGAGGCCAAATTTAAAGAGAAAATTGAAAGGATGAAAATGATCGAAAGAGAATTGCAAGAGCAATTGGCTAAGTCACAACAGGAAGTAAGAGATCTGATGGTAAGATCTCGAGAGGAATCACTCGAATAAAGAAATTAAATGGCCAAAATGATGGAGATGATGATAGCTTTGGTTAAAAGAAAGGGACCTATGTGGAGCACTGACATTATAGAGCCTCAGTCAAGAATTAATAATAATTAGGATCCACTCTATCTCTCAAAATTCACTGCATCTTACGTCCATGTAATATAAAGAGGATACGTTGTCCTAGCGTTTTTTAACCCGAACGTCATCACTTTATAGCAGAATGTCTCCCACACAAGAGCAATCTTTATCTGATTATAACCCGAGAATCTATCCATAAAAGAAAATAATAAATGTTTCGCTGTGTTATTCACCAACGTATCGATGTGTGGCAAGGGAAAATTATCTTTAGGATTTGCTCGATTCAGATCGCGATAATTCACGCACATTCGTACCTTGTCGTTTTTCTTCGATACTAAGACTGTGTTAGCTACCCATTCTGGGTATTTGGAGACTTGTAGGAAGTCAGCATCAAATTGTTTCTTGACTTCTTCTTTTATCTTTAACAGCATTTCAGGTCTCATTCATCTTAGCTTCTCTTGAATAGGTTTGTATTCTGGCTTCAGTGGTAGTTTATGGACCACTACATTCTCGTTTAAACCTGGCATGTCCTGATACGACTATTCGAATACATCTTTGTACTCATGAAACAAGACAATTAAATCATGTTTAGTGTTATCTGAAATGGAGGTCTCAATCTTCACTTCTTGCCTCTTTATTCATTTCTCAAGTTTACTGTCTCAACAGATTCTTGATGGGGTAAAATCTGTTTATCTTCTTATTCTACCATTCTTAGTAAGTCAGCAGATGAGACAAATTTCAGCACTTTCCTCACCTTCAAATTTTATTAAACAAATAGTTTTCTCGAAATCGATTTTAAAACTTGTAATGGGGTTGCTAATGTCGTCGATATTTGAGCAACTGAAAGTTAAATAGAAAAGAAAATTATAGAGGAGCAACAAAGTATTAGAATCAACAAGCATAACGTTATGACATGATATGAAATACATGTAAGGACAGGCTGTGAGAAAAGGGAATAATTATGAAGTTAATAAGAATGAAAAGACCATGATAAAATGCATCTCTATTAATGATCGTTTAAATGATAAAGAGCAAATATAAGCTTTTACAAAAGAATCTCACTATTACCTAGGGGCACAAAAAAAAGGAGAGTTAACATTGAGTATTATTCTGGAGAAGACTTAGAAATTACAAGAAGATTCACAACAGTCTAATTGTTTAAAACGAATGTAGGAGGATAATGGCGTATCATGTAAACATCTATATTGCATTCTCTTCTTTGTTCATAACATTTATACTGACATTCTGAAGACCCCTTTCAATTAATAACAGCGTACTTCGTGAATTATCTTGCTCTGGGTATATTATTCCTACGATGTAAATGTTTTTAACAAATGAGGATACGTTATGGTGTACTGACTTAAGTGCTCTAACTATCCCTTGTTAAAATCTTCCCAAACTTTTATTCACTCGGGATTATTTTCCCACAGTTAACTTAATTCTCATCTTGGTATTCATTGACAGTTTGGGTGTAGGAATTCTATTTCCTTCAGCAACAAATGTATTGATAAATTCGGAGGAACGAAAGGAACATTCTACTGCATCATTACTTACTTCAATGTATGGTGCATCAGCAGAGATAGATGCGACAATGTCTTTCTCGCCTGCAGCAGTGATTAAGCGGCTATTCATGATAAATTTTTACTTTTTGATGGAGAGATGAAAGAACTGTCCTAGCAGAATGGATCCAATGCCTCTCTAAAAAGTAATTATACGAAGGCATAATATCCATGACCTGGAACTCGATATCATATGTATATGGGCTTACTTCTAAAGGAAATTCAATCTTTCCCATAACCTCTCGTCGTGTCCCATCAAATGCCCTTACTATAGAGTGACAAGGCCTCAGACAAGACATATCAATTGACATCCTAAAAAGTATGGCCAAAGACATGACATTGAGTGCAGACCCATTGTCAATGAGTACATTTGGTATTATATAACCCTTGCAAGTGGTTGTGGTGTGCAATGCTTTTACAGAGCCCTTACCATTTGGCGGTATTTCGTTATCACTAAAAAAGATAAAATTATCCGCATTCTGATTAGTCACCCATCTATCAAGCTTTTCAACAGATACGTTGCTTGCCACATAAGCTTAATTTAACACTTTTAGCAAAGCGTTTCAATGTGGTTTCGAATTCAATAGTAAGGATAAGACCAAGGTTAGTGCTGGTTGTTTGTTTAATTGTTCTACGACGTTATATTCACTGTGTTTAATTTCAAGAATTCATGTGCTTCCTTTTTATTCACAGGCCTTTTAACTTTTTGTTCGGACGGAGTTTCAAACTCGACCTCGGCCTCATGCATTGGTACCTTTACTTTTTGGTTTGAGTCACCAGTCTTTATTGATTCAACCACCTTAGGAAAATAACATCTTCCGGTGCTGGTAAAATGTCCTACTTCGCTAACACCTCTAGTCGTAGCTTTGGAATTTTCACATTCGGGTATGATAATTTTGGCATCATATTTTCATGGTACCGTATTGTTGTCTTTGTAAGGGAAATGAAATGATACTTCAACTATCATATTTGGTTTCACTTGTTCATTTTTTGTTTTGTAATAAATTACCAATGGTCGATCGGTGCTATAAGGAAAACATAATGATTGATTATCAAAAGTGCATACTTCTCCTTCATTGCCTTTTTCACTTTGTTAAAGATCTCAACCTCCTTATTGTCCATCATGTCTTGAAGTAATTTTCTGAATCCCTCAAAAGACTGGATGTCATGCCCTTCGATACCATGGAAATTACATAAATATTGACTTTTTGTATTTCTTTCTTTGAAAGTTCTGTTGGAATGACAGAACGACCATTTTTCAACCATTACTTCTCAAACCTTCTACAAAGGTGTATTTATTTTAAAAACATAACTTTTGGCTCGCCACCTGTCTTCTTTTGTCACCTCACTCACGTTCCCTTCAGTATGGTTAGGGAGCGAATTTCCAGCCATATTACTAACACCATCAAATCGTAAAATGCCTACATCAATAAGACCTTGAACCCTCCTTTTAAAGGCAAGACAATTTTCTGTAGAATGCCCTTAGTTTCCAGCGTGGTACATGCAACTAGCATTAAGATCGTACCATTTTGAGTATGGAGGCTTTAGGGGTGCCAATAATGTGAGGATATTAATTATTTTTTCAATAGTTTTGGGTACAGCTTTTCGTATGACACGGGAATAGGTGTGAATTGAGGTTTTTCAGGATTGGGTCTTATTGGTTTTTATTCATTTTTTGGTTGACTTTGGGCAGACATGGTATTTGGTGGGAACATGGCGAATGAGTTTAAAAGAATGATGTATCTCTAATCTTCCTGTCACCAAATACCATGCCTGTTCTAAGTCAACCAAAAAATGAATAAAGACCAGCAAGACCTAATCCTGAAAAACCTCAATTCACACCTATTCCCGTGTCATACGGAGAGCTGTACCCAAAATTATTAAAAAAATAATTAATATCCTCACATTATTGGCACCCCTGAAGCCTCCATACTCAAAATGGTACGATCTTAATGCTAGTTGCATGTACCCCGTTGGAAACTAGGGGCATTGTACAGAAAATTATCTTGCCTTTAAAAAGAGGGTTCAATGTCTTATTGATATAGGCATTTTACGATTTGATGGTGCTAGTAATATGGCTGAAAATTCGCTCCCTAACCATACTAAAGAGAACGTGAGTGCGGTGACAAAAAAAGACAAGTGGCGAGCCAAAAGTTATGTTTTTAAAATAAAAACACCTTTGCGGAAGGTTTGAGAGGTAATGGTTGAAAAATGGTCGTTCTGTCATCCCAACAGAACTTTTAAAGAAAGAAATACAAAAAGTCAATGTTTATGTGATTTTCATGGTATCGAAGGGCATGACATCTAGTCTTTTGAGGGATTCAGAAAATTGCTTCAAGACATGATGGACAATAAGGAGGTTGAGACCTTTAACATAGTGGAAGAGGCAATGAAGGAGAAGTATGCGCTTTTGATAATCAATCATTAGGTTTTCCTAATAGCACCGTTCGACTATTGGTAATTTATTACGAAGCAAAAAATGAACAAGTGAAATCAAATATGATAGTTGAAGTATCATCTCCTTTCCTTTATAAAGACAACAATGCGGTACCGTGGAAATATGATGCCAAAATTATCATACCCGAAGGTGAAAATTCTAAAGCTATGACTAAAAGTGTGAGCAAAGTAGGACATTTTGCTCGCACCGGAAGATGTTATTTTTCTGAGATGGTTGAATCAATGAAGACTGGTAACTCAAACCAGAAAGTAAAGGTACCGATGCATGAGGTCGAGGTCAAGTTTGAAACTCCGTCCGAACAAAAAGTTAAAATGCCTGTGAATAAGGAGGAAGCACATGAATTCTTGAAGTTCATTCAACACAGTGAATATAATGTCATAGAACAATTAAACAAACAAACGGCACTAATCTTGGTCTTATCCTTACTATTGAATTTGAAACCACATTGGAACGCTTTGCTAAAAGTGTTAAATCAAGCTTATGTGGCAAGCAATGTATCTGTTGAAAAGCTTGATAGTGGGTGAATAATTTGAATGCGGAAAATTTTATCTCTTTTAGTGATAACGAAATACCGCCAAATGGTAGGGGCTCTGTAAAAGCATTGCACACCATAACCATTAGTAAGGGTTATATAATATCGAATGTACTCATTGACAACGGGTTTGCACTCAATGTCATGCCTTTGGCCATGCTTTTTAGGATGCCAATTGATGTCTTGTCTGAGGCCTTGTCACTCTACAGTAAGGCATTTGATGGGACACGACGAGAGGTCATGGGGAAGAGTAAAATTCCTTTAGAAGCAAGCCCATGTACATATGATATCGAGTTCCAGGTAACAGACATCATGCCTTCGTATAATTATTTTTTAGAGAGGCCTTGGATCCATTCTACTAGGATAGTTTTTTCATCTCTCCATCAAAAAGTAAAATTTATCATGAATAGCTGCTTAATCACTGCTGCAGACGAGGAAGACATTGTCGCATCTATCTCTGCTGATGCACCATACATTGAAGTAAGTAATGATGCAGTAGAATGTTCCTTCTGTTCCTCTGAATTTATCAATACTACATTTGTTGCTGAAGGAAATAAGATTCCTACACCTAAACTGTCAATGAATACCAAGATAAGAATTAAGTTAACTGTGGGAAAGGAATCCCGAGTGAAGAAAGGTTTGGGAAGATTTTAGCAATGGATAGTTAGAGCACTAAAGTCAATACACCATAAGGCTCGATACGGTTTAGGATTCAGGCTGACTATATGAAAAAGAGAAAACAGGTGCAGAAAGATTAAGAAAGAATGATTGCAAGAGCCTCAGGTCAGGAATTGAAATAGGAGCTCATAACGTATCCTCATTTGTCAAAAACATTTTCATCGTAGGAATAATGTACCAAGAGCAAGATAATTCGAGAAGTACGCTGTTATTAATTGAAAGAGGTCTTCAGAATGTCAATATAAATGTTATGAACAAAGGAGAGAATGCAATTAAAGATGTTTCCATGATACGTCATTGTCCTCCTGGATTCGTTTTAAACAATTGGACTGTTGTGAATCTTCTTGTAATTTCTAAGTCTTCTCCAAAATAATGCTCAATGTTAACTCTCTTTTTTTTGTGTGCCCCTAGGTAATAGTGGGATTCTTTTGTAAGAGCTTATGTTTGATCTTTATCATTTGAATGAACATTAATTGAGATGCATTTTATCATGGTTTTTCATTCTTATTAACTTCATAATTATTCCCTCTTCTCACAGCCTGTCTTTACATGTATTTCATATCATGTCATAATATTATGCTTGTTGGTTTCAATACTTTGATGCTCTTCTATAGTTTTCTTTTCCATTCAACTTTCAGGTGCTCAGATATTAACGACATGAGCAACCCCGTTACAAGTTTTGAAATCGATTTCAAGAAAACTATTTATTTAGGAGAATTTGAAGCTGGGGAAAGTGCTGAAGATTGTCTCATCTCCTGACTTACTAAGAATGGTAGAATAAGAAGATAAACAGATTCTACCTCATCAAGAATCTGTTGAGACAGTAGTTGAGAAATGAAGAAAAGAGGCAAGAAGTGAAGATTGGGACCTCCATTTCAGATAACACTAAACATGATTTGATTGCCTTGTTTCATGAGTACAAAGATGTATTTGCATGGTCGTATCAGGACATGCCAGGTTTGAACGAGGATGTAGTGGTCCATAGACTACCACTGAGGCCAGAATACAAACCTATTCAACAGAAGCTAAGACGAATGAGACCTGAAATGTTGTTAAAGATAAAAGAAGAAGTCAAGAAATAATTTGATGCTGGTTTCCTATAAGTCTCCAAATACCCATAATGGGTAGCTAACATAGTCTCAGTATTGAAGAAAGACGACAAGGTACGATGTGCATGGATTATCGCGATCTGAATTGAGCAAATTCTAAAGATAATTTTCCCTTGCCACACATCGATACGTTGGTGGATAACACAGGGAAACATTTATTTTTTTTATGGATAGATCCTCGAGTTATAATCAAATAAAGATGGCTCTTGTGTGGGGAACATTTTACTATAAAGTAATGTCGTTCGGATTAAAGAACGCTGGGGCAACATATCCTCTTTATATTACATGGGCGTGAGCTGGAGTGAATCTTGGGGGACGGAGTGGATCCTGATCATTATTAACTCTTGACTGAGGCTCCATAATGTCAGTGCTCTACATAGGTCCCTCCTCCATCATTTTGGCCATTTGATTCCTTTATTCGAGTGATTACTCTCGAGATTTTACCATCAGATCTCTTGCTTCCTGTTGTGACTTAGCCAATTGCTCTTGTAATTCTCTTTGGGTCATTTTCATCCTTTCAATTTTCTCTTTGAATTCGGCCTCCATAATTCTAGCTCTTAGACACGTCCTATAAGAATGACGTGATTCCAGACTTGTAGTGTCACAACTGTGGATTATACGGTTTTAACCTCAGTGAATGATTAGGGTGATATGTACATGCCATTAATGGATGAATGAATAAATGACAAATGAATGTTAGTCATGAATAAATACGCAAGTATTTTGGTGTTGATTTTAAGATAGCCTCATACTTAGGCATTTTATTAATCAATAGAGTCCATTACAAAACGTTTTGCCATTTCTAATTTAACAGTTACGCAAATTTCCTAGTCATATCCCTTTATTTCTTCACTTGTTCTAGAAACTCCGACATGCTTAATCTTTAGCTCAGAAAAAATTAGCAATTGAGAGCTTCGACTTCATCTGATAATTACACAATTTGTATAGTCGCCTTGTGAATTTCATTGATCAAACTGCTGAGATGTATTTTTTTCATGAAGAGCTCTTTCGTAGGTGCGAGTGTCTCTGTCATGCTGACCATTCTTTTCTTCTAGGGCTCTTAGGAGAGTATCCAACTGTTGCTGATGAGCTTGCAGCGTATTTTCTAAATCTTGTATTTTCCTTCTTAGCTCTTGACGTTTTAGACTGACTAGCCATTAATTCTGCAGACACATTTTCATATTCAACATTCTTCTTCCTTAACTCTATCATAACACGCGCAGCTTTTTTCTTTTCCTTTTTTGCTTTCCCTTTCTAGAATTCAGTCTCACCTTTGGTGTTGTTTAGTTCTTCCTTCCATTCTGCTGATGATTTGCCTAACCTATTATTCCTTATAGTGCCTCTTAATTTTTTATTTTTCAAATGAAGATCCCTTAAGTCATTTCTCATGATCTCAGCTTCTTTTTGAGCTTTCACGGTTCTAGATTTTTCAATTTCAACATCGATCTTTAGTTGATAATTTTCCTTTTGAAGAGAACTAATATCCCGTAACAGATTGGCCTTTTCACGTTCAAATTCATATCTTGGTATTTCCAGTTCGGATGGCATTTCTTTTGAGAAAGGATTCTAGAAAGTGTAATCCGTCGGCGAGATATGTTGATTATTCACTCGTCGTTGTCTCCATATGTCATAATCTTGAGTGATAGTATCAGCATAGAAAGCTAACTCCATTAGGTGAATTTCCTTCCAAGACTTTGTAGTATCTCAGACTCTTTTCATGTAACCTTTACCTGTAAAGGCAAACTCAGACTGTGCCAATCCCTCGGTAGCGGGTATGAACTGTCTTCAAGCAAACTGACTTTGAACCATTAACGGAGCATATCTAACTCCTCCCCATAATCAGAGTAAAGGCACTCAATCTTGGCTTCCACACTTATAAAACAGAACCGAAGGACGGATTCATGGTGCTCTTCAAGTTATATCATCAGCGTGGAGATTCTGAAAAATCGAAACCCAATGCTGTTCGGTGACATCCTTTGGCCAGTCTTTCCCAATGTAAGCTTTTAATGGGGCGGATGTTTTTGAAAATATGTGGAAATGTGTGCGCTCCACTTTCTAAAAATGGCTCAGAATCCAAACATTAAGTAACTGTGCATATCTAATATAACGTCCTTCCTCTTTCCTCCTACAACAACTTACAGATCTAAAAGTCTCGGCCAAGATAGTGGGAACGGGGTAGATTCTTTGCTTCAACCTTTTAAAGAAATTTACTACCGCAACTTCTATATGTCCAAGAACCTTTGGGAAGATAATTAATCCGTAAATGGCCAAAGCAAACAGATCCACTCTCTTCACAATATCTGGATGGTTTTGAACTAAATCTCGCAGAGAAAACCACGGAACACAACTTTGTTTTTTTCTTTTATCTGTTTTTTAGCCTATGTATCGGTCATTCCCGTCAACTTCATTAGTTTTTTCTTGAAAGTCATTGGTTTAGGCTCTTTCACGTATATCTTGTTGAATTCTACATTGTCAACGCGAAGCAAGGTGGCATACTCTTCTATGGTTGGAGTCATATCTTCCTGATTAAAAGTGAAACATTCGTAAGCTGGGTCCCAGAATCGAACCAAGGCTTGAATCAGTTGTTCGTCTACATTGACGACGATCAAGTGAGTTATATCCTCGTACTTTTCAGTGAAGATGCCCCTGGTGTCTGAGTCTCACTGTTTCGAGATCCAAGTCAAGTCTTCAAGGTTATTCTGACGAGAATTTGAAGTTACATGCTCGGGAAGATTAGAGATACATCCTTCTTTTAAACTGTCTCTTTTTGCTTTCTCGATTTTTAAAAATTGGTCTCGAACAATGGCATTTTTCTTGGTTATTTGCGTAATTGACTCCTCCATCAGGAACTCGTTTTTGGCAACTAATCTCTATTCAACACCTTCCTAACAAGATGAATATGATGCTTGATGAAAAAAATAAAAATAAAAATGAAGACAGATAACCTTGGTTAGTAATCACAACAAATATGAACAGAGGAAAACTACAGAAAATCTAACAAATTAAGCTATTCAATCGTGCATTTATTTATTTATTATATATATATTTTTTGCGCCATCATGCTTTATAAAAATCTACTCCTACATACACATCAGATAATCTACCCGATCTAATTTACTAAACAGACCCGATTCCCTTGTAAAAGATATAAAAGGTATGAGGTGTTTCTCCCATGTACTTATTTTAGTTACTATTAAAGGGACGAAGGTTTGACATGGCTCTAGTTAGGTGGCTCGTATGGTTTATTATATGCTGTTTCGGTTCTAGACAGGTACTCGAATTGTTTGTACTGTCGTCTACTAAGATTAGTACGGAGCCTCGATCATTGTCCATCACAGGCTCACGAGTTCAATTCGAGGGATTACATTTATTTATGCCTATGCGGAGGGACAAGTTAACTCACGAAGGCATAAGTCATACGTAACCCGAAAGTATTCACTAGCTTGTGCGGAGGGACGGGTTAACTCACGAAGGCATAGCGTTTACTTACACTTAAGCGGACGGAGCTCGGGTAGGGAGCTCATGTTATGCAAAAATGCAAGTGCACGGTGTATGGGGAGAAACTCACAAAAAAAGAGACCAAGATGAAAACCCAAAAAGGGCGTCTTGAAAAAAAAAGATCAAGATGAAAATCCAAAAATGACGTCTTGATAAACAAAAAGGATTAGGATGAAAACCCGAAAGGGCATCTTAATGAAGCAGATTTAGGCTTAAGGAGTAAAACGATTCAAACAGAGAGTTAAACAGCGAGACTACAATATTTGAAGCATTTGCAGAAGCTCAAAATCTTCTACGCAAGAAGCCATGCTCGAGAAGATTCTTGATTAAGAAACGTGGAAGAGTACATACGCTAGAGCATTTGTAGCTACTAAATACGATTCCTTTTTTCTTTATGACGCTTTTAACTTCTTGGTCTACTTTCTTTGTGTGTTACTTTTGAAATAAATGTGAGGTATCCCATTTCTACCTTCTTTGCCATTTTCATGCATCTTATGTATGGTTTATTTAAATAATAAATAGTGAAATGACATAACTCTAAACAAAAGAAATGTTGAGTATTACCCGGATGAGAATTTGATAAGTACAAGAGCTTCAAAGCAAGGACAAAATTCAACAAGGGGCAAAATGGTGATATACAAGAAACGCAGATTACTCGTAAGGCTTAAGGACGGGTATAAAACCTGAAAAGAAAGTCAAGAATTGAAGCAATGAATGCAGATCATCATAAAAATCGTAACGAAAATGGATATATATGACAAATAAGCCCAAGGCACATGGCATAATCATGTAGGCATAAAAATATTTAAGACAAATATGTGCATATCATGATAACATCATGCATGACATATACAGGAACTCCAATAGAGCAAGAGGTTTTGATGATAGTTGTACTGAATTAAGGAAAAAAGATGTCTGAGTTCCACCAGATGATATGTTTTGAAATTTTGATATTATTAAGAAATTTTATTTTTAATTTCTGTTTTTTTTTTAAAATTAACTCATATTGCAAGAGGTGGGTTGAGCCTCGGGTCACACGCCGAGGTATTTTTCAATTTCGATTTTTTAATAAAATTAACTCATATTGCGAGAGGTGAGTGGAGCCTTGGGTCACATGCCAAGGTATTTTTTAATTTCTATTTTTTTTAAAATCAACTTATATTGCAAGAGGTGAGTTGAGCCTCAGGTCACACATCGAGGTATTTTTTAATTTTTGTTTTTCAAAAAATCAACTTATATTGCGAGAGGTGAGTCGAGCCTCGGGTCACACACTGAGGTATCTTCAGTTTCAGTTTTTCAAAAAAGTCGACTCGTATTGCGAGAGGTGAGTTGAGCCTCAAGTCACACGTTGAGGTATTTTCAATTTTTTGCTTTTTCAAAGATCGACTCATAATCCGAGAGGTGAGTTGAAATTCGAGTCACATGCCAAGTTATTTTCGATTTTTGTTTCTCAATAAAGAATAAAGATTGGACAATCAAACAAAATTTAGTGCTTTTAAGTCTTTGCACTATCCCTGTTTCATAGCGATGAGCAAAGAGGGGCAGCTGTAAGCACTAAATTTTGTTCGATTTCGTGTGTAATTTTCAAAATTAAAAAAAAATTAAAAAGTTGAAAAATAAAAAAATAAAAATTGCATTTCGACCCTTAAACTTTTCTTAAATTGTATGTTAACCCCTAAACTTTTCTTAAATTATATTTTAACCTTTAAATTTTTCTTAAATTACATTTTGACCTTGCTACTTTCTCAAAATTACACTTTGTCCCAGAAGTTTTACTGTGTTTGCGATTTAGTCCTTCTGACAGATTACACGATTTGGGGCACCCACTCCCCGAATTTTTTGGCCACCAGCCCAGGGCATGGCCACCCTCCTCTCTAGCCACCTAACACTTGCAAAAAAATAGCCATAAAAGGGGTTCTCACCCCCCAAATCGAAAAAAGGAGAACCCCCCAAAAAAAGAGAGAAATGGGAAAAAGAAAAAGAAAAGAGAAGAGAGAAAAAAAAGAAGAGAAGAGGAAAGAAAGAAGAGAAAGAAAAGAAGAAGAAAGAAGAAGAAAGGAGAAGAGAAAGAAAGAAGAGAAAGAAAAGAAGAAGAAAGAAGAAGAAAGGAGAAGAGAAAGAAAGAGGAAGAAGAAGAAAGAAGAAAAAAAAAAGGAAAGAAAAAAGGAAAAAAATTAAAAATTAATTTTTTTAAAGTCAGGCCGACCCAACCCGACCCGCGGCAACTGGACCTGGCAATAACCCACCGGCAGGCCCACCAGCAGGCCCAAACCAAAAAAAAGAAAAGAGAAGAAAAAGGAGCAGCCCAACAAAAGATCAATCAAAAAAAGAAAAGGAAAAGGGGAGAAGCCCAGCAATGACCCATTCTCAATAACCCATAACTTTGGGCTTTTAGTATATATTCTTAGTTTTTTTTTTATTATCCACTTTGAATTTAATATATATAATTGGACTACATTTTATTTTAATATTGTTTGTTTTTTTAATATTTGTTTTTTTTTAATATTTTTATTTTTTATTTTAATTTTAGAAACGTTTTATTTATAATATTTCATATATTTAATTAATCTTAATAAATAAGACAACGCATCGATTTAACATTAAGTCGCTGATTTCATCGTTAGATTGGGTGAATATCATTGGCTCGTGTTAAAAATGGGATTCCCTTCTAAAAATTAAAAATTTTAAAAATTCTCGTGTTTTGAAATAAGATATTTATTTTTGTGATTATTGGTAAATGATCAAATTTTATTTTTAAAATGTAGATGATGGTACGTAATTGTCAAAATTCTAGTGCTGTAAAATTTTCGTGTTTCCAAAAATTTTTGCGGCTTTTTTAAAAAAAAAATTCAGGTTTCAAAAATTTTCGTATTTTCAAAAATTTTCGTATTTTTAAAAAAAATTTCTCGTGTTTCAAATTTGTTGCGTTTTCAAAATTTTTTTTCGAGTTTCAAAATTTTCGTGTTTTCAAAAATTCTCGTGTTTCAATTGGATCATGATTAATTATTAAATTGAGCTCGTATTTTTGAAAATTAAGACAACACGCGTTTAACTAGATACCAATTTTGAGCGTCGCGAGGGTGCTAATACCTTTCTCGTGCGTAACCGACTCCTGAACTCTATTTTACTCTGGAATTTTGACGTAGATCTAAACTCGGTTTTTTTTTTAAATTCAAAAAAATAAATTTTCTTTTAAAAAGAAAATTTATTAGGTATTCAATCACACCTAGGAAAAAGGATCGGTGGCAACTCCCTTTTTTAATAAAATCGAAACTCGATTTTTAAATTTTCAATAATCGCCTCAATTAGTGCCCAAGCAAATTTTACGTCGCTACACTTGCTTTGTTCTTGTTTCTTTCTCTTTGCAGGCAAGGTCAACGGGGTTGGAAAGCTACCCCTTGCTATTTTGGTGAAGGTCGGCCAAAGCACCGGGCCTTGGGCGTCTTGCACGCTGCAGAGACACGAGGAGGAAGAAGCAGCACAGGAGGCTAGGTGCGGCGCACATTGTTCCTGCTAGGTTTTTTGGTTGTGGGCTAGGGTTAGGTTTGGTCTGGGTTAATTTAGGCTTATATTTTGGGCCAAGGTTTTTTTGACCTGTTTGTGTAAATGGACTGCTATTATTATTTTTTGTTTTTGGTTTTTTTGTTGGTTTGGGCCCGGGTAATTTTAGGCCTGTATAATTTTATAACAGAAACCAGTGGAGCATGAGAGTGTCAGTTGTGTATGCTGGCTGTGCAGGAAAAGGAATCGACATTATTTTGGCTGCCGAAAGGTACCTGCAGAGATTGGAGCAGGTGTAATGGTGCAAATCGGTGGCCACTGACGGGCTACTACATGTCCCAAGCTATTAGAAACACATTGATCGTTTGTAAACTTTTTAAAAAATTAGGACATTTATTGGAATTTTTTAATTTTGATTTTTTTATTTAAGTAAAAAGCATTTTGTAAAATATTGAAAACACTAAATGGAGGAAAAGCCCAAATTGTACTAAAAAGAGAAAAAAAATGGCTGAATCAGATTTAGCTTAGTCCAATTAGCTCAATTTTATCAAATTAGTAATTTTATGATTTTAGTTATTTTCAGTGTATGACTTTATATCTCAATTTGAAAGAATATTAATCAAAAACATTTAACAAGTTAGTGAATTTTTGTACTCTTGAAAATTAAAATTGAGTTCAATTCGATTTATTACAAAATGTTGATTTAGATTTGGAAGAAACATGAAATGTTGATGTTAACCCTGAGTAGTAGTATTTTTTTTTTTTTTGAAATTAAGATATTCACCGTTTGTAATATTAACTAATCCTCTTATTGAGGGTGCTCTTTGAAAAGGTAAACAATTAGTCACAAAATGTGCTCTATTTACATGAGTAAGGATCAATCCCCCTGTTACATGATTAAAAAACAAGGTGAACCATCACAACGTCACACCTCGTAATTTGATGAACAATTCTTTTTTTTTTTTTTTAATATCAGATAATATTGGACGAATCACCCTAACAAAAAAATAGCCTATTTGTATATGTCCAGAGGAAGTAGACCCAATCACCCTTGTTAAAGAGATGAACTAATTTTGGTACATCTAAATTTTATATTAAGGTTTGTTAATCTGAGATGCTATTTGTTTAAATTTCTTATTTGAACAATGAAGAATCCTAGGCTTGAAATAATGGTATTTTATTTGTTGCATATGTTCTCTTATAGCACCATTAAGTAACAAATTTCCTAACATGTTGTTGCTTAGTCTTGTTCTAATTTTCGTTTCATAGTTGTGGTACTTTAATTCTTCCTTTCAAAATATTCCTTTGTAAATGCAAACTTAAGCAGTTCTAACAAAATTTTCCCCTTGAGAAAGACACTTTTAGTCGGAGGATATTTTGTTTGCTATGTTCTAACTCTCATGAAAGTTCAAAAAAAAGTCTTCAGTTTTCATTTGAAAAACTATTGTCATTCAAACTGCTATTAGAACTGAAATGAACAAAGTAAGGAGAGATAACACGCAATGTTTATTAACACAGTGCAGGCACAACGATCTTACATCCAAAGGCGAAGCCAGAACAATTTTGTAAGGGGCTGGAAGAAATTTTAATTTTTTATAGTCTATATCTTTATAATTTTTAAAAGATTAAATTAAATTTTATAATTTTAGGGGGATCAAAGTGTAACTTTACTTTTATTAATTTAAAATTAAAAAAAAAAAAAAACTCAAAGGCCAAAGTAGCAATTTTACATTTTAGGGGGGCTGGGGCCCATGCCAGCCCCTCTGGATTCGCCCTTGCTTACATCAGCAAAGTCTCACCACAGAATAATTTGATTCAACAATTGCCCGGTACAACTATTTATTAAAGCCCAAACTACCATTTCACACACAAACATTTGCAATCTCAAAGTCAAACCCAAATCATTATAAATCACTTTCTCAAATACCTCACAATACAACCAATAAAACTCTCCACATAATACCTAAAAGAGTGTCACACGAAATAGCAAAATAAAACATAAGAAGATGATCAAGTACACTCCAAAAACACACCTTAAGAGACGCCACAAGCAGCCTATTTATAGGCTGATACAAGAGTCAATCTAACAGAGTTTCGATAAGTTTTAAACTCTTATTTAAAAGCTGAAATGATCCCATTAATTATCTTAAGTATTTATCTCGTAGTAGTCTTCATAAACAAGTTCCTCAACAACTTCAAACACTAAATGATCGACTAAAGAGTTAGAGAGTCCTAGTCGAAAAATAATAATATTTTGTCAAATATGCCACCATTTTAAGGACGGTAATCAACTAGCAACAACAGATAGAATATCTTTCCATGGCCCAAGTAGAAATTTATTCTCGTTCTAACAAAATATGGAACGGGTAACAACCAAAAACTCAAAAAAAGTGTAAACATCTATTCAAGTATTCCCAACCTTCAAGCAATTGCATTCCATCCGCACTGCTACCTAGATTACTTCCATTTCTGGTATTGAGTGGAAAGCTGGCTCACCGCAAATCTTTCATCGAAACTATGGGTAGTCAAACTGAAAATCCTTTAGAATGTCATGTTTGCTTTCACTTTATGAGGGGTATGGCTTACTCGCAATGCTCCGATCTTTGGTCATTCCCTCCCTAAAGAGCACTTCCTTGATAGGGTGATATTAGCAGTGGAAGAATTCTTTGCCCTTTCTCCAACAACGAACAAGAGAGATTGCCTTATTTTATTCCAGGAACTTGGAAACTACCCCCAGTAGACTAGTATAAGCTTAACATCAATAGATTTGCCATATGTAACGTTGGGAAAGTAGGGAGAAGAGCTCTCATTAGGGGATAAAACAAGTATTTAGTGTTAGAAAATTGTAGTACAAGAAAAAAAACTTATGAAGCAAGAAAAGAAAATTAAAGAAAAGAAATAGACATAAAGCGTGATTCATTGTCCTTTAAGTTTTTAATTTTGCCTCTAGGGTACAACAAGTCTTAAACAACAAAATAGAATAGTGAAAATAACATTATTGAGATTTACATATACAAACATTGTGTTTTCTCATCAAAGAATGTCACTTAGTACGTAACTTGTGCCACAAGTTATGCTTTTCCATTACAACTTTTCCAGAAAAAAACTATGTTTATTCATTATGAATCTTTTTTGAATGCTATATTTATTCAACTAAATTTGTTAAGATGCAAATAAAAAATAATTATTTTAAAAAAAATAAAAATAAAAATTAAAAAATTATTTACGCTTTCTTATGACATTACAACTTTTCAAAAAAGCTATGTTTATTCATTTCGAGTCCTCTCTGAATATTATATTTATTTGAATATATTTGTTTAGATGCAAATAAAAAATAATTATTTCAAAAAAATAATAACTAAAAAATTATTTACACTACCATATTCAAGTTCGAATGCCTATCTTTTAATATTTTGTCTGATGATAAATTCTCTAACATTAGATTATTTCTTTTAATTGAAGAGTGCAGAATGTTCCTCCACAATATGACTTTTAAGTTGTTTAAACATATCTTTCGAGAAAAAAATAAGTATGCAAATACACTAGTTTAACTTAAGAGCGATTATCAATTTTAGTCATCCTAAAATAATAATCTCTCTTATCAAAGTTTAGTTTGTTCATGGAAGACTCCACCCAACTATTTAAACTCCTTGTTAATATCTGATTTGTAGGGATGTGCTTTGTACCAAACAATACCTTAATTTCATTTTAATTATTTCTAGTTCCTTTATTGACAAAATAACAAAAATTTCTTCTTTTGGCATGGAAGATACACCTAAATGAATAGGCCAATTGTATGATTCCTTATTATCAAATTGTACATGCATGTCATACAAAAAAATTATACATGGTGAAGTCAGAAAATTTTTTTTGAGACACAATTAAGTTATAAATTTTGATAAGAGTTAAAATATAAATTCATCATTGTGTTAGCTAATATATTTACAATTTTTTAAAAGATTCAATTAAAATTTTATAATTTTTGGCGGTCAAAGTGTAATTTTATTATTACTAATTTATAATTTTGTACATTTTAAAGGAAAAATTGTAATTTTCTAATTTTTTTGGGCTAGTGCCCCTACCTGTCTCCTCCCACTACTCCTACATGCATGACATTAATGCGTTAAAATTTAATTATTTAAAGACTTAAATCACAAAATAGTACCTAAATTATATTCTTTTTCCAAGTTGGTATTTAAATTATACATCGTCACCTATAATGATACCTAAACTATATATTTTTTCTTAAGTTGACACTTTTTTTTTTGTCACAAGTGAAAGCTAAACAATGCTCCATTATCCAAAATAATACTTAAATTATATTCAATTACCCAAATTATCCCAACCATTAAAAAAAATCTCTTAGTCAATAAAAAATTTCCTCCAAGAGTTAAAAAGGGCATTTAAAGTAGTATAAAAAATCAATAAGGATAATTTAGGCATTAAAACTAAAGGGAAATTTAAGTATTTTGTAAAAAAAATTAGTTAATTAATTTATAAAATTTACTATTTATTATATTATATTATTTATTTGTATTTAATGTAGATATATATTAATATAATAATATACATTTCCAACTCCCAAAAAATCTTTAAAGTTAATTGGGTAATTTAGGTAGTATAAAAAACTAGTAGGGCAATTCAGGTGTTAAATCTTATTGAAGACAATTTAGGTTTTAATTATATTTATATTAGTTGTGATTTGGCTGCTTAATGTTGAAAATATACTTTTTATATTTTTCAATTGTATTATTATATTTTAATTATTTGTGATTAGATTTCTATTTAATGTCCAAATAAATTAATTTATGTCTAACTATTTTTTATTTTTAAAAAATTATATTTTTATTATATATTTTCAACTCCATAAGGGTAATAGGGTATAATAAAATTACTTAAAGGCATATCATTAAATTTATCCTTATTATAACTATTGTTAAGTTTACCCTTATTTATTTTTTATTATATATTTTCAACTCCATAAGGGTGAATAGGGTAATTTAGGGTTTTTTAATAAAATTACTTAATAAAAAGTGATTTAACTCTTTTTCAAAAGTTAATAGTCAAAATTAATTTAAAAAAGAATAAGGACCAAAATGATAAAAGATATAAACGCATATTTTATTATTAATTTTAATTTTACTACTATAATATTCCATTTCATCGTTATAATTATTATTCTCACCATTACCGTTATTTTTTAATTTGATTGAAATTAATCAACCTCTCTTTCATAAATGAGTTGAAGAAAATTGTAATGGTCTTGGGCATAAGTCTGCTCCAGGAAAAAACACTAAAACCAATATATAATTTTCCAGGAAAAAGGACAAATTCTCAGTGCTGCAAACTGTAGCCTCACAATTATTGAGCTTACCAACCTGATATGAGGCAAACAAAATTATTGAGTTCATCATTTTAAGATGTGGCTTAAAATAATGTTGAGGATCATGAACTATTAATATATTTTATTAAGTTTGTGTAATATATTAATTGATTTTTAATGTAGTTATATTAGCAAATTTTCATTTTTTTACAAATTAAAAAAATTATTTTTTAAAAATAAGTAAATTATATTATTATAGACTACATACCTAGAGATTATCATTTTTTACAAGAAATTTGATCCACACCAAACAAAGATTAATCATACAAAAATTATCATAAAATACTTTTACAATCATTTTTCAAAATTAAATATAACATAATCAGAAAAAAAAAAAAAAGAAGAAGATAAAAGATGGGATTGAACTTACATGATGAAAGGTTTGGGTATTGGGGGATTAGAGATGGGGATTGGGAGCATGGTATAGTTAGAAGGAAGAGCCATGAGCAAACTAGTGAAGTGAGAAATTTGATTATCTTTGGAAGCTCTTTAAGATTGTGTGGTTTTCAAGTGAATCCCAAAGGGTAGAATTTTATAGCAAACTTTACTTGTTAAAATTCAATCTAGGATGGCACCAATAATTTTTTTTTTCCTCATTTAGCTTTAGAATAATGTTAGATTTAGTCCTCAATGTTTATATCTTTTGTCAAATTGACTTTTATTTTTTTAGCTAAATTTGACTCCCAACCTTAAATTTTTTTAAAAAAAAGGCCAAATCACTTTTTTAAACAAAAATCTTGACTAAAATATTATTTTTTAACGATGTTGACATGACAACCCACATGACAGTTTACATGTATTTTATGTTGACATGTCATTATTTATCTTATATGTCATGCCAACAAATAATTTAAATTTTAAAAAATTCAATATATATATAAAGTTCATAAAACTAAAAAAAATAGCATATTTAAAAATTTAACATTTTAGTTTATATTTACGTTAAAAAATAATAATTTAACTCTTTTTAAAGGGTTAATGATCAAATATGACTATTTAAAAAAGATTAATAATTAAATTTAATTAAAAAAATTAAATTAATAAAAAATATAAATATTAAAATCTAAATTAAAAGAGATTTTAGTATTTTGACTTGCCATCATGCATTTTTCATGATGAATTTTTTACAGTTAATTTACTTACATTATATGGATTTGGTCGCATTTTTCTCGATGTGATTCTCTTGACTAGTCTTCGGTGACTAAAAAATTTGTATTCTCCTATTAAATTTTTTTATTATCACATAACAAAAATTGGACAGAAGGCATAAATAATTATACTTTTATGCACTTTTGAAATTAATAGACATTCAAGTACTTTGAAATATTATTTTAATATAATTTTTATATATTAATTGATGCGAGAAACTTTTCCAATGGATATATAGTTTGTCAATATATATATACACTTTTTCATAGCGTCACTGGTAGCTTTTCCCACAGCTCCGCATTACTCTTCTACTGATAGAAGAAAATTTATAATTATATTTAAAATATTTTTAATTAGTGGAATAGTAATTCGGATTTGTGGGTAAGCACAGGTGGCATTATAAATAAACTTCATATCCATTGAAAAAGTTGCATGCAGTCGTAATTTTCAAAACGGGGAATAGAGAAGTGTGAGTCAACTGCATAGAAAGATATTATATTCTTCCCTTTTTTTTTTTTTTTACTCTATTAAGGGTGAGTTTGGATAGACGGTGCGTTTACTTATGGTTGGTGTAAAAATAGCGATGGCGGTGAGATTAAATACTGCAGCGACACTATAGCGTGAGACAAAAAGTAGGTTAAACACACAGCACCTAATCGCCCATCCAAACTAGGCCTAAGTATAGCTTAGGATATTATTATCATTATTTGGAGTAAATGAAGAGTTGGAGTAGTATGCCTCTATGGCAAAAGTTATCACAATTATTGTATATTAGTCTTAAGTAAATAAATATGTTGATACATGATATCAACAAGAGAAGAGAAAGAGGAAAAAGGATGAGGTCGAAAAAGGTTAATTCTTTCACGTTGGGACCGAGTTCTGAAAAAGTAGGCGAATCAAGAGAAGAAAGATGAGGGTTTAGCATTTTAAAATTTATTGGGAAGGATGGAGAGAACCTCTTTCTACGTGACTTGATGATATTTTTTTAAAAATTTAAAATTAATAACATAGTTTTTGACCTAACTTGATAAGGTGAATAAAGTTTAAAATAAAATAAAATTGTATTCCATTGATTTTAATTGAAGAGCTCAAATTCTTACCTTTATAATAATGTAAGAAAAACCATGGTTATAGTAGATTTGCGTCTTAAACTAATATTTTTTTTAATATAAACTTTTAAACGAGATCCTTTCTCACTAAATTTTTAAAGGTATTCCCACCATTTTGGACTAGATCAAAATCTAACAGCCCGTGTACAAGGCATTGCCAGTTGGGTTCTTGTGCGTCCTTTTTACATTATGTGTGTTTTTATTTAAGAGTCAAAAGATTTTATGGGGCGGAGTACGATTTGATCTTTCTGAAAGTTTACTCGAATCGATTCTAATAAATTAAAATGGTTTATTTTAAATTAAAGTTTAGTAAAAGTCTATATACTATATTATAAAGTTCATTTTTATCTCTTTATTATTAAAACAAACATATTAGTCTTTATACATTTGAAAGATATACCATTTTGGCCCCTACATGTTAATGTTGGTGTTAATGCACTGTATACTTGACCTGATCCTGAATCTAAGATGTGAGATGTCATATTCGTTGTCGAAATAATTATTATAACGCCTCAAAATTTTAGTTTTTGAATTGTTAAAATTGGTATAGTGATTTAATCTGGTTCAATGGTTAAGTGTTGTGCTTGTGTATAAGAGGTTTTGGGTTTGAATCTTTTTCCTTGAATTTTTTTTTTATTTTTGTCTAAAACCCTATCTTTGAATATCTTGTTTAAAAAATATTTTTGCTCAATTATTAATAAGAATAAGTTTGTTAGTTTAATGGTAAAACCTCATTTTATTTAGAGGTTTTGTGTTTGAAACCTTGTGCATACGAATTGAATATATTTTTGTATTCCCTTGCACTTTGCTATCCATGTGGATATGGTTGGGTCAAATTCTCGTTAGTTAGATATTATTGTCTCTTAAAAAAAAAATTAAAGATTTTTTCTCCGAAACTCTCCCACTCACTTCTCACGTTTCTCTCTTTCTTTCCTCCCTCTTTCTTTGTTGTCTCACTTTCCTTCTTTGTGTTAATTTTTCTTTTCTTTTTTTCCTTTTTCCTCAATTTCCCTCTTTTTGCCTTCTTTTCTACTCCGTTTGTTTTTGTTCTTGTTATTGTGCCATTGTTCTTGGTGCGATCGATAGTGTGGTATTCGAAAGAGATTGTTCATATTTAATCTTAGCAGAAGTATTGTGGGTTTTTTTGATGTTAAGGTTTAGTTAGCTTCTCACACACAAATGATGTTTTAGCGTGCTATGAACCTCGTTCATTAATCGTGTTGGTTTTCTAAGTGAAGTTCTTGAGACGAACATTCCGCCGACAATCTAGATTCTGAAGGAAGCTGCATTTTCTTTAAGGGCAAGTGAACAAATGCCATTTGGGGCTATTTTGGTGTTTAAGGTCGAGTGTCTATTTGTTTAGGCTTAAATTTTAGGAATGCAATGGTCGTATCTCAAATTTAGTTACTAATTGATTAAGTTGTTGTCGGTTTAGGTACTGGAATTCTAGCTATTGGATTTGCATCAGAAAAAGATTAGGTGTGTAATGGAAAACTGAAAAACAGCGAACGACATGATGCTAAAAAGTCCATTGTCTACATCACATGGCCGTATGGGTGACACAGGCTTAGTCAATTGGGTTGTGTAACCCACACAAATGTATGGGCCACACAGGCGTGTGTTAGGCCATGTGGACCACACCACATGGGCTGGGCCAATTAGGCTATGTGGTTCACATGGGCGTGTAGGCCCAATTCTTGAAAAGTTTCCCTAAGGTTGTATTTGATGTGAGATTTGAATTTAGCCTTTCCATAGGATTTGTGCTATGTAAATAAGACTTTTTAACATGAAATCTGATATTCTGCTATTGTATGTGAAATGGTTAATTAAGTGTATCATTTGCAAACATGTCAAAAATTGAGAAATTTGTATATGGAATATGTGAATTAAATTGAAAGAAGGGTGGATAGTGGATATAAGATTATAAGTTCGAAAATGTGAATTTAATATTGCACGAGTTAATCGATCTAATTGATATACGGAAAAATCTATATGTTGCAACTATGATAGCTCGATTTAAGATAAGCAAAAGGAATTATATAATCAAGTAATGTATGAGGCTTGTAGATTGACATATTAACTTGCATTTGAATTTTTGGTTTGTTCATTTTATCACATGAATATCATGTGTATATATATGTGTGTGTATGTGTGTTGGCAAATGGTGTTCTTGTCGGGTGGATTGGGCATGTATGGTTAATAGGTTAAATGTGATATGCTACGAAATGGATTTGGTAAAAAAAATTAGTTGTGATGCTTGAATGGTAAAATTGTTTCATGACATGTTGATTGTTTTGGGGTGTCATTTGAGATATATTGGTAAATTGGTAGATGTCCTATTGACTGTATGCAGGTTTTTGAGTTGGTATATTTGTGCTAATGAACATAGATTTGGCCTTGGACATGGTTGGCATGAAATAGGCCCTAAATGTCATATTTTGTGTCACACGGTCTGGCCACACAGCCGTGTGACACACACACGGATTTGTGCCGTTGAAATATAGGATGTATAAGAAGCACAAGGTTCTCGATTGTCACACGGGCTGGCAGCATGCTTGTGTGAATATTGTAGACTTGGTCATTTACTTTCACACGGCCTCAATTTATTACACGGCCCAACCGCACAATTGTGTGACTTTTGTTGAATACTTGCAATTTGAACCACACGGCCTCATTGTGTTAGATGGTCTGGATACATGGTTGTGTGACTCCAGTTCTACACGATTATAGCTTGGCAAATGAGCGTGTGACCCCTGTTTCACACAATTGCTTTCATCTTTTGAAAATGTTACAATTTAATCCTTGATTGTTCTTGGAGCTTTCATAAGCTTAATTTAAACTCAATTTTGTTTGCAAAGCATGAATTATGTGAATGTATGCAGTTATCCATTATATAATTGAATTTTTTATTTATGAATTACATGTAACTATTCTGTTACTTGCCGTAATATCTTATTGCTCGGGCCCGGCGACCGAACCGGGTGAGGGCTATTACAATACAACAAAAGCTTGTGACTCTAGAAATAAAAAAGATCTGAGTTGAAGTTTTTTACCATTCTAACCCTATGTAAAGGATAGAATTAGGCTAAATTCATCGATTAAACTCAATCAATGAATTTAGGACTATACATTTAGGAATTGAAATCAAATAGATGAATTTAAATCAAATCGATCAGTCAAACTATTAATTTCTGGTTCAACTAATTAAATAATTAATATAATAAAATATTATTTTTTTTAGAGCCAAACATTTTTTTGGGAATGAAAATATTAGTTGAATCCTAATGAAATAAAGCAAGTAAACATTATTAAACGGAACAGTTTGCGGTTTCAAGGCGGTTCAATTCAGTTTCTGATTCAAATGATTTTTTTTCTTATTTTGAATTAATATATTGATCGATTTTCAGTCTAATATTTTAATATTTAAATTTAATATCTTTAATGATTTTTTTTCTCATCATAATTCTATATTATCATTATCATTGCGTTTTACTATTAATTTTAATATTATTATTATAATATTTCATTTCATCATTATAATTATTAATATTATTGTTACAGTTATTTTAGTCTTTTCGAAATTATCGTGAAGAATGCATAATGGCACAAATCCACGTGTCTTCATAAATGAGTTGAAGAAAATTATAATGGTCTTGGGCACAAGTCTGCTCCAGTAAAAAACTAAAACCAACATATAATTTTCCAGGAAAAGAAGACAAATTCTCAGTGCTGCAAACTGTGCCCTCACAATTATTGAGCTTACCAACCTGATATGAGGCAACCAACTACATACCTAGAGATTATCATTTTTTCACAACCAAATTTAGAGGAAAAGAAGGAAACTAAGTTTATTTATGTTACAAGAACTCATCATCATTCTTTCATAATTTATGATGAAAATTATCCCATGACCAAATCATCTTAACTACTAACTTAAAAGCCATTAATCAGTTGGTAATTCAGTCCCCTTAACAGCACCATCATCATTGTCGCCATTAAAAGGAAGAGCCATGAGGAAACAAGTGAAGGAGAAATTTGGTTATATTTTACAGCTCTTAAGATTTTGTGGTATACAAGTGAATGCCAAAGGGTAGACTTTTATTGCAGACTACACCTGTTCAAAGTCAATGTAAATTATTAGATATAGTTCCTTTGAATATTCAATCTAGGGTGACACCAATAATGTTATATACTTTTTTTTGAATCTAAGATAGATTATACTTGTCGATAAGTACTGATCCATCGTATCAATCATCGAATCATTGCTTGAATCTCGTTGGTTGAACTTTTTTTAAAAAAAGAACTTCACAACCCAGTGAATTGAATAAAAGCTTGTGAATAATACATTTACTTAAATGAAAACTTTTGAATGATTAAGTGACCAAAATGAAAATTTACTTAATGATGTAGTTTACCAAAAGAATTATTTATGGCCAGATAAGATAAATTGGAGAAATCATTATTAACCTAAGTAATGATTAGGGATAAAAAAAAAAATTGAATCTGATGGGTTCCTACCCAACCCGATCCATTAGATCAGTTTTTTTTTGGGGGAAATTGGATTTAGGGTGATGTAGGGTCGACTGAAATTAGAAAAATAGTCAGTTTAGGTTGGAATCGGGTTTGAGGTAAATCCATCCTACCTTAAGTATTTACAAAAATGCTTCATGATATAAATATATATATTGCTTTCAATAAATAAACATATAAATTGAAAATTAATATAGTAAGTTTTAAGTCTAAATTTAAAAAAATTTAATATTATTTGCTTCAAAATAAAAAATTAAATAATTAAAAATGTAATATTATCTGCTTCAAAATAAAATAAAATAATTAAATTAAATTCAAAACAAGTGGAGCCAAAGCAAAGTCAAATCTCTTATTAAATTTTAAGGTCAGAGTAAATTTTTTTTTAAAAGTCGTGGTCAGTGCAGAAAAAAAAATTTACCCACCTCGCCTCGTTGCAATTCCTAATAATTATAGCACTTCTAAAATTAATAAATATTCAATTACTTTGAAATATTATTTAATATTAATATTTATGTATTAATTTTTTAATACCTAATATTTATATATAAATTGATGCATGAAACTTTTTGGCTTTTTTTATTAAAGTAACCCAAAAAAATAAATTAATTATCAAAATAACTCACATTTTTAATTAAATAAAAAAATAACCCATTTTCTACAGTAAAAAGTGGTGGAGCCATATGATATGGCGCCACCACATTGCCACGTCAGCCAGGGGTATTAAAAAATTATTTTTTGGTGGAGCCATGTTGAATTGCGCCACCAGTATAAAATACTAAGAAAATACTTAAAGTTCTAAAAAAATGGGGGACTTAAAAGAAATTTACCATTTTTGGGTAGAGCCATTCTAAATGGCTCCACCATCTTTTCTAATTTGTCAGATTTTTATTTTTTTATTTCCATATTTTGTTTTTTTTACTTTTTTTATTTTTTTCCTTAATAAATTTTGTCTTTTTATTTTTTTACTTTTTTGATATTTTTTTCTTATTTTATTTTGTTTTATTTTTTATTATTAACTTTAAAAAATTTGTAATGTATATTTAAAATGTTTTATAATATTTTTTTAAAATTTTAATTATTATTTTTAAAAATATTTTTTTAACTTTAGATATATATTTGTGAAATTAATTTTTTATAAATTTTAAAACTGTATTTTTTAGATTAATTTTTTAAAATTTTAAATGTCATTTTTTAAATATTAACCCTATTTTTAATAATATAAAAACATTTAAACTTTTAAAATTTGTAAATACAATTTCTTTAATTTCTTTTTAACTTTTTTTAAATTTTTGAAAAGTTTGGGGAACCTTAATAATAATTTTTCATTTTTCTGGTGGAGCCATTTCAAATGGCGCCACCAGTGCTGACACCTTTTTTTTTTTTACTTTTTTCTTAAATTTTGTCTTTTTCTTAAATTTTTTTCTTTTTTAAGTTTTATATTATTTTTTATATTATTTTGTTTATTTAATTTATATTATTAATTTTAAAAATTTTGTAATGTATATTTAAAATATTTTATAATATTTTTTTAAAATTTTAATTATTATTTTTAAAATTATTTTTTTAACTTTAGATATATATTTGTGAAATTATTTTTTATAAATTTTAAACGTATATTTTTCAAATTAGTTTTGAAATTATTAGTTTTATAATATTTGAAATGTATGTTTAATATTTTTTTTAATTTTACATACAAATTTTTAAATTAAGATTTTTTTATTTTTTTCTTATTTTATTTGAAGTTTTATATTTTTTTATTTTTTTGTTTATTTAATTTTTTTATTTATTATTATTAATTTTAAAAAATTTGTAATGTATATTTGAAATGTTCTATAATATATATTTTTTAAAAATTTAAATATCATTTTCAGATTATTTTTTTAAATTTTAGATATATATTTTTGAAATTATTTTTTATAAATTTTAAATGTATATTTTTCAAATTAATTTTTTTAATTTTAAATATTATTTTTTAAATATTAACCATACTCTAAAAAATGGTAAAATTATTTGGCTCCACCAGGAAATGGTAAATTTGCTATAGGGCCCCCTATACTCTCAAAAATCACAGTATTTTGGTGGAGCCATTCTTTATGGCTCCACCTCTTGGTTCTCTTCTATATATAGAGTAGGTGTAGTTGTTGTGTTCAGTATGAAAGTTGAAAAAATCTGTTAAAAATGAATAATGAGGTGTTTTTGGTGTATGTTGTTTTTGATGGTGAAATTTTAAAAGGTGATATTGGCTGTGTATTTCAAGGTCGGCAAAGAGTAGGTTTACGATTCAAAAAAAACGTGAAGCTAGCAGAAATGAAAAGGAAGATCAGTGCGAAAATAGCTATCCGTTGTGGAATGGCGATGTCCAAATTATTTTACAAGTTTCCAATCTCTACAGATCCGTTCAAATTTTGTGCGATGCAGCTGTTAGATGATGATGACTTGGGCACTATGATGGAAATATGGTGGTCGACTGGGAGTGAGAATCCCCAACCAGTTGAATTATTTGCTGAGTTAGCAGACTTAGAGCCTGTTGAGAATGTTAGTCCAATAAGTCAACATCGTGAATTTGACTTTGATCTTAATGTTAGATGGACAGACCAATTAAATGCGGTGGAACATCACAGATACCCGAAATTCTTAATTATGGTGAGAGTTCTTACAACAACCCTACCATCGATCCCCGTCTACAAATACATCCCGAGGTGATAATAAGCACAGAGGCAAATGTCAGAGAAATGACCAATACTGGTGAAGATTCTGATCAAGACGTTGAAGATTTTAGTGACCCCGATGTTGATGAGGTTCCAGACGATATCGATGATAAAGGCTCGGAGGAGGTTGAAGATGTTCACGGGCCTTCATTCAGTAATCCGAGTCGTGGCATCATTTTACGAAATGAACCTGGAGGCGACATGTTGATCGTAGATCCAGATTGATATACGCACGTGCCTCAACTTATGACTCGTGTCGTATTTCAAATTGCCCGACCGTGAATTGCGTAAGTTGCTTTTCGTTCAAAGGTCCTTGAAGAAATGATTAGGATGACAAAGAATTCGAAATGGGTAAAAAAAGATTTATGGATAGAAAGTTTTGGAATTTGGCTAAAGGTTCAAGATGAACTAACACGATACAATGTGTTAACTCGGGTCTTAAGTGAACTCTTTAGGTCAAAAGATATGGGAAATTTTGGTTGGAAAAGGGTAAAGGACCTCGACCCACTATCAAAGAATTGATAGGAACCTCGGTATCATATGAACGCCACACTTTAAAAAAAAAGTGATAAGTTCGGGTAGAAACAAAGACAGGTTGACGCCACAAGGTTGCTTGATAAGTCGAACTAGTCTTTGGAAAACAAAGAGATGTGAAACAAGCTCACAATAATATAAATTGATATAAAATTGTTCATTAACTTCAAAACAAAAATCTTCACATATTTATAGGCTAGCAAAGTTCTAACCGATTGGTCTATTTGGGTATACGAATGGATGGTTTTTCTTAGGGACTAAGTACAAAGGAAGCTTCCAAGCAACTTTTCATATGAATCTAAAAAGCTTTTGAAGTTAAAAATTCATGAGACAGCTTCTAGATAGGATGATTTGGCCAACTCTTTAGTCGAGGATGTCTAAGTTCGTCCACATGTTCCTTGGAATTGTATTCAGTCATCTTTGAAGAAAACAAGCACTTTAACCTTTGGTGTTCACGAGATATCATTAATCTCCTTGTCTATTGTGTTTCACAAAAATAAAAGAGCCTATGGAAGAGGAATTCGGCAGCCTATTAATGTCATTCACGTATGCTCCAAGTCAACTCATTAAATGCCATTCTTTGCATGAAGAAGCAAGGTTCAGCAGCTCCTTAAATGCTCCCTTTTTGCTATTCACAAAGTGGCCTCCTTTCTTGCACCAAACATCTCCTTAAATGTTGTTCATGAATGTTTCCAGCATCTTATTAAATGCTGTTCATGCATGCTTTTCCAGCAGCTCATTAATTGTTGTTCATGCATGCTTTTCCAGCAGCTTATTAAATGCCATACATGTACCAACACTCATTGATTGCCGTCCCAAGCATGCACCAACATCCTATTAATTTCGGCCAACACTTGCTTCCTTTAATGGCGTGCATGATTCCCTCCAAACAGCCTCATAAATGATGTTCCACGCATGCTTCTCAAGGCCCTTTCTTTTGCTGCACATTAATTCAACAAATTAATCATCTTAAAACTTAAATTTCGGCAGCACACTAAACATGTCTTAAACATGCATTAATTTCGTCTGGAACATGTCTAAACATGCATTAATTTCGTTTGGAACTTAAGACATAATAATATCATGTCTAGGACATGTATTAAATTCGGCTGGAGCATTAAAAACATGTCTTAAAGTTATTTAAAATGTCCAGATTTTTTTTAAATTAATTAACAAATTGAAACCAACTAATTTAACTAATTAGAATTTATTCCAGCGAATTAAAATGCATAAAAATAAATTGAATTAGCTCAATGAGATTGCTCAAAGTGTCATGAACTCCTTGGAGCAGGTACGAGCTAAATCAACGTGAACCACGTTGCAAATGGAGCTACTTGGGCTGGTCACTTGATGTTCAACCATGCCTTCCATCCAAACTCGAGCAATGTAACTTGCTACGGCATCTTGGAATCTCTTGGCACGGGCTCGAATAATTGGCCCCGATGGCAATTCCATAGTCTTCATGGGCGAGCTCGCATCATCCTCCCCCTCTTCAAGGTGATTCGTCCTCGAATCGTCACCTACATCAAAGGGAGAAAGGTCAGCAACATTAAAGCTAGCACTCACACCATACTCACCGGGTAAATCGAGCTTGTAGGCGTTATCATTGATTCGCTCCACTACTTGGAATGGTCCATCGCCCCGTGGTAGGAGTTTTGACTTCCTTTGCTCGGGAAATCTTTCTTTACGCATGTGTATCCAAACCCAATCTCCGGGTTCGAAAACAACTCGTTTGCACCCTTTATTAGCTCCTTGAACATATTGTTCAGTTCTCCTCTCGATGTTATCTTTGACTTTCTTATGTAGTTGCTTAACAAATTCGGCCTTCTTTTTGCCATCTACATGCACTAGCTTCTTAGTAGGCATAGGCACCAAATCAAGAGGAGTGATAGGGTTAAAGCCATATACTACCTCAAAAGGAGAATGTTTTGTGGCTGAGTGAATAGTTTGGTTGTAGGCAAACTCGACATGAGGTAAACATTCTTCCCATAATTTTATATTCTTCCGTAGAATGGCTCGAAGTAAGGTCGACAGTACTCGATTAACCACTTCAGTTTGGCCATCTGTTTGAGGGTGGCATGTCGTCGAAAACAGTAACTTTGTTCCTAACTTGCCCCACAACGTCCTCCAAAAATGACTTAGGAACTTTGTGTCACGATCAGAGACTATGGTACGAGGAATTCCGTGCAATCTGACAACTTCCTTGAAAAACAAGTTAGCAACGTTAGTAGCATCATCGGTTTTATTACAAGGAATGAAATGTGCCATTTTTGAAAAACGATCCACAATAACAAATATTGCATCATTTCCTCTTTTGGTTCTAGGAAGGCCCAGAATGAAGTCCATCGAGATATCGACCCATGGTGCATCGGGAATGGGCAATGGGGTGTATAGACCATGCGGTTTTATGCGTGACTTTGCCTTTTTACAAATGATGCATCGGTCACATTTCCTTATAACATCACGCTTCATCTTGGGCCAATAGAAGTGCTCATGCAGTATTGCTAAGGTTTTAGCAACTCCAAAGTGGCCCATTAATCCACCTCCATGGGCTTCATTGACAAGCACGTCACATATGGATCCTTGAGGCACACAAAGTTTGCCTTCACGAAAAAGATAGCCTTCATGCTGAAAATACTTTTCACATGCCCCTTGCTCACAATTCTTATAGATCTCACCAAAATCAGAATCGGTTGCGTAAAGATCTTTCATAAATTCAAAACCAAGTAGTTTAGAGTCCATTAAATTAACAAGCGCATACCTTCGGGATAATGCGTCAGCTACAACATTCTCTTTACCTTTCTTGTATTTTATTACATATGGAAATGATTCCAAGTATTCTACCCACTTTGCATGACGTTTATTGAGCTTTGTTTGGCCTCTGAGGTGTTTTAAGGCCTCGTGGTCTGAATGGATTACGAATTCCTTCGGCCATAGATAGTGTTGCCAAGTTTCTAAAGCTCGGATCAGTGCATACAACTCCTTGTCATACGTTGGATAGTTCAAGGTGGCCCCATTCAACTTTTCGCTAAAGTATGCTACGGGTCGTCCATCTTGCACTAAAACAGCGCCAATGCCAATGCCTGAAGCATCACATTCAATCTCGAATGTCTTGTTAAAATCAGGTAATGATAATAATGGAGCATTAGTAAGACATTCTTTTATTTTAACGAAGGCATTCTCTTGGTCATTAGTCCAAACAAAGGGGGAGTTTTTCTTAATTATACCTGTCAAGGGGGCGGCTAAAGAGCTAAAATTAGGCACAAACCTCCGATAAAAGCTTGCCAACCCATGAAAACTCCTTACTTGGCTGATGTTGGTTGGGCGTGGCCATTCGTTGATTGACTTGACCTTGTCTTGATCAACCCCCAAACCACGTGCACTGACAACAAAACCTAAAAATACAACTTCGTTAGTGCAAAAGGAGCATTTTTTTAAGTTAGCATACAATACCTCCTTTCGCAACACTTCAAGTACGGTTCGTAGATGCTGGACATGATCTTCCAAAGTTTTGCTATACACCAAGTTATCATCAAAATACACAACACAAAATTTTCCAATGAAATTTCGTAAAACATAATTCATGAGGCGCATAAATGCACTCGGTGCATTTGTGAGACCGAATGGCATTACCAACCATTCGTACAAACCGTACTTAGTTTTGAATGCAGTTTTCCACTCATCTCCCTCTCGCATTCGGATCTGATGGTAGCCACTCTTCAAGTCGATCTTTGAAAAGATTTGGGCTCCACTAAGTTCGTCGAGCATGTCGTCAAGACGGGGAATAGGATGTCTATACTTGACGGTTATTTTATTGATCGCGCGACAGTCCACGCACATCCTCCGTGAACCGTCTTTCTTAGGCACTAATAACACCGGAACTGCACATGGACTTAAACTCTCACGTATGTAACCTTTTTCCAAGAGCTCGGCTACTTGTCGTTATAATTCTTTTATTTCCTTGGGATTGCTCCGATAGGCCAGTCTGTTTGGAATTGTCGCGCCAGGGACAAAATCTATTTGATGCTCGATGCCTCGGATGGGAGGCAATCCGTTTGGTATTTCTTCGGGAAACAATTCTTCAAATTCCTGCAACAAAGAAGCAATAGGAATAGGCAAAGATTTTTCTGAATTGTTAAGTTCCAAGAAGCATTCCTTGTACATAAGTACAAGAATGGATTGCTTTAGCAACAACATCTTTCGAATCTCTCTTTTTCTAGCAAAAACACTCTTTTTCTCACTTTCTCTCTCATTTTCTTTTTCTTGTATCTCTTGTGTTTTTAACTCTCCTTCTCCACTCTTCTCTTTCTTTTTCTTTTCATTCTTTTATTTTTCTCTTTTTCTCTCTCCTTTTCCATAGATTGTTTTAATTTAAGTTGATCATCAAAGACTTGCTTCGGAGTAAGAGGGGCTAAAGTGACATTTCGTCCAAGGTGCTTAAACGAATAACGATTTGTGTAGCCGTCATGGGTCACTCGGCGGTCAAATTGCCAAGGACGCCCCAACAACAAGTGACCCGCATGCATAGGTACTACATCACAAATCACCTCGTCTTGATATCTACCAATGGAAAATGCCACCTTTGTTTGTTTTGTTACCTTTAGTTCACCATCGTCATTTAGCCACTGCAACTTATACGGGTTTGGATGCTTTGTGGTGGCTAACCCCAACTTTTTAACTAGCACAGTACTCGCGACGTTGGTGCAACTTCCTCCGTCGATGATCAAACTACACACCTTGTCTTGTACGTGGCAACGGGTGTGAAATATATTCTCTCTTTGTTGCTCTTCTTCGACACCTTGAATATTCAAACTTCGTTTTACAACGAGTATTTCACCATCAACGGGCATTTCCACTTCATCTTCTTCTTCCGTAGGGATTTCGGGTTCTTCTTCTTTTTCATCTTCGGATTCAAACTCACCATTTGGAAGTACCACCATCACCCGTCGATTCGGGCATTGGCTAGCAATATGGCCACGTCCTTGGCACTTAAAACATTTTACGTCGCGGGCTCGATTGGAAAAGGGTTCATTACGACTCTTGCTAGTATCTCCACTTGGTTGGTAGGACTTGGTAGTTACAGAAGGCTCTTTAGGCTTTATGGGAGCTTTACTCGTTCCTTGAATCTATTTGTTGGTAGTCGCCGTTGGATAGGTTCGGCTAACTCCTTTTCGTTTCAATTACTTTTCCACATTTATTGCCATGTGAACCATATCCGTTACTTCAACATAATGTTGAAGTTCCACGACATTGGCGATGTCTCGATTCAATCCGGATAAAAATCTTGCCATTGTGGCTTCTCGATCTTCCTCCACGTCGGCTCTTATCATTGCAATCTCCATATCCTTATAATAGTCTTCGACGCTTCGGTTTCCTTGGGTGAGATTTTGTAGCCGTTGGTACAATTCTCGGTGATAGAAAGAAGGTACAAAACGTTTTCTCATAACAGCCTTCATTTCGGCCCAAGTAGAGATTGGTCGCTCACCGTTTCGTCGCCGGCTAGTCACTAGTTGATCCAACCACACAAGTGCATAATCTGAAAACTCAATGGCCACAAGCTTTACTTTCTTCATCTCCGAGTAGTTGTGACATTCGAAGACGAGTTCCACTTTCTTTTCCCACTCTAGGTAGGCCTTCGGGTCATTTTTGCCTTGAAATGGAGGAATTGACATCTTGATACTCTTGAGATTATCATCAGGAAGATCTCGATCTCGTTGTCCTCGATTACGTTGACCTCGATTTCGGATGCTCCTTGCAGAAGAATGATCACTCTCGTGATCACTTGGCTCAGAGAGCTCTTCTCGATTCCGATTAGGTCTCCCTCGCCCACGCCTTGCATCCTCAGGGGTTGCTTCTCGTCGTTCTCGGGCCTCCACTTGGTAGAGACGGTCCTCGATGGGCTCGAGTTTATGATCAAAAAGTCTTTCCATCTCTCGCATTAGTGCTTGTAGGGTTAAATCAGGCACCCCTCCACCCGCAACATTACGAACGGGTCGCAACCCTCCTCCGTCTATTGGATTTCTGTCGGGGCTTCTAGACATGAAAGTTTTAACACTCAATCAAATACTCACTTTCCACTCACAAGAAAGATCACTCACGTTGGCTTTTATTTCCCTCGAATAATCTCACCAATTCTCTCTTGCCTTTTACCTCTCGGCTTCACCTCTCCAAGTCTTCCGCAAACTAAGTTGACGAATCAGAAACCGTTTGGGGTCGGTTTACAAAATTGATGTGGTTCGGTGGGAATCAATATTGGGACAGCGGGTAGGCTAAAAAAAAAGGAAAAAGTAAAAGGATAAGTGTGGCTTAAGTTTTGTTTAGTAGAGGCAATTTCGGGCATGAAAGTAAAGCAATGCTCGACTCAATACTTTCACAGAATTTTTTTTATACGAAATTTTTTTGATTTTTTTCGATATTCTTCTCTCTTTTTTTTTTAAACGAATTTCCCTTCTTTTTTTTTTCACGAATTTTTTTTGAATTTTTTTTTCACGAAATTTTTTTTTGAATTTTTTTTTCACGAAAAATTTTTTTTAACTTACTATTTTTTTTGAAAATGTCGTTTCGTCGATTCTTATGTCAATTCGACTAGCTCTGATACCACTTGATATACGCACGTGCCTCAACTTATGACTCGTGTCGTATTTCAAATTGCCCGATCGTGAATTGCGTAAGTTGCTTTTCGTTCAAAGGTCTTTGAAGAAATGATTAGGATGACAAAGAATTCGAAATGGGTAAAAAAAGATTTATGGATAGAAAGTTTTGGAATTTGGCTAAAGGTTCAAGATGAACTAACACGATACAATGTGTTAACTCGGGTCTTAAGTGAACTCTTTAGGTCAAAAGATATGGGAAATTTTGGTTGGAAAAGGGTAAAGGACCTCGACCCACTATCAAAGAATTGATAGGAACCTCGGTATCATATGAACGCCACACTTTAAAAAAAAAGTGATAAGTTCGGGTAGAAACAAAGACAGGTTGACGCCACAAGGTTGCTTGATAAGTCGAACTAGTCTTTGGAAAACAAAGAGATGTGAAACAAGCTCACAATAATATAAATTGATATAAAATTGTTCATTAACTTCAAAACAAAAATCTTCACATATTTATAGGCTAGCAAAGTTCTAACCGATTGGTCTATTTGGGTATACGAATGGATGGTTTTTCTTAGGGACTAAGTACAAAGGAAGCTTCCAAGCAACTTTTCATATGAATCTAAAAAGCTTTTGAAGTTAAAAATTCATGAGACAGCTTCTAGATAGGATGATTTGGCCAACTCTTTAGTCGAGGATGTCTAAGTTCGTCCACATGTTCCTTGGAATTGTATTCAGTCATCTTTGAAGAAAACAAGCACTTTAACCTTTGGTGTTTACGAGATATCATTAATCTCCTTGTCTATTGTGTTTCACGAAAATAAAAGAGCCTATGGAAGAGGAATTCGGCAGCCTATTAATGTCATTCACGCATGCTCCAAGTCAACTCATTAAATGCCATTCTTTGCATGAAGAAGCAAGGTTCAGCAGCTCCTTAAATGCTCCCTTTTTGCTATTCATGAAGTGGCCTCCTTTCTTGCACCAAACATCTCCTTAAATGTTGTTCATGCATGTTTCCAGCATCCTATTAAATGCTGTTCATGCATGCTTTTCCAGCAGCTCATTAATTGTTGTTCATGCATGCTTTTCCAGCAGCTTATTAAATGCCATACATGTACCAACACTCATTGATTGCCGTCCCAAGCATGCACCAACATCCTATTAATTTCGGCCAACACTTGCTTCCTTTAATGGCGTGCATGATTCCCTCCAAACAGCCTCATAAATGATGTTCCACGCATGCTTCTCAAGGCCCTTTCTTTTGCTGCACATTAATTCAACAAATTAATCATCTTGAAACTTAAATTTCGGCAGCACACTAAACATGTCTTAAACATGCATTAATTTCGTCTGGAACATGTCTAAACATGCATTAATTTCGTTTGGAACTTAAGACATAATAATATCATGTCTAGGACATGTATTAAATTCGGCTGGAGCATTAAAAACATGTCTTAAAGTTATTTAAAATGTCCAGATTTTTTTTAAAATTAATTAACAAATTGAAACCAACTAATTTAACTAATTAGAATTTATTCCAGCGAATTAAAATGCATAAAAATAAATTGAATTAGCTCAATGAGATTGCTCAAAGCGTCATGAACTCCTTGGAGCAGGTACGAGCTAAATCAACGTGAACAACGTTGCAAATGGAGCTACTTGGGTTGGTCACTTGATGTTCAACCATGCCTTCCATCCAAACTCGAGCAATGTAACTTGCTACGGCATCTTGGAATCTCTTGGCACGGGCTCGAGTAATTGGCCCCGATGGCAATTCCATAGTCTTCATGGGCGAGCTCGCATCACAGATGTAGCGCATGCATCCGAGTTCCCTGAGTACCCCGATATAGTACCTGCTCATAAATTGGCATTAAATTCACAGTTGGAGGAGTTGCTCGTTGGGCAACAGTTCGAGAACATGGCAGATTTTGTGTTTGCCATCAAACAATACAGCATGAAGTTGTCGATTGATTACAAGGTTGCCTAATCTACACCGACATTATATGTTGGAGAGCCAACGATGGGTGTGGTTGGCGAGTTCGTGCTGCATTTATACAGAGGACTCAACAGTAGCAAATACGAAAATTAGAAGGGCGTTACACATGTACTGTCGCATGTATGTCTCAAGACCACCGAAAATTGGATGCCAAAAGTATTTGCAACTGCATCATGCCACTAGTGAAAGATAGCCCAATCATTCCTGTGTCGACATTGATTGCAGACATGCAAGCTCGATTTCAGTACAGAGTGTCATACAGGAAAGCGTGGTGGGCGAAACAAATGGCCATGCAACAATTGAACGGCGACTGGGATGAGTCATACAATGAACTTCAGAGTTGGATTTCAGCAATGGTGGAGTACGTCCCAGGAACTGTCGTGGACTTGCAAACGTTACCTTATAGAGGCCCTAATGGACAATTGGAACTTGGAAAAAGAGTTTTTCATCGACTGTTCTGGACTTTTGATCCATGTGTTAAGGCCTTCTCCCACTACAAGGTTGCCTAATCTACACCGACATTATATGTTGGAGAGCCAACGATGGGTGTGGTTGGCGAGTTCGTGCTGCATTTATACAGAGGACTCAACAGTAGCAAATACGAAAATTAGAAGGGCGTTACACATGTACTATCGCATGTATGTCTCAAGACCACCGAAAATTGGATGCCAAAAGTATTTGCAACTGCATCATGCCACTAGTGAAAGATAGCCCAATCATTCCTGTGTCGATATTGATTGCAGACATGCAAGCTCGATTTCAGTACAGAGTGTCATACAGGAAAGCGTGGTGGGCGAAACAAATGGCCATGCAACAATTGAACGGCGACTGGGATGAGTCATACAATGAACTTCAGAGTTGGATTTCAGCAATGGTGGAGTACATCCCAGGAACTGTCGTGGACTTGCAAACGTTGCCTTATAGAGGCCCTAATGGACAATTGGAACTTGGAAAAAGAGTTTTTCATCGACTGTTCTGGACTTTTGATCCATGTGTTAAGGCCTTCTCCCACTGCAAACTGCTAGTGCAAGTTGATGGAACATGGCTTTATGGAAAATACACGCAGATACTTCTGATTGCGGTTGCACAAGACGGTAATAGAAATGTACTACCAATCGTTTTTGCCATCGTAGAGTCTGAGAACTCTGAATCATGGACATATTTCATTCGAAACTTACGAAGACATGGTGTCAAGCAAGACAACATTTGCATTATATCCGACAGATCGAAGGGTCTTGTTGCTGCAATTCGGCAATCGGAGGTTCCGTGGAGGTCTGTCTATTGTATTCGTCACATCCTGTCAACTTACACAATGAGTATAAGAATAGAGACTAGAGTAAACGAATTGTGAACATAGGTAAAAATATCGTATTTAAATTCATATTTATAAGTATTTCAAGTCTATTTCCTAATTTTAACGTATTTTATCGAAATACATACATAGGATACGAGCTGGAAGCACACTGATTCAAACATAAGTTGGTGAGGTTAGAGACTGATATGGCGGGGTCCAAACCTTCTCTTAGATAGTGGTTGGGTAGCATGGAGCCATGGCAATGGGCTCAGTGTTTTGACGAGAGGTACCGTTATGGTCATATGAAAACTAACCTTGTTGAGGCCGTTAACTCCGTCTTAAGGCGTACGCGTCACTTGCCAATTTCAGCTGTTTTTTTAGCCACATTTTACAGGTTAGCAACCTTAATGCCAAAAATGGGGTTGAAACAAGCAAAATAGTTAGAGGCAGGACAAGTGTACATCGAAAAAATCAGAGATGCCATGAAAGATAACACTCAAAGGGCTAGGTTGATGAATGTAGAACTATATTCTCGAAATTTGGAAACTTTTCGAGTGACAGAGTATATCAGTCGTCGGTCAAGGATCACGCCACGGTCCTATGGAGTTGATCTCCAAAACAGGCGGTGTGAGTGCGGGATGTTCCAAACACTACGGTACCTATGTGCGCACGTGGTTGCAGCTTGTGCTACCTATAGTTTGAATGTCAAACAATATATCGACGATGTGTACACACTTGAACGTACGTTGCGTATTTGAGGTAACGAGTTCCCCGTATTAAGGGATATATCGACATGGGAAGTGCAACCACCTGCATTTGAGATGTTGCCAAATCAGTCACTACGTAGGAGAGTCAAAGGTAGACCGACAACAATGAGGATTCGAAATGACATGGATATAAGAGAACAAGTCAATCCAAAGCGTTTGCACCATATGTGGAACAGTTGGCCACAATCGGAGCAAATTTCCTCATGGAAACGTCTACACTAGCCAATCTTCACGATTTGAAAGAAATTAAATGTTGTACCTGAGGTCTGTCTATTTTATGATCTTTTAGAAATAAAGTTTGTATTATTTAGTGTTAAAATTATATTTAAAATTAATAGTTGCAACTTTTAATACTTTAAAAGATATTATAATAAATTAAATAAAAAAAGACTAACATATAAGTTGTGAAACCTTAAACCATACAACAAACATGACATGATACTTGAAATTTACATAACTTAAAATTGGAAAGAACCAGGAGTGGTATCATCGTTCGGGGTATAACGGTTTACAGGCCTTCGTTGACGGGGTGGACGTTGAGGTGTATTGTACACATCTAAAGGATTGGCAACTGGGTCGATCGTGGCCTGAGGCGGGGTAGAGTACATGTTATTACCAAACATATCAAATGATGTCGGTGGTTGCTCTAGGTGAAATGGACTCGAACCGCCTATATCTGGGTGATATGAACTCAAACCACCCATGTCCGGGTGATTATTAATAACACGTAGAAATCAAATGTGATTATTATATCCTAACCATAGTTAAGCATTAAATTAATTAAAATAAATATATTAATAATAAAAGAATGGGAGAAATTACAGGAATATGAACTGGGGACTAGTAAAATTACAAGAAAAGAGAAATTTATTGAGCAGCAACTCAAACTCCACCAGTGTAAAAAATAAGTCCAAACCAGAAAGCAACCGAAGAGAAGATGATTGGTTCAAGCAAGTTCAATTTGACACCAATGGCTACAATACGTATATATTTCTAATTTTAAAATTTTATGATATCTTATTTAAATTTTAAAGTGAGTAATAGCGAAAAATTGTTTTTCAAGGAATACTAATATTTTTTTATATGATAAAATTTAAAAACATAAAGTAATTTTTAAACAAATACTTATGTTTTCTAGTTATTTATAAATTAACTAGTAAATAATCAAATATATTCACTTTTATTATTATTGTTTTAATAATATATATATATATATATATTAAAATTAAAAGAATTTTTTTTCATAAATCGAGCTCGTGAAGTAATAGTTTTGCGTATTAATTCCTAGACACCGTCTAATAAATTAAGTATGAAATTAGTAAAAATAGAGTAAAGTTTTAAGTAAGTCGATTTTAAGGGGTAGTTATTTAAAAAAAATGAAAATATCCTAATTTATTTTTATAATATATCTATTCTATTATAATTTGTGTGATTAAATTTGATGTTTGGAGGTGAGTGATACTAACTTTTTTTTAAGTATACAAATACAACTGCAAATAATGTATATCTAAATCAATTATAACAAAAATAAAGTATTACAAAGTATAATCAAATTAATAATCTAAAATGTTCAACAGAAGCTAAATAACAACTAATTAGAGATAAGTATTTTAAAGCAGTCAAAATATGTTCAACAGAGTAGCGATTAGCAAAACAAAATGGGAAACTAAACCGATTTTTTATTTAATTTATAATAAATTTTACTGTTTCGTCGATCATCGATGAAGTGTGATCCGTATTTGCTGCAGAAGACATCTTGAAATCTGTATAATATAAAAAAAATACAATACAATTATTTATTATATTACATTAACTATAAAATATAAAAACAAAAAAATAAAATTTTAACAAACGTACATTTTTTTTCCCTCACTCAACTTCTCATCTATACAAGGGGGACTAAGCCCCACCCATATATATAACAATTTTTAAAAAAATAATAATAATAAAAAGAGTAAAAAAGAAAAAAATATATTTAATATATATTTTTAATATTTATATTTATATTTATATTTATTAATAGTCACATCACTGACATGATGTGACTAGTTATAATAAATATATATATATTTTAATTTAAACTTTAAAATTTAAATATATATATCTAAAGTTAAAAAAAGAATTTAAAAATAATATTTAAAATTGTAAAAAATATATTATAAAACATTTTAAATATACATTACAAAATTTTTAAAATTAATAATAAAATAAACAAACAAAATAAAATAAGAAAACAAACATAAAATTTCAAAAAAGAAAAAAAAAGGAAAAAGACAAAATTTTAAAAAATATATTTAAAATATTATGATTTCTTATATTATTAAAAAATTATGATTTTTTAAATGTATTTAAAAATTGTATTTAAAATTTTAAAAAATAATCTCAAAATACATATCTAAAATTTACAAATATATATATTATATATATATATATATATATATTAATAAAATATTTCAAATTTTTTAAAGTTAATAATAATAATTAAACATAAAAAAACAAAACAATAAAAAGAGTAAAAAAAGAAAAATATATATTTAATATTTAAAAAATAATATTTAATTTTTTTAATATTTAACATCATTGACATGATGTGACTAGTTATAATATATATATATATATTTAATTTAAAATTTAAATTTTAAATATATATATCTAATGTTAAAAAAAGAATTTAAAAATAATATTTAAAATTGTATGTAAAATTAATAAAATATTAAACATACATTTCAAATATTATAAAACTAATAATTTCAAAACTAATTTGAAAAATATACATTTAAAATTTATAAAAAAATAATTTCACAAATATATATCTAAAGTTAAAAAAATAATTTTAAAAATAATAATTAAAATTTTAAAAAATATATTATAAAACATTTTAAATATACAGTACAAATTTTTTTAAAATTAATAATATAAATTAAATAAACAAAATAAAATAAGAAAAGAATATAAAATTTAAAAAAGAAAAAAATTAAAGAAAAAGACAAAATTTAAGAAAAACGTAAAAAAAAGTAAAAAAAAAAAAAAAAAAGGTGTCAGCACTGGTGGCGCCATTTGAAATGGCTCCACCAGAAAAATGAAAAATTGTTATTAAGGTCCTCCAAACTTTTTAAAAATTTAAAAAAGTTAAAAATTTAAAAAGAAATTAAAGAAATTGTATTTACAAATTTTAAAAGTTTAAATGATTTTATATTATTAAAATTTTGGTTAATATTTAAAAAATAATATTTAAAATTTTAAAAAATTAATTTGAAAAATTCATTTTTAAAATTTATAAAAAATTAATTTCACAAATATATATCTAAAGTTAAAAATATATTTTTAAAAATAATAATTAAAATTTTAAAAAAATATTATAAAACATTTTAAATATACATTACAAATTTTTTAAAGTTAATAATAAAAAATAAAACAAAATAAACAAAATAAAATAAGAAAAAAATTAAAAAGTAAAAAAAATAAAAAGACAAAATTTATTAAGGAAAAAAATAAAAAAAGTAAAAAAAACAAAATATGGAAATAAAAGAAAAAAAAACAAAAATCTGACAAATCAGAAAAGGTGGTGGCGCCGTTTAGAATGGCTCCACCCAAAAATGGTAAATTTCTTTTAAGTCCCCCGTTTTTCCAGAACTTTAAATATTTCCCTGGTATTTTATATTGGTGGCGCTATTCAACATGGTTCCACCAAAAAATAATTTTTTAATACCCCTGGCTGACGTGGCAATATGGTGGCCCCATATCATATGGCTCCACCACTTTTTACTGTAGAAAATAGGTTATTTTTGTATTTAATTAAAAATGTGAGTTATTTTGATAATTAATTTATTTTTTTGGTTAGTTTAATAAAAAAGTCAAACTTTTTCCATCAATATATTAACTTCGCGAAATTACTATTCCACTACATAAAAAATATATATTTTTTCCAGGGACATAGGATTCGGAGCTGTGGGTAAGCTACTAGTGGGGTCATCATTTCAAAACATAAAATGTTGAAGTGTGAATCATGAGCTTTTAAGTCTTAGTCAATTGTAAATGCATATATTATATTATTATTGAATAAGCCTTAGCTCGATTGATATAGTATTGTCATCCGTGTAACGTGAATTCGAATATATTAAAATATATTAATTTCCTATTTAAAGGTTGAAAAAGTGCTATATATAATCTTATTTAAGTGAGAATTATTTCTAATATTTTCTAATTTAACAGTTCGAGATTTATTTAAGTAGTTTAAAACTATTTTAAAAAGTTAATTAAGACAATCTTTAAATATTATTAGATTTATTAGATAAGTCATTATTTATTATTTTATTTAAGTAAATCTTTAGTTTTAATTTGAAATTAAAAAAATTAATTTATCAAATTAAATATAGTTGACTAGTTTATTTTTTTTCACATCACAATTGACGTGACTTGATGTTTTCAAAAATTAAAAATTAATAACATGTAGTTTTTGACCATGGCTATCAAAGTCATCAACTAGATTAGAATAAGACTCTTTCACACACAGTTTATAAAGGCATTCCCACCATTTGGACCACACCACAATAAATCACAAGTTGGATTGCTGTGTTCCCTTTTTTACATTATATATATATATATATATATATATATTTATGTTGTGTTTTTTTTTTGAGAGTCAAAGGGTCTTTTCCTAAAAAGTCAAAAGTTTTCATGGGATGGAGTACGATTTGGGCTGAAAATTATTTTAGGTTAAAATTTACTAAAGTGTTTTTTTTTAAAGAAGTTTAGTATAAGTTGTCTATCATATCATAAAATTTATTTTAATTTCTCTATTATTAAGAGAATATATTAAACTTTATACATTTGAAAGTTAATATTTTAGTCCTTGTATGTTAACCTTGTTGTTAATGAAATAACTTGTTTTAATAGTGATTGATATGACATTAAATCAAATATTAAATTAAATTAAAAAATTCAATAGAAATTTTAAAGAATGAGTATGGGTAAGAAACTGATTTTGCTTTTACCCCAAATTGTTTTCGATTCAATTTGAGTTTTTTTTTAATACATAATTGTTTGTTTAAATTATTTGTAGTTAGGTTCACTACAACCATAATTAAGTCACACGATTCCGTTTTTTCCCTAAATAAGTAATCTTTTTAATTTCATTTAATATTTGATTTAATGTCAAGACAACCTTAAGCCAACCCATTTCATTAACAGTAGAAGTTAACATGCAATGACTAAAATGTCATCTTTTTAAACATATAGAGACTAAAATGTTCCTTCAAGTAGTAAAGGGACTAAATTGAAGCTTTTGATATGGTACAATGACTTGTAATGAACTTTAAACATTCATTTTATTATTTTAAAATAATAAAATTTTTAAATACATGTTTTAATGATAATAAATTATTGGTGTAATGGTAAAAGAGTTTTAAAATAAGAACAATAAAAAGTTAAATATATGCATCTTTTGAGTTATCCGAAATCGAATTCGTAAAAGTACTTAAAACCCAAATCCACTTATTTTCTGCAAATAATGCGAATATTATTATTCAAATCCAAATTAAATATTCTTACCTATCAATATTCAAAAACAATCTTAATTTGAATTTATAATTATTTCTATAGTTTTAAACTAAATTTTCTTATTGACATAACTCCTAAATAAATTAAAATACTTAAAATTTATTTAAAATTTGGATTAAATAAATAATAAAATAATAAAACTTAATAAATACAATGTTGAGCTCATATATAATAAAAATTAAGCCTAAAACTCGAAACCAATATGATTTAAACTTGAATAAAAAGCCCGAAACTCGTAATTTCCGTAATAATCTCATCCAAAAATTCTACTCGTGTAGTCTTCACTTAAACAATAATAACTTGAGCTCTTAAACTTGAAATTGAGTTATTCAAAGTGCGTTTTGAAGTTAAGAGATATATCTTCAAACGCTATGCAAACATCTAAGCCCATAAATGTCTGGATCTCATCCAAAAATTCGTCGCAAGTTGACTAATATTTTTAACTTGAAAATTGGCAGCTTGGTTGAATTGAATTTAATAAACTTCACCCATTTCGTGCATATATCATTCCCCCTTTCCTCACATATTGTCTTTGAATCTTGGTTTGATTTGTTTGTCCTTAGACATTGTTAGTGGGCCTTGGGATAGTGTAAGATCATCACATTCATGGGCCTGAAATTAGGCCTTGAAACTCGCATCATTCCCCCTTTCCTCAAGAATATTCGTCCTTGAATATTTAGTTGTAGAAAAAGAAAAGAGATTAGAATTAGTAACAATAAAAACAAACAAATACTTATAAGTTTTCCTATGTATCAAAACTATCTCCAAGATCAATGATATGATTTTGAACCCCCAAATCAATATGAATCAAGTACCTCTCTTTAAAAAATAAACCATCAACACTAAACAAAGAAATGTTAGGCACATGAGTGTTCAAGTAAAAAATAACTTGTAACTTTCTTTGAATATACATGGTCATCCATAAGAATTTCCAACAGTGAATCAAGAATTTCACATAACAATAAAAATCAAGAAGATTAAAATTATTTTGTAAAATTCATCGTTAAAGGTCGAAATAGATTTTTTTTTTTTTGCAAGACAAAATGTATAAAATGTTTTAATAAGCCTATCTAATGCAACAAAATTATTATTTTTAACATTTACAAATCTAGAAAAGCCCATAAAATTAATAGAACTTTCAGATCAATGTTTAATATCACATGTGTTGCATGTGATTTTATGTGTTTGATATTTAATTATTTTTTAAATATTATACTTTTAATTGTAGTAATTAAAATTAAATAATATTTATTATATGAATTATTGAATATAATTAAAATATATTAACTTATCAATTCAAATATTATAATAGAAAATTTTAAATTATAATTAAAATATTTTTAACATACTCAACAAGCAATTTAATTTTACTTTATATAATTAATGCAAAATAGTGTTGCTTGTTGTTTGCAAAATAGTGTTCCTTTGAGCCTCTCGAGCATTTCTAGCCTCTTATCCTTTTGCATCTTTGTGAACATGTTCTCAAATTTGTCATTGACCTCAAGAAGGTCTTGTTATAATTTCGTTGCAAAACCAACATCGTTTTCCACCGTAATTGGAGGTTTTCCAATGCTACTATAACCTTTGAGATTGTGAAGTTCACAAGTCATTGTGACAAGCTAAAATCACAACGTTCACAAGAAAGAAAATATTATGCAAACCTCATCGTTATTCACTTACAAAGAAAAATAAATAATCAAATGAGGAAAGAATTTATCTTGTAAATCTTAAAGTGTTTCTATAGCAATTAATCAGAAACTTTAAAAATCGAAACTAGTAAAGCAAACCTAGTGAAACTAGGAGTCCAAGAATAGGTAAACAACAATGAAGCTTGTTGCATAAGAAAGGAACGTGCAACGTGCTTTAAACCTTCTTGGTCATCGCTAGATCAAAGAATTGGGAGTTTCATCAAATGGTTGTTCACAATGCCTTTCTGCATGGTGATTTTGATGAGGAGGTATATATGAAACTTTCACTTGGGTTTGACACTTTGGATCTGAGTACGATGTATAGGCTTTGAAAATCTTTGTATGGTTTAAAGCAAGCACCTCAATGTTGGTTTGTCAAGCTCGTTATAACTCTAAAAGGGTATAGATTCCTACTCTCTTACTCTAATTATTCCCTTTTTACATATACTAGGGGTGCCATATAGATTAGTGTGATTGTGTATGTTGATGATTTGAATCTTTTTCCTTGAATTTTTTTTTATTTTTGTCTAAAACCCTATCTTTGAATATATTGTTTAAAAATTATTTATGCTCAATTATTAATAAGAATGAGTTTGTTAGTTTAATGGTAAAACCTCATATTATTTAGAGGTTTTGTGTTTGAAACCTTGTGCATGCGAATTGAATATATTTTTGTATTCCCTTGCACTTTGCCACCCATGTGGATATGGTTGGGTCAAATTCTCGTTAGTTAAATATTATTGTCTTTTAAAAAAAATTAAGGATTTTTTTCTCCAAAACTCTCCCACTCACTTCTCACGTTTCTCACTTTCCTCCCTCCCTCTTTCTTTGTTGTCTTACTTTCCTTCTTTGTGTTAATTTTTCTTTTTTTTCCTTTTTCCTCCATTTCCCTCTTTTTGCCTTCTTTTCTATTCCGTTTGTTTTTGTTGTTGTTATTGTGCCATTGTTCTTGGTGCGATCGATAGTGTGGTATTTAAAAGAGATTGTTCATATTTAATCTTAGCAGAAGTATTGTGGGTTTTTCTGATGTTAAGGTTTAGTTTCTCGCACACAGATGATGTTTTAGCGTGCTATGAACCTCGTTCATTAATTGTGTTGGTTTTCTAAGTGAAGTTCTTGAGACGAACATTCCTCCGACAATCTAGATTCTGAAGGAAGCTGTATTTTCTTTAAGGGCAAGTGAACAAATGCCATTTGGGGCTATTTTGGTGTTTAAGGTCGAGTGTCTATTTGTTTAGGCTTAAATTTTAGAAAGGCAAGGGTCGTATCTCAGATTTAGTTGCTAATTGATTAAGTTGTGTGTCAGTTTAGGTACTGGAATTCTAGTTGTTGGATTTGCATCAGAAAACGATTAGGTGTGTAATGGAAAATTGAAAAACAACGAACGACGTGATGCTGAAAAGTCCATTGTCTACATCACATGGCCGTGTGGGTGACATAGGCTTGGTCAATTAGGTTGTGTAACCCACAAAAGTGTATGGGCCACACGGGCATGTGTTAGGCCATGTGGACCACACCACATGGGCTGCGCCAATTAGGCTATGTGGTTCACATGGGCGTGTAGGCCCAATTCTTGAAAAGTTTCCCTAAGGTTGTATTTGATGTGAGATTTGAATTTAGCCTTTCCGTAGGATTTGTGCTATGTAAATAAGACTTTTTAACATGAAATCTGATATTCTGCTATTGTATGTGAAATGATTAATTAAGTGTATCATTTGCTAGCATGTGAAAAATTGTGAAATTCGTATATAGAAAATGTGAATTAAATTGAAAGAAGGGTGGATAATGGATATAAGATTATAAGTTCGAAAATGTGAATTTAATATTGCATGAGTTAATCGATCTGATTGATATACGAAAAAATGTATATGTTGCAACTATGATAGCTCGATTTAAGATAAGCAAAAGGAATTATATAATCAAGTAATGTATGAGGACTTGTAGATTGACATATTAACTTGCATTTGAATTTTTGGTTTGTTTGTTCATTTTATCACATGAATATCATGTGTGTATATATATGTGTGTGTGTGTGTGTGTGTGTTGGCAATGATCTTTGCTAAGTGTGTTGGCAATGATCTTTGCTAATGGTGTTCTTGTCGGGTGGATTGGGCATGTATGGTTAATAGGTTAAATGGTGGATAAGTGATATGCTACGAAATGGATTTGGTAAAAAAAATTAGTTGTGATGCTTGAATGGTAAAATTGTTTCATGACATGTTAATTGTTTTGGGGTGTCATTTGAGATATATTGGTAAATTGATAGATTTCCTGTTGCCTTTATGCAGGTTTTTGATTTGGTATATTTGTGCTAATGAACATAGATTTGGCCTTGGACATGGTTTGCATGAAATAGGCCCTAAATGTCATATTTTGTGTCACACGGTCTGGCCACAAGGCCGTGTGACACACACACGGATTAGTGACACAGCTGTGTGCCGTTGAAATATAGGATGTATAAGAAGCACAAGGTTCTCGATTGTCACATGGGCTGGCAGCACCCCTGTGTGAATATTGTAGATTTGGTCATTTACTTTTCACACGGCCTCAATTTATTACACAGCCTAACCGCACAATCGTGTGACTTTTGTTGAATATTTGCAATTTGACCCACATGGCCTCATTGTGTTAGATGGTCTGTATACATGGTCATGTGACTCCAGTTCTACATAATTATAGCTTGCCAAATGAGTGTGTGACCACTGTTTCACACAATTGCCTTTATATTTTGAAAATGTTACTATTTAATCCTTGATTGTTCTTGGAGCTTTCGTAAGCTTAATTTAAACTCGATTTTGTTTGCAAAGCATGATTTATGTGAATGTATGTAGCTATTCATTATATAATTGAATTTTTTTATTTATGAATTACATGTAACTATTTTGTTACTTGCCGTAACATCTTATTGCTCGGGTCCGGCGATCGAACCGGGTGAGGGCTATTACAATACAACAAAAGCTTGTGACTCCAGGGATAAAAAAGATCTTAGTTGAAGTTTTTTTACCATTCTAACCCTATGTAAATGATAGAATTTGTTCAACCAATCAAGTCACCAGTTAAATTCATCGATGAAATTCAATCAATGAATTTAGGACTATACATTTAGGAATTGAAATCAAATAGATGAATTTAAATCAAATCGATGAGTCAAACCATTAATTTCTGGTTCAATCGATTAAATAATAAATATAATAAAATATTGTTTTTTTTAGAGCCAAACATTTTTTTGGGAATGAAAATATTAGTTGAATCCTTGGAATGAAAGCAAGTAAAAATTATTAAATGGAGCAGTTTGCGGTTCCAGGGTGGTTCAGTTCAACTTCTGATTCAAAAATATTTTAATATTTAAATTTAGAGGTGCTCATGGGCCGGGCCGGGCCGGGCCGGGTTCGAGCTGGGCTCAACTAAAATTTAGGCCCATTCATCGGGCTCGGGCAGGGCCAGGCCCAAAAAATGGGCCTAAAATTTTGCCCAAGCCCGACCCATATAAAAATGCTTAAACCCAGGCCCGGCCTGGTCGTATTAATTTTTATATTATTTTACATAATTTTTAAATATATATAATACATCAAAAATACTAAAAAATCAAAATAAATATTTCTCAACAAATTAAAAATTAATTTTAAAAAATATGTAGACTTAAATAACACTAAGATAGATGCAACTTAACAAGCAAATACCTCTAAAATAATAACAAAATTAACAAATACCTTTAAAATAATAACAAAATTAACAATAAAATAAGTTTTATACAATACCTAAACAATAACAACAAAATAGTAGTAACATAATAGTTGTAAGAACCCCAAATTGCCCGGGGCCCAAAATAGAAAAAAAAAAAAAAAACCAAAACAATTAAAATTAAAAGTCCAAAATATCATAAACAATCCCTTTACAACCCAACAAAAACCAAATACAAACCTAGCCCAATTTTAAACTCGACTAGCCCACTACACCCTAATACACTAAACCAAACCCAATCCCGTTACAGACCCAAATTCTGATAGCCCAACACCTTCCTAGCCCGTTAAGCCTAAACTGACTCAGAAACCCTAGGGTTTCTAAGATTCCATGCGCGCCGCACCCACCTCGGCCACATAACCCTCGCATCGTCCCGATACCCCCTAGCCCCGAGGCTCATTTTGCCAGCATCATTGCACCAAAATAGGGCCCTTCTGCCTCCGTTGACCCCGATAGAACCTGCAAACAACAACCAAAATGGCAAGTGATAAGCAGAAGAGCAGAGGCAAGGAATAAGCAAGCATAAAAAAGGACAAATGAGAACAGAGAGCAGAAAGAGAAAATAATAGAATAGAATAGATTAAAAATTTTGTATTCGGCTATATAAACAAAAAGGAACCGATTGTAAGAAAAAAACGTTTTTAAGAATATACAGAAACAAAAATAGAGACTTTCTTTCGAATACAGAACAAGAACAGATAGGTATCTTTCTCGGAGATCACTAATCTATTCTTCGTTTTTCATCTATTACATACACGAAATAGTAGAAAAGTTTGAAACTTTTTACCTGGTGACGATCAGAGCCTTGAACCCGAAAGGTTTTTGGTCTCGTTTTTTATTCTAGGGAAGGATTCGAGTGTTTTAAGGGTTGGATTCGGGTTTAGGGGTTCTAAAAGGGTCGATTAGGTCTTTTTCACGAGCTCCGACCACCGCATAGGGCGGCGGGCTCGACGGAGGCCAGTGGTCCGATGACCGGAGTCCGGCCAACCTCAGGCCAGGGCTCGGAGGACCGATATCCCCCTTTTGAGAGGTTTTTTTTGATTTTTTGAAGGAAAGGGCTAAAAAAATGAAATTTTTGAATGATTTTTTTTGTATTTAAAGCACATACAAACGACGTCGTTTTGGAATGGGTCACTAAGACCCAAAACGATGCCGTTTAACAACTAGGATCCGCGCGAGTGACCCGATCCGGGGAGGATCCGCGCGTTTTCGAGCCCTGGTCTATTTGCTGGCCAGGTCCTTTCGCTTTTCTGGTGTCATACAATATAGTCCCACATTCGGTTTATAATTTGTCCCTGTATTTTGTATTTTGTTTCAATTTAGCCCATAAATGCTGGGTAACTTGTATACGAACAGCGTCGTTTTGGAAGGGTGCGGGTAATTGCCCTTTTAGCCCCTGTCCTTTACGCGCGCGTTCAATCATATTCTCTCTCTATATTTCGATTTTAAATCAGCCCCGAAACTTTACTTTCATTTCGAGTTTAGTCCTTCTTTAAGATTTAAGTTGATTTTGATATCATGGTTACTCTTTTATGTTATTCTTTAACATTATTTATATTGTTCTCATTATTATTATCATTAATAATCTTATTATTACTGTTATTTTTACCCCTTTTATTATTCATATCATTATATTATTATAGTTACCCTTATTGCTTCTAATATGTTTATTATTATTTTTTTAACTATACTGCATATGTCTTTCTAATATTTTATTATGTACATATTATTATTATTATTATATCTATCTTACTATTATTTTTATTTTTTACATTATCATTATTATTATTATTATTATCTTGCTTTATTATTATTATGTTTTGATCACTATTGTTTCATTAATATAGTACCATTATTATTATTAATCTACTACTATTTTCGTTTGTACTAGTATTATTTTTATTTAAGATTTATGTACACATATTACTAAGTTTCCTTTTAACATTATATTCTAATATCTTATGTACAAACTTTTTAATACTATCATGCCTAATGCATATATATTGGTATATTATGAATAAACATTCAATATTATCATATACCTGTATTTAATATACATAAATTTATGAAATATTACTAATATTTTTTATTATCGGTTTTAATACTCATACATTATGTACGTGTATATATATATATATATATTAATACTACCATGTGTTTTATATGATCCTTAGTATTATATATTATATTGTGTATACATATATATCTATTTTTCTATTTGCATTATTATGTATATATATATTTCTTATATGTATTATGTGTATATTTTTAAGACCACTATGTATATACATGTTTAACATCACCGGCATTTCTAAATATTTTCGTCACCTCATTGTTATTACCATGCGTTTACGTGTATACAATCATTTGTTTTATTTCTTGTTTATTCCTATTGTCATGTTTAATATCGCTTGCATTGCTATTGTTCTTGACGTTGTCATGTTTATTGTTCGCGTCGATTTATTTCTAACCCTTTCATTTAATGACTTTATATCAAGTTGTTTCTTTATTATTTCAAAACCTCATTCTCACTTTTAAAATTGATTTCAAAATTAAGGCAATGTATCGATTTTAACATTGAGCCGACGGTTTCATCGCTATGTTGGGTGAATTGCGTCAACTCGTGTTAATATCACGACATCTTTCTAAAAACCCAAAAGCTTAAAATTTCTTATTCCTTTCAATCATACCATGATCAAACTTTAGATTGAACGCATTTTTGACAATTAAGACAACACGTGTTTATTAAGATACCAATTTTGGGCGTCGCGAGGGTGCTAATACCTTCCTCGCTCGTAACCGACTCCCAAACCTATTTTTCTGGTATGCGGGCCAACATCGTTGTTTTAATAAATCAAATAGTTTATCAAAAACAACCCCTGTTGAGGTGACCGATTGCACCTTAAAAAAGATCGGTGGCGACTCCCTTGTTTTACTAAATCGAAATTCGGATTTCATAAATCGCCATAATTAGCGGCCAAAGCTGTGAAAGCAAAATTTTTACGTCGCTACAATAGTAATATGGTAGCAAAATAATGAGAAAACATCAAGAAAATAACATTCAAAAACAAAAAAAAAATAGCAGATTCTTTTGTCTTTTAGTGAATTTGGACCGGGCCGGGCCCAGGCTAAAAATACCTTACCCGAGGCCCGACTCATTTTTTAAACGGGCCTTATTTTTTTACCCCAGCCCATTTTTCAGGCCCATATTTTTGCCCAAACCTTCCCACATTTCGGGCGGGCTTTCAGGCCGGGCCGGGCCGCCCAACCCACGAGCAGGTCTATTTAAATTTAATGTATTTAATGATTTCATCTTATCATTATCATTGCATTTAAATGTAAATGCATGTTTTACTATTAATTTTAATTTTATTGTAATATTTTATTTCATCGTTATAATTATTAATATCATCCAAAATTACCGTAAAGAATAGATATTGGCACAAATCCCGTCTCTTTCATAAATGAGTTGAAGAAAATTGAAATGGTCTTGGGCATAAGTCTGCTTCAGTAAAAAACTAAAACCAATATATAATTTTCCAGGAAAAAGAAGACAAATTCTCAATGCTGCCAACTGTAGCCTCACAATTATTGAGCTTACCAACCTGATATGAGGCAACCAAAATTATTGAGTTCATCATTTTAAGATGTGGCTTCAAATAACGTTGAGGATCATGCAAATTGAATTTGGGTTACCTACTAATATATTTTACAACCAAATTTAGAGGAAAAGAAGGAAACTAAGTTTATTTATATTACAAAAACTCATCATCATTCTTTCATAATTTATGATGAAAATTATCCCATGATCAAATCATCTTATACTAACTTAAAAGCCATTAATTAGTTGGCAATTCAGTCCCCTTAACAGCACCATCATCATTATCGCCATTAACATTTGCTTCACTCTTGTGCTCATATTCTTCATTAATATCATTCACAGTGGTAGTATTAGGGTGGTTAACTTCCTTCACCCCTACTTTTCTCTTCTTTGAAATCCCGACGATGCTGTTGATTTTTCCACCGCTCCCGGTGCTGGTCTTCCGCCGTCCCGGTGTAGCACATCTAATCCACACAAAACGAAGATCAATCGTACAAAAATTATCATAAAATGCTTTTACAATCTCTTTTCAAAATTAAATATAAACATAAACAGAAAAAAAAAAAAGAAAAGAGAGAAAATATGGGATTGAACTTACACGATGAAAGGTTTGGGTTTTGGGGGACTAGAGATGTGGATTGGGAGCATGGTAAAGTTAGAAGGAAGAGCCATGAGCAAACTAGTGAAGGAGAAATTTGGTTATCTTTTGAAGCTCTCAAGATTTTGTGGTATCCAAGTGAATCCCAAAGGGTAGACTTTTATAGCAGACTTCAACTGTTCAGAGTCAATGTAAATTATTAGATATAGTTCCTTTGAATATTCAAGAGTGACACCAATAATGTTATATATTATGTTGTATTTGTTGATGTGTAGTGATCTATTGTATCGATCATCAAATTATTGCTTGAATCTCCTCGGCGGAACTTTTTAAAAAAAAAACTTCACAACCTAGTGAATTGAATAAAAACTTGTGAATAATACGTTACCTTAAATGAAAACTTTTGAATAGTTCAGTGACCAAAATAAAAATTTACTTATGGTTTAGTTACTAATGATATAGTTTACCAAAAGAATTATTTATGGCAAGATACAATAAATTAGAAAAATCATTATTTACATAAGTAATGATTAGGGATAACAAAAAAAATTGAATCTGACAAGTTTCTACCCAGCCCGATCCATTAGAGTCAGATTTTTTGGGGAAAAATTAGATTTAGGTCGAGGTACGGTCGATTGAAATTAGAAAAATAATCAGATTAGGTTGGGGTCGAGTTTAAGGTAAATCCACTTGCCTTGAGGTATTTACAAAAATGCTTCCTAATATACATACATATATATTGCTTTCAATAAATAAATATATAAATAAAAATTTAATATAATAAGTTTTAAGTTTAAATTTAAAAAAATAATATTATTTATTTCAAAATAAAAATGAAATAATTAAAAATGTAATATTATCTGCTTCAAAATAAAATAAAACAATTAAATTGAATTCAAAATAAGTTGAGCCAGAGTAAAATCAGATCTCTTATTAAATTTTGGGGGAACGAATTTTTTTCTTAATAGTCGAGTTGGGTCGGGGGTGAAGGCCAGGGCGGGAAAAAAAATCTACCTGCCTCCCCTCGCTGCAATTCCTAATAATTATAGCACTTCTAAAATTAAAATATTTTTTAATGTTAATATTTATGTATTAATTTTTTTAATACCTAATATTTATATATTAATTCATGCATGAAACTTTTTCCACGAAATTACTATTCCACTAAATAAAAAATATATTCTTTTCCAGTGACATAGTATTCGGAGCTGTGGGTAAGCTACTAGTGGCACTATTAAAAGGTGTATATATTGACAAACTATATACCCTTTTAAATGGCTTCATGCTTTAATTAATAAATGTGTTTGGTCATCATTTCAAAACATAAAATATTGAAGTGTGAATCATGAGCTTTTAAGTCTAATTGCAAATAAATATATATTATATTATTATCGATTGAGTCTTAATTCGATTGGTATTAGTATTATTGTTAGTGTACGCATTAACCTCCTATTTAAGGATTGAAGAAGAGTTATGTGTAGTTCTAGACAACTTATAATGAGATTTATGTCATGCAAATAATCCAAAAATTATTGTTTTATCTTAATCTGATAATTTTCTTTTGTTTAATTTATTGATTTATGATGACATACATAATTTGGTTTTAATTGAAGAGTTTAAATTCTTACCCTTTATGATGATGTAAGTAAAACCATGGCTATCAAAGTCATAAACTAGATTAGAATAAGACTCTTTCAAGCACATTTTATACAGGCATCCCCACCATTTGGACCACACCACAAGATACCACAAGTTGGATTGCTGTGTTCCCTTTTTACATTATATATTTTTTTATGTATATTTATGTTGTTTTTATTTGAGAGTCAAAAGGGTTTTTTTCTAAAGAGAGTCAAAAGTTTTTGTGGGATGAAGTACGATTTGGGCTGAAATATTTTGAAATATTTGTCTAAGTTCATTCGGATCGATTTAATTTAATTACAGTAGTTTATTTTAGGCTAAAATTGAGTATAAATATTTTTTTAAAGGAAGTTTAATATAATTTTTCTATCAATCGTAAAGTTTATTTTAATCTCTCTATTATTAAGAGAACATATTAATCTTTATATGTTTGAAAGCTAATATTTTAGTCCTTACATGTTAACTCTGTTGTTTATGAAATAACATGCTTTAAAAGTGATTGATGTGACGTTAAATCAAATATTAAATTAAATTAAAAATTTAAATAACAATTTTAAAGAATGAGTATAGGTAAGAAATTGATTTTGCTTTTACCCCAAATTTTTTTGTACATATTATGTTTAAATTATTTGTAGTTAGGTTCACGATGGCCATCATTAAGTCACATTATTCCATTTATTCCCTAAATGAGTAATCTTTTTAATTTCATTTAATAGTTGATTTAATATCAAGACAGCCTTAAGCCAACCCATTTCATTAACAACAAAAATTAACGTGTAAGGACTAAAATGTCAACTTTTCAGACATATAGAAATTAAAATGTTCCTTCAAATAGTAAAGGGACTAAATTGAAGCTTTTGATATGGTACAATGACTTGTAATGAACTTTAAACATTAATTTTATTATTTTAAATTAATAAAATTTTTAAATATATATTTTAATGATAATAAATTATTGGTGTAGTGGTGAAAGGGTTTTAAAATAAGAACAACAAAAAGTTAAATATTTGCATCTTTTGAGTTATCCAAAATCAAATTCGTAAAAGTACTTAAAAATCGAATCCACTTATTTTTCGCAATTAATTCGAATATTATTATTCAAATCCAAATTAAATATTCTTACCTATCAATATTAAAAAACAATCTTAATTTGAATTTATAATTATTTGTGTAGTTTTAAACTAAACTTCCTTATTGACATAACTCCTAAATAAATTAAAATACTTAAAAATTATCCAAAATTTAGAATAAATAAATAATAAAACTTAAAAAATACAATATTGAGCTCATAGATAATAAAAATTAAGCCTAAAACTCGAAATCAATATGATTTAAACTCGAATAAAAACCCAAAACTTGTAATTTCCGTAATAATCCCGTCCAGAAATTCTACTCGCATAGTCTTCACTAAAACAGTAATAACTTGAGCTCCCAAACTCGAAATTGAGTTATTTAAAGTGCGTTTCAAAGTTAAGAGATATATCTTCAAACGCTATATAGACATCTAAGCCCATAAATGTCTGGATCTCATCCAAAAATTCGTCGCAAGTTGACTAATCTTTTTAGCTTGAAAATTGGTAGCTTGGTTGAATTGACTTTAATAAACTTCACCCATTTCGTGCATGTATCATCCCCCCTTTCCTCGAAAAAATCCATCCTCACATATTGTCTTTGATCGAATCTTGGTTTGATTTGTTTGCCCTTTGACCTTGTTATTAGGCCTTGGGGTGGTGTAAACTCATCACATCCATGGGCTTGAAATTAGGCCTACAAACTCGCATCATTCTCCCATTTCTCAAGAATATTCGTCCTTGAACCTTTAGTTGTAGAAAAAAAAAAAGACATTAGAATTAATAACAATAAAAACAAACAAATACTTATAAGTTTTCCTATGCACCAAAATTATCTCCAAGATCAATGATATGATTTTGATCCCCCAAATCAACATGGATCAAGTACCTCTCCTTCAAAAACAAACCATCAACACTAAACAAAATAATTTTAGGCACATGAGTGTTCAAGTAAAAAATAACTTGTAGCTTTCTTTGAATATACATGGTCAATCATAAGAATTTCCAACAATGAGTCAAGAATTTCACATAACAATAAAAATAAAAAAGATTAAGACTATTATGTAAAAATTCATCGTCAAAGGTCAAGATGGATTTTTTTTTTTTTTGTAAGAGAAAATGTATAAAATGTTTTAATAAACCTATCTAATGCAACAAAATTACTATTTTTAACATTTACAAATCTAGAAAAGCCCATAAAATCAATCGAACTTTCAAATCAATGTTTAATGTTACATGTGTTACATGTGATTTTATGTGTTTGATATTTAATTAATTTTTTAAATATTATACTTTTAAATGTAGTAATTAACATTGAATAATATTTATTATATGAATTATTGTATATAATTAAAACGTATTAACTTATCAATTCAAATATTATAATATCAATATTATAATATCATGTAGCAGGATATGCGAACTAAAGGAGTTTGGTGGTCTTGGTTATCGCAATTTTGCAAAATTTAATTTGGCCCTCCTCGCAAAGCAAGGTTGAAGATTAATTGAAAATCCTAAGTCTCTTCTAGCACGAACTTTAAAAGCCAAATATCATCCGAACTCTGAATTCTTAAATTCAGAATTAGGGAACCTACCTTCATATACTTGGAAAAGTATATGGGCTGTAGAGGGTATCTTGTTAACAGGATTATGCTGGAGAGTGGGCAATGGACGTGACATTAGAATTGAAGATGATGTATGGGTCCCGAATGCTGAAGATCTACATATTAAACAAATGGTTAGAAGGTAGAGTATAATGAGGATAGCAGATCTGATTGATAACAATAATAGATCATGGAAATCTGAGTTGATTGAGAGTATCTTTTCTAAAGAAGATGCTCAAAAAATTCTCCAAATTCCATTGGCTCATACTCTCCATGATGATTTTCTAGCTTGGAGGGGTGAGTCAACAGGGGAGTACACGGTGAGTAGTGGATACAAATTACTATTACATGGTAATTTTCTCAATGATAATAGATACAACCGATTGAAAATAGGAAATGCTACAAAAAGCTGTAGAATAGTGACCTCCCTTCAAAATTAATTGTTACAGTTTGGAGAGCCACTCTAAACTATCTACCTACACTAGTAAATAAGAATAAAAAGACTAACAAATGAAGTGGTCTGCCCGAGGTGTACGCAAGGAGTGGAGAATAGGGAACATATCTTCCATGATTGTCCTGTTACAAAGGAAACACGGGATAACTTAAACTATGTATGGCCTCAAGAAATATCTCATTTGGAATTTATGGACTGTTTACCTGGATTATGCTAAATAGTGGAACTGATGTCTACCGAACCTTTATTTGTGCCATTTGGGCTATCTGGTCTGCTGGGAATCAATGGATTTATGGTCATAGGAGATTTGAAGCAGAGATAGCAATATTTATTTTAAAATATCTTCAAGAAGTAAATAATATTAATCAAATACATATTGCCTTAAGTCCGATTTCTGTCATTTGGAGGCCTCCGGAACCAGGTTTCTACAAAATAAACTTCGAAGTTGTAGTAGACATCAAAAAACACAGATCATGCTCGGGAATCATCGTCAGAGATAGTAATGGGGATGTACTAGCCGCAAAAACTATAGTCCATGAGAATATACCTTCAGGGTTTGTAGCCAAAGCCATTGCATGTCTACAGGCGATTATTATGGGTAGGGATTTGGGATTAAAATATGTCGAAATCGAAGGAGATTCTCTGACTGGTAATCAAGAAAGTCCAAAGTACAAGTAGGGATAAATCGGTAATAGGATTATATATCTAAGACCATGAGAGCCAGTTTCAACATGCAAAAAGAACAGCAAATGAACATACGCACAGATTGGCACCAAAAGGGTTAAAAATGGAGGATAATGCTCACGTCGTTCATAGAACAACTGGTCTAGATATCACAGAAGCGGAGGTAGATCGAGGATGGTGTTGAAGGCTATCAAAAGGATTATGGGAATTTGGGAAGAGAGTCAATTGATTTCAGCCTATTGATCTTCTCCAGGAGCTGTTGATTGTCTAGCAAATATTTCATTAGAGTTTTCTAGAAAATGACAAGCTCATAAAGCTGGGTTGCTCATTCCATTTTATTATGTTGTTTTAATTTCTTTCTTTTATTATTGTTATGTTAGGGACTGGTAGGCCATTTTCTGTTATTGAGCCGTGTTTTGTTTTCTTAGGATTTTGTTTGGACTCATTATCCTATTTATACAACCTAGTATTCTATTTCAAAAAAAATATTTAAACAAAAAATACTATGAATTTTAACCTTGTAACTTTATCATTTTAACTAATGGACCATTTTTAATAATTATTTTTGTTACATTTTTTTGATAACTAAAACAATACAAAGTTGCAAATATGGACTAGCAAAGACAATTATTTATCAAATATCTTTCATATTGAAGCTCGAGCACTACTTGAAGGCTTAAAGTTTGTTTGGGTAAAGGGGTATTGTAAAGTGGAGATTAGGAGTGATAATTCAGTGTTGGTAACCATTATTCAAATTGATCTTACAACAAATAATAACTATAGTGAAGTTAAACTCATTCAAAACTAGTGCCTTAAGAATTGGGAAGTGAAATTTTGACGGATATTGAAAGAGACTAATAGGGTGGCAGATTGTCTCGTAAAAGAAGCTAGAGGTGAAATGGAGTAGTTGATTATTCATGGGAAACCACCACCGAATATAAGAGCTTATTAAACAACAGTAAACATTATGCTTCATATCCTTTGTTGGGTGTCTAGTCCTGATGTAATCTTAGCTTAATGCTTTTCCTTTTTCACAAGACAAGGAAAATAAAAAGACAATTATTTATAAAGATTTTATCAACTAAATTAAGTTTGGGATACAACAAACTACATGCCTAGAGATTAATATTTTTTACAAGCAAAATGAAAGGAAACTAAGCTTATTTATACTACGAAAACTCATCATCATTCTTTCATAATTTTTATATAATGAAAGCTATCCATGATCACATCACCTTAACTACAAACTTAAAAGCCATTAATCAGTTGGTAATTCAGTTCCCTTAACAGAATCATCATCATTATCAAGATTATCGTCATAAACATTTGCTTGACTCTTGTGGTCATATTCTCCATTAATCTCCTTCACGGTAGTAGTGTTAGGGTCGTTAACATCCTTCACTCCTACTATGCTCCTCGTTGAAATCTTGAGGACGCTGTTGATTTTTCGGCCGCTCCCGGTGCTGGTCTTCTGCCGCTTCGGTGTAGCACATCTAATCCACAGCAAACGAAGATCAATCATACAAAAATAATCATAAAATACTTTTACGATCATTTTCTAAATAAAATATAACACAAATAGAAAAGAAAAGAAAAGAAAAGACAGGATTGAACTTACATGATGAAAGATTTGGGTTTTGGAGGATTAGAGATGTGGATTGGGAGCATGGTAAAGTTAGAAGGAAGAGCCATGAGCAAACTAGTGAAGGAGAAATTTGGCTATATTTTGAAGCTCTAAAGATTTTGTGTTTTCCAAGTGAATCCCAAAGGGTAGACTTTTATAGCAGACTTCACTTGTAAAAAGTCAATGTAAATATTATATCGTTCCTTTGAATATTCAATCTAGGATGGCACCAATAATGTATCTACCCCTCCGCCCGCCTTTTTTTTTCTTATATGGATTTTAGCATTTTGATTTACCATCATGCATCTCATGGTTATTTTTTTTTTCTATTAATTTGCTTAAATTATGTGGATTTGGTGGGAAAGTATCATAGAAGTCCCTATACTAAGAATCGAATTGCATTTTGCCCCTTTTACTTAAAAATTGAGCAAATTAGTTTATGTACATTACATAAAAAAAAAACCACTCCTTCTATTTAAAATTTCATAATTTCACTATTTAGTTATCTTATTAGTCACGTCAGTTTTTAATAATACAATGTATGAAAATTTTAACAAAAAAATGTCAATTTACTATTTGATCTAACATACATAAATTAATTTATCCATTTTTTGAGTAATGAGAACAAAATGCAATCTAACTACTAGTACATGAACCTTCATGATACTTTTACCGGATTTAGTTGCACTTTCTTCATTTCTCTTTAAGGGGTCTTTAACGACAAAGGAATGTCCAATCAGATAAATAAAGTATATTAATTTGCTCTCATTAAAAAAAATATTGTCACATAAAATAAATTGGACAAAAATCATTATACAAATAATTATATTTATTTATATCCTTCTAAAATCAATAAAGATTCAATTACTCAAAAATATTATTTTAATATTAATATAATTTACGTATTAATTTCTTAAATACCTAATATTTACATATTAGTTGATGCATGAAACCTTTTTAATGGATATGGCACTATAAAGAAATGTTAAGAAATTATGTATCCATTGAAATGGTTTGATACATCAATTGGTCATCATTTTAAAACATAGAATATACAAGTGTGAGTCATGAGCTCAAGCCTGAGTCAATTCCAAATAAAAATATTATATTCTTCTTTTGTTTTACAAGTATTGTCGTCGTCACCATTGAGTGAAGCCTAAAATTTCGTAAGGACCAAAAAGTAAATAATAATTTTTTAAGGAGATTAAAGTTTAAATTTTAATTTTAAAAATTAAAATATATATATAATTAATTTATAAAAATATATCTTTTTTTTCACATCAAAATTGATGTGACTTGATGATGTTTCTAAATATTCAAAATTAAGAATATATCGTTTTTTTTTCGTTTGACTCAAAGGTGAATAAATTTTAAAATAAAATAAAATTTATTCCATTGATTTATGCAAGACAAATAATCCAAATATTGTTGATTTATGTTCATCTTTTTCTTTTATTTAATTTATTAATTTATGATGAAACAAATGATATTGATAACAATCTTAATCCAAACCATGAATACTTTGATTTTAATTGAACAGTTCATATTCTTCCTTTTATGATAATGTAAGTAAAGCTATGGTCATAGTGGGCGAAGGCAGAAATTTTATTTAGGGATAGAAATTAAATTTTAAATTTTATAATAGTAAAAATATAATTTTATTATTTGAATAATTTATGTTTTTATAATTTTTAAAGGATTAAATTAAATTTTAATCATTTTTAAGGGGGTTAAAGTGTAATTTTAATTTTATTAATTTAAAATTTTAAAAAAATTAAAAATCTAAATGAAATTTTTTTCATTTTAGAGGGGACGAGCCTCTGCAAGCTCCTGATTATAGTAACTTTGTTATCTGTAACACCCCAAACTCAGTCTAAAATGTAATAGCCGAATCTAGAAGTGTTACGAAGAAAAGTTATAAATTTGACTTTTTTTTCTTTTTGAAAACATCATATATTTTTGTTACTAAAAAATCCACTTTATTTAAGAACGTGTTGTTATACTTATTAGTTAAAATGGTCATTTGTTTACGTTTTCAAAATAAATTGAATAATTTGCAGTGGAAGTTCTTAAAAGGTTATAGTTTGGAAAACTGAGTTTGTTTTCTCGAAAACGGATGATTGCATAGAAATCCCAAATTAAAATCCAAATCCAAAATAAAACCCAAAAGTCTAGAGAGTCCAAAATTTACAGAACTCTTAACTCGAAATTTTAAATAAGTTTAATTTAAGTAAAAGTAGTTATGGAATTATAGACGCATCCGAGCTCCCGTCGCACCGACCCGATTAAGTTTAAGGGTTACCTGAAAGTAACAAACAAATAGAGAATGTGTTTTATAACTTAGTGTGTAAAGTAACAAACAAATAGAGAATGTGTTTTATAACTTAGTGTGTAACTTAACAGAAACAAAATCACAGAGTTAATACATAACAAAACAAATACTGACGAATGCCTCATGTAGAATCAGAGTCATATACAAATTACAATCCTACCCCCATTCGCCTACACACCATCTCCAACCATCCCAACACATCATGTGGGGTATAAAACACCCACCTAGCCCTATACACCACTTAGTTTCCTTATGACACTATTCAGAAAAATCGCAATAGTGCTGCCAATATAATGACGAGTTAATGCCTTACACAAAACACTTCCTTCACATAATACATAACCCACCCCATAGCCAGGTACAAACAGAATACCAAATATAATAGAACTAACAGATAACAGAATTTATATCATGCATGCTCGTATAACAGATATTGAACATGCTTATACATAACAGATCAAACATACCGCATCACATCACATGCATTTAGGCATTTGTTTATGTCAAATTCCATACCAATAGTTAGCGGATTTCATGCTTTAAGGCTTATACAACACATATTGACCCCATAGAAGGCCCATAGTTGATTGGGACGACATGTACGACCCTAGGAAAAATTTCTAAAATTTAGGCCCACATGGCCCAAAAAGGCCTAGACCGTATGTCACACATGGCCTACCACGCGGCTGTGTGGCATCGACAGACCCCAATTTTGGCTTTCGCCATTCGCTATTTTTCAGGTTTCTCATTACACACCTAGCTCGATTTCAATGCGAAAACAACCACGTGACTTCCAATACTTAAAAATAGTATCCCAAGGATTAATTTAGTGCTCTATTTACGAATTCAGCAAGAATTGACCGTGAATTTAGCCTCTCAAAATTAAACAGCGCACACGCATACTTACCTCCAACGAACAGCAATCGCACACACGAATTAGGTCGTCGAAGGAAAACCCAACTATTCTCAATCTTCTCCTAAACAACACTTCTACAGAAATTAAATTCTCAAATTACACCACAACTTTGCCACTCCAAAAAGAAAGACCCTAAACCAAACAGACTTACAAAATCCAGGAATTAAAGAAAAGCAAAGCCCTACTTACCAAGTCAAATGAAGAAAGCCGAGAAAGCCGAGAAATCCCCACTAACAACCAAATCCCACCAAAACCAACACATTGATCCTCATCCAGCTACCTCAAAATTTCAATTCCACCAAACCTCTACTACACAACCGGCATGCACACACAGAAGTAAAAATTATTATCATTAACTCTCACAGGAATTCAAACACAGGACCTTAGGGCAAACTAACTCTTATCAATTGAACAAACTGGCTCTTTCTAATATGAGTTGACCGAAAATATAATATAAGCCAAACAATTAAGGATAAGGCTAATTGAATTCCAAAAGAAATGCAACTTAAACTCAAGACATCAAACACAAAATTAAAACACTAAACCACTAATACAAATACTTAATTATAATAGAATTCATAAAAGCAGAATTAATAAATCAGTCCGTTACACTATCAAAACCTTAGGCTAATATTCTTTTAATATAAAATCTTAAACTAAATCTGAATGAGATCCTTTCAAACTAAACTTTTAAAGGCATTCCCACCATTTGGATTAGACCAGACCATTTCAAAATCTAATGACGTGTCTACAAGGCATAAGAAGTTGGATTGTTGTGCTCCCTTTTTACATTATACTTATTTATCTATATTTATGTTGATTTCTTTTTTGTCGAGAAAGTAACTTCATTCATTCATAAAATGTACAAAAGAGTTCGAAAAGTAACGATTCCTCTAGCCTTCGCCTCTAAAATGGGAGGGTGAACAGTCCTTAATGAAACTACAATCCAAGCAAAAACTAAATAATTACTCCTAATTTGAACCCAAGTATCCACCCACTTATTCGCTTCTCGAAAAGTATGTGAGATGCTAGTAGCTATTAAAGAACGGAAAAATGTCATCCACTCATCAATCAATGGGGATAAGATAGGATTAATATTTGAAAAGTTAACATTAGACATGAAATGAATAATAAGATAGCATCAACTCTTCAATTTCTAATTGCCTAATATTCTAACTCTTTGCTAGACTTAGTTCGTCTCTTACCCAAAGTTCCACCTCGACACTTGTTGAGAGAGGAATGTGTCTATAAGAATCAACTCCAAGAACCCATATGATCCCGGATAACAGTCCCCGCTCCCGCTAAGTCGGGATTTCCTATAAAGGAGCCATCGGTGTTCAACTTGAAGGCCCTCATTGCTGGTGATTTCCAAAAGATTGGGATGCAATTGAGAACTGGGAGTTTTTTCCAACTTTCCAGCTGATGCAAAGAACTCGGTAGCACTCCTTATGGCTCGCGTGGATAAATTTATGGGAAAGGTCCTAGAGTTAAAAATGATTTCGTTTCGCTACAGCCATAATTCCCAAACACAGTAGGTTATAAAAAGGCAGTTTTGGTCTATTTATCCATTGTTTGGACAATAGATTTGAGAGCAAACATTCATTCCAATTTGTCCAACTTAGTGGAGAGAAACTGATGGCAACGTTAACATCGAGCCAAGCCGCCTTGGCTTTTTGACAGGGGATGAAAATATGTTCAATGTCTTCATCCGAATCCTAACAAGCTTTGCAAAGTTTATTAGGCGAGCACACTCGGCTGGACAACATATCTCTCGTGTGGATGATTTTACGCCTACATTTCCATAGAAACAGTTTCAGTTTTGGGGGAATTTCAACTTCCAAATTGTTTGTTAGAGGTCCTTGTTAAAATCGTGAGATTTCTCAAGGAATCCACTTGTAAGATCATATGCACCGGCCAACGTGAAGGACCCATTCCTGGAGGGGCCCAACAAAGTTTATCCATACAACTTAATCATCTATTCTAAATGTCTTCTAAGAGTATATTTAAGTTAAATAACAGCTCAATTTCATCTATACAACAATCCTTCAAATTTTACATTTATTTTAGTTTAGTCCTTAAAATTGAAAATATCATAATTTTTAAATTTAAACTTCGATTTCGAAACTGATCTCAAACACATCCTTAATTAATATACCATCGGCATAGAACCAGAGGCGATTCTAGGAGGGCTGGCATGGGCCCCAACCCCCTAAAATAAAAAATTTTCATTTAGGCCTTCTAAAATTGTTAAAATTTTAAATTAGTAAAGGCAAATTTGCACTTTGGCCCCCCTAAAATTATAAAAATTCAATTTAATACTTTAAAAATTATAAAGATATAAATTATAAAAAAAATTAAAATTTCATTCGACCGCCCTAAAAAATTGTTCTAGTTTCGCCTCTGCATAGAACATAAAATTTTCATACCACTATTGTAAACTCCAAGATATATAGATATTTCAGCACTCTTTTATTTACAAATTATGCTAATTTCGAGTTAATAAATAGCACCTTTTTATGATTTCTATACTTAATTTCATGACATTTTATATTTATCATGAGAATGTATTAAGTTTGTGAAATTGATGTTAAATGCATGTTATTTTGTTATTTTTGAAAATAATTTGGCTAATATAAAGGATGACAGAATTTTTTATTATATTTGGGTCTTAAACATATATAAGTTGACAGTGCAATCACATGTGCTTCAAAATGATGTTATTCTAGATTTACTTGCATGGAAGCCAATATTGTCTTAATTGGAGGTTCATAACCAGTCCACTTACCCACTTTACTATGAAATGAGAATGACAACATCCACTACTAAATTTAGCAATCCATAGCCGCCCATCTATCTCCTAAATATAGCAGATTTAACCAAATAAAAATCAGCACCTTATCTCTCTTGAAATAAGCTTCAACCATCCAACTACTGCTAAAAATAGCAGTAAAAAACCACCACCCTTTTACCACACATGGAGGAAATCAAGCTAACTTCCTTGCTAATTTATTAGCAAGGAAATACCTATTCTTCCACCATTCAAAAGTTCCACCATTCAAAAGATGGCATCAAAAAGGAGAGGAAATCAAGCAAAATATCACCACTTCCACCATTCAAGGGACGGCAATATAGGGAGAAAATCAAGGAATCCCTTTGCTAAAAATAGCAAGGGACGTTGGGGGCTAGAGGCTACAAAATGAGGCTTCATTTACATTCATTAATACACCATTGAACACACAACATTCGACATCATTTTTCTACAAGTGTTCTTACTTTTCTCATGGCTTGTTAAACACATTTTTCTACCAAGTGTTCTTACTTTTCTCATGGCTTGTTAAACACTTGATTTCCACAAAAAAATGCAAACACTTGCTGAACTGAGAGTAGCTAAAAAGGATGACTTAAAGGCATTTAGATGATTTATCATAAAGGCAAGGAAAAGAGCCACTATGAGAAGCCACAAGGAGCAGTCGCAATTAATTCTCTTTATAATTAAAATTGTGCATTTTTCTCAAAAAATAAAATTTATTCTATAAAATAAATTTTCACTATTTTCTAACAAAATAACGATATAGAATAATTTGTGTTTGTTAATAGCTCAGCACATAGTTCTTATTTATAGAGAATTAATACAAGAGTTATGTTTGAATAAAGTCTGATCAAATAATAATATTTAAATAGAAACTACAACTTCTAATCTAAGTAGAAGTGTAGGGAGCAACATCATACCCTTAATAACACTAGGTTTCCATCCATTATGTTCTATAAGGTCTAGTTAGGCATTTCATGCATTGGGTTCAATTATATGTGTTATTTAGACTTTATTCAACACTTATAATTTATCCAACCCAATATTTATTTTTTATTTCCTAAAATATTATTTATTTAATCAGTTGATTTAATTAATCAAATTAACTAAACTAATTTCTTAATTAAATTATTTTCTCAATCCAATCTAATTTCGTTAAAGTCATAGCAACTTTACTATATTAGAATCTATGAGGAAAATATATTTAATTGTCTTATCCAACAAATTCATGATGACTAATTAATTTAATTTTTTTCTTCGAAATTCATAATAATCCAAAGAACTTAAATTTATTTCTAAGTCATCTTTTGTACTTAACGAGAAAAAACATTCACTATGAATAGTGATACATGCAATCTATTTCTCTTAGTTCATCATTTTCATTCATTTCATATTATCGGTTTTATATGCAATTCGTTTCTAGCTATCTCGAGCTAGCAGAGAAATCAATTGGATATATATAATTAGGGCTCAAATAATTTGTAATTAAGTTTCGACTATTTGTCTATTGATCGTAACATTATTTAGTGGAGTATCATTGAAAGCACCAAATATATCTTATCCCTAAATAATGAAAAGAAATAGTATAAGGAGAGTAGGGTTAAATCCTCAGGGACTAGATCACCAAAGCTCCTTGTTTCTCGAAATCCTGGGCACAGTCATGCCCAAGAAAAACAGCTAACTTCTAAAAAATAAAATAAAACAGAATTAAAAATATGATTGAGTTGAAATTAAATAGATTGAAATCGTAATTGTGATAAGAAGTAGAATTGAGAAAAATGGGTTTTCCGATCGAGGGATTCCAGTCTCCAGTTATCTCAATCCTCCTTTGGTTCAATAATATACTTTTAGGTGATCATTCTCATGATCGAATAAGCCAGTTATAGTGGAAGAGGATGCCTACGACCATCAGCTCCACTTAGGTTATAGCCTTACGATCTAAAGGAACTTGACTCTAGCCAACCGTCACTTTTGTGGGACTGTCTTACACTAGATCATCGTTTCTCAATGGTGAATTGCACGACATTCCGTCTCTTGGGCTCAGCAACCTCTGATGTAGTAAGTTAGCGAATCGACTGTGCAACCTTCCCAAAACATACAAAGCGGTCGTCTTTGCACAAGATGAAAAAATTACTTTTGGAAGGACATGGACAGAAGCGTCAGTCCCGTAATACAAAAAAATGATGAATACAAGTTGAGAAGGGCTAAGTACGGGCTCTAAGCCTAATGAACTCTTTTGGAGGAGTCTTGATAACCTTTGGCTAAATGAGTTTAGTTACTCATGCTTTTTGAGAAAAAACACAAGTTCTAATGAAATTGAATTTTATTGAAAAAGAAACAAAAAGGCTAAGAGCTTTAGGGGAAAGGAGTTTTTTTATAGAAGTGAAAAGTGAATATTCATGTCACTCCTAGTACATGAAAGAACCTAGTTTGTTCCTATTTAAACTTTAGATGATAATGTTTGAGAGATATAATTTGAAATTAAATCTAAACAATATAATAATCCTAACAATAATCCTAATAATAAAATTTAAATTTAAACAAAGTCTTATGTTCATAAATCTCTTCTTTGAAGTTTTGCCCCAAGTCTTCTACACTTCGCATTTTTGGCACCATTCCTTCCCTATTTAGCATGTTGACCCGTTTTGTCTTTAAATTCACGCCCCCAAATTTCCTTTTGCCTTCAATTTAGTCCCTACAAGATAAAAAATCATAAACAACCCAAATTAGTACGATTGTACTCAAAATATATATGTAATTAACACATAAAACATAAAAGTATGTCATTTTAGAGTATTATCATTTAGTCATGAAGTCATTCCACTAAAGTATCATGATTGAACTTTCCATTATTACATCTAATTATGAAAGTTACTCAATAACTGCTCATCCAATAACCTTATCATAAGTGTGTTACTCTTATAGGATATCTTAATCTCTTTGAGATAAATGCGTTCTCTCAATATGATTATATTTTATCTCATAATAACTATTACATCTTCCTTCATGAAAAGTCAATTACTATCAAATAATAATTAAATCATTTATCACTAAGACAAATGACTCGTGGCCACGTTACTTTTCATCTATCATGTAATGCTAATGAGATGACATCATTTACCCTTTATCGGGTTATGAATTCCACTATTGTGGAATGATGCTACATCATATAGAAGTCATATACCCAACGTACTAGCTTTCGGTTTCCTATCTATTTGAACTCAGGCTTTCATTTACATCAAAGTATAAGAGTCACGTATACATAGTCCATCATTCACTTAGGATTAAACTTTGTCACACTATGAATGTCATAAGTGAATAAATCCATAAACAAATCTAGGATCTACATTACTGGGTCATCTTCGATGTACTGTTACTCTAGTAAATCACATCTATGTCTCTATCTTCTGGAAGTCATTTGCTTTGATACCCAAGATAAGGTATCTCCCTAATTGAACTTCATAGATAGCATATTAGTCTTTCACTTAATTTGCTCAATCTGGACTAGATTAAGGACATCTTTAGGTTATCTACTAATATAAATTGACTTTTTGTATTACAATTCAACCATGCAATAGCACTTATTATTAGTTAAACATTAGATAATTAATAAGTTAATATTTACTTTCATTTTTTTTTTGCATTCAAAAACCATTAAGACAATATACGAAGATATTAATGATTCTAATGGATATTTTATTAAATCAATTTGTTCAAAAAATTAAAAGTACATATAGACAAAATCACTAAGCTAAAATTACTAAATCCCAACATAAACTTCATGAATAACTACTATTTTTATGAATAATAGTAAAACAAAAGAACTTAAACAGAAAAATATACCATGATTATAAAACTTTGACATATAAAACAAAAGCCTAATGATCATAATTACTTAGAAGTTTGGTTATCTTTATACCTTTCCTACAGTTTAATGTTGGAAACTTTCTTATGGTTGATATGTGTTAATGGTTAAGGAGGCAAATTTCAAATTAAATGGTAATTGTGCGTAGGTTAAAACCAAAGGAAAAAGATTGAGAATCATGTTATGTATTATAAAACTAAAGGAAATTATAGTAGGAACAAAAGAGTATTTTTTTTTTATTTCAATCACATACAAACTTTATACATACCTCTATTTATAAGCTTTCCAATATCATAACACCTTCTAAGTTATGGCAATGTAATTGCATGATTTTATAGCTTAAAATATGTCACAAGTTTCTGCATGTAGTAAAGGTGTTTATGGATCAGGTCGGGTTGCATTTAGGTCGAGCCTAAGCATGATATTAATATACTTTATGCTTACCTAAGTTTGGCCTGACTCGAAATATGAGCCTAAAATTTTGTCCAAACCTGTCCATTATTTTAGTGTATATATTGGAGTAGTATTATATATTTAGTATAACTTTTTTTTAAAGTGTTCTAAGTTACATGATATATAAAAATAACATAATATAAAGTACTAGAAACTTAAAAAATAGATTGGGTTGGGCTCGGGCCGTGAATGTTTAAGCTCGAGCCCGACCCATATTTTAAACAAGCCTACTTTTTTTGCCCAAACTCATTTCTTGAGCCTAATATTTCTGCCCAAACCATCCCAAATTTCAAGCAGAATTTCAAGTTTGGACGGGTAGCCCAACCTATGAACAAGTCTACTTGGTAGCCATGTAACTAAAAAAATGAGTTGCAATAAACTTGTATTCAACAAAAAAAAAAGTTTAGTAGTGCTAACAGTTGGATCTAAAATTTTGAAATTTGAAAAATAGAGGGACTAAATTTCTAAAAATAATAGTAAGAGACTGAATTTTAAATTTACAAATAACATAGAGACTTATAACATATTTTAATCAATTTTATACCAAAATAATAATTTTCGTATGGTTAGCCCAACTTTCTAAACTCTGGACTCTCTCATCCATTGGGCCATTGATCCAGTCATATTACAGGCCACAAAGTCACGTGCAAACTCTAACAGTCACGTGTCAGTGAGAACCATAATCAATTCCTTCCTATCCCTTTATTAGCAGTGGTTTCCCTACTACTCGAAAGGAATGGCGGGAAAATCTGTCCCTTAAATCTCCCAATTCTGACCCCAAAACCTTGTTAAGAGCCCCCAAGAAATGTCCCAAATTGAAACCCTAGGTATTCTCGAGGAGATCCAAGCTCTCGTCTCCGATAAACTTCAAGTAGTAAGTTCTATTATGTTAAATTTTTCTTCTTTTTTTTTTTTCTGAATTCGCCTTCATATCGACTTGATTCTTCGAATTTTTTCCGGGTTTTTGATAATATGTCTTTTTTCTTTTGCAAATTTTGATCTTTCCCTCCCGTGGTCTTAAGTTCATGGGTTTTCTCCCTTTTATTACTTTTTACTAATTTTATTGCATAAATTGATTTCTAGGTTGGGTTAAAAATGAAGCATCCTTTGATTACTCTGGGAACTTGCAGGAAATTAGTTCCTCTTCAGTTTTTCGTGTTTTTATTTTGTGTTCTCTTATAGGTTAGACTTTGGGACTTGAAGAAAGCTGTTAATTTTAAGTGAAATAAACTTAATTTATAAGATAGTAATTCTGGCCCAAGGTGGAATTGTATAATAGAAGTGTTTGATTGAAATGATTTTTTGTTTGCAAGTTGAATGAAGATTTTGATATAGATGATATAGAATTAGGACTACAACTGGCTTCTCCTTGTTTTATCTTCCTGATTTTTTATGATCAAAGAAAATTTTCTTTGAGTAATTTTATAATATTGGTCCCTGTGACATTACTTTCTTTGTAGGCTAGAAACTTCATTACAGTATGGGATTTCATATAAAATTTCTTTTCTTTTGGTTTAAAATGAAATTTCCTTTCAGGTATCCTACAAGTGGTTGAGTCGTAATTTTTTAGTCTCATCCAATGTTGCAAAGAGGTAATTTTGCCCCGCCAAGAATGTAGTTAGAGTTTACATGCACAGATAGAGCAATGTACATCATAGACTCATAATCATAATGTTGACAGACTAATAAACAGTCGTACCTATACTTAGATTGCTTGCAGAGTTTGTTGAGAAACATGGAAGTGGCTTAGAAGTTGTATATAGTTTGTCTGGCTGGTTGAAGAACTCTCCATCAAATTATCATATTCAGCTCGTGACAGGGCCTAAACTTTCGGGTACTTTCCACAATAATTTCATTTTGTTCCACTTATTCTAATATGTATGCCGTTAAGGGTGTGCATGGTTTATATCCATGACCATTCTTGGAATAGATGACCTAATTGGCAAAGTAGTCAACAGTTCATTCAATTATGGTCTTCATTAATGGCAATTCTTTTTTCCTTAATTTCTTGCAGAAACCAAGCAAGTATATGATGGCAATTGCAGAGTTCATGTGTATAGTGTGCAAGCTTGCATCCCAAAGGACCTGGCTGCACTTTGGAATACTGAATTTATACAAGCTGAAGAGCTCTTCAAGCAGCCCACCTCAGTGGATAATTGCTTGAGAGATAACAGGTACCCTACTTCCGTAACTAATCATTACAGCAATGGGAGCGAGAATATTTCATGTTGCATTGGTGGTTCCTTCATGTTAATTACTTTTTCCAGTCCTTGTACTTCCCATTGAGATATTCTAGTTACTTATCTATGCATTTAATGAAGGGGATTTAACTAGCATGTTGCTTTCCAGTTATACTTTTTTGTCAATAGCAATTCATAGAAGGGTATTGGTAAGAAATAAATGCAATGTCCTGGTTCAGGGAGATAGGAGTCATTGTGAGTTCAAGATATATGTAAGTTAGCTCATTTTAATCCCAAGGTGTTGATGGATTTTCACATGATAGTTCCTTGATCAGATAAACATTAAGAAAACCCTATCTGTTATATCTCTTGTCCTTAAATGTTTTCTTCAGATTCTGTGGGATTTCAAATCCATTTGTCAAGCGCAATGTCGATGGAACTCCTGCGAAGGTTGCAACTGCACAGCCAAATAGTGTGGGAATCTCAGGACTGTCCATACATAATTCTGCTCAATCCAATGCACCTTTACCATCTCAACAAAATAAGGTTCAGCAATCAAGCTCAAAAGTTGCTCAGAAGCCTCCCATTGTGGTAAAAGGTATCAAAAGCGACAGTATCGGTGGTGGAGTCCATGATTTGGCCACCAAGCCTTCCGCTGATAAAGAAAAAAATACTTCCTTTCCTTCTAATAAAAAGAAAGGCCAGAATGATAAAGGCTCCACTGGAAATGGAGGTTCATTAGCAAATTTCTGGGATCGTGCATCTGCGAAACCAAAAACCTGTTCTGTGCCAGCAGATAATAGTGATTCCATCCAAAATTCTAATGGTTTGTTGCCATTTGTCCTATTACTAGAGTTTCTTTCTTATATGATGTTTTAAGTGCATTCTACAAATTATACTGCAATTTGTTTCAACAATTTAGAGCTTGTATTACTTTAGTTGTTCTGCTATTTAAATTTTTGCTTTTCTAAACACATATATTATATTCATGGTTACTTTTTTTCTCATTTATATAATTTCCTTTTTACATTATTTATTTACTGCAGATGCACAAATTTCTGCTTGTGAAGCAGTAGAACATGAGAACAGTGACATCGATGCTCAAGAAGTTAATTTTGGGAGAGCTTCTAATAGTGAAGGCAATAGGAAACGGAGGGTAGTTTTCGATTTATCAGATGAAGATGAGTATGAAGATGCTGTCAATCTAGCTTCACCTGATCCCCCTAAAAGGAAATCTTTTTTAGATTCAAAACAAAATTCTAAAACTTCAGTTCCAGAGAGGCCCGATGTAGACAAACCAGGCAAAGATGAAGTAACAGTTAAGGAAGAGAGAACTGCTAATAGAGAACCCAATAGATCACTGGGGGAAGAAACTTCACTTGGCAGCAAAAGCACAAATGGTAAGAATTCCTCCTCGGTCAAGCTTGAAAGCCAGCTTCCTGAAGCTGATTTAAAGAAGGATAAAGTGACTGGTGCCTCACCAAATTCACCTAAAAGGAGGAAAGTGTTGAAGACACGTATTGATGACCGTGGAAGAGAAGGTAAAATCCAATGCCTAGCCTTTCTTCTTAGGTCAATTAGGGTTTCAAATATTGAAAAAGAAGGGGTTTATCTTGACTTTTGTTTATTTATTTTAGCTTGGCTATCGTTGTGCTACATTTCCTCATTGAAGGTATACTCTTTTGAAGTTCCTTCAATGCCAATGGCTTTGCTAGGCAATTAAATTTTCTCATGACTATGCCAAACTTAAATTTAATCACTGGAAATTTTTACTTACGTATATCTTTCTTTCTATGAGAAATACGAATTATTTATCCTCTTTTTTCCCCCTTAAGTGCACTAAATTGGAACAAACAGTATTATTGCCAAATTAATATCTTCTCACATCAATTTTTTCCATTTATGTTAATATTAGTTACTGAGGTAGTTTGGGAAGGCGAGGAGACAGAGGTGAAGAAAGTTGAAAGTGATGTGCCGAAGAAAGCTGGAAGTGGAGCAACCTATGCTACCACCAATACTGTCACAAATACTAATAGCCGGTAATGCTATTTTCTCTTCATTTTTTCTTACATGTCGGTAGTTCATATTTTGCCTTTAGCATAAACTTGTCTGCACCTACTGTAAGGAGGGAAGAAAACAGAGAAAAAAGATGGAATCGAAAATGCGTGTGTAAACTCTTTCTGGTGCTTGTACTGCATCTTGTCTGATTTTGCTAGTTCAAGAAATCAAAATATTGGTAGGTCTTTAAGCTATGCTGACAATGAGGATGCTTGCCTTTACTTAGGCCAATCTTTGTTCCTGTTCACTTAGATATGTGATCGTCGGTCTGATCTAACTGTTTGAATCATTGATGCAGGCCTGCTGTAGCCAAAAGGTCCCCTGCAGTTGGAACCACTGCACCATCTAATCCGGGCGGTAAAACGGGAAACAAGAAAGGTGGAAATGCAAAGGATCCTAAGCAAGGAAACATTCTATCTTTCTTCAAAAAGGCCTGATCAGTGATATCAAGCGCTTTTTGCTTTTTCCTTCCCTTTCTATATGAACTTGCGGTAGTGAAAAGTTGCTTTAACAGACATCGACAGATGTTCATGTACATTTCCCCAGATTATTATGAATGAATTCTACGAATAGCTTCAGAAGTGATGATCGTGTTCTTTTCATTCTTTTTCATCAAAGAAAATTTTGAAATTCAGAAAAAGAAAAAACCCGATCACAGAGCCAGATGATCAGATATTCTCTCTTGTTTAAGTCTTGGCTGAGAACCATATTATCTACAACCTTTTTAGGATGGTTAATTCTCATGATTAGAAAAAAGACAGATGAGGTGCAGATAGCGAAGTTTGGAATCTGCACCTCCAGGCTCTGGCAATGCTCTGATATCAGAGATCGTACAGATGCATGCTCTATTGATTCAACTCAGTTATTTTAGTTTTACTTGAATAACTATATTCGATTTGCTTGCTATAGAATATATATATATATATATATGTATTAGATCTTCATATATAGAAACCTGCAGTAACCTAATGAATATCGAAAGTAAACACAGGTTAGAAAAGGGCACACAATTGACCCTGAGTTCATAAAGGGTTTCAAAGAAGAGAGTAATATACATGATTTATATTCAACTTTGCACACGTTTGCCCTCGATATTCTCTCTATTTTCAATTATCTCGGATCATGTTCGTTGGCTCACTCAAAACATACTTCGGTAGTTCATACTTGGCACCTGCAAAGAAGAGTTGGTGCAAGACATGTCAGAAGAAATTTCAAGCCAGAAAAAGGCATATTTTCGGGCTCGAATGGTTATCGAAATCTGATGCAGCAAGGTCTGCTTACCTCTTTCATCATAGCAGATAGTTAGATCAGTATTCTGGACTATGACCCCTGCACAGTCCACAATAACTTGAGCCTGGCTTAAATCGGGTTCAGCAGCAGCAGCCCGAAGTGCATCCCAGATTTCTAGAGTCCAAAAAGTTGGCATTTACATTCAAGTTCATGAGAAAATCACCAGATTATTCACATTTAAGCAGATTAAAAAATAAAAATGCCATACCGCAAGTAAAAAGGGTAAGAAAACCATCCTGTTCAATATAAATTCAATCATTTACTTGGAATTTTCTATTCTACAGTAAAAACTGAATTGCATATTAGCAAAATAACCAGACTTCTTGTTGATACCAGAAACCGAAGACTCCTAAATATCAATGTTTAGTACCACAATCATACCCATGGAAAAGCTTTTAATAAGACCTTTTAATTTCCATTGGTAACTCTATCTGGTCAATCAAACACCAAACCTGAGTTATCTTCAACGTATCGATAAGCCAGTTCAACATTCATGTTTTCCTGTCGCTCAGCTAAAGAGTTGGCCTACCTAGTTCATACGTACTTATCAGTTTCAATTGATTCCCATGAATGCTTTAAGTAATAGTACAGATAATTCAAGGTCTTATGTTATATTGCATTGGGGATTCAGAACTTGAACAATGAACAAGGAAACACCTTGCAGCATGAATTCTAGGTGCAAGTACAATTATTCTATATTTATAGTTCCTGGCCTAACATCCAAGCCAACTAGAAACGAATATATCAGTTTAGTTTGATTCAATTTGCTAAAAAACGGATCCACCATATAACTAGGTCTGCATATTGGTGGTTTAGTTGCCATTATCAGATTAACCACTAAGTTTTTCAGCTCATACAGAAACGAAGATTTTCTATATTTGGTCAACTCAAGATCAACCACATTCCTTCACACTTGCGGAACTCGAGAATATCTACATGCGAAGATGTTTATAATCTTAGGCATGTTAACCTAAATGGCAATAAGTTATACGGAAAACTACCTTTTTGGCCACCGTAATGAGGTGCAGTGTCCCAAAACTCATCACGCATCTGCTCGAGTTCAGACTTTGTTATCGGCTGAGGATGTTTCCATGGTTTTGGCTTTCGGATCTTTTTCGCATTCCCTATCAGAACCAAATCGTTCACAATATGATTAACTAGTATATACTTCGAATGCAAATCAAGAAGTATGAGTTCATACAGCATGTTTATCAGAAAAAGTTAATGAATTGAAATACTGAAATACTACAAAAGATACGCAAATGGAGAAGTATGGCTTCATACAGCATGTTAATCAGAAAGAGTTAATAAATTGAAATACTGAAATACTACAAAAGATATGCAAATGGAGAAGTATGAGTTCATACATCATGTTTGTCAGAGAGAGTTAATGAATTGAAATACTAAAATACTACAAAAGATAGCATAATGTTCAATGTGTGTTCAATCTTTTTGCAAAACTAGAAGATAATAATTAACAAATAATGCAGTTGCAACTCCAAGAAAAATTTCAAATTAATAACTAAGCATTCAAATGAGTACCAACTGAAAGTTAACTACTAAGCATTCAAATTAAGTTAATAACAACATTATTTATACAATTAAAAAGGAATTTTAAGTTTTTTTTTGAATATTCCCAGGAAAAAAACTATAATTATGGTAGAACTCAATAGCCAAAATGTTGTTAATCTCTTAAAATTTTAAAAAATTGAAAAATTTTGAAACAAAAATGGAAAAAAAAAAGTGCAGCCTTTCAGCTGGTTAGAAAATATCAGAAACTTTAACTCAATAGCTCAAAGTCTTCTTGGGCTCAATCAATTCAACGATGCTGTCATTGTCCCTTTAAGCTTCCAATTTTCCCACGATTTTCTCAGAAACCAAACAGGAAAAACAAAAGGAAAAGAAAAAAAAGAGCAAGTAAAATGAAAAACCATCACCGTCTCCTTTGGCCGGCGTCGATCCAACACACCCCATTCTGCTATTCTTCTAAAGCACAAAAGCTCACCGATCTTCAAAGCCCGAAAAATGAAATTCAGAGCAAATTCTTGTTCATTGCAATTTCAGTCAAACTATGTCTGAAGTAGAAAAGATAGATAAGGAGATGAAATTTTCCCGGTGAAAAAGGCGACTACTTTTCCGGCGAGTTAAATTAAAATTTAAAAGGAAAAAGAAACCGATGATTGTGTAAATAATAATGTGATAATTAAAAGAAAAAAGAAAGAGAAAATCGTGAATCGATTGAGACAGTGGGGGTTGGGTTGGCTGTCATGCTCCTCTGTTATTATTATTATTTTTATTTCATCTTTCCAGCCTTTTCTTGGACTTCCAATAATTAATTTTATCTTGTGTTTTATCAAGTTTTACAATTTAAACCCTTTTAAGTTTGATGGATTTGCAATTAGATCCTTCCAACTCTAAATTATTCTTTAATAATGTATTAAATTATAGGAATGCACAAACCTTAAAGGAAATAAAGATGAAATACCTAAAAGTATTGTCTATGGAATCTTTATGATGGGGTTCACATATTTTAATTAAAAATACAATACAACTTTAAAATAAAAATTGAGATCAAATTAAGGGTTTGGTGGAAGAGAAATTGCCAAGTCATAATTGGATGATGATTTGGATTTGTGTTGGGTCCACACTGCAATTTTCCCTTTAATATAATTGGGCCCCACATTGGCGGCTTTGGAAAAATCCAAGGGTCTTAGAGAGTGTGTTGTGATGCTGTTTTACTTGACAACTTCTTTCCAAATAAGGATTAAAAAAAAACATGTTTTTCCAAAATAATTTTGGATAATATGCCCTTTTATTAAAATAATATGAAATTTAAATTATTTATCCACATAATATTATATTTAAATTATTTATCTTATGTTTTCAACAATTGCTTGACCTTTGAAATGGATATTTGAATTTTTATTCTATTTTTTTTACTAAATTGTCACACAAAATTACAATTTCAAAATTTATAAAAGTTAAATAAGTATTTTTACGGATATTTTTGTCGAGGTTAAAAAATAAACCCCAACAAAATCGGTCGAATTTCTTATTTTTCTGTCCAAACACAAATACCTAACCTCGCCTACCTTTATATAAACTACCAAAAAAAACTTTTTAAAAAAATTCATAAAAACCTTACATAACACCACTCTTAAAACCCTACATAATTTTCAATGCCCAAAATCTTAATTTGAAATTATTATTATTGTCAAAAAATTTATTATTATTGGATTTTATTAATATAAGTTATTTTTAAAGTAAAACTATGTTATTACTCCATGTATTTGATAAAATTTATGGATTTAGTTACTATACTTTAATTTGGTCATTTTTAATTCCTGTACTTTTTAAATTATAAAATTTCAGTCTTCACCTAATATTAACTATTAAATTTATTACATTAAGTTTTACTATTTTCAAAATCTAATGTGTAATATCATATCAGTTTGTTATTTCCACATATTATTGATTAAAAATCCAATTAATGAATTAGCGATTATCATTTGCGTCAAGAATGAAATTTTAAATTTTGAAAATTTTGAATGATCCAATTGGAGAATATGGACTAAATCTACAACTGTATGCAAAGTATATGACTAGTAATTGAAATTAAGTAAACATATTTAAAGTTGACAAATTAAAAAACCACAAAAACTAAGGTTGATCAAATTAAAGTAGAGGGACTAAATCTACCACTTTTGCAAAGAACACGGACTAATAGTAGAATTTAACATTTTTAATTATTATGTATTTTTTATTTTTGTAGTTTAGAAATTGGTTATAGTAGTTTATGATATTATTTTCGTGTTAGTTATAATTTACTTAGTTTAATAGTTTTAATTGAGTATTATTATTTAATAGAAATGAGTTCGACAAGTACCCATTCATGTTTTGTTGTTGTTTAGGGTTGAGAGGCCAAAGACGGAAGTCTATCAGAACTATGTAAATAAAATCAAGACATAGAGATGATTATGGGTTAACTCGAGATTCAGATTTTTAGATTCGTTTTTTAGGTTTGGATTTGGTGTAATTTGAAAAAAGAGTTTAAAATTTTGTATAAGTTTAATCTGAATAAAAATGTTAAAATTTAAGTTCGACCCGGCCCGTCTGTATTAATTTTTTTATAATAATTTTTTATATAAAAATAAATTTAAAAAATATAATGCATCAAACACACTAAAAACATTAAAATAAATATTTCCCAACCATTTGAAAATAAATTTAAAAAAAAAAGTATTTATACTTAAAAAACACTAAAATAGGTGTAACTTAACAAACAAATGCTTCTAAAATAATAGCAAAATTAACAATAAAGCAATAATTATTAGGAGTGTGCAAATTTCCAGTAAAACCGAATTAATGCAAATTTCAGGTAAAACTGAATTAATTCGATTAATCGGTCAGTTAACCGAATTAATTCAATCGAGGTCAGTTAATAATTTTTTGGAAGTTCAGTTAACGGTTAATTCAGTTCAAAATCAGTCGGTTAACCAAATTAACCGAATTTAATAAATAATATTATAACATATAAGTATTCGGTCGGTTAATTTTTGATATGTTTTATACTTGTTTTAACCAAAAATTAAAAAAAATATAAATTTCGGTTAATTCGGTTGGTTAACCGAATTAACCGAAAAAGTTTGATTCGGTTAACTTTTTTTGAAAAAATTTCGGTTCGATTAACGGTTAAGGTTTAAAAGGGTCGGTTAATTCGGTTAATGGTAGTTCGGGTAAGTTAACTGGTCGGTTAACCGATTGAGCATCCCTAATAATTTTACAATATTTAAAAAACAAGAAAATAGTAACAATATAATAGTGAAATGACAACAAAACATAATAACAAAACAATGAAAACAACAGCAAAACAGTGGAAACAACAACATTTTTTTTTTTTGCAAATTTGTGTCAGGCCGAGTTGAGCACAAGCTAAAAAAGCTTACCCGAGGCTTGGTCCATTTAAAAATGAGCTTCATTTTTTCCTAAGCCCATTTTTCAAGCTTATATTATTATATAAACCCTCCCACTTTTCAGGTAGACCTTCAGATCAGGCCAAACCATTTTCTCTCCGTTTTTCAAACATTCCAGTGATAGAAAAGGGCAAAGTTTGTTCGTTGACCGTTGACCTGATCTGAAGGTCTACCTAAATAATTTTACCCTTAGTTGGAATGTTTGAAAAATGGAGAGAAAAAGGAAGAGTTTTGAAATGAACAGAATTTCGATATAAGAAATTATTTAGATGTGTGTTTAATCCTCCAGAATACACATCCTTTTATAGGCATTTAAGATAGTGAAAATTTTGGAAATAAACATAAAATCTGTCATTGAGGATCCAAGTCCATATATAAGCAGATTATGTCTGCTGAAGAAAAAGAAATTCGTGTTGGGCTTAAAATATCCACAAGCCCATTATTTCACATCACCCACATCGTGCAAGTGTGCCCAACCTCATCAAGTTTGGACTTACACCCCTTATGCACAAGGCAAGATTACAAGCTTAGTCATTCAAATACCTTTTAAAAGAGTTCACATATATAAACACATCTCACACTTAGTATTTAACCAATATAGGATTTAAGCTTTTACTTTATCCTCAACAATATTTCCAAGTAGCTTACTTTGAGCATCAATTTCTCATTCATCACTCAACCATTTTGAGCATATGATATACCGTTGTAAAGGTCTCATGGAGTAGAATATGAAACCATAATTTTATAATTCAACTCTCCCCTTTTACCTATTGAGAATATGCCTCAATGTTTCCATAAAAGTAACCTTTCCAACAGAAAATATGTCTCTGTGTTAAATTTAATGGAAACTAATAAAGTAATCTTTTGAAGTATTTAACATACTTGTATTAATGTAAAATTAATTAAAAGATTTACGTAGAAGATATGTTGATAGTAATTTTGAATATATTTCAAGCAGTGAAAATGCCTAAGTTATCACGTACTCAAAAACAGCTTAGGGCTTGACAGTAAAGACAAACAATGACTGGTCTTGTAGAAAAATTAAAAATTATCTAATGGACCTATACAATATTGTCCATCTGTACGAATATTGTCCGATGTCGACACCTGAAAGCAACCTATACAATGCACAGGGTATGTATAGTAGCCCTAAGCTAAGTATGTCTTGCGAGATATAGTCGTTGGTAGCTAGTTTTGAAAATAGATTAGGGATTCAAAAAGGTAGTGAAGCTATCGATGATGATAAGGTATCTGATGTGGTGTTTGAGGAATTTAGTAACCATAATGCTAATGAGGTTCTCGATGGTGTCGATGACAGGACAAGTTAATGATTATGATGACTTCCCTACGCTATTGATGGCATTGTGATCGAAATAAACCTTCACCTTATGCTTAACCCCAACTCAAATGCGGTGCATGCACATAACTAAAACTATCATAACTAATTGGACTAAATTATTTAATTACATTCAATTAAATAATAATCTAAATAAATTAAATTAATTTCTAAGTTAACTCTTAGTCCTTTATTTATTGCAAATAATAATTTATGCAATTGATTTCTCATACATGGTTTTCATCCATATAGAGTTGTGTTGAATTAGTGGGGGGACCTATCAGACATATATAATTAGGGATTTATATAATTTGTAATTAAATTCAAACTCTTCATCTATTAATCTCAAATGATCTAGTCATGGATTTAATCCACTGGAAGTACCATACTGATCTCCTCATTATATATCATTACGAAAGCAACTTAGATGTTATGTTTTTGTCCAATGACATTGTCATTAATGTGTTACTCTAATAGAATATCTTTGATCTTTTTGGGTTTAATCTTTCCAACCAATTCAATCTTATTTTATTTCATGGTCACCATTGCATCTTCTATGATGAAAAAATTATTACTAACAAATAGTAATAATAAGGTCAAATGACCTATGACCACGTTCTTTTTTCATAAATCATGCAATGCCAAAGTAAAGATACCATTTACTCTTTAACCAAGCTATGAATTCTATTTTTTTAAGTGAGGTCATGTCATACATAAGTTATATACCTAATATGTGAACTTTAGGCTCAAATTCCAATAAAACACAAACTTTCAATATATCAAAGCATATAAGTTAAGTACACATGGTCAGACACTTGTTAAAGATTAAGGCAAGTCACACTATTAATATCACAAAAGAATAAATCCATAAACGAATCCATGATAAATTTTAGTTAGGATGTAACAACCTAAAATTTCAGTGGTGTCAGAACAGTGATTCGAGATCATTAAATCTGAAAAGTACGATTAGGAAATTAAAATAAAATAATATTTAGAAGTGAATGAAATATTAGAAATATTTTAATAGGTTAAATAAAAATTTAAAAGAGAAATTATTAAATAAATTAAGTAAAAAATGAGGTATCGAGGCCCGATCTCATAAAATCGAGCCGAAAATATTTTTATAAATATTAATGGAATGTTAGTAATGTGGTGTTAAAATTTCGTTAGAAGATTTTATTGTTTGAATGGTTAATTAAATAAAAAGGACTAAATTGTAACAAATGCAAAATTTGCTAGAAGGATTAAATAGCTCAAGTGTTAAAAGAAAGGGGATTTAAAGGGAAATTAAGCTAAAAGAGTATAGGTTGGACGGCAAGGGCAAGAAAGTCAGCAGAAAAATAAGGGAAATAAGGGCAAAATTGGAAATTTCATAATTTTAACATATAAAATAAGGACAAAATTGAGAAATCTAGAGATCTCTTCATATTTTCTCAGCAAAAATGCCATAGGAGGTCTGGAGAAAGTTGGTTTTTCATATTTTTACATCATGTGAGTTTAATTCTTGCTTTTTCTTGATAATTTTTATGTTTTATGACTTTTACAATTAGGTTCACTTATAGAATTCATTAGTTTTTGATTTTTTGGGTTACATTGGAAGTTACCCTGACTGATTAAGGGAATTTTATGATGAATTATTATGAAATTTAAGTTCTAATTTGATATTAAGGTGGTTTTATTATGTGATTTTGATGGAAAATAGTGTTTAGGACCTAATTGTGAAAAAGTTGTGAATTAGACGTTGGTTGTAACAGCCCGTTTTTGACCCTAGTCGGAACGAGTGGTTTCGGGACCACTCAACCGGGTCAAAGTATTAATTTTATTGCTTAAATATGTTTTACAGCATGATAGAATTACTGTATGAAAGTTTCGTTTAGAAATTTTAGTAATTGATCGGTTAAGTTGATAAAAAGGACTAAATCGCATAACACGAAAAATTAGAGTCCTAGTTTATAAATGGCTTATTTGATGTTGGCTTTTAAAGTGGAAGGCCTTAAATGGTTATTTTACCATTCCTTATGCTAGTGGACATTTATGTCCTTAATGATATGTTTTTAAGTGGTTTTAGTTAAAGGGCAAAATGGTCAAATGGCATTATTATATGTTTTATTAAATAAATATCATTAAATGTTTTCATTCTTCATCTTCTTCCACCGATTCTTCAGCCAAAAATTAAGGGTTTACAAGCTTTTAACATTTGGCTATTTCAAGCTTCGATTGGAGGTTCGTTTTTGTCCCGTTTTTGGTAATTTTTACGTTTTTGAGGTCGTTATTTCAAATACTAGCTAATCCTTACCTCAATTTCTGATTTTGAACATGTCTTTAAAAAGTGCCATTGATGAATCCTTATTATATTGATAGATTTTGATGAAATATTGTTTATTAAGTGAGAATATACAAGAATTTTGAAGTAGTTTTTGAAGAAATTGAGTTTTAAGGATTTAATTGTAAAAGGTAGAATTTTTGAAGTTAAATGTGTGATTAATTGAGTTGTATGTGCTTGTATAAATCCCTTGAATATTCGGCTATGATGAATTGGGGGATTTATTATGCAAATTGTCATTTTGTGATAAAAGGGCTAAATTGCAATGTGTTGAAAATATAGGGACTAAATTGTTAACATGCCAAAATATATGTTTTGGGCTTGATTGATCAAGTTAGTGATTAAATAGCTGAAATTTGTATTAATATAGATAAAGACGACCGAATCCCGGAACTCGATCGGGGAAAAAGAAAAGTTGACGAGTAGATATGGAATTTCGAGGTAAGTCCGTATAATGAAATTTATTGTGTATATGCTCATATTTGTTGTTAATTGAATACATGAAATATTAGTCGATTAAATGGCCTATCTGTATGTATATATGTGAAATTAAAATGAAATTGTTACAAGAGAAAAATGAATACTGAGCCCCGTTAGAATCGTGGAAGTCGATGGGATACAAGTGACGTGTCACTAGGGTTACAGGGTGGTTAGAGCTCCTGCATTTGTTGCGGACTCACCACGTGCTCATTGAGCTCTCTGATATAGCCCTCCCGAAGAATATGTGGATAATGGATTTAGCCCGGACGGGTAATCCAAATTAGGGTCTGAATTTAGTCTGGACTGGTAATTCAGATCCTAGCTCATTAGAGTAATTGTCGTTGCAGGGGATTAAGCCTGGACTGGTAATCCCGACAATACTCTATGAGTTTATATTACAGGGGATTAAGCCTGGACTGGTAATCCCGACAATACTCTATGAGTTTATATTACAGGGGATTTAGCCTGGACTGGTAATCCCGCTGTAAGAATGAGGTTCGCGGGAGTGTGCTCTCTGTTTAGTCTTTGGACTCTCTGTTCAGCCTTCGGGCTTACTGTTCATCCTTCGGGATTACTGATCAGCCTTCGGGCTTACCGATACTGGCTCGAAAGAGCATATATGATGCATTGACAGATTTCCGGTTACATGAATATACACTGTGTGTGTATCACCCGAGTATCCCTCGACGTTCTTAAAGGTTCAACGGGCAATTACTGATACATGTTACATGAAAAGTGAATAAAATCTGTATTACAAGTTATACGAATACTGGAAGATGTGTGAATTACATGTTACATGAGCTACACATGGATTACATGATATATGTATTATGAGAATTACATGAATTATATGGATACATGTTATATGAGATTGATATGGATTATACAGCATATGTTATATGAATGACATTATATGTTACATGGACTAACAAGTGTATACTTGTGGATTAGGCAACTTGCTTATATGAATTAAATTGGCAATATATTGTAATTACTGCATTGATTCGGTAAGGTTTAAATTCTGTACCACGGACTTACTAAGCTTTAGAAGCTTACTCCGTTTATTTCTGTCAATGTTTTATAGATTCGGAAGCTATCTCGATCCTCGGACGCGTCGGAGATTCGCCATCACACTATCCATCAAGCTTTTGGGTACTTTTGAATCTTTTTGTAAATGAAATGGTCATGGCATGTATAGGCTAGTTATTTGTGTACATGATGTATTTTTGTAAGTGATCAAGGTATGGGATGTGGCTTGGGTCATATATGTTTATAATGAAGTATTTGATTTGTTCTTGGATATGTTGTATTTGGTAAAAATTGGCTTGGAAATGTTGTTTATTATTGGCTGAAAAGAAAATACCCTTGTTGGGTGGCAATTTGGCTTAAACCAAGCCTACATTGTGCCACACGGCCAGGGGACATGGGCGTGTGCTTCGACCGTGTGTCCCCTGCACCTTAAATAAATTTTGACAGTTTCGACCACGGGCTGAGAACACGGGCGTGCCTTGGCCGTGGGAAGCACACGGCCCTATCCCACGGGCGTGTAAAATTAACCATTAACCGTGTGGTGCAAGTCAGTAGCTTTCACGGCCTCTAGACATGGGCGTGTGAAGGCCACACGGCCTCATCACACGGCCGTGGTAAAAGACACACGGGCGTGTGTGACGTCATTTTCAGAAAAAAAAATTTTCGAGCTTCCGATGCGATAGGATTCGAATCCTAATCATCCGAAATGATCTTAATTAGCCTGAGAATAATTAATACGGACGTTTATGCAATATTCTTTGTTCACTTTCAATTAAATTCTGTAAAGATCCGATAAGTCCGGTAATGCTCCGTACTTGATTCCGGTGATGGTCTCGGGTATAGGGTGTTACATTTTAATTGGAATCAGAGCTATGGTTTAGTCGATTCTAGGACTACCGTAGTGAGTACGAGTCTAGCTATACATGCCATGTATATGAAATGTGATAGTGTGATATCTCCTGACATCCTCTGAAAATCTGTTTTATATAGTAATGGATCTGAATCGAGATTTAGCTGATGATGGTGAGAGTATTGCACCAGCTCCCGCTCAAGGGGCTGTACCTTCTGAATCGGACCCTGCTGTGGCCAATCAGGAAGAAGTTAAACAAGCTTTCTTCCAAATGATGTCCGGTTGGTTTAGTGAGTTTGTGCGAGCAAACCCGGCTGCTCCGCAACCTCCACCCCCTCCTGTTCCACAACCTAATCTTGATAATGTACGAGTTGTGGATCCTCTGAGATTGAACAGACCTCCTGTTGATAAAATATGAAAATATGGTGCTGAAGAATTCTGAGCTTCAGCTAGTGATGATGCTGAGAGAGCCGAATTTTGGCTTGAGAATACAATCCGAGTTTTTAATGAATTGGCCTGTACTCCTGATGAATGCCTGAGATGTGCTATTTCTTTGCTTCGGGATTCCGCGTATCAGTGGTGGAATACATTGACCTCGGTTGTACCCCGAGAACGAGTTGATTGGGAATTTTTCCAGACAGAATTCAGAAAGAAATACATTAGTCAACGGTTCATCGACCAGAAAAGAAAAGAATTTCTAGAGTTAAAACAGGGTCGAATGTCTGTAACTGAATATGAGCGAGAGTTTGTACGACTCAATAAATACGCTCGTGAATGTGTTTCTACCGAAGCCATAATGTGTAGAAAGTTCGAAGATGGACTAAATGAAGAAATTCGACTGTTAGTCGGAATACTTGAACTGAAAGAATTTGTAGTTCTCGTTGATCGGGCTTGTAAAGCCGAAGAGCTTGCTAAAGAAAAGAGAAAAGCAGATTCTGAATTCAGAGAGGCTCGAAAGAGATTTTCGGGTAAATCATATCAGTCTGGATCCAAGAGATCAAAAGATTTTCATTCTCGTTCAGCTACTTCTGCGGGTATATCTATCTGAGACAAAACTGCTAAACCTTCCCATTCGAGACTTCAAGCAACTTCTGTAGCTAGTGCCGATAGTGTGAGAACTCCCGGACCTGAATGCAAGTACTGTAGTAAGAAACATTTTGGTGAATACCGTTTGAAAAGCGGAGCTTGTTTCCGATGTGGATCGTTGGACCACTATCTATGCGATTGTCCTGAAAGATCTGTAGCTGACAAGGAACAATCGACTAAAACGCATAGCGTTGCATCGAGGGGTAGACCGCCTCGGAATACTGGAAATCAAAGTGGAAATCGCAGTGTGGCGAGAGATGTTAATGTGAGATCTGAGATGCGTACTCCTGCAAGAGCTTATGCCATACGTGCACGCGAGGAAGCCTCGTCTCCTGATGTTATTATCGGTACTTTTTCTCTCTATAACACTGATATGGTTGCGTTGATAGATCCTGGATCAACTCATTCATATATTTGTATGAAATTAGTGTTTGAAAAGAATTTACATGTTGAGTCTACTGAATATGTTGTTAAAGTATCAAATCCGTTAGGGAAGTCTGTGTTAATTGATAAAATATGTAAGAAATGTCCACTAATGACTCGAGGATATTGTTTTATGGCTGATCTTATGCTTCTCCCTTTTGATGAATTTAATGTAATATTGGGCATGGACTGGCTAAATGTGCATGAAGCTATTGTGGATTGTAGAAGTAAGAGTATAGAATTGAAATGTCAGACTGGTGAAACTCTTTGGATTGGATCAAATGATTCTAATGAATTACCGATAGTGATTTCTGCTATGAGGGCTCAGAAGTATGTCAGAAAAGGCTATGATGCGTACCTAGCGTATGTGATGAATTTTGACAAGATAGAATTGAAAATTGAGTCTGTACCAGTTGTCTGTGAGTTTTCAGATGTTTTTCCGGAAGAATTACCGGGTTTACCGCCGATTAGAGAAGTTGAATTCGGTATTGAATTATTACCGAGCACTACTCCGATATCGATAGCTCTGTATAGAATGGCACCGACTGAATTAAAGGAGTTGAAAGCACAGTTACAAGAATTGACGGATAGAGGTTTTGCGAGACCGAGCTTCTCACCTTGGGGTGCTCTAGTATTATTTGTGAAGAAGAAAGACGGAACTATGAGAATGTGTATTGATTACCGACAGTTGAACAAGGTAACGGTGAAGAATAAATACCCTCTTCCGCGGATTGATGATTTATTCGATCAATTGAAAGGAGCTACAGTATTTTCGAAGATTGATTTAAGATCGGGTTATTATCAGCTGCGAGTTAAAGATTCAGACATACCGAAAACTGCTTTCAGAACACGATACGGACATTATGAGTTTCTGGTCATGCCTTTTGGGCTGACAAATGCACCAGCAGTATTCATGGACTTGATGAACCGTGTATTCAGACCGTATTTAGACAGATTCGTTGTCGTGTTCATTGACGACATTCTGATCTATTTACATGATGAGACAGAACATGCTGAACATTTAAGAATTGTGTTACAAGTTCTGAGGGATAAGCAGTTATTTGCCAAATTTAGCAAATGTGAATTTTGGCTTCGAGAAGTCGGATTTCTGGGTCATATTGTTTCTGCGAAAGGCATTCAAGTAGATCCGAGTAAAATATCTGCTATCATAGACTGGAAACCCCCGAGAAATGTATCTGAGATCAGAAGTTTTCTGGGATTAGCGGGGTATTACCGAAGGTTCGTTAAAGGATTCTCGATGATTGCGGTACCGTTGACTCGAATGCTACAAAAAGAAGTGAAATTCGAGTGGAATGATAAATGTCAGCAAAGCTTCGAACGGATAAAAGCCTTGTTAACAGAAGCTCCGGTTTTAGTTTAACCCGAATCGAGGAAAGAATTTGTTATTTACAGTGATGCATCTATTATCGGACTTGGCTGTGTATTGATGCAAGATGGGAAAGTTATAGCTTATGCCTCTCGACAGTTAAAACCGCACGAAAAGAATTACCCGACACATGATCTTGAGTTAGCTGCTATAATCTTTGCATTAAAGATTTGGCGGCACTACTTATATGGTGAGAAATGTAGAATTTTTACCGATCATAAAAGTCTGAAGTATCTGATGTCTCAGAAAGATCTGAATATGCGACAACAGAGATGGCTCGAACTGTTAAAAGATTATGAATTTGTGATTGACTATCATCCGGGGAAAGCTAATATTGTAGCTGATGCTTTAAGTCAAAAGTCTCTTTTTGCTTTGCGAGCTTTGAATGCTCAAATGATGTTATCTGATGATGGATCTGTTTTAGCTGAGCTAAAGGCTAAACCGATGTTTCTGCAACAAATTTTCGAAGCTCAAAGGACTGATTCCGAACTGCAAGCTAAACGACTTCATTGTGAGTCTAATTCTGATCCTGACTTTTCTATTGGGAATGATGATTGTTTAATGTTCCGAAATAGAATTTGTATACTGAAAGATAGTGAGCTCATTCAGAAAGTTCTACACGAGGCACACGACAGTCGATTTTCAGTTCATCCGGGTAGCACTAAGATGTATAATGATTTGAAACAGCAATACTGGTGGCCAGGAATGAAACGTGACATATCTGAATTCGTATCGAAATGTTTGATCTGTCAGCAAGTTAAAGCTGAACATCAAGTACCGTCTGGTTTATTACAGCCTATTATGATTCCGGAATAGAAATAGGACAGAGTCACTATGGATTTTGTATCAGGGCTACCGTTATCTCCGAGGAAGAAAAATGCAATCTGGGTTATTGTTGACAGATTGACGAAGTCTGCACATTTTATACCGGTACGTACTGATTATTCTCTGGATAAATTAGCGGAATTATATGTATCTGAGATTGTGCGATTACATGGTATACCGTTATCCATTGTGTCTGATAGAGATCCGAGGTTTACCTCGAGATTCTGGAAAAAGTTCCAAGAGGCTTTGGGAACGAAATTGAACTTCAGTACGGCATTTCATCCCCAGATCGATGGTCAGTCTGAAAGAGTTATTCAGATCCTGGAAGACATGTTACGGTGTTGTACTCTTGAATTTGAATGTAATTGGGAGAAATATTTACCTCTGATAGAGTTTGCATACAACAATAGTTTTCAGACAAGTTTGAAAATGGCTCCCTATGAAGCATTATACGGTCGTAAATGTTGAACACCGTTATATTGGACAGAATTGAGTGAAAGGAAGTTACACGGGGTCGATTTAATCCGAGATACCGAAGAAAAAGTAAATGTGATACGTGACAATTTGAAAATGGCTTCTGACAGACAGAAATCATATGCCGATTTGAAACGAAAAGAAATAGAGTTTCAGGTCGGAGATAGAGTATTTCTGAAAGTATCACCGTGGAAGAAAATTTTTCGTTTCGGTAAAAAGGGAAAACTAAGTCCTCGTTTTATCGGGCCGTATGAAATTGTGGAACGAATTGGACCTGTAGCTTACCGATTATTGTTACCGTCTGAATTTGAAAAGATTCACAATGTATTTCATGTTTCAATGCTTCGGCGATACCAATCTGATCCGTCTCATGTTATTTCTCCCATTGATGTGGAGATACAGCCTGATTTATCGTACAGTGAAGAGCCGATTAAGATTCTGGCTCGAGAAATCAAAGAGTTGAGAAATAAGCGTATAGCACTCGTAAAGGTTCTTTGGTGTAAACACGGAATAGAGGAAGCTACATGGGAACTCGAGGAAACTATGCGAAACCAATACCCTAACCTATTTACCGGTAAGATTTTCGGGGACGAAAATCCCTAAAGGGGAGAGAGTTGTAACAGCCCGTTTTTGACACTAGTCGGAACGAGTGGTTTCGAGACCACTCAACCGGGTCAAAGTATTAATTTTATTGCTTAAATATGTTTTACAGCATGATAGAATTACTGTATGAAAGTTTCGTTTAGAAATTTTAGTAATTGATCGGTTAAATTGATAAAAAGGACTAAATCGCATAACGCGAAAAATTAGAGTCCTAGTTTATAAATGGCTTATTTGATGTTGGCTTTTAAAGTGGAAGGCCTTAAATGGTTATTTTACCATTCCTTATGCTAGTGGACATTTATGTCCTTAATGATATGTTTTTAAGTGGTTTTAGTTAAAGGGCAAAATGGTCAAATGGCATTATTATATGTTTTATTAAATAAATATCATTAAATGTTTTCATTCTTCATCTTCTTCCACCGATTCTTCAGCCAAAAATTAAGGGTTTACAAGCTTTTAACATTTGGCTATTTCAAGCTTCGATTGGAGGTTCGTTTTTGTCCCGTTTTTGGTAATTTTTATGTTTTTGAGGTCGTTGTTTCAAATACTAGCTAATCCTTACCTCAATTTCTGATTTTGAACATGTCTTTAAAAAGTGCCATTGATGAATCCTTATTATATTGATAGATTTTGATGAAATATTGTTTATTAAGTGAGAATATACAAGAATTTTGAAGTAGTTTTTGAAGAAATTGAGTTTTAAGGATTTAATTGTAAAAGGTAGAATTTTTGAAGTTAAATGTGTGATTAATTGAGTTGTATGTGCTTGTATAAATCCCTTGAATATTCGGCTATGATGAATTGGGGGATTTATTATGCAAATTGTCATTTTGTGATAAAAGGGCTAAATTGTAATGTGTTGAAAATATAGGGAATAAATTGTTAACATGCCAAAATATATGTTTTGGGCTTGATTGATCAAGTTAGTGATTAAATAGCTGAAATTTGTATTAATATAGATAAAGACGACCGAATCCCGGAACTCGATCGGGGAAAAAGAAAAGTTGACGAGTAGATACGGAATTTCGAGGTAAGTCCGTATAATGAAATTTATTGTGTATATGCTCATATTTGTTGTTAATTGAATACATGAAATATTATTCGATTAAATGGCCTATCTGTATGTATACATGTGAAATTGAAATGAAATTGTTACAAGAGAAAAATGAATACTGAGCCCCGTTAGAATCGTGGAAGTCGATGGGATACAAGTGACGTGTCACTAGGGTTACAGGGTGGTTAGAGCTCCTGCATTTGTTGCGGACTCACCACGTGCTCATTGAGCTCTCTGATATAGCCCTCCCGAAGAATATGTGGATAATGGATTTAGCCCGGACGGGTAATCCAAATTAGGGTCTGAATTTAGCCTGGACTGGTAATTCAGATCCTAGCTCATTAGAGTAATTGTCGTTGCAGAGGATTAAGCCTGGACTGGTAATCCCGACAATACTCTATAAGTTTATATTACAGGGGATTTAGCCTGGACTGGTAATCCCACTGTAAGAATGAGGTTCGCGGGAGTGTGCTCTCTGTTTAGTCTTTGGACTCTCTGTTCAGCCTTCGGGCTTACTGTTCATCCTTCGGGATTACTGATCAGCCTTCGGGCTTACCGATACTGGCTCGAAAGAGCATATATGATGCATTGACGGATTTCCGGTTACATGAATATACACTGTGTGTGTATCACCCGAGTATCCCTCGACGTTCTTAAAGGTTCAACGGGCAATTACCGATACATGTTACATGAAAAGTGAATAAAATCTGTATTACAAGTTATACGAATACTGGAAGATGTGTGAATTACATGTTACATGAGCTACACATGGATTATATGATATATGTATTATGAGAATTACATGAATTATATGGATACATGTTATATGAGATTGATATGGATTATACAACATATGTTATATGAACGACATTATATGTTACATGGACTAACAAGTGTATACTTGTGGATTAGGCAACTTGCTTATATGAATTGAATTGGCAATATATTGTAATTACTGCATTGATTCGGTAAGGTTTAAATTCTGTACCACGGACTTACTAAGCTTTAGAAGCTTACTCTGTTTATTTCTGTCAATGTTTTATAGATTCGGAAGCTATCTCGATCCTCGGACGCGTCGGAGATTCGCCATCACACTATCCATCAAGCTTTTGGGTACTTTTGAATCTTTTTGTAAATGAAATGGTCATGGCATGTATAGGCTAGTTATTTGTGTACATGATGTATTTTTGTAAGTGATCAAGGCATGGGATGTGGCTTGGGTCATATATGTTTATAATGAAGTATTTGATTTGTTCTTGGATATGTTGTATTTGGTAAAAATTGGCTTGGAAATGTTGTTTATTATTGGCTGAAAAGAAATGACCCTTGTTGGGTGGCAATTTGGCTTAAACCAAGCCTACATTGTGCCACACGGCCAGGGGACACGGGCGTGTGCTTCGACCGTGTGTCCCCTGCACCTTAAATAAATTTTGACAGTTTCGACCACGGGCTGAGAACACGGGCGTGCCTTGGACGTGGGAAGCACACGGCCCTATCCCACGGGCGTGTGAAATTAACCATTAACCGTGTGGTGTAAGTCAGTAGCTTCCACGGCCTCTAGACATGGGCGTGTGAAGGCCACACGGCCTCATCACACGGCCGTGGTAAAAGACACACAGGCGTGTGTGACGTCATTTTCAGAAAAAAAAATTTTCGAGCCTCCGATGCGATAGGATTCGAATCCTAATCATCCGAAATGATCTTAATTAGCCTGAGAATAATTAATACGGACGTTTATGCAATATTCTGTGTTCACTTTCAATTAAATTCTGTAAAGATCCGATAAGTCCGGTAATGCTCCGTACTTGATTCCGGTGACGGTCTCGGGTATAGGGTGTTACATTGGTGTTGAAATTCAGAATATCAAAGGTTTTGAAATAGTTTATAATGATAAAATAAAGTGTTAATTGAGAAAATTTAGTTCAATTGATAGGTGAATTGAGCAGAGACTAAATTGTAAAAATTGTAAGTTTTGAGGTAAAAGTGCAAATTCAAAAATTGAATAACATAAATTATGAAGTGAAATAGAAATGAAATAAATGCTAATGAGTGAAAATATTTTACATTATAGATCAAGAATCCAAAGAAAAACGAGGAAAAAAAAGTTGCGGAATAGTCCCTGAATTTTAATATCTTCTACAAATCAACCGGGTAAGTTCATATGGTTGAATTTACATGCTTAATTGTGAATGATTGAATGATGTAATGTGTTATTAAACATGAATTTGCTGTAGGATTGTGGAAATTGTGATAAAATGGAATAATAAAGGTGGAAATTCAAATTAGGAAAAACGCAAGATTGAGTACGTTCATATCGTGTCATGGGATGAATTGAAGGATAAGACCATGGTTGATCTATGGAAAAGTGTGAAATGTAGGTATGGTATTATCCATACTGAGTTGTGGAACGTAGGTATGGTATTATCCATACTGAGTTAAGAAATGTAGGTATGGTATTTTCCATACCGAGTTGTAAAATGTAGGTATGGTGTTTCAATGAGGAAAACCATACTGAGTTGTGAATCGTGGCATTGAGCAACAACGTACTCAATTTCGTAAGACGTTTTCCTAATTTGATAATAAGTAATATAAGAGGAGTGCACCAAATGAAAGAGATTGAGTAGTTGTTAATGTTGAGCTCAACCATGTAAAGTATTATAATAGCGGTTGTGAATGGCAGGGAACTTTAGTAAATGTTTTGTTATTGTTGGAAATATTATATTTGGTAAGCATTACTTTTAAACCTATGAACTTACTAAGCTTCAATAAGCTTACTTGCGTGTGTTTGATATTTTTATGTAGATTGAACTGAAGTGAAGTTGGTAGATCGGATCAACACAATAAGGCACATTATCCAGATCAATTCCAATAGCTTTTGCTTTATGGTTAAAGATTTATATGGCATGTATAGAGTTTAAATGAAATGAAGTAAGGATGTTATAAACTAGTTAACAATATTTTATACTAAAACAGTTTTTGGTTAGTAGTAGCAGTTCAACTTTGAAAATTCACTATAAATTATGGAAATCAAATTAGAGGTTGAATAAGATATGAAATTAAATCCTATTGAACCTAGTTTCACATAGAAGAAACAGTGTAAGTAAAAGACTCTCATATTAGGAGATATTTAAATTTTTGTGAGACAATGTTAGAGTGATTTCGAGCTCCCCTATTCTAAATTTAGAATTCACCAAAAATTGTACAAAAATAATTATGAGTCATGCTATATATGTACAGATTCCTTATTGAGTCTACTTTTAAGGAAAACAAACGTCATAGTCATTTGAATCCTGTACAGAGAGAAAAGTGATTCGTAGTGAACAGAGGTCAAAACAGCTAAACACTGAAACATGGGAAACTTTAACTAATAAACTGTACTAATTGGCCCAACCAAAGATTCTGGAAAAAAAATTAGTACATAGATATATGAGTCTAGTTTCAGGGAAAATTTACAAATTTGAATTTCAAGTTTTGTAACTCGAGATATGATTTTTTTAGCGACCATGACACAAATGGACAGTTTATTACGAAAGCTAAAATAAATGGTTCAAAATTGTTTAAGTGATAAATTAAGTTTGCTAACTCCTCAAACTCGACTCCGACGACGGTCTCGGATAAGGGGGCGTTACATTTATTGGTATCATAACTTAGGTTTAGTCGATTCTCGAAATGAATGTGATGTGTAAAGTGTCTAGAAATACATGCCATATAAATCTGTGATAGTGTGATGTGAATGATCCGATCTAACTACTAATTTTTGTTATAAATTGTAAAGATGTCTGATAGACTCGAGGGTGCTGGTCAAGAAGAGGAAGTTAATAGTAAAACACAGACTCCTGAGCAAAGAACAAGTAGCAATGTTCTGATTTCTCTGATGAGAGAGGAAGAACTTAAAAATATGATTTACGGGTTAATGAATCAGTGGTATAGTGAAACAATACAAGGAAGAAGTCAAGCATAACCACCACCTCCTCCCTCTACAGTACCACCAGTTACAGCCCCGGTTGCTACTCCTTTAATATATGAATCTAGCAAAAGAACACCGATTGAGAAACTCAGAAAGTTCGGAGCTGAAGAATTTCGAGGGAGATCGGACGATGATCTAGTTAAAGAAAAGTATTGGTTAAAGAGTTTGGAGAGAGTTTTTAAACAGATGATGTGTTCTCCAAAGGACTATCTAAGGAATGCAGTTTCATTATTTAAAGAAGAAGCGTATAACTCTGGAGAACACATCATCTGTTTAAAAACTCTCTCCAAACTCTTTAACCAATACTCTCCTTTAACTAGATCGTCGTCCAATCTCCCTCGAAATTCTTCAGCTCCGAACTTTCTGAGTTTCTCAATTGGTGTTCTTTTGCTAGATTCATCTATTAAAGCAGGAGCAACCAAGGCTTTAACTAGTGGTACAGTAGAGGGAGGAGGTGGTGGTTATGCCTGACTTCTTCCTTGTATTGTTTCACTATACCACTGATTCATTAACCCGTAAATCATATTTTTAAGTTCTGCCTCTCTCATCAAAGAAATCGGAACATTGCTACTTGTTCTTTGCTCAGGAGTCTGTGTTTTACTATTAACTTCCTCTTCTTGACCAGCACCCTCGAGTCTATCAGACATCTTTACAATTTATAACAAAAATTAGTAGTTAGATCGGATCATTCACATCACACTATCACAGATTTATATGGCATGTATTTCTAGACACTTTACACATCACATTCGTTTTGAGAATCGACTAAACCTAAGTTATGATACCTATAAATGTAACACCCCCTTATCCGAGACCATCGTCGAAGTCGAGTTTGAGGAGTTAGCAAACTTAATTTATCACTTAAACAATTTTAAACCATTTATTTCAGCTGTCGTAATAAACTGTCCATTTGCGTCATGGTCGTTAAAAAAATCATATCTCAAGTTACAAAACTCAAAATTCAAATCTGTAAATTTTTCCTGAAACTAGACTCATATTCTATTTACTAGTTTTTTCCAGAATTTTTGGTTGGGCCAATTAGTACAGTTTATTAGTTAAAGTTTCCCCTATTTCAGTGTTTGGCTGCTTTGACATCTGTTCACTACGAATCACTTTTCCTTAAAAGTAGACTCAATAAGGAATCTGTACATATATAGCATGACTCATAATTATTTTTGTACAATTTTTGGTGAATTCCTAAATTCAGAATAGGGGAGCTCGAAATCACTCTAACCTTGTCTCACAAAAATTCAAATATCTCCTAATATGAGAGTCTTTTGCTTACACCGTTTCTTCTATGTAAAACTAGATTCAATGGGATTTAATTTCATATCTTATTCAACCTATAATTCAATTTCCATAATTTATAGTGAATTTTCAAAGTTGAACTACTACTACTAACCAAAAACTATTTTAGTACAAAATATTGTTAACTAGTTTATAACATCCTTACTTCATTTCATTTAAACTCTATACATGCCATATAAATCTTTAACCATAAAGCAAAAGCTACCGGAATTGATCTGGATAGTGTCCCTTGTTGTGTTGATCCGATCTACCAACTTCACTTCAGTTCAATCTACATAAAAATATCAAACACACGCAAGTAAGCTTATTGAAGCTTAGTAAGTTCATAGGTTTAAAAGTAATGTTTACCAAATATAATATTTCCAACAATAACAAAACATTTACTAAAGTTCCCTGCCATTCACAACCGCTATTATAATACTTTACATGTTGAGCTCAACATTAACAACTACTCAATCTCTTTCATTTGGTGCACTCCTCTTATATTACTTATTATCCAATTAGGAAAACGTCTTACGAAATTGAGTATGTTGTTGCTCAGTGCCATGATTCAAAACTCAGTATGGTTTTCCTCATTGAAACACCATACCTACATTTTACAACTCGGTATGGAAAATACCATACCTATATTTCTTAACTCAGTATGGATAATACCATACTACGTTCCACAACTCAATATGGATAGTACCATACCTACATTTCACACTTTTCCATAGATCAACCATTGTCTTATCCTTCAATTCATCGCATGACACGATATGAACGTACTCAATCCTGCGTTTTTCCTAATTTGAATTTCCACCTTTATTATTCCATTTTATCACAATTTCCACAATCCCACAGCAAATTCATATTTAATAACACATTACATCATTCAATCATTCACAATTAAGCATGTAAATTCAACCATATGAACTTACCCGGTTGATTTGTAGAAGATATTGAAATTCAGGGACTATCCCGCAACTTTTTCTTTTCCTCGTTATTCTTTGGATTCTTGATCTATAATGTAAAATATTTTCACTCATTAGCATTTATTTCATTTCTATTTCACTTCATAATTTATGTTATTCAATTTTTGAATTTGTACTTTTACCTCAAAACTTACAATTTTTACAATTTAGTCTCTGCTCAATTCACCTATCAATTGAACTAATTTTTCTCAATTAACACTTTATTTTATCATTATAAACTATTTCACAACCTTTGATATTCTGAATTTCAACACCAACCTCTAATTCACAACTTTTTCACAATTAGGTCCTAAACACTATTTTCCATCAAAATCACATAATAAAACCACCTTAATATCAAATTAGAACTTAAATTTCATAATAATTCATCATAAACTTCCCTTAATCAGTCAAGGTAACTTCCAATTTAACCAAAAAATAAAAAACTAATGAATTCTATAAGTGGACCTAATTGTAAAAGTCATAAAAACATAAAAATTATCAAAAAAAAGAAAGAATTAAACTCACATGATGTAAAAATATGAAAAACCAGCTTTCTCCAGACCTCCTATGGTGTTTTTGCTGAGAAAATATGAAGAGATCTCTAGATTTCTCAATTTTGTCCTTATTTTATATGTTAAAATTATAAAATTTCCAATTTTACCCTTATTTCCCTTATTTCCCTTATTTTTCTGCTGATTTTCTTGCCCTTGCCGTCCAACCTATACTCTTTTAGGCTTAATTTCCCTTTAAATCCCCTTTCTTTTAACACTTGAGCTATTTAATCCTTCTAGCAAATTTTGCATTTGTTACAATTTAGTTCTTTTATTTAATTAACCACCCAGACAATAAAATTTTCTAACGAAATTTTAACACCACATTACTAACACTCCATAAATATTTATAAAAATATTTTCGGCTCAATTTTATGAGATTGGGCCTCGATACCTCATTTTCGACTTAATTTATTTAATAATTTCTCTTCTAAATTTTAATTTAACCTATTAAAATATTTCTAATATTTCATTCACTTCTAAATATTATTTGATTTTAATTTCCTAATCGTACTTGTCAGATTTAATGATCTCGAATCACTGTTCCGACACCACTGAAATTTTAGACTATTACATAGGACCTATCCGGTGAATTGTCAGTCCAGATAATCACACATATGTTTCTCTTATCTGGGAATGAACTATTTCGATACCAAAGACAAAGTATCTCCCAATTAGACTTAACAGACATCATAACAGTCCTATGAATTAATTTTTCATTTTGATTCCTTAGAATACAAATCATTTAGATTACCTACTAATATAAATTATCTTTCTTGCATGGTAAGGAATTGAGCAGAGGAAGCAAATCAAGGATCATATTCAAGTTGTTCGACTCAAGAAACAATGATTTAGATGTGACCAGAAAAGAAGAAACCAAACAAATTTAGACAATAAGAAATAAGAAATTTAAAAAAAATAAAGAATAAATATTCAAAATAATAACTAAATAAAGAAAAGATAGATTAAAACAAAGTGGAAGATGGAACAAGTAAATTAATAGATATGATGGATAGAAGTATAAGTATCCAATTGAATCATTTGATATATAAATCCCAACAACCTCAATAAATGGATCTAATAAACTCTACAATAAATAATTTTTGGCAAATTGAAGGGTAAAGAATGAATTCTCTTGACTCCTTGAAGAAAATTGAGAAGAAAACTATTTCTAAAAATCACAAGAAAGAAATCTTGTTCAAAAAAAAAAAATTCCTAGAGTTGAAACTTTATTAACGAAAACAATTGTGTCCCTAATGAAAAATGAAGAAGCATTTATATAGGCTAGCGAAGTACGTCCAAATAAAACTCTAAAGTATACTGAAACTCTAATTAATCTAAACAATAAGTAGTTTTAAACTAAACTTTTTTGTTTGACTAAGAAATATAAAACTCCGAAACAACTTAAAATACTTAAACAGTATCCAAAATTCAGAATAAATAAATAATAAAATAATAAATTCTAATAAATACAATATTGGGATCATATATAATAAAAATTAAGCCTAAAAATTGAACCCAATATGAATTAAACTCAAATTAAAAGCCCCAAAACTTATAATTTTCGTAATAATCTCGTCCAGAAATTCTACTCGCATATTCTTCACTAAAACAGTCATAACTTGAGCTCCCAAACTCAAAATTAAGTGATTCAAAGTGCATTCCCAAGCTAAGAGATAGATATTCGAACGCTATGAAGATATCTAAACCCAAAAACACTTGGATCCCATCTAAAAAGTTTGATTTTCCAAACTTAAAAATTGGTAGCTTTAGTGAATGGAATTTAATAAATTTCACCTCATTTGTGCATGTATCATTCCCTCTTTCCTAAAAAAGCTTTGTCCTTGAATCTTGTCTTTTGTAGAATAAGAAAGAATCTTTATCATAGGTGATATGGTTTAATAGAGCTACTCACAAAGGATCAACAAATTCCTGAAAGAATGAAACAAGTCCACTAGACAAACATAATCATTTCTCTCTTCGAATAAGTTCTCTCTTTGTTTCCATTCTTTTTCAATGTGAATCAAATTCTCTAATTTTACTTCATATGAATTTTCACTCAGCAAAGTTGGAGCATCAAATTGACTTTTATTGCTCAAGGTGTCTTTTCTCTCAGTCTTTGTCCATGAATCATCCTCATTACCATTTAACCCCTCACAAAAATTTTGAACATTGAATTCATCATAATATAACTTTGTATGAGGATAATAGATGTCTAACCCGTCCAAATTCGTACACTCTAGGAAACAATTCTCATTATCAACTTTTTTTGATTCACAAAATTTACTATCACTATCATCATAGTTTGCACTATTACTATCACCATAGCTCGCACTATTACTGTCAAATTCTTCAACATTAACTTTTAAATAAGGTGCAATGTTAGATCTAGACTCAACAATAGGTACAAAATCACACTTACTATCTTCACAAAAGGTGTTGCCCAAATTTTCTTACTCATTTATATCATCATTTGTCAATGATAGCAGTAGATGAAGACTCCTCAATAGGCTTTTTGTCATACTTATGGTCCTCGGCTTGCAAGGATGTTTTTTTCAAGACATTTAGAGGCTTGGTAATCCTTCGCATTACACGTTGTTTTCTTTGTTCTGCTATAAGTTGTTTAAGCTCGCAAAAGATGCTATGTTTTTTTGTAGCAATGTCTTTCTTTAAAATCCATGAACAATAGAAGGTTGAACGACATTGGAAACATGTCCGTGTAAGCTTTTTACAAAAATGACATCTATACTTTGCTCAAGGTTTACATTGTTAGTTTCCATTTGAGCTAAAGTTTGGCTGAAATTTTGTTGAACTGCCTCTTGATGAAGGACTTGAGCTTGCAATGTGTTGAACTTATTTTCCAAATGCTCCTGTGGCTCTTTGAAATCTTTCCGAAGTTCGTCGAACAATATTGTAAGTTGGTGCATGGTAACCATGTATGGATCATGCTCCTCGTCCTTACTACGTGTGCATACCATTATTAGAGGATGAAATAAAAAGCACTAAAAAGAAAATAAAATTGATCAAAGAAAATTAAAAATCATCGTTATACACTCGCAATAAAAATACACAACTCTAAGAGAAAAAGAAAGAAGGTTAAGATTTTCCTGCTTGTAACTTTTAAAGAGTGATCAAACTTAATACTATTTGAAAAGATGTGGGATCATTCTCTATCAAAGTTGACCTAAGGCTCTAAAAAGCAAAGAAAAACTCGACTCCAAAGGGAGTAAGTTACGTATAGAAAGAAGAGGCAACAGTTTCCATACCTATTAACACAAGAAATGAAAATGTGTTAGAATGCGTAATGGAATAAGGAAAGCTAAAAATAAAAGAAAACCTAATGCTAGAATCAAATAAAATAAACTACCCAACTAAAAACCCGAAACAATGGAAAATAACATAAATTTTTCGTTCAAGGTGTTCTCGATTTCCACAAATCACGAAATTTAACTTAGAGTCTCCTCAAGTAATGTAGATCTGATCTGGAAAATTTTTTACATGAAATTCAACCCACAAATTTTTTTATTTTTTTCGTATTTTTCTATTTTTGTATTTTTTCGATCACTTTTTATTGTGAGAAATATTTTTTACATTCTAAGAGAGTGCCAAGAATCAGTATATAAATTTTTTTTATCGTTTAGGAAACATTTACCCACTAAAAAATATTTTTTTGGGTAAAAAGAGAAAAATTTGTTTTGAGGTTGTTCGCTAGAAATCAGTTTATAAGAACACAAAAAACACCTAAAACGCCTAAATCTAATGCCAAATGATGATAATTGAGTGGAGGAAGCGGATCAAGGATCATATTCAAGCTGTTCAACTCGAGAAACAAATATTTGAATGTAACCTGAAAGGAAGAAACTAAAAAGATTTAGGAAAAAAAAAAGAAAATAATAGAAATAAGAAATTTTAAAAATAAAGAATAAATACTCAAAATAGTGATAAAGACAAGATAGATTAAAACAAAGTTGAAGATGAAATGAGTAAATTGATGGATAAGATGGATAGAATGATAAGTGTCCAATTGAACCTTTTGATATATAAATCTCAACAACCCAAATAAATGGCTCTAATCAACCCTCCAATAAATAATTTTTGGCAAATTGAAGTTAAAGAATAAATTAACATGACTCCTTGGAGAAAATTGAGAAGAAAACTACTTCTAAAAATTAAAAGAAAGAAATCTTTCACAAAAAAAAAAAAAAAAAAAACTCATAGAGTTAGAAAATTTTATTAACGAAAACAATTGTGTCCCTAATGAAAAATGAAGAAATCTTTATATAGACTAGCTAAGTACATCCAAATAAAACTCTAAAGTATACTGAAACTCTAATTAATCTAAACAAAAAGTAGTTAAACTAAACTTTCGTGTTTAACTAAGAAACATAAAACTCCTAGACAATTTAAAATACTTAAACAATATCCAAAATTCAGAGTAAATAATAAAATAATAAATTCTAATAAATACAATAGTGAGATCATATATAATAAAAATTAAGCCTAAAAATCGAACCCAATATGAATTAAACTCGAATTAAAAGCCCAAAAACTTATAATTTTCGTAATAATGCCGTCCAAAAATTTTGCTTGCGTAGTCTTCACTAAAATAGTCATAATTTGAGTTCCCGAATTCAAATTTAAGTGATTCAAAATGCATTCCAAATCTAAAAGATAGATATTCGAACACTGTAAATATATCTAAACCCAAAAATGTATGGATCGCATCCAAAAAGTTATCGTAAATGGATTGATTTTCCAAACTTTAAAATTAGCAGCTTCAATGAATGAAATTTAATAAATTTCACCCCATTCATGCATGTTTCACTGCATCCTAATCTTTTCCATATAATGCAACTTGATTTTAGTTAAGCCTTAGGTAATGAATGATCTAATATTTGTTTAATCATTTTTTTTCATGCAAAAGCCTTTGAGGAAAAACATATAAAGATATAATAAATTAACTATGGAATTTTATTTAACCACTCTATTTGAAAAATTACAATTAAGATGACAAAATCATTGTACTAAGGACTCAAAATCATAACAATACATTGGTGAGTGCTATAGGGCTTCGTTTATTAAGGGGTCACATCTTTAGGTGATTCGGAAATATGAAGGACCTTAAACTTGCATAGTAGACTCAAAATCATTAGAAACAAGATGCGAAGTTGTAAAAACCTCGATTTTCTCTTTGTTAAGTTTGATTGTTAAGACAAATGTTCAGTCAAGTGTTCAAACAATGACGACCCAAACAAATGTTTGAACAGAAGCTTAAATAGAACATAAGTAGTAAGTAAAACAAGATAAATAAACACAAGAGATTTGTCAATGTATTTAAAAGTAGTCCTACTTTGTGGAGCCTCACTCAATGAATGATTCTTATTCAACAATCTTTCAGATCACCTGTTGGTTTAAGCTTGATCTACCTTTACACAAAGAAGTAATTGCAACCCCAATACTGACCTCAATTGTTACAAATCACTCACCTAAAAACCTCACTTGCATCAAGTATAAACTCTCCAATAAAAGCCTAACACAATAGTGCAAAAATATCAAGCAAAATATACACAAATAACCAACCAAAAGCACTCCAAAAAGACACCTTCAAATGTGTGGCATTACAACCTATTTATAGGCTAAATTTGTCATCTTCTCCAAGTAATCTTGGTAAAGTAAAACTCTCAATTTTAATCTAAATGTATCTTCTTGAATTATCTCCAATAATTATCCAAAATAAAATAGAATTAATCTCCTTAAAATCAACCATTAAATCTATCAAGATAAATGCAAATGATAAGTACAAGCCTTATCCACAAAGTTAAGTCAATCTCAACTTCTTTGAAACTCTAAAATTGACCGTGACTACGATGTACAATGAACCTCATCGATAAATCACTTCTTAGAAGTCCAACTGCTTATAGAAATATCACATGAAAAAGTTCAAGTCAAATAAGCCAAGAAATCACTCAAGTTGTCCCAATATCTTGATTGATCAGGTTACTAATCAGACATGGAGTCTTTAGTGTTGGAAAACCTTAGTCCTAACAAATTCCCCCTTAGCTTTTTGACAAAACATAAGCAAATGGTATATGCTCCCTCTATCATCATGTCATCGATACACAAGAGATACCAAATAGAAAGCTGAAATAAATCTCAAATTCAGAAACCATAGTCAATATAAACATGAACCATATGATAAACGATAAATTATACATATTTTTACCTCATGTTTAGCCTATATTTTGGATGGATTATCAATAATTTTGTGAGAATTGGTGCTCTTAATCTTTCTTTTTCATATCTTATACTCAGGAGAGCATAGGGAAGAGAAAAGAACGGAAAACGGGCCAAAAACCATGAAAATAGGCTAAAATGTGTAATTGACACGGCCCAAGGGGTCATCACACGGCCGTGCCTCCATCGATAGAATCACACGGCCTCTTGTCGAAACTATACGGGCGTGGCACACGGGGGTGTTCTAGTCGTGAGGAAGAGGAATTTCACTCGGATTTGGATACTTAGGGGCTAAGAAAGCCACCCTAAACTCTATATAAAGACCCTAGGAGGCAACTTCAAGGGTGTGCTTATTTCCCGCTAAGGGAATACTCTTTTCTCTCAAGAAAGAACACCATATTTCTGCCAACACAAAGAGTGAAAGTAAGGGATTACTCCAAGGGAAGCCGATTGATTCATCCTAGAAGCTAGAATTCTACATCAAGATAAAGGATCCCCCTAAATTCCATCAGGGGTTTTTGGGTTCCTTATGTTTTGTTATCTTAATTCTTCTGAGATGTTTTCTTTCTTTATTATAAACTAAACCCCTCAAATACTTGAGGAGGATGAAACCTAAGATGAATCTTGTTATTATTTATTCTTGAGTTTTATGATAAATACTTGAGTTGTTCTTAATTATGTGTGCTTAATTCTTGTGTTAATAAGCCTAGGTATTAATTCAAGAAATGGATGTGCTTAAAGCAGAGGAGCAAAAGTCCCTGTGATAAGAGTAGATCTACCATAATTAAGCGGAGTTGCATGCAACCCTAGACATAGGGCGACATAAATCTGCCGGATTAGGGTCAAACCTAGTATGGGGAACCATAGATCGAATTAATGCAACCTAGGGTGTTAATTAATAAAGGAACTTTAGTTAACAACCTAGGCCTAGTTGCTCTTCGCCTCGACGAAGGGTTTAGCATAAATTAGGGATCTCTACGGATCAAGTCAAGTGAATAAATCGTCTAGGTCAAGAACCAATAACAAGTGAAGTCTAGGTGGATTCTCCCTTAAGTATTGCTTATATCAATCAGCTTTTCCCTAAAGTTTTCCCCAATTTACTTTTTGTGCACTTTTATTTAGTTTTAGAATTAGTTTCAACCAAACTTCTTTTATTTTTAGGCTAGATAATAGAAAGGAAGCAAGTATTAGTACTTTTAGTTCCCTTGGGTACGATAACTTGGTCTTGCCACTAAACTATATTACTGTTCGATAGGTGCGCTTGCCTTTAACATCGTGATATTAGTTAGCTTCGGTGTGATCAGTTTTATAAATTTTATTACTTAATATCGCGAGTCGTTATCAAGTTTTTGGCGCCGTTGCCGGGGAACTGAAATATTAAGAAAACTCAATTTCTATTACTTTAGCCATTACTATATTTTCAGTTTTTATTTATTTTTATTTTTATTTTTATTTTTATTTTTTTCTTTTAGGTATTTCTAGTTTATGACTAGAAACAACCCAGCAGGACCATTGCTTTTTGACGAAGATTTAGAAGCGACAGTTTGTAGAACTTGCAGAGATCAGACAAAGCCTACATTATCTAGAACAAGGACAAGAACAAAGGCCAGAACCTACTAAAGAGATGGAAACAAATCAGGATAATCAGCTACTTCCTGTAGTAGCCGCAAATCCTGTTGAGCAAAATCCTGCTCCGCGTACTATGTATGATTATGCTAGACCTAATTTAGCAGGCACTGAATCTAGCATTGTTAGGCCTACTATTGCTGCTAATAATTTTGAATTAAAGCCTAACACTATTCAAATGATACAGCAATTGGTGCAGTTTAATGGTTTACAGGATGAAGATCCAAATTCACACGTAGCCAATTTTTTGGAACTTTGCAATACCTTTAAAATAAATGGCGTTTCTGATGATGCCATCCATCTAAGGCTATTTCCATTCTCTTTGAGAAACAAAGCCAAACAGTGGTTAAACTCTTTACCACGAGGCTCAATCACCACATGAGAACAGATAACTGAAAATTTTTTACTTAAATATTTTCCTCCAGCTAAAACAGCTAAATTGCGAAATGATATCTCTTCTTTTATGCAGATGGATCTAGAGACACTTTACGATGCCTGGGAGAGATACAAAGATCTTTTGAGAAGGTGCCCTCACCATGGGTTGCCTTTGTGGTTACAAGTTCAAACCTTTCACAGCGGTTTGAATCCATTAACAAGGCAGATGATCGATGCGGCCGCTGGAGGAACAATCAACAATAAAACACCAGAAGCAGCTTATGAGTTTATAGAAGAGATGTCACTGAATAACTATCAGTGACAAGTCATGAGGACAAAGCCAACAAAAGCTGCAGGAGTTTATAATATTGATGTTGTCACCATGCTTACTAACCAAGTAGAACTTTTAAATAAAAAGTTTGATAATTTCGTTGGTTCTATGCAGGCACATCCAGTAATGCAGTGTGACGTAAACCAGGGAAATATGTTCAATCCAGATTACTCCTCTTATAGACATGGCACGGAAACTGAGCAAGCCAACTATATGGATAACAATTCTAGACCTCAAAATAACCCTTATAGTAATACTTATAATGCAGGTTGGCAGAGTCACCCCAATTTTTCATAGGAAGGACAAGGAAATCAAAGACAACCGCCTCCTTCGGGATTTCAGCAGCCACCACCACAACAGGAGAAAAAGCCAAACTTGGAAGAGATGTTCACCAAATTTATGGCCATGTCAAAAACTCGTTTCCAAAATACCGAAACGGCACTAAGGAACTAGCAAACATCTATTCAAGGACTTGAAACTCAAATAGGCCAGCTTGCTAAGCTAATCTCTGAAAGACCGCAAGGTGGGTTATCAAGCAATACTGAGACTAACCCTAAAGAGCAACTTAATGCCGTCGATACGATAGATAATGAGGGTTTAACCAAAACCAACCCAGAGCCATGCAAGAAGCCTATGGTAAGTAAAGGAAAGAATGAGGTAAGCTACAAAGATAAAATTACCAAAAAAATTTAAACCTCGTATCCCATACCCAACCGCGCTAAAGAAAGATCGCACAGATGAGCAATTTGGTAAGTTTCTCAAACTCTTAAAGAAATTATATATCAACTTACCATTTGTTGAAGCAATTTTGTAGGTGTCGAAGTACGCAAAATTTTTAGAGGAACTTCTCACAAATAAAAGGAAGTTGGAAGAACTGTTCACAGTGGAACTCAACAAGGAATGCTCAGCTATTCTCCAAAATAAACTGCCAACCAAACTAAAAGATCCAGGGAGTTTTACTATTCCTTGTTTATTTGGTAGCCTAGACACCAAAAATGCTTTAGCTGATTTAGGGGCTAGTATAAATGTCATGCCTTATAAGCTGTTTAAACAACTAGGTCTTGGAAAACCTAAGCAAACTAAGATGAGTATTCAACTGGCTGATAAAACTATTAGGTCTCCTAAGGGAATAATTGAAGATGTACTTTTCAAAATTGATAAATTTATATTCCCAGTTGACTTTATTGTTTTAGACATTGATGAGGATAGCAATGTACCCTTAATTCTAGGGCGACCCTTTTTAGCAACTGCTAGAACAAAAATTAATTTAGGAACAGGTGAACTTACACTACGTGTAGGTGATGACAAAGTTACTTTACAAGCTCGAAACTCGAATAAGACTGTTGATAATAATATAGTCACGAGTCCTTGTAAAAGAATAATCTCACCATCTAACCTTCTGTGCAGGGTACACTCCACATAAAGGCAACTCAATCACAGACAAATCCATCCAAGGGAGACGCACCTAGAAAGCCAATGCTTCAGATTGAGGAACTAGATGAGTGGCTGAACTATCACGAAAAGCCCAAAATATGCCACACCAACCCAGAGCATCACCAAGACGACCCTCAGGTACAAACGAATCAACTCAAGGTAGGGGATAAGGTAATCTTAGGGGAAGATGATCCTCGAATCTTGAATTCAAAAGAGCATAAAAGTGATACACCTTACTTCACGGTAATGAAAATCTTCCCCTATGGTACAGTAGAGGTAAAACATCAGTCACTCGGCACTTTCAAGGTAAACCACACTCGACTCAAATTTTACGTTGATAATAAAATTTTAAACAAGATAGAAGAGTATCAACTCTTCAAGCCACCGTAATAGAACAAACTTGAGAAAAGTCGAGCTTAGACTATAAACAAGCGCTTCTCGGGAGGCAACCCGAGCACTGACTTAGTAAATTATTTTATTTCAGCTTTCTAAATACATCAACTAACCCTTTGAATGTAGGATTTTGCGAGCCACACGGCCATGCCCACGGGCGTGCCTCAGGCCATGTGTATACTTTGAGCAGAGACACGGTCGTGCAACTTGGTCGTGCACAAGTAGGGTATAATTTTCCCTAAGGCACGGGCTACGATAAATAGCTACGGCCGTGCGATATAGCTATGGCCAACACTGTCAATTCCAACATGGGCGTGTGACCCCATACACGACCGTGGGAGAAGCGAACATCGAAGGACACGGCCGTGCGACACTGCCGTGTGCCTTAACACGCCCTCGCAACACGGGCATATGTCTCGAGCCAGGCGCGCCAAAATCCCTGAGATTTTTGTTTTTCCATTTTATTTTATTTTATCTTTTTCTTTATTTGAATTTTAGTATTCTCAGAACTAGTTTATGTTATTTCAATTATTTTATATCGGTTATTTCCTAACGAGTAATTGTTCTAATCCTGAAATACCTAAAATCCCTTAAGTGCTATCGTAGTTTCAAAACCATGAACTACAAGTATTCCTTCCTTCAAGACAACTTTCACAATTCAAAGGTTCCATCCAATATTCTGGGAGTTTTACTTCTCTCCCTAACTTATGATCTTGTGCTTCTATTGCTATTAATGTTATCTTTGTACATTGAAGGCAATGTACATCTTAAGTGTGGGGGGAAGCTCACTTTCATTCTTTATATTATCTTTGAAATCCTTGAAAATTGCTCTCAAATTTCAAATTCTTTGCATTATCTTCAAATCTCTTGTTAGGAATTAATTCTGATTGATTTATAATTTTTATTAATGTGTTGAGAATTAAGACATAGGTGCTTATGTTTTGATTATTCAAACTTTAAAACACTAGGGAATCAAACATGATAAGTTGAAATTTTTGAGAATTTAATTTTTTTCTAGGTTATTTTCCCTAATTTTAAGTATTATCTTGAGATTTGAAATTCACAGGATTGACATCAAAAGCCATAATTCTGGTGAGATTTTTGAGCCTTTTGAGCATAAACTCTTTCATGCTCACTTTTATTATTGCTTTGAGTGAGTCAATACTAATTTGTATTTCTAGAACTTGCTTCGATTATACATGTCAAGACCACATCATTGATTTGATACACCGAAATGATAAAGGCACCTAGGTTTAACCCACTTACTCCATAAAAAGCCTACCTCTATAAATTAACCCCTAGTAAACTCCATTGAGCCTAACAACCCATTTTTTGACTTACCTCTAATATTAACCCATAACCCATTTTTGTTAAATTCCATTCAATTATTTTGATCCCTATTTTTGTCGAGATTTGAGTTAAAATTATTATCTAGCTTTGTTCTTTTTTTTTTCAGTTGTAAAGTTTGTCAATATTCAAAGTATTGTACTTGAATTGTTCTAAAAAAAACAAAACAAAAAAAAACAAAAAACAAAAGAAGAAGAAGTGTATATACAGTTAATTCAGTTGTAATCTGTAATAGTTCAATAGTTTTTGCATATTTCTACAAGCTTCCAAATCCAAAACGATGTCATCATAAGGCTTAGCTCTAGGAATATGTTCCAGTGATAGAGATTTCTCTAGCTAGATGATTTTTCAATTCAATCTCGATTCTAAACTCTCTTTTTCAGCTTATGACAACAACTCTAACCAAAGCCCCATTACAACCATTGAAAGACCTTTTGATTGATATGTCGTATCAATCTATAGTGGTGGAGATTTGATTTTCTTGCAAGCCTATAGTAATAACTTTTCAGATTGACTAGAGAGTGCTTAATTCTTGAACCCTAAACACTTTGAGTGGATAGAGTGAACCCTTAGTGAGGATGTCAAAACCTGTTGATTTCAATTGAGAGATGATTACTTAGAAGAAGGGAAGAAACTTATGTTCCAATGATAAAATTCTCAACTTAGAGTGATTGAATCTTTAATATTCTTCTGATTGAATTTTCATTGTATGACTACTTGTGAATTAGTTTGAAACATTGTTGATAAAATTTGTAAATTGAGAGGAATGTTTTTTATTTATGGATTGAGATTTTGCTTGAGGACAAGCAAAGGCTTAAGTGTGGGGGTATTTGATAAACGATAAATTATACATATTTTTACCTCATGTTTAGCCTATATTTTGGATGGATTATCAATAATTTTGTGAGAATTGGTGCTCTTAATCTTTCTTTTTCATATCTTATACTCAGGAGAGCATAGGGAAGAGAAAAGAATGGAAAACGGGCTAAAAACCATGAAAATGGGCCAAAATGTGTAACCGACACGGCCCAAGAGGTTATCACACAGCCGTGGCACATAGCTGTGCCACATGAAGATCACACGGTCCAGCCCTCGACAAGCACGGCCAGGCCACACGGTCATGCCTCCATCGATAGAATCACACGGCCTCTTGTCGAAACCACATGGGCGTGGCACACGGGCGTGTTCTAGTCATGAGAAAGAGGAATTTCACTCAGATTTGGATACTTAGGGGCTAAGAAAGCCACCCTAAACTCTATATAAAGACCCTAGGAGGCAACTTCAAGGGTGTACTTATTTCCCGCTAAGGGAATACTCTTTTCTCTCAAGAAAGAACGCCATATTTCTACCAACACAAAGAGTGAAAGTAAGGGATTACTCCAAGGGAAGCCGATTGATTCATCCTAGAAGCCAGAATTCTACATTAAGACAGAGGATCTCCCTAAATTCCTTCAGGGGTTTTCGGGTTCTTTATGTTTTGTTATCTTAATTCTTCTGAGATGTTTTCTTTCTTTATTATGAGCTAAACCCCTCAAATACTTGAAGGGGATGAAACCTAAGGTGAATCTTGTTATTATTTATTCTTAAGTTATACGATAAATACTTGAGTTGTTCTTAATTATGTGTGCTTAATTCTTGTGTTAATAAGCCTAGGTATTAATTCAAGAAACGGATGTGCTTAAAGCAGAGGTGCAAAAGTCCCTGTGATAAGAGTAGATCTACCATAATTAAGCGGAGTTGCATGCAACCTTAGACATAGGGCGACATAAATCTGCCGGATTAGGGTCAAACCTAATATGGGGAACCATAGATCGAATTAATGCAACCTAGGGTGTTAATTAATAAAGGAACTTTAGTTAACAACCTAGGCCTAGTTGCTCTTCGCCTCGACGGAGGGTTTAGCATAAATTAGAGATCTCTACGGATCAGGTCAAGTGAATAAATCGTCTAGCTCAAGAACCAATAACAAGTGAAATCTAGGTGGACTCTCCCTTAAGTATTGCTTATATCAATCAACTTTTCCCTAAAGTTCTCCCCAATTTACTTTTTGTGCACTTTTAGTTAGTTTTAGAATTAGTTTCAACCAAACTTCTTTTATTTTTAGGCTAGATAATAGAAAGGAAGTAAGTATTAGTACTTTTTGTTCCCTTGGGTACGATAACTCGGTCTTGCCACTAAACTATACTACTGTTCGATAGGTGCGCTTGCCTTTAACATCGTGATATTAGTTTGTTTTGGTGTGATTAGTTTTATAAATTTTATTACTTAATATCGCGAGTCGTTATCACCGTCCCATACCAAAATTAGCAAACTTACTCCCCTTTACTCTATGCTCCTATTGTTAGTTTGTTTCAAGTTTATTCAAGGGGATGAGATGCTACCTCTTCAATAACAAGGGTTGTAGCTTGTGAAACATTAAGTGCTCTTTCCACAAAATGGAGTATGTTTGATCTTTTGAGTATCTTCAATATCATCAACATGAGTTGGAACTTCATGCTTCACATGAGCATGAATATCTTACTTATCTTTAGAGCTCAAATGTGGCCGTTCCTATTTTTTACCAAGATTGTTTCCCACCAAATTGTCTTATTCTTCTATCTATCTGAACAATTTTTTTTATCAGTTGTTTGAACAATTTTTGTACCAGATATAACTTTCCACAAGTCATTTTGCAACTCAAAACAGTAACACCTAATATGACCAACCTTCTTACAATAATGGCAAGTCATTCTCCTTATTATATTCTTCCCTTTCGTCTTGTTACAAACATGTTATCTAAGTGATGTTCTGTTCAGTGTTGCAATAGTAGATTGAACAAACATTATGTTTCTCTACTTTTCATCTTTCATCAGCTTGTAACAAATAAATCTAATATGTTTGGCCTTTCCATAATAGAAACAAACGTATTATCTATTCTTTTTTTCACCTATCTCAAGGAAGAAGAGTAACCATCTTTTTAGATTTAACAAAATTCATAAAAAAAAAGTATAAGTTTCTTACCTAATTCATCATGACCAGGTTCAAATCTCTCAAAAATAGAAGATTTATAACACCCTAAACCCGGCCTAGACGTTATGGCCGAATCCGATGATGTCACAAGAAAGTGCTTTCGAAAATTAAGTCGATGATAAACTATTTACTCGTTTAAACCATTATCGTCATCTTATATTATCTCTAAATCAAGCCATTTGTTTTCAAAATGTTATCAATTTATTTATAGAGTCATTATAATTTTGGCAGAAGCTTTTAAAAATCGTCCGCGCTGTTTTGATAAAATGTTTGTCTCTTTTAAAAACCAGTGTTTCCTATCACTAGTAGTTAAAAACCATAAACAGCGAAAAATAAAACTCAAATCAAAGTAAAAATCCATAAAGGCCATATTACAAAAAATGCCCTAAATAATAATAATTAAAATATAATCTAGTACAAAAATATATATACAGTCACGTGGCCACCTCTGAGTCCCTCACTGCACTGGTCTGCCTAAGACTGAGGATTATCTGTATAGTAAAACAAACGGAGTGAGTTTACGAAAACTCAGTGTGTAATCCCTATGCAATTATACAGTCAGAAATACAAGTAGTAGCAGACTGGGCTTAAGCCCTTCACAGTAACAGTAACCAGTTGGGCCTCGACCTATTACAGTAATAGTACTAGTGATAGTAGCAGTAGGGCCTTAGCCCACAACAGTAACAACAGTGGCAGTAACAGTAGGGTATTAGCCCATCTCAATATTAGTATGCAGATATGCGGTGTACAGTATGTAAGTCCTACCCAACCAACCACTATACACCATCTCCTGTCCAACCCTGCACTCCTGTGGGGAATAAATCACCCACCCATCCCTACACTTACAAATTAGCACCGGTTACGACACTAAACAGTATTTGTAGCAGAGTTGCCAGTAATATAGTAGGCTAAAAGCCATCAGTGAATTGTAGCATAGCTGTCAGTATAACAGGCATTAAGCCTTTCAGTACACTTCCTCCATATAAATCAACCCAATCCCATGCAATGCAACATACCGTATATCATGCCATGCCGTGATATCAGTACATACAGTATCATTTAACAGAATAAATGCATGCTCAAAAACACATCTCAGTCAAGCAGTCATATCATTTGGATAGGGGTCTACGTGTGGCTTACCGACCCTACAGTAGGTCTACAGTCGTCTCGAGCGACCCGTGCAACCTTTACAAACAAATCAGTAAAATAGGCTCACACGCCCGTGTGGCCCATACGGCCCAATTTTGCATTGGCCGTGTGGATCACACGGCCTGGCCCAGAATTTCACATGCCCGTGTGGGCCCACACGCTCGTGTGGTCCACACAGCCTCGCCGGCCATCACATGGCTATATCGTGCGCCAGTGTCACGCGCGCATGGCCTTACTCGTCGAACACACGGCCGTGTCCAACCATATGGCCCGTGTAGCGTCGACAGTACACTTTTTCTGCTTTTCATCGAGTTGCGATTTCGGTGATTCGGTACACACCTCGCTCGATTTCGACGCATAATCACTCCCAAGCCCTCTAAAACCTGGAATCGACAATCTCGAGTCCAAAATCAATCACTTAAATTGAATTATTAAGAACCGATAAATCCCAAAGCTAACGACAATCTTACCTTTAATCAACAATGGCAATTCCTCATTTATTAGAGCGTCGGTTAACAGTCCACAGAACCTTGATTGACTCCTAAATAGAAAATGATCCTTTAATAAGCCAACACTCATTAAAACGAAACAGAACGTACCCCTATACTTACCGAATTCACACCACACACAGAGATAAGCAACAATGATGGGGTAAAGGCAAAAATTAAGATCGATATGCAGAGAAAATATGAGAAACGGCAGCCAAAAGAGAAGTAACAAGAGAAAAGAATAAAAAGATAAGAAAGGAAGAAGAGAAAAACGTTAGGAAGAAATTCGGGGAGACTTTTGGGAAAACTGATCACACAAGCCCCTAATTTGCTCTCACTAACCCTTAACTACTCAACCACTCTAGTATTTCAGTCTAACTCAAACTCGCTTACGGCATTAGCAACAAAAATAATGCCTCAGTACTGACTTGAACCCAAGACCTCCCTTACTCTAACACTCCTCTCAACCACCGAACTAGCAAACCCATTCTATTATAATTTTATCACCATTTAAACTTAAGCCTACTGAACAAAAGTAAGGCTTTATTCAATTAAAAACAAAAATTTTGCTCAAGTCAAGACTTGAACCTGAAACCTCCCAAACACTTCCCAAAACACTTAACCATTGAAGTAGATGGATATTATGTAAAAAATACTCGGAATTAAATACAATAATTTTGGGGCTTTACAAGATTAAAGAAAAAAAGTGATGTATGTTTATTTTATTTTGATAGATAAAATTAGTAAAGGAAAGTAAAAATTTATAATAATTATTTTCACCAAATAACTTAGGAAATATAAATAAAAATTTATCTCAAATGTTATTATATTAAAAGCTTGGGGCATTAAAGATAACAACTTTTATCAAATCAAAACAATTATAAAATTTATCTCAATGAACCAAGCTCAATTTTAGCAATAGCTTCAGATGTCTCGTGCATGACTTCTTTCCCATAAATTTGAGTTGCAGTGTTGCACTGTTGAGAAATTAATTTTTAAGAATAAATTATATTGATTAATGAATGGAATAAAGTAAATATTAGTTTTTTTTAGTTATTCATGTCTATTTTACAATTCATATTCGGAGTTCTTAGTTGCCCCTCCTAACAATGTTGTCTCCAAAGTTCAAACTTGCATCTCTCCTTAGAGTGTAATGTGTCTTACCATTGACATTTTTTAAAACAAGCAAATATATTATTTTATCTCATTTTGATTAGGAAGAAAATAATGGTGTAATCTTTGATAAAAATATTTTAAAAAATAATTTTAAAAATATTTAATTGAAATTCAGGTTAGGTCGAGTTGAAAACAAAAACAAATTAACTGATACACATTTAATATCCTTTTTTTACATTTATTTTAGTTAAATCAATCTAATTTATTCTCTTTTAATTCTTTTTTCATATTTATTTTAATTCAATCAATCAAATTTACGAATTTATGGATTAAAGATTACCTTTGTTTATTTAAATTATAAATTTTTATCTATTTCATATTTATTTTTTTTACATTTATTTTAGTTAAATCAATTTAATTTATTCTCTTTTAATTCTTTTTCATATTTATTTTAATTCAATCAATCAAATTTACGAATTTATGGAATAAACATTACCTTTGTTTACTTAAATTATAAATTTTTATCTATTTCATGCTGCAATAATATTTTTAAATTGTTTTATGAGCATACTAATTTATATTTTATTTTTTAAAAAATCATTTACCACTTCAATTTAAAAATACTTTAATATATTTTAATTAATTCACAAGAATGCTTGCTTTTTTCAGAAAATAAATTTTATTGTATATAAGTTCAAGTTTTAACATTTGCACTATACTGCACTGCCACGTGGATTTCAATTATGTAAATTTTTATAATAAGAAAAAGCCAAATTCCTTTCTTTCTTTTTTTTTAAACCACAAACTCTTTAAATTACTACTCTGCTTGGGAGCCCTTACAAATAACTTTATGAAGCTTAATACGGATGGGGCTTGAAAGTCAAATACGCATGCGTATCGGCCGGTGGAGTGGTGCGTGACAGGAATGGATCGTGATTGTGGGAGTATACTAGAAATCTGGGATGCTGCTCGCTTCTTGAAGCTGAATTGTGCCCCATTTTGGACGGTTTGAATCTTCTTTGGATGCAAGGCTTTAGGTGTGTGGAGATTGAGAGCGACACTGCTGCTGCTGTCCCCATCATATTGGATGAGTCTGCTGCTAAGCAGAGTATATCGCTAGTACGCACAATTCGAGCTCTTTAGGATAGGCAATGGAAGATACGTCACATTGTCCGGAAAGCCAATGCGTTTGGCCTAGCATGCTGCTGACTCCACCGGCTGCACTGAGCATTCTTTGGAAGGACGGTACAGGAACAGTTGCCAGTTGAGGATAGGCTGCATGGGTGTTAACTGTCCGTAGTTTTCCCCTTCATTATTCTACCCAAAATAAATCACTACCCTCCTTTATATAACCATTCGACCCTTTATTTCTCATTAAATCACCTTAATATTTATTCCAATTCCTTTTATTGTCAATGTTTAGTTGTTCATACAAATGTCCCTGCTTTCAAATTTTTAACTTTATACTGCAAAAAAAAAAAATCCACAAGCAATATTGGTATTCCCCTAATTTCTTAACATTACCATTCTCACTAACTACACAAGTCACAACAAAATCAACAATATTGAAAATAGACACTAAAACTCATTCTAGTTTCCATAATCTTTTATCACTGCAAAATGGTTACGTAAAAACTGATTCACATTTACAAGTGATGATCTTTACACAATTTGTGAAACATTTCAGAGCAAGATTGATTTATTAGAATGTATGATGAGATCCATAAATAAGTTGGTAGTGAATATATCTGCAGAAAAGCCCTTACCAACCATTTTCGTAAGAAGTTGCATTGCCTTTGAGGTATAACTATTTCAAAGTAACCCCCAAATCATTACATTATAACAGCAACTATTAGGCGGACAGTCATTATCTCCCATGCTCCCAAACAACCTGAATGCTTCATCTGGCAATTCCTCTTTACACTGTATTAATCATTACACCATATTTGTAAACATTCGGTTTTAAACCATTGTCTGAGAGTTGATGAAATAATTCCTTGGGCCTTGGCAACTTCAATATGCCCAGCTTTGCACAACCCATCAATTAGGATAGGATATGGGCCAATATCAAGTTCCAACCCACTGTTTTGCATTGCTTGAAAAAATTTCAATGCCTCTTTGAGTACCTTAAATAAGCTATCCAGCAAAATCAAACAGGTCACTGGATTTGGAACTTGTCCAGAAACAAGCATCTTTCTAAACAGTTCACATGCATTTGAAACTCTCCCTAATTAAAACATACTTTGCATGAGATTGTTGTATGTGACAATATTCGGGATTGGTCCCTTTTGAGATATTTCATGGAAGAGTTCCATTGCTTCATCTAACCTTTTACTTTTGCAATATCCACTGATCATGGTGCTGTACGTAACTATATTAGGTGCACAACCCTTCTCAATCATCAACTGCAAAACTCTTCTAGCTTTATCCATTTCATTCTGCAAGCAATGACCATTAACTAATGCATCATAGGTAACAACATTAGGCTCAATGCCTTGCTTTCTCATCATGTCAATGGTCTCTACAGCTTTAGAAATCATTCCTTCCTTGCAAAGTGCATCAATCAATATAGTATATCTGACAATATTAAGTAAAATATTGTTATCCACCATTTCATTCAAAAGCCTTGTTGCCTCCTCCTGTTTAAGCAACTGTAAGTAATGATATTGGGTCTAATGCCTTTAACTTTCATTTCAGATAAGAGATCAAGAGCCTCCTTTAACAACCAATTCTTACAAAGACAGTCAAGGATGGTACTATATGCTACAACATTGGGTTCAAAACTTCAGCCTTCCATCAGCCTTAGAAACCTAACAGCTCTATCAGTATTGACGCTCTTACACAACCCCTTAAGTATTGAACTGTAAACAATCAAATCAGGTTGATATCCTCTTTCAGTCATTTCATCGAAGATACTAACGGCCTCAGAAATCTTACTTTGATTACAAAGCCCATTAATCAAAGTTGAAAAAGTTACAGCACTAGGTTCCACACCTAACTTCAGCATTTTCCCCAAAACAGAAAACCCAAAATCAATTCGACCTAATTGACAAAAGCAATTAATCAAGATGTTGAAAGAATAAAAATGATAGGAAACGCCCAATAAATCGATCTATCCATACATAGAAACAACAACGGCATAATGTTTCATACTAACAATGGCTCCTAATAATTTATTAAATTCCACAATTGAAGGTTTTGGGTACTTGACTATCATCTTATTGAACAAAATCAAAGCATCATCAACATTATCGAAGCGGTCATCTTTTTTACCCTTTCCTATAACAGGCATGGGTTTCTTACTTAAGGCTTTGAAGTGGGTAGCAATGGTGTTTGAAGAAGAAGAAAAAAAGTGGAAATTAGAAAGATGACTTCCACCATTAACAACTGAACGAAGAATTAAAGAAGAAGGAAGTTTACCCATATCTTGAAAATGAAACCACAAATGGCGCCGGCACTAACACAAGAACTGTACATTTTGGCCTGAGAAGTGCTGTTTAGGGAACGGCTTGGGAGCGTAATTTGGGTTAATTCGCCACTAAACCCATCCATGTTTTAGCTTTCCAGCGAAAAGATTTCCGCTTTTTAAATTTACAATTATAAATATTATAAAGAAGCATTAAATTACCAACAGGTACTCTTACTATACAATACTCTTTTAAAATGGTCCTTTTTAAGTTTTTTATTTTGATTAATAAATTAAAGTAACCTTTCTTTCTTTCTTTTAATGTGAATAAGATTTAATTTTTTATTAAATGCAATCTTCAATTATTATTACTATATATTCCTTTTAAATTTTAGTAAAATTACTATACACATCAAATATTTCATCACTTTCTTTGATAGTTCGGTCAAGCATCTTACTAGCTTTTTTTAGATCAACAATCATATCATCTTTCTCTTACATTTTCATTTTGAGTTCCTCATTTTCTTCCTTCAAAATGTGCACCTCTTCCCTCGTATCATCATTCATTTAATATACAATTTCTAACTTCTTCGTCATTAGGAAGTAGGCATTTTCGAGGGTGTCAATATCTCTATATGATTCATTAGGATTTTAATCAGTCGTCTAAACATCTATCTTAACAGGTGTCTGGACAGTCATAATAAATGCTAAACGATTACTTGTATCCTTATTAGAGTTAGAAACCTCACTTTCGGCTTCCTCATCACTCGAGGTAACATCTAATAACTTTTGTTCTTTATTGTTACATTTCAACCGAACATGGTCATAGCCTTACATTCAAAATATCGGATAATATATTTTTTTTGTCCGAGAATTCTCCCTCTTCATATGAGTCTTCATTGTCCCATTAGAATATGATTTTGTTTCTTGATTTCATCAATAGTCTCGCTTTCCTATTTGAACAACAAGTTGAACATTGAAAACAATGTTCTTTTTAGGTCTCAATTTTTCTTGTCTTCCTTCTTCTAGATTTAGTTCAAAAGTTGTAAGAGAACCTATCATTTCATCCAATTTGAGAATGGTGATCTTCTTGGTTCCTTCTATTGTTGTTAATTTAGTTACGAAATTTGAGAATCAAATTAATAAAATTTGTAAATGTGAAGGGTTAAATTTATTGAATTTTTTAAAATTAAGATCAAATTGATAGAAAATGTAAATATTGAGAACTAAATGTGTTATTATACCAGTTAGAAAAAGGTCAGGTTATGAGTGACTAAAACAAGAACAAATACAAAGATTAGTGTCTGAGAATGGGTTTGAATAGTTGGTATGTTTACCTGAGATTAATATAAAAATAGCGGTGACAATGAGATTAGGTACTATAGCGATATTCTAAGGTAAGATAAAAAATAAATTAAACACACTACACCACATCCCACCACCCATTTAAAAAACCCACCCTAAATTAAAAAAATTTTAAGTTTAGTGACCACAATAAAACACGAACATAATTACCATTGTATAATTTACCAGAATAATAATAATAATAATAATAATAATAATAATATCCTTGTCACGCTCAGTTGATATGAATCTATAGAGACCAATAAAGACTGATTACTTATATGATCGGAATCGATTCAAACAAAGAGAGAGAGAGAGAGAGAGAGAGAGAGAGAGATGATCAATTTGCTTCTGCATTAACAACATAGAAACTAGTTTACACTAAATCAAGTTCTCTGCAATAATGAACTTTCTTAACCACTATGCTTTAAACAAATGATCAGTTCCCTTCCAAAATCCATAGCTACTCGATGCAATGCTTCATTCTAGTCAGCCACATGCAGGTAATATCGAACCTTCTGTACGTTACAGCAGGCAGTGACCAAAAATACCAGTGCTAAATTGCAATTCTCATCTGAGTAGACCTCTAAGGTACAAAGTACTGCTAATACATATATGATTCAGTTACAGACTGGCGTAAGTAAAATACGGTTGATGCATACGCAAGATGAATACCTTGTTCAGTTTAGTTCAGAACCGGAATGAATCACTGGATCCATATTTGCTCCTCATGTTGTAATGATCGAACTTCGAGTTATCGTAATCTACTGGCTTTGTCTCAACAGGTTTTTGATCTGCCCCACCTGTTCCATAAACTACCTCGGCTGTTTTTTCTCGTTGGCGATGTCTTGTTCTTTCTTTCTGGGTCTTAGACCTAGTGTAAGGAGGAACCTCGCCAGGCCCGTAGAATTCGGCATATTCTTGTCTTTTGGAGGAACGGTGCTTGCTAGACAAAGAAGGATCCCGAAAACTGCTTGATTTTATCTTCGGAGGCTTCATTTCCGAATACTTATCAGCTGCATTAGTCGTATGCGTCTGCCGGGTTTCAGAAATGGGTGCTGGAGTGGCCTGCCTTTGAACTAACGGAGGGGGGACATCATCTTCAGGCATTATAAGAGAATCCTTCATTGGTGTAAGACCTTTCTTTGAGCTATTTGGTTGGAAACGAGAGGGGACAAAGTAGAGGAATATGCTTCCCATTGCTTCAAGTGCAAGCTTAGAAAGATCTGCAACAAGTTGACCAAAAGATGGCCACCCAGGTACTTCTTTCGTGCTATCAACAATAGGAGTCAACTTCTCCTTGCTTGGTTGTTCTTTGAATTCTCTATCGGAAGGTTGCTGCAGCAACATTTTATGCATCAGATTTATACAGCAAAAACACATGAAAACAATGACAATCGCCATGAAAGCAAAAATTATTTGGACAAAACACTGTATTTGCTTGCAAAAAAGATGAAAAAGAGAACCAATGATGCTGACAGGATTGTCAAGATTGCTACAACTGTTAGCCTTCAAACATTTTATGTTACATGGTTGAAACGAAAAAGGAAGAACTGTACCATTCTCGGGAAGAAAGAAGGTCCAAATCCTTGCTGAAGCAAGCATGTGGCATACCCGGCTAGGATAGCACCAAGAACCATTAGGATATCTGCTAAAAGGCCAGTGCCTACAAGGTCAGCAAGTAATTTGACTTAACAAGACTACAGATGCACTACCATTATGTTAAAAGTTAATGAGATAGCATATCGTTTAAAAGGTTTTCTTATCATCCTGAAAACTTGTGATTCTAAAATAATAAAGCGAGACTTAACATCACGAAAACTGATGTGATCATCACAAGGCTAATGATGAAAAAAATCCGAATTGACATTGTGAGTAACGCAACCGTCAACAGCCTCCATTATGGGCGACCATGTTCCTAAAGTTTCCCTTTTTGACAATTTTTAAGTTTCGCTAGAAACCATCCAGGAAGTTTGATTCTTTTATTCTCAGAGGTAGGCTTATTATCCGGTCAACCCTTTTGCCCGAGAAATATAACAAATATCTAACAAGTGGTAAACTAATTTCTCAAATATTTAAGCTTAACTAATCTGACACTTCTTTCCTTGTCATTATACCAATATTCCATTTCGAAAACCATTGCAAAAGAAAATAGATAGGAGTACAACCTGTGGGAGAAACTGAACTATACTGATAATCACAATCGTCTTCATTAAGTGAGATTTGTCGAAGAGCAGCATTTCCTCTATCAATAACTAACAATGAACAGGTCGGTCGAACATATATCACATCAAAATCATTTGAGAACTTTGCATCCTCGCTAGGCCCATCCCTATATCCTGCAATATTTGATTTGCCTCCAGCAATTGTTGTGACACCTGCAAATAGTCCCAAGTCAACTTTTTTTTTTCCTTTAGAAATTAATCTACAAAGGGTCCTCTCATCTTCGATGAAGCCTATTATATTTTCCCCTTATCATAGATTGACAATCAAGGCTTTCAATCAACAATGCTTAATAAGAAATTTTAGAGTAACAAATTTTATGAAGACAATTCAACCTAATATATCGTGTATACCTGCATCTCCTATCTTTCGAATGGCAAGATTCATGGTATCAGCAACATATACATTCCCTTTATCATCCATGGTTACACCTTTGGGATGATTGAAACGAGCATCACTTGGCTTTCCATCCACATGCCCCGTGTAACCTTGAAATGACCCGGCAACCAATCTTCCACGGCTATCTGCGACAAACCAGTAATCCCAAAACAAGAAAAAGCAGCATATGTCACCAAATTAATAAAAACAAAAACGGACAAAGTCAACAAATCCATAGCGTAAGATGTTTTCCATAACAGCTTAAGCAAACTAGAGTGAGTCATTCAAAAAGATTGAACACATACATTGAGACAATGGTGGAGTAATCTTAACAATGTTACTATTAACTTCATCAACAGCAAATAATTCTCCATCCTCGGAGACCCGAATTTTGTAAGGAACAACTCCTATCTCATTGCCTTCAACTACAGTCTCAACTAAGTACCCATTCTCAAATTGAAGAACATTGCCATCTGTAAAAACAAAAACACATTCAAAATTGAGAAGAAAACTACAAATTACAGAAGCAAAACATAAGATGAGAATTATAGTTTTTACCTGATTGGGGTGCTTTAGTGGTAGACCTGGTCCATTTAAGTAAAGAAGACAAGTGCTTCACCAATGGTCCTAAGTAAATCATATCACATTTAATTAAAAAAGAACCTATTACACAAACCCCCAAAAAGGGTCTACTACCAAAAACCAAAAAGAAAACCCATTTTGAGCAAAGTAAAGATCAAAAGTATATCACTAAAAGCTAACAGCTCTTTAACCAACAAGAACAAGAAGCAAAGCAAAGAAAAGAAAGGTAGCATCCAAACTGAAAGCAGAAACATTCAAATCTAAATTTGAAAAATACCCATTACCCAAAACAATGAATAGAATCTAAGATCATAAAGAAAAGGGTACCAGCAGGGGCAGCATGAGCTTGGAAATGCAGGGTGGAAGGAAGTAAAACAAGTAGTAGTGTGAAAAGGAGATAGGATTCCCTCATTTTTTTTTTCTCTAACAAAGCTTAGCAAACAGCCAAGCAGTTTTATTTTTCTACCAACAGAGAGAAAGTGAGAGAAAAAAAGGGTAAAGAAAGGAGAGATTTAGGTGTTTAAAGACTGATATATAAAGTAAAAAAAAAAATTTAAGTTTTCTTGCACTCTTTTCAGTTTGCACTTTGCAGTGTTTATTTATATATATTCTTGACTGTCCGGTGTTGGAACAGTTTTGAGAATGAGATAAGAATTCTGTGCTTTTTGGATTTTAATATTAAACAGATTCTGTCACACAATTATAACATAATAACTACAACTGTTGAACGGTTGGGTCACCTGGCCGGGCCCAAAGGCTCGCTTGTGGGAAGGTTTACGTAAAAATATAAGTTTGAAAAATGAGATTAGACAAAAAAATAAGATCTGTTTAAAAAATTAGTCGAGCCTTGGGTAAGACATTTTCGGCCCGGCCCGAATTTACTAAAAGACAAAAAAAATTTACATTTTTTTATTTTTGAATGTTATTTTCTTGTTGTTTTCTTCCTGTTTTACTACCATTTTACTATTATGTTGCTACTATTTTGTTGTTATTGTTTGGATATTGTATAAAAATTATTTTATTGTTAATTTTGTTACTATTTTAAAGGCATTTGTTAATTTTTTTTATTATTTTAGAGACATTTGCTTGTTAAGTTGCATCTATCTTAGTGTTATTTAAATCTACATATTTTTAAAATTTGTTTTCAATTTGTTGGGAAATATTTATTTTGATGTTTTTAAATTTTTTAATGTATTATATATATTTAAAAATAATATAAAAATTAATACAGGCAGGTCGAGCCAGGCCCGGGTTTTAGCATTTTTATCCGGGTCGACCTTGGGCAAAATTTTAGGTTCGTTTTTCAAGCCCGGCCCGACCCGAGTCCAATAAATAGACATAAATTTTTAGTTGAGCTCAACTCGGCCTGACTTATGAGCACTTCTAATAATATCATATTTGTAAGTAAGTTTCTGTATTAATTAGTTTATATTAAATTTATTTATATTTTTTAAAAAAATTAATACTTTCACAAATAAAATATGTACTATTTAAGTATTATTTTTTTAATACAGCGAATACATTATATTACTTGCTACAAAATTCAATATTTCCAAAAACAGAAGAAATTCTTGATTTATTATATAATATATATATATATATATATGAGGTTGAATATCTGTTTTACTTATTAAAATTGGATTTTTAATGGGATGCTAAGGTAAAGTGGTTAGGTGGATTTTTGATATTATTAAACATAATTTTTAAAATTGAGGCAAGAGTCATCTTAGAGGGTTTAATCTTCTCATGGGAGAAGTAAGATGTGACAATGCTCTGTTAGTAGAGATGATTTTAGCTGGTGGAGATGTTGATAGTAATATAGTGGAATTATGTATTTTTCATTATTTGTTAAATCAAAATTGAAAGGTCTTTATTCGTCACATTTTAAGGTTTCAAAATACAGTTATTAATCATATGACTAAATGTATGACGACAACCTTCCCAAGAATTCCATAGTTTGGAGAATCTCCGCAATTAGTACATGGCTTGGTCAAGGCAGTTTATTTTGACTCTTTGAGGAATTAATGTAATATTTGATTTTCGCTTTATACAATTTTATTTAAAAAAATAAGATTCCCAATTATATTTTGATATTAATTTTGAATTGTAAAATTAATTACTGATTTTTCTAACATTAAGATAATATTATCTAAAATTTGATGATTACATTTATTATATTTTATTCTTTTATTTTAGAAAACTCTTTCAATATGATGGTAATTTTAAAAATATATAATATATTTCATAAATATTATATGATTATTTTTAAAATTTTATTTGAATATTTTTTAAAATATAAATTAATTATTATTTGCATATTATTTTTTAGAATTACACTGTAATGCTATGTGGAAATACTAATATAGCTATTAAAATAGATTAGTTTTTTTTTTTAAAAATTAATTACGAAAAAAAATGATTTGGTTTAAAAATAAAAATAAAAGGTTAACCTGGCAGGCAATTAATAAAAGGAGATTGGGATGGAAAGCTTCAATCCATACCAATTAAAGTTTTGAACAATTTTCAACTCGATTTTATTCCTACTTTTTCCTCTTTTTCAAAGTTTGATTCCAACTTTTATTTATATTTATATTTTTTTAATATTTATATAAATTCACAAATATGATCAAATCAGTTCCGCCAAATTTGAAAGTTTTACATTTTCTTTAATACGATATCTAATTATAAATAATAATACAAATACATGGTAAATAGTACAAATGATAAATAAATTATTATAAATTAATACATAAATATCATGTCTGTAGAGTAATTTTTTTAAAAAAGGACAAATTGACAATATGTACAACGCTGAAATAATTTAAAAGCAAATAAGAGATGTTTAAATTTGGTCAAATTGTTAAAATTTGCATTCTAGTCTCACCATCACCAAATCAATCTGACTATAAACACCACTCAATCAAGAAAAAATTGCCAAAAGCCTTAAGAGACTCACCGCATCAATGATGCATAAAAGGCCAAGTCTCAGATGGTATATTATTCCTCTCATCATCTCAAATATAACTCCATCACTATGATCTATCGTGAAAAAGTCATATGAGAACGGTTGCTAATAAATTTGACAATACCTTTATATTAACAAATCTCATATATACGTCAAAACATAAAAATTGAAGTTAAAAACAAAACCACCTTTGTTTTAAAAAAACATAGAGTGGACAAAACAAAAACTAAAAAACTGTGGGCTGAAATTGAAAATAAAATAAGATTACGAAAATAAATTTTTAGAGAAATAGCAACTAGAAACTAACCTGAAGGTTGGTGCCACCACCGATGAAATAAATATTTAGTTTGAAAAAGTTAGCGTCTATGAAAAGAAGAGAATAAGTATGCACCCGTGTTATATTTTGGTCTAATGTGGTACTTATGTTTGGAAAAAATTATATATTTTGATACTTAAAGATAACAGTATTAAATTTTTTAATGTTTAATTTGAGTTTCAGAGTTGATTTTATAAAAATCATAGTTAATTAATTTAGTGAATCGAAAGTCAGTGGTGTCAGAATATGCGGGTTCGAGATCTCATTTTCATAAATTGAGTCTATAAATATTATTAAATATTTACGGAGTTATTGTATTAATGAATTGAATTTTAGATAGACAATTTTGTCAAATTAAAAATTAATTAAGATATAAAGACTAAATTGTAAAAATAGTAAAAGTTCAATTACAATAAAATTTTTAAATAGAAAATAAACTAGGGCATAAAGTGTAAATTTTACCACTTTAGGAATGTTGGTGGGCGGTGACTTAGCAGTGTAAAAATTTAATTAATTTATAATATATATAATAAAAATAAAACAAATTATATTAGTGGAGAGAAAGAGCAAAGCATTTCTCTACATTACATGCAGTCGAATTCTCCATTGTTGAGGAGAAAAAGTTTTGGCTATAGGGTTTTAAAGTTTAAACTTAATTTCTAACGTCCATCTTAATTCTTCGGAAAGGAAGAGAAAAGATAAATCATCAACAAATAGTTTAGAATTTATGGTTTGTATTTCCATAATTCAAATCACTTCAATTTCTATATTTATAAACTGTTTTGCATGGTAAGATCATGAAGTGAGTTGGAAATGATAAACCGAGTTGAATCAATTTTATTTGACTGGTTATTTATGATAATGACTAAATTGAATAGTTTTAAAATATTGTAGATTGTTTTAGTTGCAAAATTGACTTTGCGTTAAGATGAATTATGATGATATGCATACAAATTGATAAATTAGTTAAGGAACTGAAAGCACTGAATTGAGAAATTAGCTTATAAATGAATTTGAGCAATTGTTACCCTATTAATTGTTCAAGTAGAGTCGAATATAATTGGCATGCCATAAGATAGGAACAGTACAGGGTTACTTCGACTACAAGTCAATGAGTGATAGACACATTTGTACTACGGTTATACTGATGAACGCTCGGTGCAACTTATTACTTTGAATTTGTCCAATGAGGAATTGGGTGCCAAATAGGTGTGATTGGTTGGATTCATGTATCTGTTTGAGTCTGGGTCAGGTTAATAGTGAATTAAACATGTAAAATGTAAAACGGTACATGAAAATGAATTGAGATGGTAAATGATTATGTATATCGAATTTATAATCCCGAAAAATTGTATAATAATGTAAGTCTGATATTCTTATACTAGTTATTTGGGCATAAATGAAAAGATTTATATGGTGAGATAGTATATTTTGGTGAGATAGTATATTGATAAGTGATTTACTAATGTCCATACATGACGTTTTGTTTTAGTGTTTTAATTTATTTACATTATATTTAAATTTTTTATTATAGAAATACCATTGAGTTTATATTCAGCATAAAATTTTGTTTAGGTTAGGTTAAATTCATGATCTTGAGCTTCAACATTAACATCTCAACAAAAATCTCAAACTTTGCAAGGTTGGTGAAATTCTTGTTAATTAAATGGCATGTACCTGGGGGAGTCCTTTAAATATTTTACTAAGTTGAAGGTTTGGATGGCAAGTGGATGAATTTTGTATAGATGTTAATGTTATAATGAAGATGGTATGAAGCATGTGTGCATATATGTTAATATTGAGTTGTTACATGTTTGATACTTGAAATTCTGTTTGGAGTAAGAATGTGACACATTGGTGGTGGATATGGCATTGTAGGTTAAGTTTTAGTTGATAGAATGGCATAATCAAAGTAAGTCAATAAGATACTAATATATGAAAGATATACTAGTAGGTTAGAAGTGAGTATAAAACATGACTCGAAATGATATTTACTTTGACATTTGAGTGGTACTTAGAGGCAATGAATTGATGACTGTAAATGTATGATCAAATGGTTGAGTTGATTTGTAAAGTTGTAAATTATTGTATAGGTATGTTTGAACTTACCTTGATGTTGTTTAAATTTGTTGGGGGAATATTTTAGTGTGATTGGTTATAGGTATGATGTGGAAAAGGAGTATGTGCCAGGTAAGCATTGGGATAGTTGTTGAGGTTGGGAATGAAATAGGTGCCAAATGCATATTTTTGAACTTAACTCTTGAAGTATCCATACCAAGGAGAAAGTATTAATACTTAGAAATTTCAAATAGTATTTCAAATAAATAATATTCTAAAACGGTATTGATACCGGACTTAAGTATCCATACTTATTTAAAAGTACCAATAGTTTACAAAAGTATCGATACCTATGGCCTTTGTTAAAATTCTTTTTACAAAACAAAATCGAAAAACAGTATCGATACTAGCATGGGTATTGATACTCTAAAATGAATTATTGATACCTAGTGTTAAGCATCGATACATTAAATTTAATGGAAAATTTTTAAACATTGAAGCTATTTGGGTATTGGTACCTGACTAAGGTATCGATGCCTGTTTCAAAAATTTTTGAACTTGTTGCAACTTGGTCCTATTTCATGCTTAATTCAATAACCGAATCTTGTAAATCGATTAAGGCATAGAATTAAACGTATTTCATTTTATACTTATATTTTTTGTATGATTGTACATATATTAGTGAATCAATTACAGTATTTTGAAAGTAGTTGCTCCGACAATGAATGTGACACACAGTAACTAGAATCTAATGATCGAGTTAGGTATTAGAGTGTTACAATAATATTACCAATTAACTTTCACCAAAGCAACCCAAAAAAATTGAATTAAATCACATCTATTGGACTATATTTGATCAATTAAATATCAAATTAAATAAATTCACAATTAGCACTAAATTTATTGTAACCTTCCCAACCCGACCTGTAACAACCCGTTTTCAGTGAAACCGGAGCAGTGGTTTCGAGACCACAAATTTGAAGTCAAAAAATTTATATTATTATTATTTTATGTTCTACTGTATGATAGAAGTACAGTATAATAAATTGCATTAAGTGCAAAAGTTGAGTTCTAATAGCTAAAGGTATTAAATAGCTATAGAATTTTAAATTAGAGGTCCTTATATAGTAATTAACCCATTAAAATACTTAGTAGTTAAGTATGAATAGTCATTATTGGAAATTTCATGAAACATTAGGGTTAATTTTGGAAATTAAAGAATAAAGTTATAATAAATCAAATAAAAAATCTATTATCATTTTCATCCACCAAACATTAAAAAAAAACCCTAGGCATAGAAGCTTGAGACTTTAGCAAGTTTATTTTGCTCAATTAGGTATGTATCCTTGTCCCATTTTTTTATGATTTCTATGTTTCCGAGATCGTAATAGCTTAATCTAGCTAACCCGGGGATTAATTTGCAAAACCGTTATAGTATTAGGGTTTTATCATTGATGAGTATACTTGAATTGTGAAGTTTTATAATAGAAAATTGAAAAGATGATAAATTTTTGGTAAAATTGTGAATTCTATGATATACATGGGTTGCTATTAATAGGTATAAAAATCGGCTAAGCTTGAGTAAGGATTAAATTGCATAAAAGTCATTCTCCGAGCCTAGGGACTAAATTATAATAAATTAAAAGTATAGGGGCAAAATAATAATTTTATAAAAAATGTGTGCTGGACTAAATTGAATATGAATTATATTGAATTGAGTTAAATTCATTTGTACAGATCCGGTTAGACCTAGTACGAAGTTAGATCGAAGCAAAGGAAAAATATCAGATTAGTTGCTTTCGTATCTACATAAATTCGTCAAGGTAAGTTCGTGTAATTATATTGTATTTTAATATGTGTTAAATTGAATTATTGTTTGTGAATTGTATAATTGCCATGAATAAATACCGGTTATATATTTGATGATTACCGAGTCTGGTGTGAACTTATGAAATTCGTAGGATACAAATGACATGTCATTAAGATTATCGATTTGGTTGGGGTCCTGCATGTGTCGCGGACACACCACAGCTCGCATGAGCTTTCCATTGTACAACTTGCATGAGCTTCCTGTTATTTAGCTCGCACGAGCTTCCCGTTATTCAGCTCAGAAGAGTTTCTCGTTTACAACTCGTATGAGCGTACATGTATATGAATTGACAGTTTATAGTTTAGTACACTTCGTGTGTACTATTCGTGTATCCAACAATATTTTAGATAGGTTCAATGGGCACAGTTTTGTTATGAAATCATATGAGTTTGATATGAACTATTACTGATATATACATGAAATACATGAAATATGATTATTTGATGAATTCAACCATGTGTGTTAGATTTTATATGTGATTTTCAATGCTAATATGTTGGTGATCATGTGTTTAGGCTTTTGGCTAAATTAATTGAGATATGCTATGTTTACTTATCTATTTTTTGGAAATATGGTAAGTTAAATTTTGTATTATACGAACTTACTAAGCTTAAATGCTTACTCTGTGTTATTTTCCAATTTTTATAGTAATTTGGAAGTTTATTCGGGTTGAAAGCTAGTAAGAGCTATTTCACACTATCCATCGGCTCTTTTGGTACTTTCAATAAATTAATTCCGGTTATAATGGCATGTATAGGATATTTTGGCCAATGTTGGTATATAAATGTTTTGTTGAGACAAGTTGTTTGAATGGCTTGTGTTTGATACATTTTGATGTGTTTATATATGTAGCCTAACATATTTAATGTGTGTTTGATATGGTTGAATGATGGAAAACTTATAGATATATTGATGATTGCTTTGAAATAGTATATTTGGTACAATTATGCATATATGCATTTGGTTATCTAGGTAAATATGGATATTTGGTTGACATGTTATCAATCTGTCATTTGAGGTGCCTAAGGGCATATTAGTTGTATGTTGTGATAATACATGTTTAGGACTTAATTTTAGCTTGATTTGAATGCCTTGTTATGGCTTGTTGATATGCAAATTTTTGTGTTTAGGTTTGTACCAAATTGGGTGAGAAATGTGGCTTAGAAATGACCTATTTTTGTCCACAAGAGTAGAGACACGGGCCTGTGTCTCAGCACACGGCTAGGTGACATGACCATGTGTCCCCTGTATCTTTAAAATTGCGCAAGTTAGTATGCTTAACACTGTCTAGCACACGGGTGTGTGACTTGGTCGTGTGACCTAAGTTAGAGAGTTACATAGGCACGAACATGGGCTGGGACACGACCCTGTGTCCCTATTTCAAATGCCTACATAGCCTGAGACACGGGCTTGTCTCCTAATCGTGTGAGTCACACGGCCTAACCACACGGTCGTGTGTCCTCTACATCTTTGAAAATTTTTCATGTTTTTAGAAAAATTCTTTGAGTACCCAATCCAGTCCCAACTTGTTTTTTAACGTGTAGTTTGGGCTCGAGGGCTCATATAAGGGACAATATGTTTGATTTAGATTCATTTCTTATATGAAATGTCTGATTAATTGATCGAAAAACTCCGGTAATACTTTGTAACCCTATTCCAACAATAGATACATGTTAAGGGTGTTACATGACCCAAACGTTACGGTCAAATTATGAAGGTTACACTAGCTACCAAAATGACCTAGTAAAACAGTCAGTTTTCGAATAAAACAAAAAAGCCCATTTCATTATGATTTCAGATTATACAATTCTTAATTTTAATTTGCTAAGATCTCAGGTACAAACGTTAAAAATATGAATTACAAGAACTACTGAGTATTGAATGAATAGTAATTTCTGTATTTAGACTTGAAAATCTTTCTTTTTACAACACTACAGAGATATTTATAGGTCTCCTTTGGTAACTTCTACTACTAAAAACCTTAACTATTTGATTAACAAACTATAACTTAGTAACAAAGAGTCAAGTATACTCTTAACATTCACCTAACTTTCTTCTGGGCAAGACCCAAAGAAAATCTCGAAACTTAGCAAAATATGATACAAAAAGTGGCTTGGTGAGAATGTCAGCAACTTGATCGCACGCATAAACCTCCCCAACAACAAGAGAACTAGTCGTGACCTTTTCTTAAACAAAAAAGAGATCAAGCTCAACGTGTTTGAACTTAGAATGTAAAACGGAATTAGCGGCAACAGCAACAACACTAGAGTTGTCACACCAAATAATAGGTGGATCAACACTCTAAAGTTGTAATTCCACTAGTAAAGACACCAACCAAGTAATATCACTAGTGGCCGCAATAAGACTCTTATACTCAGCTTCAGCCGTAGATCGCGAAACCACTTACTACTTTTTGGAACACCAGGAGACAAGTGTGTGACCAAAGTACACACAATAACCTATTGTGGAGTGTCGATCATCAAAATCCAGCCCCCAGTTAGCATCTGCATAACCTATCAAAGAAAGATAATCGGATGGTCGAAAAACTATCCCAAAATCAAGAGTACCAGCTAAACACCGTAGGATTCGTTTCAAAGCAACTAGATGAATAGTTGCAGGTGCATGCATGAACTGACATACACGATTTACAGCATACGCAATATCCGGACGAGTTAATACCACATACTGTAAAGCACTTGCCAAACTTCTGTACTCAGTAGGGTCACTAAGACGGTCTCTGTCATCCTTGGACAGAGTAGACGAGCTAACCATCAGAGTAGGAACACTCTTAGCATGAGACATGGAGCTTCTCCCAAGTAGATCACAGATATACTTGCTCTGGCAAAGATGGAGACACTCGAAGGAAGAACGAGTAACCTCAATGCAGAGAAAATAGTGAAGATCCCCCATATCTTTCAGTGAAAACTCGATATTCAATTGTTGAACGAAGCTATCTATACAGTCAAGCACACTTTTAGTAATAATAATGTCATCCACATAGACAAGCATATAGAGAACTGAAGTAGCCGAAATACATACAAACAAAGACACATTAGACTTGGACAAAACAAAACCAACAGAAAAAAAACTCTTTAATTTATCAAACCAAGCCCGCGGGGCTTGACGGAGGCCATACAAAGCCTTTTTTAGTCGACAAACTAAAGGTTTGCCATCAGACCCATGCTGAACATATCCCAGAGGTTGATGTATGAACACCTCATCAGTAAGGTCACTGTTGAAAAAGGCATTGTTCACATCAACCTGACGAAGCTGCCATCCTCTAGACACTATAATAGATAAGATGACCCGAATAGTAGCTAGTTTTATTAGTGGACTAAAAGTCTCCTTAAAATCATACCAGGTACTTGAGAACATCCTTTTGCAACTAACTGAGCTTTCCGACGAACAACAGTACCATCAGAATTCCTCTTGATTTTAAAAATCCACTTACACCCAATTGCCTTGCGACCAGGCAGCAACGGAACAAGATCCCATGTAGAATTATTAAAAAGAGCATCAAACTCTACTTGAGCGGTAGCACGCCATTCAGCAGTAAAAAATGCCTCATCAATGGTGTGAGGCTCAACAGCTTCAATATTCAATGCTTTCGGTTTGAAAATGCCAACCTTTGATCGAGTAATCATTGGATAAGCATTTGTTGGAGGCAAAGAAGTCTTCTGATCTAGAGGAATAGATCTAATTTCAAAAGTGGGCATAGTAGATGGCGGATCAACATCATTAGTGAGTAACGGGGTAGAACTTAGAGGTGCCTGATCAAAATTCACCCCAACTTAAAAAAAATACAAAACTACGAGGTGAAGAATGACAATCAAGAATAGATGTCAAGTCCGTAAATCGAGAAGAGACAGTATTAAGCAGAGGAACAAACGTAGGTATAGTGCCAGAGGAAGAGCCAGAACCCTGCGTAGCAGACGATAGAGAAAGAAACCATTGTTCATCAAATACCACATAACGAGAAATTATAATCTTACCATCAGGTAGAAGGCACTGATATCCTTTGTGTTGAAGACTATATCCCAAGAAAGTATAGGGCTACGACCGAACTTCTAACTTATGACGCTAAAATGGATGCAAGTATGGAAAACAACAACATCCAAATACCCGTAAATGGTCATATGTGGGATCTCGTCCAAAAAGAGCTTCATAAGGAGTTCGCCTGTTCAGAACCGAAGTAGGAAGGTGATTGATGAGATGAACCGCACAACAAAACGCATAGGCCCAAAACTCCATAGAGAGATTTGCTTGTGCCAAAAGAGTGATGCCCATATCAATAATATGCCGATGTTTGCATTCAGCCACTTTATTTTGTTAAGAGGTATGTGGACAAGTCAACCAATGAACTATCCCTTGAGACGCTAGAATAGAAGTAAACGCGCGATACTCGCCACCCTAATCACTCTGAAACTATTTGGTGGTTTTTCCAAACTGATTCTTGACTAATTTTTTAAACTGAACGAAACAATCCACTACTTAGAACTTTTGTCGAATCAGATAAATCCAAGTAAAACGAGTGCACATATCAATAAATGACACATAGTACCAGTTATGTGCACAAACAACTAACGCAGGTCCCCAAAGATCAGAGACAACCAAAGCAAATGGATTAGTATATACAGTAGTCGAATTAGAAAAGGGCAATTTATGAAACTTCCCTTTTTGACAAGTCGTACAAACACAATCAAGAGACATTTTATTCAAAGTGATATTACACTTATCTAGAACAGATTTAACAACAAAAGTAGATGGATGACCAAGGCGTTGGTGCCACAATGAAAAAACATCGCTGTCTTCAAACCGACTCTGGAGTCCTACTTAAGCAGTAGATGTAATGGCCCATTTTCAGTGAAATCAAAATAGTGGTTTCATGACCACAAATTCGAGCTAGAAAGAAAATTTATTTTAATATTGTGGCATGGTCTATATTATGATAGGAATGTTGCATGAAAATTTTGATAAGAAAATTTTATTGATTATATGGTTAAATTGATTTAAAAAATATATATGCATTCTTGGGACTCCGTTCTGGTAAATCGGATTCGTAAATATTTATAATAAAATATTTACGAAGTTAGTTGTGTGTCTAATTAGGCTTTGATTAGGTGAATTTGACTTAATTAGAAGTAATTAAGTAAAAGAATTAAATTGCAATGGAGATAAAAACTTAATTATAGATTAAAGGAAAGTCAAAGGGGCTAAATTGACAAATATGCCATTAATATGAATTGAGGCGGTTTAACCTTTAAAAAAATTTGAGAGTTTTAGTTAAAATATATATTAATATATTAACTTAATATTTAAGTATTAATATTATAATATATTATATTATTATATTATATATGCATAAGTATATATAAAACATAAAGTAAAAGAAACCAAATAAAAAGAAAGAAATAGAATAGGTAGGACGAAACAGGGGAGAAAAAGGGAGAAAGGAAAAGAAAGATAAAATTAGGGATTTTTAAGGTTCAAATTCAATTTGGTAAGTCAATTTAATTCATTTTCTTGTAATTTTTGAGTTTTTATGATCCTAGAACAAAATACTATTATGTTTATGTTGAAAATTTGAGAGCTAGTAGATTTTTTTTTATATAGTTTATGTTGAATCAATGGATAAATTAGATATTGAGTTGATGGAAATTCAAATTAGAATTGAGAAAAATGATTGAATTGTGAAATAGATTGCAATAAGGACTAAATTGTAAGAAATTTAAAATTAGGGCTTATTAGTGAAAATTTGAGAGTTAAGTTAAGTTATAAGTAGAATTTAAATAAAAATAAGGTATAGATTGTGATTAGAAGTGTGCATGGGCCGAGTGGCCCGGCCCAGCCCGAAGGCCTGCTCGAAATATGGGAGGGTTTGGGCAAAAATATAGGCCCGAAAATGGGCTTGGACAAAAAAATAAGGCCCGTTTAAAAAATGGGCTGGGCCTCGGGTAAGGCATTTTTGGCCCGGCCCAGCCATGCTGGGCCCGAATTCACTAAAGACAAAAAAAATCTGTTTTTTATATTATTTTCTTATTGTTTTCTCTTTATTTTGCTACCATTTTACTATTATGTTGCTACTATTTTGTTGTTATTGTTTAGATATTGTATAAAACTTATTTTATTGTTAATTTTGTTATTATTTTAAAGATATTTATTAATTTTGTTATTATTTTAGAGGTATTTGCTTGTTAAGTTGCATCTATTTTATTGTTATTTAAGTATACATATTTTTAAAATTTATTTTTAATTTGTTGAGAAATATTTATTTTGATGTTTTTAGTATTTTTGATGGTTTATATATATTTTAAAATTATATAAAAAATAATATAAAAGTTAATATGGGCGAGGCGGGCCGGGTCGGGCTCAAGTTTTAACATTTTTATTCAGGTCGGGCTTGAGCAAAATTTTAGGCCCAACTCGGCCAGACCCATGCACACCTCTAATTGTGATAGAAATAGAAATAATTTTAGTTGCGGAATAATTGAAATGTGAGCTAATGAAAAAAATGATGAATTTATTATATTATACATATTTATTTTTATTAAATAGTATAGGAAAGTCATTTGATTGTTTTTCTCTAACATATAAATGTTATATGTTTTATATGAAATTGAAGGAAAAGAAAAGAAAGGAGAGGACTTAATTGAAGAAAAAGGAAAAGAGAAGGCTAAGGAGTGAAGGAAGACATCATCTCAACCTTTTTGTTGTAAGTACTACAAGATTTTTAAATTAATTTTATTTAGATGCTTATATTGTAGTATAGAATTATTTAGAAATAAAAACGTAATATATATATATAAATTTGTAAGTAAATAAAATAATAATAATAATAGATTATGGAATTATGAAATTTGTAAAAAAAAAAAATTATAAATGGAGAATATAAGATGTTATATTGTTTGAATTATGACAAAAGTATATGTGTGAAAAAGGTGTGATATTTGTGAATTGTGTAATATGCACTAAATTGTAATGATGACGAAATGAGAAATCTTTTTCGAAATATTTATGTAAAGTATTTAAATGTATGAAATTCAGTTTTAATGCCCAAGTAGATGGAATTTAGAACTACTAGGATATTAATGGCATGCCATTAAGGAACTCTAACGCGCTCTCTAATTATTAGTACGTTAGTGCTCTCTGTTCTATTATTAGCATGTTAGTGCTCTCCGTTTAGCACATCTGTGCTCTCTGTATAACACTTTAGTGCTCTTTGTTCGTTAGTGCATAATAATGCACCTTTGTATTTGTTCCGTATATCTAGTGTGTTCTATAAAATCTACTTTGGGCTAAGGATATAAGTTGTGATCAAAAGTGAATTATCAATGTGTTAAGGTACAGTTAGACTCGAAGAGGTAGAGTCGGCTAGAAGATCTCTCATCTCATCACATCCTCAAGAGCTTCAAAAGTAGGTACCATATTTTGAATTAAAATAGCATGTAAAAATGAAACTCTTGAAATTCTATCTATTTTGAGTTACTTGAAGTATTTTGTAAATATAAAATGAATTAGTGAAACTATAAATATGTTTGCAAATATGGTTGATAAGTTAGAATACTACATACAAATGTTTTAATTAAACAATATCTAGCTATAACCATTTTGGCACCAAATGTAATAGCCTTATACCGGGTCTGTTCGATTGGTCGGGTATAGGGTTGTTATAGTAGAAGGAGCTATAGCACTCTGAATAGATGTTTCTTGTAAGGAGAAATGATACAGCCCATCACTAATATGACCCTTCAACAAGATTTCCCGTGTCACGCTGTCCTTAATAACACAATACGTTGAGTGAAATTCAAAAAACGCATCATTGTCAATGGCAAACTGAGAAACAGACAATAAATTTTTCCTTATAGCCGGAACGCACAAAACATTAGATAACCGAAGCAATTTAGAGTGCATAGGTAATATCCTCTAACCAATCAACGAGATCGTAGCGGACATTCCATCACCCATTAAGAGAGAAGATGTACTTGAATACAGGGTAACGTTATGCAGTGCCGATGGATCCCGACATACATGATTACTAGCACTAGAGTCGAGGTACCATGATATGGTGCCAACAGGAATGGGAATATATGAGTCAGTGCCACCACTATTGGACCCGAGTTGTAGGTATTAATATGAGAATCGGAAGCATGAAGGTCGCCTACGCGAGGGAGCCCAATGCACGGATCAGACCCAAAATAGACACGAGCTCACGGCTTAGTTTGCCAAGGGATTGCCATACTCGATGGTCCACCATTCGGACTTAAACCAAGAGAATAATCAATTTGAACATTGTTAGAAATAGGCCCAGTAGGAATGGATGAGCCATTCGGCCTAGTAAGCCTATGGAGAGGGCCTAATCCATACAGCCCGTCATGAGAAGGCCTAGATGCATGTGGGAAATGTTGGCTTGGCCCAAGTGGTGTATAAACACCATGCGGCCCACGTGCTAGAGGCGCTCCAACATTCGACCTAATAGAGGGAAAGGCCATAAAATCCTCTTGATCCATAAAACCTCGTTGACCAGAGTTAAAATAATTTTGACTCATGTGATTTACAAACCGAGGTCTGCGTGGTTGTTAAGAGAACCATTTTTCACCCACAAACGTTCCATTCGACGCTGCGATGTACGAATCGTGAGAAGGCCTAGCATCAGAGACGAGACGTGAAGGTTAGGAGCGATCGGACCTCTTTGGTGTGATGTCGGAGCCACCATCGGCGAAGAATCTTAATAGCATCATTGTGCTATATGGCCGAACCATCCATAGATCTAGCACTAGAGACAGGACCAGAAACTCCTTCCGAGACCACGAGATGGAGTACGACCACCATGAGCAGAGCTCTCCACCGTCTGCGACGGAACACTCTCTACCAAATTGGCCGCAAACATCACCTTTGAACCGCTCGTGCCTGATGAGTTTCGCACTCGAGGAAGGCGTCGACCAATTATTAGAATGGCTACAGAGTCGAGAAGAGAGAGGTTGAGGACACGATAGCATCAAATTCAGACAGCAAGCCCTCAAGCATAATCTCTATTCTTTCGGCCTCTGAGATGCGAGAGTCGGAGACTTCTAAAAGAGCACACAAGCCCTTTATCTTCGTAACATAACCCTTAATGGAGAGGCTACCTTTCTTGAGAGAATATAGATCGTGACGAATACGTGACTGCTTCGCACCAGTGTCGGTCGCAAAAAGGCTGTTCACCATCGTCCACACATCGCAAGCCGTTCGCACGTCCGTGAAGAAGGACAAAAAGGAGAGACTAATCGTGGAAAGTAGCCACGAGGTAAGGAGGTGGTCTTGTTGAGTGAAAACAGTAGCTGACAAATTTGCAACAAAAGCACCATCTGGTACTTGAACGAACCGCACCGGAGCAAGGACAGAGCCATCTAGAAAACTTGCCAAATCATAGCTAGCAATTATGAGCCTCACTTTTTGTTGCCACTGGAGGAAGGAGCCCTTGTCGAGTTTAACCACCTCATACCGAGGAAATGAAGTGATAACTGGATCACCAGTAAACGCAGTGCCACTAGGCTTAACAAAGTCAGAATCAGTAGAATGCGTGGTAGCTATATGTCCGAGGATCAACTAGCGACTGATACCATGCTAAGATCTCAGGTACAAACGTTAAAACTATGAATTACAAGAACTGTTAAGTATTGAATAAATAGTAATTTTTGTATTTAGACTTGAAAATCTTTCTTTCTACAACACTATAATGATATTTATAGGTCTCTTTTGGTAACTACTACTAACAACCTCAACTATTTGATTAACAAACTAACTGCTTATGAGCTAATTTAGTAACAGAGAGTCAAGTATACTCTTAACATAATTCAAGTGATCTAATATAATCATTTAGGGAACGACTTTTAGTAACTCAAGTATGAAATAAGTTTATATTGTTGGGTTTCAAATCTCCACAAAAGGTATCAATACAAAATAGAAAAGTATCAATACGATTTGAATATTTTTCCAAATTTGAAAGTTATAAAATGTGATCAATCAGTATTGATAATTTTAAAAGTATCGATACTAATTTGGCATTTTGTTTGGTTTGAAAATCGATTCATATGATCAAGAGTCTGTACTAGATGACTGGGTATCGATACTTTTCATCAGGCTTGGTAAAATTCATTAAAAAAAACTATTTTGATTCAATTTCAAAACATGTACCACTTTAACTCGTTTTAGGAAAACATTAGTTTATTTTAGTGCAAAAGTTGTTAGGAAAGTCTCATTTACATTTACTTTAAATAGTTTAATAGTCTCGAAGTTTATAACCAGATTCAAGTTTAATGATAAATAATGAATAATGCAAAATCCCCAAAATTTAAGTGTAATAAAGTCCATGCCATAATTAGTTAAACTAAAACAAAACAAAACAATATTTATGGAGTAGTTTAAAATATGTTTCTAATTAAAATCCGTCAATAGTACTCCGAGTGTTGAGTCCGAGCCCTAACCTCACGAGTTATCTGAAAAGTTGGAAAAAAACTAAAATGTGAGCTATGAAGCTCAATGTGTTCTTAACATATTAGAAATAAGTATATAAAATAATAATTAACAGCACACAAGTTTGCAATGTACAATACATAATAGATTATCAATCCCATAGTGATCTTTGTAAATATACAGTATGCATGAATAACAGTACAATTTTCCTACTCAACCATCCACTACACTCTACAGTAAGAGTTCCCAAGAACTTGTTTAACCCTACACACCAAACAATATTTTGTGGATGAACTGCCATTATATCAGTAGGTTGCAGATAAACCGCCAATAAAATAGTAATTTGATTGATAAACCGGTCTGACATTAAATGCCTGCACTTCCTCCTTCAAAACCCAAATTGCAATACAACAATGTGGCATGCTATCGATATCAGAAAGCAATAACAATAACAGTAACAACATTAATATGCTATTATCATGCAAACGATAATAATTTTATGGTTAAGCAGTAATAGTAGGTATGCATTAGTAATTTATGCAAATTTATCATAGATTTAACATCACGCACATAATCAACATTACAATTCATAAAATTGGCAGCAAAGAACAATCATACTTACGATGGAGGATGTGGCAACAACAAGGGAGAAAAGAGAGGAAAAGGAACAAAAAAAAAGAGAAAAAAGAGAGAAGGAGAAGAGAAGGGAAAAGAGAGGAGACAATGCAAGGCGAAAAGAAAGAGAGAAGAGGGGAGAGAAAAATAGAATTTAGGGTTTGGGGTGACATAAAGCAAAGGAAAATGAAAAAGAGAGGTCCACTTGGCAAAAATAGGCTTATATACTTACGGTTTTCGGCATATTAAGGTTTCTCACACTAGAAAATACGAAGGTATCAATACCTATATAAAAAGGTATTGATACTTGTGTAGGTATCAATTAAGTTTACAACATTTTGATTGATCAAGCCCAAATAGAAGCCTAACTACACGTTTAGACAAAAAAATAAAATAATTCTTACAATTACAAATTTAACTTGAAAATTTAACCCACATTTTAGGGCGTAACATTTATTTTATTAACAAAACCATGAAAAATTCAAACTTAATAACATTAACAATTAACATTTATTAATTCAGCCTTAAAACCAAAACTAAACACTAAAAAGTTAACGTCATTATCTTTGGGTACCAAAATATATAGCTTTTTTCAAATATAAGTACTAGATTGGATAAAAAATAACACAAGTACCACATAAGAAAAAAATGTCAAACTCAAGTATCAGTAAGTCCTTTTTTAATAATAGATAGTTTTATTTATTTTATGATTTAAAACTAGTTTTATTTGGCCAAAAGCAATTATATTTCAAATTTTCTTTTTAAAATTTAAAATTTAAATCTTAAAAAGAAGAGGTTATAGAGATTATTAAAATACTGTATCATATATAAATGGAGTTATATTTTTATAAAAAAATTATCTTTCTTATATAATAAATCAATAAAAATTTGATCATAATAAGATTTATATCTAAAACAATATATAATAAATAATAAACTTTACCATTATAATTGAAACATCAATTATTTTTATATAATTTTTAATAAATATAGTTATTATATAAATTATATTTCATCCACTCTGCCACTAAATATGAAATGGTTGATGCAAAAATACATTGAATGGTTGAACATGGATTATAGGAAAAATGATTGTTACTTCAAACACATATATTCAACTTCTGGGTTTAGGTTTCTACCTTTTAAGTCTGACAGTAATTCTATATATAAACATGTAAATTGAATTCACAATTGAGTTTAAAGGGGCCACCATAACTTGAAAACAACTTTTGAGTTGGGCTTTACATATTTAATTATTTGAATTTGATTATGAGTTTCATAAACCAATGAAACCCAATGTCTGACCAAATAAATCAAAAACTAAATCAGTTCCATTCAATTCAGTTTAACTAATGAACCCACCAAGATCCTGGTTTGAAGGGGAAACTATCTCACCATTGTCATGCAAAGTTCCTTCTCATTTGACCAATCACTCGAACATTGTAAACTTAAACAACTTAAGATTTGACCAACTTAAAGAAAATGTCAATTTTGGTTGGGTTTTTCTTGAAAACTTATCATTTTTGTTCTCAACATACATGCAATGAAAAATCAAATTCCAAATCCCCCACATATTTGTGGAATCTTCAATCAACCAAGTCCTAATTCCATAGCATTAACCAATAAAAAAGTCACATATCAGTGTAACTTTAACTCTCAATTTCGGCTGATAAATTAGATTCTGCCCATCTTTCTGACAAAGACAACAGCACGTTAAAATGCTTTCTTTTCTAAACAGAAAAAGAATAATATTATATATATTTAATCTATTACAATCATCTCAAATTTGCAATTCATGATGGGACATTATTATATTCCATGACAGAAGAACTGGTTAACAAGTTATGGACTCACTTTGGCAATAGAATTAAGGATTTCCTCAACTAATGTGACAACATTAATACAAAAGTACTATAAATTTCTGTTTAATCAATTTCTATGGTTAAATACTAATAACATACAAATTACATGTAGCACACTAGACATCATTGTCCGATTATTTTATCAGCCAAATAAATTTTTAACAGTACAAAAGGGTAAAATTTTTAATAGAAAAGACTAATTTCATCTAACATACAAAAATTAATTTACCCTTTTTTAGTAAAAGAAGCAAAATGCAATTTATCAAGAGCCTTTATATTCCAAGACCAAAGATAAAAGAAACATCATTGATAACAGAAATAACACATGCACCATGAACTATTACTGGAAAAGAGACTAGATTGTATTGTTAGAAGATCCATGTATCATTTGCAAGTATTGTGAAAGAAAACTAGACAATCTAATGACTGATCTCATCTGAAAACAAAGTAAGGTACCTTTCACTCAGAAATGAGGTTCCGGTAAAGATAAATCCTTCCACTATGCTATGAGGAGTATCAAGTGTACAAAATACATGCTGTACACAAATTGATCTTCACAGGAGGTGTCGGAGGCAGAAAAAAAATTCTCATACAGTAAACCCATCCCGGGGAAATCCGTCAAAGAAAAGAAACAGCCCTGCTAAACTCAGTGTTTGTAGGAAACTCCCGAAACTGGTGAAGAATTGTGCTTTTATATCCAAAAACAGAAATATATATATGCATCAATAAATTCATCTGCTCAATGGCTCTAACTGTACTTCCATTAGTCCAGAATTCTGTGAACCTGTTCGTGCGGAAGCATGGTGTGGGTTTAAAAGGTCAACAGAATCATCTTCTTCAACATTGCCTAGGACCCAGTTGCCCCTTCCTAAAAATCGGTCCCTCCTCCGCTGTCTTTCACGATACTCCAAATAAATGACTATCAGTGCACCTATCAAGAACCAAATTATTAATGCCCAGCTAAGTCCATGGACATTTTCTCCTTTATATCTTTCTCCTAAATGCTTCATTCCAGTGAAAAGCGCTGCTATTCCTACAACAATGGCACCTCTGCCAACATTTACATGGAAATATTCCCAAAGAATTCTATTTGAGGAAGCCTCCACACCATGATCAGGTTTCTTAGGCCTGATGTACGCATTCACTGGTTGTACACAGGCACAAAATATAGCAGCAATCCCAAACTTAACATGTAACGAGCTAACAAAGAAACCATGAAGTTCAGCAACAGCAAAAAGAACGGCAAGTAGGATAATTGCTAATCCCGAATACTGTAAGTAAACATGAATTTGGTACCATCCATCACCTTTTACATGTTTAAGGTATCTAGCAGCCAATATTCCACCAGGAAGTAGAATACCCCAAGCCAGGAACATCATAAATCCATGTACAGCTAATACCGGTCGTAAATCTTGCTCAGCCTCAGAAGAACCGCGCATAAGCATTACACGCACAGGCCTTTGACTCGTGACAGAATGCATATTTCTCTCACTAAGATGCTCAGACCACTTAGCACCCATTGCCCAAACTACTCTAAGAGGAGTTGTTGGATCAAGAATATTCTTGCACTCTTTCTTCTTATCATGACTACTGCATGATGGATTAAAGGGGCGTGTGAATTCAAAAGTAATGATGCCATTTTCTGACTTGCACCTGACATGCGTCAAGTTCTCATTCGTCAGATGCACATTTGAGGCATCCTTTCCATCAATCCAATATGTATTTAGACGCCCTTTTCCAGCATTGTCAATCCAGCCCACATAAGCATAGCTATTCACCATCTCACCACCAAAAGCTATAGCTAGATAGCCACTCTTCTTTTCACCACGGGCTGCAATAGATATTGAATCCTTAGATATTGTCCAAAAGAAAGTAACTTGCTGATCATCTAAAAACACGCTATTGTTATACATATCAGATAGACCACCATCAACAACTTCGACTCTCCACCCCATCTTCGGCTGGTATAATGACTGATAAAACACTTGATCAGGGGTATTCCTATCGGGAGCCCAAACCAATTCGTAAGGGCTTGCCATGACTCCTTCTGCTTCCGGCCCACCAGAATAAATAGTCTCAGTTGCATTCCTCAATGTTGCATTCCCACCTAGATAATCAGAAGTAATATACAAAGCAACATCATGACCTGTCTGCACCGAAAACTTCACAGGAACCCCTCTTTCCACTCTCAAAACTGGAGCCTCCTTCTTATTAATATACAAAACCTTTGATGGATTTGGTGGATTTGGGTAATGCAACGCCTCCCCAGTCGTAACAACAAGCGGAACTTTTGCACTGGCAATAATCAAGTCTTGGTCCTGCTTATCATCAGCATCCAATGGCCCGAAACAATCATCCACATTCTCTGAAACATTAAGCCTCAAATGTCCATATGCAACCATCATTGGACCCCCGTGATTTTGGGGCAAATAATATGGCCGGATAGTATCAGGCGGTTTCATCAACCCTAATGCCCAAATAACCGTCATTTCCTCGGCAGGATTCACAGGCAAATCGTATTTATCATCCGACGAATTCAATGGTTTCCTAAACCTAATAAAGGAAACCCCATCTCTCCTATGTCCATAAACCAACTTAGTATTATTTAGCGTCATGCCGTTGGTGGTATTCTCATAAACTACATCAGGACAAACACCTACGGCTGAACCATCTTTACCATGCAACATACACTCACTATAACTTGTAATGTAAAAATCATCAACAAAGGGCCTACCTTCCTCCGTAAAAGCCGCCACCGCGATGTCTGCTCCTAACATCAGCTCCTTGGTTCTATTCGGATTCGCCCACCCAAACGCCATGTAATTCATCGTCTTGGTCGCCGCTTCTAGCCCGATCTCGATCCAATTGTCCTCCACATTCAAACTCCACCGAACCCTATAATTACCCGACAAGTTCTTGCAGTTATCAAACACTGTATGTACCTTGCTTGGATACAAATCCGACCCGTTGGTGGGGAGGGTGAGGTGGCCAAAGTCCGATAAGGTGGTGTCGTCCCAGACGGAGAGAACTTTGATCTGGTCCCAGGTGACGTTGGGGAGTAATTGGATCGAAAACGACGCGTTCTTGTAAGTTGTTTGGTTGAGGCGGTGATCGGAGATCGGGAACCCACGGGTAATGTTAGAGAAATCGACGGCGACCGCCCCCCAGAAAACGACGTCGGAAGAACCGGATAACATGTCAAATCTGGATACTTGGAAAGTACAATCATCGAGGATTTTGAAATGGCCTCTCAGTTGGTGTTGGACCATGGTGAAATTGGATTCGAAGCCGATTAGGGAGCTCGTGTTGGAGCATTTCGTACCGGAATCCGCATTGCAGAAGAAGATGAAGGAATTGATGAGAAAGAGTAGGAGTAAAAGGGATGATTTGGAATTGTACATTCGGATCGAATGGCAAGTGATTAGAAAGAACCCAAAATTTATGTTTAAAAGAGAAATAGATGTTTAAAAGAAAGCAAGAAAAAAGGAAGAGCGAGTAATGGGGCGGTGGTGGCTCGGTGGAGACGTGAGTGGTCAACTCGTCAATTTTGTTGGTTTGTTCGTGGTTTCTTTTTTAATTCCTCTGGGGTTTTTCTTTTGGGGGAAGAGGGGAAGGCCAGGAGAGGTAAATGGCAATTTCGTGATTTTTATTAGGCGTATTTGAAACAATCGCCGTATCACGTCAATGCTGACATTCTTATACCTTAACTATTATTGTATCAAATTTTTCTTGTTAAAACTTCCAAAACTACCTCAACTTCCAATGTCATTCTGTATTTTATCTTTTTTCCATATAGATTTATTTTTCAGGTATTGTTATTATTAATTGTTTTTTTATCACATCAAATGATATATTTAGTTATTTGATTTTTTTTCGGTCATTTGTTGCTAAAAATAAAGTGTCAGCTTTTAAAATTGGCAGCATAGTAATTTTATCTCTTAAACATTTATACATCGTGTTTATTTAGTCTTGATTCTAAAAAAAATTTAACTCTCATTTACACATTGCGTAGTAATTTTACTTTCTTTATGACCATTCTACTTGAAAAGTTAAAAAAAATCAACTAAAATAGATGAAGAAAGAACATAAAAAATGGAAACACCCAAAAACCCAAAATCATAGTTCACTTTTTCTCATTCTTTCTTTTGATACTCTGATTCTCCACTAGTGGATTGAACACTAACAATTGAGATGATCTAGTTTTCGTTGTTCACTGTTCATCGATTTCATAAGATTTGCACTTTAATTATTCAAAATTCCTTCGTTTGAGCTCTTTGGTTATAGTCGTTGTTGTCATTATTACCTTCTCCGATAAATATAGAGAGCCTCACCACTCGTTTAATTAATCCACTATTAGAAGGAAAATAAAGATGCTTTTAAAATCATCACTTAGCCAAGCATGGAGAATGGATAAGATGAACGGCTTGGGACTTAGGTGTTCAAAAAGAGACATGAATCAACTTATATTATTGGACACCATAGCTGACATCAAATGACGGATTTCGATGGTAAATGATAAGATTATTCAACCGCCGCGATCTTGTTGTTGATATTCTTGATCTTATTGTTGGGATTCTTCATTTTCTTTAGTAATATTATCCATCATCTAAAGTTCAAATATATTTATTGTCACATAGTTTGTTATTCCTCCATGTATATAAGGTTGGTATTGTCTGACAAGTGGAGATAAATAAAAACCTTCTTCTCTAAATTTCCATCTGTTTCTCTTCTTCCGTATGGTATCAGTTGCTTATCTCAAACAAGATTTCCAACCCTCTTGACCCCAACAATCCCCTCACCATAGTCACAATCCAGAACTCTATTAAACTCAACTCCACAAATTATCTTTCCTAGAAAACCCAAATTGAATCCATCCTTATAAGCTATGACCTTTTCAAATTCATTGATGGCACCCATCCCTGTCCACCAAAGATTATCACTACCAATGACACAACTTCCATCAATCTGGCATATCAGACATGGCTACGACAATATAAACTCTTGTTTGGTGCATTAGTTGGCACTATCTCCCAAAATCTTGTACCTCTAATCTTACAGTGCACAACCTCAGTTGAAACCTGGATGGTCCTCACCAACACTTATGCCCATCCGTCTCGTGGTCATATCAAACAAATCAAAGATAATCTCAAAAACATTTCCAAAGGCTCCCAAACTATCACCAACTATATGCAAGCTATTAAAATCAAAACTGATGAGCTTGCTACTCTTGGTAAACCATTAGATGCAGAGGATCTTATTGAAAAAGTTCTAGAAGGGCTTGATGACACCTTCCAACTAGTTATTGATGCTATCAATAGTTGCGATACTGTCATCACCTTTGATGAGTTACATGAGAAACTGATCAACAGAGAGCTTGCCTTACACAACTCCTCCTCAAGTGTATCAGTCACCGCGTACTCAATTCACACTCAACGCTCCAATCAGTGGTTTCACTGATCGTCTATACCATCTACATCTTAACAGTACAATAAACCTATGTGTCATTTTTTGGACAAATGTCAGTGGTGCCGTACACAGGGGAATGTTGTCACTCAATGCTCTCTCTTTCGTCAACAATTTCCGAATGCAGTCGTACCTTCACGTTAGGTCAATTCATCTACATCTCGTACACCTCCACTATGGCAACCTCAAGCTCATATAGCTACCTCCAATTTCTCATCCTTTGATCCATGACTATTAGACAGTGGTGCTACACATTACATTACGATCGATCTCGAAAATCTATCTGTTCACAAGCCTTACACTGGCTCGGATGAAGTAATAATTGGTGATGGCTCTGGTGTTGCTATTACTCACTCTGGTTCTACCACTCCTCCCACCTCCTCTCACTCATTTGCTTTATCCAATGTCCTCTATGCTCCTAATATGAAACTAATTTAATTTATGTGTCTCAATTTTGCAAATCGAATAATGCTTTTATTGAATTCTTACCTTCTTCTTCTTTTCTTGTCAAGAATCTACAGACCGAAGCAATTCTTTTCCAAGGTCAACCTAAACATGGTGTCTATGAGTGGCCTTTAAACTCCACCCTGTTACTTGCTTTCTTTACAATAAAGATAACACTCCCTGTCTGGCATCACCGACGTAGTCACCCATCTCTCTCGACATTCAAGTACATGATTTCCTCTTTTCATTTATATGTTAACATATCTTTTCTGTCAATTACATATTGTAATGCCTGTCACTCTAATAAAAGTCACAAACTTCCTTTCTCTACGTCCACCTTATCATCTTCATCCCCTCTTGAAATGATTTTTTTGATGTATGGACCTCTCTAATACACTCTATAAACAAATTTAAATATTACATAATCTTTGTTGACCACTTTACCAAATACATATGGTTATATCCTTTAAGGCGCAAGTTTGAGGCTCGTGATACTTTCATTCGTTTCAAAGCCGTTGTTGAAAAGTTCTTCAACACTGAAATAAAAATAATTTTTTCAGACAATGGCGGTGAATACCAAGCCTTATTACTGTTTTTCAACATCAATGGAGTTTCTCATCTTACATCTCCTCCTCACACCCCTGAGCATAATGGCTTTGCTGAACGTCGACATCGACATCTAGTAGAAACTGGTCTCTCCTTTCTTTCCCATGCCTCAATGCCTCTATCTTATTGGTCATATACTGTTTCCATCGCCGTTTATATTATAAATCATATGCCTACGCCCACCCTTCACAATGACTCCCCATACTTCAAACATTTTTGCACTTTTCCTAATTATAGCAAACTCCGAAGCTTTGGTTGCTTTTGTTATCCCTGGCTACGTCCCTATGCCTCTCACAAACTTGAACCCAAATCAACCCCTTGTCTCTTTGTTGAATACTCATCTTCTCAGAGTGCCTATCTCTGCCTTGATACATCTTCTATCACCTGTATACTTCTCGTCATGTTCGTTTTATTGAAACCGTCTTCCCTTTCACACAAACTGCTCCTACTCTCCCGAGAGCTACTCTTGTTACTATTTCTGAATAGTGCTCCTTGTCATACCAATTATTACTTCATCTGTCGCAACACCTAATCGTCTCACCAACCACTACACCTATTCAACCTGAATTACCAACCCTCCACACTTCTAATCAACCTGAAGTACCAACTACCACCACCATACACCTACATTTACCTTCTCCCGAAATTGTTACTCGTTCCAAACACAATATACGCAAAACCATTCAAAAGCTTAACCTTCATACAAAACTCCACCACCTACCATTGAACCAACCACAGTTACTTAAGCCTTAAAAGACCCTTAGTGGAGGCACGCCATGTTCGATGAATTTGATGCTCTTCTTCGCAACGGAACATGGAAGCTTGTTCCATCGTGCCCCACTCAAAATTTAGAAAAATAGCCAATTCAATTCCTTGGAAATAAAAAGGACCCACTTCATTATTCAACCCAATTTTATGTCTAATAATTTCAAAAAAAAAACTTTGATTTACTTCATTAAGACAATTAGCTCAAGCAAATAAAAATGAGTTAATTATCATTGAGAGATAATAAATTTTAACAATTTGAAGTACAAGGAAAGTAATGTATTTGGGGATTATTTAGTTTAATGATAAACAAGATTTTTAAGAATATTTTTATTCTTTGTTTCTAATTTATAAATTGTGTATTGAATTATATTTTCATGTTAAAAATAGTATAAAATTAGGTAATGTGCAAATATTGAGAGCTATTTTCCTTTAAGATAAGACTAAATTAATATAATGTATAAATCTTAAGGGTTAAATTTGCTATTATGTTAATTTTAGAAGCTAACAGATCATTTTTCCTTTAGTCATTTAACAACCAATGACCAAAAAAGGAAATGAAATCAAATAGTTGGGTGACTGTTTTGTAACTTTTCATTATTGAGTGACCAATTACTAATAGTCGGGTGACTACTAGCATAGTTTACCCCTTTTTTTATACATTAAAATAATTATATTTGCATATTAAGAAAAAAAAAAGTAGACTATTTATTTTTTTGAATATGTATAATTTGATCAAAATAAAAATTTCATATGTATAATTGAATCAAAATAAAAAATTCATATGTATCAAATTAATCTGACCAAAATTATATATGTATCAAATTGAAGTTAATATTATATAGTTAGTCAAAATTTTATTTTTAATTTCTTTATCTCATTATAACTAACATAGACTTCAATTAGACCTATCAATACGACTGTCAGTGTTCTTCTCTGTTTTCCCAAAGAGTTTCTTCTCTCATTTTGTTCTCTTGCCTTAATTCTTTGTTGGGCTTCCTAACGCGACTTGTTTCCTCCTCAAAGCTCTTTCCCTAACCATTTCCAAGTCTTTTGGTTGATGCATTGCTTATCTTTTCCATCACATGGGGCATTTTCCCCTTTCTCCCGTTTTCCTAATGATGTCATGGGCATGCTATGAAGTCAATAGATCTCTTTCCCAAGACAAAAATCTCCCCAATTGGACTTGATATATGGTATATTGGTCTTTCAATCGATTTTCTCATTTCTTATTAGACTAAGGACAAGCTTAGGTTCGTCTACTAATATAAGTTGTCTTTCCATATTACAATACAATCACATAATACCGCTTAGTATATTAACTAAACATTAGACAACCAGTGAGCTAATATTTGCTTCTATTTTGCTTTACATGCGAAAAACACATGAGGACAATATACAAAGGGTATTAATGTAATTCTTGAATAATTTTATTAACCAATTTGTTCAAAAAAATTACAAGTGTGCAAACAAATATACTAGACTTAGGGCACCAAATCCAATACCAACAACCTAATCCAATGATACGACAATTCAGGCTTGTGCAACAAATCTCAAGGCCAACCCAAGACCTTGACTGTTGGTCGCCTCATTGAATGTACATCGAGACATGAAAAAATAGATATAAATGAAATGAAGTGTGGTGTTTATGCAAATATGACAAGTTTAGTTGTAATATTTGTGTTACAATGGACCACTGAGTATTCCAATAATCAAACTCAAGAGAGATTCAGTAATGGAAATGCTAAGAATAAAATAACATGCAAGGGGAAGATTACTAAGCTACAACAACAATTAATTACTACAACAATAAAAAATGGATGATTTTATAAGAATTCCTAAAAAAAGGATTAAACATGCCAATATTCAATTAATGAAAACAACAATTAGACAACAATAATGATTACTCCATTTCAGTGAATTTATGTTTAAAGTAGCTTTGTAACACCCCCTAACCCCACACCGTCGCCGGAACAGGGTCACGAGGTATTACCGGAACCAAACACTAATTTATGAATTAAAACGAAGCATAAATTTGAATTTCAACCAAATACTCTCTAATACCTATCAATTAGACCTTAATATAGGCCTACGGGGCCCAAAATAAGTTTAGAGATTGACTCAGGGTCAAACCGGAAAATTTAAAAATTTTTCATGAAAAACAGAGCACACACGCCCATGTAAATTTTAGCACGGCCGTGTAATAAACCCGCGTGGCTCCCACACGCCCGTGTTAAAAAACCATGGAACATTCTGTTTTATCAACACGGCCACAAACTATTTCGCACGCCCGTGTGGTCGAGCCGTGTACCTCCACACGGTCTAAGGCTAAGAGACACACGGCCGTGTCTCTTGCCCGTGTGATCAATAAAATTTTGAATTCAAGGTGCAGGGCATGCACGGTCTAAACACACGCCCGTGGGATTGGCCCGTGTTTCGCCCACGGCCTAGGCACGCCCGTGCCTCTACCCCGTGGTTGAATCTGCCAAATTTCACACGGTCTGGTCACACGCCCGTGTAACCAGCCACTCAGGCCGTATGAGGCTATCTACCAAGCCTTGGCCTCCCTAAAACACAAATACACAAATATACCACCTAATTTATTTGTATAAAACACTTAATCAAATGCCATTCATTACAATTGCAATTTCAAATTAACATACACATAAGACACCCTAGGTACATGCCACTATTAACAATTAACACACTTTACCTTATTAACTTTGGGATCGGCCTGGGATGCTGATTTAACGTTCTACCTTTATTTAACCTGCGCACGGAAACAAACCGTACGCTGATTATGGGTATACTCAGTGGTATTTCTATAATCCAAACATTTAATAATATAATAAATACTCAAGATCATAATAACAATCACAATTATTTACTTATTCATTTCATAGACAAATTTCAACTACTTACCATATAAATTCTGTACAAATCATTTAATAAACACAATAACTTAATTGTTCAATTCTTTAATAAATCATTATTATTTATTCTTTTCTTTCACTTGCTAATTGGTATAACTTTCCTTAATTTTATTCACAAATCACCATTCAAAAATCAGTAATCTATATTTAACTATGTGCTTATCAATCATATTCTATTCTAGTCCGTTTTAATAACGGTCAATTTCATTTATATCATATTAATTTACTATCCTTGATAACTTTCACTATATATATATATATATATAATTCATACCAAGCCAACATAATTCAAATAATTGATTCAATGAACTTTCACTAAGATTTCAGACAATATAATAACCTTGGATTCAATTCTCATCCATATATAATTATTCAATTTACTTTTCAAATATGAACAATTCATGAACCTTAGGTTCATGCCTTCAATCTCATTGCACAATTTTTATTTCACATTTCATATTACAAAACCCCTTTTCACTTTCCATTCAATGATTCAGATAATCAAATTCACTTTCTTATTTTCTTTTAATAGCTCAATCACATTTATTCGGATTTTATCATTTCACATATTTACCCCTATTAACTTGACTCGGACCCAGGTGGATACACGGATCCAACCAAACACACCAGATTGGCACCCAGTGCCTCATCGGATAGTTCGAAGCAAAGTTGACACCCAGTGTCTCATCGGCCTAGCCGAAGTAAAGTGGTACCCAGTACCTCATCGAATCTATCCGAAGCAATATGACACTCCAAGTGTCTCATCGACTCGAGGTCGAAGTAACCCTGAACACTTCCAATCCTATGGCATGCCAACTATATCCACTAAGCCCGACTAGTTAATAGGGTCTCGGAAACACATATCATTGTCAATCACTTTCTCGTATTTTCAATCAATTTCACAAAATCAGATATTTTCACTTCAATTCACATTTCAATATCAAATATTCAAATATCACAAATCCCATATATTTATATCAATTTCCTCATATTTCCAATCAATATATTTCCAATATAACATTCACTCATTATTGTAATTTTTACATCAATCATATAAATTATATAATTCAACCAAAATAATTCCAATCATTATAAATTCAATAAATTCATCGTATGCAGAAATCAATCCATTTCAATTATAAGACATCATAATTCGAACACCAACAATTGCCATATGTATATAAATTTAACAAATAATGACTAAGTTCAGATTATAGAAATACAAACCGTATTTTCTCGAGCTAACTCCCGTTGTCTTTGCCATTTTCCTTGCTTAGCCAAGATTCCCGAGACCACAATAACTACGGAAATTAAAACAATTCATATTCTTTAATTCACTATTAAATTATAGCTAATTAATACAATTTCTATTCAATTTCTATTTTAATTTCAATTTAATCTTAACTAATTTCACTTACTTTTTCTATCTCAATTCATACTTCATTTCTCTTCAAACTTTGTCCAAACTCATTCTTAACTATTAAATTTCCAGCATATTTCCCTAATTTCGAAATTTCATTAATTTAGTCCCTACAATGTTAAAACTTATGAATTACTTTACAATTCAATCCTTATTTCATTTCTAACTTGAATTCTTATCAATTTAACCCCTAATTCATCTTTTTACTCAACATAAACATTATCTAGAAATCTAATAACTTTCAAAATATTCATTTAATTTCCTCAAAATCTTGTTCCAAAGCTTCTAAAGCATCAAAATTAAGTAAAAAGGACTTAATTGACTTACCAATTTTAGCTTCAAGCATCAAACCCCCAATTTTTCCTTTCTTCTTTCTTTCTTTCTTTTTCTTCCCCTTCTCACGTTTGGTTCTCTGTTTCTTTTCTTCTTTTCATCCTTTTATTTCCTTTTTAATTTCTTTTATTACTTAATTAATTAACTATTACAAAATATCTTTTTATTAACCAATTAAATACATACACTTGTGGTAATCCTTGCCACACACTTGTCATTATCTCAACAATTTAATAAAATAATATTTACACAAATAATAATAATTATAACAAATAAATTAATAATATTTACTTAATAATTAAGTAAATATACATAACATACATTTGTACCAATAAAATTAATACACATGTATTTTATCCATAATACACACATGTCAATTTCTATGGTCTAATTACTAATTTATTCCTTTATTATTTCTCTTTACTAAATCAAACCTTTGCATTCTATTCAATTTAGTCCTTTCTACTAGTTATTCCTAATTAAACTAAATTTACTTAATTAAACTTTAATTAACCACTCATCTAACTGCATAATTATTTTTAATAATTATTTATAAACCCATTTTTCATAAACGAAGACCCGAAAATAAACTTTTCCGATAACCAAAAAATTCGGGTCGTTACAAGCTTAATTGCCAATTTTTTCATTTAATAAAATCTCCTCTCGGTCTCAATTTAATCTAAATAAGAAATTTAATCGAATTATCCTCTTGGCTTTACTCAATTAAACCGAATTAAATTAATTCTTGCTAATAGGTTCTCCTCTTGGTTTCACCTTTCTAATTTTTCCCTTAGATTTGTCAATTCTAAGTTCTACAGTTTATTCAATTTATTCTAAATTTACAATTTAGTCCTTAAACATAAAATTCACATGCTAGCATTTTAATCAACCATCACCCAAGAAATTTAGCACCAACCCATTATGCAATCAAACAAATAATTCAATTTCAAGCAATATCAATAAAGCATAAGGATGAAATCGCAAAACTTTAAAAGTATTTAGGATTTGTGAGAAACTTCTTGATTCAACGAGGAGAATGCTTCAATTCGCAAAATGATTGAAAGACCAAATGGAAAATTCTTCAATTAAACAATAAAAATAAAGTAATGGCAAGGAAAGTTGTAGAAATAAGCTAACATAGAAATAATCTTTTCTAATCTCAGCTTAAAATTACCAACAACAAAATGAACTAACTTAAAAATAATACTAAAAAATCCTAACTTTTTACTCCCTTACAATATCTAAATAATGTAGTATTTTATAAGAAAAGCTATTTTAATTCCTCAATTACATAAATATCCCTAATAATTAACTCATATTAGGCAATTTTGACCCATAATCTCTTTCAATAGCCCTCTTAAAAGTGGCTGTGTTGGGCTCAATGTCGCGACATTGTAAGAACAATGTCGTGACATTCAACTTGGCGGGCTCTATGCCGTGACCTTGGTAGGTGGATGTCGCGACTTTGCTCGACTTCTTCGCGTCCAAGTTCAAGGTCAATGTCATGACATTACAAGGTCAATGCTGCAACCTTGACAACAAGGTACTTCATATTGCGACTTTGAAGGTTGGAATATTCAACTTTATACTAGATTGAGGGTAGCTCCTTGGGTGGTGAAAAATAGATAATGTCACGACATTTATGTATGATGTTGTGACTTTAGGCACAAAAGACTCCAAGTTGCAACATTGATTTCTCAAAGTTGCAACATTGCGGCTATCTATTTACTTGCCTCGTCCCTTTTCTCAGTTAAGTCTTTGAAACATCTTTAGCCACTATTAAGTTTATCAAGACATGTAATTGTCATTTTATTTAGGAAAACATAAAACAAAATAAAATTTTCAAATTATAATAAAGTCTAACATAAGTATTGAAAAAAGATAAAAGACTAAACTAATTGTTTGAAAACAAGATCTTTAAGTGTAAAAAGAGCCTCATTCGTTGTATTGAAATACGATGTGTCACATCCCAAAAATTGGGTTAGAAGAAGTTGGGTTGGAGAAATCAAGAGTGGTCAGGTCCTGTTTTAAATTAAGGTTGTGAAAATTATGTTAAGTAAAATAATCAAGAGTGGTCAGTAGTTAAGTGTTGTGCTTGTGAGTGGAAGATTTTAGGTTCGAATCCTTTCCCTTGAAATTTTGCCTAAACCCCTATATTTGAACATTTGATTTATAAATTATTTTTGCTCAACTATGACAAGAATAAGTTTGTTGTTTTATTGGTAAGGCTTTAACTTACTCTTTGGTCTTGTGTTTGAATCCTTTTGTGTGTAAAGTGAAAATTATTTTGGTTTTGAACTATGAGAGAATCTGACAGGTGGTTAGTTAGTAGATTTAGTAGGATGTGGGTAGTTTTGATTTAACCCAAAAACCTCTTTCACTTTATCTATCTCACATCTCAATTTTCTCTCATTTTCTTTTTTCTTTCTTTTCTAGAAAATTTTGGTCTATTAAAATTTTCTCTGACATCATTCTTCATTTCCTGTTTTACTGTTCTTTTGTCATTGATTTTTTGACGGGTAAGTCTTGCAATTTTGTTCTTTCGTGGTAAGTTTCTACTTGTCGATTGGGGGTGGTGTTTTGTAAATATTCGACTATTAATCGTTTTAATTTTTGAGAGGAGGAGAGGATGATGCATACGTCTCTCTGACTAGTTAGGCATGGCTAATAGTTGTTATTAAATCACTGTTTTTGGGTTAAGTGCTCGTATATCGTTTAAGGGAATATTTTCTTTTGGAGAAGGAGTGGATTTAAAGTGAAATATTGAGTTAGTTCGTGTTTGTTAATCGTTACATTTTAATGCCATATGTAGGTTTCGTGAGTTCTAGACATGTGGTTTGTTGTACCAAAAATTAGGTGTGTGAAACTAACTTGAAACATCACTCGAAACTTGAGAAAATTGTGAAACAGAGGTTGTTTTTGAAACTGCCCAACGCCACAAAGCCATTTACTAGGTCATGTGGTAGGCCGTGTATAACATACAGCCATGTGTGATTACACAACCTGGATTGGTAGACTGTGTAGGCCTTGTCGAAACTATTTTTATTTTGAAAAATGGGGTCGACTTTTAAAAACAAAAATAGAGTCACCACCAATCCTTTTTCGAGGTGTGATCGGGTCACCTTGAGATTGATCATTTTAATAAAACATTTTGATTTATTAAAATAATGATTTTGGTCTACGAAATTCTAGAAGATGAGTTCGGGAATCGGTTACGCACGAGGAAGCATAAGCACCCTCGTAACACCCTAAATTGGTACCTAATTGATTAGATAATGTCTTAGTGTCGATAATGTGAAAAGATTTTAAAATACAATCCTTTTTATTTTAAAGAAAACTTGAGTTAGGATGCTACATTTCAAATGCTCGAAACTTAGCTTGTTTTTTTTTTTTTAAACTCATGCACTTAAGTTTAGGTAGGATATTCGATTATTTGGGTCAAATGAAAAATCAGAACCCAGTAAGTTAGGGCACAATTTCTCAAAATTCCAAACGTAGAACATTGCCTTTAAAAAAAATCATTATCTCGAGATAACAAAATGTCATATCTAATGAGTTAGGACACAACACTTCGAATTCCCGAGAATAAGTTTTTATTTGAAATTTATACGTTTTGATTGAAGAAGGGTATTCAATTACTTAGATTCAACGAGGAAAATTAGAACCTAGTAAATTAGGGCACAATCTTCTCGAAGATCCCAAATACCTAGTATTGCCTTATTTTGAAAACTTTTGAATAAAATAATTTCAAAACGTAAACGATATTAAAACACGACCTTTTAAGCAAATGGAATGTGATGGAATGATAATATACAATACAAAGTAATAATTCATACACAAAATGTTACACTAATAAATCATGAATAACTAATAAATGCAAATTAAGAATTACAATACACATAATAGCAATAATCACGTAACATACAATTCCAATATTGATAATTGACGAAAGCAACATAAAATGATATACAAAAACGAAAAATAAGTAATAAAAAAATGTGAAAAAGTTTAAAATAAATAACAAATGAAACTATTTAAAATGAAAAAGAAGTAAAAAAAAAAAAAGGGTTTAAAACAAATGTAGAAAACAAATAAAAGTTTTTTTTTTAAATATTGTAAGTAAATTCTAAATAAATAATTAAAAAACAAGTTTAAAATAAATCCTATAAATAATTTCAAATAATTAATATACAAAATAATTTAAAATAGAATAACATATAAAGCGATTTAAAAAAAAAAAACTATTTTGTAAAACGACTTAAACATGTAAAAAGTTTAAACTAAATAATATATACACAAATTTAAAATAGATAATATGTAAAAGTTTAAAATAAAATAATATAAAAAATATTTAAAATAATATAATAAAATAAAATTTTGAAAGATAAATAAATAAGTTAATTAAAACAGGTTAAGGATGAAATTAAAATTAAGATAAAATTTGGGGTTTAAATGGTAAATAGTAAAAACAGGCTATCAAGGATTAAACTAGCACACGCACAAATAAGTGAGGGTTCACTGGGAAATTATCCCTAACACTCGAAACGGCGCCGTGTAAGCACTAGCTTATTTAATAACCTGAGGATTAAAATAGAACAACTAAAAAAGTATAGGGCTAAATTAAAAAAAACGGATTCAGGATTCCATTGCAACCTGTTGCAAAAGGGGAGGGACCTGATGTGCAAATAATCTATTAATTAAAAACGCGCAGATACTTCCCCGAGTCAGGTCAACGCGCGGATCTTTAGCCATGAAACGATGCCATTTTGGGTCTAATGACTCACTCCAAAACGACGTCGTATAAGGGCCTTATAAATATAAAAAAACCTTTAAAGAAAATCATTCTCAACACCCTTTTTTAAAAAAAAACTTAAAACTCTCTAAAAAAAACTTCAGCCCTTTGAGCTCCGGCCTTGGTCCGACCGAGCTCTGATCATTAGGTCACCGTGTGCCGCCTCCTCCGCCACCGTATGTGGTGGTCGGAATCCCCAAAAGGGGTTATTTCATTCCTTTAGGGTCTCTTAATGTCGAATCCGAAGTTAAAACCCTTTTTAGGTAACCCTAAAACATGAAAAGAGAGGGAAAACCTCTCGATTTTTTCCTCTGTTTCGCCAAAAAAAGGTAAGAAGATCCAAAAATTTTTATATTTTATAATATAAAATGTATGTATATATTTGTTAAGCGGGAAAACAAATCAAAAGTATACCTCTATTTTAATCTTGATGTTTGTATTTCAATTGTAAGTTTTTACATTGAATATATTTAGCCTTTTATAGCCAAAATAACAAAAAAATATAAATACAATATCTTGATTTCTTGCCATATTTTGCTACTGTCTACATTCTTTCCTTTTTGCAGGTGTTGAGTTAATGATGGCGAAAATCTTGGTGATGACGAGGCTGTGAAGGAGAGCAACGGGTAACGGCGCAAAGCCCTTGCAAGGGTTTCCAGAAGCTACAAAATGTTTAGGCCATTTGGGCTTATTTCGATATTGGGCCCGTTAGGTTTATTTTTTAGGTGGGTTAAATTTGGGTTTGTATTTAGGCTTGAGGGGTTTAGTGGTTTTGTTATTTTGTAAAAGGACATTTGGACAATTTCTATTGTTTTTATTTTATTCAGGGCCCGGGCAAATTGGGCCAATCACAGGCCTTTTGGGCAAATTTTAAAGCCCAATTAGAGGTCAATTAGGGGACTCAAAAATTAGGTTCGTGAGCATTATGTAGGCTAAAAAAAGCATAAGTTTCAGTATATACACTTAGGTATGTGTAGGAAGCGTGTTAAGTAAGTTCTGATAAGTATAATAATGTGATATGATATGTTATAAGTTATGCTTCATTATGGAATCTGGTGTTTTGGTATTGTATGTGATAGGGATATTGCATGTGTATCAATTACAAGAATGCCTTAAATGTGAAATTCGTATATGATCTGTGATCAGATAATTCTGTTAGCATGATCAGATGTGAAAAACATGCATGACATATGTGCATATGATGTCCGTTAGTATTTGTATGTGCATTGGTGTGGGATATGATACGTGATGGAGGAAGTGTGATTCTGGCAATATTATTGCACCTTCTAGCGGTGTATCCGCAATATTTATTATGGTAGGTTGATTGCAATCATAGTGGCTCGACCACATATTTGATTCTAGTAGGTTACCACAACTTTTTTGTCTGGCAACTCAGTTGGACTTATATGAGTGGCATACCACCATGACCCGATGTGATTGATTGGTTGGACTCTCGTAGTCTTAATTGATGTTATTGGTTGGATGGAGTTAGTGTGTAGCAGATTGGGGCAAGATCTGTGTTTGTATCTATATTTGAATTTGTGTCTGCATCTGTAACTAAATTTATGTCTGCATCTGTATTTGATTATGAGAATACACCTGATTCCATATATGAGGACATGTTTGAATTTGCATCTGAAAATGTATCTGTTTGTATATGTCTTCCTGATATGTTGCTTGGAATGTATTACACACTAGGCTTCTAGCTCACTCGTTTTTTTAATACGTTTCAAGCGGTCTTCAAACTTAGGACCAGATGGCGTGTGGGAGCTCAAATTAGTTTATCAGCTAATTAAATATGGTGATTTACGTTAGTAATTTTTTTAGGCTTTTGAGACTGAAATTTATTTTTGGGCTTTGATCTTTTGTTTTTGCGCTATTTGTCGGATTTTGGTATTTTAGAATTGCAAAATCTTATGATTTACCAAACCAAAAGTTTGATTTTCAAAATTAAAACTCTATATATTTCCGTTGCAAAGATTCAGTAATCACTTAAGTGTTTTCTGTAATAAAAATATGGTTTTAACGAATGTTTGTTTTAGTATTGGAAATTATCTTCCAATGTTAGTACTTTCAAAACATGCGACTCTGAATTAGAATTCTGGGTTTTAAATTAGTGTTTTTGGACTTTGGTTTTTTTTTTTTCCTAAACATTTATGTGAGTTTTGCCAAAATTTTATACTTTCGAAACATGCATTGAGTTTGATTAAAACAAAAGCTTTGAACAAGTTGATGTTCTTCCTCAATATTCGATTATAACTTCTAGGCTAGGTTTGAGATGTTACACGACATATCAACCATATATGGGGTATAGCTCTAAGAGATAACATGATTGATTTTGGCTAACTAAGTATGCATAGTGGGTAAAAATATGGGAAGTTTGAGCTTAATGGAACATATGTGGGAAAGTTATCCTGGATGGAATTTTCCAACGCTCGAAGTCCTATATGCAATGGTTCTGTAAGATGGGCCATGGGAAGTTGTATCCACTAGAACATTACTCAATAGTACAAGAACGATGCGTAACATCAAGTCATTAATGATCACACCAGCAATGTCATTCCTGTGCATCCAAACTAGTCAAACTAGACAAGGAGCCATCGATGCGACTTTTTGGCCCTTTTACCTTCTCAAGCTACCATCTTGTTGCATCACTATATCATGTAAGCAAATGATCAAGTCATGCATACATCCCTTCATCACCAATTGTGACTCTGACAATGGAAATGAATTTGATGAATCAAAAGTTCACATAACTTTTCAGTCAGATTAGTCCAAGCTCATGCTACCCTTAATCCTATTCTTGAGCCCTAGGCAAAACAACAAAATGGGGTTTTAGGTTCCTTAAAAGTTAGGAAAATTTTTTCTAGGTCCCTTAAAAGTTGGTAAAAAAAATTTTGGGCCTTTAAAAGTTAAATTTTTTTGTGCCCTTTAAAAGTGGGTAATTTTTTTTTGACTTTTAAAAGTTAAAAATTTTTTAGACCTCTTAAAACTTGAAAAATAATATTTTGAACCCCTTTTAACCGTGGGCCCTAGGTGGTCGCACCTCTAGACGACCCCAGGGCTGGGTGTGACTACCCTTGAATCCCCTGTATAGTTTATCTTCAATATGGTAACTATGCATGTAGATAGATTTCTTTCGAATGGAAATTGAATCAAATGAAGTGGGAGGCGATAATGCACAAAACCAGGGTTAGTTGTGTCATAATCTACCTCAGAATAAGCATCCAGTGGATTATAAGATGTATTCGCCACACAATGTCACTAATTCAAGTTTATTTTCATTGTTAAAATTTTGATATTACTTTTAACATTTTTATGTTTAATTATTTCATAATGTATATATATTTTTAATTTTTCTGTTATTTTAATAATTTTAATGCTTTTTTGCAATGCTTTAATAAATTTTACAATTTATATATTTTTTCATTTATAATAATTAAAACATTTCACTTTATATATTTTTGTAAATTTTAATATTTTTTATATTTATATATATTATGGTTTTATATAATTTTCTATATATATATATATATATATTATGGTTTTGCATGATTTTTATAATTCTTTATGATTTTAAACAATTTTAAGCATAAAACACCAAATTTCGTCACGTGGCATATTTTAGTGTGCCATGTGGCAAAACACTCCAAAGTGGTTGCCGTTATTCTTTAACGGTTGAGCGTTAACTTTAATAACTAAATAACTTAATTAATTAAAAATTTTAGCGTTCAATGACTCAATTGAGTGTGTAAAATATAAAGAAGCTTATTTGATTCTTTTAGCAAAGTTCAGGGGCTTTAAAGGCATTTTAGCCCTTTTATTTTATTTAAACTTTTAAAATAAAATAAAACAACTATTTTAAAAATTATAAGTACTTTTTATTATTTTAATTTTTTTTTTAAATTTTGAAGACATGTGGTGCAATTTGAGAAGGTGGCAACCCAATCAACCCTGTACCAACAAAAAGTATGATGGTGAATGGTTTTTAGGTTGAAGTATTAAATAAGTCAAAAAATATTTAAGGATCGACTAGATGTAAATTAAGTGCCATCTTAAGGGATATGTGGAAACATTGACCCCTTAATTTAATAAAATTGTTCTTTCGGTCTTAAAATTATAAATTTATCAATAAATAAAATAATAAAATTACAATTTAAATCCTCAAAATTTACAATTTAATCTAAACCTCGATAAAATCGTAAAATTTAAGAAATGAAGTATATATAAAGCATTTGAAATATATATTTTAAAATTTAAGATGTCGAAACTAATTTGGGTTGGTTTTATCGGTTCTCCAACAAAGTCGGTTCGGTTTTGGTTCCTTAAAAAGAGGAAGTCGGTTATGTCAGTTTTTTATTTTTCTGCACTGACCCGACTGATTTCTCAACTTTTCTTGTTTTTAGGTAGTTGAATATTGGTATCTGAATTGCAGGATTTGGGCAGTTGCTTTTTTTTTTTTTTTTTTTTTTTCCATTTTTTGTTTTTCTTTCAGTAGCTACCAGTCATTTCGTCTAAAATCTGGTCTTATGTTTCCTCTGTCATTTTTAGCTTTTGCTTCACTTTCTTTGTTCTTTCTTATTGTCTTAGATGGATTCACCAGGTAATCCCAATCATTCTTTTTCTTCCTTTCCGTAATCCAATTCTCGTAATGTTGCTACTGTAATTCAGCTCCTCCCCCCACCCCCCTTTCTTTTTCCAGGCAAAACTTGCTTCGGAAAGCCTTGAAGTGCCTGTTGGGTAAGTATTAATCTCATAAATTTCGTTTCTCCCTTAACCAACCTTCTCCCTTTATTGGATGAAAATATGAATTTAGCTTCTCTTTTGTTACTAATGTAGATTGGCATTGCTTTGCACGACCTGGGAAAAAAAACTAAAAATATTATATGAAATACAGCACGACACAAATACATGAAGATACCAAAATCTATATAACAGAAATTATGAACTTATTAGGTTTTCTGGTATCTGGAAAAAAAGT